>CM067369.1:136970495-138415393 GCA_034401795.1 Chaetoderma sp. LZ-2023a | reverse complement strand
CGCATGACACGTGTGTTACAACCGTGAAATCAGTGCCCAGGAAGCTGTCTATAGAGTATGCAATTTGAGACTGAAAGAGGGATCTCGAAAGGTACAATATATACCTGTGGGAAATGACCCTATTAAACTTAGCCTACCTCTTAAAGTTCTTCAAAATAAAAGCAAAGGTACTGACCTGGAAGATGATGAGCTCTGGATGACAAGTCTAGTGGACAGGTATAAGGCACTGCCAAAAGGACGTGAATTTGATAGCATGTGTTTAGCCAGTTTCTGTTCAGAGTATCGAGTGCTTTCAAAATCTGAAGTGAGTCATCTTACAAATAAAAGTACAATTATTGAACTTGAAAATGGACTAGGGTTTGTAAGGAAACGATCGAGAACAGATGCTGCGGTTGTACGATATCCACGATTTTCAGCTACAAGGACGCCAGAGAAATACTATCATAGCATTTTACAGCTTTTTCTTCCTTATCATTTTGACTCTCATCTAAAGCCACCAAAGTTTGAAAGTTATGAAGATTTTTATAACCTTGGGGCGGTTTGCTTATGTGGTGAAACTAAATTAGTAAAAGATATAGTTGATAAGAATCGCTCAGTGTTTGAGAAAGAAGCGGAATCCATAGACAGGGCTCAAGAAACACTAGCAATGTGTGTTCCACTAGAAGATGCGTGGGCACAGATTTGTCCAGAAACAGAAGCAGAGCGCCTAGACTGCCAACAGACAAAGGTTGAAATAACTGGTGAATGTGAAGATGATGATGTCACAGATTTAAAACAGAGCAAGAAACTGCAATCTAATATAGAACTCCACACACCACTCATTTCTCGTTCAGTTGCAGAACCACTGTTACGATCATTAAACAATGATCAAAGTGAAATATTTTACCAAATACGGCAATGGTGTTTAGATAAAGTACATGGAAAAATCCCAAAACCATTTCATATGTTTATTAGTGGAGGAGCTGGAACTGGGAAAAGTCATTTGATAAAGGCAATATATTATGAAGCCACGCGCATACTTGGACACATACTTCCTAATCCGGATGATACGTCTGTGTTGATGACGGCTCCTACTGGTGTTGCTGCATTTAATATTGGCGCCTGTACAATACACAGTGCATTTTCTATTAGGATTGATGCAAAATTACCATATCAGCCACTTGGTGATGATAAAGCAAACTCTCTTAGAGCAAAATTTGGCAATCTAGAAATTCTGATAATAGATGAAATTTCTATGGTAAACCATAAACTGCTGTGTTACATACATGGGAGGCCGAGACAAATTAAACAGACACGAGACTTTTCTTCATTTGGTAATATATCCATACTAGCTGTGGGTGATTTTTATCAGTTACCGCCTGTGAAAGGAAAACCCTTATATGTTGATAGTGCAACACTCAATCTGTGGGAGGACCAGTTTTGCATTGCTGAACTGAAGCAAATAATGAGACAGAGAGAAGATTTAAAATTTGCCCAAACACTTAATCGGTTACGGATTAAGAAGAAGTCAGACACTCTTCATACAGAAGACTTAAACCTGCTCAGGAACTGTGAGAATGAAGGACAGTCAGATGCAATGTATATGTTCGCAACAAATTCCCAGGTAGATGCACGTAACATGGAATCACTGCAGGCAATGTGTTCTAATCCAATATGCATTGAAGCACAAGATTTCTCAAGAAATCCCAAGACAGAAAAAATTGGAAAAGCAAGAAACTCCACATACTCGTGTGTTCAATACAAATTTAAGCAAATCCTTGACATTAGCAGAAGGTGCAAGAGTGATGCTAACAAAGAACATTGATGTGTCAGATGGTCTGGTTAATGGTGTTTTTGGAACTGTTGTACAAATTACATTGCCTACCGGTAAGGCATTTCCAAGAAGTATTGATGTATGTTTTGATGAAAAAAGAGTAGGGTTAAAGTTACGTAGCCAGTCCACTACATCTTTGTCAGTACCCCAAAGTAGTACATGTATTGTACCACACGAAGACGTAATAAGCAACAATGGCTCTGTTAGACGTCAGTTTGCTCTGAAACTTGCTTGGGCATGTACAGTTCACAAAGTGCAGGGCCTTACAGTAGAGAAGGCGAATGTATCCTTTGATCGTATTTTTTGCACCCGGCCAAGCTTATGTAGCACTTAGCCGTGTTACCTCACTAAAGGGACTTACAATACAGAATTTTAACGAGAATGCAATATTCTGCAATGAAAGGATTGAGCAATCTTTACAAAATATGGCAAACGCTTTGAAACCAAACATTACAGGGATTTCTGCTGAAACAGTTATCATGATGCACAACATACAAGGACTACATCCACATTATGAAGATCTAAAAAATGACCGAAGATTCCTAGAAGCTGATTTTATTTGCCTAACTGAAACTTGGTTAGCAGATAGTGGACGATTAAAGCATGTAAATTTTGAGAATTTCACGTTTCATAATAATGCAAGACAAATATGTTATGATGGATCAAACCGATTATTCATGGAACTGCAACAAAGTGCGCATGGGGGTGTTGGATTCTACAGAAAGAGTAACAAGAATTGTGAGATTTTGACATTACAAGTAAAAAACCTTGAACATATTGCGTTCATGCTGCGAGATATGAATTTATCAGTTGTTGTCGTTTACAGGCCACAAACATACACAACAGATTTGTTTCTAGCAGAAATGCAAGTATTAGTAAATCAATTGCGACATATTACCAGTGCTAGCATTGTTATGGGTGATTTCAACCAGAATGTTCTGCTTGGAGGCTCGTCTATTCAGCGCTTCATGAACAATAATGGATATACGCAGATGATTGACAAAGTAACAACAGAGGGTGGAACATTGATAGATCATGTTTATTGCAGAGGATTAGATAATATAAAATCTCTAAAAGCTACAGTAGCTCCAACATACTTTAGCTACCATGAGGCAATACGAATTGAACTTTGTTAAACTTATTTTCCTTCGCATTGCTTTACACGCAGCTATTACAGACGCTAACAAACTATGGATAGCAATGTAATTACACTTAATTACTTTTAGGAAGGAACTCTTGATGACACCCTTAACAAGCTCAGGTATAGCATGTGCGACTGTACAATCACGAAGAAAGAATGTGGTGTTATCACGAAGTTCCATTATTAGCCCACCTGGCCACAACGGCCAAGTGAGATTAATGTCATGGCCATCATCTGTCATCCATTCATATCTTGTCCATTTTCCATCTATTGTCTGGCCATCAACCTTTTCTTTAAACGATGTCTACTCAAAAGGTACTTGGCCAATTTCAATTATATTTAGCAGGAAGTACCGCTAGGGAATAAAAATACAGGTTTGTTCAAACACAGCCAAGCGGCCAATTTTGCTGGTGGCCATCTTGGATTTTGTCGGACTTTTAGAAGGGTCTTTAAAAATCTTCTATGAAACTGCTTGGGGAATTGATTCAAAACTTACGAAACATCATCTAGGGAAATGACTGAACCAAGTTTGTTCAAGAGAAATATATATGTAAAAAATGTGTCCGCTGTGGACCAATCAAAATGTAATGTGTTTTGGAGCCATATTGGATTTTTTTATTTGGATAGATTTTGAAGCCGAAATTGGATTTATCTAGGTATTTGGGTATGCTGATTTTAAATTTGCAACTTTGGATAAACATTTTGGCGGCCATCTCGGATTTTTTTCCAACCAAAACGGCCATACTAAGCCAATAGGAAATGTAAAATGTTGTCTTTTCGAGAGTGTGTTGCCCAATTTTAACCACATTTGGTGGGAAATATACTTGGGCCATGCCTATACAATATCGATCGGCCAATGTGGTCGGCATTCATCTTGGATTCTTAAACGTCTTTAAAGATCTTCTAAACTGCTTAGGGGACTGATTCAAAACTCATGAAACGTCATCTAGGACAACAGTTGAAACAGGTTTGTTCGAGTGAACTTGATTAGCTAAATGAATTGGCAGTCATATTGGATGGCCTATTTTCATGAAAGTGACTTATTCTTCCGAATCTTTCATGGAAGCAGGCTAAAATTTGTGAAGCATCATTATAGAATAAGGGTCATTTAAGTTTGTTCAAAGGGAGGACAAGTGCTTTAAAAACGTGGCCACCATCGATCATGCAGTTTTCAGCGGCTTGGTGGCCATGTTGGTAGTTTTTATTTGATGCATTTTGAAACCGAAATTAATTTTGTATAAGATGGATCAATTTGGGCAGTTTCCATGTTGGATTATTTCCCAGTCAAACTCCATTTGAAGAGAATGGGAATCTTCAAACAACTTGTTCCAAAAGAACCACTAGGCCGATTTCAAGCATATTTGCCATATTTGGAAGCAAGGATCCGTAGAGCATAATTATCCAGGTTTGCTCAACCGAAGCCAGATGGCCGGTAGCCATCTTGGATATTCTGGAAAATCTTCTGGGACTCTTTAAAATGCCACTCCGTCAATGGCTCGATTTCAACGAAATTTCGAAGGAAAGATGCCAGACTGGTGGGCTTGAACTTAACGAGAATATTGATTGGTCAATTCTTTAGAGTCAGACCTTGAGTCTTCATAAATTTGTCCATTTGTCAGTCAACCTTTTCTTTAAAAAGCAAATTTGTCATGACACATGTTTGTGTCATAGCGATCTGAGTTTGTTCAAATGAAGCTGATTGGTTGATTTGGCCAACAGCCAGCTTGGACTTTATGATATTTATAGAAACACCATTAAAAACCTCCAAACAATTGGGCTGATCGATTTGAAACTAAATAACGTTATCTACGCCAGAAGCTGAGGTCAATTTGTTCAAGAAAACTTAATTTGTTGAATTGCCTGGTTACTATCTTTTATGAACTAATTTTCATTAAACATTGACTTCTCCAGAGCTCCTTAAGATCTGACAAAATGTTGTAAACATGATTAGAGAGCAAGGGACATTCAAGTTTGGTCAAAGGGAGTTGGTACGTTAAAACATGCCGCAATTGACCAATCAAAATGTAGCATTTGACAATAGTTCTATAGGAAAACAATAAGAATTCTTAAATGACTACTTAAGAAAGCCAACAGAATGATTTCAAAAAGATTTGGCAGGATTCGTTCATAGAGATGCAATAGAGGCAATAAAGGTGCAACGTTCTAAAAAGGAAACCAACAAATTCTATCAAATTAAGCAAATCAAAAGTTTCCCAAAATTCTAAAATCTCATTTGGCCTTGTCGGCCAAGTTGTTGTTGGATATTAATACTTAACAGTCTTGAGTGACATTCCATGGCTGGTGATATTTCTAATTGCGGTTACATCTACACACGAGCTAGATCATGTGCAAGAAAACGTCATTAGTAGAATTACCAGGTTGCTATCTTGGATGACAGTTTTCACTAAAACAACGACATATCCAAAACTCCTGAAGATATATGGCCATAGTTGTGTAAATATGTGTAGAAACCAAGGAGCATTCAACTTTGGTCATGGGAACTTGTATGGCCATGATTGACGAATCAAAATGTATCATTTGAAATCAATATTGAAATTTGTACATGATGAAACTTAATGGAAAATTCGCTGCATATATGTGTATAGGAATGGCGATTTTAAATAGTTCACATTCAAAATTGCCGGATAAACAGTTTGCTGGCCATCATGAATCGGTTCCACAAAACGTGCCATAGGAAAATTGTTTGAAATTTTGAATGACTTCTTAAGAACCATCAATAGACACAATGAAGGTGCAAAATAGTAAAAGGGAAACTCACCGATCAATTTGGCTGGCAGCCATCTTATTTTTCTTGTTGCAATTTTGCCCAAAACCCTACGGTTCTACTTATAGGCAATACAAGTTCTAGTTGAAATGCCTTTAAAAGCCGATGCAGCCCCGCCACTCAAACGCCGAAGAAACCATGACATTGACCAACGCTTATCTGTTTTAAAGGGAGAGCTTTCTACTGGTGCTAGGTCAATTATGGACTACGCAGATGCCGCATCCTATTTACTAAACAGATTTATATAGTGAACATTATTATTATTATTATTATTATTATTATTATTATTATTATTATTATATGTAATCTTATATTACATATCATCATCATCATCATCGTCACATTATCATCATCATCATCATCATCATCGTCACATTATCATCATCATCATCATCATCATCATCATCATCATCATCGTTAGAATATTACAGAATACTATGTAATATTACATTATATAAATACTATGTTTTGTCATATACACAAGAATATATTTTTATAGAATATTATAGAATATCTTGGTTTAATAAAATATGATAGAATATCTTAAAATTATTAAAATTATTGCTAAGTATTTGTGTTATTTTTCTTTTTTCCGAACAATGAGCGACCAATTTCACACCTCCTATAATCCATTAATCCTACTGCACACTATTCCACTTTCGCCTACGCTAGTTCCCCAAAATTTACCGTAGGCAAAAGTGGAATACACCCTTGACTCATACTCTTAGCTTGGTGTCTGCAAGCTTTAGTCTCACTAGTCGTAGCTCATTGGACCTTTTGACCCCTCCCACACACCGTGGGGCGAAGCCAAATCTAAATGGCATTATGCCCTCTGCAATCATATGCATAACTCCCCTGATAACGCAGCTTACTGGGCCGATACCGGGCCGATACTTAAAGTATCGGCCCGGTATCGGCCCAGCATCGGCCCAGTAAGCTGCGTTATCTGGGTCAGATCTCAAATTTAGTTGTGTTCTGTCTAACGATTTCAGAGGAGTTGCGTTACAACTGATTTGACCTGTTGACCCCTGCCACGCCCCCTAGGGATGGAGCCAAATCCAAATATCGTCTTGCAAAGTGGAATCCTATGCGTAACCCATATACCAAATTTGATTTAATTCCACCGAAAGGTTTGGGAGCAGATAGCATGATGGACGGATGGACAGACAGACGGGCGGATGGACAAATGGACAGACAGACAGACAGACGGAGGCGATTACAATATCCCCAACATTTTATTAAAACGTGGGGATAATAAGTGCAAGTTTTATATTGGCATTCATAAGTTCATGGGTTAACAGTCCCATGGTCAACTTGCATTAAATGACAATTAAATCCCTATCACATTAATCCACTATACAACAGACATGTGACACATTCAAAAGTGCCAAATCTGAGCTCGTGCAAGGAAACAACTTATAGGAAGACATTTTCACCATCAAAATCTTTCAAATCAAAAGTTCAAAATGGCCAGCTAAATACTCTGATTTGATGGGCACAGGCGGCTATGCCATAATAGCTATTGAGCTACCTTTAGTTAGCTTGTGTTGCATTCATGAGTGGCCATGATTGGAACCCTTACATATATCATCCTCGCATGTTTCGAATCTAGGCCAATTAAAGATAACATTTTAATTACAATTTCTATCATTTATGTGATAAGTCACGGCCGTATTTTTCGCTTAAAAGTGAGGTAAATTTTAATTGTTCAGTAGAATTACTCTGGTCAGATTGATCTCCCTTGTTATCAAGATAGCACTGATAGGTCTCCCATAACTTATCCAATAGTGTACTGTGTATATGAATCATGGAAGTTAGTTTGCTAATGTTATGATTTCCCTGTTTTGGGAAGATAATAATAGGTTAATTAATCACATTAAAATGTTTCTAAAAGTGGTCTGTTACGACCTGTCATGCCTGTGGTTTAAGATGCAACATGTTTCACAATAACTGCAAATAGCAATGCTTTTTAGAAGAATCACCAATAAGACTCAAGTGGTCCACCTTAGATAGGTAGTCTAATGCAGTAGGCTAATTAAGTGCGTAGATGTATGGTCCTATACTGTAATAGCAATGGGTTTGAGAACCACCACTCAAGCGGTTGACTTACAGAGGTGGTCATAGAACGCAATTGAGTGCTAGTCTCTAAGAACCACCATCAGCATACATCAGCATCTCTGTCTTAGCGAAAATTGTTTCTGTCTCTAAGAGCAGTGTTTCTGAGAATCGCCATGCAACAGAAAGCAGTTGCTAGTGGCTGTTGAAACATTATTAAAGCTGGAACATAGCGATCTTTTCCTTAATTTCCACTAATTTATACAAGTTTCATGTGCCAAGCACGCTATGTAATCCTATTAATAATTAATGAACTAGTAACAACTGTAACACATATCTCAGATGTCTTAGTATGTGTAAACCTCTGAATACGACCCGTGCAACAGAAACCTCTTGCTACAGGTCGTTGCAAAGTTATTAAGGCTGAAACGTAGTGATTTATCCAAATTTCCCAGAATTTATGCACGTTTCGCGTTCAAATGTCGCTATGCGTTATGTAACTGTATTAATTTTTCATCAACTAGCAGCAATAGCAACATGCAACCGATATCGTTTAGTATGTCATACCTTCAGAACAGGACCGTTGCAACAAACGCATATTGCAATTAGCCATTGTAGACGTATTATGGCTGGAACATAATGATATATTCTATATCATCACATAGTTGATGCAACTCTATCTCCCTCGTCCCTTCAACTACCCGCCCCCCCCCCGCCCCCTCCACCCCCCCCCCCGCTCTCTCCTCCCTCTCCTCTCTCTCCCTCTCACTCGTTTCAACCGTATATATGCATGGTGGTTATCAATAAAACTCAAGTGGTCTACCTTAGATAGGTAGTCCTATGCATTAGGCTAAATAATCGCTTAGATGGGTGGTCCAATACAGGAAAAGCAATGTGTTTTTAGAGTCACAACTCCAGTGGTCCCCTTAGATAGGTGGTCATATGCAATAATTTTACCGCTAATAGTTAAGAAACAATCACCAATAGCTATGTTTTTAAAACAACCCTTAATAAAGGTCACGTGATCCTATATGGCAATTGACCGCTAATACTTAAAAAAACACCATCAACATACATCAGCATCTATGTTTTAGTGAACGCTGTTGCTGCCTTCAATAACAATGTTTTCATTGACTAAACTTGGTCAATAAAGGAGTAAATGTCAGCATATATTATAGTACTTTTTCCACCACATTTTGTAGATATCGGACTGTACGTAGGGAGTCATGACCCTGCGCACATCTTATATTTACGAGTATAAGACCTCAGTGAAATTACATGTTTGAACACCAGGTAAGCTAAAAGACTATGTCACCGTGTATGATTGAATGCATGAGCATCTGAATGCATGAGCATCAACTATAGCATCTTATTATTTAGATATATATTATCAGCACTGGATGACTGGCAATGGATACGTCGGTTAATGCGCGGGTACAATCCGCAGAAACTGAATCGAGTACGACCTTTGATGATTAGCACCAGTTTGGAATGTTGGAGTCAATTAAGGAATTAGATATGAGAAACGGACGTAGTTAATTACGTAGCGGTCTGTGTTCCCACGAATTCTCGTGGCCAGATAAGTGGAGGCAGCTGGGTGCAATGGTAACTCGTGTACCGATTAACTCTAGCATTCTACAAATTGTCGACTAATAGGTAATGGACAGGACATGGTCATAGTGGCTTCCTGTAGGCACTAAAGGGCACAACCGAAAGTTACTATCGAAAACGTAGCAATTAGAGGCAAGCTAATTCACCAATAGGCCTTGCTATCAAATAAGCATCCGTCATTTGTGGCAAGTCATTCGTCAGAAATGACGTGCTAATACAACAGGAATCCCAAATGCGCTAGGTAAAAGGCGTCCTCCCCAGTCAGGAGGGTCGGGGTTTTGATTGGTCAAAATGAGGTCATAATCCAATGAGAATCAGAGCAACCTCCGGCGGTACGAAAGCAAGATGGAGGGAGAATAGAAACGAAGATGGTATATAAACGGGACTTTAACTTTAGTTCGGGGTCCGGTCCGCCTCGCACCTTGTGAAACGCTCTTGCTGAATGGCTTTAAGTAGGCAAGAGATAATTTGAATAGTATAGCAAACCAGAGCAGCTGGGAGTAATGCTAGTTCATTGTGAAAGATTAGGAAACATTAAATTAAATCTGTCGTAAATACGTAAACTGGTAACAGTAAAAGTTACCGACTTTGTAGAATTACTGTATAGTTAAAATAGCGAATAAAACGATCACCTTGTGAAATCAATACAAGGCAAAAGTTTGGCGCATAGTTTGTTGTTGACTCTGGAGACTACGGAAGATCACCGTAGCTTACCTGCAAGTTCTAGTAGTCAGTCAGAGCAGGCCCGGATATCAAATATAAGTATCGTTAAAGTTCATCTATAAACGAGGGGAGCTGATATCTATTTCTTTCGTTCTCGGTAAGGTGGGTTGTCGCAGCAACCTTACACACAAACCTTACCCAAAACGGAAGAGACTTCATAGTCAAGTATATCTCATAAAAAACGTGTACGTAGCATAGATATAGGATAGACATCAGAAATCTTCAATTTGTAATAGTTATCCACATACAAAGCATGCGCGCACTGCAAGTGTGTGTTCAGGATGTGGGGGAGGGGTGTCGGAGGGGGGGGGGGGGGGGGGGGGGGGGGGGGGGGGGGGGGGGGGGGGGGGGGGGGGGTGTTGCGACATCTGTGTGGACACAATGCAAATAATTTGTCCTCCATGCAATGCATAATAAATAGCATTGTATTCACTCATAAGTCAATTGCCTATTGTGTAATAACTCTATCTATCTAGCTAACTCTTTAACACTTAAGCTGGCCAAAACGGCTTCTGTGGTAGTCTTGGAAAGTGTCCGTTTGCATATCGAAAGAAGACTATTTTTGAAACATTATCCTCTCTGTCTCTCCACTCTCTCTCCCCTCCGTCTCCTGCTCCTCCCCTTCTCCCTTGCCTCAATCCCTCCCTCGCTCATGCCATCCTCTCCCACCCTCCCTCAATGCCGTCCTCTCTCTCTCTGTATTCTATTCTAATTTGATCCTATTGTATCATGACACAAGATGGAATGGTACCGAGTGCAAAATGCATGCACCAACATCAGCTAATACATTGATATATGTGTATGATCTTGCAACGTCAAAATGAACAGCCTTGCGTATTTAAAATGTCATGACACTTGATTGCAGATTTCAAAAATACCCAATTTGTCCCACCCTTTAAACAGCGTGGCCAATGCTTATGCTTATGCTTATAATTTTATGTGCATCTTACGTTAGCCAGAATTGCGGTACAGGCGTACACTTCTTTATTAACGGCAGTGTACAAGTAGTTTGCAATACAGACCCTTTCATGATCAAGAGCCAAAAACAACCCAAATTGACTAGCTTCAATAATGAACAAACTACCAAATTGGACCTCTAAAAAAGATGCTGGTGTTTTGTGCTAAGTTTTTGCAACATAATTCAGCAACGGAATGATCATACGTACGTAATTAAATACTATCATTGACTATATCAATTCCAATCTACGGCGCAATTTGGACAAAATCATACCATCGGCTTTGAGTTCTCTCACTAATACAGATTGTCCAAGCGTGGAGTAATATCAGCCTCAGCGCTTACGCTACAACCCAGCCAAATGGGGCATGGCACTGAATAGACATAGAACATGGGCAATTATTTAAAACTTAATTTCGGCTACACCTCTTGCACGGGGCATGACTTAGCTCTCACACAATGAAAAGTTGGAGATATCGCCCCATCTATAAAACTAACATCGCAATTACTTTGTGATTTGTTACCCGGTTTAGGCTAAACCTGGTTTAAACATCCTTATTGAATTCCCGCCAATGTGACTGAATTGATAGAAACAATTTAGCAACTTATTCCAGCAACATAATTGTCCAAACAAACTCCATAATGGCTATTTTACTTTGACGCAAAATAGAGTGGCTTCATTACATGTGACAAAATAGAATTTCATACGGGGGTGGGTGGTAAGTGAATGGGCGGCGAAGCAACAACTCATTATATACGCTGAGAGAAATGTAAACAATCGGACAATCATCATATTAAATATTTCAGTTCCCTACAGATATATACTCATGACTGAAAGTTGCTGCTACCCTACATAGCAACAGGTTTCAACAAACATAATACGATAATTGTCAAGCAGGCTACAAGATTTCTCACAAAAATCCAGTCTTGTTTCACTACATACAAGCAGTTGTGGCATAATTTCACTAGTTTCTTCAGCCCTGCTAGAAGGAAACGTGTTAATTTTGCATTTGGACGTTTATTGATATCACTTCTCCGACTATCTATTTAACCCTGCTCAATGCATCGATTATCTATTTAATCCTGCTCAATGCTCAATTCATCACCAGTTCCTGGAAAAATGCCCTAGCTGGTTACTTAAAAACAATTTGACTGAACGTAATTGTTTCCTTAGGTAGCAACAACATTCAGTCAACGTTCTTTCAAAACATTAAGTTGGTTCTCCGCACAACTATCTTCAGAAATAAAAGCGCTTTTTAAATCGATCATTGGATAAATAATTGTGTTGAGATCAGTGCGAAATTGAAATGCTAGCCTTTTCTATGCAGGGTAATTATCACCCCCACCACTGTGGTTTGACCCCTGTCATTGGTCTCATTCATTCTTTACATGACACTAAAACATTTCATAATTGCTTGTTCAAATGAATAAACAGTGTAACAGTCTATTTCATTCTATTTTCAGAACAGTTATCAAAGAAACCTAAAACTATTTGGCTGATTTAAAAAACCAATTTGGCTGCATGTTGTTGATACCCTAGTCAACAATAATTTTCAGTATATTTCTGTTCGGAATCGACATTATAATTCTGTCAATAACGATCTCATTGGGCTTTTAAGAATTTGTCAGTAAAGGCGGATTAATACAGGGCAGTTGAAAAAAAGAAATGATTTTGGAGACCGAGGCTCATAATTTGCCATGAACTTAAAAATAATGATGTTACTGTCCATAGATTGACCTTAATGCACTGCATATGCGGCTATGCACATCAGCGATATTTAACTCGGATAAGCCCTCTGACACAGCTCGTCAAAGACTGCCTGGTGTGCACATTCTTTCAAAGCGCTATCACAGGAAGAGAGGGACATACAATTATTAAATAACTTAAGGTACTCTATAATGTAATCTCGTTCCAAATGAATCTTTAAAATACTGAATATGTCCCATAGTCTGATGGGACCAGTTAGCGAGCGTTGTTGTTTATTTATTACAGTCATAAAAACATAGAGGTATCCATTGCCAGCAATGCCCCTCCGAGTTCTAGCTATGCTAGACAGGGTTATAATGTCCATCAAGTGTACAAATTGTAAGCCCTATGTCCTTAACATTTAACCCTTTAATGACTAAATCTTGTCAAAAAAACTAAACATTTTCTTGTTGAATGTCTTATTGCAGGCCAAAAAAATTGTATTTTGAAATTTTGCCACTGGAATGACTGGCTCGCTTACCGAGTTAGTCATTCCAGTCGTAAATTTTCAGAAATAGTTTTCACTTGGCCTACTAATCGACATTCCTCAAGACTCCTGCAGAGGCCGGTTTGGCCGGCTTCATCATAAGAGGGTTAAGGCCCTATGTTTTTAACATTATGTTGAATACTTTGAAACTATTTCAGTGAGCGTTGTTGCAGCAACAACACACAGTCAATTTAGTTTCAAAATATTCAACATGTTACATGAAATTCAGGGATCAATGTGTACAAATTGTATACAAATGTTCTCTGGTGAAATTCACTTTTTAGTAACTGCTCTAGATAATAATACTTGTCATTCTGATCAATCATTTAGGTGGCTTTGGAGAAGATTTATATACAGACACAAAACTGGTCACAAAATTCAGCTGGATGATTGGCCATTCATCAGTAAATAGTTTAATCAGGGATTGAAGCCACAGTTTCCAGTCAAATTTCTTTCAATACATTCATCAACTTACGCAATACTTCTAGTATTATCAGGAAAATAAGATTTGAGCACTTTAGGGTTCAAAGTGTTAAAAGCTAAATCACTAATCCGCTCTATTAAGAGAAGAGTATAATAGCGCATTTAAGCGTGCAAGATCACTCAAGCCTGTTTATAATGGGCACTGTATGGTCCATCAAAAGTGGTTGTTAAAGACAGATAGTCAGTTAATACAACTTATTCGCTATACAATGCAGCGTTTTTGGACCAAAAGATGGTGGTTGCTTACGGCTTCTCGTCATACCACCACCCCTTTTAAAGAATACCCATCTTTTGGCGCCAGAGCACGTGTTCGTCTTTGGGTAATAAATATCTTCCTGGTTATAAGCCTGAATTTCCATCTGATGGAGCTTTATCATGAAAGCGATATAAAATCATCATTACTAGATTGACCTTTTTCCGCTGATGCCTAAATATTTAAGATATTATTGTGTGCTCTGACATCTATGTTGTTGAATTTTTTGTAATGTGTTTGACTGAAAGTTGTTCCTCCCGCATCAATGACCTTCATTCAAATTATTTTTAAAGAAACAACTCAGTCTACCAAACCATGTTGCTAAATAAACTTGGACATTGGGCTACAAGGAACAGGAGTGTGAAATCTAAAGTTGTCACCATAAATCTGCTCGACGGCGGAAACTGTAACAGATCTAACCTGTCTATTAAGGAACACCTCTGAAATTAGACCTTTGCTATATATGATGTAGTAATTTCGGAAGTTCATATCTCAGCCGTTTATGGACAGATTATCTTCTAGTTTTCAAACACTCGTTCATCTATGCCCACGCTGATATGACAAAGGGCATAGCATTCCAGGATCCAAGGCCCAAAAGAAGCCGATAGAAGAGGAATAATAATAATAATAATAATAATAATAATAATAATAATAATAATAAAAGAGAATAATCAGAACAATTTCTAGAAGGATCACAAGTAAAAGTTAGCATTCTGCAGTATAACGGTTAATACCAATCTATTATTTTACCAGTAGAAGGGTTAATTGGCAGGAACAACTTTCAGTCAAATTGTTTTGAAAAATAGTCAGCATGTATCCTTAGCATCTACAACAAGTTTTATATTGGCATTCATAAGTTCATAGGTTAATCGGCCCCATGGTCAACTACTGTTAATTGACAATTAAATCCCTATCACATTAATCTGTTTTCCTGTTCTCTGATGAAATTCCGTTTCTATAACTGCTTTAGATAATATTTCTTGTCTCTCGGATCAGTCACCTAGGTAGCTTAGGAGAATATCTATATACAGACACAAAACTGGTCACAAAAATCAAGTAGATGATTGGCCATTCAGCAGTAAATAGGTAAATCAGGGATTGACCATACAGCCATAGACAGATCTAGAAGTGCATGACAATTTTTTATCTTTCCAATATGCTCAATGGAAACTGGAAATTAGTACAAAATCAATCAAGTAAGGGCTAATATTATGCAGTATATGGGTAAATACAACAACTATAATATTTGACCAGTAGATGGGTTAATAGGCAGGAACAACTTCCAGTCAGATTGTTAAAATATTCTGTGGGTATCCTTAGCATCTACAATAAACAATAGGTTTATATTGGCATTCATAGGTTGATGAGTTAATTGGCCCCCATGGTCAACATGTATTAAATGACAATTAAATCCATATCACATTAATGTTTTCCTAGGGCATTTACAGTAGCAAATCCAGCTCATTACTCCCACACCCTCCCCCCACCCACCCCATGGGAAACAGATATGGAATGACAATTAAATGTCACATTAAATCATTTTTATTAGACCCTCCACCAAATTGCTTGCTGTTACATAATATAGAGGAAAATTAAGATCTAAATATCTTGGCTGTTAACTAATGGATGTGCTTTATTTCTCAGACCCTCTCTGGATACTAAATCTGGTAACGTGGAACCAGTTTGGTTGCTCTAGACCCAGTGGTTCAGGATAACCACCCAGCAGAAAAGTGGGTAAATAATCCAAGATGGCTGCCAAACCAATCATCGGCCATTTTGAAAAGACCCCTGCAGAGGCCGGTTTGGCCTGCTTCATCATAAAAGGGTTAAGGCCCTAGGTTTTTAACATTATGTTGACTATTTTGAAACTATTTCACTGGCCGTTGTTGCAGCAACAACACACAGTCAAATTAGTTTCAAAATATTCATCATGTTACATGAATTTCGGGGATCAATTTGTACAAATTGTATACAAATGTTCTCTGGTGAAATTCACCTTTTAGTGACTGCTCTAGATAATAATACTTGTCATTCGGATCAATCACTTAGGTGGCTTTGGAGAAGATTTATATACAGACACAAAACTGGTCACAAAATTCAGCTAGATGATTGGCCATTCAGCAGTAAATAGGTTAATGGATTGGCCATTCAGCAGTAAAAAATACACGAAGTGTGTGACAATTTACCTTTCCAATATTTCTTAATGGATACTGGAAAATTAGTACAAAATCAATGAAATAAAAGTTAACATTCTGCAGTATAAGGGTTAATACAAAATCTAATATTTCACCAGTAGAAGGTTTAATAGGCAGGAACAATTTCTAGTCAAATTGTTTTGAAAAATATTCATCAGCTATCCTTAGCATCTACATTAAGTGCAAGTTTTATATTGACATTAATACATTTATGGGTTAATCGGGGAGATGGTCAACTGGTATTAAATGGCAATTAAATCCCCATTATATGAATCTGTTTGCCTAGAGCATTTACAGTAGCAAATACCATTTATTACCCCCATAGTAACCAGATATAAAATGAAAATCAAATATCACATTAATCATTTTTATTAGAGTCTGTAGCAAACTGTCTTCTACTACATAATAAAGAGGAAAATTAAAATCTAAATATTTCCGCCCTTTACAGATGGATCTCGTTCATTTTAAAACACACCATGCAGATGGTCAACTAACATAAGTATAGCAATTTTCTCCATCCAAATCCATCAAATAAAAAAGTTCAAAATGGCCCCCAAATGCTCGAAATTGATTGGTCCACGGTGCCGAGACTCTTTGACCAATCAAGTTTTTGCGAACAAATTTCACTTGCCGCCATTGATTAATTATATTCCCCAAATTTCAGCCAGATCGCTTCAGAAGTTCCAGAGGAGAAGATTATTTTGTCATTTATGACGTCATCAATATGGCCGCCAATGCCCTGAGCCAAGCAGGCTTTGTTTAGCTATTTTGATTCAGGGGGTGATCTCAACCATATATTCTGAGTTTTGATTCAATTTGCTTGCCGGTTTCGGAGTTTTGGTTCAATTTACTTGCTGGAAATGGCTGGCGGCGGAATAATAATAATAATAATAATAATAATAATAATAATAATAATAATAATAACTAGATCTGTTCCATGAACAGATATACGGCTTCCAAGAATACCTGCACTTGAACTAGACATTCTTTTCTTGTACTTCATGTACAATCTAGGTATCTGGGGAAATTCCGTTTTACTTCTTTAGATAATATTTCTTGTCTTTCTGATCAATCGTCTAGGTGGTTTTGGAGAAGATCTATATACACAAAACTGGTCACAAAATCAGCTAGATGATTGGTCATTCAGCAGTAAACAGGTTAATCAGGGATTTCTTTGGACACTAAATCTGATGACATGGAACCAGTTTGACTGTTCTATACCTGGTGCTATGGGAGAAGTAACTAGCAGGACAAGAGGTATTAGAAGATAGCAATATCCCGCATTTTTAAGTTACCCAAGGAACCGGCTGCTGCAGGACCCGGTCTGCGCAGGACTACCTATTCTGTGAAGAAACAATATCCAAGCCATGTACATATATAGAATTAGATTGCCCATTTGACTCCTGCTCACTGCCCGCAGATTGACTCAAGAACAAAATAATGTGTTGTACTGTAGTCTACTAACCACAAGCTTCAAAATGATATGTGACCTGACCACATTTGATAAAATTTATTTTCTGCCCACCATTTCCCCCACCCCTTCAGCTGATATCAAAATTCCAATGTGTCATGCACATCCCTGGCCATATGTTGAATCATACATTTCTATGTGAAATGGTCTCGGAGGAGTTGTGTTACAATTGATTGGTGCCCACTTTTTACCCTGCCCCATACCCTCAGTTTGACCCAAGATCAAAATAATTCCTTGTACTGTAGTCAAGTCATCATTGGCTTCAAAATGATATGTGACATGACCACCTTTGGAAAGATTTTATTTTTTACTCCACATTTCCCATCACTGGGGTCATACCAAAATACCACAAGAGCTATCAGAAGATAGCAAATAGCTTACCTGTATTGTATATTAATTGTACATCACAGGATATGATGGACCACCGGATAGTCACATTTTGAAATTTGACAATCAACATGTGAATTCAAAACACCGTTGGTACTACCCATTGGGAAAGCATAGCTTGGAAACTGAACCATAAAGCTTATCTGCCCAGGAGTAACGTGAAGTCGTTTAATCACAACTGGCAAATGGTCCAAACATAAGCAAAGTTCATAGTCTGAAAAAAGAAGAAGCATTAAAAAAACCAATCAGCATAATACATATTTAGATGTCAAATGCTCTAGGGGTTGAATGACAATTGATTTGTGCCCACCTTTGACCCCGCCCTATACCCTCAGTTTGATGCAAGATCAAAATAATTCCTTGTATTGTTGTCTACTCATCGTTGGCTTGAACATGATATGTGACATGACCACCTTTGGATAAATTAAATGTTTTACCCACAGTCCCCACACCCTGGGGTTCATGATAAAATTTAAAAGGTGTCATGCAAATCACTGGCCAGATGTGCAATCATCTCCAAAGTTTCAAGTTTCTATCTGAAGTGGTCTAGGAGAGTTGCATTACAATTGATTGGTGCCCACTTTTGAAATTTTGATGCCGCCTCCCACCCTCAGTTTCACCCAAGATCGAAATAATTCCTTGTACTGTAGACTACTTACCATTGGCTTGAAAATGATATGCAACATGACCTTTGGAAAAATTTAAATTTTGACACACATTTCCCACCCCCAGGGCCCTGCCCCTGGGGTCATGCCAAAATTCCAAAAGTGCCATGCAAATCCCTGTCCATATGTGCAATGATACCAAAAGTTTCAAGCTTCTATGTGAAATGAACTAGGAGGAGTTGTGTAACAATCGATTGGTGCCCACTTTTGATCCCCACTCCCCTCAGTTAGACCCAGGATCGAAATAATTCCTTGTACTGTAGTCTACTTATCATTGGCTTCAAAATGAGATGTGACATGACCATGTTTGGATAAATTAAATTTGTGACCCACAGTCCCCACCCCCTGCGGTCATGACAAAATTTCAATGCACATTCCTCGCAATATGTGTAATCATACGGAAAGTTTAAAGGTCTCTGTGAAATGGTCTAGGACGAATTGCGTTACAATCGATTGGTGCCCACTTGTGTCCCCGCCCCCTACCCTAAGTTGGACCCAAGATAAAAATAATTCCTTGTGTTGTAGTCTATTCATCATTGGCTTGACAATGATATGTGACATGACCACCTTTGCACAAATTACAATTTTTACCCACAGTCCCCACCCTATCGGCGTCATGACAAAATTTCAAAAGTGCCATGCCCATCCATGTCCATATGTGTAATCATACCAGAAGTTTCAAGTTTCTGCGTGAAATAGGCTAGGAGGAGTTGCGCTGGTAGCTCTTTTAAATAGACTGTTAAGATTGCCTTTCTGTTGCAAGTTTTAAATTTGTTCAAGAAAATCTTAATTTTCTCATGGAAAATATCCATTTCTAGACCAAGAGAAGACTATTTTGAAAATTTACCACTGGAGTGACTGGCTCGGTTATCGAGCTAATCATTCCAGTTGTAAATTTTCATAAATAGTCTTGTCTTAGTTTGCAAATGGACATTTCGCAAGACCATTTCAGATGCACTTAAAGAAGGGGTAAAGGGTGAAATCTAAAGTTGTCACCAACTGATGTAGCTAATTGAGACAGGAACTACTTTTACTGTCACGCTTCTAGTATTGAAACACACCACGCATTTGTCAACTTAAGAAAACTGAATAGATAAGATTCTGAAACTGGTTGGAGGGCTTGTGTAGCGATATATGATGGCTGTGGCCACAGTTTCCAGTCAAATTTCTTTCAATACATTCATCAACTTACGCAATACTTCTAGTATTATCAGGAAAATAAGATTTTAGCACTTTAGGGTTCAAAGTGTTAAAAGCTAAATCACTAATCCGCTCTATTAACAGAAGAGTATAATAGCGCATTTAAGCGTGCAAGATCACTCAAGCCTGTTTATAATGGGCGCTGTATGGTCCATCAAAATGTGGTTGTTAAAGACAGATAGTCAGTTAATACAACTTATTCGCTATACTATGCAGCGTTCTTGGACCAAAAGATGGTCGTTGCTTATGGCTTCTCGTCATACCACTACCCCTTTTAAAGAATAACCATCTTTTGGCGCCAGAGCACGTGTTCGTCTTTGGGTAATAAATATCTTCCTGGTTATAAGCCTGAATTTCCATCTGATGGAGCTTTATCATGAAAGCTATATAAAATCATCATTACTAGATTGACCTTTTTTCCGCTGATGCCTAAATATTTAAGATATTATTGTGTGCTCTGACATCTATGTTGTTGAATTTTTTGTAATGTGTTTGACTGAAAGTTGTTCCTCCCGCAGCAATGACCTTCAGTCAAATTATTTTTAAAGAAACAACTCAGTCTACCAAACCATGTTGCTAAATAAACTTGGACATTCGGCTGCAAGGAACAGGAGTGTGAAATCTAAAGTTGTCACCATAAATCTGCTCGACGGCGGAAACTGTAACAGATCTAACCTGTCTATTAAGGAACACCTCTGAAATTAGACCTTTGCTATATATGATGTAGTAATTTCAGAAGTTCATATCTCGGCCGTTTATTGACAGATCTTCTTCTTCTTTTCGTTCGCTGATCATACCGCCAGTCCTAAGTGACTATCGACATGATCATAAGCGTTAAGTGCGTGGATCCATGGTTTATTAGTTTGCGCCGTGCGGCCTGGAACCTCCGTCTTCAGCACTCGAGGATTCTGTCAGGGTTACCTCACCCTTACCTCCTTTAGTTGCCTCTTACGACACGCAGAGGATACGGAAGGTGTATTCTAAGCCCCACCTACAGGGCAAGTGGACAGATTATCTTCTAGTTTTCAAACACTCGTTCATCTATGCCCACGCTGATATGACAAAGGTCATAGCATTCCAGGATCCATGGCTCAAAAGAAGCCGATAGAAGAGGAATAGTAATTATAATAATAATAAAAGAGAATAATCAGAACAATTTCTAGAAGGATTCCAAGTAAAAGTTAGCATTCTGCAGTATAAAGGTTAATACCAATCTATTATTTTACCAGTAGAAGGGTTTATACGCAGGAACAACTTTCAGTCAATTTTTTTTAAAAAATAGTCAGCATGTATCCTTAGCATCTACAATAAGTGCAAGTTTTATATTGGCTTTCATAAGTTCATGGGTTAATCGGCTCCATGGTCAACTGCTGTTAATTGACAATTAAATCCCTATCACATTAATCTGTTTTCCTGTTCTCTGATGAAATTCCGTTTCTATAACTGCTTTAGGTAATATTTCTTGTCTCTCGGATCAGTCACCTAGGTGGCTTAGGAGAATATCTATATACAGACACAAAACTGGTCACAAAAATCATGTAGATGATTGGGCATTCAGCAGTAAATAGGCTAATCAGGGATTGACCATACAGCCATAAACAGATCTAGAAGTGCATGACAATTTTTTATCTTTCCAATATGCTCAATGGAAACTGGAAATTAGTACAAAATCAATCAAGGGCTAACATTCTGCAGTATACAGATAAATACAACAACTATAATATTTCACCAGTAGAAGGGTTAATAGGCAGGAACAACTTCCAGTCAGATTGTTAAAATATTCTGTGGGTATCCTTAGCATCTACAATAAGCGATAGGTTTATATTGGCATTCATAGGTTGATGGGTTAATTGGCCCCCATGGTCAACATGTATTAAATGACAATTAAATCCCTATCACATTAATATGTTTGCCTAGAGCATTTACAGTAGCAAATCCAGTTCATTACTCATAATAGCTATTGAGCCACCTTTCGTTAGCTTGAGTTGCATTCGTGAGTGGCCATGATTGGAACTCTTAAATATATCATCCTCGTATGTTTCGAACGTAGGCCTATTAAAGATAACATTTTAACCACAATTTCTATCATTTATTTTATAGGTCACGGTCGTATTTTTCGCTAAAAAGTGAGGTAAACCTTAATTGTTCAGCTGAATTACTCTGGCCAGATTGATCGCCCTTGCTATCAAGATAGTTCTGATAGGTCTCCCATAACTTATCCAATGGTGTGCTGTGCATATAAATCATGGAAGTTAGTTTGCTAATGTTATGATTTCCCTGTTTTGGGAAGATAATAGTAGGTTAACTAACTACATTAAAATGTTTCTAAAGGTGGTCTGTTACGACCTGTCATACCTGTGGTTTAAGATGCCACAGGTTTCACAATAACCACAAATAGCAATGTTTTTAGAAGCATCACCAATAAGACTCAAGTGGTCCACCTTAGATAGGCATTCTAATGCAGTAGGCTAATTAAGTGCGTAGATGTATGGTCCTATACTGTAATAGCAATGGGTTTGAGAACCACCACTCAAGCGGTTCACTTACAGAGCTGGTCATAGAACGTAATTGAGCGTTAATCACTGAGAACCACCGTCATCATACATCAGCATCTCTGTCCTAACGAAAATGGTTACTGTCTCTAAGAGCAGTGTTTTTGAGAATCGCCATCAATAAAATTAATGTGGTGCACTTCCATAATATTCAATATTTTCCTGTATTTTTTTTTTACAAGTATCACATTCAACTGCACTATGCAAGCGTATTAATAATTACATAATTAATAGAAATAGCAACGCAAAACTCGAGTATTTTAGTATTTCATAATCTATGAACATAGCGTGCTTGGAACCTGAAACATGTATAAATTAGCGGAAATTAAGGAAAGGATCACTATGTTCCAGCATTAATAATGTTTCAACGGCCACTAGCAACAGCTTTCTGTTGCATGGGTGGAATCGTATTAATAATTCTGGAACTAGTAACAATTGTAACACATATCTCAGATGTCTTAGTATGTGTAAACCTCTGAATACGACCCTTGCAACAGAAACCTCTTGCTACTGGTCGTTGCAAAGTTATTAAGGCTGAAACATAGTGATTTATCCCAATATTCCCAGAATTTATGCAAGTTTCGCGTTCAAATGTCGCTATGCGTTATGTAACTGTATTAATTTTTCATCAACTAGCAGCAATAGCAGCACGCAACAGATATCGTTTAGTATTTCATAGCTTTATAACATGACCGTTGCAACAAAAACAGACGTATTAGGGCTGGAACATAATGCTATATTCTATATCATCACATAGTTTATCTATCTCCCCCGTCCCTTCAACTACCTGCCCCCTTCACCTCCCCCCCCTCTCCCCTCCACCTCCCTCCCACTCGTTTCAACCGTATATATGCATGGTGGTTATCAATAAAACTCAAGTGGTCTACCTTAGATAGGTAGTCCTATGCATTAGGCTAAATAATCGCTTAGATGGGTGGTCCTATACAGGAATAGCAATGCGTTTTTAGAGTCACAACTCAAGTGGTCCCCTTAGATAGGTGGTCATATGCAGGTCATATAAAGGTCAAGTGGCCGCTAATACTTAAAAACCACCATCAACATACATCAGCATCTATTTTTTAGTGAACGCCGTTACTGCCTTCAATAACAATGTTTTCATTGACTAAACCTGCCCAATAAAGGTGTAAATGTCAGCATATAATATAGTACTTTTTCCACTACATTTGTAATAGCTATCCACATACAAAGCAAGCGCGCACAGCAAGCGTGTGTTCAGGGGGTGGGGGGGGGGGGTCGGAGGAGGGGGTTGTGACATCTGTGTGGACACAATGCAAATAATTTGTCCGCCACACAATGCATAATAAATAGCATTGTATTCACTCAAAGGCCAATTGCCTATTGTGTAATAAATCTATCTATCTAGCTAACTCTTTAACACTTAAGCTGGCCAAAACGGCTTCTGCGGTAGTCTTGGAAAATGTCCGTGTGCATACCAAGAGAAGACTATTTTTGAAACATTATCCTCTCTCTCTCTCTCTCTCTCTCTCTCTGTCTCTCTATCTATCTCTCTCTCCACCCTCTCTCCCCTCCGTCTCCCTCTCCTCCGCTTCTCCCTTCCCTCGCTCCCGCCATCCTCTCCCGCCCGCCCTCAATGCCACCCCCTCTCTGTATTATAGTATAATGTGATCCTATTGTATGATGGACACCAGATGGAATGGTACCGAGTGCAAAATGCATGCAGCAACATCAGCTAATACGTTAATATATGTGTATGATCTCGCAACGTTAAAATGAACAGCCTTGCGTATTTAAAATGTCATGATATTTGCCCCACCCTTTAAACAGCACAGATTGGACCTCTAAAATAATGCCGGTGTTTTGGGGTAAGTTTTTGCAACATAATTCAGCAACGGAATGATCATAGGTACATAATTAATTACTATCATTGACTATATAAATTCCAATTTACGGCGCAATTGGGACACAATTGTACCATCGGCTTTGAGTTCTCTCACTAATATAGATTGTCCAAGCGTGGCGGAATATCAGCCTCAGCGCTTATGCTACAACCCGGCCAAATTGGGCATGGCGCTGAATAGACATAGAACAAGGACAATTATTTAAAACTTAATTTAGGCCACACCTCTTGCACGGGACGTGACCTAGCTCTCAAACAAGGAAAAGTTGGAGACATCGCCCAATCTATAAAACTAACATCGCAATTACTTTGTGATTTGTTACCCGGTTTAGGCTAATCCTGGTTTAAACATCCTTGTTGAATTCCGGCCAATGTGACTGAATTGATAGCAACAATTTAGCAACTCATTCCAGCAACATAATTGTCAAAACAAACTCCATAATGGCTATTTTATTTTGACGCAGAATAGAGTGGTTTCATTACATGTAACAAAATAGCATTACATACGGGGGTGGGTGGGTGGGTGGTGAGCGAATGGGCGGCGAAGCAACAACTAGTTATATACGCTGATAGAAATGTAAACAAACTCGGACAATCATCACATTAAATATTTCAGTTCCCTACAGATAAATACTCATGACTGAAAGTTGCTGCTACCCTAAATAGCAACAGGTTTCAACAAAAATAATATGATAATTGCCAAGCAGGCTACAAGATTTCTCACAAAAATCCAGTCTTGTTTCAATACATACAAGCAGTGATGGATCACTGCAAAATTTCACTAGTTTCTTCAGCCCTGCTAGAAGGAAACGGGTTAATTTTGCATTTGGAGTTTTATTGATATCACTCCGATTATCTATTTAACCCTGCTCAATGCATCCTAACGTTCTGGAAATGCCCTGGCTCATTATTTAAAAACAATTTGACTGAACGTAATTGTTTCCTTAGGTAGCAACAACGTTCAGTCAACGTGCTTTCAAAACATTAAGTTGGTTCTCCGCACAACTATCTTCAGAAATAAATGCGCTTTTAAATCGATCATTGGATAAATAATTATGTTGAGATCAGTGCGAAATTGAAATGTTAGCCTTTTTATGCAGTGTAATTATCACCTCCCCGACTGTGGTTTGTGAGCCGCAACCCCTATCATTGGTCTCGTTCATTCTTTTCATGACACTAAAGCATTTCATGATCGTTTGTCCAAATGAATAAACAGTGTAACAGTCTATTTCATTCTATTTTCAGAACAGTTATCAAAGAAACCTAAAACAATTTGGCTGACTTTAAAAAAACAATTTGGCTGCATGTTGTTGATACCCTAGTCAACAACAATTTTCAGTATATTTCTGTTCGGAATCGACATTATAATCCTGTCAATAACGATCTCATTAGGAGCTTAAGAATTTGTCAGCAAAGACGGGTTAATACAGGTCAGTTGAGAAAAAGAAATGATTTTGGAGAACGAGGCTCATAATTTGCCATGAACTTAAAAATAATGATGTTACTGTCCATAGATTGACCGTAATGCACTGCATATGCAGCTATGCACATCAGTGATATTTAACTCAGATAAGCCCTCTGACACAGTTCGTCAAAGACTGCCTGGTGTGCGCTTTCTTTCAAAGTGCTATCACAGGAAGAGAGGGACATAAAATTATTCAAGTCCTGTGTTCTACAAATAACTTAAGGTACTCTATAATGTAATCTCGTTCCAAATGAATCTTTAAAATACTGAATATGTCCCGTAGCCTGATGGGACCAGTTAGCGAGCATTGTTGCTTATTTATTACAGTCATAAAAACATAGAGGTATTCATTGCCAGCAATGCCCTCCGATTTCTAACTATGCTAGACAGGATTATAATGTCCATCAAGTGTACAAATTGTAAGCCCTATGTCCTTAACATTTAACCCTTTAATGACTAAATCTTGTCAAAAAACTAAACATTTTCTTGTTGAATGTCTTATTGCAGGCCAAGAAAATTGTATTTTGAAATTTTGCAACTGGAATGACTGGCTCGCTTACCGAGCCAGTCATTCCAGTGGTAAATTTTCAGAAATAGTTTTCACTTGGCCTACTAATCGACATTCCTCAAGACCCCTGCAGAGGCCGGTTTGGCCGGCTTCATCATAAGAGGGTTAAGGCCCTATGTTTTTAACATTATGTTGAATATTTTGAAACTATTTCACTGGGCGTTGTTGCAGCCACAACACACAGTCAAATTAGTTTCAAAATATTCAACATGTTACATGAAATTCAGGGATCAATGTGTACAAATTGTATACAAATGTTCTCTGGTGAAATTCACTTTTTAGTAACTGCTCTAGATAATAATACTTGTCATTCGGATCAATCACTTAGGTGGCTTTGGAGAAGATTTATATACAGACACAAAACTGGTCACAAAATTCAGCTAGATGATTGGCCATTCAGCAGTAAATAGGTTAATCAGGGATTGGCCATTCAGCAGTAAAAAATATACGAAGTGTGTGACAATTTACCTTTCCAATATTTCTTAATGGATACTGGAAAATTAGTACAAAATCAATGAAATAAAAGTTAACATTGCAGTATAAGGGTTAATACAAAATCTAATATTTCACCAGTAGAAGGTTTAATAGGCAGGAACAATTTCCTGTCAAATTGTTTTGAAAAATATTCATCAGCTATCCTTAGCATCTACATTAAGTGCAAGTTTTATATTGACATTAATACATTCATGGGTTAATCGGGCAGATGGTCAACTGGTATTAAATGGCAATTAAATCCCCATTATATTAATCTGTTTGCCTAGAGCATTTACAGTAGCAAATGCCATTTATTACCCCAGAGATATAAAATGAAAATCAAATGTCACATTAATCATTTTTATTAGAGCCTATAGCAAACTGTCTTCTACTACATAATAAAGAGGAAAATTAAAATCTAAATAGTTCCGCCCTTTACAGATGGAGCTCGTTCATTTTAAAACACACCATGCAGATGGTCAACTAACATATGTATAGCAATTTTCTCCATCCAAATCCATCAAATAAAAAAGTTCAAAATGCTCGAATTTGATTGGTCCATGGTGGCGATACTGTTTTACCAATCAAGTTTTTGCGAACAAATTTTACTTGCCGCCATAGACTAATTATATTCCCCAAATCTTAGCCAGATCGCTTCAGAAGTTCCAGAGGAGAAGATTATTTTGTCATTTATGACGTCATCAATATGGCCGCCAATGCCCCGAGCCAATCAGGCTCTGTTTAGCTATTTTGATTCAGGGGGTGATCTCAACCATATATTCTGAGTTTTGATTCAATTTGCTTGCCGGTTTCGGAGTTTTGGTTCAATTTACTTGCTGGAAATGGCTGGCGGCGGAATAATAATAATAATAATAATAATAATAATAATAATAATAATAATAATAATAATAACTAGATCTGTTCCATGAACAGATATACGGCTTCCAAGAATACCTGCACTCGAACTAGACATTCTTTTCTTGTACTTCATGTACAATCTAGTTATCTGGTGAAATTCCGTTTTACTTCTTTAGATAATATTTCTTGTCTTTCTGATCAATCGCCTAGGTGGTTTTGGAGAAGATCTATATACACAAAACTGGTCACAAAATCAGCTAGATGATTGGTCATTCAGCAGTAAACAGGTTAATCAGGGATTTCTTTGGACACTAAATCTGATAACATGGAACCAGTTTGACTGTTCTATACCTGGTGCTACGGGAGAAGTAACTAGCAGGACAAGAGGTATTAGAAGATAGCAATATCCCGCATTTTTAAGTTACCCAAGGAACCGGCTGCGGCAGGACCCGGTCTGCGCAGGACTACCTATTCTGTGAAGAAACAATATCCAAGCCATGTACATATATAGAATTAGATTGCCCATTTGACTCCTGCTCACTGCCCGCAGATTGACTCAAGAACAAAATAATGTGTTGTACTGTAGTCTACTAACCACAAGCTTCAAAATGATATGTGACATGACCACATTTGATAAAATTTATTTTCTGCCCACCATTTCCCCCACCCCTTCAGCTGATATCAAAATTCCAATGTGTCATGCACATCCCTGGCCATATGTTGAATCATACATTTCTATGTGAAATGGTCTAGGAGGAGTTGTGTTACAATTGATTGGTGCCCACTTTTTACCCTGCCCCATACCCTCAGTTTGACCCAAGATCAAAATAATTCCTTGTACTGTAGTCTACTCATCATTGACTTCAAAATGATATGTGACATGACCACCTTTGGAAAGATTTTATTTTTTACTCCACATTTCCCATCACTGGGGTCATACCAAAATTCCACAAGACCTATCAGAAGATAGCAAATAGCTGACCTGTACTGTATATTAATTGTACATCACAGGATATGATGGACCACCGGATAGTCACATTTTGAAATTTGACAATCAACATGTGAATTCAAAACACCGTTGGTACTACCCATTGGGAAAGCATAGCTTGGAGACTGAACCATAAAGCTTATCTGCCCAGGAGTAACGTGAAGTCATTTAATGACAACTGGCAAATGGTCCAAACATAAGCAAAGTTCATAGTCTGAAAAAAGAAGAAACATTAAAAAAACCAATCAGCATAATACATATTTAGATGTCAAATGCTCTAGGGGTTGAATGACAATTGATTTGTGCCCACCTTTGACCCCGCCCTATACCCTCAGTTTGACGCAAGATCAAAATAATTCCTTGTATTGTTGTCTACTCATCGTTGGCTTGAACATGATATGTGACATGACCACCTTTGGATAAATTAAATGTTTTACCCACAGTCCCCACACCCTGGGGTTCATGATAAAATTTAAAAAGTGTCATGCAAATCACTGGCCAGATGTGCAATCATCTCCAAAGTTTCAAGTTTCTATCTGAAGTGGTCTAGGAGAGTTGCATTACAATTGATTGGTGCCCACTTTTGAAATTTTGACGCCGCCTCCCACCCTCAGTTTGACCCAAGATCGAAATAATTCCTTGTACTGTAGACTACTTACCATTGGCTTGAAAATGATATGCAACATGACCTTTGGAAAAATTTAAATTTTGACACACATTTCCCACCCCCAGGGCCCTGCCCCTGGGGTCATGCCAAAATTCCAAAAGTGCCATGCAAATCCCTGTCCATATGTGCAATGATACCAAAAGTTTCAAGCTTCTATGTGAAATGATCTAGGAGGAGTTGTGTAACAATCGATTGGTGCCCACTTTTGATCCCCACTCCCCTCAGTTAGACCCAGGATCGAAATAATTCCTTGTACTGTAGTCTACTTATCATTGGCTTCAAAATGAGATGTGACATGACCATGTTTGGATAAATTAAATTTTTGACCCACAGTCCCCACCCCCTGGGGTCATGACAAAATTTCAAAAGTGCCATGCACATTCCTCGCAATATGTGTAATCATACGGAAAGTTTAAAGGTCTCTGTGAAATGGTCTAGGACGAGTTGCTTTACAATCGATTGGTGCCCACTTGTGTCCCCGCCCCCTACCCTAAGTTGGACCCAAGATAAAAATAATTCCTTGTGTTGTAGTCTATTCATCATTGGCTTGACAATGATATGTGACATGACCACCTTTGCACAAATTAAAATTGTTACCCACAGTCCCCACCCCCTTCGGCGTCATGACAAAATTTCAAAAGTGCCATGCCCATCCATGGCCATATGTGTAATCATACCAGAAGTTTCAAGTTTCTGCGTGAAATGGGCTAGGAGGAGTTGCGATGGTAGCTCTTTTAAATAGACTGTTAAGATTGCCTTTCTGTTGCAATTTTTAAATTTGTTCAAGAAAATCTTAATTTTCTCATGGAAAATATCCATTTCTAGACCAAGAGAAGACTATTTTGAAAATTTACCACTGGAGTGACTGGCTCGGTTATCGAGCTAATCATTCCAGTTGTAAATTTTCATAAATAGTCTTCTCTTAGTTTGCAAATGGACATTTCGCAAGACCATTTCAGATGCACTGAAGAAGGGGTAAAGGGTGAAATCTAAAGTTGTCACCAACTGATGTAGCTAATTGAGACAGGAACTACTTTTACTGTCACGCTTCTAGTATTGAAACACACCACGCATTTGTCAACTTAAGAAAACTGAATAGATAAGATTCTGAAACTGGTTGGAGGGCTTGGGTAGGGATATATGACGGCTGTGGCCACAGTTTCCAGTCAAATTTCTTTCAATACATTCATCAACTTACGCAATACTTCTAGTATTATCAGGAAAATAAGATTTTAGCACTTTAGGGTTCAAAGTGTTAAAAGCTAAATCACTAATCCGCTCTATTAAGAGAAGAGTATAATAGCGCATTTAAGCGTGCAAGATCACTCAAGCCTGTTTATAATGGGCACTGTATGGTCCATCAAAAAGTGGTTGTTAAAGACAGATAGTCAGTTAATACAACTTATTCGCTATACTATGCAGAGGTTTTGGACCAAAAGATGGTGGTTGCTTACGGCTTCTCGTCATACCACCACCCCTTTTAAAGAATAACCATCTTTTGGCGCCAGAGCACGTGTTCGTCTTTGGGTAATAAATATCTTCCTGGTTATAAGCCTGAATTTCCATCTGATGGAGCTTTATCATGAAAGCTATATAAAATCATCATTACTAGATTGACCTTTTTTCCGCTGATGCCTAAATATTTAAGATATTATTGTGTGCTCTGACATCTATGTTGTTGAATTTTTTGTAATGTGTTTGACTGAAAGTTGTTCCTCCCGCAGCAATGACCTTCAGTCAAATTATTTTTAAAGAAACAACTCAGTCTACCAAACCATGTTGCTAAATAAACTTGGACATTCGGCTGCAAGGAACAGGAGTGTGAAATCTAAAGTTGTCACCATAAATCTGCTCGACGGCGGAAACTGTAACAGATCTAACCTGTCTATTAAGGAACACCTCTGAAATTAGACCTTTGCTATATATGATGTAGTAATTTCGGAAGTTCATATCTCGGCCGTTTATTGACAGATCTTCTTCTTCTTTTCGTTCGCTGATCATACCGCCAGTCCTAAGTGACTATCGACATGATCATAAGCGTTAAGTGCGTGGATCCATGGTTTATTAGTTTGCGCCGTGCGGCCTGGAACCTCCGTCTTCAGCACTCGAGGTTTCTGTCAGGGTTACCTCACCCTTACCTCCTTTAGTTGCCTCTTACGACACGCAGAGGATACGGAAGGTGTATTCTAAGCCCCACCTACAGGGCAAGTGGACAGATTATCTTCTAGTTTTCAAACACTCGTTCATCTATGCCCACGCTGATATGACAAAGGTCATAGCATTCCAGGATCCATGGCTCAAAAGAAGCCGATAGAAGAGGAATAGTAATTATAATAATAATAAAAGAGAATAATCAGAACAATTTCTAGAAGGATTCCAAGTAAAAGTTAGCATTCTGCAGTATAAAGGTTAATACCAATCTATTATTTTAGCAGTAGAAGGGTTAATAGGCAGGAACAACTTTCAGTCAAATTGTTTTGAAAAATAGTCAGCATGTATCCTTAGCATCTACAATAAGTGCAAGTTTTATATTGGCATTCATAAGTTCATGGGTTAATCGGCTCCATGGTCAACTGCTGTTAATTGACAATTAAATCCCTATCACATTAATCTGTTTTCCTGTTCTCTGATGAAATTCCGTTTCTATAACTGCTTTAGGTAATATTTCTTGTCTCTCGGATCAGTCACCTAGGTGGCTTAGGAGAATATCTATATACAGACACAAAACTGGTCACAAAAATCATGTAGATGATTGGGCATTCAGCAGTAAATAGGTTAATCAGAGATTGACCATACAGCCATAAACAGATCTAGAAGTGCATGACAATTTTTTATCTTTCCAATATGCTCAATGGAAACTGGAAATTAGTACAAAATCAATCAAGGGCTAACATTCTGCAGTATACAGATAAATACAACAACTATAATATTTCACCAGTAGAAGGGTTAATAGGCAGGAACAACTTCCAGTCAGATTGTTAAAATATTCTGTGGGTATCCTTAGCATCTACAATAAGCGATAGGTTTATATTGGCATTCATAGGTTGATGGGTTAATTGGCCCCCATGGTCAACATGTATTAAATGACAATTAAATCCCTATCACATTAATATGTTTGCCTAGAGCATTTACAGTAGCAAATCCAGTTCATTACTCATAATAGCTATTGAGCCACCTTTCGTTAGCTTGAGTTGCATTCGTGAGTGGCCATGATTGGAACTCTTAAATATATCATCCTCGTATGTTTCGAACGTAGGCCTATTAAAGATAACATTTTAATCACAATTTCTATCATTTATGTTATAGGTCACGGTCGTATTTTTCGCTAAAAAGTGAGGTAAACCTTAATTGTTTAGCTGAATTACTCTGGCCAGATTGATCGCCCTTGCTATCAAGATAGTTCTGATAGGTCTCCCATAACTTATCCAATGGTGTGCTGTGCATATAAATCATGGAAGTTAGTTTGCTAATGTTATGATTTCCCTGTTTTGGGAAGATAATAGTAGGTTAATTAATTACATTAAAATGTTTCTAAAGGTGGTCTGTTACGACCTGTCATACCTGTGGTTTAAGATGCCACAGGTTTCACAATAACCACAAATAGCAATGTTTTTAGAAGCATCACCAATAAGACTCAAGTGGTCCACCTTAGATAGGCATTCTAATGCAGTAGGCTAATTAAGTGCGTAGATGTATGGTCCTATACTGTAATAGCAATGGGTTTGAGAACCACCACTCAAGCGGTTCACTTACAGAGCTGGTCATAGAACGTAATTGAGCGCTAATCACTGAGAACCACCGTCATCATACATCAGCATCTCTGTTTTAACGAAAATGGTTACTGTCTCTAAGAGCAGTGTTTTTGAGAATCGCCATCAATAAAATTAATGTGGTGCACTTCCATAATATTCAATATTTTCCTGTATTTTTTTTTTACAAGTATCACATTCAACTGCACTATGCAAGCGTATTAATAATTACATAATTAATAGAAATAGCAACGCAAAACTCGAGTATTTTAGTATTTCATAATCTATGAACATAGCGTGCTTGGAACCTGAAACATGTATAAATTAGCGGAAATTAAGGAAAGGATCACTATGTTCCAGCATTAATAATGTTTCAACGGCCACTAGCAACAGCTTTCTGTTGCATGGGTGGAATCGTATTAATAATTCTGGAACTAGTAACAATTGTAACACATATCTCAGATGTCTTAGTATGTGTAAACCTCTGAATACGACCCTTGCAACAGAAACCTCTTGCTACTGGTCGTTGCAAAGTTATTAAGGCTGAAACATAGTGATTTATCCCAATATTCCCAGAATTTATGCAAGTTTCGCGTTCAAATGTCGCTATGCGTTATGTAACTGTATTAATTTTTCATCAACTAGCAGCAATAGCAGCACGCAACAGATATCGTTTAGTATTTCATAGCTTTATAACATGACCGTTGCAACAAAAACAGACGTATTAGGGCTGGAACATAATGATATATTCTATATCATCACATAGTTGATCTATCTCCCCCGTCCCTTCAACTACCTTCCCCCTTCACCCCCCCCCCCTCTCCCCTCCACCTCCCTCCCACTCGTTTCAACTGTATATATGCATGGTGGTTATCAATAAAACTCAAGTGGTCTACCTTAGATAGGTAGTCCTATGCATTAGGCTAAATAATCGCTTAGATGGGTGGTCCTATACAAGAATAGCAATGCGTTTTTAGAGTCACAACTCAAGTGGTCCCCTTAGATAGGTGGTCATATGCAGGTCATATAAAGGTCAAGTGGCCGCTAATACTTAAAAACCACCATCAACATACATCAGCATCTATTTTTTAGTGAACGCAGTTACTGCCTTCAATAACAATGTTTTCATTGACTAAACTTGCCCAATAAAGGTGTAAATGTCAGCATATAATATAGTACTTTTTCCACTACATTTGTAATAGCTATCCACATACAAAGCACGCGCGCACAGCAAGTGTGTGTTCAGGGGGTGGGGTGGGGGTCGGAGGAGGGGTTGTGACATCTGTGTGGCCACAATGCAAATATTTTTTCCACCATACAATGCATAATAAATAGCATTGTATTCACTCAAAGGCCAATTTCCTATTGTGTAATAAATCTATATATCTAGCTAACTCTTTAACGCTTAAGCTGGCCAACACGGCTTCTGCGGTAGTCTTGGAAAATGTCCGTTTGCATACCAAGAGAAGACTATTTTTGATAGCTATCCACATACAAAGCACGCGCGCACAGCAAGTGTGTGTTCAGGGGGTGGGGTGGGGGTCGGAGGAGGGGTTGTGACATCTGTGTGGCCACAATGCAAATAATTTTTCCACCATACAATGCATAATAAATAGCATTGTATTCACTCAAAGGCCAATTTCCTATTGTGTAATAAATCTATATATCTAGCTAACTCTTTAACGCTTAAGCTGGCCAACACGGCTTCTGCGGTTGTCTTGGAAAATGTCCGTTTGCATACCAAGAGAAGACTATATTTGAAACATTATCCTCTCTCTCTCTCTCTCTCTCCCTCTCTCTCTCTCTCTCTCTCTCTCTCTCTCTCTCTCTCCACCCTCTCTCCCCTCCGTCTCCCTCTCCTCCGCTTCTCCCTTCCCTCAATCCCTCCCTCGCTCCCGCCATCCTCTCCCGCCCGCCCTCAATGCCACCCCCTCTCTGTATTATAGTATAATGTGATCCCGTTGTATGATGGACACCAGATGGAATGGTACCGAGTGCAAAATGCATGCAGCAACATCAGCTAATACGTTAATATATGTGTATGATCTCGCAACGTTAAAATGAACAGCCTTGCGTATTTAAAATGTCATGATATTTGCCCCACCCTTTAAACAGCACAGATTGGACCTCTAAAATAATGCCGGTGTTTTGGGGTAAGTTTTTGCAACATTATTCAGCAACGGAATGATCATAGGTACATAATTAATTACTATCATTGACTATATAAATTCCAATCTACGGCGCAATTGGGACAAAATCGTAGCATCGGCTTTGAGTTCTCTCACTAATATAGATTGTCCAAGCATGGCGGAATATCAGCCTCAGCGCTTATGCTACAACCCGGCCAAATTGGGCATGGCGCTGAATAGACATAGAACAAGGACAATTATTTAAAACTTAAATTACTTTGTGATTTGTTACCCGGTTTAGGCTAATCTTGGTTTAAACATCCTTGTTGAATTCCGGCCAATGTGACTGAATTGATAGCAACAATTTAGCAACTCATTCCAGCAACATAATTATCAAAACAAACTCCATAATGGCTATTTTATTTTGACGCAGAATAGAGTGGTTTCATTACATGTAACAAAATAGCATTACATACGGGGGTGGGTGGGTGGTGAGCGAATGGGCGGCGAAGCAACAACTAGTTATATACGCTGATAGAAATGTAAACAAACTCGGACAATCATCACATTAAATATTTCAGTTCCCTACAGATAAATACTCATGACTGAATGTTGCTGCTACCCTAAATAGCAACCGGTTTCAACAAACATATTATGATAATTGCCAAGCAGGCTACAAGATTTCTCACAAAAATCCAGTCTTGTTTCAATACATACACGCAGTGATATGTCACTGCATAATTTCACTAGTTTCTTCAGCCCTGCTAGAAGGAAACTGGTTAATTTTGCATTTGGAGTTTTATTGATATCACTCCGATTATCTATTTAACCCTGCTCAATGCATCCTAACGTTCTGGAAATGCCCTGGCTCATTATTTAAAAACAATTTGACTGAACGTAATTATTTCCTTAGGTAGCAACAACGTTCAGTCATCGTGCTTTCAAAACATTAAGTTGGTTCCCCGCACAACTATCTTCAGAAATAAATGCACTTTTAAATCGATCATTGGATAAATAATTATGTTGAGATCAGTGGGAAATTGAAATGTTAGCCTTTTTATGCAGGGTAATTATCACCTCCCCCACCCCCACTGTGGTTTGTGAGCCGCAACCCCTATCATTGGTCTCGTTCATTCTTTTCATGACCCTAAAGCATTTCATGATTGTTTGTCCAAATGTATAAACAGTGTAACAGTCTATTTCATTCTATTTTCAGAACAGTTATCAAAGAAACCTAAAACAATTTGGCTGACTTTAAAAAAACAATTTGGCTGCATGTTGTTGATACCCTAGTCAACAATAATTTTCAGCATATTTCTGTTCGGAATCGACATTATAATCCTGTCAATAACGATCTCATTAGGAGCTTAAGAATTTGTCAGTAAAGGTGGGTTAATACAGGGCAGTTGAAAAAGAGAAATGATTTTGGAGACCAAGGACTTTGGAGGCCATGAACTTTAAAATAATGATGTTACTGTACATAGATTGATCTTAATGCACTGCATATGCAGCAATAGACATCAGTGATATTTAACTCAGATAAGCCCTCTGACACAGTTCGTCAAATACTGCCTGGTGTGCGCTTTCTTTCAAAGTGCTATCACAGGAAGAGAGGGACATAAAATTATTCAAGTCCTGTGTTCTACAAATAACTTAAGGTACTCTATAATGTAATCTCGTTCCAAATGAATCTTTAAAATACTGAATATGTCCCGTAGGCTGATGGGACCAGTTAGCGAGCGTTGTTGCTTATTTATTACAGGCATAAAAACATAGAGGTATCAATTTCTAGCAATGCCCCTCCGATTTCTAACTATGCTAGACAGGATTATAATGTCCATCAAGTGTACAAATTGTAAGCCCTATGTCCTTAACATTTAACCCTTTAATGACTAAATCTTGTCGAAAAACTAAACATTTTCTTGTTGAATGTCTTATTGCAGGCCAAGAAAATTGTATTTTGAAATTTTGCAACTGGAATGACTGGCTCGCTTACCGAGCCAGTCATTCCAGTGGTAAATTTTCAGAAATAGTTTTCACTTGGCCTACTAATCGACATTCCTCAAGACCCCTGCAGAGGCCGGTTTGGCCGGCTTCATCATAAGAGGGTTAAGGCCCTATGTTTTTAACATTATGTTGAATATTTTGAAACTATTTCACTGGGCGTTGTTGCAGCCACAACACACAGTCAAATTATTTTCAAAATATTCAACATGTTACATGATATTCAGGGATCAATGTGTACAAATTGTATACAAATGTTCTCTGGTGAAATTCACTTTTTAGTAACTGCTCTAGATAATAATACTTGTCATTCGGATCAATCACTTAGGTGGCTTTGGGGAAGATTTATATACAGACACAAAACTGGTCACAAAATTCAGCTAGATGATTGGCCATTCAGCAGTAAATAGGTTAATCAGGGATTGGCCATTCAGCAGTAAAAAATATACGAAGTGTGTGACAATTTACCTTTCCAATATTTCTTAATGGATACTGGAAAATTAGTACAAAATCAATGAAATAAAAGTTAACATTGCAGTATAAGGGTTAATACAAAATCTAATATTTCACCAGTAGAAGGTTTAATAGGCAGGAACAATTTCCTGTCAAATTGTTTTGAAAAATATTCATCAGCTATCCTTAGCATCTACATTAAGTGCAAGTTTTATATTGACATTAATACATTCATGGGTTAATCGGGCAGATGGTCAACTGGTATTAAATGGCAATTACATCCCCATTATATTAATCTGTTTGCCTAGAGCATTTACAGTAGCAGATGCCATTTATTACCCCAGAGATATAAAATGAAAATCAAATGTCACATTAATCATTTTTATTAGAGCCTATAGCAAACTGTCTTCTACTACATAATAAAGAGGAAAATTAAAATCTAAATAGTTCCGTCCTTTACAGATGGGTCTCGTTCATTTTAAAACACACCATGCAGATGGTCAACTAACATATGTATAGCAATTTTCTCCATCCAAATCCATCAAATAAAAAAGTTCAAAATGCTCGAATTGGATTGGTCCATGGTGGCGATACTGTTTTACCAATCAAGTTTTTGCGAACAAATTTTACTTGCCGCCATAGACTAATTATATTCCCCAAATCTTAGCCAGATCGCTTCAGAAGTTCCAGAGGAGAAGATTTTTTTGTCATTTATGACGTCATCAATATGGCCGCCAATGCCCCGAGCCAATCAGGCTCTGTTTAGCTATTTTGATTCAGGGGGTGATCTCAACCAAATATTCTGAGTTTTGATTCAATTTGCTTGCCGGTTTCGGAGTTTTGGTTCAATTTACTTCCTGGAAATGGCTGGCGGCGGAATAATAATAATAATAATAATAATAATAATAATAATAAACGGAACAATCACTCTAGTCTTCCAGAGCTTCGCTCTTGGAAGCCTAATAATAAACGGAACAATCACTCTAGTCTTCCAGAGCTTCGCTCTTGGAAGCCTAATAATAAACGGAACAATCACTCTAGTCTTCCAGAGCTTCGCTCTTGGAAGCCTAATAACTAGATCTGTTCCATGAACAGATATACGGCTTCCAAGAATACCTGCACTTGAAGTAGACATTCTTTTCTTGTACTTCATGTACAATCTAGTTATCTGGTGAAACTCTGTTTTTCTAGAACTTCTTTAGATAATATTTCTTGTCTTTCTGATCAATCGCCTAGGTGGTTTTGGAGAAGATCTATATACACAAAACTGGTCACAAAATCAGCTAGATGATTGGTCATTCAGCAGTAAACAGGTTAATCAGGGATTTCTTTGGACACTAAATCTGGTAACATGGAACCAGTTTGACTGTTCTATACCTGGTGCTTCGGGAGAAGTAACTAGCAGGATAAGAGGTATTAGAAGATAGCAATATCCTGCATTTTTAAGTTACCCAAGGAACCGGCTGCTGCAGGACCCGGTCTGCGCAGGACTAACTATTCTGTGAAGAAACAATATCCAAGCCAAGTACATATATAGAATTAGATTGCCCATTTGACTCCTGCTCACTGCCCGCAGATTGACTCAAGAACAAAATAATGTGTTGTACTGTAGTCTACTAACCACAAGCTTCAAAATGATATGTGACATGACCACATTTGATCAAATTTATTTTCTGCCCACCATTTCCCCCCACCCTTTCGGCTGATATCAAAATTCCAATGTGTCATGCACATCTCTGGCTATATGTTGAATCAGAAATTTCTATGTGAAATGGTCTAGGAGGAGTTGTGTTACAATAGATTGGTGCCCACTTTTTACCCTGCCCCATACCCTCAGTTTGACCCAAGATCAAAATAATTCCTTGTACTGTAGTCTACTCATCATTGGCTTCAAAATGATATGTGACATGACCACCTTTGGAAATTTTTTATTTTTTACTCCACATTTCCCATCACTTGGGGTTATACCAAAATTCCACAAGACCTATCAGAAGATAGCAAATAGCTGACCTGTACTGTATATTATTTGTACATCACAGGATATGATGGACCACCGGATAGTCACATTTTGAAATTTGACAATCAACATGTGAATTCGAAACACCGGTGGTACTACCCATTGGGCAAGCATAGCTTGGAGACTGAACCATAAAGCTTATCTGCCCAGGAGTAACGTGAAGTCATTTAATGACAACTGGCAAATGGTCCAAACATAATTAAAGTTCATAGTCTGAAAAAAGAAGAAACATTTTAAAAAACAATCAGTATAATACATATTTAGATGTCAAATGCTCTAGGAGTTGCATGACAATCGATTTCTGCCTACCTTTGACCCCGCCCTATACCCTCAGTTTGACGCAAGATCAAAATAATTCCTTGTATTGTTGTCTACTCATCGTTGGCTTGAAAATGATATGTGACATGACCACCTTTAGATAAATTAAATTTTTTACCCACAGTCCCCACACCCTGGGGTTCATGATATAATTTAAAAAGTGTCATGCAAATCACTGGCCAGGTGTGCAATCATCTCCAAAGTTTCTAGTTTCTATCTGAAGAGGTCTAGGAGGAGTTGCATTACAATTGATTGGTGCCCACTTTTGAAATTTTGACCCCGCCTCCCACCCTCAGTTTGACCCAAGATCAAAATAATTCCTTGTACTGTAGACTACTTACCATTGGCTTGAAAATGATATGCAACATGACGTTTGGGGTCATGCCAAAATTCCAAAAGTGTCATGCAAATCCCTGTCCATATGTGCAATGATACTAAAAGTGTCAAGCTTCTATGTGAAATGGTCTAGGAGGAGTTGTGTAGCAATCGATTGAGCCCACTTTTGAGCCCCACTACCCTCAGTTAGACCCAAGATCGAAATAATTCCTTGTACTGTAGTCTACTCATCATTGGCTTCAAAATGATGTGACATGACCATGTTTGGATAAATTAAATTTTTGACTCACAGTCCCCACCCCCTGCGGTGATGACAAAATTTCAAAAGTGCCATGCACATTCCTCGCAATATGTGTAATCATACCGAAGGTTTAAAGGTCTCTGTGAAATGGTCTAGGACGAGTTGCGTTACAATCGATTGGTGCCCACTTGTGTCCCCGCCTCCTACCCTAAGTTGGACCCAAGATAAAAATAATTCCTTGTATTGTAGTCTATTCATCATTGGCTTGACAATGATATGTGACATGACCACCTTTGCATAAATTATATTTTTTACCCACAGTCCCCACCCCTTGGCGTCATGACAAACTTTCAAAAGTTCCATGCCCAACCATGGCCATATGTGTAATCATACCAGAAGTTTCAAGTTTCTGTGTGAAATGGGCTAGGAGGAGTTGCGATGGTAGCTCTTTTAAATAGACTGTTAAGATTGCCTTTTTGTTGCAATTTTAAATTTGTTCAAGAAAATTTAAATTTTCTCATGGAAAATATCCATTTCTAGACCAAGAGAAGACTATTTTGAAAATTTACCACTGGAGTGACTGGCTCGGTTATCGAGCTAATCATTCCAGTTGTAAATTTTCATAAATAGTCTTCTCTTAGTTTGCAAATGGACATTTCGCAAGACCATTTCAGATGCACTAAAGAAGGGGTAAAGGGTGAAATCTAAAGTTGTCACCAACTGATGTAGCTAATTGAGACAGGAACTACTTTTACTGTCACGCTTCTAGTATTGAAACACACCACGCATTTGTCAACTTAAGAAAACTGAATAGATAAGATTCTGAAACTGGTTGGAGGGCTTGGGTAGGGATATATGATGGCTGTGGCCACAGTTTCCAGTCAAATTTCTTTCAATACATTCATCAACTTACGCAATACTTCTAGTATTATCAGGAAAATAAGATTTTAGCACTTTAGGGTTCAAAGTGTTAAAAGCTAAATCACTAATCCGCTCTATTAAGAGAAGAGTATAATAGCGCATTTAAGCGTGCAAGATCACTCAAGCCTGTTTATAATGGGCACTGTATGGTCCATCAAAAAGTGGTTGTTAAAGACAGATAGTCAGTTAATACAACTTATTCGCTATACTATGCAGAGGTTTTTTTACCAAAAGATGGTGGTTGCTTACGGCTTCTCGTCATACCACCACCCCTTTTAAAGACTAACCATCTTTTGGCGCCAGAGCACGTGTTCGTCTTTGGGTAATAAATATCTTCCTGGTTATAAGCCTGAATTTCCATCTGATGGAGCTTTATCATGAAAGCTATATAAAATCATCATTACTAGATTGACCTTTTTTCCGCTGATGCCTAAATATTTAAGATATTATTGTGTGCTCTGACATCTATGTTGTTGAATTTTTTGTAATGTGTTTGACTGAAAGTTGTTCCTCCCGCAGCAATGACCTTCAGTCAAATTATTTTTAAAGAAACAACTCAGTCTACCAAACCATGTTGCTAAATAAACTTGTACATTCGGCTGCAAGGAACAGGAATGTGAAATCTAAAGTTGTCACCATAAATCTGCTCGATGGCGGAAACTGTAACAGATCTAACCTGTCTATTAAGGAACACCTCTGAAATTAGACCTTTGCTATATATGATGTAGTAATTTCGGAAGTTCATATCTCGGCCGTTTATTGACAGATCTTCTTCTTCTTTTCGTTCTCTGATCATACCGCCAGTCCTAAGTGACTATCGACATGATCATAAGCGTTAAGTGCGTGGATCCATGGTTTGTTAGTTTGCGCCGTGCGGCCTGGAACCTCCGTCTTCAGCACTCGAGGTTTCTGTCAGGGTTACCTCACCCTTACATCCTTTAGTCGCCTCTTACGACACGCAGAGGATACGGAAGGTGTATTCTAAGCCCCACCTACAGGGCAAGTGGACAGATTATCTTCTAGTTTTCAAACACTCGTTCATCTATGCCCACGCTGATATGACAAAGGTCATAGCATTCCGGGATCCATGGCTCAAAAGAAGCCGATAGAAGAGGAATAGTAATTATAATAATAATAAAAGAGAATAATCAGAACAATTTCTAGAAGGACTCCAAGTAAAAGTTAGCATTCTGCAGTATAAAGGTTAATACCAATCTATTATTTTAGCAGTAGAAGGGTTAATAGGCAGGAACAACTTTCAGTCAAATTGTTTTGAAAAATAGTCAGCATGTATCCTTAGTATCTACAATAAGTGCAAGTTTTATATTGGCATTCATAAGTTCATGGGTTAATCGGCTCCATGGTCAACTGCTGTTAATTGACAATTAAATCCCTATCACATTAATCTGTTTTCCTGTTCTCTGATGAAATTCCGTTTCTATAACTGCTTTAGGTAATATTTCTTGTCTCTCGGATCAGTCACCTAGGTGGCTTAGGAGAATATCTATATACAGACACAAAACTGGTCACAAAAATCATGTAGATGATTGGGCATTCAGCAGTAAATAGGTAAATCAGGGATTGACCATACAGCCATAAACAGATCTAGAAGTGCATGACAATTTTTTATCTTTCCAATATGCTCAATGGAAACTGGAAATTAATACCAAATCAATCAAGGGCTAACATTCTGCAGTACACAGGTAAATACAACAACTATAATATTTCACCAGTAGAAGGGTTAATAGGCAGGAACAACTTCCAGTCAGATTGTTAAAATATTCTGTGGGTATCCTTAGCATCTACAATAAGCGATAGGTTTATATTGGCATTCATAGGTTGATGGGTTAATTGGCCCCCATGGTCAACATGTATTAAATGACAATTAAATCCCTATCACATTAATATGTTTGCCTAGAGCATTTACAGTAGCAAATCCAGTTCATTACTCATAATAGCTATTGAGCCACCTTTAGTTAGCTTGAGTTGCATTCGTGAGTGGCCATGATTGGAACTCTTAAATATATCATCCTCGTATGTTTCGAACGTAGGCCTATTAAAGATAACATTTTAATCACAATTTCTATCATTTATGTTATAGGTCACGGTCGTATTTTTCGCTAAAAAGTGAGGTAAACATTAATTGTTTAGCTGAATTACTCTGGCCAGATTGATCGCCCTTGTTATCAAGATAGTTCTGATAGGTCTCCCATAACTTATCCAATGGTGTGCTGTGCATATAAATCATGGAAGTTAGTTTGCTAATGTTATGATTTCCCTGTTTTGGGAAGATAATAGTAGGTTAATTAATTACATTAAAATGTTTCTAAAGGTGGTCTGTTACGACCTGTCATACCTGTGGTTTAAGATGCCACAGGTTTCACAATAACCACAAATAGCAATGTTTTTAGAAGCATCACCAATACGACTCAAGTGGTCCACCTTAGATAGGCATTCTAATGCAGTAGGCTAATTAAGTGCGTAGATGTATGGTCCTATACTGTAATAGCAATGGGTTTGAGAACCACCACTCAAGCGGTTCACTTACAGAGCTGGTCATAGAACGTAATTGAGCGCTAATCACTGAGAACCACCGTCATCATACATCAGCATCTCTGTTTTAACGAAAATGGTTACTGTCTCTAAGAGCAGTGTTTTTGAGAATCGCCATCAATAAAATTCATGTGGTGCACTTCCATAATATTCAATATTTTCCTGTATTTTTTTTTTACAAGTATCACATTCAACTGCACTATGCAAGCGTATTAATAATTAAATAATTAATAGAAATAGCAACGCAAAACTCGAGTGTTTTAGTATTTCATAATCTATGAACATAGCGTGCTTGGAACCTGAAACATGTATAAATTAGCGGAAATTAAGGAAAGGATCACTATGTTCCAGCATTAATAATGTTTCAACGGCCACTAGCAACAGCTTTCTGTTGCATGGGTGGAATCGTATCAATAATTCTGGAACTAGTAACAATTGTAACACATATCTCAGATGTCTTAGTATATGTAAACCTCTGAATACGACCCTTGCAACAGAAACCTCTTGCTACTGGTCGTTGCAAAGTTATTAAGGCTGAAACATAGTGATTTACCCCAATATTCCCAGAATTTATGCAAGTTTCGCGTTCAAATGTCGCTATGCGTTATGTAACTGTATTAATTTTTCATCAACTAGCAGCAATAGCAGCACGCAACAGATATCGTTTAGTATTTCATAGCTTTATAACATGACCGTTGCAACAGAAACAGACGTATTAGGGCTGGAACATAATGATATATTCTATATCATCACATAGTTGATCCATCTCCCCCGTCCCTTCAACTACCTTCACCCCCCCCCCCCCCCCCTCTCCCCTCCACCTCCCTCCCACCCGTTTCAACCGTATATATGCATGGTGGTTATCAATAAAACTCAAGTGGTCTACCTTAGATAGGTAGTCCTATGCATTAGGCTAAATAATCGCTTAGATGGGTGGTCCTATACAGGAATAGCAATGCGTTTTTAGAGTCACAACTCAAGTGGTCCCCTTAGATAGGTGGTCATATGCAGGTCATATAAAGGTCAAGTGGCCGCTAATACTTAAAAACCACCATCAACATACATCAGCATCTATTTTTTAGTGAACGCCGTTACTGCCTTCAATAACAATGTTTTCATTGACTAAACTTGCCCAATAAAGGTGTAAATGTCAGCATATAATATAGTACTTTTTCCACTACATTTGTAATAGCTATCCACATACAAAGCACGCGCGCACAGCAAGTGTGTGTTCATGGGGTGGGGTGGGGGTCGGAGGAGGGGTTGTGACATCTGTGTGGACACAATGCAAATAATTTGTCCGCCATACAATGCATAATAAATAGCATTGTATTCACTCAAAGGCCAATTGCCTATTGTGTAATAAATCTATCTATCTAGCTAACTCTTTAACACTTAAGCTGGCCAAAACGGCTTCTGCGGTAGTCTTGGAAAATGTCCGTTTGCATACCAAGAGAAGACTATATTTGAAACATTATCCTCTCTCTCTCTCTCTCCACCCTCTCTCCCCTCCGTCTCCCTCTCCTCCGCTTCTCCCTTCCCTCAATCCCTCCCTCGCTCCCGCCATCCTCTCCCGCCCGCCCTCAATGCCACCCCCTCTCTGTATTATAGTATAATGTGATCCTGTTGTATGATGGACACCAGATGGAATGGTACCGAGTGCAAAATGCATGCAGCAACATCAGCTAATACGTTAATATATGTGTATGATCTCGCAACGTTAAAATGAACAGCCTTGCGTATTTAAAATGTCATGATATTTGCCCCACCCTTTAAACAGCACAGATTGGACCTCTAAAATAATGCCGGTGTTTTGGGGTAAGTTTTTGCAACATAATTCAGCAACGGAATGATCATAGGTACATAATTAATTACTATCATTGACTATATAAATTCCAATCTACGGCGCAATTGGGACAAAATCGTACCATCGGCTTTGAGTTCTCTCACTAATATAGATTGTCCAAGCATGGCGGAATATCAGCCTCAGCGCTTATGCTACAACCCGGCCAAATTGGGCATGGCGCTGAATAGACATAGAACAAGGACAATTATTTAAAACTTAATTTAGGCCACACCTCTTGCACGGGACGTGACCTAGCTCTCAAACAAGGAAAAGTTGGAGACATCGCCCAATCTATAAAACTAACATCGCAATTACTTTGTGATTTGTTACCCGGTTTAGGCTAATCCTGGTTTAAACATCCTTGTTGAATTCCGGCCAATGTGACTGAATTGATAGCAACAATTTAGCAACTCATTCCAGCAACATAATTTTCAAAACAAACTCCATAATGGCTATTTTATTTTGACGCAGAATAGAGTGGTTTCATTACATGTAACAAAATAGCATTACATACGGGGGTGGGCGGGTGGTGAGCGAATGGGCGGCGAAGCAACAACTAGTTATATACGCTGATAGAAATGTAAACAAACTCGGACAATCATCACATTAAATATTTCAGTTCCCTACAGATAAATACTCATGACTGAAAGTTGCTGCTACCCTAAATAGCAACAGGTTTCAACAAACATAATATGATAATTGCCAAGCAGGCTACAAGATTTCTCACAAAAATCCAGTCTTGTTTCAATACATACACGCAGTGATGGATCACTGCATAATTTCACTAGTTTCTTCAGCCCTGCTAGAAGGAAACGGGTTAATTTTGCATTTGGGGTTTTATTGATATCACTCCGATTATCTATTTAACCCTGCTCAATGCATCCTAACGTTCTGGAAATGCCCTGGCTCATTATTTAAAAACAATTTGACTGAACGTAATTGTTTCCTTAGGTAGCAACAACGTTCAGTCAACGTGCTTTCAAAACATTAAGTTGGTTCTCAGCACAACTATCTTCAGAAATAAATGCGCTTTTAAATCGATCATTGGATAAATAATTATGTTGAGATCAGTGCGAAATTGAAATGTTAGCCTTTTTATGCAGGGTAATTATCACCTCCCCCACCCCCACTGTGGTTTGTGAGCCACAACCCCTATCATTGGTCTCGTTCATTCTTTTCATGACACTAAAGCATTTCATGATTGTTTGTCCAAATGAATAAACAGTGTAACAGTCTATTTCATTCTATTTTCAGAACAGTTATCAAAGAAACCTAAAACAATTTGGCTGACTTTAAAAAAACAATTTGGCTGCATGTTGTTGATACCCTAGTCAACAATAATTTTCAGTATATTTCTGTTCGGAATCGACATTATAATCCTGTCAATAACGATCTCATTAGGAGCTTAAGAATTTGTCAGTAAAGGTGGGTTAATACAGGGCAGTTGAAAAAGAGAAATGATTTTGGAGACCAAGGACTTTGGAGGCCATGAACTTTAAAATAATGATGTTACTGTACATAGATTGATCTTAATGCACTGCATATGCAGCAATAGACATCAGTGATATTTAACTCAGATAAGCCCTCTGACACAGTTCGTCAAAGACTGCCTGGTGTGCGCTTTCTTTCAACGTGCTATCACAGGAAGAGAGGGACATAAAATTATTCAAGTCCTGTGTTCTACAAATAACTTAAGGTACTCTATAATGTAATCTCGTTCCAAATGAATCTTTAAAATACTGAATATGTCCCGTAGCCTGATGGGACCAGTTAGCGAGCGTTGTTGCTTATTTATTACAGGCATAAAAACATAGATGTATCAATTTCTAGCAATGCCCCTCCGATTTCTAACTATGCTAGACAGGATTATAATGTCCATCAAGTGTACAAATTGTAAGCCCTATGTCCTTAACATTTAACCCTTTAATGACTAAATCTTGTGAAAAAACTAAACATTTTCTTGTTGAATGTCTTATTGCAGGCCAAGAAAATTGTATTTTGAAATTTTGCAACTGGAATGACTGGATCGCTTACCGAGCCAGTCATTCCAGTGGTAAATTTTCAGAAATAGTTTTCACTTGGCCTACTAATCGACATTCCTCAAGACCCCTGCAGAGGCCGGTTTGGCCGGCTTCATCATAAGAGGGTTAAGGCCCTATGTTTTTAACATTATGTTGAATATTTTGAAACTATTTCACTGGGCGTTGTTGCAGCCACAACACACAGTCAAATTAGTTTCAAAACATTCAACATGTTACATGAAATTCAGGGATCAATGTGTACAAATTGTATACAAATGTTCTCTGGTGAAATTCACTTTTTAGTAACTGCTCTAGATAATAATACTTGTCATTCGGATCAATCACTTAGGTGGCTTTGGTGAAGATTTATATACAGACACAAAACTGGTCACAAAATTCAGCTAGATGATTGGCCATTCAGCAGTAAATAGGTTAATCAGGGATTGGCCATTCAGCAGTAAAAAATATACGAAGTGTGTGACAATTTACCTTTCCAATATTTCTTAATGGATACTGGAAAATTAGTACAAAATCAATTAAATAAAAGTTAACATTGCAGTATAAGGGTTAATACAAAATCTAATATTTCACCAGTAGAAGGTTTAATAGGCGGGAACAATTTCCTGTCAAATTGTTTTGAAAAATATTCATCAGCTATCCTTAGCATCTACATTAAGTGCAAGTTTTATATTGACATTAATACATTCATGGGTTAATCGGGCAGATGGTCAACTGGTATTAAATGGCAATTAAATCCCCATTATATTAATCTGTTTGCCTAGAGCATTTACAGTAGCAAATGCCATTTATTACCCCAGAGATATAAAATGAAAATCAAATGTCACATTAATCATTTTTATTAGAGCCTATAGCAAACTGTCTTCTACTACATAATAAAGAGGAAAATTAAAATCTAAATAGTTCCGCCCTTTACAGATGGGTCTCGTTCATTTTAAAACACACCATGCAGATGGTCAACTAACATATGTATAGCAATTTTCTCCATCCAAATCCATCAAATAAAAAAGTTCAAAATGCTCGAATTTGATTGGTCCATGGTGGCGATACTGTTTTACCAATCAAGTTTTTGCGAACAAATTACTTGCCGCCATAGACTAATTATATTCCCCAAATCTTAGCCAGATCGCTTCAGAAGTTCCAGAGGAGAAGATTATTTTGTCATTTATGACGTCATCAATATGGCCGCCAATGCCCAAGCCAATCAGGCTCTGTTTAGCTATTTTGATTCAGGGGGTGATCTCAACCATATATTCTGAGTTTTGATTCAATTTGCTTGCCGGTTTCGGAGTTTTGGTTCAATTTACTTGCTGGAAATGGCTGGCGGCGGAATAATAATAATAATAATAATAATAATAATAATAAACGGAACAATCACTCTAGTCTTCCAGAGCTTCGCTCTTGGAAGCCTAATAATAATAATAATAATAATAAACAGAACAATCACTCTAGTCTTCCAGAGCTTCGCTCTTGGAAGCCTAATAATAATAATAATAAACAGAACAATCACTCTAGTCTTCCAGAGCTTCGCTCTTGGAAGCCTAATAACTAGATCTGTTCCATGAACAGATATACGGCTTCCAAGAATACCTGCACTCGAACTAGACATTCTTTTCTTGTACTTCGTGTACAATCTAGTTATCTGGTGAAATTCCGTTTTACTTCTTTAGATAATATTTCTTGTCTTTCTGATCAATCGCCTAGGTGGTTTTGGAGAAGATCTATATACACAAAATTGGTCACAAAATCAGCTAGATGATTGGTCATTCAGCAGTAAACAGGTTAATCAGGGATTTCTTTGGTCACTAAATCTGGTAACATGGAACCAGTGTGACTGTTCTATCCCTGGTGCCTCGGGAGATGTAACTAGCAGGCCAAGAGGTATTAGAAGATAGCAATATCTCGCATTTTTAATTTACCTGAGGAACCGGCTGCTGCAGGAACCGGTCTGCGCAGGACTAACTATTCCATGAAGAAACAATATCCAAGCCATGTACATATATAGAATTAGATTGCCCATTTGACTCCTGCTCACTGCCCGCATATTGACTCAAGAACAAAATAATGTGTTGAACTGTAGTCGACTAACTACAAGCTTCAAAATGATGTGACATGACCACATTTGAACAAATTTATTTTCTGCCCACCATTTCCCACAACCCTTCAGCTGATATCAAAATTCCAATGTGTCATGCACATCTCTGGCCATATGTTGAATCATACATTTCTATGTGAAATGGTCTAGGAGGAGTTGTGTTGCAATTGATTGGTGCCCACTTTTTACCCTGCCCCATACCGTCAGTTTGACCCAAGATCAAAATAATTCCTTGTACTGTAGTGTACTCATCATTGGCTTCAAAATGATATGTGACATGACCACCTTTGGAAAAATATTTGCTCCACATTTCCCATCACTGGGGTCATACCAAAATGCCACAAGAGCTATCAGAAGACAGCAAATAGCTTACCTGTACTGTATATTAATTGTACATCACAGGATATGATGGACCACCGGATAGTCACATTTTGAAATTTGACAATCAACATGTGAATTCAAAACACCGGTGGTACTACCCATTGGGCAAGCATAGCTTGGAGACTGAACCATAAAGCTTATCTGCCCAGGATTAACGTGAAGTCATTTAATGACAACTGGCAAATGGTCCAAACATAAGCAAAGTTCATAGTCTGAAAAAAGAAGAAACATTTAAAAAAACAATCAGCATAATACATATTTAGATGTCAAATGCTCTAGGAGTTGCATGACGATCGATTTGTGCCCAATTTTGACCCCGCCCTCTACCCTCAGTTTGACGCAAGATCAAAATAATTTCTTGCATGGTTGTCTACTCATCGTTGGCTTGAAAATGATATTTGACATGACCACCTTGGGAAAAATTATATTTTTTACCCACAGTCCCCACACCCTGCGGTTCCTGATAAAATTAAAAAAGTGTCATGCAAATCACTGGCCAGATGTGCAATCATCTCCAAAGTTTCAAATTTCTATCTGAAGTGGTCTAGGAGGAGTTGCATTACAATTGATTGGTGCCCACTTTTGAAATTTTGACCCCACTCCCCACCCTCAGTTTGACGCAAGATCAAAATAATTCCTTGTACTGTAGACTACTTACCATTGGCTTGAAAATGATATGCAACATGACCTTTGGACAAATTTAAATTTTGACACACATTTCCCACCCCAGGGCCCTGCCCCTGGGGTCATGCCAAAATTCCAAAAGTGTCATGCAAATCCCTGTCCATATGTGCAATGATACCAAAAGTTTCAAGCTTCTATGTGAAATGGTCTAGGAGTTGTGTAACAATCGATTGGTGCCCACTTTTGATCCCAACTACCCTCAGTTAGACACAAGATCGAAATAATTCCTTGTACTGTAGTCTACTCATCATTGGCTTCAAAATGATATGTGACATGACCATGTTTGGATAAATTAAATTTTTGACCCATAGTCCCAACCCCCTGCGGTCATGACAAAATTTCAAAAGTGCCATGCACATTCCTCGCAATATGTGTAATCATACCGAAAGTTTAAAGGTCTCTGTGAAATGGTCTAGGATGATTTGCGTTACAATCGAGTGGTGCCCACTTGTGTCCCCGCCCCCTACCCTAAGTTGGAGCCAGGATAAAAATAATTCCTTGTATTGTAGTCTATTCATCATTGGCTTGACAATGATATGTGACATGACCACCTTTGCATAAATTAAAATTTTTACCCACAGTCCCCACCCCCTTGGCGTCATGACAAAATTTCAAAAGTGCCACGCGCATCCATGGCCATATGTGTAATCATACCAGAAGTTTCAAGTTTCTGCGTGAAATGGGCTAGGAGGAGTTGCAATGGTAGCTCTTTTAAATAGACTGTTAAGATTGCCTTTCTGTTGCAATTTTTAAATTTGTACAAGAAACTTTAAATTTTTTCATGGAAAATATCCATTTCTAGACCAAGAGAAGACTATTTTGAAAATTTACCACTGGAGTGACTGGCTCGGTTATCGAGCTAATCATTTCTGTTGTAAATTTTCATAAATGGTTTTCCCTTAGTTTGCAAATTGATATTTCGCAAGACCATTTCAGATGCACTGAAGAAGGGGTAAAGGGTGAAATCTAAAGTTGTCTCCACCTGATGTAGCTAATTGATACAGGAACTACTTTTACTGTCACGCTTCTAGTATTGAAACACACCACGCATTTGTCAACTCAAGAAAACTGAATAGATAAGATTCTGAAACTGGTTGGAGGGCTTGGGTAGGGATATATGATGGCAGTGGCCACAGTTTCCAGTCAAATTTCTTTCAATACATTCATCAACTTACGCAATACTTCTAGTATTATTAGGAAAATAAGATTTTAGCACTTTAGGGTTCAAAGTGCTAAAAGCTAAATCACTAATCCCTCTATTAAAGGAAGAGTATAATAGCGCATTTAAGCGTGCAAGATCACTCAAGCCTGTTTATAATGGGCACTGTATGGTCCATCAAAAAGTGGTTGTTAAAGACAGATAGTCAGTTAATACAACTTATTCGCTATACTATGCAGCGTGTTTGGACCAAAAGATGGTGGTTGCTTACGGCTTCTCGTCATACCACCACCCCTTTTAAAGAATAACCATCTTTTGGCGCCAGAGCACGTGTTCCTCTTTGGGTAATAAATATCTGCCTGGCTAGAAGCCTGAATTTCCATCTGATGGAGCTTTATCATGAACGCTATATAAAATCATCATTACTAGATTGACCTTTTTTTCGCTGATGCCTAAATATTTAAGATATTATTGTGTGCTCTGACATCTATGTTGTTGAATTTTTTGTAATGTGTTTGACTGAAAGTTGTTCCTCCCGCAGCAATGACCTTCAGTCAAATTATTTTTAAAGAAACAACTCAGTCTACCAAACCATGTTGCTAAATAAACTTGGACATTCGGCTACAAGGAACAGGAGTGTGAAATCTAAAGTTGTCACCATAAATCTGCTCGACGGCGGAAACTGTAACAGATCTAACCTGTCTATTAAGGAACACCTCTGAAATTAGACCTTTGCTATATATGATGTAGTAATTTCGGAAGTTCATATCTCGGCCGTTTATGGACAGATTATCTTCTAGTTTTCAAACACTCGTTCATCTATGCCCACGCTGATATGACAAAGGTCATAGCATTCCGGGATCCATGGCTCAAAAGAAGCCGATAGACGAGGAATAGTAATAATAATAATAATAATAATAATAATAATAATAATAATAATAATAATAATAATAATAATAATAAGAGAATAAGCAAAACAATTTCTAGAAGGATTCCAAGTAAAAGTTAGCATTCTGCAGTATAAAGGTTAATACCAATCTATTATTTTACCAGTAGAATGGTTAATAGGCAGGAACAACTTTCATTCAAATTGTTTTGAAAAATAGTCAGCATGTATCCTTAGCATCTACAATAAGTGCAAGTTTTATATTGGCATTCATAAGTTCATGGGTTAATCGGCTCCATGGTCAACTGCTGTTAATGACAATTAAATCCCTATCACATTAATCTGTTTTCCTGTTCTCTGATGAAATTCTGTTTCTATAACTGCTCTAGATAATATTTCTTGTCTCTCGGATCAGTCACCTAGGTGGCTTAGGAGAATATCTATATACAGACACAAAACTGCTCACAGAAATCATGAAGATGATTGGCCATTCAACAGTAAATAGGTAAATCAGGGATTGACCATACAGCCATAAACAGATCTAGAAGTGCATGACGATTTTTTATCTTTCCAATATGCTCAATGGAAACTGGAAATTAGTACAAAATCAATCAAGGGCTAACATTCTGCAGTACACAGGTAAATACAACAACTATAATATGTCACCAGTAGAAGGGTTAATAGGCAGGAACAAATTCCAGTCAGATTGTTAAAATATTCTATGGGTATCCTTAGCATCTACAATAAGCGATAGGTTTATATTGGCATTCATAGGTTGATGGGTTAATTGGCCTCCATGGTCAACATGTATTAAATGACAATAAAATACCTATCACATTAATATGTTTGCCTAGAGCATTTACAGTAGCAAATCCAGTTCATTACTCCCACACACACCGCCCATGGGAAACAGATATGGAATGACAATTAAATGTCACATTAAATCATTTTTATTAGACCCTCCACCAAATTGCTTGCTGTTACATAATAAAGAGGAAAATTAAGATCTAAATATCTTGGCTGTTAACTAATGGATGTGCTTTATTTTGTCAGACCCTCTGTGGATACTAAATCTGGTAACATGGAACCAGTTTGGTTGCTCTAGACCCAGTGGTTCAGGATAACCACCGAGCAGAAAAGTGGGTAAATAATCCAAGATGGCTGCCAAACCAATCATCGGCCATTTGAAAAGTAACAAATTCGAGGTCAAGGTCCCAAATAACATAAGTATAGACATTTTTGCTATCAAAATCCATCAAATAAAAAAGTTCAAAATGGCCACCAAGATGCTCGAATATTATTGGTCCAGTGCGGACATATTTGTTTAACTATGAACTTCTTACTTAATTAAATAATAGAAATAGCAAAGCAAAACTCGAGTTTCTTAGTTTTTCTTAATCTATGAACACCACCCATGCAACAGAAAGCTGTTGCTAGTGGCCGTTGAAACGTTATTAATGCTGGAACATAGCGATCTTTTCCTTAATTTCCGCTAATTTATACAAGTTGCATGTGCCAAGCACGCTATGTAATCGTATTAATAATTAATGAACTAGTAACAATTGTAACACATATCTCAGCTGTCTTAGTATGTGTACCCCTCTGAATACGACCCTTGCAACACAAACCTCTTGCTACTAGTCCTTGCAAAGTTATTAAGGCTGAAACAGAGTGATTTATCCAAATATTACCAGAATTTATGTAAGTTTCGCGTTCAAATGTTGCTGTGCATTATGTAATTGTAGTAATTTTCCATCAACTAGCAGGAATAGCAACACGCAACTGATATCGTTTAGTATTTCATAGCGTTAGAACATGACTGTTGCAACAAAAACATGTTCGGTTAGCAATTGTAGATGTATTAGGGCTGGAACAATTTGATATATTCTATATCATCACATAGTTGATGCAACGCTATCTCCCTCGTCCCTTCAACTCCCCCCCCACACCCTTCCTCCCCCCTCTCTCTCTCTCTCCTCCCTCTCCCTCTGACTCGTTTCAACCGTATATATGCATGGCGGTTATCAATAAAACTCAAGTGGTCTACCTTAGATAGGTATTCCTATGCATTAGGCTAAATAAACGCTTAGATGGGTGGTCCTATGCAGGAATAGCAATGTGTTCTTAGAATCACAACTCAAGTGGTCCACTTAGATAGGGGGTCATATGCAATAATTGCGCCGCTAATAGTTAAGAACCAATCACCAATAGCTGGGGGTTTTTAAACAACACGTAATAAAGGTCAAGTGGTCCTATACGGCAATTGACCGCTAATGCTTAAAAACCACCATCAACATACATCGGCATCTATGTTCTAGTGAACGCTGTTGCTGTCTTCAATGACAATGTTTTCATTGACTAAACTTTGTCAATAAAGATGTAAATGTCAGCATATATTATAGTACTTTTTCCACTACATTTGTAATAGTTATCCACATACAAAACACACGCGCACTGCAAGTGTGTGTTTAGGGGATGGGGTGGGCGTGGGAGGAGGGGGTTGTGACAGCTGTGTGGACACAATGCAAATAATTTGTCCGCCATGCAATGCATAATAAATAGCATTGTATTCACTCAAAGGCCAATTGCCTATTGTGTAATAAATCTATCTATCTAGCTAACTCGTTTACACCTAAGCTGGCCAAACCGGCTTCTGCGGTAATCTTGGAAAACGTCAGTTTGCATACCAAGAAAAGACTATTTTTGAAACATTATCCTCTCTCTCGCTCTTTCTCTCTCTCTCTCTCTCTCTCTCTCTCTCTCTCTCTCTCTCTCTCTCTCTCTCTCTCTTTCCACCCTCACTCCCCTCCGTCTCCTTCTCCTCCCCCTTCTCCCTTCCCTCAATCACTCCCTCGCTCCCGCCATCCTCTCCCGCCCTCCCCCAATGCTGCCCTCTGTATTATAGTATAATGTGATCCTATTGTATGATGGGCATGAGATGGAATGGTACCGAGTGCAAAATGCATGCACCAACATCAGCTAATACGTTGATATATGTGTATGATCTCGTAATGTTAAAATGAACAGCTTTGCTTATTTAAAATGTCATGTTTCAAAAATACCCAATTTGTAAACCCTTTAAACAGCGTGGCCACTGCGTCTGAATTCCAGGTAGCTAAGATGATGCTGCTATGACCGAGAGCAACAACATTCCGCAACATCATCATCAAAAAGAAACATTGGAACACTATAATTTAAAGAACAGACACAAATTTGTAGGGGGCAATACAAATTGGTGGGTTAATTTTATGCCCATCTTACGTTAGCCAGAATTGCGGTACAGGCGCACACTTCTTAATTAAGGGCAGTGTACAAGTAGTTTGTAACACAGTCCCCTTCATGACCAAGAGCCAAAACAACCCAAATTGACTAGCTTCAATAATGAATAAACTACCAAATTGGACCTCTAAATATAATGCCGGTGGTTTGGGCTAAGTTCTTGCAACATAATTCAGCAACGGAATGATCATAGGTACATAATTAATTACTATCATTAACTATATAAATTCCAATCTACGGCGCAATTGGGACAAAATCTTACCATCGGCTTTGAGTTCTCTCAGTAATATAGATTATCCAAGCGTGGCGGAATATCAGCCTCAGCACTTATGCTACAACCCGGCCAAATTGGGCACGGCGCTGAGTAGACATAGAACATGGACAATTATTTAAAACTTAATTCCGTGACCTAGCTCTCAAACAATGAAAAGTTGGAGCTATCGCCCTATCTATAAAACTAACATCGCAATTACTTTGTGATTTATTACCCGGTTTAGGCTAAACATAGTTTAAACATCCTTATTGAATTCCGGCCAATGTGACTGAATTGATAGCAACAATTTAGCAACTCATTCCAGTAACATAATTGTCCAAACAAACTCCATAATGGCTATTTTATTTTGACGCAAACGAGAGTGCTTCATTACATGTGACAAAATAGAATTGCATACAGGGGTGGGTGGGTGGTGAGCGAATGGGTGGCGAAGCAAGAACTAGTTATATACGCTGATAGAAATGTAAACAAATTCGGGCAATCATCATATTAAATATTTCAGTTCCCTACAGATAAATACTCATGATTGAAAGTTGCTGCTACCCTAAATAGCAACATGTTTCAACAAACATAATACGATAATTGTCAAGCAGGCTACACGATTTCTCACAAAAATCCAGTCTTGTTTTAATACATACAAGTAGTGGTGGCATAATTTCACTAGTTTCTTCAGCCCTGCTAGAAGGAATGGGTTAATTTTGCATTTGGAGGTTTATTGATATCACTTCTCCAATTATCTATTTAACCCTGCTCAATGCATCCTTACCTTCTGGAAATTCCCTGGCTGGTTACTTAAAAACTATTTTACTGAACGTAATTGTCTCCTTAGGTAGCAACAACATTCAGTCAACGTGCTTTCAAACCATTAAGTTGGTTCTCCGTTCAACTATCTTCAGAAATAAATGTGCTTTTAAATCAATCATTTTATAAATAATTGTGTTGAGATCAGTGCGAAATTGAAATGTTAGCCTTTTCTCTGCAGGGTAATTACCACTCACACCGCAACCCAACCCCCCCCCCCCCCCACCTCTGCGGTTTGTGAACCGTAACCCCTATTATTGGCCTCATTCATTCTTTTCATGCAGTCTATTTCATTCTATTTTCAGAACAGTTATCAAAGAAACCTAAAAGGATTTGGCTGACTTTAAAAAAACAATTTGGCTGCATGTTGTTGATACCCTAGTCAACAATTATTTCAGCATATTTCTGTTCGGAATCGACATTATAATCCTGTCAATAACGATGTCATTAGGAGCTTAGGAATTTGTCAGTAAAGATGGGTTAATACAGGTCACTTGAGAAAAAGAAATGATTTTGGAGACCAAGGCTCATAATTTGCCATGAACTTAAAAATAATGATGTTACTGTCCATAGATTGACCGTAATGCACTGCATATGCAGCTATGAACATCAGTGATATTTAACTCAGATAAGCCCTCTGACACAGCTCATCAAAGACTGCCTGGTGTGCGCATTCTTTCAAAGTGCTATCACAGGAAGAGAGGGACATAAAATTATTAAATAACTTAAGGTACTCTATAATGTAATCTCATTCCAAATGAATCTTTAAAATACTGAATATGTCCCATAGCCTGATGGGACCAGTTAGCGAGCGTTGTTGTTTATTTTTTACAGTCATAAAAACATAGAGGTATCCATTGCCAGCAATGCCCCTCCGATTTCTAGCTATGCTAGACAGGGTTATAATGTCCATCAAGTGTACAAATTGTAAGCCCTATGTCCTTAACATTTAACCCTTTAATGACTAAATCTTGTCAAAAAATTAAAGATTTTCTTGTTGAATGTCTTATTGCAGGCCAAGAAAATAGTATTTTGAAATTTTGCTACCGGAATGACTGGCTCGCTTACCGAGCCAGTCATTCCAGTGGTAAATTTTCAGAAATAGTTTTCACTTGGCCTACTAATCGACATTCCTCAAGACCCATGCAGAGGCCGGTTTGGCCGGCTTCATCATAAGAGGGTTAAGGCCCTATGTTTTTAACATTATGTTGAATATTTTGAAACTATTTCACTGGGCGTTGTTGCAGCCACAACACACAGTCAAATTAGTTTCAAAATATTCACCATGTTACATGAAATTCAGGGATCAATGTGTACAAATTGTATACAAATGTTCTCTGGTGAAATTCACGTTTTAGTAACTGCTCTAGATAATAATACTTGTCATTCGGATCAATCACTTAGGTGGCTTTGGAGAAGATTTATATACAGACACAAAACTGGTCACAAAATTCAGCTAGATGATTGGCCATTCAGCAGTAAATAGGTTAATCAGGGATTGGCCATTCAGCAGTAAAAAATATACGAAGTGTGTGACAATTTACCTTTCCAATATTTCTTAATGGATACTGAAAATTTAGTACAAAATCAATGAAATAAAAGTTAACATTGCAGTGTAAGGGTTAATACAAAATCTAATATTTAATCAGTAGAAGGTTTAATAGGCAGGAACAATTTCCTGTCAAATTGTTTTGAAAAATATTCATCAGCTATCCTTAGCATCTACATTAAGTGCAAGTTTTATATTGACATTAATACATTCATGGGTTAATCGGGCAGATGGTCAACTGGTATTAAATGGCAATTAAATCCCCATTATATTAATCTGTTTGCCTAGAGCATTTACAGTAGCAAATGCCATTTATTACCCCAGAGATATAAAATGAAAATCAAATGTCACATTAATCATTTTTATTAGAGCCTATAGCAAACTGTCTTCTACTACATAATAAAGAGGAAAATTAAAATCTAAATAGTTCCGCCCTTTACAGATGGGTCTCGTTCATATTAAAACACACCATGCAGATGGTCAACTAACATATGTATAGCAATTTTCTCCATCCAAATCCATCAAATAAAAAAGTTCAAAATGCTCGAATTTGATTGGTCCATGGTGGCGATACTGTTTTACCAATCAAGTTTTTGCGAACAAATTTTACTTGCCGCCATAGACTAATTATATTCCCCAAATCTTAGCCAGATCGCTTCAGAAGTTCCAGAGGAGAAGATTATTTTGTCATTTATGACGTCATCAATATGGCCGCCAATGCCCCGAGCCAATCAGGCTCTGTTTAGCTATTTTGATTCAGGGGGTGATGTCAACCATATATTCTGAGTTTTGATTCAATTTGCTTGCCGGTTTCGGAGTTTTGGTTCAATTTACTTGCTGGAAATGGCTGGCGGCGGAATAATAATAATAATAATAATAATAATAATAACTAGATCTGTTCCATGAACAGATATACGGCTTCCAAGAATACCTGCACTCGAACTAGACATTCTTTTCATGTACTTCATGTACAATCTAGTTATCTGGTGAAATTCCGTATTACTTCTTTAGATAATATTTCTTGTCTTTCAGATCAATCGCCTAGGTGGTTTTGGAGAAGATCTATATACACAAAACTGGTCACAAAATCAGCTAGATGATTGGTTATTCAGCAGTAAACAGGTTAATCAGGGATTTCTTTGGACACTAAATCTGATAACATGGAACCAGTTTGACTGTTCTATACCTGGTGCTACGGGAGAAGTAACTAGCAGGAGAAGAGGTATTAGAAGATAGCAATATCCCGCATTTTTAAGTTACCCAAGGAACCGGCTGCTGCAGGACCCGGTCTGCGCAGGACTACCTATTCTGTGAAGAAACAATATCCAAGCCATGTACATATATAGAATTAGATTGCCCATTTGACTCCTGCTCACTGCCCGCAGATTGACTCAAGAACAAAATAATCTGTTGTACTGTAGTCTACTAACCACAAGCTTCAAAATGATATGTGACATGACCACATTTGATAAAATTTATTTTCTGCCCACCATTTCCCCCACCCCTTCGGCTGATATCAAAATTCCAATGTGTCATGCACATCCCTGGCCATATGTTGAATCATACATTTCTATGTGAAATGGTCTAGGAGGAGTTGTGTTACAATAGATTGGTGCCCACTTTTTACCCTGCCCCATACCCTCAGTTTGACCCAAGATCAAAATAATTCCTTGTACTGTAGTCTACTCATCATTGGCTTCAAAATGATATGTGACATGACCACCTTTGGAAAGATTTTATTTTTTACTCCACATTTCCCAACACTGGGGTCATACCAAAATTCCACAAGAGCTATCAGAAGATAGCAAATAGCTTACCTGTATTGTATATTAATTGTACATCACAGGATATGATGGACCACCGGATAGTCACATTTTGAAATTTGACAATCAACATGTGAATTCAAAACAACGTTGGTACTACCCATTGGGAAAGCATTACTTGGAGACTGAACCATAAAGCTTATCTACCCAGGAGTAACGTGAAGTCATTTAATGACAACTGGCAAATGGTCCAAACATAAGCAAAGTTCATAGTCTGAAAAAAGAAGAAACATTAAAAAAAACAATCAGCATAATACATATTTAGATATCAAATGCTCTAGGGGTTGAATGACAATTGATTTGTGCCCACCTTTGACCCCGCCCTATACCCTCAGTTTGACGCAAGATCAAAATAATTGTTGTCTACTCATCGTTGGCTTGAACATGATATGTGACATGACCACCTTTGGATAAATTAAATGTTTTACCCACAGTTCCCACACCCTGGGTTCATGATAAAATTTAAAGGGTGTCATGCAAATCACTGGCCAGATGTGCAATCATCTCCAAAGTTTCAAGTTTCTATCTGAAGTGGTCTAGGAGAGTTGCATTACAATTGATTGGTGCCCACTTCCGAAATTTTGACGCCGCCTCCCACCCTCAGTTTGACCCAAGATCGAAATAATTCCTTGTACTGTACACTACTTACCATTGGCTTGAAAATGATATGCAACATGACCTTTGGAAATTTTTAATTTTGACACACATTTCCCACCCCCAGGGCCCTGCCCCTGGGGTCATGCCAAAATTGCAAAGGTGCCATGCAAATCCCTGTCCATATGTGCAATGATACCAAAAGTTTTAAGCTTCTATGTGAAATGATCTAGGAGGAGTTGTGTAACAATCGATTGGTGCCCACTTTTGATCCCCACTCCCCTCAGTTAGACCCAGGATCGAAATAATTCCTTGTACTGTAGTCTACTTATCATTGGCTTCAAAATGAGATGTGACATGACCATGTTTGGATAAATTAAATTTTTGACCCACAGTCCCCACCCCCAGCGGTCATAACAAAATTTCAAAAGTGCCATGCACATTTCTCGCAATATGTGTAATCATACCGAAAGTTTAAAGGTCTCTGTGAAATGGTCTAGGACGAGCTGCTTTACAATCGATTGGTGCCCACTTGTGTCCCCGCCCCCTACCCTAAGTTGGACCCAAGATAAAAATAATTCCTTGTGTTGTAGTCTATTCATCATTGGCTTGACAATGATATGTGACATGACCACCTTTGCACAAATTAAAATTTTTACCCACAGTCCCCACCCTCTCGGCGTCATGACAAAATTTAAAAAGTGCTATGCCCATCCATGGCCATATGTGTAATCATACCAGTAGTTTCAAGTTTCTGCGTGAAATGGGCTAGGAGGCGTTGCGATGGTAGCTCTTTTAAATAGACTGTTAAGATTGCCTTTCTGTTGCAATTTTTTAATTTGTTCAAGAAAATCTTAATTTTCTCATGGAAAATATCCATTTCTAGACCAAGAGAAGACTATTTTGAAAATTTACCACTGGAGTGACTTGCTCGGTTATCGAGCTAATCATTCCAGTTGTAAATTTTCATAAATAGTCTTCTCTTAGTTTGCAAATGGACATTTCGCAAGACCATTTCAGATGCACTAAAGAAGGGGTAAAGGGTGAAATCTAAAGTTGTAACCAACTGATGTAGCTAATTGAGACAGGAACTACTTTTACTGTCACGCTTCTAGTATTGAAACACACCACGCATTTCTCAACTTAAGAAAACTGAATAGATAAGATTCTGAAACTGGTTGGAGGGCTTGGGTAGGGATATATGACGGCTGTGGCCACAGTTTCCAGTCAAATTTCTTTCAATACATTCATCAACTTACGCAATACTTCTAGTATTATCAGGAAAATAAGATTTTAGCACTTTAGGGTTCAAAGTGTTAAAAGCAAGATCACTCAAGCCTGTTTATAATGGGCACTGTATGGTCCATCAAAAAGTCGTTGTTAAAGACAGATAGTCAGTTAAGACAACTTATTCGCTATACTATGCAGAGGTTTTGGACCAAAAGATGGTGGTTGCTTACGGCTTCTCGTCATACCACCACCCCTTTTAAAGAATAACCATCTTTTGGCGCCAGAGCACGTGTTCGTCTTTGGGTAATAAATATCTTCCTGGTTATAAGCCTGAATTTCCATCTGATGGAGCTTTATCATGAAAGCTATATAAAATCATCATTACTAGATTGACCTTTTTCCGCTGATGCCTAAATATTTAAGATATTATTGTGTGCTCTGACATCTATGTTGTTGAATTTTGTGTAATGTGTTTGACTGAAAGTTGTTCCTCCCGCAGCAATGACCTTCAGTCAAATTATTTTTAAAGAAACAACTCAGTCTACCAAACCATGTTGCTAAATACACTTGGACATTCGGCTGCAAGGAACAGGAGTGTGAAATCTAAAGTTGTCTCCATAAATCTGCTCGACGGCGGAAACTGTAACAGATCTAACCTGTCTATTAAGGAACACCTCTGAAATTAGACCTGTGCTATATATGATGTAGTAATTTCGGAAGTTCATATCTCGGCCGTTTATTGACAGATCTTCTTCTTCTTTTCGTTCGCTGATCATACCGCCAGTCGTAAGTGACTATCGACATGATCATAAGCGTTAAGTGCGTGGATCCATGGTTTATTAGTTTGCGCCGTGCGGCCTGGAACCTCAGTCTTCAGCACTCGAGGTTTCTGTCAGGGTTACCTCACCCTTACCTCCTTTAGTCGCCTCTTACGACACGCAGAGGATACGGAAGGTGTATTCTAAGCCACACCTACAGGGCAAGTGGACAGATTATCTTCTAGTTTTCAAACACTCGTTCATCTATGCCCACGCTGATATGACAAAGGTCATATCATTCCGGGATCCATGGCTGCTTTAAGATGCAACATGTTTCACAATAACCACAAATAGCAATGTTTTTAGAAGCATCACCAATAAGACTCAAGGGGTCCACCTTAGATAGGCATTCTAATGCAGTAGGCTAATTAAGTGCGTAGATGCATGGTCATATACTGTAATAGCAATGGGTTTGAGAACCACCACTCAAGCAGTTCACTTACAGAGCTGGTCATAGAACATAATTGAGCGCTAATCACTGAGAACCACCGTCATCATACATCAGCATCTCTGTCTTAACGAAAATGGTTACTGTCTCTAAGAGCAGTGTTTTTGAGAATCGCCATCAATAAAATTCATGTGGTGCACTTCCATAATATTCAATATTTTCCTGTATTTTTTTTTTTACAAGTATCACATACAACTGCACTATGCAAGCGTATTAATAATTAAATAATTAATAGAAATTGCAACGCAAAACTTGAGTATTTTAGTATTTCATAATCTATGAACATAGCATGCTTGGAACCTGAAACTTGTATAAATTAGCGGAAATTAAGGAAAGGATCACTATGTTCCAGCATGAATAATGTTTCAACGGCCACTAGCAACAGCTTTCTGTTGCATGGGTGGAATCGTATTAATAATTCTGGAACTAGTAACAATTGTAACACATATCTCAGATGTCTTAGTATGTGTAAACCTCTGAATACGACCCTTGCAACAGAACCCTCTTGCTACTGGTCGTTGCAAAGTTATTAAGGCTGAAACATAGTGATTTATACCAATATTCCCAGAATTTATGCACGTTTCGCGCTCAAATGTCGCTATGCGTTATGTAACTGTATTAATTTTTCATCAACTAGCAGCAATAGCAGCACGCAACAGATATCGTTTAGTATTTCATAGCTTTATAACATGACCGTTGCAACAAAAACAGACGTATTAGGGCTGGAACATAATGATATATTCTATATCATCACATAGTTGAACTATCTCCCCCATCCCTTCAACTACCTGCCCCCTTCACCTCCCCCCCCCATCTCCCCTCCACCTCCCTCCCACTCGTTTCAACCGTATATATGCATGGTGGTTATCAATAAAACTCAAGTGGTCTACCTTAGATAGGTAGTCCTATGCATTAGGCTAAATAATCGCTTAGCTGGGTGGTCCTATACAGGAATAGCAATGCGTTTTTAGAGTCACAACTCAAGTGGTCGCCTTAGATAGGTGGTCATATGCAGGTCATATAAAGGTTAAGTGGCCGCTAATAATTAAAAACCACCATCAACATACATCAGCATCTATTTTTTAGTGAACGCCGTTACTGCCGTCAATAACAATGTTTTCATTGACTAAACTTGCCCAATAAAGGTGTAAATGTCAGCATATAATATAGTACTTTTTCCACTACATTTGTAATAGCTATCCACATACAAAGCATGCGCGCACAGCAAGTGTGTGTTCAGGGGGTGGGGTGGGGGTCGGAGGAGGGGGTTGTGACATCTGTGTGGACACAATGCAAATAATTTGTCCGCCATACCATGCATAATAAATAGCATTGTATTCACTCAAAGGCCAATTGCCTATTGTGTAATAAATCTATCTATCTAGCTAACTCTTTAACACTTAAGCTGGCCAAAACGGCTTCTGCGGTAGTCTTGGAAAATGTCCGTTTGCATACCAGAAGACTATTTTTGAAACATTATCCTCTCTCTCTCTCTCTCTCTCTCTCTCCACCCTCTCTCCCCTCCGTCTCCCTCTCCTCCGCTTCTCCCTTCCCTCAATCCCTCCCTCGCCCCCGCCATCCTCTCCCGCCCGCCCTCAATGCCACCCCCTCTCTGTATTATAGTATAATGTGATCCTATTGTATGATGGACACCAGATGGAATGGTACCGAGTGCAAAATGCATGCAGCAACATCAGCTAATACGTTAATATATGTGTATGATCTTGCAACGTTAAAATGAACAGCATTGCGTATTTAAAATGTCATGATATTTGCCCCACCCTTTAAACAGCACAGATTGGACCTCTAAAATAATGCCGGTGTTTTGGGGTAAGTTTTTGCAACATAATTCAGCAACGGAATGATCATAGGTACATAATTAATTACTATCATTGACTATATAAATTCCAATCTACGGCGCAATTGGGACAAAATCGTACCATCGGCTTTGAGTTCTCTCACTAATATAGATTGTCCAAGCGTGGCGGAATATCACCCTCAGCGCTTATGCTACAACCCGACGAAATTGGGCATGGCGCTGAATAGACAGAACAAGGACAATTATTTAAAACTTAATTTAGGCCACACCTCTTGCACGGGACGTGACCTAGCTCTCAAACAAGGAAAAGTTGGAGACATCGCCCAATCTATAAAACTAACATCGCAATTACTTTGTGATTTGTTACCCGGTTTTGGCTAATCCTGGTTTAAACATCCTTGTTGAATTCCGGCCAATGTGACTGAATTGATAGCAACAATTTAGCAACTCATTCCAGCAACATAATTGTCAAAACAAACTCCTTAATGGCTATTTTATTTTGACGCAGAATAGAGTGGTTTCATTACATGTAACAAAATAGCATTACATACGGGGGTGGTTGTGTGGTGAGCGAATGGGCGGCGAAGCAACAACTAGTTATATACGCTGATAGAAATGTAAACAAACTCGGACAATCATCACATTAAATATTTCAGTTCCCTACAGATAAATACTCATGACTGAAAGTTGCTGCTACCCTAAATAGTAACAGGTTTCAACAAACATAATATGATAATTGCCAAGCAGGCTACAAGATTTCTCACAAAAATCCAGTCTTGTTTCAATACATACAAGCAGTGATGGATCACTGCATAATTTCACTAGTTTCTTCAGCCCTGCTAGAAGGAAACGGGTTAATTTTGCATTTGGAGTTTTATTGATATCACTCCGATTATCTATTTAACCCTGCTCAATGCATCCTAACGTTCTGGAAATGCCCTGGCTCATTATTTAAAAACAATTTGACTGAACGTAATTGTTTCCTTAGGTAGCAACAACGTTCAGTCAACGTGCTTTCAAAACATTAAGTTGGTTCTCCGCACAACTATCTTCAGAAATAAATGCGCTTTTAAATCGATCATTGGATAAATAATTATGTTGAGATCAGTGCGAAATTGAAATGTTAGCCTTTTTATGCAGCGTAATTATCACCTCCCCCACCCCCACTGTGGTTTGTGAGCCGCAACCCCTATCATTGGTCTCGTTCATTCTTTTCATGACACTAAAGCATTTCATGATTGTTTGTCCAAATGAATAAACAGTGTAACAGTCTATTTCATTCTATTTTCAGAACAGTTATCAAAGAAACCTAAAACAATTTGGCTGACTTTAAAAAAACAATTTGGCTGCATGTTGTTGATACCCTAGTCAACAATATTTTCAGTATATTTCTGTTCGGAATCGACATTATAATCCTGTCAATAACGATCTCATTAGGAGCTTAAGAATTTGTCAGTAAAGGTGGGTTAATACAGGGCAGTTGAAAAAGAGAAATGATTTTGGAGACCAAGGACTTTGGAGGCCATGAACTTTAAAATAATGATGTTACTGTACATAGATTGATCTTAATGCACTGCATATGCAGCAATAGACATCAGTGATATTTAACTCAGATAAGCCCTCTGACACAGTTCGTCAAAGACTGCCTGGTGTGCGCTTTCTTTCAAAGTGCTATCACAGGAAGAGAGGGACATAAAATTATTCAAGTCCTGTGTTCTACAAATCACTTAAGGTACTCTATAATGTAATCTCGTTCCAAATGAATCTTTAAAATACTGAATATGTCCGGTAGCCTGATGGGACCAGTTAGCGAGCGTTGTTGCTTATTTATTACAGGCATAAAAACATAGAGGTATCAATTTCTAGCAATGCCCCTCCGATTTCTAACTATGCTAGACAGGATTATAATGTCCATCAAGTGTACAAATTGTAAGCCCTATGTCCTTAACATTTAACCCTTTAATGACTAAATCTTGTCAAAAAACTAAACATTTTCTGGTTGAATGTCTTATTGCAGGCCAAGAAAATTGTGTTTTGAAATTTTGCAACTGGTAAATTTTCAGAAATAGTTTTCACTTGGCCTACTAATCGACATTCCTCAAGACCCCTGCAGAGGCCGGTTTGGCCGGCTTCATCATAAGAGGGTTAAGGCCCTATGTTTTTAACATTATGTTGAATATTTTGAAACTATTTCACTGGGCGTTGTTGCAGCCACAACACACAGTCAAATTAGTTTCAAAATATTCAACATGTTACATGAAATTCAGGGATCAATGTGTACAAATTGTATACAAATGTTCTCTGTTGAAATTCACTTTTCAGTAACTGCGCTAGATAATAATACTTGTCATTCGGATCAATCACTTAGGTGGCTTTGGAGAAGATTTATATACAGACACAAAACTGGTCACAAAATTCAGCTAGATGATTGGCCATTCAGCAGTAAATAGGTTAATCAGGGATTGGCCATTCAGCAGTAAAAAATATACGAAGTGTGTGACAATTTACCTTTCCAATATTTCTTAATGGATACTGGAAAATTAGTACAAAATCAATGAAATAAAAGTTAAAATTGCAGTATAAGGGTTAATACAAAATCTAATATTTCACCAGTAGAAGGTTTAATAGGCAGGAACAATTTCCTGTAAAATTGTTTTGAAAAATATTCATCAGCTATCCTTAGCATCTACATTAAGTGCAAGTTTTATATTGACATTAATACATTCATGGGTTAATCAGGCAGATGGTCAACTGGTATTAAATGGCAATTAAATCCCCATTATATTAATCTGTTTGCCTAGAGCATTTACAGTAGCAAATGCCATTTATTACCCCCAGAGATATAAAATGAAAATCAAATGTCACATTAATCATTTTTATTAGAGCCTATAGCAAACTGTCTTCTACTACATAATAAAGAGGAAAATTAAAATCTAAATAGATCCGCCCTTTACAGATGGAGCTCGTTCATTTTAAAACCAGTTTTGTGTATATAGATTTTCTCCAAAACCACCTAGGCGATTGATCAGAAAGACAAGAAATATTATCTAAAGAAGTAAAACGGAATTTCACCAGATAACTAGATTGTACATGAAGTACAAGAAAAGAATGTCTAGTTCAAGTGCAGGTATTCTTGGAAGCCGTATATCTGTTCATGGAACAGATCTAGTTATTATTATTAGGCTTCCAAGAGCGAAGCTCTGGAAGACTAGAGTGATTGTTCCGTTTATTATTATTATTATTATTATTATTATTATTATTATTATTATTATTATTATTATTATTCCGCCGCCAGCCATTTCCAGCAAGTAAATTGAACCAAAACTCCGAAACCGGCAAGCAAATTGTCTAGCATAATATAGAGACAAACCGTCTGAATACTGGGTGTGCTACGAAACCATTCTTCTAGACCCCTTTTGAAAATTGGCTCCCGGACTATATGCTGATTGGTTTTTTTAATGTTTCTTCTTTTTTCAGACTATGAACTTTGCTTATGTTTGGACCATTGGCCAGTTGTCATTAAATGACTTCACGTTAATCCTGGGCAGATAAGCTTTATGGTTCAGTCTCCAAGCTATGCTTTCCCAATGGGTAGTACCACCGGTGTTTTGAATTCACATGTTGATTGTCAAATTTCAAAATGTGAGTATCCGGTGGTCCATCATATCCTGTGATGTACAATTAATATACAATACAGGTAAGCTATTTGCTATCTTCTGATAGCTCTTAATGGAATTTTGGTATGACACCAGTGATGGGAAATGTGGAGTAAAAAATAAAATCTTTCCAAAGGTGGTCATGTCACATATCATTTTGAAGCCAATGATGAGTAGACTGCAGTACAAGGAATTATTTTGATCTTGGGTCAAACTGAGGGTATGGGGCAGGGTAAAAATTGGGCACCAATCAATTGTAACACAACTCCTCCTAGACCATTTCACATGGAAATGTATGATTCAACATATGGCCAGGGATGTGCATGACACATTGGAATTTTGATATCAGCTGAAGGGGTGGTGGAAATGGTGGGCAGAAAATAAATTTTATCAAATGTGGTCATGTCACATATCATTTTGAAGCTTGTGGTTAGTAGACTACAGTCCAACACATTATTTTGTTCTTGAGTCAATCTGCGGGCAGTGAGCAGGAGTCAAATGGGCAATCTAATTCTATATATGTACATGGCTTGGATATTGTTTCTTCACAGAATAGGTAGTCCTGCATAGACCGGGTCCTGCAGCAGCCGGTTCCTTGGGTAACTTAAAAATGCGAGATATTGCTATCTTCTAATACCTCTTGTCCTGCTAGTTACTTCTCCTGTAGCACCAGGTATAGAACAGTCAAACTGGTTCCATGTTATCAGATTTAGTGTCCAAAGAAATCCCTGATTAACCTGTTTACTGCTGAATGACCAATCATCTAGCTGATTTTGTGACCAGTTTTGTGTATATAGATTTTCTCCAAAACCACCTAGGCGATTGATCAGAAAGACAAGAAATATTATCTAAAGAAGTAAAACGGAATTTCACCAGATAACTAGATTGTACATGAAGTACAAGAAAAGAATGTCTAGTTCAAGTGCAGGTATTCTTGGAAGCCGTATATCTGTTCATGGAACAGATCTAGTTATTATTATTAGGCTTCCAAGAGCGAAGCTCTGGAAGACTAGAGTGATTGTTCCGTTTATTATTATTATTATTATTATTATTATTATTATTATTATTATTATTATTATTATTATTATTATTCCGCCGCCAGCCATTTCCAGCAAGTAAATTGAACCAAAACTCCGAAACCGGCAAGCAAATTGAATCAAAACTCAGAATATATGCTTGAGATCACCCCCTGAATCAAAGTAGCTAAACTGAGCCTGATTGGCTCGGGGCATTGGCGGCCATATTGATGACGTCATAAATGACAAAATAATCTTCTCCTCTGGAACTTCTGAAGCGATCTGGCTAAGATTTGGGGAATATAATTAGTCTATGGCGGCAAGTAAAATTTGTTCGCAAAAACTTGATTGGTAAAACAGTATCGCTACCATGGACCAATCAAATTCGAGTATTTTGAACTTTTTTATTTGATGGATTTGGATGGAGAAAATTGCTATACATATGTTAGTTGACCATCTGCATGGTGTGTTTTAAAATGAACGAGCTCCATCTGTAAAGGGCGGATCTATTTAGATTTTAATTTTCCTCTTTATTATGTAGTAGAAGACAGTTTGCTATAGGCTCTAATAAAAATGATTAATGTGACATTTGATTTTCATTTTATATCTCTGGGGGTAATAAATGGCATTTGCTACTGTAAATGCTCTAGGCAAACAGATTAATATAATGGGGATTTAATTGCCATTTAATACCAGTTGACCATCTGCCTGATTAACCCATGAATGTATTAATGTCAATATAAAACTTGCACTTAATGTAGATGCTAAGGATAGCTGATGAATATTTTTCAAAACAATTTTACAGGAAATTGTTCCTGCCTATTAAACCTTCTACTGGTGAAATATTAGATTTTGTATTAACCCTTATACTGCAATTTTAACTTTTATTTCATTGATTTTGTACTAATTTTCCAGTATCCATTAAGAAATATTGGAAAGGTAAATTGTCACACACTTCGTATATTTTTTACTGCTGAATGGCCAATCCCTGATTAACCTATTTACTGCTGAATGGCCAATCATCTAGCTGAATTTTGTGACCAGTTTTGTGTCTGTATATAAATCTTCTCCAAAGCCACCTAAGTGATTGATCCGAATGACAAGTATTATTATCTAGCGCAGTTACTGAAAAGTGAATTTCACCAGAGAACATTTGTATACAATTTGTACACATTGATCCCTGAATTTCATGTAACATGTTGAATATTTTGAAACTAATTTGACTGTGTGTTGTGGCTGCAACAACGCCCAGTGAAATAGTTTCAAAATATTCAACATAATGTTAAAAACATAGGGCCTTAACCCTCTTATGATGAAGCCGGCCAAACCGGCCTCTGCAGGGGTCTTGAGGAATGTCGATTAGTAGGCCAAGTGAAAACTATTTCTGAAAATTTACCAGTTGCAAAATTTCAAAACACAATTTTCTTGGCCTGCAATAAGACATTCAACCAGAAAATGTTTAGTTTTTTGACAAGATTTAGTCATTAAAGGGTTAAATGTTAAGGACATAGGGCTTACAATTTGTACACTTGATGGACATTATAATCCTGTCTAGCATAGTTAGAAATCGGAGGGGCATTGCTAGAAATTGATACCTCTATGTTTTTATGCCTGTAATAAATAAGCAACAACGCTCGCTAACTGGTCCCATCAGGCTACCGGACATATTCAGTATTTTAAAGATTCATTTGGAACGAGATTACATTATAGAGTACCTTAAGTGATTTGTAGAACACAGGACTTGAATAATTTTATGTCCCTCTCTTCCTGTGATAGCACTTTGAAAGAAAGCGCACACCAGGCAGTCTTTGACGAACTGTGTCAGAGGGCTTATCTGAGTTAAATATCACTGATGTCTATTGCTGCATATGCAGTGCATTAAGATCAATCTATGTACAGTAACATCATTATTTTAAAGTTCATGGCCTCCAAAGTCCTTGGTCTCCAAAATCATTTCTCTTTTTCAACTGCCCTGTATTAACCCACCTTTACTGACAAATTCTTAAGCTCCTAATGAGATCGTTATTGACAGGATTATAATGTCGATTCCGAACAGAAATATACTGAAAATATTGTTGACTAGGGTATCAACAACATGCAGCCAAATTGTTTTTTTAAAGTCAGCCAAATTGTTTTAGGTTTCTTTGATAACTGTTCTGAAAATAGAATGAAATAGACTGTTACACTGTTTATTCATTTGGACAAACAATCATGAAATGCTTTAGTGTCATGAAAAGAATGAACGAGACCAATGATAGGGGTTGCGGCTCACAAACCACAGTGGGGGTGGGGGAGGTGATAATTACGCTGCATAAAAAGGCTAACATTTCAATTTCGCACTGATCTCAACACAATTATTTATAAAATGATTGATTTAAAAGCACATTTATTTCTGAAGATAGTTGAACGGAGAACCAACTTAATGGTTTGAAAGCACGTTGACTGAATGTTGTTGCTACCTAAGGAGACAATTACGTTCAGTAAAATAGTTTTTAAGTAACCAGCCAGGGAATTTCCAGAAGGTAAGGATGCATTGAGCAGGGTTAAATAGATAATTGGAGAAGTGATATCAATAAACCTCCAAATGCAAAATTAACCCATTCCTTCTAGCAGGGCTGAAGAAACTAGTGAAATTATGCCACCACTACTTGTATGTATTAAAACAAGACTGGATTTTTGTGAGAAATCGTGTAGCCTGCTTGACAATTATCGTATTATGTTTGTTGAAACATGTTGCTATTTAGGGTAGCAGCAACTTTCAATCATGAGTATTTATCTGTAGGGAACTGAAATATTTAATATGATGATTGCCCGAATTTGTTTACATTTCTATCAGCGTATATAACTAGTTCTTGCTTCGCCACCCATTCGCTCACCACCCACCCACCCCTGTATGCAATGCTATTTTGTCACATGTAATGAAGGACTCTCGTTTGCGTCAAAATAAAATAGCCATTATGGAGTTTGTTTGGACAATTATGTTACTGGAATGAGTTGCTAAATTGTTGCTATCAATTCAGTCACATTGGCCGGAATTCAATAAGGATGTTTAAACTATGTTTAGCCTAAACCGGGTAATAAATCACAAAGTAATTGCGATGTTAGTTTTATAGATAGGGCGATAGCTCCAACTTTTCATTGTTTGAGAGCTAGGTCACGGAATTAAGTTTTAAATAATTGTCCATGTTCTATGTCTACTCAGCGCCGTGCCCAATTTGGCCGGGTTGTAGCATAAGTGCTGAGGCTGATATTCCGCCACGCTTGGATAATCTATATTACTGAGAGAACTCAAAGCCGATGGTAAGATTTTGTCCCAATTGCGCCGTAGATTGGAATTTATATAGTTAATGATAGTAATTAATTATGTACCTATGATCATTCCGTTGCTGAATTATGTTGCAAGAACTTAGCCCAAACCACCGGCATTATATTTAGAGGTCCAATTTGGTAGTTTATTCATTATTGAAGCTAGTCAATTTGGGTTGTTTTGGCTCTTGGTCATGAAGGGGACTGTGTTACAAACTACTTGTACACTGCCCTTAATTAAGAAGTGTGCGCCTGTACCGCAATTCTGGCTAACGTAAGATGGGCATAAAATTAACCCACCAATTTGTATTGCCCCCTACAAATTTGTGTCTGTTCTTTAAATTATAGTGTTCCAATGTTTCTTTTTGATGATGATGTTGCGGAATGTTGTTGCTCTCGGTCATAGCAGCATCATCTTAGCTACCTGGAATTCAGACGCATTGGCCACGCTGTTTAAAGGGTTTACAAATTGGGTATTTTTGAAACATGACATTTTAAATAAGCAAAGCTGTTCATTTTAACATTACGAGATCATACACATATATCAACGTATTAGCTGATGTTGGTGCATGCATTTTGCACTCGGTACCATTCCATCTCATGCCCATCATACAATAGGATCACATTATACTATAATACAGAGGGCAGCATTGGGGGAGGGCGGGAGAGGATGGCGGGAGCGAGGGAGTGATTGAGGGAAGGGAGAAGGGGGAGGAGAAGGAGACGGAGGGGAGTGAGGGTGGAAAGAGAGAGAGAGAGAGAGAGAGAGAGAGAGAGAGAGAGAGAGAGAGAGAGAGAGAAAGAGCAAGAGAGAGGATAATGTTTCAAAAATAGTCTTTTCTTGGTATGCAAACTGACGTTTTCCAAGATTACCGCAGAAGCCGGTTTGGCCAGCTTAGGTGTAAACGAGTTAGCTAGATAGATAGATTTATTACACAATAGGCAATTGGCCTTTGAGTGAATACAATGCTATTTATTATGCATTGCATGGCGGACAAATTATTTGCATTGTGTCCACACAGCTGTCACAACCCCCTCCTCCCACGCCCACCCCCTAAACACACACTTGCAGTGCGCGTGTGTTTTGTATGTGGATAACTATTACAAATGTAGTGGAAAAAGTACTATAATATATGCTGACATTTACATCTTTATTGACAAAGTTTAGTCAATGAAAACATTGTCATTGAAGACAGCAACAGCGTTCACTAGAACATAGATGCCGATGTATGTTGATGGTGGTTTTTATGCATTAGCGGTCAATTGCCGTATAGGACCACTTGACCTTTATTACGTGGTGTTTAAAAAACCCCAGCTATTGGTGATTGGTTCTTAACTATTAGCGGCGCAATTATTGCATATGACCCCCTATCTAAGTGGACCACTTGAGTTGTGATTCTAAGAACACATTGCTATTCCTGCATAGGACCACCCATCTAAGCGTTTATTTAGCCTAATGCATAGGAATACCTATCTAAGGTAGACCACTTGAGTTTTATTGATAACCGCCATGCATATATACGGTTGAAACGAGTCAGAGGGAGAGGGAGGAGAGAAAGAGAGAGAGAGAGAGAGAGAGAGAGAGAGAGAGAGAGAGAGAGCGAGCGAGGGAGAGAGAGAGAGAGAGAGGGGGGAGGAAGGGTGTGGGGGGGGAGTTGAAGGGACGAGGGAGATAGCGTTGCATCAACTATGTGATGATATAGAATATATCAAATTGTTCCAGCCCTAATACATCTACAATTGCTAACCGAACATGTTTTTGTTGCAACAGTCATGTTCTAACGCTATGAAATACTAAACGATATCAGTTGCGTGTTGCTATTCCTGCTAGTTGATGGAAAATTACTACAATTACATAACGCACAGCAACATTTGAACGCGAAACTTACATAAATTCTGGTAATATTTGGATAAATCACTCTGTTTCAGCCTTAATAACTTTGCAAGGACTAGTAGCAAGAGGTTTGTGTTGCAAGGGTCGTATTCAGAGGTGTACACATACTAAGACAGCTGAGATATGTGTTACAATTGTTACTAGTTCATTAATTATTAATACGATTACATAGCGTGCTTGGCACATGCAACTTGTATAAATTAGCGGAAATTAAGGAAAAGATCGCTATGTTCCAGCATTAATAACGTTTCAACGGCCACTAGCAACAGCTTTCTGTTGCATGGGTGGTGTTCATAGATTAAGAAAAACTAAGAAACTCGAGTTTTGCTTTGCTATTTCTATTATTTAATTAAGTAAGAAGTTCATAGTTAAACAAATATGTCCGCACTGGACCAATAATATTCGAGCATCTTGGTGGCCATTTTGAACTTTTTTATTTGATGGATTTTGATAGCAAAAATGTCTATACTTATGTTATTTGGGACCTTGACCTCGAATTTGTTACTTTTCAAATGGCCGATGATTGGTTTGGCAGCCATCTTGGATTATTTACCCACTTTTCTGCTCGGTGGTTATCCTGAACCACTGGGTCTAGAGCAACCAAACTGGTTCCATGTTACCAGATTTAGTATCCACAGAGGGTCTGACAAAATAAAGCACATCCATTAGTTAACAGCCAAGATATTTAGATCTTAATTTTCCTCTTTATTATGTAACAGCAAGCAATTTGGTGGAGGGTCTAATAAAAATGATTTAATGTGACATTTAATTGTCATTCCATATCTGTTTCCCATGGGCGGTGTGTGTGGGAGTAATGAACTGGATTTGCTACTGTAAATGCTCTAGGCAAACATATTAATGTGATAGGTATTTTATTGTCATTTAATACATGTTGACCATGGAGGCCAATTAACCCATCAACCTATGAATGCCAATATAAACCTATCGCTTATTGTAGATGCTAAGGATACCCATAGAATATTTTAACAATCTGACTGGTATTTGTTCCTGCCTATTAACCCTTAATATGCTGGTGACATATTATAGTTGTTGTATTTACCTGTGTACTGCAGAATGTTAGCCCTTGATTGATTTTGTACTAATTTCCAGTTTCCATTGAGCATATTGGAAAGATAAAAAATCGTCATGCACTTCTAGATCTGTTTATGGCTGTATGGTCAATCCCTGATTTACCTATTTACTGCTGAATGGCCAATCATCTTCATGATTTCTGTGAGCAGTTTTGTGTCTGTATATAGATATTCTCCTAAGCCACCTAGGTGACTGATCCGAGAGACAAGAAATATTATCTAAAGCAGTTATAGAAACAGAATTTCATCAGAGAACAGGAAAACAGATTAATGTGATAGGGATTTAATTGTCATTAACAGCAGTTGACCATGGAGCCGATTAACCCATGAACTTATGAATGCCAATATAAAACTTGCACTTATTGTAGATGCTAAGGATACATGCTGACTATTTTTCAAAACAATTTGAATGAAAGTTGTTCCTGCCTATTAACCATTCTACTGGTAAAATAATAGATTGGTATTAACCTTTATACTGCAGAATGCTAACTTTTACTTGGAATCCTTCTAGAAATTGTTTTGCTTGTTCTCTTATTATTATTATTATTATTATTATTATTATTATTATTATTATTATTATTATTATTATTATTATTATTATTATTATTATTATTATTATTATTACTATTCCTCGTCTATCGGCTTCTTTTGAGCCATGGATCCCGGAATGCTATGACCTTTGTCATATCAGCGTGGGCATAGATGAACGAGTGTTTGAAAACTAGAAGATAATCTGTCCATAAACGGCCGAGATATGAACTTCCGAAATTACTACATCATATATAGCAAAGGTCTAATTTCAGAGGTGTTCCTTAATAGACAGGTTAGATCTGTTACAGTTTCCGCCGTCGAGCAGATTTATGGTGACAACTTTAGATTTCACACTCCTGTTCCTTGTAGCCGAATGTCCAAGTTTATTTAGCAACATGGTTTGGTAGACTGAGTTGTTTCTTTAAAAATAATTTGACTGAAGGTCATTGCTGCGGGAGGAACAACTTTCAGTCAAACACATTACAAAAAATTCAACAACATAGATGTCAGAGCACACAATAATATCTTAAATATTTAGGCATCAGCGAAAAAAAGGTCAATCTAGTAATGATGATTTTATATAGCTTTCATGATAAAGCTCCATCAGATGGAAATTCAGGCTTCTAGCCAGGCAGATATTTATTACCCAAAGAGGAACACGTGCTCTGGCGCCAAAAGATGGTTATTCTTTAAAAGGGGTGGTGGTATGACGAGAAGCCATAAGCAACCACCATCTTTTGGTCCAAACACGCTGCATAGTATAGCGAATAAGTTGTATTAACTGACTATCTGTCTTTAACAACCACTTTTTGATGGACCATACAGTGCCCATTATAAACAGGCTTGAGTGATCTTGCACGCTTAAATGCGCTATTATACTCTTCCTTTAATAGAGGGATTAGTGATTTAGCTTTTAGCACTTTGAACCCTAAAGTGCTAAAATCTTATTTTCCTAATAATACTAGAAGTATTGCGTAAGTTGATGAATGTATTGAAAGAAATTTGACTGGAAACTGTGGCCACTGCCGTCATATATCCCTACCCAAGCCCTCCAACCAGTTTCAGAATCTTATCTATTCAGTTTTCTTGAGTTGACAAATGCGTGGTGTGTTTCAATACTAGAAGCGTGACAGTAAAAGTAGTTCCTGTATCAATTAGCTACATCAGGTGGAGACAACTTTAGATTTCACCCTTTACCCCTTCTTCAGTGCATCTGAAATGGTCTTGCGAAATATCAATTTGCAAACTAAGGGAAAACCATTTATGAAAATTTACAACAGAAATGATTAGCTCGATAACCGAGCCAGTCACTCCAGTGGTAAATTTTCAAAATAGTCTTCTCTTGGTCTAGAAATGGATATTTTCCATGAGAAAATTTAAAGTTTCTTGTACAAATTAAAAAATTGCAACAGAAAGGCAATCTTAACAGTCTATTTAAAAGAGCTACCATTGCAACTCCTCCTAGCCCATTTCACGCAGAAACTTGAAACTTCTGGTATGATTACACATATGGCCATGGATGCGCGTGGCACTTTTGAAATTTTGTCATGACGCCAAGGGGGTGGGGACTGTGGGTAAAAATTTTAATTTATGCAAAGGTGGTCATGTCACATATCATTGTCAAGCCAATGATGAATAGACTACAATACAAGGAATTATTTTTATCCTGGCTCCAACTTAGGGTAGGGGGCGGGGACACAAGTGGGCACCACTCGATTGTAACGCAAATCATCCTAGACCATTTCACAGAGACCTTTAAACTTTCGGTATGATTACACATATTGCGAGGAATGTGCATGGCACTTTTGAAATTTTGTCATGACCGCAGGGGGTTGGGACTGTGGGTCAAAAATTTAATTTATCCAAACATGGTCATGTCACATATCATTTTGAAGCCAATGATGAGTAGACTACAGTACAAGGAATTATTTCGATCTTGTGTCTAACTGAGGGTAGTTGGGATCAAAAGTGGGCACCAATCGATTGTTACACAACTCCTAGACCATTTCACATAGAAGCTTGAAACTTTTGGTATCATTGCACATATGGACAGGGATTTGCATGACACTTTTGGAATTTTGGCATGACCCCAGGGGCAGGGCCCTGGGGTGGGAAATATGTGTCAAAATTTAAATTTGTCCAAAGGTCATGTTGCATATCATTTTCAAGCCAATGGTAAGTAGTCTACAGTACAAGGAATTATTTTGATCTTGCGTCAAACTGAGGGTGGGGAGTGGGGTCAAAATTTCAAAAGTGGGCACCAATCAATTGTAATGCAACTCCTCCTAGACCACTTCAGATAGAAATTTGAAACTTTGGAGATGATTGCACATCTGGCCAGTGATTTGCATGACACTTTTTTAATTTTATCAGGAACCGCAGGGTGTGGGGACTGTGGGTAAAAAATATAATTTTTCCCAAGGTGGTCATGTCAAATATCATTTTCAAGCCAACGATGAGTAGACAACCATGCAAGAAATTATTTTGATCTTGCGTCAAACTGAGGGTAGAGGGCGGGGTCAAAATTGGGCACAAATCGATCGTCATGCAACTCCTAGAGCATTTGACATCTAAATATGTATTATGCTTATTGTTTTTTTAAATGTTTCTTCTTTTTTCAGACTATGAACTTTGCTTATGTTTGGACCATTTGCCAGTTGTCATTAAATGACTTCACGTTAATCCTGGGCAGATAAGCTTTATGGTTCAGTCTCCAAGCTATGCTTGCCCAATGGGTAGTACCACCGGTGTTTTGAATTCACATGTTGATTGTCAAATTTCAAAATGTGACTATCCGGTGGTCCATCATATCCTGTGATGTACAATTAATATACAGTACAGGTAAGCTATTTGCTGTCTTCTGATAGCTCTTGTGGCATTTTGGTATGACCCCAGTGATGGGAAATGTGGAGCAAATATTTTTCCAAAGGTGGTCATGTCACATATCATTTTGAAGCCAATGATGAGTACACTACAGTACAAGGAATTATTTTGATCTTGGGTCAAACTAACGGTATGGGGCAGGGTAAAAAGTGGGCACCAATCAATTGCAACACAACTCCTCCTAGACCATTTCACATAGAAATGTATGATTCAACATATGGCCAGAGATGTGCATGACACATTGGAATTTTGATATCAGCTGAAGGGTTGTGGGAAATGGTGGGCAGAAAATAAATTTGTTCAAATGTGGTCATGTCACATCATTTTGAAGCTTGTAGTTAGTAGACTACAGTTCAACACATTATTTTGTTCTTGAGTCAATATGCGGGCAGTGAGCAGGAGTCAAATGGGCAATCTAATTCTATATATGTACATGGCTTGGATATTGTTTCTTCATGGAATAGTTAGTCCTGCGCAGACCGGTTCCTGCAGCAGCCGGTTCCTCAGGTAAATTAAAAATGCGAGATATTGCTATCTTCTAATACCTCTTGGCCTGCTAGTTACATCTCCCGAAGCACCAGGGATAGAACAGTCAAACTGGTTCCATGTTACCAGATTTAGTGACCAAAGAAATCCCTGATTAACCTGTTTACTGCTGAATGACCAATCATCTAGCTGATTTTGTGACCAATTTTGTGTATATAGATCTTCTCCAAAACCACCTAGGCGATTGATCAGAAAGACAAGAAATATTATCTAAAGAAGTAAAACGGAATTTCACCAGATAACTAGATTGTACACGAAGTACAAGAAAAGAATGTCTAGTTCGAGTGCAGGTATTCTTGGAAGCCGTATATCTGTTCATGGAACAGATCTAGTTATTAGGCTTCCAAGAGCGAAGCTCTGGAAGACTAGAGTGATTGTTCTGTTTATTATTATTATTATTAGGCTTCCAAGAGCGAAGCTCTGGAAGACTAGAGTGATTGTTCTGTTTATTATTATTATTATTATTATTATTATTATTATTATTATTATTATTATTATTATTCCGCCGCCCGCCATTTCCAGCAAGTAAATTGAACCAAGACTCCGAAACCAGCAGGTCAATCAATACAAGACTCGGGATCTATGGTCTAGATGCCAACTAGGATCGAAATTAACCAAAGAGAACATGATGCACTCTGGGATTTGGCGGCCATCTTGATGACGTCATAAATGACAAAATAATCTTCTCCTCTGGAACTTCTGAAGCGATCAGGCTAAAATTTGGGGAATATAATAAGTCAATGGCGGCAAGTGAAATTTGTTCGCAAAAACTTGATTGGTCATACAGTATCGGCACCGTGGACCGATCAAGTTCGGGGCCATTTTGACCTTTTTTATTTGATGGATTTTGATGGGAAAAATTGCTATGCATATGTTAGTTGACCGTCTGCAGAGTGTGTGTGAAAATGAATGAGATCTATTTGTAAAGTGCAGAAATATTTAGATTTTAATTTTCCTCTTTATTATGTAGTAGAAGACAGTTTGCTAGAGGCTCTAATAAAAATGATTAATGTGACATTTTATTGTCATTTTATATCTGGTTACCATGGGGGTAACAAATGGCATTTGCTACTGTAAGTGCTCTAGGTAAACATATTAATATAATAGGGATTTAATTGCCATTTATTACCAATTGACAACCTGGCTGATTAGCCCATGAACTTAGTAATGCCAATATAAAACTTGCACTTATTGTAGATGCTAAGGATACATGCTGACTATTTTTCAAAACAATTTGACTGAAAGTTGTTCCTGCCTATTAACCCTTCTACTAGTACAATAATAGATTGGTATTAACCTTTATACTGCAGAATGCTAACTTTTACTTGGAATCCTTCTAGAAATTGTTCTGATTATTCTCTTTTATTATTATTATTATTACTATTCCTCTTCTATCGGCTTCTTTTGAGCCATGGATCCCGGAATGCTATGACCTTTGTCATATCAGCGTGGGCATAGAAGAACGAGTGTTTGAAAACTAGAAGATAATCTGTCCATAAACGGCCGAGATATGAACTTCCGAAATTACTACATCATATATAGCAAAGGTCTAATTTCAGAGGTGTTCCTTAATAGACAGGTTAGATCTGTTACAGTTTCCGCTGTCGAGCAGACTTATGGTGACAACTTTAGATTTCACACTCCTGTTCCTTGTAGCCGAATGTCCAAGTTTATTTAGCAACATTGTTTGGTAGACTGAGTTGTTTCTTTAAAAATAATTTGACTGAAGGTCATTGCTGCGGGAGGAACAACTTTCAGTCAAACACATTAGAAAAAATTCAACAACATAGATGTCAGAGCACACAATAATATCTTAAATATTTAGGCATCAGCGGAAAAGGGTCAATCTAGTAATGATGATTTTATATAGCCTTCATGATAAAGCTCCATCAGATGGAAATTCAGGCTTGTAGACAGAAAGATATTTATTACCCAAAGACGAACACGTGCTCTGGCGCCAAAAGATGGTTATTCTTTAAAAGAGGTGGTGGTATGACGAGAAGCCGTAAGCAACCACCATCTTTTGGTCCAAGAACGCTGCATAGTATAGCGAATAAGTTGTATTAACTGACTATCTGTCTTTAACAACCACTTTTTGATGGACCATACAGTGCCCATTATAAACAGGCTTGAGTCATCTTGCATCTTAAATGCGCTATTATACGCTTCTCTTAATAGAGCGGATTTGTGATTTAGCTTTTAACACTTTGAACCCCAAAGTGCTAAAATCTTATTTTCCTGATAATACTAGAAGTATTGCGTAAGTTGATGAATGTATTGAAAGAAATTTTACTGGAAACTGTGGCCACAGCCATCATATATCCCTACCCAAGCCCTCCAACCAGGTTCAGAATCTTATCCATTCAGTTTTCTTGAAGTGACAAATGCGTGGTGTGTTTCAATACTAGAAGCGTGACAGTAAAGTAGTTCCTGTCTCAATTAGCTAAATCAGTTGGTGACAACTTTAGATTTCACCCTTTACCCCTTCTTCAGTGCATCTGAAATGTCCATTTGCAAACTAAGAGAAGACTATTTATGAAAATTTACAACTGGAATTATTAGCTCGATAACCGAGACAGTCACTCCAGTGGTAAATTTTCAAAATAGTCTTCTCTTGGTCTAGAAATAAATATTTTCCATGAGAAAATTTAAATTTTCTTGAACAAATTTAAAAATTGCAACAGAAAGGCAATCTTAACAGTCTATTGAAAAGAGCTACCATCGCAACTCCTCCTAGCCCATTTCACGCAGAAACTTGAAACTTTTGGTATGATTACGCATATGGCCATGGATGTGCATGGCACTTTTGAAATTTTGTCATGATGCCAAGGGGGGTGGGGACTGTGGGTAAAAAATGTAATTTATGCAAAGGTGGTCATGTCACATATCGTTGTCAAGCCAATGATAAATAGACTACAATACAAGGAATTATTTTTATCTTGGGTCCAACTTATGGTAGGGGGCGGGGACAAAAGTGGGCACCAATCGATTGTAACGCAACTCGTCCTAGACCATTTCACAGAGACCTTTAAACTTTCAAAAATATTTTGAAACTAATTTGACTGTGTGTTGCTGCTGCAACAACGCCTGGTGAAATAGTTTCAAAATATTCAACATAATGTTAAAAACATAGGGCCTTAACCCATTTATGATGAAGCCAGCCAAACCGGCCTCTGCAGGGGTCTTGAGGAATGTCGATTAGTATGCCAAGTGAAAACTATTTCTGAAAATTTACCACTTGAATGACTGGCTCGGTAAGCGAGCCAGTCATTCCAGTGGCAAAATTTCAAAATACAATTTTTTTGGCCTGCAATAAGACATTCAACAAGAAAATGTTTAGTTTTTTTGACAAGATTTAGTCATTAAAGGGTTAAATGATAAGGACATAGGGCGTACAATTTGTACAATTGATGGGCATTATAACCCTGTCTAGCATAGCTAGAAATCGGAGGGCATTGCTGGCTATGAATACCTCTATGTTTTTATGACTGTAATAAATAAACAACAACGCTCGCTAACTGGTCCCATCAGCTGGTGGGGGTGATAATTACCCTGCATGGAAAAGGCTAGCATTTCAATTTCGCACTGATCTCAACACAATTATTTATCCAATGATCGATTTAAAAGCGCTTTTATTTCTGAAGATAGTTGTGCGGAGAACCAACTTAATGTTTTGAAAGAACGTTGACTGAATGTTGTTGCTACCTAAGGAAACAATTACGTTCAGTCAAATTGTTTTTAAGTAACCAGCTAGGGCATTTTTCCAGGAACTGGTGATGAATTGCGCATTGAGCAGGGTTAAATAGATAATCGATGCATTGAGCAGGGTTAAATAGATAGTCGGAGAAGTGATATCATTAAACGTCCAAATGCAAAATTAACCCGTTTCCTTCTAGCAGGGCTGAAGAAACTAGTGAAATTATGCCACAACTGCTTGTATGTAGTGAAACAAGACTTGATTTTTGTGAGAAATCTTGTAGTCTGCTTGACAATTATCGTATTGTTTGTTGAAACCTGTTGCTATTTAGGGTAGCAGCAACTTTCAGTCATGAGTATTTTTCTGTAGGGAACTGAAATATTTAATATGATGATTGTCCGAGTTTGTTTACATTTCTCTCAGCGTATATAACGAGTTGTTGCTTCACCGCCCATTCACTCACCACCCACCCCCGTATGTAATGCTATTTTGTCACATGTAATGAAGCCACTCTATTTTGCGTGAAAGTAAAATAGCCATTATGGAGTTTGTTTTGACAATTATGTTGCTGGAATGAGTTGCTAAATTGTTGCTATCAATTCAGTCGCATTGGTCGGAATTCAATAAGGATGATTAAACCAGGTTTAGCTTTATTAGTTTTATAGAGAGGGCGATATCTCCAACTTTTCATTGTTTGAGAGCTAGGTCACGCCCCGTGCAAGAGGTGTAGCCTAAATTAAGTTTTAAATAATTGCCCGTGTTCTATGTCTATTCAGCGCCATGCCCAATTTGGCCGGGTTGTAGCCTAAGCGCTGAGGCTGATATTCCTCCACGCTTGGACAATCTGTATTAGTGAGAGAACTCAAAGCCGATGGTATGATTTTGTCCAAATTGCGCCGTAGATTGGAATTTATATAGTCAATGATAGTATTTAATTATGTACCTATGATCATTCCGTTGCTGAATTATGTTGCAAAAACGTAGCACAAAACACCGGCATTATTTTTAGAGGTCCAATTTGGTAGTTTGTTCATTATTGAAGCTAGTCAATTTGGGTTGTTTTTTGCTCTTGATCATGAAAGGGTCTGTATTGCAAACTACTTGTACACTGCCGTTAATAAAGAAGTGTGCACCTGTACCGCAATTCTGGCTAACGTAAGGTGCACATAAAATTAACCCACCAATTTCGATTGTCCCCTACACATTTTGTGGCTGTTCTTTAAATTATAGTGTTCCAATGTTTCTTTTTGATGATGATGTTGCGGAATGTTGTTGCTCTCGGGCACAGCAGCAACATCTTAGCAACCGGGAATTCAGAAGCATTGGCCCCGCTGTTTAAAGGGTGGGACAAATTGGGTATTTTTGAAATCTGCAATCAAGTGTCATGACATTTTAAATACGCAAGGCTGTTCATTTTGACGTTGCAAGATCATACACATATATCAATGTATTAGCTGATGTTGGTGCATGCATTTTGCACTCGGTACCATTCCATCTTGGGTCATCATACAATAGGATCACATTATAATATAATACAGAGAGAGAGGACGGCATTGAGGGAAGGCGGGAGAGGATGGCAGGAGTGAGGGAGGGATTGAGGGAAGGGAGAAGGGTAGGAGCAGGAGACGGAGGGGAGTGAGGGTGGAGAGACAGAGAGGATAATGTTTCAAAAATAGTCTTCTTTCGATATGCATACGGACATTTTCCAAGACTACCACAGAAGCCGTTTTGGGCAGCGTAAGCGGTAAAGAGTTAGCTAGATAGATAGAGTTATTACACAATAGGCAATTGACCTTTGAGTGAATACAATGCTATTTATTATGCATTGCATGGCGGACAAATTATTTGCATTGTGTCCACACAGATGTCGCAACCCCCTCCTCCGACACCCCCACCCCCTAAACACACACTTGCAGTGCGCGCATGCTTTGTGTATGGATAACTATTACAAATGTGGTGGAAAAAGTACTATAATATATGCTGACATTTACTCCTTTATTGACCAAGTTTAGTCAATGAAAACATTGTTATTGAAGGCAGCAACAGCGTTCACTAGAACATAGATGCTGATGTTTGTTGATGGTGGTTTTTAAGCATTAGCGGTCAATTGCCGTATAGGACCACTTGACCTTTATTACGGGTTGTTTAAAAAACCCAGCTATTGGTGATTGGTTCTTAACTATTAGCGGCGCAATTATTGCATTTACCCCATATCTAAGTGGACCACTTGAGTTGTGATTCTAAGAACACATTGCTATTCCTGCATAGGACCACCCATCTAAACGATTATTTAGCCTAATGCATAGGAATACCTATCTAAGGTAGACCACTTGAGTTTTATTGATAACCGCCACGCATATATACGGTTGAAAAGAGTCAGAGGGAGAGGGAGGAGAGAGAGAGAGAGAGAGGGGGAAGGGTGTGGGGCGGGGTGGGGGGGGGGGGGGGTAGTTGAAGGGACGAGGGAGATAGTGTTGCATCAACTATGTGATGATATAGAATATATCATATTGTTCCAGCCCTAATACGTCTACCATTGCTAACCGCAACTTGTTTTTGTTGCAACAGTCATGTTCTAACACTATGAAATACTAAACGATATCAGTTGCGTGTTGCTATTCCTGCTAGTTGATGAACAATTACTACAATTACATAACGCATAGCAGCATTTGAAAGCAGCATTTGAACGTGAAACTTACATGAATTCTGGTAATATTTGGATAAATCACTCTGTTTCAGCCTTAATAACTTTGCAAGGACTAGTAGCAAGAGGTTTGTGTTGCAAGGGTCGTATTGAGAGGTATACACATACTAAGACAGCTGAGATATGTGTTACAATTGTTACTAGTTCATTAATTATTAATACGATTACATAGCGTGCTTGGCACATGCAACTTGTAAAAATTAGCGGAAATTACGGAAAAGATCGCTATGTTCCAGCATTAATAACGTTTCAACGGCCACTAGCAACATCTTTCTGTTGCATGGCTGGTGTTCATAGATTATGAAATACTAAGAAACTCGAGTTTTGCTTTGCTACTTCTATTAATTAATTAATTATTAATACGCTTGCATAGCGTGTTGAATGTGATAATTGTAAAAAAATACAGGAAAATATTGAATATTATGGAAGTGGACCACTTGAATTTTATTGATGGCGATTCTCAAATACAGGGCTCTTAGAGACAGTAACAATTTTCGCTCAGACGGAGATGCTGATATATGATGACGGTGGTTCTTAGCTCAAATACGTTCTATGACCACCTCTGTAAGTGAACCGCTTGAGTGGTGGTTCTGAAACCCATTGCTATTACAGTATAGGACCCTACATATACGCACTTAATTAGCCTAATGCATTAGACTACCTTTCTAAGGTGGACCACTTGAGTCTTATTGGTGATGCTTCTAAAAAACATTGCCATTTGTGGTTATTGTGAAACATGTTGCATCTTAAAGCAGCCATGGATCCCGGAATGCTATGACGTTAGTCATATCAGCGTGGGCATAGATGAACGAGTGTTTGAAAACTAGAAGATAATCTGTCCATAAACGGCCGAGATATGAACTTCCGAAATTACTACATCATATATAGCAAAGGTCTAATTTCAGAGGTGTTCCTTAATAGACAGGTTAGATCTGTTACAGTTTCCGCCGTCGAGCAGATTTATGGTGACAACTTTAGATTTCACACTCCTGTTCCTTGTAGCCGAATGTCCAACTTTATTTAGCAACATGGTTTGGTAGACTGAGTTGTTTCTTTAAAAATAATTTGACTGAAGGTCATTGCTGCGGGAGGAACAACTTTCAGTCAAACACATTACAAAAAATTCAACAGCATAGATGTCAGAGCACACAATAATATCTTAAATATTTAGGCATCAGCGGAAAAGAGGTCAATCTAGTAATAATGATTTTATATAGCTTTCATGATAAAGCTCCATCAGATGGATATTCAGGCTTATAACCAGGAAGATATTTATTACCCAAAGACGAACACGTGCTCTGGCGCCAAAAGATGGTTATTTTTTTAAAGGGGTGGTGGTATGACGAGAAGCCGTAAGCAACCACCATCTTTTGGTCCAAAAACTCTGCATAGTATAGCGAATAAGTTGTATTAACTGACTATCTGTCTTTAACAACCTAGAGCATTTACAGTAGCAAATGCCATTTATTACCCCAGAGATATAAAATGAAAATCAAATGTCACATTAATCATTTTTATTAGTGCCTATAGCAAACTGTCTTCTACTACATAATAAAGAGGAAAATTAAAATCTAAATAGTTCCGCCCTTTACAGATGGGTCTCGTTCATTTTAAAACACACCATGCAGATGGTCAACTAACATATGTATAGCAATTTTCTCCATCCAAATCCATCAAATAAAAAAGTTCAAAATGCTCGAATTTGATTGGTCCATGGTGGCGATACGGTTTTACCAATCAAGTTTTTGCGAACAAATTTTACTTGCCGCCACAGACTAATTATATTCCCCAAATCTTAGCCAGATCGCTTCAGAAGTTCCAGAGGAGAAGATTATTTTGTCATTTATGACGTCATCAATATGGCCGCCAATGCCCCGAGCCAATCAGGCTCTGTTTAGCTATTTTGATTCAGGGGGTGATCTCAACCATATATTCTGAGTTTTGATTCAATTTGCTTGCCGGTTTCGGAGTTTTGGTTCAATTCACTTGCTGGAAATGGCTGGCGGCGGAATAATAATAATAATAATAATAATAATAATAATAATAAACGGAACAATCACTCTAGTCTTCCAGAGCTTCGCTCTTGGAAGCCTAATAAACGGAACAATCACTCTAGTCTTCCAGAGCTTCCCTCTTGGAAGCCTAATAAACGGAACAATCACTCTAGTCTTCCAGAGCTTCGCTCTTGGAAGCCTAATAATAATAACAATAATAAACAGAACAATTACTCTAGTCTTCCAGAGCTTCGCTCTTGGAAGCCTAATAATAATAATAATAAACAGAACAATTACTCTAGTCTTCCAGAGCTTCACTCTTGGAAGCCTAATAATAATAATAAAAATAATAATAATAAATATAGCCACAAGCGGCGATGCACCGGGGGTGGGGGTGTGGGGGGGGGGCGTGCAAGTGGCTAGCATCCCGGTCGCTAAAACGAGAACCTTATCTGAGGCAGCTCTTATAGGTGGCTTAGAGCCTAAATAGCCTCTTAGATTTGATCACGTTGGATTAATGCTGTCAGTTTTATGGAATTATGTGAGAAGGTTACAGTAGGAATCTTCTTTATCCGACCAGTCTACCCATCATTGAATGTGGATTTGAAAAACAAACAATCGTTTGGCAACAATGGCAGTAAACATTATATAAATGAAGTCAGCCCAGTTCTTCTTGAGAAGACAATTCAACTCTCCAATTGTTTTAGTATTGGCAATTTGGGTGGAAAAATGATCCAAGATGCCCGCCAAACCGTTCATCCAACAGTATTGAAAATGGCAAATGTGGAATCAGAAGACCCAAAAACCTATGTGAAACTAATTTCGGCTTCAAATATGAACAAATTAAAAAATTTTAAATGGCCGCCAATCATGCTGAATTTTGATTGGTCGATGGCGGCCATGGTTTTTGACGCATCCATTTCTCTTGAACAAACTGTAATGCCCCTCAGGCCCTAATCATAACAACCAAATTTCCGCCCAATCCCTTCAGCGGTTCTGGAGAAGAACTTGTTTTCACGAAAACAAGCTCATTCAAGATGGCCACTCAACTTTTCGGCCAATCAAATACCCTTGATCAAACTTGGTTCAGCCAATGATCTAGACGATAGTTAATGAGTTTTGAAACAATCTCCCTAGTGGTATCGAAGGAGAAGATTTTTAAATGTTTCCCGAAATACTACAAAATCCAAAATGGCCGCCAGCCTAGATATGCCGACCAACGTTGTTTGAATAAATTCAGACCTCTACTAGCTAACAATACTTCCTGCGAAATATAATTGAAATCCACCCAGTGGTTTCCGAGGAGAAGGAATTACAATTTTCCAATTGCTTTACTATGGAGGAATTTGGCGGGAAAATGATCCAAGATGGCTGCCAAACCGTTCGTCCGACAGTATTGAAAATGGCAAATTTGGAATCAGAATACCCAAAAGCGTATGTAAAACCAATTTCGTCTCCAAATTTCAACAAATAAAAAAAATTCAAAATGGCCGCCAATCATGCTGAAATTTGATTGGTCGATGGAGGCCAGGTTTTTGGACGTATCAATTTCTCTTGAACAAACTCTAATGCCCCTCAATCACTAATCATACCAACCAGATTTTGGCCCGATCCATTCAGAGGTTCTAGAGAAGTCGTTTTCACGAAAACTAGGTCATTCAACCTGGCCACCCAGGTTCTCGGCCAATCAAATTCCCTTGAACAAACTTGGTTCAGCCGATACCCTAGATGATATTTTATGAGTTTTGAATCCATTACCCAAGTGGTTTTGGAGGAGAAGATTTTCAAAAAGGTTTCCCGAAATACTACAAAATCCAAAATCGCTGCCGGCCTAATAGGCGTTGGGTGAACATATCTCTATTACCTAATGATGCTTCCTGCAAAATATAATTCAAATCCAGCCAATGGTTTCCGAGGAGAAGGCATTTTAAATTTCTAATTGCTTTACTATGGGGAATTTGGCAGGAAACGAATCCAAGATGGCGGCCAAACCTTTAATCCGCTTGACGGAAGCGGATGGACAGACGCTTTAACCCAAGCAGACATTGTGACTGCAGGTACCTGTGAAGGATTTCTTCACGCGTCTCATGTGACCAAAACCCCCAGGGCACATCAGGTTACTACCGCAGCTTTGTATCAGTTACAGCAGAAAGCCTACTTGAATTCCAAGATGGAAACCAGTGACATTGGTCAGATCGAAGCAGATGGATTCACAGATTGATGTGCTGAGAGGTCTGAAATGTACCCACAGTTCCATTTTTGGCAGACAGTGCTAGACTTTGAAATGACTATCTTCCAGTTTGTGAGGTCCCTGCGAGTGTCCAATTTTGACCTGTACATTGCATCGCAAGCCCAGTTGGTACCCTGGTTCTTCGCATTGGACCACCCAAACTAAGCTCGCTGGTTACCGGTGCATGTGCGAGATATGTCATCCTTGGAAGAGAGATGTCCAGATGTCTTTCGTGAGTTCAAACGCGGAGCATTCACTGCCAAGAAAACAGGCCGACCGTTCTCTGCCACTTCGTTAGACCAGGCACACAAACAGATGAATGCACTGGTTAAAGGCGACGGTGGAGCTGTTGGCCTAACAGAAAACCCCGGAGCACTTCGGAGATGGATGGTGGCTGGACACGAAATAGCGAGACTAGTTGAGGAGTTTGAGGACGACTTCGAAGATCGGACTACCTCTGATATCCCAACTCTAGATGGTCACCATGAGCAGACAAAGAGAGTCCAGGAGAAATTCGTTCATGATGTACAGTCACTGGTGGCCACAATTGAAGAGATGGGAAATCCATTCATGGAGGAGAGCATGGACCTTTTGAATATAAATTCCAAAGCCATCATGCCAGAGAAGGTTGTAAACGTGATGAAGAATGTCTATTCACTGGGGAAGGCAAAATATCACCAATTCATGGAAGAGCGTTTCAAGTCCAATTCGAAGTCAATTGGAGACACCATTCCCCGCAACAATCTGTCCATGTTTAGCAAGCCTGGTACGGAGAAGACCAAGGCAGCAGGGAGGCTGACTGAACTGAAAAATGACAGGGCTCTGTTTTCAAGGTTGTACATCGCAAGTCAAACTAGAGAAGGCGATGTTGATGAATTCTTCAGGCACGAGAACCAGTCTACTCCACCGTCACTGGCAACGGGAGGTCAGATGCACCAGGGTGACAAGCATCACCTCTTGGACTGCCTCGAAGGAAATGTGACACCCATTCATGGAACTCCCTTGGTAGTTGATGGTAAAGTCCTCGATGGACCTGCTGTTGTTCACTTTCTAGTTCCTGGTACCTGCGGTACCTTCGAGGATTATGCCAAGGAGGCATTCCTACCATATGTGGTGAAGGAACTAGACACTGTCAGTCGAATCGATATTGTATGGGATGTTTATCAGTCAGACAGCTTGAAAAACGCAACAAGAGAGAAGAGGGGCTGGGGCCCTCGGCGTCGGGTTTCATCCTCCACGATAATTCCAGGCAACTGGCCAGGCTTTCTTCGAAACAATGAAAACAAACAGGAGTTGTTTCGGTTTCTTGCACAGAAATGTGTGGATTATGAAACTGAAGGTGACAAGACAATCTACAGCACTGTGGATGATCAAGTTGTGTGCTCATCCAAAGGCACCATAACTTCAGCGCTTGATCCTTGCTTCCATGAGGAAGCAGACTCCAGCATCTTCGTCCATGTTAATGACATGGCTCAGCAAGGGCACACGAAAGTGATGATCCGCACTGTGGACACTGATGTGGTGGTCATAGCAGTTGCTAAATTCTTGGAGATTGGCCTGGAGGAGCTTTGGGTTGCCTTCGGTACTGGTAAAAACTACAGACACATTGCAGTACACCAGATAGTCAGCAACATTGGGGCAGAGATGTCGCAGGCACTGGCATTTTTCCATGCATTTACAGGCTGCGACACGGTGTCATTCTTCTCAAAACATGGGAAGAAGTCTGCTTGGCAGGCATGGCAGTCATATCCTGAAGCTACAGACGCCTTCCACGCACTGTGTTCGAGGCCTGCTGACGTACCAAAGACAGTCATCGAGATTCTGGAGCGGTTTGTTGTCTTAATGTATGACCGCACCAGTGAACTTCAAGGTGTAGATGCGGCAAGGTGCTATCTCTTCTCCAAGAAGTCAAGGGAAATCGAGAACATTCCTCCAACTGCAGCAGCTCTATTAGAACACACAAAGAGAGCTGCATTCCAAGCAGGCCACATCTGGGATCAGTGCTTAGTCGCCAATCCAGTTTTTCCCTCACCAGGTGACTGGGGTTGGGAGAAGGGCGATGGACAATGGAAAGTTATATGGACCACGCTTCCCGAGGCCGCCAAGGCTTGCTACGAGTTGCTGAGCTGCAAGTGCAAGAAGACCTGCAAGGGGAACTGCAAGTGTTACAGGGCAAACCTCCAGTGTACTTCACTATGCGCTTGCGATGGACAGTGTTATGCAAACTGAGTTACCTTAGCTGCGAGGTACAGCAGTGGACTGCATTACATGCCTTATAGATATAGAGGGCGGCTATCTTGGATTCTAAAATTTGCAGATATCTGACAGCTTCATCTTTTACTGGATCCCTGACACTGAAAATGGGGGGGGGGGGTGTAGCAATGGAAGTTCTTTTCTATCTGCCTTACTTTCGAAGTTATAGGCAATTATGTTTAATACGGCGGCCATCTTGGAATCCAATATGGCCGACACCGGGTTAGCCACAGAAATCACATTTCTATCTGTCTTAGTTTCAAAGTTATAGGCAAAAGTATGTCCAATATGGCGGCCATATTGAAATTCAAGATGGCGGCCACCAAGGGGCGTTTCAGAGTTGGGTCCTAATCGAAAAATGATCCTATAGGGGTCCCCTACACGTGTGCCAAGTTACATAATTTCTCCACAAAGTGAAATATTCTGTCATATTTTTGGTCTTAGCCGCTGGACTATTGGTCCCTAAGCATATTTAGCAAATTTCAGACCTATCCCTTCAGAGGTTCGGGAAAAGAAGTAATTTTCGCGAAAACTAGGTCATCCAAGATGGCCGCCAGGCAAATAGGCCAATCAGGTTGCGTTGATCAAACTTGGGTCTACCATTGCAATAGATGATGTGTTATGAGTTTTGAATCAATTCCTTCAGCGGTTTCAGAGAAGAAGATTTTTCAAAGTATTTCTAAAAATCGGCTATTTTGACGGCAGCCATCTTGGATTTTGGCCGATCGGTTTTATTTGAACAAACTTGAATCTTTATGCCCTAGGGATGCTTCCTGCCAAATATAATTGAAATCGGCCTAGTGGTGAGCTAATAAAAAATTCAACATGGCCGCCAGAAAGCTTGATGCTGATTGGTCCATACGGAAATCCATGTTTTTCAAGCTCTTAACTACTCTTGAACAAACTTTATAGCGAGCCACTCTCCACTGCTTCTGATCAAATTTCAGCTCATTCCGTTAGTGGTTCTGGAGAAGATTTCTTTAAATCCGGGAAAATTTTCCGGAAATCCAAGATGGCCACCAAGCTTTCTAGAAAATCATATCCATTCATATGTACAAAGTTTGCTCTAATAAGACGCTCTTGCCATGCAAAGCTTGAATTTCATCTGCATTTTTGTCTTCGCGTTATTCGCGAACAAATAGAAGCATGGAATAATGAAAAAAATAATACAAAATAAAAATAAAAATAAACAGAATGAAAGTAATAGGGTGCCAAGCACCAGCTTGGCTCCCTAATAAGAATAAAGATCCTGAGAAAAAACAATAATCTGTGATAGATCGCAGATTAATAATAATATTTTGTCGAGAAAATAATACTTAACTATAACTTATTATGTATCTCTATGTCATGTATAATGTATATATCTCTACCGTCAACTGTATAAATGTAAAGCACACCTCATATGCTACAGTTGTAGCCTGGGAGAATAAAGACATCTTGACTTTGACTTGAATGACACTTACTGCCTAATCATTCTTCCCAAATGTCGGCCAGCTCCCTTCAGTGGGTCCGGAGTAGACGTCAATTTCATGGAAATTAGGTCATCCGAGATGATCATTCAAGCTTTTGGCCAATCAAGTTCGCTTGAACCAACTTGGCTCAGCTGTTGTCCTAGATGACGTTTCCTGAGTTTCGAATCAACCACAAGACGTTTGTAGAAGTCGTTTAAATGTTTACAAACAATTGTTTAAAATCCAAGATGGCCACCGGGAAAATTTCTTTGAACAAACTTGAATCCCTATGGGCCCAAGATGTTTAGCCACTAAATTTGGTCAAAATCAGCTCAGTGGCTCTCGAGAAAATAATTTTTTTATTTGCTATTGCTATGAAATTTCTTATGGGATGTTTGGGGGTAGGGGAACTCCAAGATGGCCACCAAACCATTTAATTTATCTCTCAATTTTAAAATTTGTAATCAGCATACACCTATGCAAACCCTATTTGGCATCAAAGGCCATACAATAAAGACATCCAATATGACTGCCAAAACAATGTATATTTTGATTGATCCACGGCGGCCATGTTTTTGATGTATCAATTTTTCTTGAAGAAAAATTAATGGCGCCTCGTCTTGAATGATATCTCCCAAATGTTGGCTATATACTTTCAGCGTTTCTGGGGAAGTGTTTTTCACAAAATAGGTAATTCAAGATGGCCGCTGAAGCATTTGGCCAATCAATTTCGCTTGAACAAACTTGGTTCAGCTGTTGCCCTAGAGGAGGTTTCATGAGTTTGAATCCACCCGTCAATCGAAGTTAAAGAGGATTTATAAAAAAAAACATTTATAGATCAGCCATAATCCAAGCTGGTCGCAGGACAAATTGGTCAATTAGCTTTAATTGAGCAAACATTGATCCCTATGGCCAAAGGATGTGTCTGATCGAATTTGCTTAAAATCGATCCAATGGTTCTCGAGAAGAAATTAGATTTTCCTATTGTTTTATTATGGGACTGTTTGTCGGGAGAAATCCAAAATAGCATCCGAACAGTTTATTCGACAGTTCCGAAAGTGGCAAATTTGGAATCAGTATAAAGAAAAAAAGTATATAAACACAATTTAGGCTTGACAATCTATCAAATTAAAAATATATTATGACCACCAATCATGCTACATAGTGGCCATGTTTTTTGACGTATTACCTTCCCTTGAACCAGATGTAATGGAAGCTAATCACTATGACATCATCCAGATTTCAGTCAGATCCATTTAGTGGTTCTGGAAGGGACGTCGTTTTCACAAAATACGGCATCCAAGATGGCTGCCGAACCTTTTGGCCAATCAAGTTCCCTTGAAAAACGTGTTGCCTTAAGTGTTAATAGTTTTGAATCGGCCCACCAAGCTGTGTCGGAGAAGACTTTTAAAACGTTTCTAACAAGAGGCTCAAGGACCTGTGACGCTCACCTCAACTATTTGCATTTGAACAATTTTCATTTAAATAGAAATAATGGATAATTTTCGGAAAATCCAAGATGACTACACACCCCACTCCCACCGAAAAATATATTGTTCAAGCAAAATTCACGTTTGATATGTTGATGTGCACCATTCAAGCTTTATTGAAGTCGTGCTATTGCTTAAGGCATAGCATTTTAAGTGATTCCATAAAATTTTCAATAAATCGAAGATGGGCACCAAAAATCGACATATCACAATTTTGAATAGATATTCTTGAACCGATCACTTTAAGATTCTTCTGGTCAAATTTGGTTAAAGTCCATCAAGTGGTTAAGGAGAGAAAATTGACCATTCAAAATTCTGAATAGAAATTCCAGTCTACCGTGATAGGGGCACTCTAGCCAAATTTGGCTGAAATATGTTAAGCAACTTAAAGGAGAAGCAGCGTTTTGACAATTTCTGGTAAATTTTTCATAAAATCTAAGATTTTCACCCAAAACACTGATCAATCAAAACTCTGAATAGAATTTCTAGAGCCTAGCACCATAGAATCCATTAGTGAAATTTGGTTGAAATATGTCAAGCAGCTAAGGAGGAGTAGTAATTTGACAATTTCCGGTACACTTTTCATAAAATCTGATTTTCACCCAAAAAGTTGATGAATCAACATTCTGAATGGAAGTTCTAGAGCCTATGGCATAGGATCCTTTCAGCCTAATTTTGTTTAAACCGGTCAAGATGGTAAGGGGACGAAGCAATTTGATAATTTCCAGAACATTTAAAATAAAATCTCAGATTTTTCCCCTTCACACACCCCCACACACCCCAACCCCACCCACACACCCCAAATTGATGAATCAAAATTCTCTATGGAAATTCTAGAGCCCATCACCACAATATCCTTTCCGCCAAATTTGGTTGAAATCGCTCAGAATGGTAAGGAGAAGAAGAAATTTGAGAATTTCCGGTACACTTCTAATAAAAGCTAAGCTTTTCACCCAGAAAAATTGAGAAATCAAAATTCCTAATGGAGGTTCTGGAGCCTACGACCATATGGTCTTTTCAGCCTAATTTGGTTGAAATCTTTCAGAATGCTTTAGGAGAAGAACATTTTGGAAATTTCCGGTACATTTTCCATAAAATCTAAGATTATTACCTAAAAGAATGATGAATCAAAATTCTGAATGGAAATTATTCTGGAGTGTATGACTATAGGGTCCTTTCAGCCAAATTTGGTTGAAATCGCTCAGAATGGTAAGGATTGACAATTTCCGGTATATTTTCATAAAATCTAAGATTTTCACCCAAAAAATTGATGAATCAATAATAATAATAATGAAATCGCTCAGAATGGCAAGGAGAAGAAGCATTTTGACAATTTCCAGTACATTTTTCATAAAATCTAAGATTTTGACCCAAAAAATTAAGGAATCATGATTCTGAATGAAGTTCTGGAGCCAAGCCCAATAGGATCCTTTGACCCAAATTTGGTTAAAGTCTGTATATTGTTAAGGAGGAGTAGTGTTTTAAAGCAAATGTTGATGGGCAACGGACGATGGATGGTCACCATGGCATAAGCTCACTAGGCCCTAGCCAGGTGAGCTAAAAATTGACTAAACAAAATTCTGAATATACGATCTAGTGAAGCCTACCACAATAGAAATCTTCCAGCAAAATTTGGATGAAATACATCAAGCGGTTAAGGAGATGTGGTTTGACATTTCCATACAATCTACTATCTAAGATATTCAACCCATAAATTGAACAATCAAAATTGTGAATAGATGTCCGATAGCACGATAGGGTCCTTCTAGCCAACTATGGTTGAAATTCACAAGGCAGTTAAGCAGAAGATGCGTTTTGTCAATTTCTGGTAAATCTTTTTAAAAATCTAAGGTTTTCACCAAAAAACAATTAAAAAGCTCAAAAGAAATTCTAGAGCCTACCTCCATAGGATCCTCAAAGCCAAATTTGGTCGAAATCTGTCAAGAAGCTATGGAAGAGATGCATTTTGACAATTGCTGGTACATTTTTTACAAAATCGAATATTTTCATTCAAAAAATTCATCAATCAAGATTCTGGATAGAGGTTCTAGAGTCTACCACTGTAGGATCTTTTTAGTCAAATTTATTTGATATCTGTCAAGAAGCTAAGAAGGAGATCCATTTTGATACTTTTCAATACTTTTAATTACATAATCGAAGATTTTCACCCAAAAAATTGAACAATCAAATATTTTAATACAATTTCAAGAACCTACCTCTATAGGATCATTCAAGCCAAATTTGGCTGACATCTGTCAAGAAGCGTTTTGACAAATTCCCAAATTCGCCAAGCAGTTTAGGATGAGATACATTTTAAAGCAAAAGTAGAAAGATGGGCAGATTGACGGATGGATGGATGGATGGATGGATGGGTGGACGAGCGGATGGATGATGGACAGACCGATGATGGACGGTCACCACAGCATAAGGTCACTTGGCCATTCTGGAGAGTTGAACTAAAATCAGTCATAATCCAAGATGCCGACCGACAAAATTGGCCGATCAGAGATATTTGATCAAACTCAGATTGCTGCAGTCGAGTTTTGAGTCCCCATGCAATTTCTGAGAATATTTTAAAATATGTTTTAAAACAAGAGGCCCAAGGGCCTGTGGCGCTCACCTGAACCATTAGCATTTGAACCATTTGCATTTAAATATATATGATGGATAATTTTCGGAAAATCCAAGGTGGCCACCCAAAAAAATAGACCAATCAAAATTCTGAATAGAAAGTCTATTCTACCTTGATAGGGTCACTCTAGCCAAATTTGGTTGAAATATGTCAAGCAACTAAGGAGAAGCAGCATTTTGACAATTTCTGGTAAATGTTTCATAAAATCTAAGATTTTACATATTTTTACCCAAAATAAATTGATCAACCAAAATTCTGAATAGAATTTCTAGAGCCTACAACCATAGAATTCATTAGTGAAATCGGGTTGAAATATGTCAAGTAGATAAGGAGGAGTAGCAATTTAACAATTTCTGGTACAGTTTTCATAAAACCTCAGATTTTAACACAGAAAATTGACGAATCAAAATTCTGAATGGAAGTTCTAGAGCCTATGACTATAGGATCCTTTCAGTCCTATTTGGTTAAGATGGTAAAGAGAAGAAGCAATTTGACAATTCCCAGTACATTTAAAATAAAATCTAAGATTTCACCCCAAAAAATTGATGAATCAAAATTATGTATGGAAATTCTAGAGCCCATTACCACAGGATTCTTTCTGCAAAATTTGGTTGAAATCGCCCAGAATGCAGCTCTAGAAAAGCTTGATGCCTGCCACCACAAACATCTCTGCGCCATCACTGGACACCGCCGGCTGGACAGCATACTTTTCAACGATGTACTATACAAGATGTGTAATACATCACCACTTTCAGGAAACGTAGCCGAGACTAGATGGTCCATACTTGGCCATGTACTGAGGATGCCAGAAGTCACACTTGCACATTGAGCATTGGAAGGCGCACTACGGGGAGCCAGTAAATATAAAGTGCTTGCTAGGTTTATCATTATGAGGCATGTGTATGGTCACGCCACTTGCACACCCGATTCCTGCAGACATATGCACTAGGTACACATTGAAAATATGGGATTGTCTTATGGGAAGTCATGACCCCGCATGATGTCTTATAATTCACTTAAGTCCCTAAAGAAATTATGTTTTGAAAATTCCAGGTGAGTTGTAGTTGCTGTTCAGTCGGCATTCACTTTTATAATATTCAGCAGTTGTTGGTAATCATAGTTTTGGAAATAATCAATGTATAGTAATCCGTGTTGAGATGAGTGAAACTGAACGTGACAAACAGACGTAGTCGATGACGTAAGCAATCTAGTTTCTCACACTAAGCTAGGGCAGCACCACCTGGTAATGATATCATCCCGCACATGTGCCTTGCACCCTATCATTTCCGAGGCTTCTTCATCAATAGGCAATGGGCAGGACATAGACATAGTAGCGTCCTTTAGGAATGAATAACATAATCCAAATTTGTATATCAACTATATGTCACTCATTCGATGGCATGCAACAGCAACACATTCCGTAATGTTGTTAGTTAGCTGACATGCCCTGTAGGTGGGGCTTAGAATACACCTTCCATTTCCTCTGCGTGTCGTAAGAGGCGACTAAAGGAAGTACGGGTGAGGTAACCCTGACAGAAACCTCGAGTGCTGAAGACGGAGTTTCCAGGCCGCACGGCACACTCTAATAAACCATGGATCCACGCACTTAGCGCTTATGATCATGTCGATAGTCACTTACAGGACTGGCGGTATGATCAGCGAACGAAAAGAAGAAGAAGAAGTTAGCTGACAGATCACATCAAACCAGAACCGATCTCCACCGCTTTGTCTATGTGAGGCGCAATCTCCATGGAAGAATTAGGCAGAGTATGATTGGTTAGAATGACATCATAACCAATCGGGATCGATCAGACTCTGCAGTAAAGAATAATGAAGAGTAGATTTGTGCACCAGGCAAAGGATGGAGGAATCGCTGATTGGCTGAGAAGACCAATCAGTTATCAGGTCAGAACTTCTAAGAAGAAATAAGCAGAGGTTGATTGGTGGACTGATTGTTCAGCCAGTCAACGTGTGCTTATGTAATATCTAGAAGAGTTGTAGAAATAGTTAGGAATAGATTCAGGAGAAATATAGTTATTAAAATTATTATAGAACTTGGCAAGAGATCTGAATCTAAGAGTATATAAGGCGAGAATTAACTCAGATAAATTAATCCATCACCATCTGTGATTCCATAAGGTTCTCCTTACGAGCCATAGCTGTACGCTTAACAGGCTTTGTTAAGGTAGAATAGTTAGAGTTAGGAAATAGATAAGTCTTCTTCTTCTTTTCGTTCGCTGATCATACCGCCAGTCCTGTAAGTGACTATCGACATGATCATGAGCGCTAAGTGCGTGGATCCATGGTTTATTAGAGTGCGCCGTGCGACCTGGAATCTCCGTCTTCAGCACTCGAGGTTTCTGTCAGGGTTACCTCACCCGTACCTCCTTTAGTCACCTCTTACGACACACAGATGATACGGAAGGTGTATTCTAAGTATTTCTACAGGGCAGGAAATAGATAAGTGATAGTTAGATTGTACAACGTTTTGTACTTAGTATATTATTGAGCGATTTTGCTCTTGACTACAATTTGTTATTTCTTTGTAAATAAAAGTTTAATCTTACGTTTATGTAAGACTCACGTTTGTCAAGTTGATAGTAGAATCTGTACGAGCTGAGAGAAACACTCAGGCCTTACTTGGAACCTTAGATCTAGTCAGATAGGCCCAGCAGTCATTCAAGATAAATATCGTCACCTTACCATCAGTCAGACGAGGCGAGCCGACTGCCGTCATCCTTCTCCGTTACCGATAGCCGTTGTCGCAGCAACACTATCCAGCTACCGGTAGCGAAGCAGGATCCATCCTTAGACAGTAAGAAGTTCCAGACAAGTCGAAGACGACCCTCTGAAGAATCCCAAATCTTCAAGATGCACAAGGTAAGTGTGGCAGGTCTCACTATACATCTCACGTTTGGACTTGCTAGAAATCTAAGTTGAGGGCCAGCATCGCACTCTGGCGGGAAAAATCCAAAATGGCTTCCAAACGGATTGGATTGGCATGGATAGCTTTTTGAGTGTATACAGTTTCAAGATACCAGAGCAGGAATATCTCAAGCCACACATCCTAATCTGTGGGTTACCTGAACAATTTCGATATTTCTGGAACCATCCATTCTTCTAATGTCTTGAACATTTTCGGATCTTCGCTACATTACATAATGGCGAAATTATTGAAAGAAATAGGAATGCCCCCATCCCCACACTCAGCTACATATTCTGAACATCTGGGAATTTTAGGCAGAAACTGACATGCTAGATAAGATCCGCACATTAGCACCAAATTCAGCCTTGCCGCATTCCGCATTGCTCGTACTGCCAGGGAACCCGCTGGTTGTTATTTCGCTGGGACTGAACGCCAGTTCATCTAGCATAGTCGCACTCGTTCGTTCGTGGTCGCTGGACAACTCTAGTCGTATCGAATTTTTGTTTGGTGATTGCAGGAGCAGCGGACGAATTATCAAATGGAATTAAAGAGAACTGAAATCGCCAATGAGGCTGCTGTCATCAGATAAAATGCTGGGTCTCTGCATCATCTCGAGACCATGAAGACTATGTACAAAGCCGCAAAAGAAAGGAACTCAAAGATCGGTGCTGCCCCCACTGAAGGAGAACCCAGTCAAAGAAAGCGAAGGTTCAGGTACCCACCACGACTGTGCCTGATATCTTCCTACCATGTGAATGTTGCCACTTATAACCAACCGCAACTCCGCCAATGGTCGGCACCGTACTTTCTTGCGTATGACATAGACTGTGAATTGTTTTAGTTAACCCACAAACTGGGTTGATTGACAGCCGCTAACTCTGATATTGCGACTTTTCGCCTATCATATGAGCTCCTTCAAAACATTCACTGCGAAAAGTAATCACCTCAAAATTGGAACTGTGTGAAAATGATATATGCGTATGTCATTCATATTTTTTGCGAGAGACAGGAAAGTAGTGTATGAGAATTGTCCTACACAGCCTACAGTATTATATCTAAATACACTTATTGGCCCAACTTTAATGGTTAATTAGAATGGGCATTTTACACCAAAAGTCGTTATTTTCTTAAGCATCATTGGCTTTCAGGCACTTCTCTGTCAAACGCTCAACAAACTAAGGCATCAACAGCTTACAGTCAAACTAATTTCAAAATAATCACCATACTATTTCTTGCATCGTATAAAAGTATTTAAGGTTCTTTAAAACCTAGATCCCACAAACTCACACACCCCCCCCCCAACCACACACCCCTCCAATATCTCCATGACATCGCAAAGGGAATCTGTAAACGGTTCCAGAATCATGACGAAGAGGTGGTTCTGATGGTATTAAAATCCATCCAAATTAAATAAGCGAGCGAAAAAGAAGTACCCTACAGGTCATCATAGAGATCTGTACAGGTCTAAAATAAGTCATGACCCTAAGGTCTGAGCAAACACATGTAGCGCTAGCTAGCGCGTTCCTGCTCTCGCCTCGCCCTGACGTATTTGAATAATGAAATGAACAGACTACAATTGTGGACCAGTGCACATGCATGATGATGGCAGGTTTGATGGACATCATCGCACACGCTTCCCGCTGTCCAGTGAGGCCCGCCATCCCTTGCAGGCCGGCACAGGGATGCCTACTTAATCCAAATACACATTGTTAGTACTAGGATATCATTCATACTAAGTATACCTGCACTGTAAATGACATCTACCCGGTTACAAGCAGGCTCTATTTGAAAGGTATAATTTCTGTTGGAAGAAGTACAGTCTCTTTATATTCTAATTACGGCATATATCATAGCCAAAACAACATGTTTTTTCCGAATTTTAGACCATATTTTGTATTTTTCATCCACTACTTGTAACAGTCTTATTAGGATGTATTACACTTTGCTAGCCGTTCACTCTCATAAGCCGGTTATAAATGAAAATATAGCACTTCCTTCCAAGCTCAGCTTGTGGCTCTTGCAGGACCCAAGGTCTTACAATAGTATCTGCCTAGCCATGCATATGTAGTCTAGGAATGTATTTGGGAAATTTCTTCGTACTACTTGTCCTACCAACCACTTTATGCTCCTTCTCCCTTTGAACATTGTATGTCCCCGCCCTGATGCCTCTGATGTCCTAGCCTCCCCACGCAAACAGTGTGGATAGGCCATCGACTGTGCTAGCTACACCCCCGTTCCCTGCACTGTCGGAATCGATATATATATATAGTTATACACACACACACACACACCCACCCACCAACCCAGCCACCCACCCACCCACCCACACACACACACACACACACACACACACACACACACACACACACACACACACACACACACACACACACACACACACATATATATATATATATATATATATATATATATATATATATATATATATATATATACGCACATGCACGCGCGCACACACGCACACGCACGCACGCACACACGCACGCATACACGCACGCACGCACGCACGCACGCACGCACACACACATGCCTCTGGACTCTCGCGAGCCCACTGACACCTGTTGAGGACAGCCCTCTCGGTATCCTCACCAGGTTTTAAAGTTATGACCAACACACAATATATATGTGTATAGCATTTAACTTTTAGACCACAATCTAGTGGGACTTTGCCTGGTGTGCCACACGAGCTATGCAGTGCATCATGTACTGTGTACATGGAAGAAGCACCTGCATCATTATTTAACATTCAACTGTAGCCCTTCTTTACTACAGGGCAGCTTTCAACTTCCGCTACAGTATGGAACTTTTTGTCATACTGTTTAAATTAATATGACTATCTAGTAGACATCTGCAACCACAATCGTTCTTCTTCACCATCTTTGAGAGTGAGCTGCATCAACGGATATCAGCCCAGCAGCTACAGAATGGAGCTATCTCGCATTCCCCATCCGGAAGGTATCATCTACTGTGATCTATTAACTTTTCCCGTACCGATGACTAATAGGTACTCATTTAACTGTATTTTAATATTATTGTAATTTACATTTATAGTTACTGATGACTAATAAGTACCGACCAGTCATCTGAGACCGCATTTCATAGTTTATCTTTTTACAAGCACCGCAAGGTCGGGTGACCTTAACTATTGTCAATTCTGTGATAGTTGGTCATGTTTATGGCAGCAGCCATCCTAGTTCCTTGTTTTGTTTATTTTATATCACTAGGCTACACTATGCAGCAACAATAACACCGCATCACCTTTTTCCCCCAGCATCACCTTTTTACTGAGGTCACTGTTCAAGTTTTCATTAAGTGAACCTGACATGAGATCGACTAAACCTGGCTACTCTAGATTGATAGGATTGGTTTAGAAGTACTTAGGAATGGTCGCTCGCTAGGAGTCATTTGTGTAAGCCTCTTTTCCGGATGTAGTGGATATGTAACACCGCACACCGGCCAGACGGTATGAATTGGACAAATACCTTAGGGCCTCCTTATTATTATACGAGTGATTGCTTCTTCCTACGTTCATCCAGCTGTAAGGCTTATAATTGTCTGGACTTCCCTCCGACATGTTGGTGTGATGCGACTTTGGAAACTATCAGGGTTTCCGAGCGGTGAAGACTAAAGTGTCGATTCTGCACACACTCCCCCAGTATCGTCGGATACCAGTTAGCATAGATATCCATGCCAAAGTAGGAAGCACTGCGAAAACATTTTATTATTTTAACCAGCCAGCAGTACATATCTGGGCATTCTTAACATAACCGTAATGACAGGTAAAATGTTAGTCCCCCAGGAGCAGATCCTACATGATCTGTCCCAAACACGCCAGGTGACGAACGAGACACAGATCTCCCTCTAACTCTTCACAGTGACTGGGTGCGGTCTTGGAACCCACCACACCCTTACGGGAAGGGCACTATAGTTGGCTATCCTTCTCCTTATTCTCAGCGTAAAAGTACATGTGCTTTTCAAATACTTTTGTAAATATTTCTCATCCTAGTGATGTTGTATGTGGTTGTGGTGCGGTCAGTAATGGGATCGTTATATGATTCAGGAGCTGCCACACCATGACATGTCTGCTCGCTGTTTGTTGGAGCGGGATGCTCCATAAGGTGACCATATGGCATCACGATAGCATACAGTTTCACTAGGTTCACCCGCACTACACACTTAGCATATGTTTGAACAAGAGAGTGACCTTTTTTGCCAGCTTTCTTCCTCTGCTTCGGCGTTGAAGGCATTTTTCTGTGATGGAGGCCCATGTGAGGCACTTTCCTCTTGCAACTATACTATTTTGTTATGGGTATAATGGTTTATATTAAACCACCCAAGTGACCATGGTAGGGCCCTCCCTTGCAGGGTTACCTCGCGGTCAGTGAGGTGCCTCTGACGAGCCCACATTAAACAAGACACCAACTTGGTTCCATGTACTATATTTTCTCTCTCATACTAGCAACTGAATAGTATTCTTTGTTTTAATTATATCATTTTTATTAGCTATGTCTAACTCCCAAATTGAGCAATGGACTGCCATACCAGTGACACGAATAGCCGGGAGGAGACAGTGTGGTTCAACCTCGGTGGCAATGGTCGCACTGCCCTACTGGAACGTTATCATTCCACCTGCTCTAGAAGTCTCTCTTTGTACATTCCGGAATGTTGCAAGACACGATCTGTCACCCCGAGAAGCGATGCTAACCAGCTCATCCGCGCATCATGTACATGCGGTGCAGTGGAGCCGAACATTCAGACGGACTGCCACATACCCACCCCGGAGACTACAGTACGCATTGTATGTCTTTACTATTTAATAAACATGCTGTTGAATATTTTGAAACTAATTTGACTGGGCGTATGGCAGCAACAGCACCCACTCAAATTAGTTTCAAAATATTCAACACCTTAACATATAGTTTTCTGGAAATTGATAGTCAGGGAATTCAGGCATCGACCAATCTCAACACGGGAACAACGTGGGTGGAACATAGGAAGATATGGGCAGGGCATAGCTAAAACTGGATTCCTTTATGCAAGGACATATTGTTGCCATGGTCTGATGGTACAGTCAGATAGTGGAAATTGTTACTCAGACAAGCCAGCCATGACCGTCTTCTTAGAGTTTCTCTAGCCAGAGTTCTGAAAGAAGGTCGGAACCTTTTGCTGAGCAGTAACTGTTATACAACTAATTCCAGCATTCTACTATGGAAACTCTGCACTAGAGAAACCTTAAGAATAGAGACCATTCATTGCATTACTGTAATAGCGCTTCCTTATTTGCTGATGATCGTATGATGATGGAATCCAGTCAATGGAGAATCTGTATGGCATGAGTGTGTGTTCTAGTAGCAGACCAACCACCCATTTAATTTGTGTCAGATACATAGCAAATTGCTATCGCATCCAGTGGGCATTAAAATAGATACATCTTTATACATACCAGGTTATGATCCTGCAAAATAATGCAAGTATATAAGAGAACATGATCTTGAATTACTATACATGTTCAAACCAGATTTTAGATCAGTAATATTTCCCGGAAATTGTTGAAATTATTTGTTCATTCGTGCAACGATCTTACTACGATATGTTGCTCGTTCTTTGTCTCGAGATCATCAATAATCATATGAAGGATAAGGAATAGGGATTAGTGAATTTAATGTTTTAAAGCCAGTAATCCTAAGGTTGGTTCTATCGCAGTAAGCGGGCCGGTAATAGCAGTGGACATACATCATACTTATCACATTTCTTTTGTGAAGAAGTTATTCAACTGATGACTGGCAAAGTTTTGTCTACAATGATAAATGAAGTTCAAAATGGCAAGCGCCTTTCTATTCCTGTAGATTCAACCTCTGCCATATCTCATATCGACCAAATGAGTTTGGCCATCCGCATTGTCTCAACAACCAAACAAGTTGAGCGGTATTTGAAATTCATACCCATGCTCGATCACAGAGGTAAGGAAATATCCGAGATCATTCTGAATTCTCTCCAGGAGAAGAAAATACCTATTACGAATTACTGTGACCAGTTTTATGACAACGCACGTAATATGTCAGGCAAGTATCGTGGTACACTATGCTGCATAATAAAAGACGAGTGCCCTTACGCCGTGGATGTAGACATACTTAGTGGATAAATGTACAGCAGAACGTTGCCCTGATGATGTGGCATTGTTTAGGCTAGTACAAAACATTAATAACTACCTTGTGGCAACTACTCAGCCAGAGAAAATGCTGTGAATCATTGAAAAAATAGCAGGAATAAAATTGCAGTTGTCAAAGGTTTGTGTGATACATATTGTTCAATACTGGTTGATGCTGTGCTGTCAAGGCACTTAGTGAATGATAAGAAAATTTCAATGTGTTAGAGTTGGCAACAGATTGTAGCCAAATTGGTGAAATCAGGGCTGAAACATCTGGTCTTGTTTGGCAGGTAAAACGAGTCGAGACAGTTATTTTGCTGGAAGGCATATTTAGACAGATTCCACAAAACAAATCTGTAGCTGCAAAATGTGGTGGTATATCTCTTAGCACAGCTTACTTGTTACTTGAGTCTTTTTTAAATAGTTGAAGACATACGTCTGTGGTTTGATGAATTTTGAGTAGAAATGTGTTGCAAAGGGCATCACAATGACAATAATAATGATGGGCAATGCGTTCATAAGAAAAAGTGGCACTAGGATGGGCTAGGTATTGCAGAGCATGTTGAACTATCATGCGGAAAGTGGTTGTCTACCGTACCATCATTGATAAACTTTGTGCTGCAATGAATCAAGGTCTTCAATAATATGTAGTCCTTCAAGAATGCTTTGTATTTCTATCAAATCTGCTCAGCTTACCAATGGATGAGCTCAGAGAAGCGACAGCTAACATCGTCAAATGCTATCTACATAACCTGGAGAAACGTATAGAGTCAGAAGTTGTGTAGTTCGCACCCATGTTTAACTCAATTCTAAGCAACAGCAAAGCAATCATCCAATGTACAAGTTCAAGCCAACTTAGCTGAGAAGAGTGGTGAACCTAAGATGTTCCTAGTCATTCACTCTAATGACTGGGTTGAACCCTTTTCAAATGCAAAAATAGCTCTGTGTCAGTATCTATGCATGTTTGTCACCAACTGTACTGGAGAGCGATCCTATTAAAAATTAAAACTAATTAAATTAGGAGAACGATGGGAGAGGACCGATTGTGCTATTTAACACTTTTGATTGTGGAACTTGAGACATTCCGAAAAATTGATGTTGGCAACCTCATTAAAGATGTTCCATGTCAATGGTTCACAAACTCCCATTTGAACTCATCTTCTTAGTATTAATCATGTAAATCATTCCTAAACTGTTTATGTATAATTTGGTTGATCGATACCGCTGATAAACCTATATGATCTTTAGAAAGATAATCCAATCAATTTCTAATTTTCTATGGTACATAAGGTTCTGGGGGAAATATTTGTTAAATGGGTTTGGACTTAACTGAACCACGGGAATCGATTTGACCTGAACTGAAGTGGATGTGTTAAATCTCGGATCCGATTACGAACCAGATCCTATTGTATATGGAGATGTTAATAGAGGGATCTAATCTTCCAGTCAAGTATAGGGCATCATAATCAACTACGTCACATGGAGGCTGACGTCACATTCAAATTATGTCATGAATAGCGTATCTAACTCAGTCATGAGTTCTAATAGTCTGTACGTCATGTCTACGAATTGTATGCCATAGGCAGCAACAGCACTCAATGAAATTAGTTTCAAAATATTCAACAGTTTACCCTGTATAGTTTTCTGGAACTTGAGATTCAGGGAGTTCATGGTTTGATAGATTCCAACACGGACAAATCGTGGGTGGAGTTTAGCTAGAGATCGGCAGAGAATGGCTAAAAGTGGATTCATCCCTTCAGATGTCCACATGTTAATTGAATCCAATAAATCTAATGATGTTAATACTTGTATCTAGATGCCATCTGGACATGGATAGCAGATATGTTTGACCAGTATGCCAAATTACATAACTATTTATATTGTCAAACAGGAGTACAAGCGCTCTTAATTAAAGTGCAATGGCATGGCCAGGACATTGACGGAAGCTGCCAAAGGCATACATGTCCCCAGCGCTGAATCTTTTCAGATCTGTTTAGTCTAATTTCAATCATGTGAGTTTCATGGTGGTGTTGCCTATAATCTGGATGCAGTACTTTACGAGCTAATAATTAGATGATGTTTTGTCATTTCATTAGCGTTGTGCATAATGCTCTGGTTAGCCCCTCCAAATGTCTGGATTGACACCCAGTGGGTTACACCCCTGCGCCACGTTGAGGCCGAGCGTATAGTCTTAAACACAGGTAATAATTAGATGATGATGATGATGATGATGATGATGATGATGATGATAATAGTGGTGGTGGCGTGGGTGGGTGGTGGTGGTGGTGGTGGTGGTGGTGGTGGTGGTGGTGGTGGTGGTGGAGGTAGTCGTGGTGGTGGCGATGGTGGTGGTGGTGGTGGTGGTGGTGATAATGTGCGGCTGTCATAATTTGAAAAGACCATGCAGCTACAATCAGTCCTTCTTCATTGGCTACCATTTCCTACCCTAAGCAAGCATCCTTAGCTCCATTAGGTTCTTCTTGGCTCTCAGAGAACCCAATCTTGCCTTTTTTAGATGGTTTTGTAGCACATTCACAGGTTCGTACAGTGGCCTCCTCTGTGGGCCCTGTGGGTGTTGCCTAAAAAAAACCCATCATATTCCAAGGCTTACTCTGCATCGTTTTCCAAAAAGACTGCAAGGGTATGTTTCACATGATACAATGTTCAACAATATCGCATGTGCTACACATCAGTGAGAGCAACATTTTGATCGTCCTCCATTCCTCTCTGCCATGCTGTGAGACACCTTTGTTATTGACTTCGCCTTTCGCTGATATGTGTACATGGGTAAAGTTTATCTTCTCCTCATTCATGAATATATTCTCATTTTCAATTTTTCTGCAGCTGTATGCAGAAAATAATCTAACAGACTGCTGTTTTTTCGTGTCCAGGAAGTCCAATCGTCTGCATACTCCATCTCTAGGGGTGGGGTGGGGAGGCCCAATGTAGATACTGGGACGTGATCTCTCGGAGTGCTCCCATACGGATGACTGTGCTACAGCAAGAGAGCATGTAAACCGTACTGGAGGGAGGCCATCATGGTAGAGAAATGATAGTTATTTCAAGCTCTGCAAAATGCTGATTCGTCGGTCGTACTTTCAGCTTGGTATCTGCCAATACCAGTGTTACTTGTCACAGCTCATCGCCATTACATTAAGCCTGGTGTCATTGTCAAAAGATGTCAGCAGCATAGATGTGCCTAACTCCAGAACTACTATCTGTCAGCTAATATCTATGGTGTGACTTTCATCGCAGTGTTGCTTATGATCCTGATGTCTTTTTTACGAAATGATAATTGAATAAGACGCCTCCGCTCTAATAGAAATTAAAATATAGCACAATACCAGAATGCCATCATCCAGTGTAATCTTTTCATGTTTTCAAATCTGCTTATCCTGAACACTAGATTTTGTCTAGTTTTCATAAATCTAATATACTCGTTGATGATCTAGGGCTTTTCTGACTAAAGCTGAGGACCTAAAATCTGTGCATTATCTTCCTTAACCGGCTATTAGATATGAAACAAGTTTCTCACATCCCATGGATCAGTGTGATGATCCATGGAAAAACAACTGCCAAATATTATATTTTGTTCAGCGAGTCTTTCATATTAATGGATTCACCAAATTACAAGACCCAGGTTCATGATAGTTGTACTTACTCGGTGGGCCTGCTTGCAATGTACAAGTATGACAACTTACAGCATCACATACTTAGTACCTGCCATAGTACAGAACCGTGTCCTTTTAATGTAGACTTGATTGCTTAGGTTTCTGTTCTGAGGCTCCAAATCTCTTTCTTGTTTTGGCTCGCACAACCTCAAGAGGGCTAGTAAAAGCTGCTTTAAAGCCAAGATCAGACAGCAGAATAATCTTGAGACGAACACGATTCTCAATGTGGGTGTGGTCAGATTGCTACATAGTGTGAACAAGATTTTTGAGCAACCATGTGCTGCAGTGGCTTATCAGCCGACATGTCAAACCCTTTGCTTATGAATGTTGATTGGTGTGAGCAGCACTACTACACTCTTACAATCGATATACAGGGTCAGCCGGTTCAGACAATAGGATAGTTGCCTTTTGTTGTGTTGTGGATTCATGGCCTCACTTCTAGCCACCGAAGTGATGAATTTGTCTCCACACAGATCACAGGACCTAATTAGTCAGGTAATAGAAATATCTGTCTAACCAAAATGCCCATATTCAAATTCAAATTCAAAGTTGTTCATTTTGTAGCATAATAGTATATGTACAAAGACAGAATTGGTAGTCCATCAAAGGCTAAGTCTATAGTCAGATAGACCCCCTACATTGAATAGACAGTCACAATATTTAACTTTGACAGACATGTGCACAAGCACAAAGCACATAAGGCAGTATGTTATTAGGAGTAGCATCTATTACGTATATATAAATTACTTTTATATTACAGTCACCGGTCGACAATATATTGTCGTATTGTCAATGGCAGTATCTATGGTGTGGAGTATGACTGATCAATTGTAGATAAATGACATCATATGGATGACACTGAATTTATGGTTATTGGTCACAAATGATGTTGGGAAAAGTGTGACATAGTGGCGTTATTGCCTGATTATAAACATTTCTGCAATAAGACAAGAAAATTTGCGTAAACAATTAGAAATTTGCTCGCCTATTCAAGAACAAATGTAGTAATATTGAATACATTTTTTAGTTCTTGGACCTGATAATATAATTAATGTCGACTTGATCACAACAGACGTGCAGCTTTGAATGATTTTACTTGACTAACTACTAAATATGAAGCCTTAATTAGAAGGTGTTGCAAAAGACCATTGCCCGCTCATGCAGTCAACGATGACGATGATGATGATAAATGTTGTATGTCAAGGGTCGACTGCATCATCATCATCATCATCATCATCATCATCATCAACATTTTACAAGGCATAATCCATTGGCTTGTTATTGCCTCAGTGTTTTGTTGTAGTATGACTTGTTCAGTCTAATTGAAAGGTTCTTTTCTTGGAGTCGATTTATAGTTTGTTCTTGAGTGAATTGACTGTTGTTGCGTGTGTCTCCTTGAAACCGTTAGATTTAAGACTTTGACCATTACCACTCTGATGTTAATACTCTATCTTTTGCTGTGTCAATAACAATTAAAGAAGCCAGTGTACATTTACCAACAATTTGGTTGATGATGTTGCTGTCTCTGACAGCAGCGTCCTCCACCAAATTTGCTGAAAATGAAACCAGATCATCTTTTAATTTAATTTGAAAATTTAAGATTCTGACACCAGGGTGGAAAGAGTTAACACTGATTTGTGAAAAGAGCTGCAAAATACTGATGAGTTCAAGCAGTGTGAAACAACACATGGCGATTGGAATTATGGGAGAAAAATCCCATGGCAAACAGGCAACGATGCAATAAATGACAAGGCATGGGAATGGGAATAGGGACAAAACAATTAGGATTTGTGCAAACAAGCCATTGAGCTAAAGTAACCACGCCATACTAACAATATGAACATCAGCAATGCAATAATGAACTTGTATATAAAACAAGAGACTATTAATGAAACTACTTAGGGGTGCTCTGATAAGCATGTACACAAACAATTTGTTTCTATTTTTCGATGCACATAGATAAAAATATAAGTGTGGTAAACAACAATCATGCTACGTACAATTATTACATGTAAGAATAACTATTTTGCTATAGTGTATATGCTGATCTCCAGTTCTCGGAAGCCGTTAAACTGATAAATATATGATTAGGAATAAACTCTAGAAGGAGTTTCGGCTCTACGGGGCCGATCTGATAGACGGGATTTACACAACACAACAATAAGTAAATTTATATTTTAGCGCAAAAGAAAAGGAATTAAAATTGTGTCTGTGACCACGAAATTAATGCCATCGCATTAAATATGACAGACAATAATCTACCTCCAGAGAGGGATGTTAAAGTAAATACTAGTTTATTATCACGTAGATATAAAATACAAGAATTACCGGTTTTCGTATGTTTAATCTAAATATATGCTCCCGTCTCATATTCTCGCGACAATATGATTTTTTACATAGTTACATAGCCCTCTTCTGGCTATATAGCCTGTAGCAGGTTTTCACTGTCTTCATTTTCTTATTGGCTGTTTTGTTCCTTAAAGAAGTTAAACGCTTTTTGACGTTATTGGGTGCGGACGGGCTAGTCTCTATGAAGAGCCGCAGTCTACAACTGCGTCTCTAACATCTGCCTATCGATTCCTGTCTGGATTTTCCGCCGAAACGGTCCATATTTAACACGCCTTTTTTAATACGAAAACTGGATATATGTGCGAAACGAACTATGCAGTCACTAAAAATATATCGGCAACATCAGATTGCCGTAAATACTTTAGTGAATTATTCTCTTTAAACCATTCAGTCTTCGTTTTATTCAAAGTAAACAACAAGCACGTTTGTCTGCGCGTACATTTTGTTTTTTCGTATCTTCTTGCTTCGGTTGACGACTCACGTGACGAGCGAGTCCGCGCTAAAACATGGATCCCGTATTGCGTTGCCGGATGGTGCCCGATTGTAGATTGAACAATCTACGAGGTTTTTAGAAAATCTCTGATTGAAAATATTTTATTTTAACATTTTTTAATAAATAAATGAATAATATTAATTATATTAATAATAATCATAATAATAAGAATAATATTAATAATAAGAAGAAGAAGAAGTATAATAAATAAGAATAACTGGATGTTAAAAAAATAAAAAATAAATAAATAATAATAATAATAATAATAATTCTGACTAATTTGATTTAAAAAAAACCAAACTAATAATAATAAGAAGAAGAAGAAGAAATGGTATACTGGTAAGCAGAAAGTATTATCGAATTGCTGTCAGATTATCTTTGTTTAATGATATCTTTGCTTGCTGTTGTAGACCTTTGTAGAACAGAATTAGTCAGCTTTGTTGCCTTCTGTCTGTTAATACAGGAATCCAGTATGCCAGTCAGGTATATGATGCCATAATCAATTACGTCACATATGGGCTGGTGTCACAACCACATTGGAATAATGAAATAATGAATAATGAAAGCCATATCTCAGTTCGTCATATACGATGATGATGATGATGATGATGATGATGATGATGATGATGATGATGGTTGTTGTTGTTATTGTTTTGTTGTTGTTTTGGTGGTGGTGGTGGAGGAGGAGTGATGGTGGTGGTGCAGTATAGCATATAATTCCAACAGGGAACATGAGGACTTTTGGATAATAACAAGCAGCAATAATGTTAACGATAGACAAAAATGATTTAATCACTTTACAGGATTATGATATATGTGCTTTGTTACGTGTCTTAAAATATTAGAATTATTAGGCCACTTTATTATTTATTATTGCAGTCTCACCCAATTGGTAACAAGCACTTTATATATATATATAAATTAAAATGTCAAAATTGTATACTTTTAAAGTCTTAAATTGTCTGCGTAGATGTAAGGAAACGAAAAATTTCTTAACATATGACAATTTCATTACATATTAATTAATATAATTTTTCAGTTTTTGAAATTTAATTAGAGACAAGAGTCCCTAATTCAACTTTGCTATTAACATTTTATAATAATCTTTACTGAAGGAAATCATCATATTTTAAGATTTGTCTTATTTCATTATATTGAGGTACACTAATTAAGCATATAAAAGTGTACAATTGTAAAAAATTAATTTTCACGCATTCTGAAACATTACTAACCCTAACCCTTGTGTGATTATAACAGTTTATAAAATAACAAATATGCATTAAGTGAATCAGTCTCTTCAACAGTAAACACTACATTTTAACAATAGTTTTAAATACATCTACTTTTCATCTTGTTAGAGCTAAATCTGAGTAAGCAAATTGGGCAGACATATATCTTTTGCTTCAGTATAAACGTTACATTAAAAATATATATCCTGCAGAACTCGATATAAATATCATTAGTGCAATCTTGAAAATAGTCATTAGGTGGCCCACCAACTAATTAGACAACACATTTTATACACATTTGATAACATAAATAGACATATTGGTAAACGCAAATGCATTTGCATTTGAATACATACAAAATAGAGAAAAATTGTTAATGATTTACTGAACAATTTGTATCTGTTTTGTGGTCCTGATAATTAAACTCTTGGAACACTGAATTTTCATTTTCCCAAATTTAACTACATTTCAGAGGTTGTTTGGTGTGCAATCATGGACAACTTTTCTTTAGACTGTTTGCTGTCTAATATGACAGCAATAGATTAACAAAGGAAATTCTTAATGTACACCCGTCTTTCTTCTATTGACTTCTATTAACAAGTCTATTTGGCGTTAGTTTGATAAATGTCAATATAGTAGCTATAATATGTGTGATATTTTAAAAATCTAAATCAAAACAAACAATATTACATTCTATCTTTAAAAATTGTTATACTTTCTAATTTCGTCTCTAGCAATTGGTGATTTGGCCTCAGCCTTGTCTATGTACAGTCTAATTCCCCTGTGTTAACTCTGCCTTGGATGGTCCCAAGCCCGGCTGTGAAAAAAGGGGGGTTTGGTGAGGTCAGCAGCCCCAACTCCTAAAAAACAAATAACTACTACAGATACATGAACAGCGAATATAAAGCCCAATGACATGATGAGGAGGCGGCTTTTCTAAGAGGGTTTTGAAGTGTTGATATGAATCTAGAAAGTATAAGAAATGCCCATGCCTTCTGCAACTAGGCATTGTACTTCATTATGTGTCATAATGCCATTATGCGTCTTCTTCAACCATTATTGTGCGTCAGTATGACTCTAGCAACTGGTGAATGAAGCTCAGCATTATATATGTGCATCCTTGTGTAATTGCCTTCAGCAACTCGTCTTTGTGACTCAAAAGACTAAGGTACCTCTTCTATTGATGGGTAAGTAAATTGTGACGCATGTCAGTTGTGTTCAACAGTAGAAGAAATGAAAAAGAACGAGTCTGATAATGAGGTAAGCCATACAAATAATTCTAGCGCACACACGCATACACGCACATAGTTTCGCATGGACGTATGCACAGAGCCATACACATATACACGAACTAATGCATGCACACGCACATTTATGCACACTCATATGAACGATATGTAATGTTATGTTGTGTGATGAACTTGTAAACTTTAGTACAGTGTTATGTGTGTATAGATCCCTCATCTCCTAACCTGCAAGGATCGTCTAGTTTAAATCATCTTCATTATCATGATCATCATCATCATCATCATCTTTTACGAGGCATAGACCATTGGCTTGCTCTTATCTTAGCCTTTGGTTTTCTTGTATCATTATGATTACAAGACAAAAGTTATGGAAGACTAGACTGATTATTCCATTTATTATTATAGTTCCAGCAGATTTCAAATGTATTTTTATCAAGAAAAACCAAGCAAATTGAGGCGAAATTCCGGGAATATGCTCTTGATCAGCACTAGCCTCAAAATAGCTAAGGAGAACATGATTAGCTCAGTGGTTTTACGACCATCTTGAATGTGTCATAAATCATTAAATTACATTCTCCTCTGGAACATCTTATCTGATCTAGATGAAGTTCAGGGAATATGTTGAGCCACTGTGGCCGATTGAAGATACCTCGCAGGAATGTAACATATAAAAAACTGGCTGCCCGGGACAAATCAATTTTGAACATGTGTCTGAAATTTTTAACTTTTATATTAAAGACATTTATATGTCAAAAATTATATTCATATGTTATTTTCGTGGTTATAAATTAGAATCTCACATTTAATAAAAAACATTTTGTAGAGGTTCAAATAACAATGATTAATGTAAAAGTTAATTGTCATGTCATATCTGTTTAACACAGGGCAGTAAACTGGATCTGCTACTGTCTACGCAAACAGATTTGTGTGATATGGATTGAATTGGCATTTAATACCAGCTGGCCATGGGGCCGATTAACCCATGAACATATGAATTAAAATATAAAAACTTGCATTTATTGTAGATGCTAAGGCTACCTGCTAAATATTTTTTTAAACATTGACTGGACGTTGTCAGCTGAAATATTTTATTTGTATTAACCTGTATATGGTAGAACGCTAACTTTTACTTCACTGATTTTGCACTTATTTTCAAGTGCCCATTAAGCATATTGCAACGATACAATTGTCATGTACTTCTAGACCTGTTTGATGCTGAATGGCCAATCCCTGATTTACCGATTTACTGCTGACTGACCAATCATCTAGCTGATTTTTGTGACCAGTTTTGTGTCTGTAGATCTTCTCCAAAGTCAGCCAAGTGATCTAAGTGACACAAAATATTACAACCAAATATAGAAACATAATTTCACAAGACCAATGGATTGAACATGAAGTACGAGCATCTAATTCGAGTGCACATATTCGTGGAAGCCATATATCTGTTCATGGAACAGATCTATTTGTTATTATTAATTCTTTTCCCTCAAATTATTATTATTATTATTATTTATTTTTATTTTTTTAACATCCAGTTATTCTTATTTATTATACTTCCTCTTTTTCTTCTTCTTCTTCGTCTTATTATTATTTTTTTTATTATTATTTTTTAAATATTCATTATTATTATTATTATTATTATTATTATTATAGTTCTTATTCTTCTTCACTATCTTCTTCTTCTTCTCCTTCTTTTTTAAATCAAATTATTCAGAATTATTATTATTATTGTTATTATTATTATTAATTTCCTATTTTTCTAACATCCAGTTATTATTATTTATTATACTTCTTCTTCTTCTTCTTCTTCTTCTTCTTCTTCTTCTTCTTCTTCTTCTTCTTCTTCTTCTTCTTCTTCTTCTTCTTCTTATTCTTATTATTATTATTCTTATTCTTATTATTATGATTATTATTAATATAATTAATATTATTCATTTATTTATTAAAAAATGTTAAAATAAAATATTTTCAATCAGAGCTTTTCTAAAAACCTCGTAGATTGTTCAATCTACAATTGGGCGCCATCCGGCAACGCAATACGGGATCCGTGTTTTAGCGCGGACTCGCTCGTCACGTGAGTCGTCAACCGAAGCAAGAAGATACGAAAAAACGAAATGTACGCGCAGACAAACGTGCTTGTTGTTTACTTTGAATAAAACGAAGACTGAATGGTTTAAAGAGAATAATTCACTAAAGTATTTACGGCAATCTGATGTTGCCGATATATTTTTAGTGACTGCATAGTTCGTTTCGCACATATATCCAGTTTTCGTATAAAAAGGCGTGTTAAATATCATTTAATATAGACCGTTTCGGCGGAAAATCCAGACAGGAATCGATAGGCAGATGTTAGAGACGCAGTTGTAGACTGCGGCTCTTCATAGAGACTACGGACGGGCATGATTGGAAAATTAGCCGAGTGGATGCTTTCTGAATAATGTCAGTCTAGTCTTCTTTTGAAGGCATTCATGGTTGGAGCCATCTCGACCAGTGTTTCTCATGGCATCTAAATTTTGGAAGTCCCAGGGACCACACACCTAGAAATCTAGGGGTCCCAACCTGAAATCTGGGGGTCCCAAACTGAAATTTTGGATTCTCATGCAGTTTTTCTCATCCATGCTAAAATTAGAGAGTATCATGAGAGCACAGCTATGAATTATGGGGTCCAATGCTAGCTTTTGTGGGTGTCTGTGCAAAATCCTATAAATCTAATTCATATTTAACAATCATGCAGGATTTTTAGGGGTCTCATGGGACCCACTACCACAACCTTTAGGGGGCCCAGTTAAATTTTGGGGTTATATACCCCAAAAAGGATCCTTATGAGAAATCATGGTCACGACGGCATCTGGGAGGTTGTTCCAGTGGTTAACGACTCGTATGCTGAAGAACTGCTTGCGTATGTTGGAGTGGAAGCGTTGTTTCTGCAGTTTGTGGCTGTTGCCCCTGATTCGCTTTTCAGTGTCTGCTGGGAGGATGATATACGTTCAATGTTATACATATCGTGAGTGTACTTGCAAACCTCGATTAAGTTACCTCATAGACGCCGATACACCAAACTTGGCCGCTTGAGTGCTTGCAGTCTTGCCTCATAGGGTTTATTCTTCAAGCCTGGCACTGTTTTGATTGTACAGCGTTACACATTCTCCAGCAGTTGAACATCCTTTTTGTACAGTGGTGACCACACATTTCCATATTCTGGATGGGGACACACAAGGCTTTTGGACAGCAGGACTAGCGTCTTGTGGTCGAGATAGTCGAAGGATCTTCTTATCATCCCGACAAGTCTGTTTGCTGTGATTTCTGCGTGCTTGTCAAATTTTAGACTGCTGTCCACATACACTCCCAGGTCTTTTTCACAGGTTGTCGTCCCTAGGATTGTAGTCTGGCTGCCATCTTTCATACTGTATTGGAGGTGTTTATTCGATTTGCCTAGGTGCATCACCTTACACTAGGATGCATTAAAGCGCAGTTGCCATTTGTCTGCCCATTTGGTTAAGTTGTTTAGATCAGATTGTAGTGCTTGATGATCTTCGTTTGATGATATCTCTGAGGACACCTTGGTATCATCAGCGAAGAGCTTGCCCACATTATCAACTACTTCGGGCATGTCATTAATGTAGTAGACAAACAGCACTGGGCCAATCACTCTGCCCTGTGGGATCCCGCTGATTACTGGTGCCCATTTTGAGGTGGAACCATTCACAGCTACCCGTTGACTTCTGTTGGATAGGAATTCCTTTATCCAACCTGCTATAAATAATAACCCATGCCCCCTACCGTCTGTTTCCCATGGCAATGCTTGTAACCAGGAAGTCAAAGATGCTCGCAGACAACTTTTTTCTAAAACTGACCTTATTAGTGAGTAAAATAGAAAGCTACAATGTGCAAAGAAATGTCAACATTATAATATATGCGCATATACCCTACTTCCAAAACACATCACTAACTCACAAAAATCTAATATATAAAACTTCTAGCTGACTGAAACACATTGTCTTCTATTTTATATATGTCAACGACGTCATTAAGTTCCGAGATAAGCTCAGAAAGTCGATACGTCATTACACGTTATCAGGCCTGTCCAAATTGAAAATGTGCGTAACCCATTTTCGGGTTAAGCAAATTTGGTTTAGGTAACCCCTTCTGTTTTGCGTAACCATTTCCATGTATTTATGTACAATTTGAAAGGAATTGCGGGAACGGAAAACGGGTTGTCTCAGAAATATTTGTGTAACCCTTGCGCGAACGAAAAATGGTTTACGCCAATTTGGACAGGCCTGGTTATCCTGTAATAATTTTAGGGGTTTCCCAATCACGCGTCTTATAAACAAACAATGACATTACCTACTGCATACGATATAAGAGAATCAAGATTTTGACCGATTTTCAAAGAAATAATAGCGTTTTGTAGAAGACTGTTAACCTGGAAGCAGTCTTGATATTTTTTCTGTGTTTTGACTACAGCGGCCCACCGTAGATAATGTTCTTTATTTCTCCGAAATACGACCACCTACCCTGACGCTTTCCAGAGGTGATACAAAAACTTTCCTCTGCAAAAAATTAGATTTTGTGGACACTTGGGGAAATAGGACTGACTCCAAACACAATTTCAATCAGAGAAGATTAATTAATTTTATTGTGATATCAATTGTAGTAAGTACCGCGAGAATATGGAACACCATGATATATGGTCAGGGTACCTGTTTCTAACATGGTTCTATTTCTAACAATTGTTCCTTTTTGTATTCTCCCGCACTCGTTGTCTTGGTGACATCGTTAAAACATGTTTATTTCAATAGATACATTGAAATTGATCAATTTTACACAACATTTGAAGATTTTATCAAAATGTAGCAGAAATAAGTAATTATTTTACCTATCTTTTTTATTTGACGAGTGAAAAACATGTTTTCGCTACTACTTTTTTGAGGGTCCATAAAATGTTCATAACTGGTAAGGAAATGAAACACACCGGTCCAGTTTTCGCATTAGATGACATATACCAGTTGCTGTCAAACACATTATGTTGATTTCACCAACATAACATTTTTTCTTTTCTATGGATGCACCGAAGGGACATGGGGTCCTTATATTGTTTTCAAATCTAGATTGATTTTATTCACGCACATGCCCAATCCAAACACGGCTATAGTTTCTATATGTGGTAAAGATTAAAACAATTTTAATGTTTTACGGTATGCATGACAATCCTTATTTCCATTTTAAACACCAGATTTACCCTTTACAAAGCAAGGATATAGAATTTTGATTTTGAAAATGGTGTTGCTGGTGTCTAAAATGGAATTTGACCAGGTCTAAATTTACTACAATAACATAAATTGTGCTTCCTTTTTAGCAGCCTTTGTAACATTATTTTGATGACAGACTCTCCTGGTGTCATATCATAGACAGTGATGTCATAGCACCATCTTGTCACTATATAAATAGCGAATTTACATCCATGTTAGAAACTGGTACCTAAGTACACAAAACCTCTCTAAAAAGCGATTTTGTGTATTTACAAACAGTAAATTTATTTGGAGTAATTAAAATATTGTAATGCATGTATTATTTCACCGAACACTTGTCAATTACTAAACAGAAGTCATTTCTTGACAAAGCCTAAATTTGTATGCAATGAGCAAAACTGTCTATACCCTGTTAGAAACCGATACTCGGACCATATACTCTCGCCTCATATTCTCGCGGGTTCCATATTCTCGCAGCAATATCATACTTTGCTATAAATAATTTTAACAAACAGGCTATATCCTTATTCTTACCCCTCATGAAAAGCGTGTGTTTATTTCTGTTATTAATTTTGCTGCTTTCTTTGTATGGCGAAAAAAGCATCATAGAAGTATTGCCTTGCTTATTAAAATGTTGTAGACATTGAAAACATTATAAAATAATTTTATTCATATTGTTTTAACCAGATTTCGTTGGAAATCGAAATCCCATAATAAACTTATGGGGAGGGGTGAGAATCAAGATATAGCCGACAAGCGCCCTATACCCGTTGTTATCCCCGCATTTAAAAAACCTGGAGATATTGTTATCGCATCCGCCTGTCCATCCGTCTGTCACGCTATCTCCTCCCAAACAATTGGGTGGAATTAAATCAAATTTGATATGTGGGTTACCCATATTGTTCCGCTTTGCAAAACGATATTTAGATTTGGCTCTGCCCCCAGGGGGCCATGTCAGGGGTCAAAAGGTCAAATCATTTATAACGCAACGCCTCTGAAATCATTAGACAGAACTCAACTAAATTTGATATCTGAGTTACCCATATGATTGCGGAGTGCACGAGCCCATTTAGATTTGTCTCCGCCCCCTGGGAGGGGGGGGGGGTGTCAAAAGGTTAAATTTTAACCTGCAGAAATTGATTGTAGCGCATCTCCAAAACCATTGGACGGAGTTCAACCAAATTTGGTCTATGGATTACTCATATCAATGTGGAGTACATGAGCACATTTACATTTGGCCCCACCCCTAAGGGTGGGTGAGGGGTGGGGGTCAAAAGGTAAAAAAATTGATTGTAATGCCACTCTGACACTGTTGGACGGAATTCAACCAAATTTAGTATGTCAGTTACCCATATCAATGTGGAGTAAATGAGCACATTTGCATTTGGCCCCAGCCCCAGGGCGTAGGGGATGGGGGTAAAAAGTTCATGAAATTGATTGTAATGCAACTCCTATGAAATCGTTAGACGGAACTCAACAAAATTTGGTTTCTCCTTCGATCAATACTCACCATTCTGATATACAGCTGGCCTTGACAGCGGCTCTAGGATTATAGACTTAGAAAGCTTTACCGACTCATGGGAACCGGGTACTCGGCTCCCAACTGCCGAGTACCCGTTTACCATAGAGCTCATTCTTGTTTGCATAGCAACAAGAGCAATACATGCTTTCTGCATTGAGGATTTTAGTGCTTTTTTGTCAAAGAAAATCTAAGTCTTTAATCTGTAGTGATAGTTTGTGTGTTCGTGAAAGGATTAACTAAAGGATACTATGGAGAATACCGCCGAAGATAACCAGGTTGTATCATTCTTTATTATCCATAGTTAAAAGACTTAGGTCTCTAAATTTCGCTGTGTCGCATGTTCCAATTTCTGACCCCATAGAATCTGGGACGTGTGCTAACAACGATATATGCCAGACGATCGCCTTCTTTAACCCCCAACAGGCGATCGGCAGATATGAAAATAGGTGTTATGCTACGGTATTTCTAACACGAATATCGGCTGACGTCGTTCTCTGTAGGATCCGAGCGGGTGACGTCACACCCGGTCGCTCGGATGTTTATGTGAAGAAAATCTTTTTCATTAATTCGCGCATCTTGTTCTGGGTGCTGCGTACTAAAAATGGTACCGGAAACTTTAGAATGATCAAGTTTACGTGCGATCACGATCGGTTTGCAATGATCGGTGGTTTCAAAATTCTTGAGTAGATGCGTGGTCTGTGGTTTTACCGTGTGATACAGCAGTTTGTTATACATTTTGTTGTTTTCTTCACATATCGTGCTGCTTTCGTTAGGAGTATAATTTATATTGATTAGTAAATATACCCCGAATGCTATGCGATATGATTCCTGGAGCCGTTACACATCCTGGAGGATCTATTATGGGTGTGTTTAATGCCCGTCTCGTTCTTGTCGTCATAATCAATGCGATCGTTGTTGTAACGTGGCGGGGTGGGGTGCGGGAGGGTTACAGTTAATTTATGAGTCAAATTATTTGAAAATTAATTGTCTGCCTTCCATCCGGGTCTCGTTCCGCTTGTTTATTGTAGGTTTGTGCTTATGTTATAGGCCAAGCCAGCCCCGCCATCATGTGACGAATGCCATAAGTTTGTCCGTGTCGTGTTCAAGGACCATGTCTGTTTTAGGTGTGCCCTGTGTAATATTGATCATAGGTGTAATGTTTGTGCAGTGTGGTCCGTTGAGATGATGGTTAAGTTCCTTGCCCAGAAGGACTTGGCTGGGTCTGACGCGGGGTCAGGCGGTCCGAGAGTAAATCGTGGAGCGCCTGGTTCGGCCGGTGGGGGGGGGGGCTCCACGTCCCCAGCTGGAGGTGGCGGAGATGGCACCGCCGGCGTGGTTTGGTCCGGCTATGCAGGGTTTTCTGCATAGCATTCTGCCCACGCTGGTGTCGTCCCTGCTACCAAAGGTTGGGGGGGCAGTTTCTCCCCATGCCTGGTACGGATCCTGTCCTCGGACAGGATTCTGGACTGGTTACCGAGGGGGCCGTCTCGTACGGCCCCCTGGCAGTCCCGCCTGGCTTCGGCCAGACAGGTTCTGTTTCTCTGCGGCCACCTCTGGGTGGTCCAGTAGCGGTGGCCGGTCCGTCAGGTGTGGGAGCCATCCGCGAGGACGGTTCCACGGTTGACTCGTCTAGTGACGACTCTTCGGAGTCTGAAGACGAGGAGGAGAGGTTGCTGCGGCCCGTGAAGCCGCAGGTGGAGAATATGGAGGTTGATTCCGTCCTGGACGGAACCGGCCTCCATTTGTCTGGTTTGGCGCAAGCCAGGTCAGCGGCTCCGCCTGTGGCTGAGGCCAATCCGGTACCGTGCACCGGTTCCGTGCGGCTTGGTTTGGCACCAGCCGTCACGGGAACGGGTGTGCCGGGCCGGGCGTGGTACTCACCTATCTCGCCTGGTCCGGCAGTCGGACGTGAGGTGCCGTTGGCGCCCGTGTCCGGCTATGGTTCCGCGACTGCTACGGGTCCGTGCGGACCTACCCCATGGACCGGAGTGTTTCATGGGGTGGCGGCGGAACCGTGTGGTACCGGAGTGCCTGGCGTGTCAGCCGTGGCTCCTTGCCGGGAGGCCGTGGCTGGCAGGCCCGTGAGCACGTCAACGGGTGACGTGTTTGCGGGGGTGTCTTCATCGGAGGTAGATTGGTCAGATGCTCTGGCGTGGCTAGCCAGGGTTGACCCATCTGGTTTCGGCCACGGTCGATGAAGATGCGCCCCGTCCGTCGGTTGCGTCGATCAGGGCGGGGATTTTGCCCGCGGCCCGGATCCAGTCAGTGGGACTGGATCTACGGTTCATAGATTTGTTGGACGCTATTTATAGCAAACAACTGATGACCAAGGGTCAGCTCCCTGCGGCCTCCAGGGAGGTGCGGGCAAGATGTCGTATTCCGCGGTGGGAATACGACAGATATGGTGTAGTCCCGTCGGTCACTGAGGATGACCGATGGGTACTGGGCGTCCAGAGTGCCGTGGCGGGTGGCCCCGGTCCGGCACTTGTGGACAAGTCTCAGGTACACCAGGAAGAAGTCCTGTCCCTATGCGGTGAGGGCAGCGATGAGCGCTGTCAACCACTCGTATCGTCTCCTTCAGTCGGTGTGGGCTGAAGCGGGGGCAGGCCACCCTGTGGCGCTTTCATGTGTCAATGACGGCCTGGTGCTGTCTATGGACGCATTGGCAAGGGTGCAAGCGCGAGTGATGAAATCCAGGAGGCAAATGGTCATTGACCATATGCGTCCGGCTACGGCAGTCAGGGAGCGTCTTCTTGGGACGCCCCTGACAGGGCCTAGCATCTTCGGTGGCCAAGCGCGGGCCATCTTAGAGGATACCGCCAGTATCGCGCAGAATCGGTTAGCGGTAAACCTACAGCTAGAGCTAGTGCGGCAAGCGCACGCACTAGGGGCTGTGGGGAAACCGCTAACGGGACTACCTTCAAAGAGGCAGAAGAAGCATAAGGGCACGGCGAAAGCTAGGCCTGTTGCGACTTCTGCTTCAGCTGAGTTTTCGGAGCCGCCGGCGAAGAAGCCCAGGAAGGTTGTAGAGGCGCCTACCCTCCCCAATGTTGCTCCTGACCGCCCTAGAGGCGGGAAGGGGAAGGGTATGGCTAAGGCCTCAAAGGGAGGACAGAAGGGGCCGAAGCGTACCTGAGGGTACGAAAGCTCCCTTCATATCCGCCTGGACCGCGCCTGTGCGACAGGAACAGCGGTGCCAGTTATACCCGTCGTGCCTAGAACGAAATGGTTCTCTCTCTTTCTCTCATTAAGGAAGAGAGGGGGGGGGGCGGACTGCGAGCCAGACAACCCCGTTAGACGTCGAGGCGTCTATGGTGGGTGGAAGGCTCATGCGTTTCGTCGAGGCCTGGTGAGGTGTGACATCAGACAGTCTGGTCCTGGGATGGTTATCCCAGGGTTACATGCCGGAGTGGTGGGACTTTCCACCACAAAATCTGTCTTTGGCACCTGTCTGGACACCCGTACCAAGGGAGCCAGACAAGTTAGAAGCCGTTCAAAAGGAAGTGTCGGGTTTGCTTCTGAAGGGAGCAATAAAACCAGCAAACCGAAACACTCCAGGCTTCTATTCAAACATGTTCCTTGTCCCCAAGAGCACAGGGGGATGGAGACCCATACTCAATCTCAGGCCATTAAATTGGTTTATCCATACGCCTCGGTTCCAGATGGGAACGCCGAGGTCGGTAATGGCGGGATTGAGGAAAGGAATGTGGTGTGTATCGATCGATCTGAAAGATGCATATTTCCACATTCCTATTAATCGGAGTTGGCACAGGTTTCTGAGATTTGCGTTTCAGAATCAAGTATGGGAGTTTACAGTTCTCCCGTTCGGCCTGTCGACAGCTCCGAGGGTTTTCACAAGAGTGGTCCTTGTGGTGACAGCGTTTCTCAGAAAAGAGAACGTGGCGCTACACACCTACATGGACGACTGGCTGCTCAAGGCAGACTCGGCAGCCAGGTTGAACGTGGATACTGCTCTGACTCTGAAGTTACTTTCAGATCTAGGCTGGATAGTCAACGAGGAGAAATCGGAGTTGATGTCCACTCAACATTTCGTTTATTTGGGGATGCGATTCGACCTCGAGGAGGGCAGGGTTTGCCCGTCAGAGCCCAGAGTGGTGTCTCTGTTAGCCATCCTCAAGAGTTTTCGAGTGGGAAACCACATTCAGGGGAGGCGGTTCCTTCAGATGCTGGGCATGATGGTCTCCATGGAGCAGGTTATCCCGTACGCTGCTCTAATGCGAAGGCCTATCCAGTTGTATCTGATGTCTCTGTGGAAACAGAGAACAGAACCCCTGTCAAAACTGGTGCCAGTTTTGGAGCCGATAATATCGCATCTTCTATGGTGGAAACAGCGTCAGAATCTCCTATTAGGGGTTTCGCTGCACCTACCCCACCCCCAGCTGTCCGTGTACACGGATGCATCGCTGGAGGGGTGGGGTGCCTGCCTGGGAGAACACCAGGTCTCGGGCACATGGACTCTCCCGGAGAGTCAGCGGCATATCAATCTGTTGGAAATGATGGCAGTGGAACTGGCGTTGGAAGAGTTCCTTCCGATGATCAGGGGCAAGGTGATATTGATACGGTCGGACAATTCAACAGTAGTATCATATATAAATCGCCAAGGCGGGACCAGGTCGCCCACTCTGTGTATCAGGGTGTGGCACTTGATTCAATGGTGCAGGAATTACTCGGTTGTTTTGAAAGCAGCTCATATTCCTGGGCGATTGAACATTCTGGCGGATCCTTTGTCTCGCAGACAGAGAATTCTGCCAACAGAATGGTCTCTCAACCCTCCAGTTCTTCACAGGATCTTCGAGCATTGTGGCAAACCCAACGTGGACTTGTTCGCCACAAGGGAAAATGCTCAAATCATGACTTATGTCTCGCCGATTCCAGATCCTAATGCCGTCGATACAGACGCTCTGGCGTTAAGCTGGAGAGGGATGCACGCTTACGCGTACCAACCCACCATTCTTCTACCGAAGATATTGGTGAAGATCAGGGAGGAACCGTGCCTGGTCCTGCTATAGCGCTATTTGGCCCAGCAGGGCGTGGTTCACGGATCTTCGGGGTCTGCAGGTGGAAAATCCAGTGCAGTTACCCGAGATTCTGAACATAATCTCCCAGGCCAAGGGACGCTTCCTAGATGAGTGTCCCGAAATGTTATTGACTGCGTGGTTGTTGTCAAACAACGTTCCACGTCGGAGGGCTTTTCTCGACATGCTGCAGATTTCATCGCAGCTGCGAGAGGGAGGTCAACCTTCAAGTCATAAAACAACAAGGTTAACGGATTTGCAGACTGGTGTGAAGAAAAGGGTATTGATACCTTTCATTCCACTATTCAGCAGATAGCAGACTTTCTCTGTGAACTGTTCTTTTCAGGACTAGCTCCTGTCACAATTGGTGGATACAAGTCAGCTTTGGCATCAGTTATCCCTTGTCTAGCCAACAGGGATAGTCCAGAGGTGGCCCAGTTGAGTGTGATGGTGAAGGGAATGAGCAATCTCCGACCGGGACAACAGGTAGTCATTCCAGCCTGGAGTCTATCTTTAGTGCTTAATGTACTGGCCAAGCACCCTTTCGAACCATTGCGTTCGGCTAGTCTAAAGCATTTGACTCTAAAGGTGGTCTTTCTATTGGCAGCTTCCTCAGCTAGAAGGCGCAGTGTGATCCATGCACTTTCAGCAGAGAGGGATCGATTTATTGTCTCCAGAGAGGGTCTGCGTCTACTGCCAAGAGCAGAGTTTATGTCAAAGAACCAATCTTTGAGATATCCCGGCAAACCGATCGTTATACCGAAACTAAGTAGGTTTGATCGTGATGCCAGTGTCTGGTGCCCAGTCTGTGCTTTGACTAAGTACAAAACGGACAGACTCGTTACGGTCGAATGATAGACATCTGTGGATCTGCCATAAGGAGCCATATGGCGCCGCATCCGTGGATTCTATCTCTCGTTGGGTAGTCGAATGCATTCAGACTACCCGTGAGATTACGACTGGGCACCAGGTGTAACGCGCAAGGGCACGATGTTAGAGGAATAGCCGCCTCTTCCGCCCTTTTACAATGGTGTTCCGTTTAAGGACATCATGTCTGTTGCACAATGGCACTATGAGTCCTCTTTCACGGATTACTATATGAGGGATGTGTCAGACTTCGCCAATCCACTCGCTTTAGCTGTTTTGAGATGATAGCTATATGACCACACTGCTCTTCTTCCATTTTTGGCATTTGTAAGAAAGAATTAAGAAGCAGACATGGTCGAGCGAGAGGATATCAACCAGATTGTGTCACTGATGGCCGGACAAGTGAATGGTTGGAGGCTCCAGGTCTGAAATCCAAATACCATGAGGTAATTCAGGATTGAGAGTGTTTTGTATTATGCCTATATATCATGATCATTCATCTTATATATTCATGCTCATTCCCAGGCTAATATATGCAAAGAGCAGTTAACCCTCTTGGCATATTTGTGTTTTCAGGCGAGATGCATGTGCGTGAGTTCTCTCCCTTTTCTTAGGAGAAAAAGGGGGGGGGGGGGTGGGTGGCCAGTGATGCGAATGTGATCGGTTCCGTTAACTTGATGGTCCTTTTAGGTCTCCATTAGTCAAGTTTTAAGTCTAGCTCTTTCTCCAAGGGGCAAAAGTAGCAGTTATGGCTTGCCCCTTCCCACCAGGTTACTGACCAAATCTGGTGTATATCAGAAGTAACAGAATGGTGAGTATTGATCGAAGGATCTTCTTATCATCCCGACAAGTCTGTTTGCTGTGATTTCTGCGTGCTTGTCAAATTTTAGACTGGTGTCCACATACACTCCCAGGTCTTTTTCACAGGTTGTCGTCCCTAGGATTGTAGTCTGGCTGCCATCTTTCATACTGTATTGGAGGTGTTTATTCGATTTGCCTAGGTGCATCACCTTACACTAGGATGCATTAAAGCTCAGTTGCCATTTGTCTGCCAATTTGGTTAAGTTGTTTAGATCAGATTGTAGTGCTTGATGATCTTCGTTTGATGATATCTCTGAGGACACCTTGGTATCATCAGCGAAGAGCTTGCCCACATTATCAACTACTTCGGGCATGTCATTAATGTAGTAGACAAACAGCACTGGGCCAATCACTCTGCCCTGTGGGATCCCGCTGATTACTGGTGCCCATTTTGAGGTGGAACCATTCACAGCTACCCGTTGACTTCTGTTGGATAGGAATTCCTTTATCCAACCTGCTATAAATAATAACCCATGCCCCCTACCGTCTGTTTCCCATGGCAATGCTTGTAACCAGGAAGTCAAAGATGCTCGCAGACAACTTTTTTCTAAAACTGACCTTATTAGTGAGTAAAATAGAAAGCTACAATGTGCAAAGAAATGTCAACATTATAATATATGCGCATATACCCTACTTCCAAAACACATCACTAACTCACAAAAATCTAATATATAAAACTTCTAGCTGACTGAAACACATTGTCTTCTATTTTATATATGTCAGCGACGTCATTAAGTTCCGAGATAAGCTCAGAAAGTCGATACGTCATTACACGTTATCAGGCCTGTCCAAATTGAAAATGTGCGTAACCCATTTTCGGGTTAAGCAAATTTGGTTTAGGTGTAACCCCTTCTGTTTTGCGTAACCATTTCCATGTATTTATGTACAATTTGAAAGGAATTGCGGGAACGGAAAACGGGTTGTCTCAGAAATATTTGTGTAACCCTTGCGCGAACGAAAAATGGTTTACGCCAATTTGGACAGGCCTGGTTATCCTGTAATAATTTTAGGGGTTTCCCAATCACGCGTCTTATAAACAAACAATGACATTACCTACTGCATACGATATAAGAGAATCAAGATTTTGACCGATTTTCAAAGAAATAATAGCGTTTTGTAGAAGACTGTTAACCTGGAAAGCAGTCTTGATATTTTTTCTGTGTTTTGACTACAGCGGCCCACCGTAGATAATGTTCTTTATTTCTCTGAAATACGACCACCTACCCTGACGCTTTCCAGAGGTGATACAAAAACTTTCCTCTGCAAAAAATTAGATTTTGTGGACACTTGGGGAAATAGGACTGACTCCAAACACAATTTCAATCAGAGAAGATTAATTAATTTTATTGTGATATCAATTGTAGTAAGTACCGCGAGAATATGGAACACCATGATATATGGTCAGGGTACCTGTTTCTAACATGGTTCTATTTCTAACAATTGTTCCTTTTTGTATTCTCCCGCACTCGTTGTCTTGGTGACATCGTTAAAACATGTTTATTTCAATAGATACATTGAAATTGATCAATTTTACACAACATTTGAAGATTTTATCAAAATGTAGCAGAAATAAGTAATTATTTTACCTATCTTTTTTATTTGACGAGTGAAAAACATGTTTTCGCTACTACTTTTTTGAGGGTCCATAAAATGTTCATAACTGGTAAGGAAATGAAACACACCGGTCCAGTTTTCGCATTAGATGACATATACCAGTTGCTGTCAAACACATTATGTTGATTTCACCAACATAACATTTTTTCTTTTCTATGGATGCACCGAAGGGACATGGGGTCCTTATATTGTTTTCAAATCTAGATTGATTTTATTCACGCACATGCCCAATCCAAACACGGCTATAGTTTCTATATGTGGTAAAGATTAAAACAATTTTAATGTTTTACGGTATGCATGACAATCCTTATTTCCATTTTAAACACCAGATTTACCCTTTACAAAGCAAGGATATAGAATTTTGATTTTGAAAATGGTGTTGCTGGTGTCTAAAATGGAATTTGACCAGGTCTAAATTTACTACAATAACATAAATTGTGCTTCCTTTTTAGCAGCCTTTGTAACATTATTTTGATGACAGACTCTCCTGGTGTCATATCATAGACAGTGATGTCATAGCACCATCTTGTCACTATATAAATAGCGAATTTACATCCATGTTAGAAACTGGTACCTAAGTACACAAAACCTCTCTAAAAAGCGATTTTGTGTATTTACAAACAGTAAATTTATTTGGAGTAATTAAAATATTGTAATGCATGTATTATTTCACCGAACACTTGTCAATTACTAAACAGAAGTCATTTCTTGACAAAGCCTAAATTTGTATGCAATGAGCAAAACTGTCTATACCCTGTTAGAAACCGATACTCGGACCATATACTCTCGCCTCATATTCTCGCGGGTTCCATATTCTCGCAGCAATATCATACTTTGCTATAAATAATTTTAACAAACAGGCTATATCCTTATTCTTACCCCTCATGAAAAGCGTGTGTTTATTTCTGTTATTAATTTTGCTGCTTTCTTTGTATGGCGAAAAAAGCATCATAGAAGTATTGCCTTGCTTATTAAAATGTTGTAGACATTGAAAACATTATAAAATAATTTTATTCATATTGTTTTAACCAGATTTCGTTGGAAATCGAAATCCCATAATAAACTTATGGGGAGGGGTGAGAATCAAGATATAGCCGACAAGCGCCCTATACCCGTTGTTATCCCCGCATTTAAAAAACCTGGAGATATTGTTATCGCATCCGCCTGTCCATCCGTCTGTCACGCTATCTCCTCCCAAACAATTGGGTGGAATTAAATCAAATTTGATATGTGGGTTACCCATATTGTTCCGCTTTGCAAAACGATATTTAGATTTGGCTCTGCCCCCAGGGGGCCATGTCAGGGGTCAAAAGGTCAAATCATTTATAACGCAACGCCTCTGAAATCATTAGACAGAACTCAACTAAATTTGATATCTGAGTTACCCATATGATTGCGGAGTGCACGAGCCCATTTAGATTTGTCTCCGCCCCCTGGGAGGGGGGGGGGGGTGTGTCAAAAGGTTAAATTTTAACCTGCAGAAATTGATTGTAGCGCATCTCCAAAACCATTGGACGGAGTTCAACCAAATTTGGTCTATGGATTACTCATATCAATGTGGAGTACATGAGCACATTTACATTTGGCCCCACCCCTAAGGGTGGGTGAGGGGTGGGGGTCAAAAGGTAAAAAAATTGATTGTAATGCCACTCTGACACTGTTGGACGGAATTCAACCAAATTTAGTATGTCAGTTACCCATATCAATGTGGAGTAAATGAGCACATTTGCATTTGGCCCCAGCCCCAGGGCGTAGGGGATGGGGGTAAAAAGTTCATGAAATTGATTGTAATGCAACTCCTATGAAATCGTTAGACGGAACTCAACAAAATTTGGTTTCTCCTTCGATCAATTCTCACCATTCTGTTACTTCTGATATACAGCTGGCCTTGACAGCGGCTCTAGGATTATAGACTTAGAAAGCTTTACCGACTCATGGGAACCGGGTACTCGGCTCCCAACTGCCGAGTACCCGTTTACCATAGAGCTCATTCTTGTTTGCATAGCAACAAGAGCAATACATGCTTTCTGCATTGAGGATTTTAGTGCTTTTTTGTCAAAGAAAATCTATGTCTTTAATCTGTAGTGATAGTTTGTGTGTTCGTGAAAGGATTAACTAAAGGATACTATGGAGAATACCGCCGAAGATAACCAGGTTGTATCATTCTTTATTATCCATAGTTAAAAGACTTAGGTCTCTAAATTTCGCTGTGTCGCATGTTCCAATTTCTGACCCCATAGAATCTGGGACGTGTGCTAACAACGATATATGCCAGACGATCGCCTTCTTTAACCCCCAACAGGCGATCGGCAGATATGAAAATAGGTGTTATGCTACGGTATTTCTAACACGAATATCGGCTGACGTCGTTCTCCGTAGGATCCGAGCGGGTGACGTCACACCCGGTCGCTCGGATGTTTATGTGAAGAAAATTTTTTTCATTAATTCGCGCATCTTGTTCTGGGTGCTGCGTACTAAAAATGGTACCGGAAACTTTAGAATGATCAAGTTTACGTGCGATCACGATCGGTTTGCAATGATCGGTGGTTTCAAAATTCTTGAGTAGATGCGTGGTCTGCGGTCTGTTATACATTTTGTTGTTTTCTTCACATATCGTGCTGCTTTCGTTAGGAGTATAATTTATATTGATTAGTAAATATACCCCGAATGCTATGCGATATGATTCCTGGAGCCGTTACACATCCTGGAGGATCTATTATGGGTGTGTTTAATGCCCGTCTCGTTCTTCTCGTCATAATCAATGCGATCGTTGTTGTAACGTGGCGGGGTGGGGTGCGGGAGGGTTACAGTTAATTTATGAGTCAAATTATTTGAAAATTAATTGTCTGCCTTCCATCCGGGTCTCGTTCCGCTTGTTTATTGTAGGTTTGTGCTTATGTTATAGGCCAAGCCAGCCCCGCCATCATGTGACGAATGCCATAAGTTTGTCCGTGTCGTGTTCAAGGACCATGTCTGTTTTAGGTGTGCCCTGTGTAATATTGATCATAGGTGTAATGTTTGTGCAGTGTGGTCCGTTGAGATGATGGTTAAGTTCCTTGCCCAGAAGGACTTGGCTGGGTCTGACGCGGGGTCAGGCGGTCCGAGAGTAAATCGTGGAGCGCCTGGTTCGGCCGGTGGGGGGGGGGGGGGGGGCTCCACATCCCCAGCTGGAGGTGGCGGAGATGGCACCGCCGGCGTGGTTTGGTCCGGCTATGCAGGGTTTTCTGCATAGCATTCTGCCCACGCTGGTGTCGTCCCTGCTACCAAAGGTTGGGGGGCAGTTTCTCCCCATGCCTGGTACGGATCCTGTCCTCGGACAGGATTCTGGACTGGTTACCGAGGGGGCCGTCTCGTACGGCCCCCTGGCAGTCCCGCCTGGCTTCGGCCAGACGGGTTCTGTTTCTCTGCGGCCACCTCTGGGTGGTCCAGTAGCGGTGGCCGGTCCGTCAGGTGTGGGAGCCATCCGCGAGGACGGTTCCACGGTTGACTCGTCTAGTGACGACTCTTCGGAGTCTGAAGACGAGGAGGAGAGGTTGCGGCGGCCCGTGAAGCCGCAGGTGGAGAATATGGAGGTTGATTCCGTCCTGGACGGAACCGGCCTCCATTTGTCTGGTTTGGCGCAAGCCAGGTCAGCGGCTCCGCCTGTGGCTGAGGCCAATCCGGTACCGTGCACCGGTTCCGTGCGGCTTGGTTTGGCACCAGCCGTCACGGGAACGGGTGTGCCGGGCCGGGCGTGGTACTCACCTATCTCGCCTGGTCCGGCAGTCGGACGTGGGGTGCCGTTGGCGCCCGTGTCCGGCTATGGTTCCGCGACTGCTACGGGTCCGTGCGGACCTACCCCATGGACCGGAGTGTTTCATGGGGTGGCGGCGGAACCGTGTGGTACCGGAGTGCCTGGCGTGTCAGCCGTGGCTCCTTGCCGGGAGGCCGTGGCTGGCAGGCCCGTGAGCACGTCAACGGGTGACGTGTTTGCGGGGGGTGTCTTCATCGGAGGTAGATTGGTCAGATGCTCTGGCGTGGCTAGCCAGGGTTGACCCATCTGTGGTTTCGGCCACGGCCGATGAAGATGCGCCCCGTCCGTCGGTTGCGTCGATCAGGACGGGGATTTTGCCCGCGGCCCGGATCCAGTCAGTGGGACTGGATCTACGGTTCATAGATTTGTTGGACGCTATTTATAGCAAACAACTGATGACCAAGGGTCAGCTCCCTGCGGCCTCCAGGGAGGTGCGGGCAAGATGTCGTATTCCGCGGTGGGAATACGACAGATATGGTGTAGTCCCGTCGGTCACTGAGGATGACCGATGGGTACTGGGCGTCCAGAGTGCCGTGGCGGGTGGCCCCGGTCCGGCACTTGTGGACAAGTCTCAGGTACACCAGGAAGAAGTCCTGTCCCTATGCGGTGAGGGCAGCGATGAGCGCTGTCAACCACTCGTATCGTCTCCTTCAGTCGGTGTGGGCTGAAGCGGGGGCAGGCCACCCTGTGGCGCTTTCATGTGTCAATGACGGCCTGGTGCTGTCTATGGACGCATTGGCAAGGGTGCAAGCGCGAGTGATGAAATCCAGGAGGCAAATGGTCATTGACCATATGCGTCCGGCTACGGCAGTCAGGGAGCGTCTTCTTGGGACGCCCCTGACAGGGCCTAGCATCTTCGGTGGCCAAGCGCGGGCCATCTTAGAGGATACCGCCAGTATCGCGCAGAATCGGTTAGCGGTAAACCTACAGCTAGAGCTAGTGCGGCAAGCGCACGCACTAGGGGCTGTGGGGAAACCGCTAACGGGACTACCTTCAAAGAGGCAGAAGAAGCATAAGGGCACGGCGAAAGCTAGGCCTGTTGCGACTTCTGCTTCAGCTGAGTTTTCGGAGCCGCCGGCGAAGAAGCCCAGGAAGGTTGTAGAGGCGCCTACCCTCCCCAATGTTGCTCCTGACCGCCCTAGAGGCGGGAAGGGGAAGGGTATGGCTAAGGCCTCAAAGGGAGGACAGAAGGGGCTGAAGCGTACCTGAGGGTACGAAAGCTCCCTTCATATCCGCCTGGACCGCGCCTGTGCGACAGGAACAGCGGTGCCAGTTATACCCGTCGTGCCTAGAACGAAATGGTTCTCTCTCTCTCTCTCTCGTTAAGGAAGAGGGGGGGGGGGGGGGCGGACTGCGAGCCGGACAACCCCGTTAGACGTCGAGGCGTCTATGGTGGGTGGAAGCCTCATGCGTTTCGTCGAGGCCTGGTGAGGTGTGACATCAGACAGTCTGGTCCTGGGATGGTTATCCCAGGGTTACATGCCGGAGTGGTGGGACTTTCCACCACAAAATCTGTCTTTGGCACCTGTCTGGACACCCGTACCAAGGGAGCCAGACAAGTTAGAAGCCGTTCAAAAGGAAGTGTCGGGTTTGCTTCTGAAGGGAGCAATAAAACCAGCAAACCGAAACACTCCAGGCTTCTATTCAAACATGTTCCTTGTCCCCAAGAGCACAGGGGGATGGAGACCCATACTCAATCTCAGGCCATTAAATTGGTTTATCCATACGCCTCGGTTCCAGATGGGAACGCCGAGGTCGGTAATGGCGGGATTGAGGAAAGGAATGTGGTGTGTATCGATCGATCTGAAAGATGCATATTTCCACATTCCTATTAATCGGAGTTGGCACAGGTTTCTGAGATTTGCGTTTCAGAATCAAGTATGGGAGTTTACAGTTCTCCCGTTCGGCCTGTCGACAGCTCCGAGGGTTTTCACAAGAGTGGTCCTTGTGGTGACAGCGTTTCTCAGAAAAGAGAACGTGGCGCTACACACCTACATGGACGACTGGCTGCTCAAGGCAGACTCGGCAGCCAGGTTGAACGTGGATACTGCTCTGACTCTGAAGTTACTTTCAGATCTAGGCTGGATAGTCAACGAGGAGAAATCGGAGTTGATGTCCACTCAACATTTCGTTTATTTGGGGATGCGATTCGACCTCGAGGAGGGCAGGGTTTGCCCGTCAGAGCCCAGAGTGGTGTCTCTGTTAGCCATCCTCAAGAGTTTTCGAGTGGGAAACCACATTCAGGCGAGGCGGTTCCTTCAGATGCTGGGCATGATGGTCTCCATGGAGCAGGTTATCCCGTACGCTGCTCTAATGCGAAGGCCTATCCAGTTGTATCTGATGTCTCTGTGGAAACAGAGAACAGAACCCCTGTCAAAACTGGTGCCAGTTTTGGAGCCGATAATATCGCATCTTCTATGGTGGAAACAGCGTCAGAATCTCCTATTAGGGGTTTCGCTGCACCTACCCCACCCCCAGCTGTCCGTGTACACGGATGCATCGCTGGAGGGGTGGGGTGCCTGCCTGGGAGAACACCAGGTCTCGGGCACATGGACTCTCCCGGAGAGTCAGCGGCATATCAATCTGTTGGAAATGATGGCAGTGGAACTGGCGTTGGAAGAGTTCCTTCCGATGATCAGGGGCAAGGTGATATTGATACGGTCGGACAATTCAACAGTAGTATCATATATAAATCGCCAAGGCGGGACCAGGTCGCCCACTCTGTGTATCAGGGTGTGGCACTTGATTCAATGGTGCAGGAATTACTCGGTTGTTTTGAAAGCAGCTCATATTCCTGGGCGATTGAACATTCTGGCGGATCCTTTGTCTCGCAGACAGAGAATTCTGCCAACAGAATGGTCTCTCAACCCTCCAGTTCTTCACAGGATCTTCGAGCATTGTGGCAAACCCAACGTGGACTTGTTCGCCACAAGGGAAAATGCTCAAATCATGACTTATGTCTCGCCGATTCCAGATCCTAATGCCGTCGATACAGACGCTCTGGCGTTAAGCTGGAGAGGGATGCACGCTTACGCGTACCAACCCACCATTCTTCTACCGAAGATATTGGTGAAGATCAGGGAGGAACCGTGCCTGGTCCTGCTATAGCGCTATTTGGCCCAGCAGGGCGTGGTTCACGGATCTTCGGGGTCTGCAGGTGGAAAATCCAGTGCAGTTACCCGAGATTCCGAACATAATCTCCCAGGCCAAGGGACGCTTCCTAGATGAGTGTCCCGAAATGTTATTGACTGCGTGGTTGTTGTCAAACAACGTTCCACGTCGGAGGGCTTTTCTCGACATGCTGCAGATTTCATCGCAGCTGCGAGAGGGAGGTCAACCTTCAAGTCATAAAACAACAAGGTTAATAGATTTGCAGACTGGTGTGAAGAAAAGGGTATTGATACCTTTCATTCCACTATTCAGCAGATAGCAGACTTTCTCTGTGAACTGTTCTTTTCAGGACTAGCTCCTGTCACAATTGGTGGATACAAGTCAGCTTTGGCATCAGTTATCCCTTGTCTAGCCAACAGGGATAGTCCAGAGGTGGCCCAGTTGAGTGTGATGGTGAAGGGAATGAGCAATCTCCGACCGGGACAACAGGTAGTCATTCCAGCCTGGAGTCTATCTTTAGTGCTTAATGTACTGGCCAAGCACCCTTTCGAACCATTGCGTTCGGCTAGTCTAAAGCATTTGACTCTAAAGGTGGTCTTTCTATTGGCAGCTTCCTCAGCTAGAAGGCGCAGTGTGATCCATGCACTTTCAGCAGAGAGGGATCGATTTATTGTCTCCAGAGAGGGTCTGCGTCTACTGCCAAGAGCAGAGTTTATGTCAAAGAACCAATCTTTGAGATATCCCGGCAAACCGATCGTTATACCGAAACTAAGTAGGTTTGATCGTGATGCCAGTGTCTGGTGCCCAGTCTGTGCTTTGACTAAGTACAAAACGGACAGACTCGTTACGGTCGAATGATAGACATCTGTGGATCTGCCATAAGGAGCCATATGGCGCCGCATCCGTGGATTCTATCTCTCGTTGGGTAGTCGAATGCATTCAGACTACCCGTGAGATTACGACTGGGCACCAGGTGTAACGCGCAAGGGCACGATGTTAGAGGAATAGCCGCCTCTTCCGCCCTTTTACAATGGTGTTCCGTTTAAGGACATCATGTCTGTTGCACAATGGCACTATGAGTCCTCTTTCACGGATTACTATATGAGGGATGTGTCAGACTTCGCCAATCCACTCGCTTTAGCTGTTTTGAGACGATAGCTATATGACCACACTGCTCTTCTTCCATTTTTGGCATTTGTAAGAAAGAATTAAGAAGCAGACATGGTCGAGCGAGAGGATATCAACCAGATTGTGTCACTGATGGCCGGACAAGTGAATGGTTGGAGGCTCCAGGTCTGAAATCCAAATACCATGAGGTAATTCAGGATTGAGAGTGTTTTGTATTATGCCTATATATCATGATCATTCATCTTATATATTCATGCTCATTCCCAGGCTAATATATGCAAAGAGCAGTTAACCCTCTTGGCATATTTGTGTTTTCAGGCGAGATGCATGTTCGTGAGTTCTCTCCCTTTTCTTAGGAGAAAAAGGGGGGGGGGGGGTGGCCAGTGATGCGAATGTGATCGGTTCCGTTAACTTGATGGTCCTTTTAGGTCTCCATTAGTCAAGTTTTAAGTCTAGCTCTTTCTCCAAGGGGCAAAAGTAGCAGTTATGGCTTGCCCCTTCCCACCAGGTTACTGACCAAATCTGGTGTATATCAGAAGTAACAGAATGGTGAGTATTGATCGAAGGAGAATGAAAGAAATTTAAATTTCCCTTTCTCCGAGATCTAACAATACTCACCATTCTGTTATGGACCCAGCCTCCCAGCCCCACGGAGGCAAGCCATGGGTTTCTCTTGTTTGGTGGCTATGCAAACAATATGAGCTCTATGGTAGACGGGTACTCGGCAGTTGGGAGCCGAGTACCCGGTTCCAAGGAGTCGGTAAAGCTTTCTAAGTCTATAGTCCTAGAGCCAGCTGTATATATCCGAAGTAACAGAATGGTATTGTTAGATCTCGGAGATTTAAATTCTCGGAGACAGAGGGTTCTGCCAACAGAATGGCCTCTCAACCCTCCAGTTCTTCACAGGATCTTCGCGCATTGGGGCAAACTCAATGTGGACTTGTTCGCCACAAAGGAAAATGCTCAAATCATGACTTATGTCTCGCCGATTCCAGATTCAAATGCCGAAGATATTGGTGAAGATCAGAGAGGAACCGTGCCTGGTCCTGCTAATAGCGCCATTTTGGCCCAGCAGGTTGTGGTTCCCGGATCTTCTAGATCTGCTGGCGGACAATCCAGTGCAGTTACCCGAGATTCCAAGCATAATCTCCCAGGCCAAGGGACGCTTCCTACACGAGCGTCCCGAAATGTTCAAGTTGACTCTGTGGCTGTTATCAAACAATGTTCCACGTCAGAAGGTTTTTCTCGACAAGATGCGAAATTCATCGCAGCTGCGAGAAGTAGGTCAACCTTCAAGTCATATAACAACAAGGTTAACAAATTTGCAGACTGGTGTGAAGGAAAGGGTATTGATACCTTTCAATCCACTATTCAGCAAATAGCAGACTTTCTCTGTGAGCTGTTCTTTTCAGGACTAGCTCCTGTCACAATTGCTGGATACAAGTCAGCTTTGGCATCAGTTATCCCTTGTCTAGCCAACAGGGATAGTCCAGAAGTTAGCTAGGCCCAGTTAAATGTGATGGTGAAGGGAATGAGCAATCTCTGACCGAGACAACCGGTAGTCATTCCTGCCTGGAGTCTATCTTTAGTGCTTAATGTACTGGCCAAGCACCCTTTCGAACCATTGCGTTCGGCTAGTCTAAAGTATTTGACTCTAAAGGCAGTCTTTCTATTGGCAGCTTCCTTGGCGGCCATCTTGCATAATTTTCTCGTCAAAGGCGCCTATGCTTAAGCAATGGGAAATTTAAAATGTCTTCTCGAGAACTACCATGCCAATTTCAATTATATTTGGCAGGAAACATCCTTAGGGCATAAGGATCCAAGTTTGTTCAAATGAACCCGATCGGGCAATTTGCCCAGCGGCCATTTTGGATTTCGGCCTATTTCAGGAAATGTCTTTATAAATCTTCTCCGAAACCACTTGCAGAATCTTCATCTAGGCCACGAGGTAAGCCAAGTTTGTTCAAGAGGACCTTGATTTACCAAATGGTTCGACGACCATCTTGAATAACCTGGTTTTCACGAAAATCACTCCTTCAGAACCGCTGAAGGGATCACGCCAAAATTTGGGCCATTAAAATTTGTGCAAGGGAAGTTGATCCAAGTGGTCCAATCAAAATGTAGTCTGTTTGGCGGCCATATTGCACTTGCAAAAATGTCCACCAACTCATTTAAAAGACTGCTAAACCACCCACCAAAAATTTTGACAAAAATTGATGGTGCTCCAGGTGAGCGACACAGGCCCTTTGGGCCTCTTGTTTTCTACATGGTACTGAGGCAATACTCCACACCGTACGAGAGGTGTTCAGTTTATTTTGTCACAAATTTCAAATAAGTATTTAATCAACAATAATTATCACAAAATAATTTCATTGCAGAAGATGTTCAATTTGAGACCCATGAGCATGATATATCAGTCTACAGCGCTTAGGCCAAGAAGAAAGGGCTTAATTGATCACAGTTTGACTTAGTGCCTTCCATTCGGTTTTGAGAGCACATTTTAGACTGTTAAGACTTGTAACTTTCCACTTATGTAGCCAGCGCTTGACAATCCCCCAGATACTAAAGTCCATAGGGGCAGCATCCGGCGACTTAGGCATCCATTCTTCAGGGCTAATGAATTTAACATTGTTCTGCTTTAAGTATGTTACGCTCTCGTGCAGTATGAGAGGAGGCACTATCTTGGTGAAAAACCATGTCCTTCTGTTTGTTTCTTGGAATAATTTGGGAACATAATGTTTCAAAAAGGGTCTCAAAACATGTTTGATGTAATAATCAGCATTGATTTTCACATTCCGATCAATGAATTTAAGACTGGTTTTTCAGTAATGACTAACGCCTGCCCATACCATGAAACCAGGCGCGAAACTGTCACGTTTAACAAACTTCAACTTATCCATATCAATTTGTCCTTTCCTAACATAACAGACTCACCATTTTCCGTAGCTTCCACCTAGATAAAACATAGCCTCATCTGTGGTGACAAAGTTATTCCACTTCCCCACACACAGCTTCAGGTACAGCCTCCAGCTCCTCTTCCGCCTCTTTTCAACCTTCTCTAGGGATAGTTTATGAACCAAACATTTTTTTCTCAGTTTTGCCTTGATAACACTGTTTATGGTGTTATTTACGGATCCCAGACTAATTCCTAATAGATTGCTCATCTCACGTTGTGTCGGTGGATTAATTCTTGCTATCATTTTCTTCACTTTGTCTATCACTTGTTTTGATACTACAGTTCGTCTTATTCTGATTTTCAACGTAACAGATTTTCCATGTGTTAGATTCGTCAATTGTCATTCTTTTCCGATGTTATTCTTTACGCGATAAATGGTCCTCACACGGACACTGATATTTTCTTTCAAACGTTCATTTCTGATCAGTGACGGCGTCGTTCCCCTCCTCAAAAGATGGAGAATTATGCCCTCCGCTCTCTCGCTTATTTTATGTCTTGGCATGTTGAAAACTTTTAACAAACTAAACTAGCGTGTTGGTAAGCTCATGGGCTTTGTAAAAAGGTATTGTGAGTGAGACAATTGACCAAAAGTGTGCAGCAAGAAACCGTGCAATCTTGTGACAAAATAAACTGAACACCTCGTATATAATGCAAGGCAGGACTCTGCACCATATGTGCATGTATAGGAGATGAAATTACATTGTTTCAGTTATCCAATTGCATCCACGTCATCAAACTTAACTCAATATATGGGCTCTTAATGCTTGACATTGTGTGTAGTGTTACAATTTACATACATTGACAATCAATTAATCTATGACGTCGCCCATTATAATCAAAATAAAATTTGACAAAACTATGAACTTGTGCAACTGCTAATTTGTTACCAATCCAATTTTCGTTAATAGAGTTACAGACATGACAGAGAAGACTACATGTGGTAGAAGTGCGAAATACATTATGACAATCAATGACACTGATCCAAACAGATAGGAAAAGTATTTAGAGTGGGATGCATAAACAAAGATAGAGCGCCATGTTGACAATGGCCATAAAGTCAACACAGATAAGCTGCAAGAGAGTAGGCGTGCACAATTTATTTTTAAAATCACGATTTTTACAATGTAATTGAGGAAAAAACGGAAAATCGTCACAAATTTCATGTTGGTTTAAAATCTGAGGTGTATACTTTTCTGTCACATTCTAACAGTACATGAGTACAATTATAATTGATTCACGCCTGCGTTCATTATGTTTTATCCCGCCGTGCCATGCACATGCCGAATAAATACTAATCACAACACAAAGCGCTACGATAAACAAGCTAGCGATAGCAAGGTAGCACCTTTGTTATTGAGAAAACCAGCTAGTTACTCTGTCGAATCGCCATATAATTTTCTTTCTTTCACTGCAGATCCTGAGTCTGTAGCGATATACCAAGTCTACTAGGTTGCAGAGTGTTAGGCAATAATCAGTCTTCTTCTTTTCGTTCGCTGATCATACCGCCAGTCCTGTAAGTGACTATCGACATGATCATAAGCGTTAAGTGCGTGGATCCATGGTTTATTAGAGTGCACCATGTGGCCTGGAACCTCCGTCTTCAACACTCGAGGTTTCTGTCAGGGTTACCTCACCCTTACCTCCTTTAGTCGCCTCTTACGACACGCAGAGGATACGGAAGGTGTATTCTAAGCCCCACCTACAGGGCAAAGCAATAATCAGTGAACGTAATTCTTTTTAATTCGAGAGTTAGCAATTTCAATTAATAACAAGGTCAGACGGTATAATAATTTTTCCTTTTTGATTCGGTTGTCATGTCTAATTAAAGAAAATATAGCTGCAGCATTCGAGATTGTTGTATTTTGAACTGTGCGTTCTGTTGATTACTCTTAAATGTAAATCGTAGGCCTACATTCTGAAAGCAATTATAATCTGCACTATAGGGCGAGTTTACGCCATCACTCTCGTAGCTACTCGAAGCTACCGTTCTATGTATGTAGATTGCACAGTATCTCCCTAGGTATTAATATTAGCATCTTCACGCTACTCGGGTAATGACCTAAACTCGTTCTACAAAGGGAGTCGATAAACGGAAGCTGATACATCACGTGATTTATATTTTTTTTCGACAACATTTTATGTCAAATTTTGATTAAATAAATGATGTATATTCAACTATGCACAATATTTAGGCGGTCCCAATTAATAATTTCAGGCCCCCCCCCCCCTGGCGATGATGGATATAAGGTATACATTAAGCATAGACGTAAGAAGGTAAGAATTTGTCGCATGAAATTGCGTTCTACTTTCGTGCTATTTTTTTTAGCATTTATTTCAACTTTCTAGAAATTCCCAGTTTGTGTGACTTGTTAAGTTTATGCTTTTGGGAATTTGGACCTACGATTTAATCGATCACGATGTTTCAAATCAGAAATCGTGCAAGCCTACAAGAGATGTGGCACGACACCAAACAACAAACAAAGGCAAAATAAGATATCAGAATGAATGAGTGCCACAAGGCATTAGGATGAAATAATTCAAAGACATGAACGCAGAGATGAAAATGATATTACAAGATGAACAAAAGGAATTCATGAGCAAATACATCCAAAGGGACAAAATCCTAAGCAAAAGATAAGAATACAGAATATAAAATTAACAAAACATCTTCACTGGTAAATACACCATGTATACAGAGCCTCATGAAGTCAATAGCAGAAGCAGTAAAACTATGTTCTACCAGTGAAAGCAGGGAGTCATCGCAGCAATCCAAAAAAGTACATGTTAATATTCTAGAATTGTAGAAATATTTCACTTGTCTCTGGAGATCGATTCTGCCACACTTAGGAAAGTGGAGAACATGAAGTGCTCGGAAGGTATTTGACACAATCCAACCAGCAGACCTGATTTGTATAAATTCCAAAGCTAACATCACCCACATGATCAGTAATTCTTGTAGAGACAAGGACAGACAACTGAGACTAGCCTTGTACGCAATCGTTCAGGCAACATTTTGAAAGTAATTTGATTGGGTGCTGTTGCTGCCATATGCGTAACCTATAGTTTTCTGGAAATTGAGATTCAGAGAGTGTGGTGATTGATCGATCCTAACACGGGCAAAGCGTTGGTGGAGCTTAGCTAGACATGGGCAGGGCATAGTTAAAACCTGGATTCCTCCATTGAGAATGCGGCCTCAAATCGATGGTTTACAGAACTTACATTATATAATTAGCTTACCTGGCTTCGGGCCAAGTGAGCCTATGCCATGGCGTCCGTCTGTCCATCAAATCACATCTCATTTCTGCTTTGACTGATTTCAACCAAATTTGGCTGGAAAGATCCTATAGTGGTACTGCTAGGCTCCTGAATTTCTATACAGAATTATGATTGGTCAATTTTTTTTGCCGGCAGTCTTGGATTTTCCAAAATGACTGCAAATGTTTTAAAACACTACTCCTCATTAACTACTTGGGCAATTTCTCTTGGCTTGACTGATATGCTTTAAGATCTCTATACAGAATTTTGATTGGTATATTTTTTCAACGGCCATCTTGAATATTAAAAAAAATGGCGGGAAATCATTTAATATGCTACTCCTCATTAACTGCTTAGGAGATTTCAACAAGACTTGGCTTAGCGCATACTAGGCGGGTAAGTTTCAAACTATTTATACAGAATTTTGATTGCTTAATTTTTCTGCCGGATATCTTGGATTTTCTGAAAATTTCTGATAATAATTTAAAGGTCTACTCATTATTTACCACTTGGCCGATTTCAAGCAAACTTGCTTGGAAGTACCGTAGTGTAATATGCTTCAGAGCGTGTGTATAGAATTGTGATTGATCAATTTTTTTCGGTGCCCATCTTGAATTTTGCGAAGAATGGTGGGAAATGTTTTAAAATGCTACTCCTCATTAACTACTTGGACAATGTCAATCAGACTTGCCTAAAAGGATACTAGGCTGGTAGGTTTCACACTATGTATACAAAATTTTGATTGGGGAATTTTTCTGCTGTCCATCTTAGATTTTCTGAAAATTTCTGGAAATTATTTAGAAGCCTACTCATTAACCACTTGGCTGATTTCAAGCAAACTCCGTTGGAAGGACCCTAGAATTGTCAGCTTCAGAACTTGTATGTATACAGAATTTTGATTGGTCAATTTCTTTGGCAGCCATCCTGAATTTTCTGGAAAATGTTGGGAAATCACTTAAAATGCTACTCATTAACTACTTGAGCAATTTAAACCAGACTTGGCTGGACGGACACTAGCATGGTAGGTTTCAGAATTTGTATACTTCTTCTCGCGTTCATCTTTCTCATGACAGTAATCTTAGACCGTTTTCCTTATTTGGTGCATGAAAGCTGAAGTGGTCACCAAACTGTCTGTCTCATCTGATCGTAGGGTTGGGCGATTTTTCGATATTATCGTCAATATCGCGATATACCGATACCGAAATCGTCATAATTTCGGAAAATCGTAAATATCGTCAATACCGACAGGACGATATTGCACTTTTAACTGTGAGCATAATATAAATAACTAAGTTAGAAATGTCATACTCTTACCTCTATTCGGTCCAGTAATAGTCTTTAAGTAATAATCCAGTCTTTGTCTAAGGTAATAAAAACTTAATAAACTCCAAAATAATCTGTGTTCATTTAATTCATGGTTTGTTTGCGCTAATAAAATGATTTAAAGTACAAAATAATCCTTTCTAGTTCACTTTTCATAATTACATAAATAGACGACGCCATGTTTTTTCTTGCCTCATTCTGAGTGTTAGTTAGTGGGGAATACCATTTGCACTACCCACATTCCAATTTGATGACGTCATTACTACAGGTCAAGCTATTTATCCATTAGTCATTGATCTGCATGGTTAAACATTCTTCTGACCGCGAAAGATTTAAACTTTAAAACTTTTTAGGTCGATAGGAAACCACACACACTTAATCCCTTATCAATACCACAGCTTGGAATGGTTTACCGTTATACGTTTTTATGTAACTTTATACAATATATTTAGCATTTTTAAACGAATCAGATCAAAATTCATTCCACATATAACATTACAGATTTATTCTAATTGAGAAACCGCCTTAAAATAAATAATTTAGGCCTAATTATTTCCAGTCTTCGATCTGTTGTGGCAGTTTTGGTTGCAGTGTTAACTGGGTTAATTTCACAAATCCCGGCTACGCCTTGAGATCAATGGATAGGACCGCTAAGTAGTGAGCGAATTTGAATAGGTCTACAATGGGCCAAATTAGTATTTAATGTTACAGACCAAATAAAATCTGACATAATTGTTTCCAGTCTTCACGCTGGTTCTCGTTCAAAATCATGCAGTGTTATTTTATTAATTTGCATCGTCTACACTAGCGGTGGGCGTGATAACAGCTGTCGGAATTCTGCAGTGTGAATTCTGATTGGCTCAAATCTGATACGGCGGCCAAACAGGTTTTGCTCTGCGGAATTCCTTTCTGAGCAATGAAGTTAATGCGTGTTCCTTGCTCAATCTTTTGACAGTTGTCGTGAGGTAAAGATAACACAAAATACAACACAAGAACAGAAGAAAATCCTTTATTTTTCTTATTTGTGATGAATACGGTTAGTTGCATTACATTCGTTGCTTTAAGCTGTATATTGAAGGGTGTCAAAGTGTGGAATTTCGTGTATTAAATATGCGGAAATGGCAATCATGGCGATCTCAATTTACGGTTTCAAGGCAACAAATTTAATGAAAATAACTTGTAGACAACACCAATTTGAAATACATGTTATTCTATGTTTACACCCTAACTCCACACCCCACCCAAATGACGATATATCGTGATACCGCGGTATTTTAATGAGATACCGATATCGTCATGCCTTGAGCAATATCGCCCAACCCTATCTGATCGTCTCTTCAAAAGATACTTCAATAGGCCAGAAGCTTCTTCTAGCCTGTTCATATCGCTGGCAGTGCTGCAAGAGATGTTCTGCTGTTTCTTCTGCCTGCTGACACTCATAAAGTGCAGAATCTGTAATCTTGAGACGGTGAAGATGTGCATTGAGACGATTGTGACCAGTCCTCAATCTGAAGATACATGTCTGATCATCCCTACTGAGGCTGTGTATTGCATCATTATGCTGCCTGTTGGTGGTTCTTGTGGCTTTAATGATATGCTTCAGTTCTTCAAAGTCAACCTCGCTGTTGAATTGTTCTTTATTTGACCCTTCCTTAGCCAGTTGATCAGCTTTGTCATTTCCTAATATGCCACAATGCGAGGGGATCCACGGTAAGTTGACATTGTTCTCCTTAGCCAGTTGCGTAAGATCTTCATGAATTAAATCTGTACTTTCCTTTCCACTCTCCAGCGCCTGGAGCGCTGAGAGGGAATCTGTCAGGAAGACAATATTTTCATTTCTTTTCGTTGTATCAGCATTTGGCTAGCTAAGATCAGTGCCTGGATTTCTGCAATGTAATTGCTACAGTGCTTCCCTGTTGGCAAGCATGAGTCTGTTATATCTCCACATGGAAACCGAATGTGAGCACCTGCCCCTCCGTTCTTGACAGCCTGGATAGCTGATCCAGCTGTATACACATGTATCCGCTCTTCCTCATGGTGGTTTTCTGCAATATGACTCAATGCAAGAACTTTGTTTGTCACCTCTGCTTGATCTCCCTTGCTTTCAATCCCTGGAATCGAGGGCCAGATTGAAATTGTGTTTTCTATTTCAGAAGCTTTCCACGGTTCCCTCTCAGGGATAGTAGTTATGTTTCTACATCTGGGGAAGATGTCCTACTCTGTTTCTTTCAATTTTCTTTAAAGTTAATAAGAAATTATTCCTTTTGAACCTTCCTCTAGACATTTGGTGAGTCAGCATATGCATGGAATGGTGAGGCATCAATTTGAATTTCTCATATTGAATCTCGGCCTTGATTTCTCGTCTCTGCTGGAGTGGCTGGATATTGGTACGTTCTTCCATCGCTGCTATTGGAGTGGTTTTCATAGACCCTGTTATGATATGAAGAGCCTGATTTTGTACCTTATCCAATGTCTGAAGGGTGCTTGTAGCAGCTGTCATCCATGATGATGAGCCGTATTCGATGATCGGCCTAACTGATCCAGAGTAAACCTGTTTCAGAATTTTCATGTTAGCTCCCCATTTTGTTCCAGAGAGCTTCCGCATAGCTGCCAGTCTTCGCTTGGCTATGCATTCAGCTTTTCTGATTTGCGCCTTCCAGGTTAGTCTTTTGTCAAATATCAGACCAAGATAAGTTACTTCATCCTCAAAGTGCGGAACTGAGTCACCAAATTTCAGACTTGTCTTGTGTTCCTTTTTAGTGGATGGTGTGAATAAAGTTGCGACTGTCTTCTCTTTGTTGATCTGGACAAACCATCTTGTAACCCAAGAATTGAGGTCATCAATTGCGAGTTGCATGCATTAATTGGCTCTTGACACAAAACTCCTCGCTGCTCCATATCACAAGATCATCAGCATACAATGCCGCTTTGGCTCCCATTGGAAGGTTCTTCACCAGGTCATTGATGAATATTGTGAAAAGGGTGTGAGAGACTACACCACCCTGAGGTACACCATGTCGTAGCAGGACTTTCTTGCTGCTCGTCCCATTCTACTGTACTGATGCCTTTCGGTTGTGGAGATACTGGCATATCCAGCTGTACATTTTCCCAGAAATATCACTGGTCCTGAGCTTTTGGAGGAGTCCATGCTTCCATACTTTATCAAATGCCCTCTGCAGATCAACCCACACAGTGATGGTATGCTTTTTCGGTTGGAACGCCTGCTCAATAGACTGTGTCAAATATGTTGTTTGATCCTCAGTGGATCTACACTTTCTGAAGCCATTTTGTTCATTCGCTAAGAGATTGTTGCTTTCAAGATGTCGAAGAAGTCTCTGGTTGAGGATTCTTTCCATGGCTTTGACAGTGCAACTAGTCAGACTGATAGGTCAATAACGTGCCGCTTTGCATTTATTCTTGCCTTTCTTCAGTACAGGGATCATGTTGGCCTCTCTCCAGGACTGGGGAACTTCTCCTGTGTACCAACTGTGGTTGAAAATCTCCAAAAGCTTGTGCTTTCCAACAGTACCCAGATTCCTCAACATCTCATTGGCTATTCCATCTGGTCCGGGAGACTTCCTGTTTTTCAGAACTTTCAAGCTTTTCTCCAACTCACTGATGGTCAGAAGCTCATCCATTCCCGTGGCATGTATTTGTGTCTCTCCGTTCCCCTTTGCAGACTTCATTGCAGCTTTTTTATGACTCACTGGCACATCTAGATTGCTTACTTTCTGAAACATACAAGCAAAGTGTTCAGCAGCAGCCTCTCCTGTTTTGATTTCACAATCCTCTTCAAGAGTTATGTTCGGTACTCTGGTGTTTTCATCGTTAAGCTGCTTCACAAGCCTCCAGAGTTTGTTTGTATCTTTTTCAAGATTTAAGCCTGACGTTTTATTCTCCACGATTCTCTGGCGGCTCTGATTTTGCCTTTCAGATATTTTGCCTTGGATTTTTGGAGTCTCACATGGTTGGCTTCTGTTGGGACATTCTCTGCAATTTTCCTTGCGTTGGACATTTCTTCGTGTAACTTTTGCAGAGACATACTCCAGTAAGGTCTGTAATTTTTCCTGGATCCCCTAGGAATGCATTTGCCAGCAGCAGAGAGTAAAGCAGAGTTAAGCTCTTTAACAACTTTATTGATATTTTGGTTTTTGACATCAATGGCTTTTACCAATCTGTCACTCTCTTTCTGATATCTGTCCCAGTCTGCTTTCTTATAGTTCCATCGAGGAGTCTGATTCCTGTCAATCTCAACATCCATGTTAATGATAATGAAAACAGGGCAGTGATCACTGCCTCCAAGTTGTTTCCCAATAATACACAAAGATTCTTGATGTAGATTTTCTGTCGAAAATGCTAGATCAGGAGAACTTGAGGTATGCCATCGTCTTGAGTAGAATGTAGGGGGGGGGGGGGGAGGTCATCTGCCTTATTCAAGAGAATCAGCTTCTGCTCATCCATCCAATTTTCAATGTCCTCACCCCTCCTATCAGTAGAATGATAGCCCCATAACCAGTGTTGCCCACAACATCTGATTTTTGGGGGTCCCAAGGACCCCACACTCAGATTTGGGGTCCCACTGTAAAATCTGGGGGTCCCATGGGGTCCTCATCTAAAATAAAGGGGTCCCATTTTTTTTTCTTAAAATAAACACAACACATTGATCTAATTATAAAGCACTTTATTAAACATGTTGAAAGTACTAGTTATGACATTGTGTAAATACTGTTAATGTATATATAGAGAATATTAACTATGCATAGTTTATTAACCGTTAGCACTTAACACTTTTGGCCACTATTGTAAATCACCAAAATACCTATTTTTGAAAGTTTAACACCGGAATGACTGGCTCTAAACAGTGCCAGTAATTCCAGTGGTAAATTTTCAAAAATATGTATTCTGTGATCTACAATGGTGGCTAAAATTGATCTATTGAAATGGCCATTGTATATTTAACTAATAACATTTGAACTGCATGTCAATAAACAATAACTTAAAGCACTGTACTTGTTTGTTTGTCTGATAAACCAACCAACCTACATGTACATTGACAACCTTGTATGCTTAACATTTCCAAAGACCACTACATTAGTAATTAGCTAAAACCACTGCATTAGTTTTTCTATAAAACCCTAACTTGACTTTGGACGAATTGAAAAATTACGAGTATCTGGGGCGAGTTTGCTCAAGGACGGCTTAACCTACTTCGATATAATGCGCGTGTATTTTTTATAATGTAACTGGAATGACTAAATATAGTGGAATACATAGGCTAAGATAAGACAAAACAATAATTTATCAAAAATAATCTGTATAAATCAGATTAAAATGCGTAATTAGTGAAAATATATCAGCCAATAACCGGATATGTCTAATTCATAGGGAGTAACTATGTAACGCGATTGCTGATTGGTTGAAGCATAGATAACGCATTAGCGTGTATCCAATAAGGACGCTTGTATCGGGGAGCTTTGAGCTATATGCTGTTTGGAAAAAATCTATATTTTAACGTATGCCTACCTGCAGATCGACGATATCGTTGAACATCGTTGCTGGGATGGGCTTTTTAGTTGAGAAATTGGGAACACCTAACGATCGAGTACCGTTAAACATTATAAACACTAATCCATCAGTCAATCAATCAGCCGCTATTGCTAAATAAAAGACGGCTTATAGCGCGTATTGATACTGTTATTCAAACAGCAATACAAAGACACCGCCGCTAATCCATCAAATGACCATTGAAATGTAAAAGATATCACTATATCTTCCATATATTCCTTCATCCATTTAGATATTTTGATAAGTAAATAGAAAAAAATATTTTGCCTGTAAGTCGTTGCTGCTTTAGGCAAGAAGGCATGTGCAAATTAATTTCAAAATATCCAGCAGATTAGTTATAACAACTTTGTGATCTGTCCAATGTTCTGAGCTGTGAAAGGGTTAAGACGCCGAGACACGTTTGTATATATGCTTGATCAGTTGTATTGGATTTCTCAAGCGTGAGTTCCTCTAGAGGGAGATTCCGCTGTTATCCAATCAAATACTGACACGTCACACTGACGTTTAGAACAACAACAGACAGAAACATGGCGGGTATTTTTTGCAATTTGTAGGCCAAACAAGGCGACTAACATCGGGCTTGTAAACTCATTATTTATCCAAATTTGATCAAATGGAATACTAAGGATGATTTGGGGATTGTGTTTACAATTAAATGCGGTGGTTGAATATGATTTATGGGCATTAACAACTTTGAGTTGTGCAAGAAAACATACAACAAATCATAGTCTTAAACAACACAGTAAGTCCGTTTTTATTGAACACACAATGCATTAGGTATATTTTTTAAAGTAAAAACATGCACAAATAAGTTTAACACACGTGATAATATAATCGATAATTAAGCACACGCAAAGTTACCAGTTTCCGTTACACTTTTTCACTGCGTCCCTCGTGCGTCCTCGGGGACGCATAGGGTTTGTTTTTATGCGTCCCTCTGCCATTTTTATGCGTATATACGCGCAAAAGGACGCATAAGGGCAACTCTGCCCATAACTGAGAATGACTGTTGAGGTCACCAGCAACGATGGTTGAATCTGGGTGAACTGGGATTTTTCTGAGATTCAATGGTTGATTATTAGGGCAGTAATAGTTGACAACAGTGATAGAATGTTTCTCTGGAATTATCTTGATTGTGAGAATTTCAGGTCCGTCCATGTCTCTCTGAACTTCAATGGCATTTACATTGTAGGTTATTCCGGACCAGGGTTATGACTCCTCCTTTATGTCTTCCATCCCTGTCAGATCTGAAGCACTGAAATCCTCTTATACAAATTCAGATGAGTTTCTTGGATAAGCGCGACATCTACGCCTTTCTCCTTGAGAATTTGGCTAAGCTCCGTTTTCTTGCATGATAGTCAGTGGTTTGCTTACTTGTACTTTAGGTTAGACAACCTTCTTCCTTTTTCTCCAAGGTCTACGAACTTTACCACCAGTAGCTTGGGTGGACCCCTTTGAGGGTGTGGGGTGTGGGGGGGGGGGTGTTGTGTGTGCCCGGTGCTGAACCTGCCTGGCGGGAACTCACACGGCGAGCACCATGACGGATATTCATAATATTAACTGTCATGAAAGATGAGTTGTTTAGTGCTATGGTTGGCCACTCGCTCCAAATACCTGGCTTGGTACCCAGTTAAAGTGTTACACCCCTGCGCCTGACCCAAGATCAGAGATCTTAGATCTACTTTGAGGCCTAGCACTTGTAGCACGGGAGAATTTGTATACAGAATTTTTCCGGCAGCCATCTTGGATTTTTTGAAAATTTCGGGAAGTCGGTTAAAATGCTACTCCTCATTACAGCTTGAACGATTTCAAGCAAACTCGGTTGGGAGCACCTTAGAATGGAATACTTCAGAACTTTTCTACATAATTTTGATTGGTCTATTTTTTGGCGGCCATCTTCAATTTTTCGAAAAATTACGAGAAATCGTTTAAAATTCTACTACTCATTAACTGCTTGCGCAATTTCAATCACACTTGACTGGACAGATCCTAGGCTGATAGGTTTCAGCACTTGTATACAGAATTTTGATTGGTCAGTTTTTCTGGCAACCATCTTGAATTTTCAGAAAATTTCTAGAACTCGGTTAAACGCCTACCCCTCAGTAACCTCTTGACTGATTTCAAGCAAACTTGTTTCGAAGAACCTTAGAGTTGTATACTTCAGAAATTGTATACAGACTTTTGATTGGTTTATCACTTCGGCTGCCATCTTGAATTTTCTGAAAAATCGCAGGAAATCATTTAAAACCGCTTGCTCCAGTGGCCATCTTGTCGAAAATGACATCTCAGGAACTGCTGTACGGATCCAACTGAAACTCATTAGATTTAATTTCTTCGATGACTACGGGTGATTAAAGTTTGTTCAAGAGGACATGGTTGTCATAGACCAATCAGAATTTGGGGTTTGGTGGCCATATTGGATTATTTTATTGGCAGGATGGAACCTAATGTTCAGTCTGATTGTGTGACAGTGTCCATCATTAATTTCCCACTAAATATTGTCTGAATTCGAATTTTAATTTTATATGTCTTGTTACTGCTGAATTTGAAGTATCCATTATTAGTAGGGTTCACTATGTATTTTCGTTCAGAATTTTTGGGGATTTGTAACACTATATATTTTTGGAAAGCATTTTATATGCCAATTTCAAAAACCAATGTTTGCATTTGCATAAATGTCTTCATGGTGGCCATCTTGAATTTTCAAAATGGCCACCATCTAAATCCTTCGAAATCCAATATATCTGCAACCATGTACCCTAAATTCACAATTTTGATGTCTATATCTAGGTTTTCTGGGTTAACGAATGCATTGGTAACATTTATAATAAACTTCAAGTGCCAGAAATAATGTTTTGGTTGATAATAAGCAATTCTCACACAACATCTGCAAATGTTGCACCTTTTTTCTAAATCAATACCGGTATTTGTTGCAATATTTAACGGTAACAGTAGCCCATAGTAATCCTATAGAGGGGATAGAATGATGATATAGCCCAATGGCCTGTTATCTACGTAATCACATTGTCATCATGTTTATTAATAAACGTATTATGACAGAGTATGTATATGGTGAGTGGTGTGTCACAATTTTACAATAATGGATGGCCCAGGGTAATTTTCAAATTCACCAGTAAAAGTAAACTGAAAGCAAATTTTTGCAGAAAAGTTGTTCAAATGATCGTCTGCTCATAGATTTGCAATAAGCATAATCAGACAGCAATAATCTTCAGGATTATCATTTGTAATCTTGCAATAAGCATTGATCAAATATATTTTGTCATCAAATTTGAGTAAATCATGAGCGATGTACAGCTTGATGCAACACAGGAGTTAACAAACTGGAAGTTATGCATTTTATGCCAGACAGATGCTACTGTTAAAGGACCAATGGTGCAGCATCCAAGAATAGACTCATTTACCAATTTGTTGCAAGCAGTCGAAGAGAGAGCAAAATTGAAAGATGGTTCATACATTGAAATTCAGAAAAGACTTAGACTTTGCACATATGGTGGACCTATCTTCACATAAAGCGGGTTGGCATCGCAGTTGTTACTCTACTGCCACTAACAAAGAAGAAATACGACGTGCACGAAATCGCATAGAGGATGCACTATCTAGTGGGTCTTACATTACTAAGAAATGTGGGATAAAGAGGAAAAGTGCTATTGATGAGGCATCGACATCAACTTCAGTATTTACACGTTCCTCGACAATTCCACTGTGTAAGGAACTGTGTTTCTTCTACCAGACAGACGATCATAATCAGCAGTTGTTAAAATAGCGAACTCATAATGCTGGTAAAGCCCTAAGAGATGCATTGGAAATAGCACAAGATACAGCATCACTTACTAGATTAAATACTTCGCTTTCCCCGTGTGATGCACATGCAATTGATGTCCGATATCACAAGCCATGCTGGAGGAAGCATGTTTTCCACATTTTACGAGATTCAGATACTACAAGAAATGCTGAGAATGATCTCTCCCGGCAAATGGCATGTCTGATTGAAATTATCCATATTGTTGATACACACACCCGAAATGGGGCTTATCTGTCTATGGCTGACATAGAAATAACATATATAAACATGTTTGACCATAAATCCTTGGACAATCATTCACCTACATTTAGTAGGCAGTGGCTGAAAGAGAAAATCCTTTCTGAGCTAAATCATGTAAGATCTGTCCTTCAAAAGGACAGGTGCAAGTGTGCCATTCTGTACTCGCTAGAAGCATGTGAGGAAGAAATGGTTCATTCTGCGATGTGTGAAGATGATGGTATGGAAGGCATGAAGGCGATCTATAGGACAGCACAGATTGTTCGAAAAAGCATCACAACATTCACTAAGAATGATGGTGAACCTGGTTCAGTCCTTGTTTCCAGCAATATGGATGACATCCCATGTGAACTATACACACTGATACGATGGATAATGGTTGGACCTGTAGATAGTTTAGATAGCAAAACCAGGGAGTGTCTTGTTGATAGAGCAGTGCTTACATCTTGTCAAACCCTCATGTTTGGACTTAAATCGGAATGGCAAGTGATGCATAAACCTAAAGCTGCCTCTTCTGAAAAATTCAGATCCCAGCAAAGAAGAGAAAATCCTCAGGTTCTAGGATTGGCATTATCTGTGCATCACGACACCAGGAATAAGAAGATTGTGAATCTTCTTCATGCACAGAACTGTTGCATATCCTACCACCGTACCATGCTTCTAGAAACAGCAATAGCTAACTCGGTTGTCGAAAACATGAGACAATTCAATAATCTGTATGTACCACCATTTCTAAAGAAAGGGACATTTGTTTTCTTTGCTGTGGACAACACCGATTTTGCTGAGGATACCATTGATGATAAAGGTACTACACATGGAACAATTGTTGCGGTCTATCAAAAAGCTTCTGCACCCGGGGAATCCATTGCACCACCTTTGAACATTGGTGATGCAAAGAGCTTATCCATTACACCACAACACACATCTATGTTGCCACGCATCAAACCAAAGGCTCAACCTGGAATGCAAAGTAATTTTGTGTTGAGTAAAACCGGTGTTGCAGACTCTTATCAGCTGACCCATATGGGTTGGGTCATAGCATCTGTTGTTGCGAGGATGGATGAAAGGAAAGGGATGTGTTTGGTTCCTGGGTGGGCTGGGTATAATTCACTCCTGTCATCAAGTAGATCTCTAACCAATGTTGGTGCATTGCCTCTTCTCCCAGAGCTGGCTCATGAATGGTCAACGCTAATGACTGTAATTAAACAAGCACACACATTGAAGGAGATGGCTGTTGGTAAAGACCATCTAACAGTCATTACTTTTGACATGGCCCTGTATGAGAAAGCAGTGCAGCTTCTAGATGTCAACGCCAATTTAAAGAGTGGTGTTATCCCAAGACTTGGTGAACACCATGTCGTCATGGCTGCATTGAGAGCTCTCGGTACTTCTATTGAGAATTCCGGAATAGACGATGCATGGATCGAGGCTGATGTCTTTAGCTCTACCACAATGACACAAATCCTGAAATGCAAGCACTACTCACGTTCTCTTCATGCTCATATCTACTCTTACATCGCATTGTATGAACTGGTCTTTGACGAATTCTTCAAAGAGTATCCAAATCTAAGGGATGCATGCATATCAGCTACAGATGACATAGAAGAGGCATGCAGTAAATCAAACCAAGCCAGCCGGGCAGAATCAGTGATGCCGGCTCATAGCAATCTTCTCCAAGTGCTGTCTAATACTGATATGCTGAATCTCTTTCAGACATGGGTGACAAAGAGGTCCCAACATGCGACGTTCAAGTCATTAATGAACTATCTGCACCGTGTGGAAACAATCCTTTTCTTTGTCGCAGCAGCCCGAAATACTGATCTGACCCTTCATCTTGAAGCTGGAGAAGCACTGAGCAAGTTATTCTTTGCTTTTGATAGAATCAAATACAAACGTCTTTGGCCAAGATACATAGCAGATATGTATGCACTCAAGCAGAATCATCCAGACACATGGCAAGAATTTGAAACTGAAAACATTGCAGTGACTAAGAATGACATTCCATTCACTTCAATTGGGGCGGATCATGCATGTGAGCATCTGAACAAAATGATGAAAGTGCACTCAGGACTAATTGTAATATCTAACTGCAAATGCGAGACAGCGATTTTTCCTCGCTGCTCCAGAACTGTCACGGTTATCCCGGGAATTCAAATGTCAATTTGATTTGCAAGAAGACAAGGTCAGAGATCACCATGGCATTGGAGCAAGTGTTGTTAAACACGAACACACCACAATCGACAAGATAAAGGCTGCCATACTGACTCATGGTAATCCTTTCGCTGCTGAAGGTGACATGATCTACAACATTATCTCACTTGCTTATGTACCACAAGAGTCGGTACCACAAATCCTGGATGTAGACGAAAGAGGACAGACATTATGTGAAAGAGCGCATTAATGGAGAGGTAAGCCTTTGGGCACCAGTGAAGCGTGAGAAAAACAAGATGTATACATCCGGAAACAAAAAGACAACAGTACGTATTCGTGACAAAGCTGTTGATCTCAAGGAAACTAAAGATCTATATGCTAGGCTGATGATTCTCGCAAAGTCTAGTCGAGACATTGATTTGAAGTATTCGATCGGCAACTTTGAATTCACACTGACACCGAGGGTGCTGTTTGCTCCGTGTCGCTCTGTCCTACAGTGCACCGACAAGTCAAAGTTAATCAAGCTCATGACTGACCTACCACAAACCGAGAGCACAGAGGATTCACTCTTATTAGGTGCAACAGAAGCAACTGCCGTCGCAACTAAGGAATCTAGTAGGAGAATCGCAGTTGTGGATGGAATGGTTCTTGTCCAGAAGCTGGCAAAGAAACCAGCAACTATTGTGACAGTCAACGACCTTAGTAAATGTTTTAATGACAGGTTAATGAGTCTGACAGCAGGATATGATGAGATCATTCTTGTATTTGATACATATCAAGCAGATTCCCTGAAAAACACGCCCAGAGAGAAACGACGACATGGGAAGGATCCAATTAGATATCAAGTCAAAGATGATACCAGTAGCAAGCATATCTCTATGACAAGATTTTTGTCTCATGACCAAACAAAGAATGACCTTGCGCAGTATCTGGCAGAGAAGACTATTGAGTACAATAAAGACTCATCTACCTTGGTCATAGCATCAGCATCAGGCCGGACGATAAGTAATAGAAGCCTACATTTTGAGAACAACAATCATGAGGAAGCTGATACATTAATGATCTATCATGCCATATGTGCAACGCAGCAAAATCTTGATACAGCAGAGTTGGTGATTTTCTCTACAGACACTGATGTCTTAGTGCTGGCAATAGCATATTATGACAATCTACCTAAGAATACGTCTATCTCAATGGTTTCTGGTACCATTAAGCTATGGCCTATATGGAAAACTCTAGGCATGGAGAAAGTAAGAGCATTACCCGCATTCCATGCCTTTACTGGAGCAGACAATATTGGCAGGTTCTCTAGGATAGGTAAATCAACATGGTTAAAGCTTTTCCTAAAGGCAGACAGCGATGTAATCGACGCTCTGATAAATTTATCGAGAAGCACTGAGGTCACAGATGAGCTACTTTCAACTCTGGCAAAATTTGTGTGTGCTGCATACTGTCCAAAGTCTAATAGAATCGAGAACATCCCAGAGTTACGTTGGCATTTATTCTGTAAGCAGCTTGCTGATAGTGAAAGTCTACCGCCTACTATTGGTGCTTTGAAACAGCATGTCCTTAGAGTACAAGTCCAGGCAAATGTGTGGGGTCAGGCAAACATTTCACATCATGTGTTTCTGGATCCACTACAGAATGGATACTACAAGGAGACAGGTGGCCAACTAAAAGCAAAAACAACAGATGTTTTACCAGCTCCAAAGTCTCTCATTGAGCTGGTTAGGTGTCAATGCAAATCGAATTGTTCCTCTCATCGATGCTCGTGCAAATCCAAAGACTTACCATGCACTGAGCTTTGTCAATGCAGCGCAGAGTGTGAAAATGATGATGACTCAATCGTTGATGTCTCTATATCAGATGATGAAGGTGACGCCAATGTTGCTAGGTAGACAGCAACTGATGCAGCACATTGATTGTTGCTTGAATACTTAGATTAAATCGGTGAGATAACTCTGTTATATGCCAAATAAAATTCATCATTGCAACATTATCACAAAAAGTTACAAATTTGCAGATGCTGTCTGTAAATTACATATTAAGCCAGGACTTATCTACCAAAACATGATTGCTGTTATTTGAAGTTTATTATAAATGTTACCAATGCATTCACTGACCCAGAGAACATAGATATAGACATCAAAATTATTAATCTAGGTCATATGGTTGCAGATATATTGGATTTCAAAGATTTTTGATTGCGGCCATTTTGAAATTCAAGATGGCCGCCATGAAGACTTTTGTGCAAATGCAAACATTGGTTTTTGAAATTGACACATTAAAAGCTTTCCGAAAATATATAGTTTTACAAATCCCCAAAAATTCTGAACGAAAAAAAGATTTTTTACACTGACCCCGACTATATGTCGGGTCAAATACTAATTGTCCAGGTGAGTGTTAAGGCCCTTGGGCCTATTGTTGTGTAATATGTCATAAATTCTGCATCGTCTATTGTAACATGTGATATGATGTTACCAGCTTGTCACAAAGAGTTTTAATGCTTTTTAATCAGGGTTGTGTTTTGGACAGTCCAAAACTAACTTTGAGCAGACATTGTCCAAAACCTGTCTAAAACCTGTCTTAAATGGTTTAAACCAGTCCAAAACTGTCCAAAACTATGTTGGACATATCACCATACTCTTATGCATCATAATCCTATTAAAAAATAACAAGAAATCAGAGATTGCATCAAAAGCACTATATTAAACAAATCCATTTATTATATGAGTTATTATTACATTTTTATCAAATACATACAATTAAAACTTAAAAGGCTTAATTAGGTTTAATTAGTAGTCCAAATCAGACAGCCCTCTCAACATCCTGTAGCAAAACACTAGCTTTGACACTTTCTCTACTCCAAGCCTATTACGGATTTTAGTGTGGATATAGCTAAAATTGCTAAAAATTCTCTCAATCGATGCTGATGATGCTGGTGCTTCAAGCAGCTGAATAGCCATATCAATAAAATCACCTGGCACACTTAGTGTTTTCAAGGCCTTCCACCATGTCACTGAAGGCACTTGAACTGCAGCATCACAGAAATATGATGCAGGAAATGGGCTGCTTTTAGCCTGGTATGCAATAAATGTTGCTATAAAGCTAGGGTTCTTAGCTATTATCCAATTGTTCACTTCTTCAAACTGTTTTGCTACCACCATCTCGCCCTGAAACTTTGGATGTACTGTGTATGCGACAAGATGCTCTGGCAGGATTGCCTTGCTGAAACGTGCTAACAGAGTTTTCTTGTGTGGTTCTAGCAGAGTGTTGTTTAGTAATTCAAACCAAACATGGCATGCATCGGCTAGTGTTGATGTGTCACTCTGACATGTGTCAATTGCTATTGAAATTGGCCGAAGTTGTTCGGCTAAGTCTCTTGCATTTCTAAACATTTCTATTTCTCCTTCATGGTCTTGTACAATTTTCATGAAATGTGGACGGTTGTGAATGAAGGAGTCAATACACACGAGTTGACTCTTCCATCTAGTGTCACAAGGAAGCTGTGGCTTAACACTACCAATACATTCCGAGAGCCAGGATAGTGGCTTGTGGTGATTCCTGAAATATTTTTGAATCTCAACTACATGCTTAATTAGCGTATCCGGTGTTATGTCTTGCCCTAGTAAGTTTAGCCAGTGTGCAGAACAGCCATAGACAATAAGATCATTGTCATCAGCCTTCAAACCATCACGCATTTTTTCCATTTTCTTTGCATTATCTGTGACAATGCTCTTAACTGTACAGTTGTATTTTGTCTTAGCATATTGTATTGTCTCTTGACACTTCACCTTACAGTTTTCAGCACTTTTAGTCATAGAACCAGTGTCAAAGCTGTTTAGGAAGAAGCTCTTTCCTTCTACTTGCAAGCAGGATGCTATGATAGGTTCATTGTGAATGTTACTCCACCCATCCTCCACTAATGTTGCTGTCTTGCCATCAAGAATCACCTATCCTCTGTCACCTGATCATGCACAGCATCTAGAAGCTTTCCACCAATCAGTTTACGTGAAGGGGGTTTATATCCTGGGCGTAGCATACTAACAACTTTTATGAACTGCGGATGTTCAGCCATTGAAAATGGAAGGTTATAAGCATAAAACAACCTCGCGACTTCTATATCTATTGCTGACTTCATCGCTGAGGTGGTAGTGATACAATGTCGGCTCAGATCGGGTTGAATTGAGAATTGAACTGGACAGGTTGGTGAGGGTGGTGCTGATTGTGATGGCAATTCTTCTCTTAGTCGCTTTGTGCATGGTGCAGCTGATGGTTTGTCCAGCTGAAACAAAGAAAAGGGATATTACATGTGCTATATAAGCCAAATGTAGATATACACCCTACCTGGTCCAAGCCATTTGGGGACAAGATATGATAATCTTTTTAAAAATTTACATTGAAATGACTGGCATTGCAACAAAATCAGTCCTTCCTATGTTGAATTTTCAAAAGTAATTAATTTTATGTCATAATTCAATACATTTAAAATTTGGAATGGATAGGGTTAAAGATAGACCACCCTTCTGTCAAATAAATGCATGTTTTTATTTATTTTCAAAACTTTGGGACTTGCTGAATATTAGTTTGACTGTTTGCATCAGTCTATCTGAAGGGTGTTAGTGTGCTATGGCAAATTGTTTTCATAATATTACTGTAGTAAAGGTATTCAGGCAAGAGTATTTCTGAAAACCCTGGGTTGCAGAAAGTATAGGGTTAAGCAGATCATTGTGTGTTATTTCTAATCTTAAGCCAGCGCCCTCACAGGCCAATTATCACACCTATACCATTGAATTGTAAAGAGGCTCAGCATGTGATTGTGGTTATCAGAGATTATCAGACCTGGCTCTATTACTAGCATGGCAAAGAGAATAATTAACTCAGGTATCTGAACTAAAGGTGAGACATCCTGGTGATAACCCCTATGCGGCCAAGACAATTACAGTGAATAGTAACCTTACCTACATTGTACATTATTATGACTTTTAAACACAACTTAGCACAAATTTTTGAAAAATGTTCACTGAAATGACTGGCTTAGTAAAAGCGGCAGTCATTTCACGAGTAAATTTGTTTTTCAGTCAAATTAGTTTCAAAATATTCTGCAGTTTTCCCGCATAGTGTCCTTGAAAATGATAGCTGAGGAATTCATCGGTGAAAGGGTTAAGGCATGTATTAGATATATTGGACTCCTAGCACTCCAATGTCAACAAAAAACATTTTTCAAATAAAATTAAAAGATAAACTGTTTTTTTATTTTCAACAAATTTGTCATCGCCCAACAAAATTGTTGAAAAATGAAAACCAGTTTCCTTGGTATAGTCACAATAAAATATAGAATTTTTAATTATTGACATTAGAGGACAAGGGGTTAAGAATTAATTTTATTTACCTTCAAAATCTTGATGTCTTTGCTGATATGTGTGTCTGCACTGTCTGTATCAGCATGTTCAACAGGACTTTCAGTAGACTTCTCATGCTTCTCATAGTGTATTTTCATCCTTGCTACCTTGTTGACAACTGTGTACTCACACTCTCTACACTTAGCCATTTGTTTGCCATTAATCTTAACTTCCAAAAAGTGCTTCCAAATTGGATCCTTAGGCCTACCACCTTTGAAATACATATTAACTATTTCAAATACCATCAACACATAAATATTCAGGACAACAGAAGAATTCAAAGATTAATGTAGCACAAGGATATCTTTTTACTAATTGTCTAATTGATATCTAGCATTAACTGAGGATAGATGAAGAATCTAATTTATATTCTATCAGCTTAATGCCTTAATCCCAAGATCTTATGTAAACATAGCTAATGTGTGTACTGAGTAATGCATTCTAAAATAGCCTTAGTGAGCAAGGGTCATCAGTTAATTGTTGAAACAACATCTTAGCAGACTATATTTTCTCTATGAGTTTTAGATTCTTCCATAGGCCATGAACATTTTGCAAGAAATAGATTTAGACACAGAGACAGTTCTCAATAATATAAACATCTAGCTGTACATAGGTAGTCTAATATGTTTACATTATTGATTAAATAGGGTTTCTGTGGGTTTAACACAACTGGTCGAAATATACAGAGTTAAAACATTTAAGACAAACAAAAGTTGAAAAAAATTAACCCATGGATTATAGAAAGAAGCAAATAAGACTCCTAATTTATTGAAATCATATGTGTCCTTTTAGATTATTATTATTATTATATAGCAATAAAGTATCCAAAAATACATGTAGATAACCATCCATCAATATGTACATGTACCTGTATGTGTCTAAATGCTATATAGTTGTTTTAAGAAAATTACATTTCAGAAAAATATTTTTTATACCAATATTTTAGGTTTTGGACAGTATTGGACAATTTAAGGTGTCCAAAACCTATTTTGGGCGGACGGTTTAAACCGCGGTTTAAACCACTAGTGTCCAAAACTTGCCAACCCTGTTTTTAATTACTTTATAATGTCATTACTGAAAGACTCAAAATTACTGAAAATCCAATACTGAAAATTAGGGCTCCTCTATGTCAGGCCCATGCTCACGAAATTTACCTTATTACTGCATTTAAATATCAATATTGCTTTGCAGATGCTTCTCCACCCTATTATTTCAGCGTATGCATGCTCATCAAAATAAGTTTTGCACATTTCATATAATTGGATGTAGTACGTGCGGTCATGATCATGATGATAAGGTTTTCGTTGATTCTGATAGCTAGGCTATCCTGTTTATGACCACCAAACTCTCTATATATATATAGCCTTATCGCAGCATCTATATTATCACAGGGTGGAAATTATATACATATAACCTGTCTTGAGGGACCACCTATGGGCACATAAATTAGCCACTAACAAGACAGAGTCTCTTATAAGAAGGGACCTGCTATAGATTGGTTTGCTTTGAGCCAGGAGATGGGGGTTCGTTAATACAGGTAGTCAAAATGTCACTGTCTTAAAGAACCACCCTGATATTGGTCCAAAGGGTAGGTGGTTGTTCAAGCAGGTTGAATTGTATTTGATTTCCAATATTATGTAGAATAGATGCATATAGAATTATATAAGTAATTCCATAAGCCCAAGCCTAGCCAAGCTAGAACTTACCAAGTGCGCCGATAAGCATTTATCAAATTAACCATTATCGCGCTAAAGTCAAATGTAGGGATTTTATGCGAATCTACTATTGGCTCAAGTAAAACTGATTTTCATATTGAGGACAGTATTGTTGAAGCTGTTGGTGTCATAGACATCAACGGCTTATGACAACATTGTTTTCAAAATAAACATCAGTTAGCATGTTAGAAAAACTGAAGACTGTGGAGCAGACAGCAGGCATCCCCCCACTTAGCAAAGGAAGGGAATGCAAAGTTCAAATCGTTCAACAACCACCCGATGAACATCAGGCAAGCACAGCTGTTATCAGGAAGACTTAAAAGATCAAGTTTAGTGAAAGAAACAAAAGCACTTCAAAGGAAACACCAAGAAATGTTGCCAGCACAAATAGAAGACCCAAACCACACCCTTGATCCTCCACCCTGGGAAAACAAACTAGAGAGCATAGCTATTCGCACCATAGTACCTCATCTCACAACCAAAGATGAACACAGTGATGTGAGAAAGAAGGCCCTGACCCTAGCCATGCTGGAAGAAATGTACCCTCAGGAGACATGGATAAGGATCTACACAGATGGATCAGCCAAAGATGCAATTAGGAGCGGAGGTGCCAGACTGCACATACAGTATCCAAACGGACAACATGAGTCAGCTGCAATACCGACAGGCAAACACTGCACAAACTACAGAGCTGATGTCGAAGCACTGGCCCATGCAGCTAATACCATCAACAGAATAGCAGACCCTATTGCACAAATTATCTTTTTATCTGATGCCCGCTCCGTCCTTGAGGCTATCACCAAAGGTAAGCTGCCACAACTTGAAGAAGCACTACAAACCATCAAATGCTTTCGGATAGCATTGCAGTGGATCCCCTCACACTGTGGAGTCCAAGGAAATGAGGAAGCAGACAAGATGGCAAAGGTGGGTGTAGAAGAGAATCAGACAGAAAACATGGTTACCCATACAGAGATGAAGACTATCATCAAGTCACTCTATAGAACACCTCAATCAGAAGATGCCTACCATCATCTCTCGAGGCCAGGGCAAGTGACCATTTTTCGTCTCAGAACTGGACATAACAGACTAAACCAACACATGTACAGGCGGTTCCACCTTACGACATCGCCCGCTTGTCCTTGTGGAGAAGCAGAACAGAACACAGAGCACATACTTCAATGTTGCAGTACGTATCAGCTGCTGAGAGAAGCGATCTGGCCTTTGTCAACCTCTTTTCTTGAAAAGCTGTATGGGCCTGTGGAAGAACTGCAGAAAACCACAGATTTCATCTTGAGAACGGCTCTCCAAGTGTGATACCAGCGATCGAATAGAAGAAGAAGAAGATAACCTTAGTACATCAAGCTCAGAACATATGAAAGAATAAGTTTCCGACTTTATTCAATGATTTTGAAATCTGGATAATCCCCCCCCCCTCAACCCCTCCCACCCAATGTAAATAGTAGATTGTAAAATGAGCCTCTATAGGTAACACATCCCCCCCCCCAACCCCTCTCTCTCACCACCACCATAAGCACAAAATCATATTTGTATTTAAGATTAATTCCATGAAGCGACATGTTATGCCGGTTTCTTATTGTGGAAATATTCCCAGGTAACAATGTATTTCAGCCTGGAAACATCAACAAGAAACCAGTATAAATGTCAGCTTTTTCAGCATATTCAGGAACTAGGTGTGGTCAGAAGACCAGTTAGATTGTGCGGTTCGGTCACAAAAATAAGATCACAACAAATAGAATAAGATTGCTAGCATACCTTTAGTTAAGTAAGCGTCTTAGTTTAATATTTGATTTATATAGTCAAAGTCAGTATTTAAAGTCCGTTATTTTTACAAGTTCAGTTGTTATTGTTCAAATGAAACATTATTTAGTTAACTGTATTAATAGATGATTAAACTAAAGTGTATCATGGACAAATAATTCTCAGCGAGTAAAAGAGGAATAATGTTTAATGAAGTCTTCTGTGTTATCAACTAATTATTGACTGATGGTGAATCTGCCATTAAGACTGTCATCAATGGAGTCATAAGCAGTGTCACTGAGCGTCAAAGTAAGTGAACTATGCACCACTTATCAACCAGCCTGTCTGTCCCTGTCAAGAAAACCTCCCCCCGTTACAACTGGGAGAGAACAGAGGTTGTGTCTAAGCTTTCTTCTTAGGCATAGATTCCGGTCTTCTCGATTAGCCAAGCATGTAATTTACCATAGTTAAGGTGAACTTATGAAGCAAATTCATTAATTCATATCTAATGGATACATTGCTAATTCCCCCAAGCAGTGTCAAAATGAACATTGAGTCTGAAAACGGTTAGCCTATGCAACCTCCAAATCCATGAATGCGTGTTCAAAGCAAGAAAGAAGATAGACAAGCTACCTACAATGAACAGAGGCATGCATATTTCACTTCCCACCATTCCTGGAACAAACAGTGTCATCGTTGTGGTGAATACAGCAGTAATTATAATCATGTAGTTACATGTCATGCTAGATTTAAAAGGTGCTTTTACTGTTCAAAAGTTGGTCATCTCATAAAATATTGCTATTTTAAAATTGACAAGCAAGCACAAAAGAGAAAAACACAAAATGTTAGTCAGCAAGCTAGGCCAAAATATTGCAAAAGCACTAGTCTGCAGATTAAAAATAATCAGCTTAAAAACTCAACCCCACACAATGCCATAAAGCCTAGAATTAGCAAGAAAATAGGTGCTATAAAGCCCAATGCCAATAATGATGCTAGCTTGTCAGCAAATGCTTCTTTATATGGGAGAAATTGTGTCTCAAGCCCAGGAATAACATGCCTAAGTGTGAATGTAATATGAAATCTGGTGATAAACAGTCATCCAATAATAAATCTGTGGGTCAGATAAACATGGTTCAAAATTCTAAAGCAAGTTCTAAAAGATTTGGGCGTAAAAGGCCTAAAATATCGGCAGAACCCGGCTCATATCATCCAAAACCGGTTTCTGCAGTGGTGTTGAGAAATATTTATTTGCAGACCAAGAAAAGGCTATTTTTGAAAATTTATCACCGGAATGACTTCTATCTGTGTGGGTACAAGTACATTATGTAATAAATTGTTAAAAAGTGTACCAACACAAATACTGATAGAATGCTACATGTATTTTGACATCATGATACTGGTGCACTGCCCGGTCAAGTGTTTACTACCACCACTCAGTCTCACACCACAATAATAAATTAGCTACTATAATCTCACTCTGTCTGAGTCCAGCGTACATTGCTGATAGTGATATTCACTATACCACCACGTACCTCACCGATAATATTTGTTAGACTAAACCAGCATGATTATAATCGTGCCAGTTTATTCATTCATTTTGTTGGGTGACATGCATGGTGGTACAGTGGTACCTGATAAGCATGCTAGGTTATTCATTAATTTTTCTGGGTGGCATGCATGGTGGTTACAACTCCGGTGATGTGAAGTTTGAAAGAAAAAATTCTATGGAAACTAGTAAAAAAATATTTAAATTTCATAAACAACAAAACAGCCCTTAAGCCTATTTATACCTGGAAACGCCTCAGCTGCTCTCGGAGAGCATCTAGAATTCAAAGTTTTCCGTTGGGGAGTTGGTGTTTCCATGTGAGTGACTGCTGTGGACAGTGAATCGTTCATGTCAGGAGAGTGAAAGACTGATTCAAGTCAGACCACCAATGACCGATAGGAAAATATTTATTTGCAGACCAAGAAAAGGCTATTTTTGAAAATTTATCACCGGAATGACTGTCTCGATAACCGAGCCAGTCATTCCAGTCATAAATTTTCAAAAATAGTCTTCTCTTGTTCTGCAAATAGATATTTTCCTATCGGTCATTGGTGGTCTGACTTGAATCAGTCTTTCACTCTCCTGACATGAACGATTCACTGTCCACAGCAGTCACTCACATGGAAACACCAACTCCCCAACGGGAAAACTTTGAATTCTAGATGCTCTCCGAGAGCAGCTGAGGCGTTTCCAGGTATAAATAGGCTTAAGGGCTGTTTTGTTGTTTTTGAAATTTAAATATTTTTTTACTAGTTTCCATAGAATTTTTTCTTTCAAACTTCACATCACCGGAGTTGTAACCACCATGCATGCCACCCAGAAAAATTAATGAATAACCTAGCATGCTTATCAGGTACCACTGTACCACCATGCATGTCACCCAACAAAATGAATGAATAAACTGGCACGATTATAATCATGCTGGTTTAGTCTAACAAATATTATCGGTGAGGTACGTGGTGGTATAGTGAATATCACTATCAGCAATGTACGCTGGACTCAGACAGAGTGAGATTATAGTAGCTAATTTATTATTGTGGTGTGAGACTGAGTGGTGGTAGTAAACACTTGACCGGGCAGTGCACCAGTATCATGATGTCAAAATACATGTAGCATTCTATCAGTATTTGTGTTGGTACACTTTTTAACAATTTATTACATAATGTACTTGTACCCACACAGATAGAATGCTATTTTGTCATGCTACTATTACAGTCCTAGGTCAGGTGTTCACTACCACCGCTCAGTCTTACTTATCGTTTTGCCCAATGGAGGAATTCAGTTTTAGCTATGCCCCGCCCATCTCTAGCTAAGCTCCACCCAAGCTTTATCTGCATTGGGATCGATCTCTGTACTCTCTGAATCTCAAATTCCTGAAAACTATACATGTAAGCTGTTGATATGACAGCAACAACTCCCAGTCAAATTAGTTTTAAAATATTCGACATAATTTTTATTAACCCTTTAATGGTCATGCCGACCAAAACTGGCCTCTGTTATATGGCCTTGTGGAATGTCCATTTACAGGCAAAGAGAATAGAATTTTTGAAAATTCACCACAAATGACTGGCTCAATGACCGAGCCTGTAATTTGTCATAAATTTTCAAAAATTGCATTCTCTTGGCCTCTAATTGGACATTCAATAAGTGGATATTAATTTTCTTAACCAAATTTGTTCATTAAAGGGTTAAATAGAATATATATAGTCCGTCATCAATTAAGTGTCTGTGAAGATTGACGAACTTATCTACGTCATTCTTTATGTCATTGATTATGTTGTCATCCTTATGCATCATGTAGTTGATTATGACATCATGATTGATGGATAAAATGGAAAGGTCCATTATGTAATGCTTATAACTCCCTGTGTAATCATATTTGTTTCACTTTCTATTTCAGCTACTGTTGAAACATAGCCAGACCACAAACAAATGTTGCAAAAATAAACATACAAAATCTGGAACAGTAGGACAAAAATTTGAAAGACCACTATCAGTAATATATGACCTGTGACCAGCAACATCATTCATCAACACAGACAGTACTTAGCATAACCATAAAACACCGCTGATCACCAGCATGGGCAATATTATATAGGACCAAGATAGTTTACTGTTGTTCTAGAGACTGGACTTGTATTGTTATTGATCATCGATAACAATACAAATCTCAAAATCAACAGTAAAGTAAACTTAATCTTTATCCTATATAATATTGCTGATGCTGGTAATCAGTGGTAGTTTGCGCTACTGTGTGTGTTGGTGGTTGTTTGAGCAAACTGCATTATATCAATATGGCAGCATTCAATAACAATGACATTAAACTTTTTTAAGTGAATGAATAAACAATTTAATCAAATTCAAAATGACCAGGTTTGACTTATTTACTGTATGTAGGTAAAGGTTGTATGGTGTTTTCATCATTTCTTTGATCCTCAGTGGAACAAGGATTGAGAATTTTTCCCCACTGTTAACAGCGGAACAAGGTAGATAAAGGTAAGTAAAGCTCCAGCTTTACAACCCTTTGCTGTCCAATATTTGTCAAGAAAATGTAAATTTCTGCTGAACCCTTTAATGGGTAAATTTGGTCAAGAAAATTCCAATTGTCTCATAAAATGTAAATTTGCTGATCAAGAGTATTCTGGGAGCCAGTCATTCCAGTAATAAATTAAAAAAAATAGTATTCTCTTAGTCAGCAAAAGGGCATTTCTCAGGAACACTGCAGAAGCTGGTTATGGCTGATTTGACCATTAAAGGGTTAATAAATGCCCATTTGCAAGCCAAGGCAATTTTTAAACATTTAGAACTGTAATGACTAGCTTGGTTATCAAGCCAGTTATTCCAGTGTTAAAATCTTAAAATAGTCTTCTCTTGGCCTGCAAATGGTCATTTCTCAAGACAATTTGATTTCAGAGGCCAGTTTTGACCACTCACTGAGTCACGGTAAAAAAATAATTCTTGTTCTGCATATGAACATTTCTCAAAGGGTCAATTGCTAAAATGTACAATTCTTATAACAGTGACTAACTACTAACTCTTGGTATGTTATTGGTATATCTAATCATGTTAGTTAGAGCTAATTCAATATAACAAACTTTAACAGTTAATTAAATTCAAACGGCACAAATGATCATGGTGAATGCACCAAAATAGCCCAAACTTCAGGGCAAACTCTGTCACTGATTGGAGAAGTTCACTCAATCTGTAGTGTACCAGCTTCAAGTTCATCTTCAAGTCTTTCCTGTAGTGGTGGCTTCCTCATCGTCAAACATGTCATCATCAGAAGATTCACTGTCCCACACATTAGCCGTCTCACCATTACTATCAGTGTCTGATTCCACGTTTACAACGCCACGATGAGTGATATTTGGTTTAAAATATACGGCACAATATATAGCCAGTAATATACTATATACATGTACTGTTAGGCCCTATGACCTGACAGCAGCTGTTATGGTCATACACCGCCCTCAGACTTTAGCGCAGAAATCAAACACATTATTCATAGTTTCGCACATCCGGGTATCTTGAGATCGGCCGCCATTAAAGTTGGGGCAAACTTAAAACATGCTAAAGAGGACTGCCCATACAAACGCATTGTTTACATTTTCCATGAAGTTCAAACCATTAAATCCTGTGTCTGAGAATCTTTAATAGCCCTGTCAGGTATCAGAAAACATGAAATCATGAGTGAATTTCGCAATATATTAAAGAAAATGTAATTGAGGTTTAACGGCCCATTGCTCGTAATGTTAAATTAGCCCCTCTGAAAATGGCGTATCTCCCAAGGTATTATGAAATTTGATTGTGATGACGTCATTGTGATTCTATGAATGTAATACAGGGTGGGAATATCGCCTCCAACAAGGGAGTACTTCTACTATTGCATTAACAATTTCAACCGACAAGAGAAAATAATAAATTTGTTACGAATGTGTCAAAATTCTGGTGAATATTTTGAAACTAATTTGACTGAGAGCCAGCTTCCAGTCAAATTGCTTTCAAAATATTCAACATCATGCTTATATAATGACTGAAAAAGTGGAATTCTGGGATTTCAGGTTCAAATGGGTAAAATGTGATAATTCATTGGTTTAGATTTGGGGCCTACTTCCCTGATAATGCAGGTTACTAGGCAAATATTGGCCCAGTAACCTGCATTATCATTCTTGTTTTAGTAAATGTGATGTCACCGATAATGAGAGTTATTTTGCCCTGTAGGTGGGGCTTAGAATACACCTTCCGTATCCTCTGCGTGTCGTAAGAGGCGACTAAAGGAGGTAAGGGTGAGGTAACCCTGACAGAAACCTCGAGTGCTGAAGACGGAGGTTCCAGGCCGCACGGCGCACTCTAATAAACCATGGATCCACGCACGTAACGCTTATGATCATGTCGATAGTCACTTACAGGACTGGCGGTATGATCAGCGAACGAAAAGAAGAAGAAGAGTTATTGATTGTCGCAAGAGAGCCGCAGACACAATATATATATATATATATATATATATATATATATATATATAATATCCATTTCGTTTACCCATGGTCACGAAAAAACAATGTTGAAGATAAACAATCCGATAAACTCGATCATCGATGCATGTCTTTGTTTACAATTTTCGAGATACTAACTTCAAGCACTGTCAGTAATAATCCCGAGTTAAGATGCCGAAGCGGTCAAATATATAGGCATCACACTTTCTGATTGGCAGTTTCGTTATTCCGTGTTACTGTCTACTTTTTAGTCTGTGGCGTACACGAAATGTGCGTAGATTGATGAATTGCACACACAATAGTATGTTATTTTCTAAACAGTTGGCGCCATCTTTGCTAAATCTGATTAAATATGCGTGTATTCTCGACCAATCAGACGGTGATACCCGTTGCTGAAAACGGGTAATAACGTTACGTACTCAGATACTCCTGGAGAGTTCTACGCGGTACAGTGTTCAGTTAATAACGGAAAACGCTTTTCGCGGTCCTGAACGCACCCAGGCACGGGTAAAACAACTATGTACGCATGTGCATGTTTATGTAAATGCGGAGATTTTCGGTTACATATTATGTATGAAATAGTTAAATCGAAAACAACTGAATGTCAGGTTTGCAGGTTTTGTAAATTGCTTCCCTTTCCGTTATAAGACAACACTAGTCGCAACTGGTGCATATATTGTTCTAAAAAGTTATGCCTATTACGTCGGCTAAAATTAGACTATATTGTAATAAACCCATTTCGGAGAATATCTTGGTTTATTTATCCAGATTTCAAAAGAAATTGTGGATTGAAAATTTTTTTAAATATAAGCAGTCATCACACTAGCTTCATACTCAGTAAAGAATACCCAGGTGCGGAGTTCACACGCGTCCATTTTATGCAAAATTACAATTGATTACGATGATGACATTTCGACAATTATCATTTACAGCCACAAAAAAAGCTAAAGGCGATTCATGTACTTAACACATATACGGCTCCAATTGCAATTTAAATTTACATGTACGGGTCCTAGACAGACTATAGACCGATTCCTCTTTATGTTTAATGACGCGTAGTAAGAATCTTTGTAGCATTACTGTATACATTTGATTGCGCGTTTGACTTTTCCATGACGGGTTTAAAATATTTCATGATACGTTTAGCATATTGTAGGATGGGTTAGACTTTCTGCTACACGCGCCTACAAAATAAATAAAATGCATTTGGTGTTTGGCCACGCCTGGAAACACTACAAGGTTTTGACGTGTTAAAGACACATTTTTGTTTCGTTTTTGCTTCGTCAAACAGTAAAGCTAATTAAGATCTGTACTGTAAGTTATTCCGGACCAGGGTTATGACTCCTCCTTTATGTCTTCCATCCCTGTCAGATCTGAAGCACTGAAATCCTCTTATACAGAATCTTCTGTTGGCATTCAGATTAGTTTCTTGGATAAGCGTGACATCTACGCCTTTCTCATTGAGAATTTGGCTAAGCTCCGTTTTCTTGTTAGAAACTCCTTCAGCATTCCATTGCATGATAGTCAGTGGTTTGCTTACTTGTACTTTAGGTTAGACAACCTTCTTCCTTTTTCTCCAAGGTCTACGAACTTTATCACCAGTAGCTTGGGTGGACTCCTTCGAGGGTGGGGGGGGGCCGTTGCTGCACCTGCCTGGCGGGAACTCAACGGCGAGCACCATGACGGATATTCATAATATTAACTGTCATGAAAGATGAGTTGTTTAGTGCTATGGTTGGCCACTCGCTCCAAATACCTGGCTTGGTACCCAGTTAAAGTGTTACACCCCTGTGCCCGACCCAAGATCAGAGATCTTAGATCTACTTTGAGGCCTAGCACTTGTAGCAGGGGAGAATTTGTATACAGAATTTAGATTTTTCCGGCAGCCATCTTGGATTTTTTGGTTTCGGTTAAAATGCTACTCCTCATTACAGCTTGAACGATTTCAAGCAAACTCGGTTGGGAGGACCTTAGAATGGAATACTTCAGAACTTTTCTACATAATTTTGATTGGTCTATTTTTTTGCCGGCCATCTTCAATTTTTCGAGAAATGACGAGAAATCGTTTAAAATTCTACTACTCATTAACTGCTTGCGCAATTTCAATCAGACTTGACTAGACAGATCCTAGGCTGATAGGTTTCAGCACTTGTATACAGAATTTTGATTGGTCAGTTTTTCTGGAAACCATCTTGAATTTTCAGAAAATTTCTAGAACTCGGTTAAAAGCCTACTCCTCAGTAACCTCTTGACCAATTTCAAGCAAACTTGTTTCGAAGAACCTTAGTGTTGTATGCTTCAGAAATTGTATAGACTTTTGATTGGTTTATCACTTCGGCTGCCATCTTGAATTTTCTGAAAAATCGCAGGAAATCATTTAAAACCGCTTGCTCCTTTGGCCATCTTGTTGTCGAAAATGACATCTCAGGGACTGCTGTACGGATCCAACTGAAACTCATTAGATTTAATTTCTTCGATGACTAAGGGTGATTAAAGTTTGGTCAAGAGGACTTGATCCTTAATAAAACATGGTTGTCATAGACCAATCAAAATTTGGGGTTTGGTGGCCATATTGGATTATTTTATTGGCAGGATGGAACCTAATGTTCAGTCTGATTGTGTGACAGTGTCCATCATTGATTTCCCACTAAATATTGTCTGAATACGAATTTTAATTTTATATGTCTTGTTACTGCTTAATTTGAATTATCCATTATGTCGGGTCAAATACTAATTGTCCAGGTGAGTGTTAAGGCCCTTGGGCCTATTGTTGTGTAATATGTCATAAATTCTGCATCGTCTTTTGTAACATGTGATATGATGTTACCAGCTTGTCACAGAGTTTTAATGCTTTTTAATTACTTTATAATGTCATTACTGAATTACTGAGACTCAAAATTACTGAAAATCCATTACTGAAAATTAGGGCTCCTCTATGGGTAACCTGTCAGGCCCATGCTCACGAAATTTACCTTATTGCTGCATTTAAATATCAATATTGCTTTGCAGATGCTTCTCCACCCTATCATTTCAGCGTATGCATGCTCATCAGAATAAGTTTTGCACATTTCATGTAATTGGATGTAGTACATGCGGTCATGATCATGATGATAAGGTTTTCGTTGATTCTGATACAGCTAGGCTATCCGGTTTATGACCACCAATTATCACAGGGTGGAAATTATATACATATAACCTGTCTTGAGGGACCACCTATGGGCACATAAATTAGCCACTAACAAGACAGAGTCTCTTATAAGAAGGGACCTGCTATAGAATGGTTTGCTTTGAGCCAAGAGATGGGGGTTCTGTCCCTGTCAAGAAAACCTCCCCCGTTACAACTGGGAGAGAACAGGTGTCTAAGCTTTCTTCTTTGTAACGGGGGAGGTTTTCTTGACAGGGACAGACAGGCTGGTTGATAAGTGGTGCATAGGTCACTTACTTTGACGCTCAGTGACACTGCTTATGACTCCATTGATGACAGTCTTAATGGCAGATTCACCATCGGTCAATAATTAGTTGATAACACAGAAGACTTCATTAAACATTATTCCTCTTACTCGCTGAGAATTATTTGACCATGATACACTTTAGCTGAGCATCAAAGTAAGTGAACTATGCACTACTTATCAACCAGCCTGTCTGTCCTAAGAACTGTCTTGAGATTTGTGATACAACAAAGATAGCCTGTCAGTCCATAGTAGGCAAAAGTTAGCAGTTTGTACAGCTCTCCGACCCCGGTCATGAATTAGACGGGTCACAACCGGGGCACCTCTGGTGGACAGCTACATGTCAGTCCAGCCTGCCTAAGCTTGATATCAGGACCAGATCCAGTCAGTAAAACTTCCCCCGTTACAATATTAATGGTATAATTCATTCCTATATCATTCTGATCTGTAATGGAGGGTTCCAGTTTATCCATCAATCATATGACGTTGTAATCAACTATGTCATGTGTAGGATGACATCATAGTCAATTATGTCATGAATGACATAGCTAAGTTCATTACGAATGCTTAATTGATGATGGACTAAGCGTTGTATGAATGTCTTTACTATTTAATAAACATGCTGTTGAATATTTTGAAACTAATTTAATTTGGCACTGTTGCTGCCTATATCATAGAGAGCAACAGCACCCAGTCAAATTAGTTTCAAAATATTCAACTGCTTATATAATTTTCTGGAAATTAATAGTCAGGAAGTTCAGGGATCGATCGATCCCAACACGGGCGAAGTGTGGGTTGAGCTTAGCTGAAGATGAGCGGGGCATAGCTAAAACTGCATTCCTCCATATGCTAATAAGTCACGCTTCATGATTGCATTGTAACTAACTTTTTGGTTTGAAACTAGGCTTCTCTTGGCCTATGAAAATGGTAAATGGACGTTCACTAAGCAAATATTCTGATTTTCTTGGCCAGTTATGACCAGTAAAGGGTTAGGACTGCTCCTGGACCTCCTGCCCATCTTTAATGAAGCTTAGCTGGAAAAGCCTGAGGGTGTAGGTTCAGATCCTGCCATGCTTTAACGTTCCAATCTTTGTATAAATACCTCTATTCAAGTCGAGCATCACTGGCGCTTGGGCCTTTTGTTAATCTGCGTACCCATAGGGCTCGCAGATTATTGTTTTCTTACCGGATCTTCTTTCTTTCTTTTTCTCGGTAACAATTTTCTGGAACTATCTCCTCCTACAGTTTTCATCCGATCAACTTCAAACTTGGTCAACTTCTGGTACCCAGTGTGATCTTTATTGCTATTGTTTTCGTTTTTGATCTGGCCAATGGTTTTTGAGCTACCCACCTTTTCATGGGCAAAAAAAGTCACAGGGAATGTATAGGAAATTTCAGAATGGATGTTTGAACTGCGACTACGTCTACAGTTTTTATCGGATCACTACCAAACTTGGGTAGGATGTTACCCTTGGGGTCCCGAAGTTGTCTGACCCCTGACTGGTGACCTTGCCCTTTGACCTTCGACCCACAATGCATGAAATAACTCTCATAGGGCATGTATGGAGATCTTTGAACTGCTACTATGCCTAGAGTTTTAATCAGATCACCACCATACTTGGTCAGGATGTTAGCCTTGGGGTCCCGAACATGTGTGGTAACTTGGGGAGTCCCAGCCCCTAGGGGTCAAAGTTACCAGTTTTCGTTTTTGGGAGAAATTATCTTTCCTTAGTCATACAACTTCAACGGGCTCGTACTAAGACATGGTATCACACGTATTAGGGTCCAAGAACCGGATTTTCTATTCATGGACCCCACATAGTGTTGCAAATATCTTGGTTATTTGATGTTTCAGGGCTTATTCCTTGATTTTCATGAAGGCTTTACCAGAAGTATATGTCATATTCCGAAACCAATGGTGATGGTTTCGAAGTTGTCTGACCTCAAGGTAAAGGTCATCCACTAGGGTCCCAAAATACCAGTTTTAATTTTTTGCAGAATTAAACTCTCCATGATGTTTGTTTATCTAAAATGGCTGCCAGATGTCATGTTTGGCTAAAAAAAATACCAGTTTTCATTTTTGGCATAAATGAATTCACCATGCTGAAAAATGTTGAAAAACTAATTTATTTATTTTTAAATGGCCACCAAATTTTTTTTGTGTCTTATCGACCTGAAATTTGGCTCACTTCTAATGCTTATAATGACATTCGTTGGTTTCAAATTTCTCTTCGATCCATCAAAGTGTTTCAAAGCTATCCCACTTTCCATCATCAAAAAGGTCCCATAGGGGATGCATGGGAAATTTCAGGATGGATCTTTGAACTGTAACTACCCCCACAGTTTTTTTTATCAGATCACAACCATATTTGGTCAGGATGTTACTATTGGGTTCCCAAACATGTTGGATGATCTTGGGGACTCCTGCCCAACATGAAGGGTACCCATCGGCATGAAAATTACCAGTTCATTTTGGTTGAAATTAACTCCCTTTCATCACAGGTCAGTGGACATATTAGAAGATACCCTATGACATCCTTTCGTCTCCGCATCACCCCAGGGCCACATTGCCCAGGTGGGAGGGCACTCCTTGGCCCTCAAAATTACCAGATTTCATTTTTTGCATAGATTATCTCAATTTACCCATACAAGCGGAATGAGATTGTAGTAACTTAGCTACATATAAAAGGTTATTCACCCAACAGAGGTCTTGAATTGGCCCGTGGAACCGGCGGCAGGTGCTCGCGTTTCAAGTTCCAAGGTACGACTGCCGGGTGTCCGTAGAAACGGCGGGAATCAGCTAGCCCGGCAGCCGCGAAACGCGAACTCCGGGATTACGGGATACCGCCAGCACCACACTCTCCCCCGTTTATAAAACCATGGTTATATAATTAAAGATTTTATCTAAAAATCTCAAATCTTTAAAAATCTACACACCATAAAAAACACACAGGCATTGACGCTCAACTGATAAAGGAAGGATTAGAATATTTAAAAAAATAATTCTCAAAAATAATACAAAGAAAACGCCAAAGTTTTGACCATGATAGATGTCCATCTGTCCAGACATAACGGCATAAGACAGATGGATAGATCAACAGCTGCCAGACGAAGGCCATCGTTACAGATTTTAAAATAACATAGCATCGCTAACTAAAATTAAGGATAGTGGTTTTCCACCACAGCAGAAAACTGACACAAATGACGGAATTGCCAAATTGATAAAGAAGTAATAAAAATAATCTCACATGAATTTAGTGGAAGTGTTATCTGAAATTAACATATGTGAGATTCGAGGAAAACCTATGAATATTGCATATTTCTAATTTTAGTGAACATTTTTAACCTTAACATTTATGATATACCTCTTATATAATTGAACGGATCTAAATTTACAAATTTAGGAAATCCGGAAAACCACTATCCCTATCACAATAAATATATCTGAGTGAAGCTAAAACGGAATGGATAATACAGCAGAAGAAAGAAACATGCTTTTGCGTTATGACTAACGCGTCAATTACTTTGCGCATTATGAAATAGTAAGCGCAAGAAATACATCTGCACGATTTATGCAGTCTGCTAAATGCATATTATAAATATGCTGTCATATGCAGGACTTCTGCATTATAGAGTACTGCACATTATAAATATGCATGAGTTATGCATTATAGAGTAGTAATGCATCATTTTAACATGTAACTGTTACACGTTTAATAAATGAAATACCTAGGTATTGCAGTATATAATATGTTGGCCTAATATAAAATATCTGAACTGACCTATGTAGAATTAATATATCTGGACTATCCTATAAAATATCTGAGCTGGCCTAATAAAACTATATATGTATTTGAGCTACATGTACCCTATAAAATATATGAGCTGACAAATGTAGAACTGACATAGTGTAGCTAACCTAAACTGAATTTCACTATACATAGATGAGTTTGCATCATAACATATGATGCATATACTTATAAGAAGCGTGTACATTGATTTAATCCATATACACATAAACAGAGAACATTATTATGACTACACGTCATGACGGACAATAAATACAGTTAACAATACAATGCGTATGATTAATGCGTAACAATTTACACATCATTTGACAACGCATATTTGTAATGCGTGATCAAGAAATGTGTAAATATAACCACGCAATTATTCACGCGTCATTTGAAAAACGCGTAATTATAATAACACGTTCTGTGAGTCATACAGCGATGGACCCATGTTGGTTTTTGGTATCTCAAGGAGTGTTATTGCTGGAAAAAGCCACTATGGGCTTATATGTCCAACTAATTTAGTTTCCCAAAAACTTACAAAGGATAGAACATCATGATTTTACTGTTGCTGGAACTAAAGCTAAGATGGAAACGGAAAATAAACCAATAATTAAAAATGTTTTCCGGACAAGTTGAATGTCTTCAGTTCATGCAGTGTTAATAATTTCATATCATCTGGATTACAGTAATTCTTTTAATGTTGAATTACTGTTACCATTGTACATTATCACATTACTATTGTAGTACGGTACTACGACCGTAAAGCTAACTGCAGTCCGCAACAGTACCATGACCAAATGGATCCGAAATAAGACGAAACCAGAGGAACATATATGAGGGTGGACAAGTAGGGTCCATGAAGACTTACATAGTCTTTTTCACGAATGCTTAAGGGGCATTCTAATACAGTTCATAATCTAGGAACCTGTTGGGAAGACAGCACTGCCTTCATGTTCGACTCTGAATGGTGTGAGTTTGGAGTTGGTCATCTCTAGGAGATGTGTGACACCTCATGCACCTAGGGGAAGTGTGATGCATTTCTCCTCGGACCTGACACCTCATGCGCCTAGGAGAGTGATGCTGTGTTTGTGGGACAGGTAAAACAGAGTCGATATCCAGGTCATCTGTCAAAACAGCATCTAGATCATGCAGAGATGATGAGGATGGATCAATACCATATAGAATGGTTTTATCCAAATCTCCAAAAATGGATACATGGTTATCATCAGATAACATACGGCCATTATCGGGGAATAATAAGTCATCATCATCGCCATGATCTTCAGAGCTAATAGCACGTCTCATTCGCAATACCCAGAGAGGTAAATCATGATCGCTGCACAGCTTTAATCTATCATGGTGAACAATCAGTTCCCGGCGTTGGTTTTTGATACCAAACAATGCTTCTGACAAGTTTTTATAAACAATAAATGGACCAGTCCAAGGAGGTTGTAGTTTATTGGACTGACCTATCTTAGTTGCAGAATTAGCAAGATAAACTACATCACCAACATGATAGGCACACTCATGCAAACGTCGATCATACTCTTTTTTTCTGGCGCTTCTGAGCCATTTTAAGGTCATCCCGTGCTATCTCATGAGTTTCGTGCAACGTTTGCTGTAACTGTTGGACGAAGTCACTGGCATCTGAAGGGGCATCCTCTGTAGTCGCAGACACAGGGCATTATGTCTGACGGCTGTAGCACTTCTCGACCAAGCATCATCATGTTGGGAGTATAACCCGTCTGTCGGCTTACAGTAGATCAGTATAGCTTCAGCAATGAAAGGAATACACTTGTCCCAATCTTTCTGTCTGTCATGCTCTTGCAGCTAACACCGTATACACTGCAAGACAGTACAGTTTATACGTTCAATCTGTCCATTCGAACCGGGTCTATAAGCTGTGATGCGTGTTTTGAACTCTCCAGTAGATGGCACAGTTCCTTAAATAGGCTGCATCCAAAGTAACGACACTGGTCGGTGTGTAAGAAATATGAGCAGCCAAATGTGGTGACAAAATGCTCCACATACGTTTTGGCTACCAGTTCTGCCCCTTGTTCCGGGAGCGCATAGCACTCAACCCATTTAGTGAACTGATCTATGATAATCAACACATATCTATTTCCCAGTGCAGATGTGATAAAGGGGCCCAAAATGTTCATATGTACTCGTTCCAAGGGAAAACCGGCATGGAACTCGCCCCGAGCAGCTCTAGGTCGGATGGAAGCTTTTTTGCTACAGCTACAAATCCGACAGGATTTCACATACGCCACCACATCATGAGAGTATCCGTGCCAGATATATTTAGCCTTCACTCTCTAATGTCTTCTGCTCACCCATGTGACTGTCAAGCTTGGAATCATGACAATTTTCCAAAACCAGCTTCTGGATAGACTGGGACTACCAGCAGATCCCGTGTGGTATTTGCTTCTACCCAGAAATAGTGCAAAATGCTATCGACAAAAATCAATTGATCACAACGAGCCCACCAAAACTTGACAACTGGACTAGCTAAATATAGCTCCGTGTCAGAAGGAGTGTGTGACTGCTCAATCCATGATTCAACTCTCTTCAGATCAGGATCCTCCAACTGACGCTCCCTTAGATCTTCCAAAGAGAATGCGTCTAACCAGTTTGACCTTCCGATAACCTGGTCTGTTTGGGGGACACCATCCAGCAGTCCGTCTGGATCGTCGCTGTCTGCTAGGTCATTGTTACTCAGTTGAAAGGCCCTTATGGTTTGAAAAGCCAAAGGAATTACATCATCAACATCCTCAAATTGAGACCATTTCTGCTGAAGCTTGGTACAATATTTGCACCCACCACATGGTAATGAACTAAGAGATTGGCCAGCTTTATAACAGTGGCAAGGTGAAGAATCACTTGGAACTCGCGATAGACCATCAGCATTAGAGTGCTGTTTACCGGGCTTGTACTGCATCGTCATATTATATTGGAACAGTTCTTCTAGCCATCTAGCTAGTTGTCCTTCGATGTGCTTGAAACTGAGCAGCCACGTGAGACTGTGATGGTCAGTCCGCACAATAAATGACTGTCCTAGCAAGTACATACAGTACTGCCTAGTAAATGCTACCATGGCTAGCAACTCTTTGCATGTAACACAATATTTACGCTGGGCCGGTGTCAATGTTCGGCTCACAAAACCAATAAGCACCTCTTTCCCATTCTGAATTTGGGATAACTCTGCACCAATCGCAGCCTCTGAAGCATCAGTATCCAGTATGAAGGTACCATCCGGTGCCGGATAACCTAACACTGGAGGGTTGGCCATAGCACCCTGAAATGTTTTAAAAGCTACCTGATGCTCTAGAGTCCAGTCATACTCTACTTTGGAACTGAGTGCAGAGAGAGGAGCAGAAATACCAGCAAAACCCTAGCAAAACCCTGTATGTGCTCTCGGTGGTAATTCATAAACCCTAGGAAAGATTCCAGCTCTTTCCTGGTCTTAGGAACAGGCCAATTAGCGATGCTTTCCATATTGTTTGGCTTAACAGCGATTCCCTTATCACTCGCCAACTTACCTAAGAAACAGAGTTCTGTACGGAACAAATTACACTTCTTAGGTTTTAATTTAAGGTTGTGTGACAGGAATCGGGAAAGGACACCTGTCAAGTTGGTCATATGACTGTCAAAGTCAGTCCCTGTCACTACCACGTCATCTAAAAACGCAAGACACTCGCACCAGTTAAGACCTTGCAACACCAGCTGAACAACCCACTGAAAGGTAGTCGGGCTGTTGCATGTACATGTACCAAATGGCATACGGACAAATTCAAAGAGCCCATATCTTGTGATAAATGCGAGCTTGTGGCGGTCCTCTGGGTCAACCTCGACCTGGCAATACCTGGCTGCCATATCAAGTGTGCTGATGAATTTAGCACCACAAAGTGCACCCAGACATGTCTCAATGTTTGGTAGGGGGTAAGTCTTTGCGAGTTAGACTTCAGAGCTCGAAAATCGACGCAGTACCGCACGATACCGTCTTTCTTCCGAACTAATACCGAGGCTGACGACCACTCAGATTTTGACGGAACTATGATACCTTTCTCTAACATTTCCGCAAGGTGTTTCTCTTCTTCATTCTCAAAACCAAGAGGTGTTCATCTAAGTTTAGAACGAACAGGTTGTGCATTACCTGTGTCAACTTTGTCTTATCCCCTTGAACAAACCTAAATCAAGATCACCTTTTGCAAATGCATCCTGATACTCGATTAACATGGATTTAACTTGCAAAGACTGGGTCTCCGATAAACCCGATGTCGACCTCTCATACAGATCCTGTAAGAACACGGGGATGTCCACCTCAGTGGCTGTAGAAGTCTGTAAACCATCCTGGTTTATGGGGTTACCAGCAAGTTGAAATTCTGTTCCAGGGTCTAAAACCTCAATTTCTCTAACAATACCAAGGTTGTGGTCATGTTCCAGAGTAATATATTGGACCGACAGGTTCCTTAACAAAATAGGAATCTGCGAATCTTTGGCAGTGGCCACTGTATGAGGCGTTACCAGACCGTCCAGTTTAGACGAGGGCTGGAGCACAACATCATTCTGTACCTCCCGGTCCAGAATGCCTGTGGTCTTGACGGCCTCAAAAGGACCAATGACCACTTTCTGCTTACAAATGTTACCCGAGCTACTTGGGCTTCCTTCCCATGAGCTCTCAACATTGATGCTTGAACCGGTTCTCCATTAATTGTCAGACACAGTCTAGTCAGATCAATGGTGGCCTTGTGTGCCTTCAAGAAATCCAGCCCTAATATAATCGGATCATTGATATTGGCAAGAAGGACTGGCCAGTTGAACATCATAGAGTCTAATGCAATTGTGACTGGCTCAACACTTTCTGCAGGGATAATATTGTCTCTACCTGCACCTTTCAATGAAATAGACTCCAACGTCTTTAAAGGGTAAGGTAATTTATTTGCAAAGAAATTGCCAATTACTGTCACTTGTACCACAATGTCCACTACTGCATCAACGGAAACACCATTTACTTTAATGGGAATGACTAGTGTCATAGGGTCACGATTAAACTCATACATGCGAACATCATATGATCGCACAGGCGAAGATCTCGGTGAAGCAGAAGGTGATGGCGACTGTGTACGCCTCGCCTCCGGACACTCACGGGAAAAATGACCCTCTAAATTGCAATTAAGGCACTTTCCCGATCTGAGAGGAGGGAAGGGGAACGCGATGGAATGACCTTCCCTCTTGGAGGAGACCGACCTCAACCAAATTGACCGGATGCAACATCTACCTTCATCTCCGCCATATCCTTCCTAAGTCCTTCGACATCTTTCTCTAATTTATCTATCCTGCTAGGAGCCGTTATGCCTCTCAACTGCTCAGGATTATTTGCCTCCATCAAACCAGAAGCATTGTCCGGAAAACGGGCATTTCGAACCTCAGGTCTTCTGGAACCCATGACCAATCGTTGATTATGGATAGCTGCATTGACCATTTGCACAGCCTCCTCCAGGGTGCTCGGATCCTTATCCATAGCTATCAGAGCGGCTCGTTTATGCTCAACACCCCGTAGAAATGCATCAATGGCAATTGTCTCTCCCAAGCTCTGAGGCATCAGGGTAGCCATCTAAAGTGAGCTCCTGAATGATATCTGCAAATTCTTCTAAAGAGTTACCCTCTTGTTGAATGTCTTGCATTTTTTTCCTGATGATGTGGGACAGATCTTTCTTCCCGAATCGCAACCTTAATTTGTCGCATAAACTGAAGTAATCATTCTGGACTTGCACAGAATAGATGCAGTAAAACTTTAAGGCCTTGTCCCTTAAAGCTGAGATGAGCATGTCTAATTTATATGTATCAGACCAATGGTACCTTGAAGTAGTATGCTCAAACTGTATGAAAAATGGTTTCCACTCACATTTTCCATCAAAAGTTGATATTTTAGGTGTAGGAGGACCAGCAGAGTAGCTTCTACGACCGGGTGATGACATTCTAGAGTCATTGTACGAAGAGCCATCCAAGTAGGCTCTACGAACTGGTGATGACGTCCTAGTTCATGGTGAGAAACTGATCGTGACTCCCTCTTAGGTTCTCTAGGGGTATATACCCCCCCTAGGAACCAGGTTATAACTAGGGTCTGATCACCCCCTTGTCGACTAGTTGAGTTAAGGAGTGCCTTGTATTTGATACCTTGAGCTAGCAGTTCCATGTTAAGTCTAGCTACTTGCTCTTCCAAGGATTCTTCCCTTGGGTGCAAGTCAATCCCACCAACAGCGCCTTCATCATTGTTGTCGAATACGACGTCCCCAGCATGGAGCAATCGTTCAAGGACTGTAGCTGTGGCAGGCAGATCAGGATCTGCCTCAATGTCGGCCAGAGATATGGAACCTCCTCTGGACTCACAGAAACTTACTATGCCAGCAGTTCCTCCACGGTTGCAGTGTTAACACACAAATGTTTCGTCATTATGGGACACATGTTGATTTATACCAGGGAAGCGAAATTAATATTCACTAAAAAAGTAATATCACTTACTGAAATAAGTTGTGAGCATATGCTTACTGAAAAATATAACTCACTGAGTAGTGATGGTGGTGCAACTCCGGAGAACGTCTAAATGAACCAGATTCAGTAGCATACCTGCATGCAAACCATCCTTCAGAAACTCGAAAGTATAATGATAACGGACGCGTTTACGTGCACTAGATTTTTTATGGAGTATTAGCTCTACACTGCATTTGATGGTGTGTACACCAATATCTGCATTAATTTTCTCAATTCTATCATTGATAAGAGAGAGTTGGTCATACAGTTGCAGCTCTTGATCTTTGAAGGAACAGGGATTCAAATGGTGCAGTTGCTCATTATACAGGACCAGAGAATACGCCGGGATATCGATAAACTTCACCGTTTGGCCGTAACGCCTTACTATGTCTATAGCACGTTGATAGCAAATGCGGTCTACCGTGAATTCATCATCGGCCGTCCTTAAATAGACAAAACCGTCGCTTCGTTTCTTGGTAAGGTCGCAGGTTCCGGCCCAGATATAGAAAATGATATGGTGAAATTTCTGAACGGCGTTGGCTATTCTCGACTGCAAAATATAAACCGGGTCTTGTGTAGTACCATCGCTTTTACACCAATACTCAACAAAACCAGTTTGATCAGCCCTTTTCAAAATGAAACCTTTACTTGTACCCAACAAAATTGCCTTGTGGGTAAAGGATTGATCCACAGAAAACTGGATGTGAGCCAAAAACTCCTCAGATTTAACTTGAAAAGAAGGCATAAGCTGAGTAGTGTTTTAACGGAGTAGCTAGCAATGTGATAATGAACTTTTTGAATTAATAATAACAAGAAAAAACAAATGATGTTCAGCGTAATTAGTAAACCTAATATTACAATTGAAACATATTTGTTGATTAGAAGGGAGATTACCCTCTAATGTTCAAAAAGTTAATAATAATAATAATAATAATAATAATAATAATAATAATAACAACAACAGTGATTTATATCACTTCTTTATTTCAAATAATTCTGAAATAAACAACGAAATTGAACTGTAATTAAAGTATAAAGAAATATCCAAAAACCGACGGTTAAATTACAGCTCAGAATTGCGGTTTCCTACATATGACACTGAAGACAAATAACAATACCAATCCAGAAATTATAGGGTTGTCATTCCACGGAATACTGACATAGATGATAGAAACTTAGCACGAAAATATACCGCGATTCATTACAGTTCAAATAAGTAACATTGAATCTTGAATTTATGACGCATGTATGTAAGATATATTAATCTATATACCCGACATTTGCATAACATAGTATAAATAAATAATATATATTTAACTATAACTCACCTATCATCTGTGATTATTAAATAATAAAACATTAAAACAAAATCAAAATGGTGGCCAGAGTCTGTCAAATTGGCCCTGTAGGTGGGGCTTAGAATACACCTTCCGTATCCTCTGCGTGTCGTAAGAGGCGACTAAAGGAGGTAAGGGTGAGGTAACCCTGACAGAAACCTCGAGTGCTGAAGACGGAGGTTCCAGGCCGCACGGCGCACTCTAATAAACCATGGATCCACGCACTTAACGCTTATGATCATGCCGATAGTCACTTACAGGACTGGCGGTATGATCAGCGAACGAAAAGAAGAAAGAAAGTCTGTAAAATTGACGTTTGGGCAGGACTAGAGTAGCCCTTATATTTCCGAGAATTCTATCTTTTTTAACAGCAAAATCGTGAGTAGAATTTAGAAATAACTGACAATAATTTTTAATTTAGGGCCCAAAGTACTCCTAACACCATTTGTAGTAACGTGGCTACATATAAAAGGTTACTCAGCCAACAGATGTCTTGAATCGGCCCGTGGAACCGGTGGCAGGTGCTCGTGTTTCAAGTTCCAAGGTACGACTGGCGGGCATCCGTAGAAATGGCGGGAATCAGCTAGTCCGGCAGCCGCGAAACGCGAATTACGGGATACCGGCAGCACCACAAGAGTGTTAGATTGGGTGAAATATGATTTTTCGGTACGGGGACCCCTTCATAACTTTGTAAATATCTTTAGTCCAGTCAATCTAGGCCAAAAATATTTTAACCCGGAACAAATTGCAACAGAATTTTTTTACCTCGCCCAGTGTATAGGGGGCCATCATGTACAACATATCAAAAGTCCCCCAAAATTCCAATAGGGGAAAGGGTAAAATTTGCATAATTATTACCAGATTTGGGCCATTTCACCTGAAAAATCCATTTTTCTTTATTTCTTTAAAACAGGTATGTAATATATGTGTGACTGGGTATTTTTGGACTTTTTTAGTAATAAATGAATACGATTGACATATTCTCCACAAATTAAATGTATTGTGTTATGCCACTTGCATGAATTTACCTAATACCATCATTGATATTGATACAATACATATTATATTTTATTATGTCACGGTATTGTGTGTTTCTAAGCTAAGCTAAGATGAAATAGTATGGCATAGGTACCTGGTTTCTACTAATTTCATCTTGCATCAATTATCCAAGTCATCTTCCTCAATGAGCGTTATTGAATTCGAGCAACTGAGACCCTTACAGTCTTTGCAGGCGGATGTGCAGCTGAGCCCATGTTTTCTACAGGTGCATCTCTTTGATTCACAGCCAGTTTTGCAGCTGCATCTAAATGAATACAGTAAATCGTCAGGTGCTGCCAGCATGTCAGTCTTAACAGGCAGCATTTGGTGGTTGAGAACTTTCCAGCCCCATTCTGTTGGATCCATATCTCCAGCATCTCCTCTCCAAACTTGAATTTGGTAGTACACGCGAAGACTGTGAAACTTTGCGGATGCAGGTGTTGGTGGTAAATCTCGTGCTTCAACATACTTGGAACTTTTTGCAACCTTCTCCCTGAATCGCTTGTACCGCAAAGCAACTAGACTATCCATTGAAGTGCCATTGTATAGAATAAGCATTGCCTTCTCACCTGCTTTTATCACGTCATCTTTATTCGCATTACTCATTGTAAACACTTCAGCAATTTGAGAGAGTTCTTTGCAGCACTGGATTTTGCTAAGGGATGCAGATTTTCCAATTCCATAAAACCTAGATGTTGAGTCACAGCCAAGGATAGCATGGATAAATAACAGCTGTGAGCACAAACAGAACCCGAGTTTTTCCTTTGCCATTTTGATATTCCACAGTCGGGGTTTCTTTGCATTTTGCTTTGGCTCTGGTCTGAAAAATAGCTGACAGCCATTCATATCAGTATGCAGCAGAATATTCTACTGTGTCAACTTCAGCATCTGCAATTGTAGGTAGTGGTAGGTTGTATGCATTTGCAATCAAGATTGTACTGAGAGAAGCAAAAACCATGAGGTGTCCTCGAACTGCTCGAGAAATTGCCTTTCCACTAAGAATGTGTTTGACAGCATTCTCAGCGTAGACTACCTCTAGAATAGGCGCAAGACCGCTTCCTGCCATTAAGTGACCAATGCAGCCAAGGAAGCTCATCTCCATATGAAGACCTCCAAGTCTTAGAATAATTTGCTTTAATGGACTCCAGCTCGGCTCAATCTCTATGATAGTCATAGCTTTCCAAAATAAGGGCTGATCAAATGTAATCACGGGTGCAACATGGTATCGGTTTGCCTGTTCACAAACATAAGTCAAAGTGGAAAAGATGCAGGTCATGTTACTTGGCTCTAGATCTATCATCGGAAGGAAAATAACAGACGATTTACCTGGATAAACTCCTTGGTGAACAGTTTGCATCATGCCAGACCATGACTGTCTCCTTGAACGCAGAAACAAAGAGAAATCCCAGAGGATGTCAATGTCAGCTTTGGGTCTGTTTGTTCCATCGCAGTTAACTCCTTAAAGGTCAATGGGAAGTTCCTGGTATGCTGAGAGTCAAAGTTCCTGATACAGATCTTGCCAACTTGCTTGATATCTTCAGATGTTACATTTATCCTTGGAATAAGTTTGCACGAAAGGTTTCCTGGTGTAACAGATGCAATGATTCCCATTCCATGAAATGTATTATGCCCATCTATTGTGCAAATATTGTGATCCACATTGTTGGCAACAAACTGAATGAACTCGCCTGATAATGGCTGTGGTAGATCTCCACCATGAAGTGATGCACTGCGCTCAAACCTCTATATCTCCGCGTATGAACATCCAAATCCGTGCTTGTACAAGGTGTCAACAATAAATCTAGATCCAAATTTATGGTGCATCTCACATGACAGCCCGAACTGCAAAGGTGCCAAAATAACTCTAGGACGAGTTCCTTGCATAATAGCCTGTCCAACTGATGCCTGTTTCATTTCTGTGTCTTTTCCAGTAAACAAAATCCGCAATAATTCCCGCAGTGTCTCTGGTAAATAATTCAATGCCTTTACTGGGTCGCTCATTTGCTCCCTTGATGGATAGCTTTCAGATGATGTGCATGAATCAATTAACTTAATATCGTGTCTAAGCAGTTTGGCAGCTGTCTGGATGATTAGCATGCTCTCTGATTTGGAATCCTTTCTCTTCTGTTCCTTATAGAAGTCAGTCAAAATAGTAGATGCTTTAGAACGAAAGGTAACAATGTTTGGCTTACCATTCACAGTGCTAATAAATATTTCATCGCCATAATTATCTTTTATTTTATCCTGCATGTATTTTGTACTGTATGCTTTATTCTCTTTATCATCGAGATACTCTTGCATTTTATTAACGATGTCATGCAGGGTCAGCTGCTCATCATCATTATTTTCAAGAAATGCCATTGTCGCACTAAATGCTCTTACTCTGTCCAAGTCTTCTGGCCTTCCATGTTTTTGGGATGAGCAAGATGAGTGCAGCTGAGGGATATTTTTCATGGTTCGAAAATTTACGCTGCAGCTTTGATGGTATACTGCATTGACAACGCATAAATCCGGCGTGAAGGCAAGCCGCCCAGCTACAAGTTTGCCCCATTCGTCTTTTCTCTGCTCACAGGCCTCGGCGATACTACATTGAAAGTCATGAGTACTTACTGGATAAATATCATAGCCACGTTTCTTTCCATCTTGAATTTTTGCAGGGTATCCACATAGCAAACAATGTTCACTAAAATTGAATGTTGGACTTTCTGAACGGAGTGTTCGCATGGGTGGCGGAGATTGTTCAATTTTCTCTGTGTCACGGGCAATCCGCTTGGGATCAATGAACTCCCGTCGACATTTTACATGAACCCTCTGTCCTACTTCAGCTATGACATCGCTTTCACGGGCTCTGCTAGCATTGTTAATACAGTCACAGCCTTTAACTCGAAGCTTAACAGTTTGTGAGCCATTTTCTAGGCTCTGGTTACAAATAACGCATGTATCTAAATCCATGTCCATATTCTGATTGAATTGTATAGAAATTTATTCAAATTGTGAGATAAAAGTGAAAATTAAAATGCAATTTATTTTAGATAAAATTTTAAAAGCGAAAAACAAAATTAAACTTACTTTAAATATAATTTTTTTAATTACCCCGGCCCTGTGCATACAACCATATTTAATCTGTGGTTTGGAGAATTTGTACAAGTGGTTCAAGGCAATATTGCCAATTGCTTACTGTCTTGACCATGAAATTCAGAGCTTAGACAACATTTCTACTTCGTTTATTTGCGGAATGAAGCAGGTAAGGGAAGTTTCATTATTCGGATAATGGCGGTAGCTAAATATGCGAATTTACCCACTTTCCCATCGAGGGATTTTGGAGGACTTTTGATATGTGACACCTGGCAGTCCCACGAATGCCGCAGAAAAGAAATAAATTCTGTTGCAATTTGTTCTAGGTTAATTTGTAGTTTTACTGGACTACTTTGTTATTTGATGTTTCAGGGCTATTTCCTTGATTTTCATGAAAACTTCACCACAGGTGTTTCATGTGTTCTGGAAACAATAGTGATGGTTTCGAAATTATCTGACACCAAGGTCAATGTCAGCCTATAGGATCCCAAGATAGCAGGGGTTTTTTTTCAAAATGGGAAATTTCAGGATGGATCTTTGAACTGTGACTACGCCCACAGTTTTTATCAGGTCACTACCATATTTGGTACATGTACATGTTGATCTCAAAAATACCAGTTTTCGTTTTTGCATATCTGGCTGAATTCTCTGAATAGCAAAACGTAACCCAGTGTAACGGTTAGCAAGTACATCCTCCCCATAGAGATCTTTTTACAGAACTAAAATGGGACAAACGATTCCCGAGACATTTCTATTTTTGTAAAAGATTTTTGTGCAAAAATCTCAAATGCTACATTCTGAGGTTATCTTTGTATTTTAGATTCCCAGATTATAGCGAACAATACCACGCTTCACTTTTCTACAGAGCATGCAGATTTACAGTTACTTCAGTAAATGTCTTAGTTTTAATATTATTAGCTCACCTGGCCAAGTGAGCTTATGGCATGGCGACCGCCCGGCATCCGTCTGTCAACTTTTGCTTTAAAATGCTACTCCTCATTAACCGCATGGTGGATTTCAGCCTAATTTGGCTCGAAGGACCCTATGGGGGTAGGCTTCAGAACATATATACAGAATTTTGATTGGTCAATTTTTTCGGTGGTCATCTTGAAATTTTCGAAAAATGACAGGAAATCGTTTAAAACGCTACTCTTCATTAACTGTTTGGCCAATTTCTACCAGACTTAGCTTGGAGGATAGTACACTGGTATGGTTCAGAACTTGCATACAGAATTTTGATTGGTAAATTTTCCCGGCGACCATCTTGGATTTTCTGATAATTTCTGGAAATCATTTACAAGCCTACTCGATAACTGCATGGCTGATTCCAATCAAACTCGGATGGATGAACCCTAGCGTAGTATGCTTCAGAACATGTATACAGAATTTTGATTGGTCCATTTTTTTCCAGTGGCCATCTTGAAATTTCCGCTACTCCTCATTAACTTCTTGGGCAATTTCAACCAGACTTAGCTGGAAGGATCATATGCTGGTCTGGGTCAGAACTTGTGTACAGAATTTTGATTGGTCAATTCATCCAGGGGCTATCTTGGATTTTCTGAAAATTTCTGGAAATCACTCGGTAACCACTTGGTCAATTTCAATCACACTCGGATGGAAGAACCCTAGCGTATTATGCTTCAGAACCTGTATACAGAATTTTGATTGGTCCATTTTGTCGGTGGCCATCTTGAATTTTTTTTTTAAATGGCGAAAAATCGTTTAAAACGCTTCTCATTAACTACTTGAACAATTTAAATCAGACTTGGCTGGAATGATACTAGGCTGGTAAGTTTCAGAACTTTTATACAGAATTTTGAATGGTCCATTTTTCAGGCGGCCATCTTGGATTTTCTGAAAATTTCTGTAAATCAGTTAAAAGGCTACTCCTCAGTAACCGGTTGAGCAAGTTCAAGCAAACTCAGTTGGAAGGACCCTAACGTGGTATGCTTCAGAGCTTTTATACAGAATTTTGATTGGTCAATTTGTTCGGTGGCCATCTTGAATTTTATGAAAAATGGCTGAAAATCATTTAAAACTTTTTAAGACTGGCTGGAATGAGCCTAGGGTGGTAGAACTTGTATATAGAATTTTGATTGGTCAATTTTTCCAGCGGCCATCTTGGATTTTCTGAACATTTTGGCTACCTCTCAATAACTGCTTGGCCGATTTCAACCAAACACACCTGGAAGAACTTAGGTCGGTACGCTTCAGAACATGCAGACAGAATATTGACTGCTTGATTTTGATGGTGGCCATCTTGGATTTTCCGAAAAATTGGAATTTGTATAAAATGCTACTCCTCATTAATCGCTTGGGCAATTTCAACCAAATTTGGCTGGATGGATCCTATTGTCGTAGCCTCTAGAAAATCTATTCATAATTTTGATAGGTCATGTTTTGGCAGCCATCTGATTTTCTGAAAGTTTTCCGGAACCATTTAAAAACGATACTCCTTCAATCAATAACCCAATTTCAACAAAACTTTGGTGGAATGAACTTATGATGGTAGGCTTCAACATATTAAACGAGAATCTTGATTGGTCAATTTTTTAGTGGCAATCTTGGATTTTCCGAAAATCATCCATGATGTCTATTTAAATACAAATGGTTTAAATGCCAATGGTCCGTGTGAGTGCCACATGCCCTTGGGCCATTTGTTTATTTTAAGTACATGTAGCAATCGTTTTCATAATATTCTGAAGTTTTCATAATGTATACATGTATATATATCACTCACTTAAAAACCTGTTCCTAGTTTCTATTTAGAAGAAAAAGAGCAATACTGAATTTCAGAATTGAACACGTTATCCTGTTTTATAATTCACTTTGTTTTATTTGATACAGGATTTTGGCTTTCAACAATTGTGCAAATTGCGTGTGTGGAATGGCAGGGAAGTTCCCCAGGCTGCTTCATCATCGGATGCTGTTCAGATGCTATGTGTTTCAAATCAATTTGGTCTCACATTCGTAGCTTATCAGCAAGGTCTGTATTTGATTTGTCAATCAAACACTTTAACCCTTTAATGGTCAAGATTTTTGACAATTTTTAATTTTTCCACAGTGTATGTCCATTTGAAGGCCCAGATAAGACAATTTTTGAAAATTTATCACCGGAATGATTGGTTCGATTAATGAGCCAGTCATTCCAGTCATAAATTTTCAAAAATTGTCTTATCTGGCCCTTCAAATAGACATATCTGAAGACCAGTGCAGAGGCCAGCTTTGGTCGACTTGACCACTAAAGGGTTAATAACTTCTAACTAGCATTGGAATCAAATGACATCTCTTACAAACTTGTCTTAGTTTTGTTAGACTAATAAGATAAACTCTAAGTCTCGCCTTTACTCAAGAAAATTTCAATTTTCAAAATGTCCTTTGCAGAATAAGAGGTTCTTTTTTTTTAACATTTACCACTAGGGCTTGGTGGTATACCAGTTTCACACCATCTCACGGTGTTTTTATGGCGACAGTTTAAAAACCATTAGGAAAATAAAAACCGAAAAACCGTCCGTAAGATCACCATTGCATGAAATCTGGTGACTGTCCTAAACTAGTTTGTTCTTGACTTGAGTTTAATATTATCATCTAATGGGTAACCAGTTGCTAATAGTGGCCATAAAATACAGTCACCTATAACTATTGACCGTCGAAAGCAAGGGTGTTTGTGAAATCCCAACAAATCGCCCAAGGGCGACACTCCGCAAATATTTGCCAGTAGTGAATTTTACATGACGTAAGCGCTGCGGTTTCAAGGTAAGATTGAATAATTTAAGAATCTTAGTTTCTTCTTTGTAACAAATAATCCTTTTGTAAATTCGAGTTTGTACTATGTTTAATTAGGATTCCAAATGTGATACAATACAAAAAAATTCAAGGAACATGTTACGAAAACAACGACGTTATAAAAGGAACTCCCATTCCAAACATGTTATTATTTCCCTTAGATTTCGACAAAGGGTCATTCCATGTCAAGTGGACCAATATTTTAGAACTTGAACATATGACCAACTCAGATTTATTTGAAAAAAATCACCAAAAATCAATATATAGAAAATATTGTGAAAGCCAAAATTTCAGACGTTTGGGACAATTTGTGATAGAGTTATGGGTCCAAATTTTCATAAATTCTGCCGATTATTTTGTAACTAATTTGACTTAAAGCTGTTGCTTCTCGCGAAGTCAAATGATTTTCAAAATATTCAGCTTTTCCAATGCTGGAAAATAGGGAAGCATCATAGATGGGCGCTACGGGCGACCGTTATGTAATTAAAAGTTAATCTCTGTAATGTTAAAATTAAATTGGCGCCTTTTTACTGGCTTGAAAAGCGGAGCATACATGCCGGTTTCTTAAGACGATTATCCAATGGGAACAAGTGAACAATGGGTTCCAAATTGACTTCATTATACTGGGCGGGGTTGTTCCTCGTATTCAGCTAATCAAAGGACTTGTTGATATAGCGAGTCCTATTGAGTGTCTTACGATCTTTTCATAGGCCTACTTAGTTGAGGTAATCTACACCTAACTAGGAACCAATTTATGAAATTGCATATTCTGTTATTTTTATAGAAAATCAGGCAATTTTATTTATTTATTTATTTAATTTTTTTATTATTATTATTATTATTATTATTATTATTATTGTCCACCGACGGCCGTCGATGGGGACACTAGTAATAGGCGGCATCCGTGTGTGTCCATCCGTCCGTCCGTCACACTAAGTTTCCACTCGATAACTTTAGTTAGCCTACATGGATTTATTTCAAATTTAGTATAGTAATTCCTTATGACGAGGCCTCAGTGGGGATTGCGTTTCAGCGACGAGCGTCCAGATGTGATGGAGTTATCCCCCTTGAATGACATAATTCAAGGAAAATTTGATTTCTGTTCAATACCTTTAGCTAGCCTGCATGGATTGCAGGTGGGGATTGCGTTTCAGCGACGTGCATCCAGATGTGATGGAGTTATCCCCCTTGAATGACATAGAATTCAAGGAAAATTTGGTCTCCGTTCAATACCTTTAGCTAGTCTGCATGGATTTATTTCAAATTTGGTATAGTGATTCCTTATGATGAGGCCTCAGTGGGGATTGCATTTCAGCAATGTGCGTCTAGATGTGATGGAAATAGAATTCACGGAAAATTTGGTTTCCGTTCAATACCTTTAGCTAGCCTGCATGGATTTATTTCAGATTTGGCATACTCATTCCTTGTCACTAGTCCTCGGTGGGGATTGCATTTCAGAGACATGCGTCTAGGCACAACAGAGTTGTCCCCCTTAAATAATGATCAAATTTGTCAGAAAAACTTGGTTTCCACTTGATAACTTTAACTACATGTGCCTGCGTGTGTAATTTATCAAACACTCAACCTTTACATATGTTGTAGTGTTGTAGCCACCATAGATTCACATGCATATACACACACGCAATTTTGTAAAGGCAGGAATCTCAAAAATTAGTTTTACTAACAACACCCGTCAGGAGACATGTGATCAGTACTGATCTTCTTGTTATTGTTATTATTATTATTATTAAGAAAGCTATACTTTCCTCTCTTTTTCTCTCTCTCCCTCCCTCCCTCCTCCCCCCTCCCTCCCTCACTACGTAGTTGCTACTTCCAAAATTCCAAGATTAAATAATCGATTATCCAATTAAAGGTCTTGTGAGGACTTGCGGTCGATAATGAGTTTTAATTAATTTTATGGTCTACTACACTATTTAAACACAATAGCGTCACTTTGGAGTGAGAAAAGTATGTTAGGCAGCCCAAATAACGAGATTAAATGACGCCTCAATCTGAATCACATGGGCACTCGCTGTGATGTCACACCGGGAACGGCGCTGTGAGCTGAGTCAATATTTTTCTGTAGTACACAGGTAACATAGTTTAACAGGATAGACTTCACCTACCATAACATAAATTATGTCAGGTCGAAGCTCAGTCTTCAAGAAATAAAAAATCATGATTTAAAAAAAATCTATTATGATATTTACTAATTTTTAATGGTTTCATGGATAGCTATATTCGCATAATAATAGGCCTATAACTACGGTAAACCATTGGCAGTGCTGAAAATCGGCAATATTTCAATGCATGTGACAAATACTCTGTAGTCTAGTAGGCCTAATTGCGGATCCATTACCATTCTTGAAAGGACTGTGTGTACTATGTACTGTCTGGCATGGATGGATGTGGGAGAGGGTGACGATGGCTATAAGTGTACTATTATTCATATCTAAATGTATAGGCTACAGAGTGCATGCAGTTACAACTTTTTCTGAAGATCACGAAGTGTGTCAGTGTGTCCTATGTGAAATTTCCCGTGATTACTGATTAGAATGTAATTGTTTACCTATAAGCTTTTGGCAATGTGTTTGTATAATAATAATGTAGAGTCATGTACGGGTCAATACGTACGTTGGTGTGTGTGTGGGGGGGGGGGGGCCGTCACGCCTGTGACAACCATATGAACTATATCGTTTTCAAAACAACTTCTTCCATGTATGGAAGTAGCATACACTCATATTTCAATGGTATGAAAAAGCAAAACTGTAGCGGATAAACAGATTTTAATAGGTAGGTGAACTGACAGATGTTCAGAGGTCGCTAGCGCATCATCTTTACTTACAGTGCAGCTCATAAATAGGTTTAAATGCTTCCAAAGCAAAAACACAAATATGGTAGTTAGAACCATATGAACATGATACAAGAAACGGTATGTTGAATATTTTGAACACAATTTGGGTTGACATCCAACCCAATTCTGTTCAAAACATTCAACAGTATATGTTATTTAAGTTGTACTATAAGCGTGTGGACGGCAGTGAAAGCCTCACTACGCACATCTACCGCTGCCTAAATTGTAAACAAACCGTGTAGTGTCAATAGTATGTCGATGTAGACTATACGCAAATAGATTAGTTTTGATTAGATTTATATTTACCAGACATTTTAGTTAACTTTAAACACATAGCTGGAGTAACTGCTATAGTGCAATCATAAATTTATTCATAAGTCTACACAATGGTAAATTGCAATTGTACGTGCACTGAGCGGTGTAGGCCTACTTAACTATCATTTAAAAAGTTGTGTACATGCATGCCTATCATATATGCAAAATCTCTGCAGTCAATCCAGAAAGATAACATATATATGCATTTGTAGAATTGTATTCCAAGAAGTGTGTGGGTGGGTTTGATTAAATATAGCCTAATTCACGTACACGAACTCTGATGTTACTGTCACCTCTAACAGGCCTATACGTTAGAATTGTGATGTCAGGCACCGTGACCATGAGGTCTGTCCTTTAAATTTTAATCAACAAAAATATCATCAACTTCGATATTATTTAACCTTTGTGCATCTCGAACAATGTAGTGCCCCTGTGTGAACAATGAATAGGTGCATAGGTGCATAGGTGCCTAATACGCGCAGCAGTAGAGAGCCTAGCTTTGCTCCCGAGATAATAATCTAGACTAATAGGAATTGGTGTCATCCCGGTGTGACGTCACAACTCTAGCAGGATAGCTAAAAACGTTTAGTTGTCAAGGTGGTTGCTATATGCTTATCTCGGCTTTGGCTGGGCCGATTACAAAAATTTAAAAAGCATTTTGTTCTTCTAGTAAAGGAGAATCTGTATTATGATTGTCAAGTTAATCAGAGCGATCGGGTATCTAGTCCTCATAACATCTTTAAATCGATTATTTTCTAGACATCATAATCGATTATTTATTTCAGTAATCGAACAGCCCTACTCGTGCGTGTGCTCGGGGATGAGCAAGCGCACATCACCATAAGCACGCCATAGTGCATTTTGTGTGGATGTGTGCAGGAATGCTCCCGTGGGCCTGCCCATCCCCATTACAGTTTGGATAAGGCGATTCAAAGGTTAAAGACAAGCACATTTGGGTTAACATTTCCAATGATCGAGGACAACACCTAGAAAAATAGTTTTTCACCATTATACAAATTAAGTTCTACGAAAGTGGGAAAAACTCCTACAAGAAGTCCTCTGATGATGCCCACAGTAAGGACTGAAACGTCAAAAAGTGTGACCCAGTAGGAAGCTCCGACCTACTCCGAAGCACATATCCAGGAAAATTAAATTCACATCTGTGCATCTGAATCCATTTCCCTTCATCCACAAACTGCTAGGACCGTACACACATGTATAAAAAAAAAATGTTTTCAAAAAACCTGTCACAAGCAGTTCTTATTATCCTCATTTCTGGATTAATCAAAAACGAGATCTCCATTAGCAACTTGTCACAGCCAATCAGAAGTCACTTTCAAAACCGATCGCCTCCTGAATTTGCTATAAAAAAGGACCGAAGGAGCTGTCTTGGGCCGTTCAGACTTTTTGTCTACAAACGAGTCGAAGACATCAGGCTAATCGTCACATACATAGTTATTACAGACAGTATTTCCTTATTAAACCTTGGGCAGATTTTAACGGTGCCAGAACATTTAGATGTAGATATTTGTTTGGTCAATTTTTCCTGCAACCAGCTTGGAATTTCCAAAATTAGTTCAACATATCGTCTTCAAGACTTATCCTATAGTTGGTAGTCTTCTGATCTTCTCTGCAGAGAGTTGATTGATTTGGATTTTTTTCGGTGGCCATCTTGAATTTTTTTAAATCTCTAGTAAATTCTTACAAGACTAATTACTCGATCCACACAAACGGCTGGGCAGATTTTAATCAAAACCCATTTATGGTGACCCGAGGGTGGTAGGCTTCAGAACTTCTGTGCATCAATCTAGTTGATAAATCTTTTGATGGCCATCATGGATTTTTGGTTTGACAGCAAAAATGGTGAATACTCATTCTCCACTTAACCGAGTTCAACCCAATTTTGCTGTTCAAAAGGGACTCTTATGCCGATAGGAATCTGGACTTATATAAAGATATCTCACTGATCGGGGCTGTTTTGTTATCAGAGATGAAAGGTAAAAGTCATGTTGACTAGAGGTGCACAATTTTTTATATTTCAATATGTCTTGATGAGATAAAGTCATGATTTTTGCGCTGCAATGCTGGAAATCGTGATGAATTTATGGCGACAAGTTGAATACTCTGAAATTACTTTTATTGTAAGTTTTTGATATTTAAGGTGGCAACAGCTTCCAGTCAGTATAATTTCAAAATATTCCACAGGTTTTCACTGACACTAATACTGAAGTGTGCATGCCAAGAATTCCTTCAACATTGGACAAGATGATATATATCAATATTTATATCGTGACTTGTATGTAGGAATGTAACAATACACTAAATGCTCATGACACGATGCATATCACAATACATAGGTCATGATACGATACATATATCGAATTATTGATACATATTCTTGGTATACATTTATGAAATAAAGGCTTTTTTCTGGCAAAAGATGACGTAACCCCATTGCTTCCTTAAGCAGCAATGGCTTTCGTTCAAATTATTTTCAAAATATTCATATATATGATTTTGTGTAAAATGAAGACAGATACTATTTTCAAAGTATTGATACGTCTTATGATTATGATATGATACAGTCTGAAACGATCATTACACACCTATTTGTGTGGACTATTTATTGCGATATTATCCAGTCCTGACAATATATATCCTGCACACCTAATGTTTACCAATTTCTGAAAATTGTTGATCAGAAAACTGTTTAGAATGACCAGGAAAATGTGGCGATGACATGCTAAACCAACAGTGTTTTAATGTATGTCTGTCATTCTTGTCTTTTTAGGTTTTAAAGTGATTAAGACATCAGAGATTGCATCTATTGATGAAAGACATATTGATGATCGCAGTACAGCCATTGATGAAACACTCCCTATTTTAGCCACAGTCTTGCTGACGTCTGCTCCTGTGTTTCTTGCCTTAAGCTGTGATGATCTTACATTGATTGCGGTCACTCAGACAGAAGCTCAGTGTCCTGAAGCTAATCTTTTTGATATATGTCTGTTTGCTGCTCAGGTAAAGTTCCTCCCTAAACAGAACATGTTCCCTGAGCGAGACAATAGATGTAAATAAGTTACTTAATCCTTGACCCTTTCAAGCCTAGGCCGGCTTGGTGCAGCAGGGCATAATTTAGAATTTAATATTTGCATATCGTGAATTGCTATGCAAATTATAAATTGCATAGTTGTCTGCAAAAATGTATAGCAAATAACTCTTTTATGGATAAATTCCCTGTATCTGAATCTCAGAGCAAACAAACAGGAAACGCTGTTGCATAATTTGAAATTAATTTGACTGGAAGCCATTCCATTCATATTAATTTCAAAATATTCAACAGAATATGCTATACATAGTAAAGAATTTACCTTTTCAGGGATTAGTCGCTGAAAGGGTTAATGATAGAACTTATGAGAATCAATGCTAAATTGCAATCGCATAACAATTTTGCATACCAGATAAGCTATACATGATGCAGAATGTATACCACTGGCCTAAATATGTGGAGCAAATTGACATGCGATAACAGATAAATTATGCCATGGTGCAGTGGTCTTGAAAAATATCCATTTGCAGCCCTAGAGAAGATTGGCTTTGAAAATTTATTACTGGAATGACTGGTTAGATAACCATGAAAATAGACATGTTGTTTGAGTAGAATTGAAAATTACTAGCATTAATGGGTTAGGCAAATCTGGCTGTGAGGACCATAGTGTGGTAGACCTCTACCCGTCTATACAGACATTTTGTCTTCTTGTTCTTCCTGTGAGCGACAGGCAACAATGCCAGTGGTATCCGTGAAACTCAGTCAGTGTTGAGTATCCTCTAGGGGTCAATACAGTTTTGCCGTGACTGATGTGGGGTCATTCCATGACAAATCACCCAGAGGTCCCCGGATGACCACCTCCGATTTGCACGAAATTTCACACAGATGTTCATTTATCGAAATGATTGTGGCATGCAAAGTTTTACTGCCAAATTTCAATTAGTTAAAAAGATATAATTAATTAAAATTAAGGGGGTGTGGCACCTTTTGGCACTCACGAATCCTGTACGGTGTGATGGAGCATTTAAAAATTCTAATAACTTTCTTAATTTTGAAGCGATTGATCTGTAAATTGCTATGCTACACAATTACTACATGGGGAATAAGAATATCAAGTAAATTTTAAGATATTTCTTATATTTACTGTAATATTGATGTCTAAATATGGGTGTTTATGCAATTCCGAATGTACTTTAGCAGATTTTGACATAGAATCACTAGCTAGTCATTCATCATACAGATTTCATTTGATGTTACCTGGATAGGTACTTCTTCAAGAAAAAACCCATCTAAATTAGCTCAAATATTAATGTGCAGCTATGGGTCAAACATGTGACAAAAATGAAAAATGTGGAATTTGGGCCCTCATACCAGGGGTGATTTGGCCACGTGGGCAACTACCCAGCATTCTGAGCTTTTGATAAGATTAACATACATATATTAGCTATAAGTGTACCAAGTTCTGATTTTGTGTCTCAGCTCCATATTGAAATAATTTCTAATTCTAGGTACCCGTATGGGCATTTTCAGTACTTTTCACTGACCTATGTGAGTACTGACTAGCAAATCCTAGACATTAGTTTTGGTTCTAAGCCAGTTAGATCAATCTAGATCTATATTAAAACACGTAAAATGATGTAACAGCTAAATCTCAATTACTGTTAACAGTCCGAAACTGTATAGGTTGCATTAACATTGATTTGATCAGATAGATAAGTAGAATGACAGATGAACGGATAGCCATAATAATCACTATTAAATTAATCTCACCCTACATGTACAGATTACAGCCAATTTCAGACTGATTGTATAATAGTTTCTTTGCCCAATCCACTAACAATGTAATTATTCTGTTTCTGAAATAAATTGGAGCGTTATATAGCTTTGTTTATCTAATAAGTTCATGCATTCTTCACAAGCAGGGGTCAAAATGTTCACTCATCCAATCGTTTAAATTAAGACCTCAAATTTCAAAAGATCATTCTAAGGTGAGGTCATCCATGGATGAGTTCAACGTGACTGAACACACGGTTAGCAGGGCAAGGCAGCTAAAAAAAGATAAAGGTATTGTGGCTAATCCTGACACAAAGAAAGAGCGTCCACTATCTTGTGATATAAGTGAAAGGATTGTATGTTTTTACCAGTCTGATGAATATTCCTGTATGTGCCCCGGTAAAAAAGAATATGTGACCACTAAAAGAAATAATATCAAGGAATATAAGCAAAAATGGCTACTATTGGTGAATCTCAGAGCTTTATCTCGAATATACTAAAAAATATCCACGTGACAAGGTTGGATTTTAAAAATTTTGCGAACTGCGACCCAAACAGTGTGTTCCAGTTACTGCTTCCGGCATGCATGGTGTCTATGTGTGTATGAACATCATCAAAATATCAAACTTATAACCTCCCCCTTTGTGATACTTGTCCTGGAAAAACAGCAATTCAGGAATATTTATCAGATCTATTCACATCGCATGATTTTGACTTTGATGATTCTATTGTATACAAGCAGTGGAATCACGCAAACAAAACAACTCAGATTGTAGATCTAACAGTATCAGTTCAAGAGTTCATACAGATAGCAAGCGATGCATTTAATGAACTTTGTCAACATCACTTCGTAGCAAAGGAAGACCTTGCTCCCGACAGTGCTGTTATCTTGCTGGATTTTGCTGAAAACTACAGCTTTATCGTACAAGATGCTGTACAAGGCCATCATTGGGACAACTCACAAGCTACCCTACACCCATTTGTTGTATATTATAGATCTGAGGTAACATTAAAATGCTTAAATATCTGTGTTATCTCAGACTGTCTGAAGCATGATTCTCTCACCATACATTCATTTATTTCAACCATGTTATTGTATCTTAAAGACCATGCTACCATCCATTAAGAGAGTAATTTATTTCAGTGATGGTGCCGCTAGTCAGTACAAAAACCTTAAAAACTTAACAAATCTATGCCAATCACAAAACAGACCACGGACATGAAGCAGAATGGCATTTCTTCGCCACGAGTCATGGCAAAAGCCCCTGTGATGGTATTTGGGGTACAGTGAAGCGACTAGTCTCATGGGCCAACTTGCAAGCAACCATGAATGACCATATTCTGACTGTAACTCAGATGTTTGATTAGGCATCCAAACACATTACACGCATCCTTTTCTTTTTAGTTTCTACGGAGGAAGTTGCAGATAATGCAGCAAAATTTGATTTGACTTCACGCTTTGAATCAGCAAAAACAGTTTCTGGCACACGTTCTCATCATTGATTCGTTCCAGTGTTCGATGGCAAGTTGAAGATGAAAAGAATTTCAGCAGAATCAGATTTTACTAATGGTCACTCTGTGTGAAAATATGTTACTATCGGCTCCATATACAACCTCCGAGTCCCAACAAAACATTCATGATCAGTTACAGCCAGAAAAGTTTGTTGCATCAATTTATGACAAGGAGTGGTATGTTGGGAACATAGTGGAATGTTCTGATGAACAAAGTGATGTACTGATTAACTTTATCAAACAGTTTCAGACAGGAATTCTTTCCTGGCCCCCACCTTCACGGAGAGATCAATGTTGGGTACCATTTCATGATATTATCTGCCTGATTGATGCTCCTGAATTGCAAGGACATGGTGCTCGATCTTATAAACTTTCTGCACATGATGAGAATCAAATACTCCAGAAATTACCTGCATTTTATAGAGCAGAGTATTAGTCAGTGAAAAGTACTGAAAATGCCCAGACGGGCACCTAGAATTAGAAATTATTTCAATATGAAGGAGCTGAGACACAAAGTCGGAATTTGGTACACATATAGATAATATATGTATGTTAATCTTATCAAAAGCTCAGAATGCTGGGAAGTTGCCCACATGGCCAAATCACCCCTGGTATGAGGGCCCAAATTCCAAATTTTTCATTTTCATCACATGTTTGACCCATAGCTACACATTAATATTTGAGTTAATTTAGATGGGGTTTTTCTTGAAGAAGTACCTATGGGTATATAATCCAGGTAACATCAAATGAAGTCTGTATGATGAATGACTAGCTAGTAATCCCATGACAAAATCTGCTAAAATACATTCGGAATTGCATAAACACCGATATTTAGACACCAATGCTACAGTAAATATAAGAAATATCTTAAAATTGACTTGATATTCTGATTCCCCATGTAGTAATTGTGTAGTATAGCAATTTACAGATCAATCTCTTCAAAATTAAGAAAGTTATTAGCTTTTTGAAATGCTCCATCACAACATACAGGATTCGCGAGTGCCAAAAAGTGCCACGCCCCCTTAATTTTAATTAATTATATCTTTAACTAATTGGAATTTGGCAGTAAAACTTTGCATGCCACAATCATTTCCATAAATGAACATTTGTATGAAATTTTGTGGAAATCGAAGGTGGTCACCCGGGAAGATTTATGAATTTTGGGTGAATTGGCGTGGAATGACCCTGTGTAGGTTGGCTAGATTCATTTCCTTGTCTCAAAAGTTTTAATGAACAGTTCTTTGGCGACCATATCAGATTTTCTATTACCAAGAAAACTTAGCCACTGGTTTGATTTCAACCAAACCTGGTTGGAAGGACCAGTGTGTGAAGCTTCGGAACATCTCTACAGAAATGTAATTGGTCACTTTCTTGCTGTCAATCTTTTAACATCTTTATTGCCGAAGATCTCGGGGAAAAATCATTTAATATAATGCTACCCATTAATCGCTGAGTAGATTTCAAACAAACATGACTTGAAGGACCATGGTGTGCCAGGTTTCAGAACTTTTTTAGCTGCGGGTAGCAGCTCAATAAACTGCAATCGGTCAGTCATCAAGAGCTTATTCCAGGATATCTTCTCATGAGTTTTTGTATACAATAGTCATACTTGGCGTATGCATGCATTGTATGCTTAAGATATGTATCATAGCAAAAGTATGTCAATGTGGCCTCCTTTTCATGCTTCACCCACTGCTACCAAGATTCTATCAACCGTGTTCTTTCAGTAGCTGTCTTGGATTTCTGAAAATATCATTTACATGTAAATCATTTAAAATACTACATATTAAGCACTGGGCTGAGTTCATCGAAGCTTGACTGGAAACGTTCTAGCATGATAGTCTCTTGTCAGCTCTCTTGTTCTGAACATACATGTAACTGAATCACAATGTTAATACACTTCTCATTTTGCAATGGAGATATATAGTAATCATAATTTAAGTATATAAGTCAAAAACATTTATTTATCATTAAATTAAGAATGAATACAAGAAATCTTAATTCTATTTTCTCCTGGCTAACAGATTTGAATTTAAAAAAAAAAGTAGTTTAGTTATGAAATCTGAATCTTTTTCAAAATTTATAGTGTGCACACTATTCTGGTATAAGAGCCATATGTTGGCTTCTCGTCTGTGGTTGAACAAAGTGAATATGGAGCTTCCTTGCGGATGCTCTTTTGAGGGAGAGCTTGCCCACCCATTTGGAATGGTCACTTCCAGTCGAATCATTGAAGGTGATCTTTAACTGGTACAGCAGATTGATCTCTGTCAATGCTAAAATTGCACCCTTCATCATTCATATCTCTTGTTTCAGTGAAGTCATCCATTGTGGTGGAGTCAGCCTTTATGCATTCATCTTCCCTTCCACCATGCCCACCATCCTTAAGCATGCTAATCCTTATCCCAATGATTTACATTAAGGTTAAATGGGAGCTCGTGATAACTTCACAGTGATACAATTAACGGACCAATTGCTGCCGTGGCGGGGCCAAATATTTATTCTTCCGGTAAATAAGAATCTTTTATCCCAATCCAGGGGCAACATTTTTTCTCCACCTGCCAATTTGGCCAATTTCAGACAAAACTACTTTGAGAAGATATTTTTTCAAAGATCGAGAGGGATTTTGTTCTTAATCATGTTAATTGTGTGACATCATAATTAATTAGTGTTGTTCCAATTAATCGATTTGATCGATGATTGATTGGTTTGCATGTCCAACCAACAGATCGATCATGATTTCAGAAATTGGTTTTGACTGCTTATAAATTTAAAATATTAAAACTGCAGATGATTCTTTTTTTTTGGCAATGCAATATATAACATAGTATTACTCCAGACGAGTCCATAGTCTAAGACACTAACCTTCACAACACTGAAATAGTATGCTAATGTCAAAACCACCCCACCATTTTCCAAATTAGTTTCAAAATATTCAACAGATTATTTCTTAAATTATTACGGTTAAATATCCATTAACATGCAATAATTATTGCATTCAAAACTTCAGAATGGGTAAAAATGAGAAAATGTGCTCAATTAATTAATTGATCATCGGTTAGTATGTAAAACCAATCATCGATCACAAAAAGAGTCCCAATTCCCAACACTATAATTAATGATGTCACTACATGTAGATACCTCACTTAACTGATGTCAAAATCATATGAAGTATGGATCAGGCTAAACCTCATTAGATTTAATTTCATCGATAACTAATTGTGATTAAAGTTTTTTCAAGGGAAGACCATGTTGGCCATATTGGATTTTTTTATTGGATGGATGGAATCTAAGGTTCAATTTGGTTGTGTGGTCAGTGTTCATCATTAATTTCCCATCTAAATAGCGATTGTACTGAATTTCTAATTTTGTAGTTTATATCTTGTTACTGCTGAGGTTAAAATATGGCTGTTCAAATGCTATGGTTCAACTGCTAATGGTCCAGGTGAGCATTAAGGCCCTTGGGCCGCTTATTAACTTGCTTTATCCATGACCATTTTTTTCAGACTTCACCAGCGGTGCCCTTTAGCAAATTGTTTTTGTCAAATGTTCGTGGATGCAGATTGGTAGATGGCGTTTGGAATCCAGCTGTTCCAAATCTGTTTGCAACATGTCTGTCAGACGGGTCTGCTCAGCTCTGGTCCATAGTGGAGACCATGAATTTGATTGCCATGCTACCATGTCAGACGATGGCGACTTGTTGTAAGTCTTCATTTGTAAATCGTCTTCATTTGTAAATTACGTGATATCAGAATGACGTTTACCTCTTAACCCTTTAATGGTTAAGCCGGCTAAATGCTGTGTATCGGTCTTGAGGAATGTCTATTTGCAGGGCAAGAGATCATTTTTGCTAATTTACCACTGGAATGCCTGACTCGATAAATGAGCCAGTCATTCCAGTGGTAAATTTTCAAAAATAATCTTGTCCTGCAAATGGACATTCAATGAGCAACTATTTAAACTTTCTTGAGAAAATTGTACCATTAAAGGGTTAGCATAATCACATCATAGCATTATTAGCACCTATTTGCCTACATGTATGCACTATCACTATATATATGGGTAGATTAAGTTATGAACACACATTAAAATTTTTATTAACTCACCGGGCCAGAATGGCCAAGTGAGCTTATTGCATGGCGACCATCCTTCTGTCTGCCCGTCCGGCGTCCATCTGTCCGTCAACTTTTGCTTAAAAACGCTACTCATTAACCGCTTGGCAGATTTCAACCTAATTTGGCTGGAAGGACCCTATGGGGGTAGGCTTCAGAACATTTATACAGCATTTTGATTGGTAATTTTTTTCGGTGGCCATCTTGAATTTTCGCTACTCATTAACTGCTTGGACAATTTCAACCAGGTTTAGCTGGGAGGATAGTACGCTGGTATGTTTCAGAACTTATATACAGAATTTTAATCTGTCCATTTTTTCTGGCAGCCATCTTGGATTTTCCAAAAAATGGCGGGAAATCATTTAAAACGCTACTCCTCATTATCTGTTTGAGCAATTTCAACCGGACTTGGCTGGAAGGATACTAGGATGGTCGGTTTCAAAACCGGCGGCGATCTAGGATTTTCTGAAAATCTCTGGAAATCACTTAAAAGCCTACTCCTCGATAACCACGGGGCCAATTTCAATCAAACTTGGATGGAAGAGCCCTGGCCTAGTATGCTTCAGAACTCCTACACAGATTTTGATTGGTAAATTTTTCTGGCAACCATCTGGGATTTTCTGAAAAATGGCGGGAAATCGTTTAAAACGCTACTCCTCATTAACTGCTTGAGCAATTTCAACCAGACTTGGCTGGAAGCATACTAGGCTGGTAGATTTCAGAACTTATATACAGAATTTTGATTGGTAAATTTTTCCGGCAGCCGTTTTGGATTTTCTGAATATTTTGCGAAATCAGTTAAAAGGCTGGGCCTCATAAAATGCTACTCCTCATTAACCACTTAGCCAATTTCAACCAAACTCAGCTGGAAGAACCCTAGGCCCGTACAATTCAGAACTTGTATGCAGAATTTTGACGACTTGATTTTGATGGTGGCCATCTTGGGTTTTCCAATAAATGGGAATTCATATAAAATGCTACTCCTCATTAATTGCTTGGGCAATTAAAACCAATTTTGGCTGGATGGATCCTATTGTTGTAGCCTATTCAGAATTTTGATATGTCAATGTTTTGGCAGCAATCTCTGATTTTCTGAAAGTTTTCCGGAAACATTTAAAAACGGTACTCCTTCAATAAATAACCCGATTTCAACAAAACTTGGGTGGAACGATCCTTTGATGGTAGGCTTTCAACATACTAAACGAGAGTCTTGATTGGTCAATTTTTTTGGTGGCCATCTTGGATTTTCTGAAAATCATCCATCATGTCTATTTAAATGCAAATGGTTTAAATACCAATGGTCCAGGTGAGTGCCACAGGCCCAATTTTGTTTAAGAATCAATTTCCAAATATTGTTATTGATGACATTTGCGATATTTTGAAAAACTTGCAGTAACATTATCTATATACACGATGTCGCGGTTTGCTCAGGCATATCGGGATATCAGCCAACTCTAATTTAATATTGTGGCGCATTGGCTCAGTGGGCAAAACCATTGTGCTGCACAGGCTTGGAATTCGAATCCGATCCCGTGTTCAGGCATGTGATCAAGGTGTAAAAACCATTCCATGCATCATTCAAATGACATATCCTTTGGAGGGGACATAAAGCCATCGTGTCATCTCGTGTGGTGTCTGTGCCCTGGGGGACGTAAAATAATTAGATATTGGATGTCAGTCCTGCCGTCAGTATTTCCAAGATGCCATAACTGATGCCTGTAACATTGTTATCTAAAAAGGTGGTACAGGTACAGATGTATGGAGACTGGACATCACTGTGCGGCATTGTTGGCATCCTGCTGTAACCAGCCTACGTCACAGCTATCAGCGATGCTGTCATTGGCTCCCTGGTTCGCTATCTACACTGTCGGCAAATATGTTACAAATAATTGTAGAAACACCCTAATGGATGCGGATATGTGTCCAGGAACCTCACTGAGCAGTGATGCTATTAGTTTGGATGGTGATCCTATATAAAGAAGGAAATTATGAAATACAATACAATATGGCTGCTCGGTAAAACGAGTGTCTCCATGCAATACCACTGTAATGTTTTTTTGAGTTGTATGGACTATCTTTGCTACATTGGATCAGACATTTGTAAGCTCAAAATACAATATCATTTTGTTCTACAGTACTGCTCAGAAATATCTTAAATCTTAACTTGTTTCTAAGCCAAAATAATACGTCCTGTTGAATATTTTGGACTTAATTTGATTAGAAGCCATTAAATGCTGCCATTGCAGAATGTCACATAATGTTAAAGTTGTTGAAGGCAGGGGGATTTGCGTTGGCATGCCATTGACTGCATATTCTAGTTTCAAATTAATTTGGCGGGTAGGTGGACTGGAATTATTAAAAACGATTCAATACTGGTAGCGTACTTCTATAATGGTTGCGGAATTAAGAGAATGTAATTTCAATGATGACCGTGTAACAGTTGATTTAGAGCCGTTCTCTGAGTCATGGGAAAGATTTAAATCATAGAATGGAGGAACCCATTTCTAGATATACCCTGTCTATTTCTAACTAAGCTCTTCCCACTTTGTTATGTATGATGAAGTCATTTGAAACCTGAATTCCCAGAATATAAATCTCATGGTACGTATTAGAGGTAAGCCTTTGAATATTTTGAAACTAATTTAACTGAGCGCTGTTTCCCTGTCAAATTTGTTTCAAAATATTCAACGTAATGATTAGTAAATTTAAAATTTGTCAAAGACATACAAGTCGTACAATTTACACACCCCCTATTGTATCCAGGAGTTGCTTGTGTTTCTATTACCAGTGTGTTGGAGTCCTCGCGGTAAGCAGTTGATACTAGGCAAAGGTGATGGTACAATGTGTCAGTATGACCAGGCATTGGTTGAGAAAAAGAAATGGCCATATCCTGCTGGAGTCCTAGGCCCTGACCAAACACAGATCTGCAAAGGTATTCACCATAGATGTACATGTGTTATATATTTATAACATATCAATTGCTCGCCTTGATATATTAACAATAAGAGGGTGTGAAGGAGAGAAACAGTCATGAGGATGCATTTCACCAACCCGAATGGCCGAAATAGTGGGTATTGTTTGAAAAATAACCATCTTCATGTACAGACATATCTCTTATTATCTGTTTCACACGCACCCACTCACTCATTCACTCACTCACCCAGACAGCCACCCACTCACTCAAGTGCTCACTCACTCATGCACCCCCCCCCCCCCCATGCACACACATGATTGTAAGGGGAACGGTATTATTTGTCAGTAAACATCCAGATTTTAACAATTGCTGTCATCAGAAATGAATGTTACCGTATTTATCCTAATTTAACCGCAGGGCGGTTAGTGCTTACTGTTTTTATTCGAGGAAAGGACGCTAGCTTGTATTGGATGTAAGCTAAATTTTGGCCTAAATCCTCCCCAAAAATCCTTATACTCATAGAAAGGATGCATAGAGAAATTGAAATCCATTTTCTAAAATGGTTAAAACTCATATAGAATGTAACACGAAAATTGAATGCAATTTCCATACGCATGCTTACCGCCGTACCACTATATTTAATGTACGTCTCAAAAATATCATGGACGTGAAATTATTAATGGGACAGCCTAAATATTGCGTGTCTTCAATAAATATCGTTTATTACATCAAAATCAATGTTACTTTTGACATAAAATGTCGCCTAGAAAATATGGAAATCATGTGATATTAGGAATGCAGTAAGATCAGCAGTTGTGTTTACTAGAATTCGTCTAATATCTGCCATTATCTATTTTCATTGACTTGTACGGGAGAATTTATCCAATCAGAACAGAGAAATATTATTTCTCTTAAAAAAAAATTAATAATGGAACAGTGTTTACTCTTGTATTGCGCATTAATTTTGTAATGCCGACCAACATTAAATGCTCCAAAACGGAATCAGAATTAAAATGAGATAAAGCGCTTCTTATGTTGGCGAGCCACTGGCTCTTTTGCGAATTGAGGCTCCGTGTTCTCGCGAGATCTTATACGTTAATGGGAATTGGTTATCAAACGGGTACGGATCAGACCTAAATACAATACTTAGTTCCTATCGTGCAATGATAATATATAGTATTCAGAGTTCCGAGTCCAGAATATTTTATCCGAGTACTCGCTCTAATTAAAAACAATCTTTTGCGTTTGGAGGCGAATCACATGATTTATATCTTTTCACGACGCCATTTTATGTCAAATTCCGGATTAATTTTGATGTAATAAATGATCTTTATTAATGGATATGCAATATTTAGGCATTCCAATTTAATAATTTCACTTCCACGATGATGTTTTGAGGTATACATTAACCATAGTCCGAGAATTTGTACAGTGTGAAAATGAGTGCAATTTTACAAAACTTGACCAAAAAAATGTGCTCAAACACTGTACTAGATTATAGGACGCACCCCCACCCCACCCACCACCCCTTCCTAGAACATGTTTATGACAAAAAATCTGCGTCCTTTAGTCGAATTTTAATGGTACCTTAAATCGCTGATTAATAACTGCATCGTTAATAGAAGTCCCATGCCAATTTTCGAGGGAGCCATCCTAATTTCTTAGCAGTTTTAGAACAGCAAATGTATCTAATAGAAGTTGCATCCAAATTACAGCAGTTTGTGTAAAGAGAATTTGTGTGTGTGTGTGTGTGTTTGTTAAATAACTTATAAATGTTAAATAAAGAGATTTGAAATGAAATTGTGCAATAACTTCGCGGAAATGCCATCAAAATTACGTCACTTCCTTGTATGATACAACTATCAACGAAAAGTTCCCGAGTCCAGTATAGTACGTCTGTAAAACGCAGACGATTCTACTGAGTATTAATCAGGGCCGAGGTCAAATACTTTCAAAAGTAAATACAAATACAAATACTTTGGAATTCTTCAAATACAAATACAAATACTTGTTTTTTGCTAAGTATTTAAATACAAATACTTAGGGCAACTATTTGAAATACTTCTCAAATACTTCTTACATTTCTTATAGAAGACCAATAATGGTACAGATGTAACTCTAGTAATGGACAGTCAGACCCACAAATTTACACAGACAATCATAGATACCAAACTAAGGCTGCAAAGTGAAACAAGTATCATTTTATGAATGGAACTTATGTAAGGAAAATATCAGTATCTTATTTTTGACATATTTGTTGATGAAATTAATTGTATACCTTATCTAGGGTCAATTTCCACAGGTTAACCATAGTTAAATATAGTTGACTATATCCCAACCAAAGTTGAAATAGTAAACTAGCTAGTAAAGTTAGTCAACCAGCATCATGAATGGGTAATGCAAAATTATATCAAATTCAAAATGGCAGATAACCTTCGCTTTCCACGTTTAAATGCACATAAACATGTAAATATTTCAGTATCTAATTTAAGTTTTGATTAAATTATGCCTTCCTGAGGTACTTGTATGGCAATGTTCTCGAGGCATATTATCTTCCCAGTATATCTCAAATGGACACTTAGATGCTTTAATCATTGTCATAGCATCATGGCCCACAAAATAAGATATAAATCTTGCTTTGCTGGTGAGGCTTTCATGATTGTGGCTTTTTGTATAACTGAAAATTGTAGTTGCAAAATTGCAATTCCTCGGGGAGAGTATATAGGGAATACATATTAATACAAAATCATGTGATTATTTTAAAAGCAATTTGATTGAGAGTTGTTGCTGCCGATGACCATAACACGCCCAGTCAAATTATTTTTAAAATATTTACTTAAATTTCATTCATATATATATATATATATATATATATATATATATATATATATATATATATATATATATATATATATATATATATATATATGTATATATATATGTATATATATATATATATATATATATATATATATATATATATATATATATATATATATATATATATATATATATATATATATATATATATATATAACCTTTGAAACCAGATTTATTAACCCTTTCACCGACAAATCCATGAAAAAGTAAATTCTTTACGGTATAAAACTTATTCTGTTGAATATTTTGAAATTCATTTGACTGGAAGAATTAATTTCAAAATAATCGACAGTTTTTCTATATGATTGCCTTCAAAATGAGAAATGGGGAATTCATCAGTGTAAGGGTTAAGGTTGAGACAGAAATGGAATAACATTAAACAAGGTTTATTTATTGATTTTGTTTATTTAAAATCCTTGCTGATTAGTCTTAAGACTATCTCATTAAAGACTTGCATTCAAATTGTTGCCAAAGATATTCCGATCTTTATTTGATTTGAAAACCAATGTTGCTGTATCTTGCTGCTGTCTAAGAACAGCAATAATATTTCCAAAATGTACACCAGTATTTCTTCTACAATTAATCTTTTAACATCATTATGAAAAGGGATAATTAACCGCTGTCTAAATGAATGCTATGAATATAAAATTCATGATCAAAATGGTTAACACCAGGCCTCTCGTGGAGAGGCGAGTGATTGCTCTCCTCTCGCCTCCACTTGCATGAAATTTATTTTAGGTGAGTATCTCATTGCTCCCCGCCATTGCTTAGTAACAATGGCAGCATATAGGTGAGTACTGACACAGCTCTCCCCACTGGGTTAAATTTAAATTCAGGAGAGAAAGTTATTGCTCCCCTTCAAAATTCTCATGGAGAGGCCTGTAACACTGGTATAGAGTCATGCAAGCTAACTAGTACAATGGAGATGTTGTTAATACAGGTCTACCTATGTTGCTTTGAAACTTGAAAGGAAATAATTGTCCTATCCATTACTGGTAAGACATGTTAACCCTTTAATGGTCAAGCCAGCCCAAACTGGTCTCTGCATTGGTCTTGAGTATTGCCCATTTACAAGCCAAGAGAAGACTGTTTTTGAAAATTTACCACTGAAATGACTGGCTTTATAATCAAGCTAGTCATTCGAGTGGACTGGGATATATTTATCACCTTTGAAACAAGGTTTTTAAGATTTCGGTATGAATGGGATAGCAGGACTTATTTATTTTATTTGTTTATTTATTTATTTTGATTGCGCTAAAGCTATCTGACTCAAAGTTGTTTTTTGGAAACACATGTATTCAAATTATACCCAAAAATATTCAGAGCCTTTAATTTATTTGTAAGTTTCTGAAATTTCAGATTCCTAAGTTTCATTCCTTTTCACATGACAACTGGTCTTCATGCTGAAAAGCAATGCCTGTATGCTGCTGCTCTCTATGAAAACAACACTATTTCCAACATCTACATTATCCTCTCTTCTACAAATTATAATCATTTTACATATGTGCGCAAGAAAGGGTAATTAACCCCACTGCCACCCACCCATCCAATCTAAATGAATGATTTGAATATAAAATTCATGGTTATTCAAAGGGTTAAGACTCTGGTTTGAGTCCTGCAAGCTAGTATAATGGAGGTGTTGTTGCAAATTGAGCAGCTCTACCAAGTTTGCTTTGAAAGGTGATAATTTCCCATTCTACTACAGATAAGAATTTGAGAGTTAAATCAGCTTTACAAGACTCAAACAGTCGGATTCAGTTAGAGAGTAGTATAGTACTATACATGTTTAATGATTGATTGACTGTCAACCATTAAACTTCAATTAATGCATGCACACATAACGAGAACACATGAATAAGTTTACATATTTATTTGGTGACAGACATAAGCCGGTCATGCCTGCACTTATGTCAGATGTACTGGTTGCCTCCCCTGGGCAGGCAACACAACGCTTGAGGCACGTAAGTGCCAAGATTGCTTTATAAACGATACTTGCGTATTATATGAATATTGATAATGCCTCTATATTTATATTCTATGCTGCCTATATTAAAGGCCCCAAATGAGACCCCCAGGTGGTAAATGTCTTGGTATACATGATGGTGATAGGCATAAGCTGGTGGCGCCTGCACTTATGTCTAATGTACTGGTTGCCTCCCCTGGGCAGGCAACACAACACTTGAGGCACGTAAGTGCCCACCACTTCTTCAAAGGTCTTTGGGGCCTTTAATATAGGCAGCATAGAATATAAATATAGAGGCATTATCAATATTCATATAATACGCAAGTATCGTTTATAAAGCAATCTTGGCACTTACGTGCCTCAAGCGTTGTGTTGCCTGCCCAGGGGAGGCAACCAGTACATCTGACATAAGTGCAGGCATAAAGGGGTTATGTCTGTCACCAAATAAATATGTAAACTTATTCATGTGTTCTCGTTATGTGTGCATGCATTAATTGAAGTTAATAAACTATACGTGCATATTATATGAATACTGATAATGCCTCTATATTTATATTCTATGCTGCTTAATATGGGGGTAAATGTCTTGGTATACATGATTACGGTAAACTTTTGGTGGATACTGCCCACTGCCTGGGAGGAGGATACTGTAGACTTTTGGAGGATATTGCTGATTACTGTAAACGTTGGAGGATATGGTAGACTTTTGGAGGATATTGCTGATTACTGTAAACTTTGGAGGATATGGTAGACTTTTAGAGGATATTTCTGATTATTGTAGACTTTTGGAGGATACTGTAGACTTTTGGAGGATATTGCTGATTACTGTAAACTTTGGAGGATATGGTAGACTTTTGGAGGATATTGCTGATTATTGTAAACTTTGGAGGATACTGTAGACTTTTGGAGGATATTGCTGACTACTGTAAACTTTGGAGGATACTGTAGACTTTTGGAGGATATTGCTGATTACTGTAAACTTTGGAGGATACTGATGGGGCGGTGGTGGGAAAAATTAGCAGCCCAGTCCAGTAGCTACTAACATGATTACCTCACTGGTACTACCTCACTGGTACTATGTTGTAGAATCTACCATGAGTGGCTGGAATAATCATGTGATTGTATGAGTTGATGAGCTGTTGGCTTAGAACATTCAGATTTCCATATATGGAAGGTGACTGCTTCGTTACCTCATTAGTTACATGTAGGTATGCTGTTTGCTTGTCCAGCAATCCATAATTGTATAGCAGATGCTATGAAAACATCACATATCAAGGGGGATAACTCTTGGACTATCTTCTATTAAGGGGGATAACTCTTGGACTACATTGTACCTCAATCAGCTTAATACCACTTGCTTGACTAAGGTTTGACTCTGTGAATTGTATCACAGTAATATCCAATGTGCATCCATTAAACATTGGTAAGGAATTGATATGTAACAGCAACCAAATGCCAGGCTGGAAGCAAAGCTCATTTCATTCTATATATGCATTGATAATGTGTGTTATATAAAACAGAAAATCATGTGAATATTTTGAAAACCACGTGACTGAAAGTTGTTGCTGCATAAGACCACATTCAGCTAAATTATTTTCAAAATATTCTGAAGATTTCATTTCCATCGTCTTTAAAACCAGGGTTATTAAAACTGAGGATAACATGTATGAAATGTATGAAAAAGAATTTTAAAAAGAATTTCAAGGCGATTTGCAAAGTTCTATTTATAAAAGTATTATCTCTATTCTTATTGGGTCACATTTTAACACTGAAGCCCTAGCAACTATATTTCAGGACAACCATACTGTTAATTATTTTGGCAAAGATTTCACTGGAGGTTGCTGCTTCTTATGGTAACAACTGTAACAGTAAAATTAATTTTAAAATATTCAACATAGTATGGCATGCAGAGTTACTGAAGATATGAGAAATCTGGATTAAATTTTAATTTGCATTGTGCGTGTACAATTGAATGTAAGGATTTGTCAGAAATAGACAGCTCAGAAGTATTTTGAAAATTATTTGAAAATACTCAAATACCTGAAAAATTTATTTAAATTACTTCAAATACAAATAGTTTTGTATTTGACCCCAGCCCTGGTATTAATCAGCTTACGCAAAAGAATGAGTTTACACCGCCACTCTCCTAGCTACTCGAAGCCAGGTACTAATATTGGCATCTTCACGCTACTCAAGTAATGACCTAAATTTGTCCTGTGGCGGAAGCTGATACATCACGTGATTTATATTTTCTCGCATCGACATTTTATGTCAAAATTAGGATTAAATTTGATGAAATAATCGATGATTAATAAAGTATACGCAATACTTAGGTGGTCCCAATTAATAATTTCATTCCCGCGCTGATGGATATAAGGTATACATTAAGCATAGGCATAAGACGGTAAGAATTTGTACGTATCGTGAAAATGTGTTCAGTTTTTAATACTGTTAAGTTTCTCCTTTCACTCGTCTCAAAAACATGGGGCCTGTATAATTTGGAGGGGCGGTTAAATTAGGATAAATACGGTATATACCTTATTCCTAATGCTTATATAAAGAAATTAAAAGTCATGAGTGGGCTTATCATACATGAGAGAGTTCAACCTAGGGTTACCCTGTCATTAAATCTTTGTAAAATGAAATGATCTCTGTTCGCTCGGAAACATTCAAATCTGCATTAATTTTAATTTAACAATGGGGTTATGACTTAATTTCCTACCTTGGTTGGTGAAGTCACTCTCATGTATGGTTTATACTTGTTACATGTTTATCGAAAAATATTACATACAATGATAGTACCATCTCCTGCTTAGGACTTATCCCACCCCACACAACCGATGTGCTGTTCAAACCAGTTTGAAAATTGACATCATCACATGTGTGGTATGCCATACCGTGCAGCCTTAGTAACTTAGTTATCAAACTAGGAAGAAGCAGACTATACTTTTGTTCATCCATCCCTTAGGCTTGCATGATTATCCGATATTATCGAAAATCGCAATTTTTTTCTTCCAGCCACAATTTTTTACAATATGATTTTTTTTAAATCGAAATATCGCGAAAATTTTACTGCCACGCCATATTCTGCCCATTTGTCATGTATTTGTAGCGTAGCCTTCTATTACGACAAGCTGTTCAATTTATTTCCAAACCAACATCTTTGCGAGAGGGGTGGGCTTCTTCTTTTCGTTCGCTGATCATACCGCCAGTCCTGTAAGTGACTATCGGCATGATCATAAGCGTTTAAGTGCGTGGATCCATGGTTTATTAGAGTGCGCCGTGCGGCCTGGAAACTCCGTCTTCAGCACTCGAGGTTTCTGTCAGGGTTACCTCACCCTTACCTCCTTTAGTCGCCTTTTACAACACGCAGAGGATACGGAAGGTGTGTTCTAAGCCCCACCTACAGGGCCAGGGGTGGGCTTATTTTAGGAATAGGTCAAGAAAAAGTTGAAGTTCATTCTTTAAAATTCTTTTAAAAGATGGACAATAATACTAAAATTGAATGCAATGCAATTTACCGGTACAATTTCTTGCCGCCGTACTGTATACCTCAAAACCATGATGGCGTGGATGAAATTATTACATGGGACGGTATAAATATTGTATATTTCTTAATAAGCATGGTTTATAAATTCTAAATTAATCCTAAATTTGACAATAAATGCCGCCACAAAAATATATAAATCATGTGATATTGCTTGCTCTCCTGTTTTTGGAGGTGAGAGGTGGTGCGTTCACAAATGTGATGGCTAAATGAGACGGTATGCATGCTTTAGCCTGCAAGGTGAACTATCCGAGATGTGTCTGAAGGCTAACTATTATTAGTAAACGGGAACTCGGTAAATGCGGATCAGATCTAAACATTAGATATCTATGGATCTAAAACACATTCCTAATAGCACGTGATTTGTACATTTTCACAAAGACAAATTTTTGATGCATTTTGATACGATGATTATAACAGTACGCAATATTTAGGTTGTCCAATGTAATAATTTCACTCCCGCAATGATGGACAAGGTATAAGCCAAGGTGTAAGGTGTAAAAGATTTACACCGGGAAATTTCCTATTTTCGTGTTATTAACGATCGTTCTTTAACTTAAGCATCTTGGTGACTGGATTTAAAGTTTTGTTTGAAATTTACCAATTAGAAGTCATATTCGGCTAAAATTGATATGAAAACTCATAGTGAAGCCGACATGTCTACATAAGCCAAACCGTGCAGTCCAACTCAAGCCAAGACCAATTCATCCCGTGAATTCATATACCATAAAATAGGCTATACGATATATCGAAATATCACGATTTTCTCACCAGGATATATCGCGATACCTCCAAGGACAGTATTGTGCAAGCCTACCATCCCTCCATTTGCTCATCCAGCTTGCTGACCAAATGTGTCTGTATATGCAGATTTTGGTCTTTCACATCAAGAGTATACTTACCTCCCTAATACTTTTGATATTGCTAAATATTGGCTTTCACTCAATAAACACTCAGATTAAAACAGTTAGGTGCCCCTACTGGGCAGGGAGTCAGAGCGTAGTCTGGCGGATGCCAGCCCCACCACCGCGCATGCGCAGACTAGCACTTCCTCTTTGCTAATTTATTGGCTGAGAGACAACACATGCTTTCATGATAGGATCTTTCTTTACGCTTTTCAAAGCTTTTTAAGACTATTTAATAGACGTTTTCACCTGACAAAGATGGCTGAGAGAGTGACTTCGCCACAGGAGGGCCTTGGACCTTTAAATCAGGTGACTTCTAGTAAAATTAGCGAGTTTTGTCCCGTTGTAATGTGTTTCCGGGACTCTCGCTAAACGTGATAAGCGCCTTAATTAGTTGGGTTTTTTCAACTAGGTGCTATATAAGACTAATCTCTCTTTGTGTTTATGTCCACAGGTCTGTGTGAAGGAGAAATAAGGACATGACATCAGCAGAGGGTTTGTGTCTCTCCACCATGGTTCCATTTCCTACTAATACTGTTAGGTTATCTAACCAAAAATTCTATGCCCAGTGAGTTGGAGGCCTATTATAAAGGTCTTCTCACTTTGCCCTCTTGATCCAATTCCTTCCCCTTGAGGTGGAGAGAGTTAAGAGGCGTTCAGTGGTGGAGTGCTCCAGTTCATCAGGTTGGATGGTTTGTCTAGACAAGGTGTCAGGTATTAATTATTGATATGAGAAAGGGAGATAATTAACACTATTTGCCATTGTTATCAGTATTTATCTGATGCTTGTGTAGTCGAAATGTCCATTCTGCACATGTTCTGGTTAAAGATACAATTCGTCCTTGCACTGGGATGTTTGTTTGGGATCGATTTTGTCCTGTCATAGGATTAATGACGTCATAATCAGTCTTGCTCTTTATTTACAATTAAAGTTGTCCGAAGCTGGTTTCTGATAAAAATTATGATCTTTATGATCATTTTTTCTTCTCTTGAGTTGGTGAGTTTTCTAAGCTTAACTAGTTTGCTCATACTCCTCGTCCTTTGGCCTTTTTCAGAGACCTGGTTGTGCGTCCTGTGGACGATTTTTGAGGGACAAGTTTGGCCCTCATCTATGTTTTCAGTGTAGCCCCTGTGGTCCCTTGCTTAATTGCGAGATATGTAAGCACTGGGGGGGCGAGCTAATGTCCGAATTCTTGTGCTTGCAGGCGAAGGACAAGTTGGAGGAGGAGAAAAAGAAGCTGAAAAAAGAGGTCGTAAGTAAGAAGGGTAAGAGGAAGGCCTCGTCCGCGGTGGACATGGAGGCCTTCCGGACAGAGATGTTGGGAGAGATGAGGAGGACAATCAAGGATTTGGTTCCAGAGTTGCTTCGTGGCATGCTTCCTGGACCAAATCCTTTATTGACCTCATCATCTGCTTCGGAGCAGGTAATCCCCACCTCTGAATCAACGTTCCTTAGTACGCTTCCGTTGTTTGAAGATTCAGAGGTGGCCCCATTAGAGGGGGTGTTCCACGGCCCTGGCAGCAGGCTTATTGCCGCGCCCAATAGGGACCGTGGACGGTCGTCGCTGGAACCCGCGGGCTGCTCATCAGTCCAGGGGTATCCGCACACCGCGGCTGCCAGTACCTCGTATGGCACCTTCCCTGGCCAGTCCGGGTTAGCTCTCTTTGCTGACCCGGAGTCTAATCTTTCTGGCCAGGAGGATGATGATTACCTGTTGGGGTCGCCGTCTGAAGACGTGGCCATGGAATATGACGTTTGTGCACCCCTCGCGGGGAATACAGGCGCCTTTTTCCACGGTTCTACTCTCCCAGGGGTAGAATCCACGGTTCAGACTGTGGCCCTGGCCGCTGAAGGCCAGCGGTACCGCATACCTCGGCTTGCCGAGAGTGTAGCTGGTGCTGGCCGGGGCCGTGGTGGGGCGGTATATGCCGCGCGCTCTACCACGGCGCCTGCTCCTGGTCAAGCCAGTGAGATTAGCATGCCGGTATTATCAGGCCCGCATGTTTTCCCTGGCTTGCCAGGGATATCAGCGTATCCGCCGTCAAGCTCTGTTGCTTGCGCTCAGGAGGAAGACGAAGGCCCCCGTCTTGTAGAGCGCTCGCAACTAGCCACGGAGGAGGATTGGTCTGACGCTTGCCAGTGGCTGGTGAGTGTTAGACCAGATCTGCCCGTGGAGCAGTCGGCTAGCCAGCGTGAACACAGGCCGTGGTTAGCTGGTAAGCCTACTGCTAACGCTATGCCTTCTCTGCCGCTGGCAGAGCATGTCGTTGACATGTTCGAGGCGGCGGAGACGTCCATTAAGTCGAGTGGACGTCTCGCTAAGGCCCCGCGCGAGGTGGCCAGGCGTTGCTGCATCGTGCCCCTGGACTACCAGCGGTACGGTGTGGTACCAAAGCCGAGCGTGGATGACCGCGCGGCTTTGGGTGAGGATGCGCGGCCAGGCTCCCGTTCTGACACGGGAGTCTTGTGCTCGAACGCGTTGCGTTCGGCAAATGCCGCGTTGCGTGATGCGGAGGAGAGTGGGAGGGCTTCGATTGCCGCTCTGTCCCACGTCTCCCAGCTGTTACAAGGGGTAGTAACAGCATCCGCATCGCGCCAGCCAAGTCCGGTCACAGTCCAGCGAGCCATCCAGGATGGTATCAACCTGGCTCTGGACTGTATGACGCGGGCGGTGACCAGGAGTGTCCGGGCAAGGCGCACTTTTGCCTTGGATAATCTGTGCCCGTCCCAGGACCTCTACAATAGGCTACTACGTACGCCTATGACAGGTCCTGGTCTCTTTGGAGGTGAGGGATGTAGACACCTCCAGGAGACGGTTACTCTGGTCAATAACCAGAGGGCGCTGCGCGAACAGTTTGAGGTGCTTCGTCGTGCCAACGTTCGCGCCGCCCCCCCCTGCGTATCGTCCCCTGCAGGCTCGAGGTGGTAGTGGCCAGGTCAGAGGCCAACCACCATCGCAGCGCCGGCCTCGGCCGCGTGCGATTCGGCCAGCAGCGAGGGGGGCGCAGGCTCCTCAAGCGCAGTCAGCCAGGCAGCCGCCCGCGCACCGTGGTGCGCGCGGTGCTGGTCGTGGCGTGCGAGGATCTGGGCGGGGTAATCGTTCCTGATGGGACGGTTACCGCGGTGAGAACCGCGCCAGTGTTTCTGGCAAAGGAGACAGTGCCGCTCTTGCACTCCTTATGTCCACCTCTATCCCTAGGTGGACCGATGGGAGGCCGATTAGCCGACCACATGCAAGAGTGGGAACGGTTAACTCAGGACCGTTTAGTCTTGCGATGGCTTTCAGTCGGGTATCATCCCGATTGGATGACAGGCCCGCCATCGCGACTGTCTCTAGTGCCGATCTGGACTCCAAATCCGAGAGATCCAGATCAAAGGTTGTGTATCGAGGAGGAAATAAATTCCCTCATACACAAAGGAGCTATTCAGCCGGCACAGAGGTGTCCGGGCTTCTATTCAACCCTGTTCTTAGTAACAAAGAACACCGGAGGGTGGAGACCAATTCTCAACCTCAAGCCATTGAACAAGTTCATAGAGACGCCCAGTTTCAAGATGGAGACTGTACGCTCGGTGTTGGCGGGGTTAGAGAGGGGAATGTGGACAGCGTCGATAGATTTGAAGGACGCTTATTTCCACATCCCCATACACAGGAGTTTCCGTCGCTTCCTGAGATTTGCATTCCAGGGCAGACAGTGGGAATTCAGGGTGCTACCCTTCGGAATTTCCACGGCTCCTCGGGTTTTCACCCGTGTGGTTCTTGCGATCACCGCATACCTCCGCAGGAGAAGCATAGCAGTCCACACGTACATAGACGACTGGCTGTTGAAAGCGCACACCCGGGAAAGTTTGTCGGCCAGTCTGGAGATTGTTTTGAAAACTCTCACAGACTTAGGCTGGATGATCAATTTCCCAAAATCAGAGCTGACTCCATCCCAGAAGTTTGTTTACCTGGGGATGTTCTTCGATCTAGAGACAGGATATGTTTATCCTACTCAGGAGAGAGTTCAGAAACTCATCTCATTAATTCAGTCAGTGTGCGACAGTCGTCATGTCCTGGCACGGGTTTACTTGAGAATGCTGGGGTTGATGGTTTCATTGGAACCAGTCATTCCTCAGGCCGCCTTACGCAGGCGGCCGATCCAGTTATTTCTCATGACACAATGGACCCAGAGTACAGGTTCGCTGGACTCGAATGTGTCAGTGTTGGCGCCTCTGATTCATCACCTGCAATGGTGGTTGGACACAGAGAATCTCTTGGTGGGGGTTATGCTAACCCCTCCCCACCCTCAGGTGACTGTGTATACAGATGCATCGATGGAGGGCTGGGGAGCTTGCCTGGAAGAGTCCACGATATCAGGGCTTTGGAATCTGGAACAGTCAAAGGAACATATAAATCTACTGGAGCTAAGAGCAGTAGTCCTGGGCCTGGAACATTTCTTACAGAAAGTTCAGGGCAAGATTGTTCTTATTCGTTCAGACAACTCAACAGTTGTGACTTACATAAACCGCCAGGGCGGAACGAAGTCGCCCAGTCTCTGTATGATGACATGGAGACTGCTTTGTTGGTGTCTGGATCACCAGATTACCTTGAAAGCAGTTCATATTCCGGGAAGGTTAAACCTGCTAGCAGACTCATTGAGCCGAAGGATGAGTGTTTTACCCACGGAATGGCAACTAAATCAATGTGTGGCGGATCGTCTGTTCGACCATTGGGGGAAACCCAACATCGATTTGTTCGCAACGAAGAAGAATGCGAAGATGACGACGTACGTCTCTCCGATTCCGGATCCAAGCGCTTTCGCAACAGATGCGTTAGCTATCAGCTGGGGGAGAATGTATGCATACGCATTCCCTCCAGCAATCCTGATTCCAAAAATTCTTCAGAAAATCAGACAAGAGGAATGCCAAGTGCTTCTGATCGCCCCGGATTGGCCAAGCCGATCATGGTATACGGATCTGCTGGACCTTCTGGTCTGCAATCCGGTTCCTCTGCCTCTGATGGACGATATTATCTTCCAGGGCAAGGCCCTTCACAACAATCCGTCAATGTTCAGATTGACTGCGTGGATGTTGTCAAGGAATCTAGAATTAAGGAGGGCTTTTCTGAGCAAGCAGCCATGTTTATGGCCAAAGCCAGGAGGGGGTCAACCTCCAGAGCATATAATTATAAAATCAACAGATTTGCAGAATGGTGCTCAAAAAGATGTATTGATCCAATGGATGCATCTATTCAGGTAGTAGCTGATTTCCTCTGTCACCTCTATGATGCCTATAGCCTCAAGCCTAACTCTATTGCTGGTTATAAGTCAGCTTTAATGTCTGTTATTCCTTGCTTGGCTAAGAGGGGAAGTGATGAAGTGAATACATTAAATGTATTAATTAAAGGCATGGGCAATCTAAGACCAAGGAATCCACCGGTGATTCCGTCTTGGAGTTTATCGCTAGTGCTTCAAGTACTAGGTGATAAGCCGTTTGAACCACTTAGTTCCATTTCGATGAAACTATTAACACTGAAGACTGTGTTTTTAATTGCTGCGGCCTCGGCTAGGCGTAGGAGTGAGATTCATGCCTTATCAGCCGAGGATGACCGTTTTGTGGTTTCAGGGGAAGGCCTTAAGCTGCTACCTAGGATTAATTTCTTGGCTAAAAATCAGTCGTTGAAATATCCAGGTCAACCTATTATTTTGCCTGCTTTAACTAGATATGATCCTAATTCTAAAGCATGGTGTCCTGTCCGGGCGCTTAGCCGGTACAAACAACGTACGGCGGAGTGGCGCACTGACCAGTCAGCGTTATAGTTGTCATATATTGAACCCCATGGCAGGGCTTCTAAGGACACCATTTCCAGGTGGATTGTAGAATGCATTCAGTTTTGCCATAAATCCGCCACCGGGAAGCAGGTTGACGTGGCCAAGGCTCACAGTGTCCGCGGCGTAGTGACATCCACTGCCCTATTTAATGGGGTCCCTGTGGATGATATTATGTCGGTGGCTCAGTGGCACTGTGAGTCAAGTTTTACAGACCATTATCTCCGTGACACCTCTAATCCTCTCGCCTTGTCGATTTTGAAAAAATAACTAGGCATATATATTTTTGATGGGGTTTCCTCATTGCTTATATATTTCACAATTAATTTATGGAAACAACCACTAATTTGGGACTGCATCGATCTTCACCAATGGGAAGAGGATGTCAGCAGCCATTTCAACAAGGTCAGTCTTGTGTATGTGTTGTCCATTGTTGATTGTCTTGTCACGTTACCCGTTATTTATATGATGATGGTTTTGTGTATTTATGTGGTTCATTGTTGAGAGTATACGAAAATGGAGCTTTTCGTCTCTGTCCTGTAGTACATGGCACTTGTACGTAGAGAGCGTATAGGACATTGAGGTCATTCGACTCTTCCTCCCAGGAAGGAGGGGGGGGGTAGCGCATATGACATTCGGTCATCTCTCATACATCGGGGGTGTTATCCGATGGTTAGTCAAATCCTGACTGGTTTTTCATACAGTTTCAGAAGTTTAAGTGCCTTAAACGCAGAAAAGCGTATAGGGATGAGCTGGTCTTTTGACCTCGCCTCCCTCCCGCCGAATTCACTGTCGAATTCTGGCAATATCAAAAGTATTAGGGAGGTAAGTATACTCTTGATGTGAAATAAACGAAATCAAGGATTTCTTTTTTCACGAGAGAGTTGATACTTACCTCCCTAGATACGGACCCGGCCTCTCCACCCCACAGAGGCTCGGTCTTCAGGCTCTTTATAGTTGCATGTGTATCAGCCAATAAATTAGTCAGAGGAAGTGCTAGTCTGCGCATGCGCGGTGGTGGGGCTGGCATCCGCCAGACTACGCTCTGACTCCCTGCCCAGTAGGGGCACCTAACTGTTTTAATCTGAGTGTTTATTGAGTGAAAGCCAATATTTAGCAATATCAAAAGTATTAGGGAGGTAAGTATCAACTCTCTCGTGAAAAAAGAAATCCTTGATTTCGTTTATTTTGTTGCAGTATGGTGAAATATTGTGGGTATGTTGGTTATGGGGCTAGCAAGAAGCAGAATACTTATTGGGTGTGTCCATTTTGATATCCACGCATGCACATTTGGGGCCTTTGTTCGATGGTTTAGCTTGTACTCGGAGTATAATGAACATTTGTTGGTAGGTTTCTTATGTTGGTAGAAAAAAGCAGATTGTGTTTTGGATCAGTCCATCCATGATTTTGTTTGATAACTTAGGGTTAGTTTGGAACATACTGGTGTAACTTCATGTGTACATTGGCCATGGGGCTGGGAAGAAGCCTGCTATTTTTTGTGTAAGCCTATCCATATATATGTCCAGCAATGAATGTGCCCTGCTATCACAGGGGCTGGTGGTGGAGGTCGTTTAGCCCTTAGCGCACAGATGTCAATAATCTATCTTTTCCTGTGTCAGTGGCAGAGAACCTATTTTTCAACAATTTTGGTGAAAGATGTTGCTGCCTACAACAGCACCATCTTCCACCAAATTTGTTGAAAAATAAACACCAGTTCGTCTTTTACTTTAATTTGAAAAGATTTTGACCTCGCTGTGGTAAGGGTTAATTATCACCTAATATATATTATTAATTGGAACGCTTCAATCACTTGGAATGTTTTTATCTTACAGTTTTGAATGTGCTGTGGGAGTCAACTTTCACTGTAATATCGGTGTATGTACCAATAGATATCCAAGGGTCTGAGCAGCAGCCATATGTCATTGTTACAACTATACCGGTAAGCACGCCATCATTGTTAGTTCACCTGGTCAGAATGGTGAAGTGAGCGTATGCCATGGCAACTGTCTGTCATCTGTCCATCAACTTCTCAAGAACCACAGTGCCGATTCTAATTATATTTGGCAGGATACATCATTATGGCATCGAGATACAAGTTTGTTCGAATGAAGCTAATTGGTCGAGTTGGACGATAACCGTCTTAGATTTTGCACTATTTTTTATGCCTTTCCAAATCTCTGAAATGGCTAGGCCACTCGGTTTGAAACTAAAAAATTTCATCAATGGAAATAGCTGAATCAACTTTGTTAAAGAGAACCTGATTGGTCAAATTGCCTGATGTTCATCTTGGATGACGTAATTTCTGCAAAAACTTCTCCAGAACTGCTGAATGCATCACGCTGAAATTTGGGACATGCAATCTCATGAAGTTTCATCAAGGGCCATTATAGTTTGTTGATCCATAAAAGAACCCATAGCAGCCATGGACCAGCCAAAATGTAATATTTGAGGGCCTCATTGGAATTTTTTATTTGATGTATGTTGATAATTTAACCCTAACTTTTCCAGTTATATTAATTTTAAATTATTCAATGGAATATGCTACATGTATGTATAAAGAATATACTTTTTCAGGGATTTGTCTTGAAAAGGGTTAAAGCAAATTTCTGTATTTCTGACAAACAAATTGTAGCGCTACATAGATTTTCTACTTGAAATGCACTTATTCCAGGTGAGTAATGCAGACCCCTTGGCCATCTTCATATTTTAAATGGTTTATTACATTTCCATGAAGAGCTACCGGAGACAGGTAATAGATATGCAACAAGTTGACATCTTTTGCGCAATGAACCATTCCAAGTTTATCCATCCATCATATGACATCATAATCGACTAAGTGACGTGTAGGCTGATGTCATAATCATGGCGTCATGAATGATTCTTTAAAATCCGTCTTTAACGCTTAATAGTCTGACACCTTGTACGAATTGTATGTCTTTACTATTTAATAAATATTCTGGTGACTATTTTGAAACTAATTTGACTGAGCGGTGTTGCTGCCATATTTCAAAATTTTTAACAGCTTACCTGTATAGTTTTGTGGAAATTGATAGTCAGGGAGTTCAGGGATTGATCGATCCCAACATGAGTGAGGTGTGGGTGGAGCTTAGCTAGAGATGGACGGGGCATAACTAAAACTGGAAAGATCAATTCTCCCTGTGGCATAACCCATTGTAAACTAGCATTATTTGCTACAGTATTCAACGAAGATAAATATGCTTTACAATGTCACACATTGTTCTGAATACACTTTGAACAGCACCATCTGATGGTATCCATGGTAGGCTACTCAAAAGGATGTGGTGTTGTGAATTTTACTAATTTTGTTAGTCACTCTGTGGATAGCCCGCATAACTTCATGGGATTTCTGTCCACCGAGAAATTCGCAAATAATAGAGCGATCCCCTCTGTCATTAATGAAGTCATTGTCAATGATTTCACTTGTTAGCTGCTGTCACAATCAAAATAATGGAGCTCCGTTATGAAAATCGAAAGGTATATCACTAAAATGTACGAATTGTATGTCTTTGATGAATTTTCAATTTAATAAACAAATCTGTTGAATATCTGAAACTAATTTGACTGGGAGCTGTTGCTGCCTATGACACTTTCAAAATATTCAACACCTTAGCTGTATAGTTACCTATGCACAAGTACAAAGTAGGTGGAACTTAACTAGAAATGGGTGCGGCATACCTAGAAAGGGCTCTATGGTCATGCTTAGTGTTTCCAGTGCTATCTAAACTTTGGAGGTCCCAGGCACCCCACACGCTGAATGGAATCTGGCATTCCCATGCTGGTTTTATCATCCATGCTAAAATTAGAAGGTACAATGGACTCACAACTATGAATAATGGGGATCCCATGCTGGATTCCAAAGGTACATGTATCTTTGTGCAAAAACCTATAAAACTAATTAGTAATTAACAATCATACAAGATTTTCAGGAGTGCCATGGAACCCGCTGCGACTATCTTTTGGGCGTCCGGAGTTGCATTTTGGGGGTATATACACTTGCTACATCTGGAGTTCATTCCATAAGGAAAACGTAACAGAGCGCTCTGCAAGAATAGCTCTGCAGAAACATGTTTCTCCTACGGAGCGATACATTTTGTTAGAGTGCTCTGCTATTTCGCGAAACATGTTTGGAGGTGACTCGCGAAAAACTAAACATGTTTTTAATCTGTGACATAATTGCACGTGAAACAACGTCATACGTCACAGAGGCATATATTACATCATAAGCGTATTGCGAAAAAGATGCTGGGATAGCATTTTCTTAGCAAACATCGTTCCATATAGAATAGTTTTGTTACGGAGTGACCTATTGAAAGTATTTTTCACCTCTTATGGAGCATAAGGCTGTTGTCTATGTTTGCAGAAAGATGGCAATCCATCAATGATTAACTTTGAAGATATCTGCTATGGGACAGGAGAAGAGAGATCGCATAAATACTTTATGAACCACATTCCAAAATGGTGAGTTATTGGGTATGATTGTGAGCTGGAGTAACGGAGAGAGCCGATCTGTCAGTCAAGTATGTGACATCATTGTCAAAATATGTCACTTAGCTGACAAGGAAATAATATTAGTTGCTACACAAAGTGGCAAAGGTCCCATGTGGTAAGCATCTGAATTGCATGTCTTTGGTAGAGTTACAATTTACTAACTATATTGTTGAGTCCATGGAAACTAATTTGCCTGGGAGACCCAGTCAAATTAGTGTCAAAATATCCAATCATTTCAAATGTGCGTATGAAGTGGGCAGAGTTTAGTTAGAAATGGATGGACCCGTGTAGATGCTTATTCTGTCACAGAAAGATGTTAATTTTTAAAAGAGCGGATTTATGATGCATTTCTTTATTAGAACTATATAGTCAAATTAGTTCTGAAATATTCAACAGCTTACCTGTCATTTCCTGTGTAGTTACCTTGAAATTGGGATTCTAAGAATTTAAAGTCAGTTCAAATGTGCATACCTGGGGCGGACCTTAGCTAGAAATCGGCGTGGCATAGCTAGTTATGGATCCCTCTATCATGTCTATAGAGGAATCCAATCTCTCAGTCAAGTATATGACGTCATAATCAAATACGTCACAGACAGGTTGATGTCACAATAAAAATATAACATGAATGGCGTATCTATACACTATGTCTGTCATGAACTGTTAATAATCCGTCAAGTTGTACGAATTGTATCTACTATTTAATAAACATTCTGTTGAATATTTTGAAAGTAATTTGACTGGGCACTGTTGCAACAGCACCCAGTCAAATTAGTAATTTCAAAATGCTCAACAGGTTAGCTGTATAGTTACCATGAAATCAGGATTCTGGGAATTCAGGATTCAAATTACTATATAAATCGATCCCAACACGCTCACAGGATGGGAGGAGTTTAGCTAGAGGCCAAGCTGACGCTCGTGACATACTGTTATGGTACCTGAAGATGGCCCAAGCTGACGCTCGTGACATACTGTTGTGGTACTGAAGATAGGCCAAGCTAATGCTCATGACATACTGTTGTGGTACAGAAGATAGGCCAAGCTGATGCTCATGCCATACTGTTGTGGTACTGAAGATAGGCCAAGCTGACGCTCGTGACATACTATTGTGGTACTGAAGATAGGCCAAGCTGATGCTCATGACATACTGTTGTGGTACTGAAGATAGGCCAAGCTGATGCTCATGACATACTGTTGTGGTACAGAATAAAGGCCAAGCTGATGCTCATGCCATACTGTTGTGGTACTGAAGATAGGCCAAGCTGACGCTCATGACATACTATTGTGGTACTGAAGATAGGCCAAGCTGATGCTCATGACATACTGTTGTGGTACAGAAGATAGGCCAAGCTGATGCTCATGTCATACTGTTGTGGTACTGAAGATAGGCCAAGCTGACGCTCGTGACATACTATTGTGGTACTGAAGATAGGCCAAGCTGATGCTCATGACATACTGTTGTGGTACTGAAGATAGGCGAAGCTGACGCTCGTGACATACTATTGTGGTACTGAAGATAGGCCAAGCTGATGCTCATGGCATACTGTTGTGGTACTGAAGATAGGCGAAGCTGACGCTCGTGACATACTATTGTGGTACTGAAGATAGGCCAAGCTGATGCTCATGACATACTGTTGTGGTACTGAAGATAGGCCAAGCTGACGCTCGTGACATACTGTAAAGCCAAAAGTAGATTCATCCATTACTTGTATTCACTCTTGCGAAATGTGTGTCACTACTAACTGATAAGATGTTGCACAAATTGTTTGATACTGAGATGTGATAGTAGGTACAGAAATCTGTTAAAATGGACAATACACTTAAATCAACTGCTAAAGGTGCAATTATTGATATTGAAATTTCACTTCTAGAGTATACTTACCTCCCTAATACTCTTTGATATTGCTAAATATCAGCTTTCACTCAATAAACACTCAGAATAAAAACAGTTAGGTGCCCCTACTGGGCAGGGAGTCAGAGTGCAGTCCGGCGAATGCCAGCCCCACCACCGCGCATGCGCAGACTAGCACTTCCTCTTTGCTAATTTATTGGCAGAGGCTCTACACATGTTTTTTGTGCTAGAGCTTTTCTCAAGTGTTTTTAAGTCTTTGAGTGTTAATAGAAGTTTAGAACACCTGATTAAGATGGCAGACAGGATTACTTCGCCAGAGGAGGGCCCAGGATCTATCCATCAGGTGACTTCTATTATAATTTTGCGAGTTTTTCCCGGTGTAATGTGTTTCCGGGACTCGCATTTATCGTGATAAGCGCCTAGTATAGTTGTTTTATGTCAACATGGCGCTATATAATGCTAATCTCTCTGTGTTTATGTCCACAGGTATCTGTCTGGATATGTATGGGACATCACATCAACAGAGGGTTTGTTTTCTCTCCACCAAGGTTCCATTTCCTACTAATACTGTTAGGTTATCTAACCAAAAAGGCTATGTCCAGTGACTCGGAGGCCTCGTAAGAAGGTCTTCTCACTTTGCCCTCTTGATCCAATTCCTTTCCCCTAAGGTGGAGAGAGTTAAGAGGTCATAGTCTTGGTGGAGTGTTCCAGTTCATCAGATTGGATGGTTTGTCTATACAAATAGTCAGGTATTCTAGTTAATGATATGAGGTGATAATAATTATGTAAACTAAAATTTGCCACTTATCATTGTGTATCTGATGTTTGTGTAGTCTGAATACCTATCCTTCATAGTTAGATGTTCTGGATATGAATACAAGTCCTTGCATCTGGATGTTTGTTTCGGATCGATTTAATTTCTTTCTTGAAATTATGACGTCATAATCAGCCTTGCTCTTTATTAACTATTAAAGTTTTGCCCAACGCTGGTTTTCTCATATGGATAGTGATCTTTATGATCATTTTTTCCTCTCTTTTATTTTTGGTTTTGAGTTTCTAACCTTAACCAAAATACTCATTGTCCTCATCTTCTATCCTGTTTCAGAGACCTGGTTGCCCGTCCTGTGGTCGCTTCTTGAAGGAGAAGTTTATTCCCCACCTGTGTTTTCAATGTAGCCCCTGTGGGCCATTACTTAATTGTGATGTGTGTAAGCAGTGGGGGGGGGGGCGAGTTAATGAAAGAGTTTTTGTGCTTACAGGCGAAGGACAAGGTCGCGGAAGATGAAACGAGAGGTTGTAGGTAAAAAGGGTAAGAGGAAGGCCTCGTCCTCAGTGGACATGGAGGCCTTCCGTAGTGAGATGTTGGGAGAGATGAAGAGGACAATAAAGGATTTGGTACCAGAGTTGCTCCGTGGCATGCTTCCTGGATCAAATCCTTTGTTGTCCTCTTCATCTGCTTCGGAGCAGATAATCCATGCCTCTGAATCGAGTGTCCTTAGGCCGTTACCAGTTTTCGACAATTCAGAGGTGGCCCCATTAGAGGGGGCATTCCACGACATTGGCAGCAGGCTTGCCGCGCCGGTGGTCCGTGGACGGTTGTCGCTGGAACCTGCTGGCTGCTTATCAGCCCAGGGGTATCCGCACGCCGCAGGTGCCAATACCTCCTATGGCACCTTTCCTGGCCAGTCCGGGTTAGCTCTCTTTGCTGACCTGGAGTCTAATCTTTCTGGCCAGGAAGAAGAGGATTATCTGCTGGGTTCCCCTTCTGATGCTGTGACCATGGATTTTGACGTCTGGGCACCCCTCACGGGGAATACAGGCGACATGATCCACGGTTCTACTCACGCAGGAGTAGAATTCATGGCTCAGAAGGTGGCCCTGGTTGGATCTGACGGCCAGTTGTTCCGCATACCTCGGCTTGCCGAGAGTATTGCTGGTGCGGGCCGGGACCGTGGTGTGGCGGTAACTGCCCCACGCTCTACCACGGCGCCTGCTCCTGGACAAGCCAGTCAGATTAACATGCCTGCTCTTTCGGGCCCGCATGCTTTTTCTGGCTTGCCAGGAGTGTCAGCATATCCAACTTCAAGCTCGACTGCATTAGCTCAGGAGGAAGACGAAGGCCCTCGTCTAGTAGAGCTTTCGCAGTTAGCCACGGAGGAGGATTGGTCTGACGCTTGTCAATGGCTGATAAGCGTCAGGCCAGACCTGCCCGTGGAACAGTCGGCTAACCAGCGAGACCACCGGCCGTGGTTAGCTGGAAAGTCGACTGTTAGCGCCATGCCATCTCTGCCGCTAGCAGAGCATATCGTTGATATGTTCTCGACGGCGGAGACGTCCATCAAGGCGAATGGCCATCTCGCGAAGGCCCTTCGCGAGGTTGCAAGGCGCTGCCGCATCGTACCCGTGGACTACCAGAGGTACGGTGTGGTGCCTAAGCCCAGCGTTGATGACTGTGTGGCTTTAGCTGAGGATACGCGGCCAGGCTCCTGTTCTGACACGGGAGCCTTGTGTTCGAACGCACTGCGTTCGGCCAATGCCGCATTGCGTGATGCGGAGGAGTGTGGGAGAGCGTCTATTGCGGCGCTTTCTCACGTCTCCCAGCTGTTGCAGGGGGTAGTGACAGCATCCGCATCATGCCAGCCGAGCCCGATCATGGTCCAGAGAGCCATCCAGGATGGTATCAACCTGGCTCTGGATTGTATGACTCGGGCGGTGACCAGAAATGTCCGGACGAGGCGCACGTTTGCGTTAGATAACTTGTGCCCGTCCCAGGACCTGTACAATAGGCTTCTGCGTACGCCTATGGCAGGTCCTGGTCTCTTTGGAGGTGAGGGATGTAGGCACCTCCAGAAGACTGTCACTCTGGTCAACAACCAGAGGGCACTGCGCGAACAGTTTGAGGTGCTCCATAGGGAGCGCGTTCGTGCTGCACCCCCTGCGTACCATCCCCTGCAGGCTCAAGGTGGAGGTGGCCATGTCAGAGGCCAGCCACCAGTGCAGCATCGGCCTCGGCCGCATGCGATTCGGCCAGCAGTGGGGGGGGGGGGGGCGCAAGCTCCTCAGGCACAGGCACCCACCCGCACACCGAGGTGAGCGCGGTGCTGGTCGTGGCGCGGGAGGATCTGGTCGTGCCTGATGGGCAGGTTACCACGGTGAAAACCACTCCGGTGTTTGTGGCAAAGGAGACGGTGCCGCTCTTGCACTCCACCTCTCTCCCTGGTTGGTCCAGTGGGGGTGCCGGTTGGCCCGCCACAAGCAAGAGTGGGAACGATTGACTCAGGACCGTTTAGTCTTGCAATGGCTTTCAGTCGGATATCATCGCGACTCTCTCTGGTGCCAATCTGGACTCAAATTCCGAGAGATCCAGATCAAAGGTTGTGTATAGAGGAGGAAATAAACTCCCTCATACAAAAAGGAGCAATTCAGCGGCCCAAAAGTGTCCGGGCTTCTATTCAACCGTGTTCTTAGTGACAAAAAACACTGGAGGGTGGAGACTAATTCTCAACCTCAAGCCTTTGAACAGGTTCATAGAAACACCCAGTTTCAAGATGGAGACTGTGAAGTCAGTGTTGGCGGGGTTGGAGAGGGGAATGTGGACAGCTTCAATAGATTTGAAGGATGCTTATTTCCACATCCCCATAGCGAGGAGTTTCCGTCGCTTCCTGAGATTTGCATTCCAGGGCAGACAGTGGGAATTCAGGGTGTTACCCTTCAGAATTTCCACGGCTCTTCGGGTTTTCACCAGAGTAGTTCTTGCGATTACAGCATACCTCCGCAGGAGAAGCATAGCAGTCCACACGTACATAGACGACTGGCTGTTAAAAGCACACACCCATGAAAGTTTATCGGCCAATCTGGAGATACTTTTGAAAACTCACAGACTTAGGCTGGATAATCAATTTCCAAACATCAGAGCTGACTCCATCCCAGAAGTTTGTTTACGTGAGGATGTTCTTCGATCTAGAGACAGGATATGTTTATCCTACTTAGGAGAGGGTTCAGATACTCATCTCAGTAATACAGTCAGTGTGCAACAGTCATCATTCTCCTGGCACGGGTTTACTTGAGAATGATGGGGTTGATGGTTTCTCTGGAACCAGTCATTCCTCAGGCGGCCGATCCAGTTATTCTCATGACGCAATGGACCCAGAGTACAGGTTCACTGGACTCGAACGTGTCAGTGTTGGAGCCTCTAATTCACCACCTGCAATGGTGGTTGAAGACAGAGAATCTCTTGGCGGGGGTTATGCTAACCCCTCCTCACCCTCAAGTAACTGTGTATACAGATGCCTCGATGGAGGGGTGGGGAGCTTGCCTGGAAGAATCCATGATATCAGGGCTTTGGAATCTGGAACAGTCAAAGGAACATATCAATCTACTGGAGTTAAGAGCAGTAGTCCTGGGCCTGGAACATTTCTTACAGAAAGTTCAGGGCAAGATTGTTCTTATTCGATCAGACAACTCAACAGTAGTGACTTACATAAACCGCCAGGGCGGAACGAAGTCGCCCAGTCTCTGTATGATGACATCGAGACTGCTTTGTTGGTGCCTGGATCACAGGATTACCTTGAAAGCAGTTCATATTCCGGGAAGGTTAAATCTGCTAGCAGACTCATTGAGCCGAAGGATGAGTGTTTTACCGACGGAATGGCAACTAAATCAATGTGTGGCGGATCGTCTGTTCGACCATTGGGGGAAACCCAACATCGATTTGTTCGCAACGGAGAAGAATGCGAAGATGATTCCAGATCCAAGCGCTTTCGCAACAGATGCGTTAGCTATCAGCTGGGTGGGAATGTATGCATACACATTCCGTCCAGCAATCCTGATTCCAAAAATTCTTCAGAAAATCAGACAGGAGGAGTGCCAAGTGCTTCTAATCGCCCCAAATTGGCCAAGCCGATCATGGTATACGGATCTACTGGACCTTCTGGTCTGCAATCCGGTTCCTCTGCCTCTGATGGACGACATTATCTTCCAGGGCAAGGCCCTTCACAACAATCCGTCAATGTTCAGATTGACTGCGTGGATGTTGTCAAGGAATCTAGAATTAAGGAGGACTTTTCTGAGCAAGCAGCCATGTTTATGGCCAAAGCCAGGAGGGGGTCAACCTCCAGAGCATATAATTATAAAATCAACAGATTTGCAGAATGGTGCTCTAAAAGATGTATTGATCCAATGGATTCATCTATTCAGGTAGTAGCTGATTTCCTCTGTCACCTGTATGATGCCTATAGCCTCAAGCCTAACTCTATTGCTGGTTATAAATCAGCTTTAATGACAGTTATCCCTTGCTTGGCTAATAAGGGAAGTGATGAAGTAAGTACATTAAATGTATTAATTAAAGGCATGGGCAATCTAAGACCAAGGAATCCCCCGGTGATTCCATCTTGGAGTTTATCTCTAGTGCTTCAGGTACTAGGCGATAAGCCTTTTGAACCACTTAGTTCCATTTCTATGAAAATGTTGACTCTTAAAACTATTTTTAATTGCTGCGGCCTCGGCTAGGCGTAGGAGTGAAATTCATGCCTTATCAGCCGAGGAAAACCGTTTCGTGGTTACAGGGGAAGGCCTTAAGCTTCTACCTAGGATTAATTTCTTGGCTGAGAATCAGTCATTGAAATATCCATGTCAACCTATTTTTTTGCCAGCTTTAACTAGATATGATCCTAATTCTAAAGCATGGTCTCCCATCCGAGCACTGATCCGGTACAAACAACATACTCAGGAGTGGCGGACGGACCAGTCAGCGTTATGGTTGTCATATATTGAACTCCATGGCAGGGCGTCTAAGGACACCATTTCCAGGTGGATTGTAGAATGTATTCAGTTTTGTCATAAATCCGCCACCGGTGAGCAAGTTGACATGGCCAAGGCTCACAGTGTCCGGGGCGTTGTGACTTCCACTGCCCTATTTAAGGGGTTCCCTGTGAATAACATTATGTCAGTTGCTCAGTGGCACTGTGAGTCAAGTTTTACAGACCATTATCTCCGTGACACCTATAATCCTCTCGCCTTATCGATTTTGAAAAGATAATCAGGTGTACTTTTTTGATGAGGCTTCCTCATTACTTGTATATATCACAATTAATTAATGGGAACAACCACTTTTTGGGACTGCATCATCCTTCACTACTGGGAAGATGATGTCAGCAGCCAAGTTCAACAAGGTCAGTCTTGTTTATGTGTTGTTCATTGTTAATTGTATTGTCACGTGACCCTTTGTTATTAAAATGGTGATGGTATGTGTTTTCATGTAGTTCATCATTAAGAGTATACGAAAATGGAGCTTTTTCGTCTCTGTCCTATAGTACATGGCACTTGTACGTAGAGAGCATATGGGACATTGAGGTCATTCGAGTCTTCCTCCAAGGAAGGGGGTGAGGGTGCCGCGCATATGACATTCGGTCATCTCTCATCCATCGGTTTGTGTTAGCCGATGTTTTTTCAAATCCTGACTGTGTTTTCACACAGTTTCAGAAGTTTAAGTGCCTTAAACGCAGAAAAGCGCATAGGGAAGAGCTGGTCTTTTGACCTCGCCTCCCTCCCGCCGAATTCCCTGTCGAATTCTGGCAATATCAAAGAGTATTAGGGAGGTAAGTATACTCTTGAAGTGAAATAAACGAAATCAAGGATTTCTTTTTTCTACGAGAGTTGATACTTACCTCCCTAATACGGACCCGGCCTCTCCACCCCACAGAGGCTCGGTCTTTAGGCTCTTAGTAGTTGCATGTGTGTCAGCCAATAAATTAGTCAGAGGAAGTGCTAGTCTGCACATGCGCGGTGATGGGGCTGGCATCTGCCGGACTGCACTCTGACTCCCTGCCCAGTAGGGGCACCTAACTGTTTTTATTCTGAGTGTTTATTGAGTGAAAGCCAATATTTAGCAATATCAAAGAGTATTAGGGAGGTAAGTATCAACTCTCTCGTGAAAAAAGAAATCCGTGATTTCGTTTATTCTGAGCGATATTTACCCCTAGTCATGCACATGTATCTAGTTGACCTTTCTTCTGTTCATAGGGAGATGATCGTGACAGCCTCGGCCAATGCTCTTGAAGCCGCTATTTTGGCAAAGAACCCAGATGATAAGGTTTAACCATTTAACTAATTAACCAAGAAAATTAAAATATTTGCTTTTTGGATGTCATTTACAGGCCATAAGAAAACTATCTTTGAAAATATACTACTGGAATGACTGGCTCAGTTATCTAACCAGCATTCCAGTGGTAAATATTCAATAATAGTCTTCTTGGCTTACAAATGTCCTCTAACTATTCTTAATTACGAGGCCAAGCCAACATAGCTGGCACTAGAGCTGGGCAGTCTGACGGTAGTACTGTTAGGACCGCGGTATACCGTGAACCGATACCGTGACCGTTGAGATTTCTAAATACCGTGAATACCGTCCATAATGTTTGAGCAATATTTGAAAAATAGATCCATAAAATCTGACTTAACCAAGGGTAAATAGGTGCTAATAGTGCCAAAAATACAGGCATCCCTAACTATTAGCCGAGTCGAGGTGAAAGGGTCGTTGTAAAAACAAACAACAAGACGTCAATTACAAAATAATGACAGGCAGAATTGTATGTCATACGTACGTCTTGAAAGTCTCACGGTAAAATTGCTTTATTTAAAGCATCTAAACTTATTCTCTGGCCGTCCGCCGGTAGTAATTACACTATAATATATTCCCTATTCCTGTTTCTATTATTTCTAATTTATTACTCCAAGCATTTTGTCACCGAACAAACCCGCTAGAATAACAAAATAACATACAAACCGCATGCTAGTCAAACACAACCAATCTCGCAAAGACATATCTGATTGGTTGTTCATGAACTAGACCGTGGGAAAATACATTACTATGCTGAATTTTTTGATCACGTGCTAATTTATTAACAACGAGCAGCTGTGAAGTCATTATTTTTTATTTTTCTGGCTTGTTTTAAGAAATTTCTTTAAGGATTAAATCTAGTTTAAGTAATGACACCTAAAAATTATAGTGTTTTAGTTTTTGTAATTCATTTTTCAACTGGCTACACGTCGGAAGTTCGCGGAAATAGCCTTTTACAGGCATTGTTCACGTGAAGCATGGCGAGTAACGAGTCTGCACATCGGGTACTCGGTAATTATCAGAAGCTTTGGAATCGGCTATATTCAATGTCGTGTTATATGTATGTGTATAGGCCTGTTTTCGCGAGTAACAGAATATACGACTCCAACAGAAGTAAAAGAGTACAACACTGGCCTCGTTTAAATACTCGCAGATTTTGTCTGGACTCTGTTTATCAACGCGCTCGACTGCCAAAATAAAATTTACCGTTTGCTGGTCGCACGCATTAATAGCATGAACAATCCAGATTGAAAATAGCGCGCTCCAATATCTCGAACAGCGAATTATAGTTAGCGAGTCGACCACACACTTTGACCGATATTCCCGCGAATGACATTATGTCAATAAAAATAGTGACCTAATAAAGTCGTGAAACTAAACAGTCGCAATAGCCATAATGTTTTTCTTCTCTAAATCAGAAAGCCAATTTATTTATTTTACCTACATTTACCGTTGATTGGAGATGGAAATGAAAAAGAAATGAAAAAAATTGTTCTAATTTCGTGGCATTCCTCAAGCTCAGATGACGGTATACCGTGGTACCACGGTATTTTTTCATGGTACCGATACCGTCATGTAAATGTCACTACCGCCCAGCTCTAGCTGGCACCCTATTGTTTTCATTCTGTTTATTATTATTCCACCTTTTTGCTAAAAATGCTATAGCTTGAAAACTTCTGGCGAGAAATCGACTAAACTTCACAGGCTATTAGGAAGTAATATAGGCTAGCTTTTGACCCCATTCTTAATTAGGCGGCTAAGCCAGCATGACTGGCACCCCTATTGTTTTTGTTCTGTTTATTATTATTCCGCCCTTTTGCTAAAAATGCTATAGCGTGAAAACATTTGGCAAGTAATCAACTAAACTTCACAGCTTATTAGGAAGTAATATAGGCTAACTTTTGACTTCAAATGAATCTGATTGGCTCGGTGGCCATCTTGGATTTCCTTAAATTTTTCGCCAATATTCGAAGTTCGCCAAAGCACTGGGTCGTTTTCGTGGCAACTCAGAATGTAGTATCTAAATGTGGACCCGAATAGAAATCGATTTGGCCAGCGGTTCGACAGCCATCTTGATGATGTCATAAATCTGTTAATTATTTTCTCTGAAGTGACCAGGATGATTGATGTGGAACTCAGAAGCCCATATCTGCGTTGGGCCAGGAATCAAAATCATTCAAGAGAACTTGAGTATTTCGGCAGTCATTTTGAACTTATTTGAGGGAAAATCGACAGTGAAACTGTGTAGACATGCATAAAATGATGTTCTGATTTCGATTTGTTAGTTTCGATTGTGTAAGACGAAGCACTTGCCGGCCATCTTGGATTTTCCGTGGCCGAAAAATCGCCATAGGGAATGTATGGGGAATTTTGTCTCGTCTGCGAAGCAGAAAGCGAGACATATACGTCACTTTTCTGATGACGGCGTCAACAATGTTAAGATTTTGCGTTTAGCAAAACTTCTCGGCTTATATTTTAGGATCAGTCAATCCTGTTGCAGCTATACATGGCTATGTGAGTGTCTATACTGATAGGAAACAGCATTATGTTTCGGAGGTCAAGGTCACTGTGTGGCCTTGATACAAAACTCTGTTTTTTCAATGTTACGGTTTTCCATTTAGCAAAACCTCTCGGCTTATCTTTCAGGATTAGTTAATCCTATTGGAACTAAACTTGGATACACTGGCTGTATTTGACTGGGCAAAAAGTTAGAGTATATTTTTTATTCGACTGGTATTTCCCAGAAAAAAATAGCACGAAACAAACCAGAGCCAAAACGTGTGGCATGTTTCATGAAGTATGTCACATGATGAAAAATTTGAAAACGTGAGAATTAGGAGCTGCATTAAACTATTCAACTGCGAGAGCAAATTTACTCTACGGAAAAGTCCCAGTCGAAGACAGCCATTGTTACCTATAATGTTAGGAAACAGTATGCTGTCACTGAAGTCACACGGTCACGGTCATTCTTACCTCTACAAAACTGTTATTTTCAATGTTAAATTTTTAGGCTTAGCAAATCTTATCATGTTATTAGTCCGCTGGAGGGGCCCACTTGTATAACCCCCCCCCCCTTTTTTTTTTACGAAACTATATTTTTCTAACAACTGTTGATGTCCTCTGAGATTATGTATGTTAACATGTGATAAATTGGGACTCAATATGGGTTTTGATGGGTTATATTACAGTTAATACCCACAGTGAAGCAGACCATATTAAGGGGTAGGGATATTAAAAACTGACATATCTTTTGATAGAATCATTGTAGATTGGTGATCGACCACTCAAAATATTGCTTATAGTATCGTCCATGATTGCATATGGTTTACATGCAAATCAGTTTTATAATGAGGTCGACAGAGGTCAAAAGGTCAAATCTTTGCCCACTTCTTAAAATCTAGCCAAGCACCAGTAAAGGAAAATTCTAGTTTTAACAGCTTAAGATTGATTAAAAGGCACCATTTGACAAATATAATGAGTAAAGGTTTACTCATTTAATAGAATATTGTTAATATTGAATATTGTTATGACAACTGACAGCATAGCCAATTTTTGAGAATCAATGAAAAATGAATTCATTGTAAACTAATTATGTAGATTTTGATAGAATCGTTGTAGATTGGTGATCAACCACTCAAAATGTTGTGTATCGTATTGTATCGTCTACGATTGCATATGGTTTCCATATAGGCGCATGTCAAATGAAAAGTACCAATCATAACTTGTGATCCTTATTGTAGTCTGGGCTTTTCCATACGATAGGATAAGCTTTTATACACACGCCTAGATCAAAGGTTGTTATGACATATTTCTGCCCTACATCTACCGATGACTTTTTGGACATTCTTAGACACTTTTACAGTGGCATATTCTGTTATTGATCAAATGCTTTCTAATTACATCTTACTTCTTTGATTTTATACTCCTGATACCGTATTTGTTGCTTGATTTGCATATAAAATCCATCTATATATAAAGCAATTACTTTACGCAACTTCGATTCGATGATATGCTCATTTCAAGTTTAGTTTACAGTGATTGCATTTTTCATCGATTCTCAAAAATTGGCTATATTGTCAGTTGTCATAGTAACAATATTCTATTAAATGGGTAAACTGTTACTCATTATATTTGTCAAATGGTGCCTTTTAATCAATCTTAAGCTGTTAAAACTAGAATGTTCCTTTACCTGTGCTTGGTCAGTGATAGCAACATATAGTTGCTAGATTTTAAGCTGTGGCGAAGATTTGTGACCTTTTGACCTCTGCTGACCTCACTATGAAACTCATTTGCATGGACACCATATGCAATCGTAGACACTACTATAAGCAACATTTTGAGTGGTTGATCATCAATCTACAACGATTCTATCAAAATCTACGTAATTAATTTACAATGAGTGCATTTTTCATCGATTCTCAAAAATTGGCTATGCTGTCAGTTGTCAATAGTAACAATATTCTATTAAATGAGTAAACTTTTACTCATTTTATTTGTCAAATGGTGCCTTTTAATCAATCTTAAGCTGTTAAAACTAGAATGTTCCTTTACTGGTGCTTGGTCAGTGATAGCAACATACCGTTGCCAGATTTTAAGCTGTGGCGAAGATTTGTGACCTTTTGACCTTTAATCTTAAAGAGGACATCGAGAGTTGTTAGAAAAATATAGTTTCGTCAATTAGTGGGGGTGTATCCAGGTGGGCCCCTCCAGCCCACGGACTATATATTTTGTGATTGCTTAACCCTAATGGAACACAACTTGGGTACATGGTTGCTTATACCAAGAGGATACAGGATAGTGACATGGAGGTCATGAGGTTAAAGGTCAAGGTCATTCTGGCCTTGCTATTTTGCCTCTGCTTTTTCAACTTTGATTTTTTCCATTTAGCCAATTATATACATTTATATTTCAAAATTACATAATATTACCAGAACTCATCTTGGTCCCCTATAAAATAAGGAAGCTGTGTGCAGATAGTGACATCACTAGATCCATGTTCACGGTCAACATAGCCTTGATATTTCACCTCTGTCATGTCTGTATTTCTAATACGGTTTTTTTGTTTGCCTGTATGTTTGCCTAATCCTACTGGAACCAAACTTGGGCGCATTGTTTCACATACCATAATGAGGCATGATGACAGTGAGCTAATTAGGTCAAACGTCAAGGCCATTCTAATATTGCTATTTGACCTGCTTTTTTAACGTTAAGTTTTTCTATTCAGCAAATTATTTATATTTCAGGATTGGTTAATCATATTGGAAATAAGCTTGAATACATGGTTACCTATAATGTTAGGAAGCAGCATGATAACACAGAGGTCACAAGGTCAAAGCCACTGCTACAAACAGGAGACAGACAAGACATTTAATTCCGCAGAATTCTTGTTTGATATTTGAATGACGTTTTCTCCTAGAGTTTGGAGACGATGAACTTGAACATTGGCAGTCTTCTAGCACTATGTAACCGGCGGCTTGACCTCAAAAATAGGTTTTGTCCATGAGGCGGTCTTCTTGAAAATCCTGAATAAGTAATTTCACATCATGAGAACATACTTACCTCCCTAACACTTGATATACCAGTATATCGGCTCTAAATTCAATAAGATTCAGAATTATAAAAAGTTAGGTGCCCCTAATGGGCAGGTAGATGTACACAGTCATGCGCATGACAGACCCCATCCACTGCGCATGCGCATACTGGTACTTCCGTTTTCTAGTATATTGGCTGACGAGCCACATGTGGAAAACTTTCCCAATCTCTTTTTGAGAATTTTCAATAATTGTTATCACCTTTTGGATTAATGGCTGATTCTAAGTCTGCAGAGGAGTCTTCCTCATCATCTGTTACGGTGATATTGTTCCATTTATTAATTTAGACTTGTAACTTTTATATGTTACCGGTTTTCGTCGCAGCCATTTTGGCGTTACCGCGTTTTCAGGTGCTGGGATTCCTTGTTAAATTTCTCCCAGTGCCTAGGGCTATTAATCCCTTGTGCTTTGTGTTCACAGGTTCAACTTATGGATGTGTAAGGGGTCCTGTTCTTCTCTCGAAGGTTGTTCACATCTCTTTTGACTTATCATTGTGATATGTCTACAGGTGAGATATATTAAATGAATAAAAGAAATATATCCTTCCTTTTGTCCCATTCCCCCTCATCAGTTCTTCTGAAAGAAGAGTCTCGTCGGATGGATGGATGTGTTCTCCTGCACAAGAGGATGGTTTTGCCTGTGCTCAGGCTAAGGGAGTTTATTAGTTATGGCACATAATTATTTGAAAATAATCACAATTTTCTGCTGCCTTTTTTATTGCACTGTGTTCTCTCTTGTGTGTGCATGGGTTCTCGAATATATATAATTTGATATTATATTATTCGGGAGTAATGAATGTCTTTAGTCTCTAGATATTTCTTGCATTCATCTCTGACGTCCCCTCTCCTTGAAGGAGCTTTTGCATTGAGGTTTGATGTCATAATCAACCAGAGTTTTTTCTCTTTCCTTGATGTCATAATCTTAGTTTAGAGAAGTCTTTGATGTGTTTGTCACTCTTTATTATGAAGGTGGAGAGATATCTAGATAGTCATTAATCTTTCTCTCTCTCTCTCTCTCTCTCTCTCTCTCTCTCTCTCTCTCTCTCTCTCTCTCTCTCTCTCTCTCTCTCTCTCTCTCTCTCTCTCTCTCTCTTTCTTAATTTGGGATCCTGGTTGTGATTGGTTATTATTAACTAGAGAAGTCAGCTATCCCGTCAGGGTTGTCTGTAATAAAAGTGGATGTCTTCTCTCGAGTTTGTTCTTGTTTTGTACTAATAGTCAATTAAGGGTTTGCAAACTAGAATACTCATTGTCTTCGTATGCCTTCCCTTTTTCAGAAGTCATGTCCATCTTGCTTCAAGCCTGTGAAGGCTAGATTCTTCCCCCACCCTTGCCATCTTTGTACAGTGTGTAGGCTGTCTAACAAATGTGTCATTTGTAAAGAGTGGGGGGGGTGGTGGATCTAACCTCTGAATTCTTTGCTTTTCAGGCTAAGCTGATGGCTGAGGAGGGCAAGAAGGCAAAGAAGGAGGGTGAGCTCGAGGCCTTCAAGGTTGAGTTAGTGAGTGAGATGCGCAGGACTTTGAAAGATCTGATGCCTGACATGCTTCGTTGCATGTTGCCTGGCACAGGTGTTTCAACTTCCTGCGCATCGACCTCAGTGCAGGCAGCCCCCGTCCCTGGATCATGCCCTACTAGTTCGGACAAAGTGTTTAGTGATCCAGGGGCAGCCGTCTTGGACCCAAGCTTGATGTTCGCATCGCCTGGTGATCCAGTGGCGCGAACAGCATCAGGCGGGACCTGACCAGCGGGCCTGACCACGATCACTCGCGGGGTACCCTCGTCATCTGCTTTCGGGCATTCTCCTGGTCAGTCTGGTTTAGTTTTTCTTGCTAACCCAGAGTCTAACTTTCCTGACCAGGAAGATGATGAAGACTACCTGCTCGGTCCACAGGATGAGCATGAAGACATGGATGCGAGCATCTACACTCTCTTGGGGAGCGAGGCCACTCACACCTATGGCACTGTTCACTCGGGAGCACGCTTCATGATTCAGCATGTGGGCCGGTTTGGAGCGGACGGCCGCTTGTATAAGATTCCACGCTTAAGCGTGGAATCTCATACGGACGATCCGGGCCGCACTGGTGTGCATGTTACACCTCACACAAGCGCGGCCTTGGTGCCCCGTCAGCCTATAGAGAATGTTGTGCCAGCCCTCACGGGCCCGTATGCATTCCCTGGGCAGCCGGGTTCGTCTATAGCCTCCAGCTCGGCCTTACCTACGAATGCGATTGAAGATGACGAGAACCCGCTGCTTGTCGGCAATTCGCAGGTAGCCACGGATGAAGACTGGTCTGAAGCGTGCGCGTGGCTCCTCGCTGTCAGACCAGAGCTCTCCGTGGACGAAACGGCCGCCGGTAACCCTCGGGCATGGTTACAGGCAAAGCCATTGGCCAACACGACACTGTCTCTGCCGTATGCTGAACATATCTTAGATATGTTCTCTGCGGCAGAGGAGTCGATTAGACTGAAAGGTCGCCTCGCGAAGGCCCCCTGCGAGGTTGCTAGGCGATGTCAAGTTACTGCTAGTCAGTATGCTCGATATGGCCTAGCGCCCAGAATGAGTGCGGACGACCTCGCCACTCTGGGAGAAGATATGTGGCCGGGTTCCCGTGCTGACACGGGAGCGTTGTGCTCGGGCGCTATGCGCTCGGCTAATGCCGCCTTGCGCGACACCAAGGAGAGCTCACGAGCAGCAAGTAGTGCGCTGTCTCATGTCTCTCAGCAGCTATCTGGGTTAGTAGCAGCCTCTGTGCAGCAACAACCTAGCCCCGTGACAGTCCAACGAGCCATCCAGGATGGGATCAACCTGGCGTTGGACTGTCTGACTAGGTCAGTCACGAAGTCACTGAGGACGAGGCGCACTTTTTCTTTGGACAATTTGTTCCCCTCTCAAGAGCTCAAGTCACGCTTTTTGCAAGCGCCGATGGCGGGCCCTGGTCTTTTTGGAGGTGAAGGTTGTCGGCACCTCCAAGAGACAGTGACTTTGGTGAACAACAAGTGGGCGCTGCGTGCACAGTTTGAAGTGCTGCGCAGAGAACACGTGTGTGTTCAGCCCTCAGCTGCTCGACAGCAGTACGCTCGTGGCAGTGCTGGCATTGTCAGAGGCAAGCAGGCCAGCCGGGTTCAGAGCCCGCGCCAGCAGCAGCATGCTGCTGTACGTCAGCCAGCGCTTCAAGCGCAGCCAGCCAGACAGCAGCCCGCGCACCATGGTGCATGTGGCGCTGGTCGCGGCACGCGAGGAGTGGCACGTGGTAACCGGGCCTGATGGGCTAAAATTTTTCCCGGTTACCACAGGTACCACTCGGGTGTTGTCACTCGTACCAGAGACACTCCCACTTCTAAAATTTATGGGCACTCCGTCAACCCTAGGTGCACCAGTGGGAGGTCGTTTGACTTGCCACATTCAGAAGTGGGAGCGGTTAATTCAGGACCGCTTAGTCTTGCAATGGCTTTCGCACGGATACAGTCCAGAATGGATAAGAGGTCCGCCGTTGCATCTGTCTCTGGTACCGGTCTGGCCTCAAATTCCAAGAGATCCAGACAAGCGGTTGTGCATAGAAGAGGAGATAGAATCTCTAATTCTAAAGGAAGCAATTCAACCGGTGCAAGATTGTCCGGTCTTCTATTCAAACGTGTTTCTTGTGACAAAGAACACCGGGGGGTGGAGACCAGTTCTCAACCTCAAACCTCTAAACAAGTTTATAGATACACCGAGTTTCAAAATGGAAACAATAAAATCGGTGTTGTTGGGTTAGAGAAGTGGATGTGGACAGCATCAATAGATCTCAAGGATGTTTATTTCCACATTCCAATTGGCAGGGATGCCAATGGGAATTCAAGGGTCTTCCATTCGGCATCTCGATGCCTCCAAGGGTCTTCACTCAAGTGTTACTTGCTATCACGGCATACCTCCGCAGGAGAAATATAGCTGTTCACACTTACAGAGAAGACTGGTTGCTGAAAGCATACAACCCAGAAAGTTTGACAGCAAATCTGGAGATAGTTTTGAAAACTCACAGATTTACGCTGGATAATCAACTTTCAGAAATCAGAGCTGACTCCAGTTTGTTTACCTGGGTATGTTCTTCGATCTGGCGATAGGATATGTTTATCCATCCCAGGAGAGAGTGGAAAATCTCCTCTCGTGCATTCAGTTGGTTTGCAACAGTCGTTATATTCTAGCACGAGTATCTGAGAATGTTAGACCTGATGGTTTCAATGGAACCAGTCATTCCTCAGGCGGCCTTACGCAGGCGGCCGATTCAATTGTTTCTCATGGCTCAGTGGATGCAGAGTTCAGGATCACTGGACTCGCGCATTCAAGTGTTGGACCCTCTCATTCATCACCTTCATTGGTGGATGGAGAGAGGAAATCTCATGGCGGGGGTCATGCTGACCCCTCCCCACCCTCAAGTAACGATGCGATGGAGGGATGGGGAGCTTGCCTGGAAGAAGCCACTATATCAGGGCTTTGGAATCTGGAACAGTCTAAGGAACATATCAACATGCTAGAATTGCGGGCTGTAATTCTAGAATTGCGGGCTGTAATTCTAGGCCTGGAATACTTCTTAAAAGAAGTGGAGGGAAAATTTGTGATGATACGTTCAGACAACTCTACAGTAGTGAGTTACATAAACCGCAAGGGCGGAATGAAGTCTCCCAGTCTCTGTATTTGTAGTCATTGAGCCGAAGGATGAGCATTTAACCTACAGAATGGCAACTAAATCAATGTGTGGCAGATCACCTGTTCAATCATTGGGGAAAGCCCAACATAGATTTGTTCGCAATGAAGAAGAATGCGAAGATGACGACGTACGTTTCTCTGATTCCAGATCCAAGCGCTATCGCAATAGATGCACTAGCTATCAGTTGGAAGGGAATGTATGCATACGCATACCCTCGAACAATCCTGATTCCAAGGATTCTTCAGAAGATCAAGCAGGAGGAATGCCAAGTGCTTCTGATCGCCCCGAATTGGCCACGCCGATCATGGTTTATGGATCTGCTGGAGCTTCTGGTTCCTCTGCCTCTGATGGACAATATTATCTTCCAGGGCAAGACCCTTCACAACAATCCGTCAATGTTTCAATTGACTGCATGGATGTTGTCAAAAAATCCGCGATTAAGGATGGCTTTTCTGAGCAAGCAGCCAATTTCATCGCCAGAGCCAGAAGGGGGGTCAACCTCCAGAGCATATAATTATAAAATCAACAGATTTGCAGAATAGTGCTCAAAGAGATGTATCAATCCGATGGAAGCATCTATTCAGGTAGTAGCTGATTTTCTCTGTTGCCTGTATGATTTATAGTCTTAAGCCTAATTCTATTGCCTGATACAAATCAGCATTAATGACTTATCCCTTGCTTGGCAAAGAGGGGAAGTGATGAAGTAAGTGTTTTAAATACTCTTATTAAAGTATGGGCAATCTCAGACCAAGAAATCCTCCACTGACACCATCATGAAGTCTTTCGCTGGTTCTGCAAGTTTTGAGTGATAAACCTTTTGAACCACTTAGTGCTATATCTGTAAAATTATTGACACTGAAAACTGTATTTTTAGTTGCGGCAGCATCAGCCAGACGCAGGAGTGAAATTCATGCCTTGTCTGCTGAACCTGACCATTATATAGTTACAGGTGACGGCCTTAAGCTTCTACCAAGATTGAATATCTTGGCTAAGAATCAATCTTTAAAATATCTGGGTCAACCTTTTATTTTACCTGCCTTAGCCGGATATGATCCTGGTGCTAAACCATGGTGTCCTGTCCGTGCTTTAAATAAGTACAAGAGAAGAACTCGGGTTTGGCAGATGGACCCATGTTCCCTATGGTTGTCATATATTGAACCCCATGGTATGGCGTCAAGAGACACTATTTCCAGATGGATAGTAGACCAAGTCATACCTACACAATCATAGAGCTATGGTGCTGGTGGATGGACAATCTGGGCAGAATGTATTGCTGAGACAAGTGGTACCACAAGGCGGAGTATTATCACCAACTCTGTTCATACTCTTCATTAATGACATTGTAGCAGAGCTGCCCAATGGGATCCAAGCAGCCCTCTATGCAGATGACCTCGTACTCTGGTGCACCGAGGAGTACACAATGACTGACACGTACAGAATGCAGCTCGCCTTGGACAGAATTACAGCTTGGGCCAATCGCATTTGTATTACCATCAACAAAGAAAAATCATCAGCCATGCTATTCTCACTGTCCACCAAATCCAAGGTTGGCAATCTGACACTGAGCGGTACTCCACTCGAGTACGAGGACCAGCTGACATACCTGGGAGTCACCTATGACAGAAGATTAACATGGAAGGAGCACATCCAGAACGCAGAGGCAAAGGCCAGAAGAAAGCTAAACATCGTGAGGAAGCTGACATGAACAAAGTGGGGTGCCAATGAAAGGATCCTCAAGACCATCTACATAGGTGCCGTACGACCACACCTTGAGTATGAATCCAGCTCATGGATGACAGCAGCTAAATCTCATCAACAGAACCTCGACAGAGTACAAAACCAGGCACTGCGCATCATCACTGGTGGAATACGATCAACACCAATAGAAAAAATGGAGCAGACAGCAGGCATCCCCCCACTTAGTAAAGGAACGGAATGCAAAGCACTGATCCAAGCTGCAAAGTTCAAATCGTTCAACAACCACCCGATGAAGATCAGGCAAGCACAGCTGTCATCAGGAAGACTTAAAAGATCAAGTTTTGTGAAAGAGACAAAAGCACTTTAAAGGAAACACCCAAGAAATGTTGCCAGCACAAATAGAAGACCCAAACCACACCCTTGATCCTCCACCCTGGGAAAACAAACTAGAGAGCATAGCTATTCACACCACAGTACCTCATCTCACTACCAAAGATGAACACAGTGATGTGAGCAAGAAGGCCCTGACCCTAGCCATGCTGGAAGAAATGTACCCTCAGGAGACATGGATAAGGATCTATACAGATGGATCAGCCAAAGATGCAATTAGGAGCGGAGGTGCCGGACTGCACATACAGTATCCAAACGGACAACATGAGTCAGCTGCAATACCGACAGGCAAACACTGCACAAACTACAGAGCTGAAGTCGAAGCACTGATCCATGCAGCTAATACCATCAGCAGAACAGCAGACCCTATTGCACAGATTGTCTTTTTATCTGATGCCTGCTCCGTCCTTGAGGCTATCACCAAAGGTACGCTGCCATGACTTGGAGAAGCACTACAAACCATCAAATGCTTCCGGATAGCATTGCAGTGGATCCCCTCACACTGTGGAGTCCAAGGAAATGAGGAAGCAGACAAGATGGCAAAGGTGGGTGCAGAAGAGAATCAGACAGAAAACATGGTTACACATACAGAGATGAAGACTATCATCAAGTTACTCTATAGAACACCTCAATCAGAAGATGCCTACCATCATCTCTCGAGGCCAGAGCAAGTGACCATTTTTCATCTCAGAACTGGACATAACAGACTAAACCAACACATGTACAGGCGGTTCCACCTTATGACATCACCCGCTTGTCCTTGTGGAGAAGCAGAACAGACCACAGAGCACATACTTCAATGTTGCAGTACGTATCAGCTGCTGAGAGAAGAGATCTGGCCTTTGTCAACCTCTTTTCTTGAAAAGCTGTATGGGCCTGTGGAAGAACTGCAGAAAAGCACAGATTTCATCTAGAGAACGGCTCTCCAAGTGTGATACCAGCGATCGAAAAGAAGAAGAAAGAAGAAGAACCCCATGGTAGGGTGTCAAGAGACACTATTTGCAGATGGATAGTAGAATGTATTCAAATCTGTCATAAGACAGCCACTGGAATTCAAGTAGATAGAGCCAAGGCTCATAGTGTCCGTGGTGTGGTAACTTTCACAGCATTATTTAATGGTGTTTCTATTGAAGACATTATGTCAGTAGCCCAGAGGCACTGAATCAAGTTTTACTGACCATTACCTTCGTGACACTTCTAACCCGCTCGCCGTCTCAGTCGTTAAAAGAATAAATAAATGTAGAGGTATATATTTGTAATTAGTTTTCCTCCTCTGCTATTTACAAATATCACATTTGTTGATAAGGTATCCTTACTATTAGCTGGTACAATTCGCTTCATCTGGTGGGTGAAGAGATGAGTGCCGCGCCCAAGACATCAATGGTCAGTATGTGTGACCATTTTTTTTTTTTGTCCTGATGATGGTGTCATATTTTTAATTTTTAATATGGTGATGGTTAATGTCTCTTAATTGTGGTTCTTTCAGAGGTTTTTTTTTTTAAATGAAGCAATTCTTCTTTTTCCAATGTCTAGTAATGCTTTTCATCAAGTATTAGAGAATGTGCTAGTCATTTAGAGCAGCTTTTTTTCCTAACCTTCCTCGGAAAGAGGGGGGGGGGGGGGGGTGGAGCGCATTTGCTTTTTGACCAATCTGTCTTCATCAGTCGATTATCCGATGCAAAATTCTATTCCTGGATGTGTTTCAGATACAATTTCAGATGTTTTAAATCTCTTGAAAATTCAAAGAGCTGGTCTCTTCGAGGGTGTGCTGGTTTTCAGGACCTTACCTCCCTACCGCCAAATTGACTTTCAAATTCTGGCTTTTATCAAGAGTGTTAGGGAGGTAAGTATGTTCTCATGATGTGAAATAAGAAAATTTACCAAATTTCTTTTTCACGAGTGAGATGACATACTTACCTCCCTAACAGGATCCCGGCCTCTCCACCCCACGAGGCCTGGTCCTTTGGTTATTTGAATAGTTGCTTCTATGTCAGCCAATATTTAGTAACGGAAGTACCAGTATGCGCATGCGCAGTGGGTGGTGTCTGTCATGTGCATGACTGTGTACATCCACCTGCCCATTAGGGGCACCTAATTTTTTATAATTCTGAATATTATTGAATTTAGAGCCGATATACTAGTATATCAAGAGTGTTAGGGAGGTAAGTATGTCATCTCAGTCGTGAAAAAGAAATTTGGTAAATTTTCTTATTTTTGGGGAGAGTGCTGGAGCAAATAGGGGGGTCAGTGTTAAAATTGTGCGTACACGTAAATACTATATGCGCCTATCCAATGCTGAAATAAAATCGTTGACGAACATATTAACATGTCTGATATTGCAAATATGCGTACTCTCTTCTATTTCCATGATTTCCCGATAAATGACACAATTCTAGGCCGATTGTCTTGCTGTTTAATGTAGCAAATTCTGAGCAAAATTCCCTATCAGGGACCGTTTACAGAACTCAGTATCCTAAGGGGTTCACGCGATGTTACGGTTTTCGTATCATAATGCAATTATACCATTGGAAATGCATTAACCAAAATGCTGCGTTACTGTAGGACATTGTTCCCAAATTTCTTTTTCACGAGTGAGATGACATACTTACCTCCCTAACAGGATCCCGACCTAAAGTCACAATGAAAATGACTATGTAGGTTTTTGGGTATGCTGATTGAATATCACAGTTTCAAAAGTGTCCAATCATATCCGTATGTAGTAACCAGGTTAGCCCCCCCCCCCTCCCCCTTATTAGTCCCCTACTGGTAAAACCGGGGGTGGGGGGGGGAACTATAGGTTTGCACTCCGTCTGTCTGTTCATCTGTCCGTCTGTCGCAGTTGGTTTTCTGCACTTTTTTTTCGCAGTCCTTCAAGGTATTCAACTGACAATTGGTTTATTGCTTTGTTATGAGAAGTTACAGACCAAGTTCAAGTTTCAGGCGTATACGTCAATTTTTGGTGGAGTTATGCCCCCGTTCTAGTTAGAAATACGAAAAATATCAGCTGCATCGGTGCACTCCGTCTGTCTGTTCATCTGTCCGTCTGTCGCAGTTGGTTTTCTGCACTTATTTTTCGCAGTCCTTCAAGGTATTCAACTGACAATTGGTTTATTGCTTTGTTATGAGAAGTTACAGACCAAGTTCAAGTTTCAGGCGTATACGTCAATTTTTGGTGGAGTTATGCCCCCGTTCTAGTTAGAAACTAGTGCATCGCTTTAGTATAAGGAGTTACAGAGCAAGTTCGAGTTTCAGACATTTTCGTCAATTTTTCATGGAGTTATGCCCCCTTTCGTCTTATGCAATACGTAAAATATTAGTTTTCCACACTTTTTTTCGCAGTCTTTCAAGATATTATAGTGAGAACTGCTACATTGCTTTGTTATGAGAAGTTACAGACCAAGTTGGAGTTTCAGGCGTATGCGTAAATCTTTGATGGAGTTATGCCCCCTTTCGTCTTAAGAAATACGAAAAATATCAGCTTTCCGCACTTTTTTTCGCACTCCTTCAAGATATTTAAGCGAAAATCAGTGCATCACTTTAGTATACGGAGTTACAGAGCAAGTTCGAGTTTTAGACATTTTCGTCAATTTTTCATGGAGTTATGCCTCCTTTCGACTTAGGAAATATGAGAAATATCAGCTTTCCACACTTTTTTTCCGCACTCCAAGATATTTAAGTAAAAATCAGTTCCATCACTTTAGTATAAGGGATAACAGAGCAAGTTCGAGTTTCAGACATTTTCGTAAATTTTTCATGGAGTTATATGCCCCCCTTTCAACTTATGAAATACAAAATATATAATTTTCCGCACTTTTTTCGCAGTCTTTCAAGATATTATACTGAGAACTGCTACATTGCTTTGTTATGAGAAGTTACAGATCAAGTTGTAGTTTCAGGCATATGCGTAAATCTTTGATTGAGTAATGCCTCCTTTCAACTTAAGAAATACAAAAAATATCAACTTTCCGTACTTTTTTTCGCACTCCTTCCAGATATTTAAGCGAAAATCGGTGCATCGCTTGAGTGTAAGGAGTTACAGAGCAAGTTCGAGTTTCAGACATTTTCGTCAATTTTCATGGAATTATGCCCCCTTTCGACTTATGCAATACGAAAAATACTAGTTTTCCGCACTTTTTTCGCAGTCCTTCAAGGTATTCAACTGACAATTGGTTTATTCCTTTGTTATGAGAAGTTACAGACCAAGTTCAAGTTTCAGGCGTATACGTCAATTTATTGGTGGAGTTATTCCCCCGTTCTAGTTAGAAATACGAAAAATATCAGCTGCATCGGTGCATCGCTTTAGTATAAGGAGTTACAGAGCAAGTTCGAGTTTCAGACATTTTCGTCAATTTTTCATGGAGTTATGCCCCCTTTCGTCTTATGCAATACGTAAAATATTAGTTTTCCACACTTTTTTTCGCAGTCTTTCAAGATATTATAGTGAGAACTGCTACATTGCTTTGTTATGAGAAGTTACAGACCAAGTTGGAGTTTCAGGCGTATGCGTAAATCTTTGATGGAGTTATGCCCCCTTTCGTCTTAAGAAATACGAAAAATATCAGCTTTCCGCACTTTTATTCGCACTCCTTCAAGATATTTAAGCGAAAATCAGTGCATCACTTTAGTATACGGAGTTACAGAGCAAGTTCGAGTTTTAGACATTTTCGTCAATTTTTCATGGAGTTATGCCCCCTTTCGACTTAGGAAATATGAGAAATATCAGCTTTCCACACTTTTTTTCCGCACTCCAAGATATTTAGGTAAAAATCAGTTCCATCACTTTAGTATAAGGGATAACAGAGCAAGTTCGAGTTTCAGACATTTTCGTAAATTTTTCATGGAGTTATATGCCCCCCTTTCAACTTATGAAATACAAAATATATAATTTTCCGCACTTTTTTCGCAGTCTTTCAAGATATTATACTGAGAACTGCTACATTGCTTTGTTATGAGAAGTTACAGATCAAGTTGTAGTTTCAGGCATATGCGTAAATCTTTGATTGAGTAATGCCTCCTTTCAACTTAAGAAATACGAAAAATATCAACTTTCCGTACTTTTTTTCGCACTCCTTCAAGATATTTAAGCGAAAATTGGTGCATCGCTTTAGTGTAAGGAGTCACAGAGCAAGTTCGAGTTTCCGACATTTTCGCCAATTTTTCATGGAGTTATGCCCCCTTTCGACTTATACAATACGAAAAATATTCGTTTTCCGCACTTTTTTTCGCAGTCTTTCAAGATATTATACTGAGAATTGCTACATTCATATCACCAGGTAGGGGACATGTATTGCAAAGCAATACTTACAGAATGGTTATTAACCAAGGTGCTGTCCATAGCAACCAAGTAACTACTTGGAATTTTGCGATAAAAATTGGTCTGTATATGTTTTCAGGTATGTTGAGTTAGCATATCACACTTATTGAAGTGTGACCATTTGCATAGCAACCAGGTTAGCCGCCCTAGCTACCAAGATTTTCTTCATAGCGAGCAAGTAACTACTGGGAATTTCATGATAAAAATGGCTCTAGATATAGGTTTTCAGGTATGCAGAGTTTGAAATTCTCACTCTGAAAAGTGTCCAGGTAAGGTTAGTCTTGGCGACCATTATGCTAGCTGCTTGGCCGTCGGAGCATCGCCGCTTGCGGCTATATTTAGATTTGTTATTGCTATTGTCATACTATTGATGCCTGGTTCACTGGCTTGTATAATAATATAATAATAGCAATAGTAAAAGCATGCACAGTAAATAGCACAAAATATGAGTACACACACGCACGCACACATGCATAACCTCACACATGTCTGTTCTCAGATATTTATGCCTGTCTGCTCATTATTGTAATGCTCATGAATATGAATACTTATATATTGGTTTATATTACTGCAGAAAATCTGGGAGAGATGGAATTTAGATGAGAGTAGCCGTGCAGAAATGCCGTTAACTGTGGATCAAGCTGACACATTTCCAGTTGGCCTTGCTGTTGACTTCACGTCACAAACACCCATAAAGCTTTCAGGTATTGACTTCATGTTATGTCACAGTCACCCATCCACTGGAGCTTTCCAGTTTATCGATCCAGCATATGATGTCATAATCATCTACGTGACGTGTAGGATGATCAATTACAGTGTGAATGGCTTGATTTAGTCTTATATGCTTAATAGTCTGAAGCATTGTGCGAATTGTATGTGTTTACTATTTAATAAATATTGTGTTGAATATTTTGAAACTAATTTGACTGGGCGCTGTCATAGGCAGCAACAGTACTCTGTCAAATTAGTTTCAAAATATTCATCAGCTTACATTCCAAAACAACATCTCTGCGGAAGGGGGTGGGCTTAAATTAGAGTTTTCTAAAACTGATACCACGAAAATTTAACTCAATTTCCAGGTGCAAATTCTCGCCACCTTACGACTATGTTTAATGTATACCTAAAAAACATCATTGCGGAAGCAAAATTATTAAATTGGAGCACTTAAATATTGCGTATCGTTTAATAAAGATCATTTATTACGTTAAAATTAATCCTGGATTTAACATAAAATGTCGTCACGAAACGATATAAATAACATGATTTGCCTCCAATCACAAAAGAACTTTATTTATAGCGAGTATTCTGATATAAATATTCTGAACTTGAAAATTGTTATGTATTATCATTGCGCGATAGGAACTGAGTATTGTACTTTGTCTGATCGGAATAATGGCTACCGATTTGATAACAAACTCCCGTTAGCATATTAGATCTTGCAAGAACAGCGCACCTACAATCACAAGAGCCAGTGGCTCGCCAACATAAGAATCGGTCTCATTTCAATTTTCGGACTTTCAAGAAATTTTTCTCGTACAACTTGATTCCGTTTTGGATCATTTGATGTTGGTCGGCATTAAAAAATGAATGCGCAATATGAGACTGCATGGTCGGTACATACATCTGGTCTTGATATATTTTTATAAGGAAGATATTTATCATGCTAAGACTGTTTTACATGCATTTTGACTACAAAATTGTGGAATAAACTTTATTTTTTATCTTGAACATACATGGCCTACTACTAGTGGTAATAATTTAATAGGTGGCTGACATCTACAAATCTGGGACCTGTATTGATTTCTAGGAATCCGGAAATGTATCAGAGAAGAGATCGATATAAAGAAGAGAGATCCTATGATACGATTGTTATTACTATACACATTATTCTTACAAATTTGTTCTTGAAAAAAAGTCCACAATGCAAACTGCTGAGTTAGGTGGTGGGCTTCTAATACAGAAGTTTTGCCATTTTGAAGCTGCTAAGAAATCCTTGGAGCTCATTTGTCAATGTTAGAGGGTGGGTTTCTATTAGAGCATGGGCTTCAAATAGGCTGAATACGGTACATCTTTTAGAATTTACTTGTTTCTACTACTGCTGCCTAGTGGCTTATCTCGATTAATTTCAGGCCCTGAATCGTGTCCATATGGATATTTAAAGCTTGTTCCTTGCATTGTGCGGGTTGCTATTATTTTATTTCATTTATTAGCCGACAAACAGAGCTTACAACCATGTCCCATGCTGCTACTGCTTTCTACTGTTGGCGTGCTCGTTCCGTTTTACATGACTTATGCGAGACCAGGCATTCTTACACTGACGTCAGCGCCTAACATTTTGAAGACAGAGGGAATGCGTATTTCTGCAGGTATGTTCTCTCACACATTGTTATTATCAAGTTAAATGAAGGAACTGGTAGATGGTAGGAACATGGTACAATTTAGGAATTGATTGTGTTGACGACTTGGAGCAACAGTTTTCAAAATTACACCAATTATTATACAAAATTGAAGAGAACAACACACACTCATAATTCAATAGCATAACCTTCTGCCATTGTCTAGTGTTCAAATTCGATCAAGAAAATTTCATATTTTCTCATAGAAAATGTAGATTTGCAAACCAAGAGAAGACTATTATGTAAAACTTAACTCTGAAATGACTGGCTTGGTTTCCCAGCCAGTCATTCTAGGCATACATTTTCAAACAATCTCTTGGCCTGCAAATGGATATTTCTCAACACCACTGCAAAGACTGGTTGTGTCTCGGCTTTACCAGTAAAACGTTAAGTAGTAATATAATCAACAAAGTGTATGATGTCTAGTAGATAATCACTAGAGCTAGCCGAAACTACTGATTCCTATCCCTGCTGGTTTGTGTTTCATCCATGATTATGATGGTAATGGAGCGATCTGATCTGTCACTCAAATATATGATGTCATAATCAAATATGTCGCATATTAGCTGATGTCAGCTTCAAAATGATGCAAGTCAGTCACAATGGTGTCAATAGTCCATCACAAAGCTGTATGAATTGTCTCTGATTAATTAATAATTTAATAAACATTCTGTTGATTATTCTGAAAATAATGTAACTGGGTGCTGTAACATTGTTGTTGGCATAGGCAGCAATAGCTACCAGTAAAATTAGTTTCAAAATATTCAACAATCTGACGTGTTTAATTTACATTAAAATTTAGATCTTGGGAATCCACATTTCAAATCGATTCCAACGTATGTGCAAAGTCAAGTGGGCGAAGCTAGAAATGGGTCCCTCGATGATAAGCCCTGTTTGGTTCCCTAACTGGTTAGTATATAGACAGGTTAAATGGACAAATCTTCGCCATGCCAATGCAGGGGATGATTTTGACCAGGTTAATAATTTGAGTGTTAATTACATGTTGTCCGCTTTTACACAATGTTTTCTTGCTTTTTAGATGCGCCTATTCAACGTGTCACTACAAATGTTGCCAATACAGTGCCAGGCATGCAGGCTGAGGGAGCATTTAATTGGAGTCTGTCACAGTTTGCGCAGAAAGCTCAGCAACCTTCTACAATCAGCCAATTACCATCAATTACCAGTCAGTCTACACCAATGGCTAGCATACTTACATCTGGTGTTGGACAGTCATCAGCCTTTGGGCAACCACAAGATTTGTCAAAAATGGGTCAATTCAGCAATAATCAGTTAAACGGTGCAAAGGTCCAAGAGCAGCCTGTAAATATGAAGAACAAACTTGAACCATCATCGCAGCCAAGTTCCACTCTACAGACACCTAAACAAGTAGTGAATAAAGGATTTTCCTTTACACCACAGACATCGGTTAGCTCTGTTCAGCAACCAAATGCTTTGATTGGCACCCCTATACTAAGTGGTAGCAATGCATCAGTACCAACAGCAGTTACAGGTGAGGGCTCTCAACATGCTTATACATATATAAGTAATGTCTATTGGTTAAATATGTAGATATTGATATTGTGCAGTTTTGGAAAACGTGAAACCGGTGACGGTGTTTATTATAAAACTGGTTTTAACCGGATATCTGGTTTATTGGATGGCTAATAGTAAAAAACCCTAATCTCATTCGCAGTACCACGAAAATAGACTGTTTATTTTGCAGTGGACTCGAATCTGTAATCATACTATCTTTAGTGAAACCTGGTTAATATTTAAATAAAACATTTATGCCGAATACTGTCTCCATATCATTATATTGGCATGCACTCTGATATAAAACTTCCCATGAAAAATATTCATTCATTTTACCAGAAATACATACAAGTAGTCCTGCATATTTTAGTATACTTTATAAATACCCCGCACACCGCATTCTGATTGGCTAAGCCTGCTAACACCCTCTGAGCATTTATGAAAGTGAATGCAAACATGCCTAAATATTTACAGTGGACTCAACCCTTGCTACACATCAGAATGGCAATGGTTGGGTTTATTTATAATGCGAGGGGCACTTAATTTACAGACTAATTTTGCCAGCTGGAAGCAGCATGAGTTGTTTTTATTAGCAGTCATTTTATCCTGAGACAAGATTAGGTCTACATCTATCTAAATTAAACTAATATTAAATCACATGTAGCTGATTATTTTGACAATTTTTTACTGAAACATGTTTCTACTTCAAATAATACTTACCAGATGTACTATTATGATAATGTCTTATCTATCCTTGCTCAAAATAAAGAATTAAAGCTGCAATCCCCGTGATACTGCCCATACTGTTTCCAAGAATACCATAGCCTCCAGGTACCGAGTCAATTCCCAACAACAGTCAGATTCATCTATTTTGCTCAACTTTACAGTTGCATTTTTCTGCGTCGTACCTTTTGGGGATTCTACGCACGATTTGATCGCTGACTTTATGGAAGGGAAAGGAAAATCATCACAGGGCGGGTTGTATCAATCTAGAATTAATACATTTGTGCCGTAATGACTGTTTGAAATTTCCTTAAATTGGCACATTGTTTTAAAATGGTAACCATTGTTGGAGTCGCTCCATTACCCCATAACCTTTTAATCTTATCCAGATACTCGGTTAATTTCTCTTGCAACTCGGTGCCTTCCATGATGGATGCTCCCGTAGTCAAGATGGCGGCACCCATGTTTAACGTTTTGTTTTGGCTTGGCGTGTCTATGCACTCAGTTTTAAGCCGATCATTAGCTCTTCTTCACTGTCGAGGGTGTTTGTAGCAATCGGTCTTATTTTCTTGGCTATTTTAACGTTAGTTAAGTACCAAGTCGTATTTATACAATTTTCACTCTAAAAATTTTCAAATATTTCCTGCCTAAAACTTGATTATCATTAATTCAAGAGAAAGTTAATGTTTTTAAAGTAATTTAAAATTACAATCAAGTAAATTGTGCGTATTGCTCGTCATCATATTATCATGTGCAGCATTTTAATTCTTATTCTGTGTTCGCAGAAAGTGAAGGGGCAAGGCAAGGTCCTGCCTGATACGCTTTGCTCGCGCTGTAACCGCTTCATGAAGCGGAAGTTCTCGGGACATCACTGTGTTGCCTACGCGAAGTGCAAAGTTGGAAGCCCTTGCGATGTATGCACGAAGTGGTCGTCGGAGATGGTGGCAGAATTTGATCGCGATTGGCGTGCACGTTTGGAGAGAATGGCGAAGGACACGGCGGCCAAAGTGGATCAGGCGTCAGTCAAAGGTCTGGAAGAGCATCTGAATGAGTGGATGGACTCGGCCTTGGGTGTTTTGGCGGCCCAATTCAAGGCGATGTCTGAGTCCTTTCAGTCCACGGTGCCGACGGCGGAGGAAGAAGATCCTCCCGATGGAAGACTCTGGCATGCTAGAGCTTTCACAGGTGACAGAATCCGGTACCTCCTGTGGGTCACCCATGGGTTTTGTACAGGTTTGTCAACGGGGTGGAGATGTCGACGTTCCGTCGGGCATTTTTCATCAGGATTTCGCTCAGTCCGGACTGCCCTCTGAGCCGTGTTATACGGGTCCCGTCAGCACCGCAGAAGCTATTCACTAGATACTGGAGCCGCAAGTAGTCGAGCCACAGACCCGCTTCGAGTGGGAGGTTTGGTCCGTAGCTCTCAGCATTAATCGTCGGTGGCCTTTTCATCCAAGGGTGAGAAGGAAGATGAGAATGGTAGTCCATTGATGGACGAATCATCTTTTTGCACCGAGGCTGAATGGGTGTAGGTCCTTGGCTGGATGTCTGACCATCTCAGGTTGACATCGGTTCAGGGATCTCAGCGCAATCCGGCGATGGAGCGGATGTCAGAGCGTGTGGCTAGCGCTCTGTCGAATGGCTCTTTGGCCATGCCGACTCTTCCCTTGGACACTCCGACTTCTGACATGTTAGAAGTCGCGGCTTACCATCTGGTTCAGCCGAAGTATTCTTTGCCCAAGGCCTCTAAGGGGATAAGAAGTAGGGTCTGCTTTCCAGAGCTGGCCTACCATCAGTATGCTCGTGTTCCTCGGCTTTCAGTCGGGGAAAGAGAAGCGCTTAATAGGCCGTTAGCCAGGAAAACCAAGGGTCGTTCTCGACCCTTGGTTTCCCAGGTTAATAAGGATCCCTTCAACTCTCATTGAGGATGCGGCGAGAGTGGCTATGCCTGCTCTCTCGCACGGATCCATCGTCTTGCAGGGTATGCTGACCTGTGTGGTGGAAGCTGGAAAAGTGCCAGTGGCTGCTCCCAGAGTTGTCCGGGACGCCATGCGCTTGTCCCAATATTGCCTGGCCAGGGTGATCACTAGATCATTGGCGGAGCGGAGGAGAATGGTTCTCGCTTGTGTAGAACCAGGACCGGAGATGAGGGCTGCGTTATCTTCCTCGCCATTCATTGGTCCAGGCTTGTTTGGCGGCTCGGCACGGCAAGCCCTTTCCAAAGTTGCGTCTATGGTGGCAGAGCAGGAGGTTGACGGCAAGTCATGGAAGTCGACGAAGAGGACTCGGCCGCAACAGTTCTACAAGCAGCATCGACATGAGCAGCAGAGGCAGCGCCAAAGCTTCCCTTCCGTCTTTCTGGCCGTGATACCCATCGGGCATCCAGTTCACAGGGACCTGGCCATTCGTCTTCATACAAATCCTCTAATAAGAGGGTGTATGAAGATGATAGGAAGGGTGGGAGCTCGGGTCGTGGCGGCTACCATAAGGATAGCCGTGGCGGCGGTCCCTGGCCGTCATTCCAAGAAGCCGCGAGGTGGCCGTGGGGGTAGAGGGGGGGGGGGGGGGGGGTGCGGTCCTGACAGGCTTCCGGTGAGACCCGTACCAGTGGTGCCAGGAACGCAGGGAGTCGTGAATCTTCACCCAAGTGAATTAACATCATCGCACAATATCGACCATGAGTTGTGTGCACATTCCTTCCATCGGAGGCAGACTTCAGCTGTTCTCAAACCAGTGGGAACAGGTAATGCAAGATTGTTTAGTCTGTCATTGGCTAAGAAAAGGCTACGAACCGGACTGGCTCATCCGTCAATCGTTAGTTCAGTTAATATCGACTCCAGTATGGACTCCGATTCCAAGGGAATCCGATCGTCTAGATGCCATCTGCTCCGAAATCATAGATCTTCAGCAGAAGAATGCGATTCATTTAGTCCGCAATCAGTCCTCCCTGGGCTTCTATTCAATAATTTTCCACGTTCCGAAATGCACCGGAGTTTGGAGACCGATTCTCAACCTCAAACCGCTGAACAAATTTATTCTTTCACCAAAATTTCAGATGGAGACTGTGGCAGCGGTGATGATAGGCTGAGAAAAGGCATGTGGGCAGTACTGATAGATCTGAAGGATGCATATTTTCATATTCCAATGTCAATTCCTTTTCAGAAATACCTTCGCTTTGCATTCCAAAACAATGTTTGGGAATTCAATGCGCTTCCTTTCGGTCTGATCACAGCCCCGAGTATCTTCACCAAAGTGGTTCTCGCCATGACTACTTACCTTCGCAGGAGAAACATAGCTGTTCATACTTACATAGATGACTGGCTGCTATAGACGGGGAATCCAGTCACTCTGCGCAACAATCTTCATGTAGTCCTGGCCTTACTAAAGGACCTAGGATGGATTGTGAATCTAAAGAAATCAGAATTGACGCCATCCCAGGAGTTTGTGTATCTGGGAATATTTTTCAATCGCAGGGACGTTGTAGATTTTCCGGCAGAGAGCAGAGTCAAGAGTTTGATTGCAGTTCTGGAGTCAGTTTCTCTAGGAGCCTATCTGACGGCATGTCAATTTTCCAGAATACTGGGTTTACTAGTATCTCTGGTGAAGGTGGTTTCTTATGCGGCACTCAGACGCAGGCCGATTCAGATGTACTTAATGTCATTCTGGTCGCAGAACGGATCCGTTGTCTCTGAAGTAGTAGTGTCGGAATTAAAATGATACCACCCTCAACTGGCCACCGTTCGGCAATCCGTGGCCCCCACCGCCCTCTCAATCCCTGGGGCATAGGTTGTTGAGACATGTGGTTGGTGTATGCCTCTAGATGGAGGCCCCCAGGGTTGTTGAGACAGGTGGTTGGCATATGCCTCTAGATGGAAGCCCCCCAGGGATTGAGAGGGCGGTGGGGGCCACCACGGATCACCGAATGGCTGCCAGTTTAGGGCGGTAGTATCATTTTAATCCGGACACTACTACTACCAGGGTCTGAACGCCCATTTAAAGACAAGCCTCCACAGTGATATACACCACTGATAGCATTGCGATCAACCACACCTGAAGGGCCGGCCTCTATTCTGTGTAAGCTCAGACAAACACGTAGTCTCTGCCAGAGTCGCATCGGCATGATGGGACCACCCATAGCATCTTCCATCTACCTTGACAACGCTCACCTGAGAAGATGCTAAAGTGATTAGCATTTGCACCACGGCAGACTGGCATGTTCACATGTTATGCAGAGAATCTGGTGCTGAGCAGGGGTCTCCAGCAGACAACCATGTCCTACCCTCTCCACCCCAAAGTGGCAGAAAGACTCGATCTGTTCACGTGGGTGAAAGCGGTCATAAATGTTTCTCCGCAAGGGGTCGACCCAAGGATTGTACTGAGGGTCATCCCGGAAATGGGCCCACTTGGCATCCAATATCATGGCAGTCTCAGCGCCCTGTGTCACTGCTGTAGACGCCAGCACGAGCAGTATGATGAGAATCATGGCTATATATGAAGAGTTAAACTGAACAGAGTGAACCCCTTGAGAAATATCTTTGCCAGATTGAGTCCTGTTCCATCCGGATCAATAGTGATCTTCAGAGGCAGGGGCTAGCTGCTTCACTCTGCCGCCGGCTAAGAAACGTAGCTCTAGGACTATATGAGTCGTTTGCGAGCTAGTGAGTCCGACTCGCTGAAGCAGTTTAACAGCACCCTTGGCTTTGGAGACATGTGACACCATCTACCCGTAGGATGCCCTCCTGGAGGGTAACAGCTTCTTCTGGTCCATCGAATGGACAACGCAGCAGGAGCTTTCCACCTGTAACCCCGATCCAGTGACCCCCCTCGTCAGGGAGACACCTTCACCTATGTAGTTGAGGAAGGATGATCCCCAATTGTAGAGCTTTCGAACTGTCCCATCCTTTTTCACAACAGTGGAGAGGGGAGTAACCTCTATGTCAATGACTGCGGGAGGCCTATATAGTGGCAACCATGTTTGCCAGTCACCACCAGGTTCAGCGCGGTACCACACTTCATTCTTCTCAAATATGAACTGCAGGTTTTTTGCCAGGGTCAATAGCAGACAATCGTGGGTCATCGGTGGGGCACTGCTCGAATAGTGTTTGACCAGATGAAAGCTGAGATCGTTATTTATGGTGCTGATGTCTGCCACCTCTGTATCCGAGAGCTCGATCAACGGCTCGAGGATGTACTTCCTCTTCGGGAAATCGTACCGAAACATGATCTTGTGGCCATCTATGTTGCGGCCCAGGCGCTCCTTCGACACGTCCTTGAGGTCTGTGAGCATCTCCACCCCATCACCACCAATGAGGTGGAGGGAGAATGCCTTTGAGTTTGCTTCATACTGTAGGGCGAATGACTTGCCATCGCTCTCTTCTACCTTGGCAGCATCAACTGCGTACCCATCTGCCAGTTCAGCAAGACCAGTTGAGTGAGCAAATATGGGTTCCATAGCATGCTTCTTCTTTTCGTTCGCTGATCATACCGCCAGTCCTGTAAGTGACTATCGACATGATCATAAGCGTTAAGTGCGTGGACCCATGGGTTATTAGAGTGTGCCGTGCGGCCTGGAACCTCCGTCTTCAGCACTCGAGGTTTCTGTCAGGGTTACCTCACCCTTACCTCCTTTAGGCGCCTCTTACGACACGCAGAGGATACGGAAGGTGTATTCTAAGCCCCACCTACAGGGCAACATAGCATGCTATAGGAGGGGTTTAAACAGGAGATATAACCATGCCGATTGTCCGACTGCTGCTCTCCGGTGGTGAGAACGTAATCTCACCCTCTCTAGAGGGGAGATGGGTGGTACAGTATCATGTAGAATGGGTCCTCTTCGAGGTTCCCCAGCGGGGCACAACATACATACACGCCGATGTGCTACATCAACCTCCGGGCAGTGCACACAGTAGCTCACTGGTAGAAGTCGGCCGGGACGTGATAGAGTATCTCCCAGGTGCCAACAGCAACCTATGGAAAGCTATCAGTCCTAGCCTGTTCACAGCTGTAAATCACCTGTTTGACAGCCACTCCATTAACATATATGCAAGCACAGATGGGATATCGGATGCCCATTTAGAGTTTACGCTCTTATTACTCATTGATCTGACGACATGATTTCACATCAAGAGTATACTTACCTCCCTAATACTTTTGATATTGCTAAATATTGGCTTTCACTCAATAAACACTCAGATTAAAACAGTTAGGTGCCCCTACTGGGCAGGGAGTCAGAGCGTAGTCTGGCGGATGCCAGCCCCACCACCGCGCATGCGCAGACTAGCACTACCTCTTTGCTAATTTATTGGCTGAGAGACAACACATGCTTTCATGATAGAATCTTTCTATACTCTTTTCAAAGCTTTTTAAGACTATTAGATAGAAGTTACCCCTGACAAAGATGGCTGAGAGAGTGACTTCGCCACAGGAGGGCCTTGGACCTTTAAATCAGGTGACTTCTAGTAAAATTAGCGAGTTTTGTCCCGTTGTAATGTGTTTCCAGGACTCGCGCTAAACGTGATAAGCGCCTTAATTAGTTGGGTTTTTTCAACTAGGTGCTATATAAGACTAATCTCTCTTTGTGTTTATGTCCACAGGTCTGTGTGAAGGAGAAATAAGGACATGACATCAGCAGAGGGTTTGTGTCTCTCCACCATGGTTCCATTTCCTACTAATACTGTTAGGTTATCTAACCAAAAATTCTATGCCCAGTGAGTTGGAGGCCTATTATAAAGGTCTTCTCACTTTGCCCTCTTGATCCAATTCCTTCCCCTTGAGGTGGAGAGAGTTAAGAGGCGTTCAGTGGTGGAGTGCTCCAGTTCATCAGGTTGGATGGTTGGTCTAGACAAGGTGTCAGGTATTAATTATTGATATGAGAAAGGGAGATAATTAACACTATTTGCCATTGTTATCAGTATTTATCTGATGCTTGTGTAGTCGAAATGTCCATTCTGCACATGTTCTGGTTAGAGATACAATTCGTCCTTGCACTGGGATGTTTGTTTGGGATCGATTTTGTCCTGTCATAGGATTAATGACGTCATAATCAGCTTTGCTCTTTATTTACAATTAAAGTTGTCCGAAGCTGGTTTCTGATAAAAATTATGATCTTTATGATCATTTTCCTTCTCTTGAGTTGGTGAGTTTCTAAGCTTAACTAGTTTGCTCATACTCCTCGTCCTTTGGCCTTTTTCAGAGACCTGGTTGTGCGTCCTGTGGACGATTTTTGAGGGACAAGTTTGGCCCTCATCTATGTTTTCAGTGTATCCCCTGTGGTCCCTTGCTTAATTGCGAGATATGTAAGCACTGGGGGGGGGGGGGCGAGCTAATGTCCGAATTCTTATGCTTGCAGGCGAAGGACAAGATGGAGGAGGAGAAAAAGAAGCTGAAAAAAGAGGTCGTAAGTAAGAAGGGTAAGAGGAAGGCCTCGTCCGCGGTGGACATGGAGGCCTTCCGGACCGAGATGTTGGGAGAGATGAGGAGGACAATAAAGGATTTGGTTCCAGAGTTGCTTCGTGGCATGCTTCCTGGACCAAATCCTTTATTGGCCTCATCATCTGCTTCGGAGCAGGTAATCCCCACCTCTGAATCAACGTTCCTTAGTACGCTTCCGTTGTTTGAAGATTCAGAGGTGGCCCCATTAGAGGGGGTGTTCCACGGCCCTGGCAGCAGGCTTATTGCCGCGCCCAATAGGGACCGTGGACGCTCGTAGCTGGAACCCGCGGGCTGCTCATCAGTCCAGGGGTATCCGCACACCGCGGCTGCCAGTACCTCGTATGGCACCTTCCCTGGCCAGTCCGGGTTAGCTCTCTTTGCTGACCCGGAGTCTAATCTTTCTGGCCAGGAGGATGATGATTACCTGTTGGGGTCGCCGTCTGAAGACGTGGCCATGGAATATGACGTTTGTGCGCCCCTCGCGGGGAATACAGGCGCCTTTTTCCACGGTTCTACTCTCCCAGGGGTAGAATCCACGGTTCAGACTGTGGCCCTGGGCGCTGAAGGCCAGCGGTACCGCATACCTCGGCTTGCCGAGAGTGTAGCTGGTGCTGGCCGGGGCCGTGGTGGGGCGGTATATGCCCCGCGCTCTACCACGGCGCCTGCTCCTGGTCAAGCCAGTGAGATTAGCATGCCGGTATTATCAGGCCCGCATGCTCTCCCTGGCTTGCCAAGGATATCAGCGTATCCGCCGTCAAGCTCTGTTGCTTGCGCTCAGGAGGAAGACGAAGGCCCCCGTCTTGTAGAGCGCTCGCAACTAGCCACGGAGGAGGATTGGTCTGACGCTTGCCAGTGGTTGGTGAGTGTTAGACCAGATCTGCCCGTGGAGCAGTCGGCTAGCCAGCGTGAACACAGGCCGTGGTTAGCTGGTAAGCCTACTGCTAACGCTATGCCTTCTCTGCCGCTGGCAGAGCATGTCGCTGACATGTTCGAGGCGGCGGAGACGTCCATTAAGGCGAGTGGACGTCTCGCTAAGGCCCCGCGCGAGGTGGCCAGGCGTTGCCGCATCGTGCCCCTGGACTACCAGCGGTACGGTGTGGTACCAAAGCCGAGCGTGGATGACCGCGCGGCTTTGGGTGAGGATGCGCGGCCAGGCTCCCGTTCTGACACGGGAGTCTTGTGTTCGAACGCGTTGCGTTCGGCAAATGCCGCGTTGCGTGATGCGGAGGAGAGTGGGAGGGCTTCGATTGCCGCTCTGTCCCACGTCTCCCAGCTGTTACAAGGGGTAGTAACAGCATCCGCATCGCGCCAGCCAAGTCCGGTCACAGTCCAGCGAGCCATCCAGGATGGTATCAACCTGGCTCTGGACTGTATGACGCGGGCGGTGACCAGGAGTGTCCGGGCAAGGCGCACTTTTGCCTTGGATAATCTGTGCCCGTCCCAGGACCTCTACAATAGGCTACTACGTACGCCTATGACAGGTCCTGGTCTCTTTGGAGGTGTGGGATGTAGACACCTCCAGGAGACGGTTACTCTGGTCAATAACCAGAGGGCGCTGCGCGAACAGTTTGAGGTGCTTCGTCGTGCCAACGTTCGCGCCGCACCCCCTGCGTATCGTCCCCTGCAGGCTCGAGGTGGTAGTGGCCAGGTTAGAGGCCAACCACCATCGCAGCGCCGGCCTCGGCCGCGTGCGATTCGGCCAGCAGCGAGGGGGGCGCAGGCTCCTCAGGCGCAGTCAGCCAGGCAGCCGCCCGCCCACCGAGGTGCGCGCGGTGCTGGTCGTGGCGCGCGAGGATCTGGGCGGGGTAATCGTTCCTGATGGGACGGTTACCGCGGTGAGAACCGCGCCGGTGTTTCTGGCAAAGGAGACAGTGCCGCTCTTGCACTCCTTATGTCCACCTCTATCCCTAGGTGGACCGATGGGAGGCCGATTAGCCGACCACATGCAAGAGTGGGAACGGTTAACTCAGGACCGTTTAGTCTTGCGATGGCTTTCAGTCGGGTATCATCCCGATTGGATGACAGGCCCGCCATCGCGACTGTCTCTAGTGCCGATCTGGACTCCAAATCCGAGAGATCCAGATCAAAGGTTGTGTATCGAGGAGGAAATAAATTCCCTCATACAAAAAGGAGCTATTCAGCCGGCACAGAGGTGTCCGGGCTTCTATTCAACCCTGTTCTTAGTAACAAAGAACACCGGAGGGTGGAGACCAATTCTCAACCTCAAGCCATTGAACAAGTTCATAGAGACGCCCAGTTTCAAGATGGAGACTGTGCGCTCGGTGTTGGCGGGGTTAGAGAGGGGAATGTGGACAGCGTCGATAGATTTGAAGGACGCTTATTTCCACATCCCCATACACAGGAGTTTCCGTCGCTTCCTGAGATTTGCATTCCAGGGCAGACAGTGGGAATTCAGGGTGCTACCCTTCGGAATTTCCACGGCTCCTCGGGTTTTCACCCGTGTGGTTCTTGCGATCACCGCATACCTCCGCAGGAGAAGCATAGCAGTCCACACGTACATAGACGACTGGCTGTTGAAAGCGCACACCCGGGAAAGTTTGTCGGCCAGTCTGGAGATTGTTTTGAAAACTCTCACAGACTTAGGCTGGATGATCAATTTCCCAAAATCAGAGCTGACTCCATCCCAGAAGTTTGTTTACCTGGGGATGTTCTTCGATCTAGAGACAGGATATGTTTATCCTACTCAGGAGAGAGTTCAGAAACTCATCTCATTAATTCAGTCAGTGTGCGACAGTCGTCATGTCCTGGCACGGGTTTACTTGAGAATGCTGGGGTTGATGGTTTCATTGGAACCAGTCATTCCTCAGGCCGCCTTACGCAGGCGGCCGATCCAGTTATTTCTCATGACACAATGGACCCAGAGTACAGGTTCGCTGGACTCGAATGTGTCAGTGTTGGCGCCTCTGATTCATCACCTGCAATGGTGGTTGGACACAGAGAATCTCTTGGTGGGGGTTATGCTAACCCCTCCCCACCCTCAGGTGACTGTGTATACAGATGCATCGATGGAGGGCTGGGGAGCTTGCCTGGAAGAGTCCACGATATCAGGGCTTTGGAATCTGGAACAGTCAAAGGAACATATAAATCTACTGGAGCTAAGAGCAGTAGTCCTGGGCCTGGAACATTTCTTACAGAAAGTTCAGGGCAAGATTGTTCTTATTCGTTCAGACAACTCAACAGTTGTGACTTACATAAACCGCCAGGGCGGAACGAAGTCGCCCAGTCTCTGTATGATGACATGGAGACTGCTTTGTTGGTGTCTGGATCACCAGATTACCTTGAAAGCAGTTCATATTCCGGGAAGGTTAAACCTGCTAGCAGACTCATTGAGCCGAAGGATGAGTGTTTTACCCACGGAATGGCAACTAAATCAATGTGTGGCGGATCGTCTGTTCGACCATTGGGGGGAAACCCAACATCGATTTGTTCGCAACGAAGAAGAATGCGAAGATGACGACGTACGTCTCTCCGATTCCGGATCCAAGCGCTTTCGCAACAGATGCGTTAGCTATCAGCTGGGGGAGAATGTATGCATACGCATTCCCTCCAGCAATCCTGATTCCAAAAATTCTTCAGAAAATCAGACAAGAGGAATGCCAAGTGCTTCTGATCGCCCCGGATTGGCCAAGCCGATCATGGTATACGGATCTGCTGGACCTTCTGGTCTGCAATCCGGTTCCTCTGCCTCTGATGGACGATATTATCTTCCAGGGCAAGGCCCTTCACAACAATCCGTCAATGTTCAGATTGACTGCGTGGATGTTGTCAAGGAATCTAGAATTAAGGAGGGCTTTTCTGAGCAAGCAGCCATGTTTATGGCCAAAGCCAGGAGGGGGTCAACCTCCAGAGCATATAATTATAAAATCAACAGATTTGCAGAATGGTGCTCAAAAAGATGTATTGATCCAATGGATGCATCTATTCAGGTAGTAGCTGATTTCCTCTGTCACCTCTATGATGCCTATAGCCTCAAGCCTAACTCTATTGCTGGTTATAAGTCAGCTTTAATGTCTGTTATTCCTTGCTTGGCTAAGAGGGGAAGTGATGAAGTGAATACATTAAATGTATTAATTAAAGGCATGGGCAATCTAAGACCAAGGAATCCACCGGTGATTCCGTCTTGGAGTTTATCGCTAGTGCTTCAAGTACTAGGTGATAAGCCGTTTGAACCACTTAGTTCCATTTCTATGAAACTATTAACACTGAAGACTGTGTTTTTAATTGCTGCGGCGTAGGAGTGAGATTCATGCCTTATCAGCCGAGGATGACCGTTTTGTGGTTTCAGGGGAAGGCCTTAAGCTGCTACCTAGGATTAATTTCTTGGCTAAAAATCAGTCGTTGAAATATCCAGGTCAACCTATTATTTTGCCTGCTTTAACTAGATATGATCCTAATTCTAAAGCATGGTGTCCTGTCCGGGCGCTTCGCCGGTACAAACAACGTATGGCGGAGTGGCGCACCGACCAGTCAGCGTTATGGTTGTCATATATTGAACCCCATGGCAGGGCTTCTAAGGACACCATTTCCAGGTGGATTGTAGAATGCATTCAGTTTTGCCATAAATCCGCCACCGGGAAGCAGGTTGACGTGGCCAAGGCTCACAGTGTCCGCGGCGTAGTGACATCCACTGCCCTATTTAATGGGGTCCCTGTGGATGATATTATGTCGGTGGCTCAGTGGCACTGTGAGTCAAGTTTTACAGACCATTATCTCCGTGACACCTCTAATCCTCTCGCCTTGTCGATTTTGAAAAAATAACTAGGCATATATATTTTTGATGGGGTTTCCTCATTGCTTATATATTTCACAATTAATTTATGGAAACAACCACTAATTTGGGACTGCATCGATCTTCACCAATGGGAAGAGGATGTCAGCAGCCATTTCAACAAGGTCAGTCTTGTGTATGTGTTGTCCATTGTTGATTGTCTTGTCACGTTACCCGTTATTTATATGATGATGGTTTTGTGTATTTATGTGGTTCATTGTTGAGAGTATACGAAAATGGAGTTTTTTCGTCTCTGTCCTGTAGTACATGGCACTTGTACGTAGAGAGCGTATAGGACATTGAGGTCATTCGACTCTTCCTCCCAGGAAGGAGGGGGGGGAGCGCATATGACATTCGGTCATCTCTCATACATCAGGGGTGTTATCCGATGGTTAGTCAAATCCTGACTGTTTTTTCATACAGTTTCAGAAGTTTAAGTGCCTTAAACGCAGAAAAGCGTATAGGGATGAGCTGGTCTTTTGACCTCGCCTCCCTCCCGCCGAATTCACTGTCGAATTCTGGCAATATCAAAAGTATTAGGGAGGTAAGTATACTCTTGATGTGAAATAAACGAAATCAAGGATTTCTTTTTTCACGAGAGAGTTGATACTTACCTCCCTAGATACGGACCCGACCTCTCCACCCCACAGAGGCTCGGTCTTCAGGCTCTTTATAGTTGCATGTGTATCAGCCAATAAATTAGTCAGAGGAAGTGCTAGTCTGCGCATGCGCGGTGGTGGGGCTGGCATCCGCCAGACTACGCTCTGACTCCCTGCCCAGTAGGGGCACCTAACTGTTTTAATCTGAGTGTTTATTGAGTGAAAGCCAATATTTAGCAATATCAAAAGTATTAGGGAGGTAAGTATCAACTCTCTCGTGAAAAAAGAAATCCTTGATTTCGTTTATATCACACCAGGAATATCTGACCTTTGCCGAGATGATGAAGAGCCAGCTACAGGGTTGCTCCTTCATGACCCCTGCACAGATAGAGGCCTTAAACGAACAGATGCTCGCACTGCAACAAGAAGGAGAGCGACTACAGCGGGAGAGCTGGTATCAACAGAACGCGAGCATTGCAAGGAGGCGAAGGAACAGTGAACGTTCCCGATACTGGCAGGCCATCCTGGAGGAGAGTAAGCAGGACGCAGGAGTCTTGACAGACGACGGTGAGCCAGCTGTTTACGATGATGTCGCACACTAGGATGGGCCAGATGTCATACAGTGGGAAGAGATGGCGCAGAAGTGTAAGACCAAGAAAGCCATCCAGCGGCGGACTTACTGTCTTGGTCATAAGGTGACGTTCCAGATGTCACGTCTCAGAAAGCTACTGGCACCCGACATAGCGCTGGATGCCCACTGTCTAAGAGACATCTGTCTCGACACCAGCAAGCTAGGTCGGTTCGCCAGGCTCTCCAAAATGAAGCCTTCTATGACTCATGAGCAGATTCTGCAGGTGATGCAGGTTTAATCTCCAGGTATACTATGGCAAAATCAGAGTGGCGGAAGCAACCAGAACTATACCCCTCCCTGATGGCTGACGAGGGCGGTAACATCCACGGCTGGCGATGCCAGCAGATAGATATCATCAGGAAGAATCTCGTCCATGAGGCAGAAAAGTACAGCAGAATGCACAGGCGATATAAGACAGCCTACAACGTCCTCGTGCGTACAACCACTGCTGCGGGTGTGATTGGAGTCAGTGCTGGTGTGGCAGCTGTGGCCACTCTCGCTACAGGGGTGGGTGCCATCGTCGCCATCTCGCTCGGTGGTGTCACACTAGCCACCCCTGTCTTGGCCACAGGCTTGGGGTGGGGAAGCAGCAGATCACAAGGAGGCTGGAGAAGCATACTAAGTACGTGACACAGGCACAGAGTATGCTACGGACTATCGACGAGTCTGTCAGTAAAGCTCTCGAGGATGGCCAGGTCACCGATGAAGAGTACCACCATTGAAGGTCCAAGCCCTGTGCCGCACGGAGAAACCTAAAGTGCGACAGCAATACCTCAAAGGCTCCAGCAGACGGGTTGATATGGAGGAGCTAAAAAACAAGATATTATGGCGAGGTCGCCTCGCTGGTCTTTGGAATCGAGACGACTACAAATAGTGTGCTGCCTGTACGGTAGCTTTAAGAACACCAGTATAGATGGCCTTCCCACTGAACCTCACGACAGTCATCCGGAGCCAACCGCCCCTCCTGGGTACACCCTTGACTGGCCTGAGAGGCCTACTGGATTGATATATCAGAGCTAACACCATTCTCCATCACAGTGGATGGACGGTCCCGAACCAGCTTCTCCGTCAACCCACAACCGCTGACCAACCGCCCCATCACCATCAAGGATGCGAAGCAAGCTCATACATGGATGGCTGCTCCAAGCCTCTCATACTGGAATCAGCAGCTGAACTTTGCCGTGTGGTGTGCCACGGCAGGATGTGGAGTAAGTTCCACCCTGCTTCACTCCTATTCTGGTACTCCTGAAGCTGTCTCAGATTCCACGTGTACTCACGGTGCGACGAATCCTCCATGAGCTGGGTGCAAGCCTCCCTGATACAAATGACTTCGACCCACAGCTCAACAGTCATAGCGTCTCAGCGGCCAGCAGACTACAGAGAGAGTTCAGCGCTCACCCAGACTATCAGTGGCATGGTGGTGACAACAGCGGTCATGGGGTTATGTACGATGACCCGAGACGTGACTACTCAGGATTCCCCTAGCGAACACCCCGACGAGTAGGCCATCGTAAGACAGCGACATTCTCGTTCGATCCAGACTCCGACCCTGGAGCGTTGGTGCAAAATATGCACATCACTGGCTTGCGGCAGGACTATCCAGATGTGTGGAAGTACTTTGTCCCACACACCACCTCAGGCCTTACACCAGCAGGGCTCGTTCAGATCAACCAGTCCCTGGAAGCCCTGTGCTACTGCCTCCTTACAACACAGACCCAGCTGCGGCATTCCATAGATGGTGTCGGCGGAGCAGAGGTCCAGGCCATGTTCATCAGTCTCGTTGAGGATATGATCATCGTGGCAGACCCCAGTAGTCTTATTGCTAAGTTCCAGCAGGGGTTGCAGAAGGCCCGTCACAAACTTGACTGCTATTTCACCACACCGGTTGATTCCGAGCAACATGATTGTGAACATCGACGACCTCCAAGTCAGGGGCTATAACAACATGATAGTCGAGGGGAGTTCCCCCGGTTTCCACTTCGGCTTCAACACTGACATTAACGCACCTACGTGTAGTACGCGCCATGCAGTCGTTCCGACCCTGACACTGCAGCCAGTCGACACGGCAGCTCCAGGCGTTCCGACCCCGACACTCCAGCCAGTCGACATGACACCGCTTCCCGTGGCAGCTCTACGAGTGTTGTCAAACCTAGCTATCGTGGCGCTCGAGATCAGCCTACTCCGCCGCTAGCAAATCAGCTATAAGACTATCCTGGCTCTCTACAGTAGCAGTGGGGACCACAGTGAGACACTGAACCAGCTTGGCATGTCCTACAACCCCTATACATGCTGCCAACATGCACTTCCAAGGGCTGGAGGGTTCTGCAGTGCATCCTTTTTCCAGCTTGTAGTATCGGATAGCCTTGTTCAGCTCTGAGTCCGGTGAGGCCATGGCGGTCTGCAACTGCTGGAACAGACAGATACTCCCGATCCTTGTAGAAACCTTTAGCTTGCAGGAGCTGCTCGATGATCCATCTGCTCGACTCTGCTCCCGCCCATGATAAGGTATTCGAGGAAGCAGATCTGTCCCTTGTCAAATCCTAGATAGAGCTTCACAGCTCCTCTGTCAGCTCAGCACCGGAGAGCTGAGCGAGCTCATCTGGTGTGTTCTTCTTGTAGTCCTTCAACTCCCTCCGGAAGACATCATAGTACTTCTCGCATAGCGTGAGCCCGGACATTTTAAGATGTCTCAATAGAGAGATGAATATTCCTGAGTACCAACCAGGCCACCTGGCAGATGCAGACTGGGAAGAGCTTATTAGCTCTCTTGACAGGGGACGCAGACGTTTAACTGCGTTGTATACTCAGTGCTTAAACACTGACGTCAACGGTACAGATCGTGACGCAACTGCCCGAGAGCCAGGCGAGTCTTCAGAAGGTGGAGAACCTGCTGCGAACCAAGACACAGAAGTTACTGACCAAAGCAAAACCTCTGGCAGTCCATGTCACCAGTAACGTGGCGGCGAATGTGGCTGTGGTGAAGATGACAGGGGGAAATGAGGTTCTTCCTGCTGCCACTGTGGCTGTTCTCGCTACAGTGGTGAGTGGGGTGGCCGGGCACTGTCTCGGAATAACTCAGCCCATCCCAAAGATCACCCTCAGTGGTGCCTCCTACACTGTTGCCGCCAAGATCATGGGTGAATGTGTTACACTAATGGAGGCTGCTGTTCTACGGCTAGCAACGAGTGCAATGGCTGAGATCATCATCGCCTACGTTTAGCCCCTCTGAATAGTGAAAGATGGATCACGAGACCCTGCAGCATATGAGGCATGGCGTGCCGGAGGGCGGTGTGTAGCCCATAGTCCAGCACGCGGACTGAGGATCATCAATGCCCGGGAATGGTGGACCACCCGCAAGGTGTGCCCCTGCAGAGAGGGCCATTACCCTGAGCACTGCTACCTATTCCCTTGGCCGACTGCGTGGTCCTCCTATGACCAACTATTTCACTGGGGGTATGACTAGTAGGTTTAAGCCGTCTGTAAATGACTATGACTCTGTCACTCCCAGTTCTAGAAAGCAAAGGGCTAGGCGATCTTGCTCACTTGGGTGAGGCACGCCTCGGTTCAGAGGACACTGGTGCCCCTATCTCCTTCCTAAACTTCGATGAAAAGGGAGACCCGCGGGAGATCCGAGGTACAATCCCAGCCCAAGATCTCATCGGGAACACTGATACAGTAGGACAATTGGCCATTAACAAGGCCAAGACTGTATACAAGGGGATGGGCATCAAGGAGAGGGCGACAATGCGAGGTATGCTCGGAGTCGATGAGGCTAGAGTCTTATGCACAGGACCTGGTTAAGGATCTCCTGAAACCACGGAGCTCATTCTGACATGATGGAGAGAATCTCAAGATAGGCACCCTCGGCCTGAGCCATATCACTGTCGACGGCCAAACATGTGCTACCGCCAGCCTCCGGCTACCAGAGGTGAAGAAGTCAGGGTTCTTTAGTTTGCCGTTTAAGACCACAGGATAGTCATGGCTTCCCGTGCATGTATCATACAGATACTGGATGTACTAGACACTTTGGGTGCTGACACAGGCCCTCTACGTTATTTTCTAAGCTGCTGCTTGGATTTCATGCTTGACGCCTCCATCGCATCCTTCGTATTCGCAGGAGGTGCAGGATTCCCTGCTCTGCAGGCGAAAGAGCTGGTTCAGGAAGTCCTGCCGTTTAGTCTCCCAGATATAGACGAGGCTACCGCCGACCAAGTGCTAAGCATCCTCCGGACGCATGTCTGTACCATTCGACAGTAGGCCGGCTGATGCTGGCCAGGTGGTGCTGATCATTGCCCCGTCAGGACACGGGAAAAACATCTTGCTGCGGGTTCTCCTGGCCGAACATCTACACTCTCAATACATCCTTCTGGTGTCTGACTCCGCCGCTGAGGCGGTTGACAGTAATGATCAATGGTACAGTGGCCCAATCACCAAGACGCAGAACCTGCAAGCACTGATGGAGAAGCTGATGGCAGCCCGACTGACGGAACCATTTGTTCTAGTTATCGATGACCCTGCAATGGACCAGAAGACAGTCACCAGGCGCATCCGGCACACAAAGATAACTGCCTTCATCCTCTTTCAGAAGTACACCCGCGAGATCTCACCAGACATCCGCCACAATGCCCAGTTGCTATACTTCAGCTCCAAGTGTGGACGTGCCCTGCTCGAGACCATATACGACAGCCTAACCGAAAGGGGACTTTATCGCAGGTGTACAGAGGGCAGCTGAGCTGTACCACTTCATCTTCAGCAACAAGGAGACAGGTGAGCTGTCACACTTCAAGCCATCTCTGGAAAAGGCGCAGACCTTCACCTACAAGCTGAATCCAGCCAGGAAATTAGACTGCTCTACGCGTCATCGCTGACAGACTGTTGCAGCTGCAGCAACTTTTTTCATTCATCAGAAGGCTGCACGGTCTCCGCTACTTCGTCCGCAGTCTCTGCTACTTCGTCAGATGCTTTAGGAACTTCGTCAGAAGCTTGAGGAACTTCGTCAGTTTCGTCAGAAGCCTGTCGCTTAAACTCTATCCACTGAGGGTCAGAGTCTAGGGCTCTCCTCTTCTGGAACCTCTCACGGAAGATCCACTTTGTCCATGCGCGACGAGCATCTGACTTGCGAGCGGTTTTGATGAGGTAGTCCTGGTAGTTATCTGGGAATTTCAGAAATGATGCCAGATCACTGGCCAATCTCCTGTGTCCTTCTTCATTGAAGATGTGCTCAACAGCATCCTTGCGGCCAACAGTGAACCCCTCCTGAGTACCTTCTGCATGACCAGTGTCATGGCTCTCCGCTACAGCGGCACTGACCTCCTCCCTGAAGTAGTTATTTGCTCCAGACTGGAGGCTATCCAGCATATATCGCTCTTCCTGGCTATGGAGGCTAAATACGGCAGCCCACTTTTGGCGAGCTAGAATAACAGGACTGTTGGTTTGGGCCACAGGAGGTAGGTCGAGTGTCCTGCCCTGGGTGCTGTCAAACTTCCAGTAGAGTATCCGAGTTAGGAGTTCTTTTGTACTACGAGCTGGCACTCCTTCCTTGATGGTGGCCAGTATCTCCGCCTCAGACGGAGGGGTAACCTTGGCTCGCTCGTGGATAATGTTGATGTTTGCCCTGTAGGTGGGGCTTAGAATACACTTGCGTGTCGTAAGAGGTGACTAAAGGAGGTAAGGCGTGCTGAAGACGGAGATTCCAGGCCGCACGGCGCACTCTAATAAACCATGGATCCACGCACTTAACGCTTATGATCATGTCGATAGTCACTTACAGGACTGGCGGTATGATCAGCGAACGAAAAGAAGAAGAAGAAGAAATGCTGGTGTCACGAAGCAGTCCTCGGACCCTGTCACAGTGGGACAGTGCACGCCATGGCTGTCGTGCTGACTTGTCCTGCTGCCTATAGACAATCTGCTGGAGAACTTTACCAAACATGGCAGCCGTTTAACCCCTCTATATACCCAGACCTTAAACATGCTGCAGTATGTGCAACATCCAGATGGGGCCATTGAACCCGCGACATCGCACCGCACTGATCCTCGGAAGGACTGCCTGACGGTCATTCGATCCAGTATACACGGTGAGAACCCGTTGTCCGCTGCTGGGAAGTACATTGACTTTGCAATCTCGGCACAGATCCACGAGATCAAGAGCATGACACTCGAGTTCAAGCTTCAGAGCACAATAGAACAGACGGTAGAGCTCCCGCAGGTTCTGAACAGGTCGGAGATCGTGCAGAGCAACAGCACCGTGGACACCACCTATGTGAACGATGAGTACTGAGTCCTAGGTCCGCTGGCTCGTGGCCCAACCTTCTATGCGAAGGGAAAGGGGTACTACGCTGTGGGGTGCAGTGAGGGGTTCACAGAATTTGAACTATGGGCAGGTGTCGAGAAGCCTGTGGCAGTTCCACTCTTAACCGTCCTCGAGAAAACACACGTGAATCCGGCTGCCATGCAGGATAGGCTGTTCCTCCGGGTGTACACTGAGCTGCTCGCAGATGCGGCGATGAAAGCTCCAAGACTTCATGTCTGGCATGATGAGAATGACCAGGAGCTGAAGCAAACGGGTTCCAAACAGTGGATCGTGCATATGGAGTGAGAACACCAGCAGGTCCAAGCCACAGCTAACCAACGGGTAGAGTTGACATTGCATCGTGGTGCATCGGACTGTGTCGCTGTTGCGGTCCTGGATCAGAATGGAGGAGTCATCCAGCAGGTGGATAAGCTAGACGACGTCAAGCTTGTGGTTGCTGGGACCAATGTTCTTGGTGAGGTATGCGAGCTGGCTGATTCCCAACTCTACAGACAGAAAACTAAGTCATATGCACTTCTGCGCCTAACCAGTGGAAGCGACGACCAAGTCGGCACTCGAGGGCCGTCACCACCTCGGGGGCAGGGACATCCCACCTAATCAAGGCAACCGGCTCAGCTTCAACATCGGAAACCTCATATCTGGGACTCGCTCATTAGGTGTGACGGTACTTTACTTTGACGATGCTAAGGTATGCGTGTCGAACACATCAGATATTCAGCTTGAGCGTGCGTAGAGGACGACTCCTGTCGTCACAGCTGCAGCTTCCACCACTACTATAAGCTCTGCTGTCTTCTGACCTGTCGATGGTTCATAGTCGAGCATTGGCTCAGATACAGCCTCGTAGTACTCATCGAGACTCTCATCTGCCTCTTTGAGGCTCTGGTTGGCCTGAGCTCGGAGTTGGCGTCGGCGTGCCTCCCTCTGGCGCATATGCTCGAGGGCTTTCCTGTACTCAAACTTCTCCTTAGACAGCTTCTCCATCGCCTGGTTATGACGCTCATGCTCGACCTCTGCTGCCTTCTTGTCGGCGAAGCTGAGTGCCCAGTTCGCTAAGGCAAACACGCCCACATTCAAGATTGCGGATGCCATGCTATAGACTACAGTTTAAAGCTACTATATGGGTCATTCCATCTCAAATCAGCAAGTGGTCCCCACCTGACCATCTCAGAATTGCTTAATATTTTGTTTACAGCTACCTACACATATTTTAGGCGATTATACAAAATTATAGAGTCCAGTTTTACATACTTTTCAAAATATTGCAGTCTGAATAATATAGGGGTGGCGAAAATGTTACAGGGTTTTCGCACATGTTATTTTTTCCGCAACTTTCAAGTCCTAATATCTCCCTTATTATACATGCTAGCCATCTGAAATTTTTATCATTAATTCACTGCTATGTGTCTTACTGAAAAATGCAAAGAAATGCCAAATACCTTTATAAATCTTTATTTAATACTTTACCAAAAATGGCAAAATAATCTTCGACATTGTGCATTTTGCAACTTTTATCTGAGAATAAAACACAAACTGTCTGCAGTTAGGGCTTGCCTTTTCACATGCTTTATGTATCCATATAGATGAACATGCACAGGTGTTTGTAACCTCCTAAGTTTATAACTTTTAGAGATATGACTTGTTGAAAACAAGAAAATCTTCACGCATGTCAAGTTTCAGCTGCAAATATTATTAAGAGGGACAGGTGGCACACACTATTGCTATATATCAAAAGAAAGCATATGGTATAGGCTTTAATTTGATACCTAGAACAACTTGCCCCTGTGATTATTTCAGTGTGATACTAATTTAACAAAATAGGGTTATTTTGTCAATTCGCGAATGGTTATCATCCTAGACTTAATTCTGTAAAATAAATTTAAATATTACTTTAAAATGTTTAAGAAACAGGGTGATATATCTAATGAGACATGTTGCTAACATATCTTATTTTTACATTAGTATTTATATTTAATACATGTAGATACGCACACAGTGTATATGAACATAATATAGCTTAGCAATTATGTACATATCTACTGACTAGAAAATTTCAAGAAATAAAATTTTACCTAATTTTCTTGTGTCAGTGTTATATTTTCATACCTGCAGCCCACTTACCAAGGAAACTCAATTTAAATCAAACTATTAACTGTCTGGTCATTAATATTTTCTTGTCTGTTTTTCAGATTGAGTGACTATGGCATCTAAGATGGCTGCCTGTACTATTGGCATGAACTGCAAAGATGACTGTCATAAACTGACTTACTGCAAAAAGACAGGCTTTGTGAAAATATGTGATTTATCACTTCAAGATAAAGACCTTATGTTTAAACGTTGTGACTTACCACAGAATATGACAGTAACTCAACAAAGTACAGTATGCTTGCATCATAAAAAGTTGTACCTAGACAAATATGGATTCTTAGAAAAGAAGTGCTGTGATCCATATTCTGTTCATGGTCAGCCAGTCAGAGGAAACTTACGTACCTTGAATACCACTGCAACTGAGAAACTAAATAAAACCACAGGGAATAACATTAAACCCGGTCAAAAGTTATGTCCAAAGTGTATGATAAAATTTTCATTGGATACTAAACCTGTTGCAGAACTTACAGATGATGATAATTTAGAAAGTGATTCATATGACACAGATCAGAGTGATGGCAAGCATGCAAGTCAACTAAATACCAGCATAACCTCACTTGGATGCTCTCCCCTCAAAATAAAGGTCAGCCAGAGAGATATGGTTGGTTATGGTAAACGCAAACTAGCCCAAGCAGAGACTGGCATGAAATATCAGCTTGCCAAAAATTTGAAAGTAGAGCCAGATGATTTGGTAAAGAAGACACCAGTTTGTCAGCAATGTACAGATCTTAAAGAACTTATTTTATGTATGAAGCAAAAATGTAGTGTGTCAAATAGACAAAAGCAAATACAAATACTGACAATGGCACCTCCAAGCTGGTCACTTGAGAAGACTGCTACAGAATTTAATGTGACAAAGTATGTGGTTAGGAAAGCCAGAGAGTTAAAAAAACAACATGGCATTCTTGCGGAACCCTCAACCAAGAAGGGAAATGAATTAACAGAAGATGTCAAGAAACAAGTGACCGTGTTTTATGAAAGTGATGAATACTCTCGTTTGTGCCCTGGAAAAAAGGACTACCTTTCAATAAAAATTGATGGAAATCGTATACACAAACAAAAGTGCCTGCTCTTAGCAAATTTGAATGAACTGTACGTAGCATTTAAACAAAAGTATGAATCCTGCAAAATAGGGTTTTCCAAATTCTGTGAACTGCACCCACCATGGTGTATAACAGTTGTGGCCAGAGGCACCCATTCTGTGTGCATCTGTGAGATCCATTAAAACGTGAAACTTTTGTTAGCTGCAGTTGGTGAACTAAAACTGGAATACACTTCATTAATGTCGCTTGTTGTTTGTGACATTCATTCCAGAGACTGTATGATACACCGCTGTAGCCAGTGCCCAGGAAAAGATGCCCTGCATACACATATAACAGAGCTTATCCACAATCAAATGGAAATGGATGAAGATGATGTCATTAGTTTTAAACAGTTGGGGGCATACTGATCGGCCTTCCATTGTTACTAGACAGGAATGTGTGCCAGACTTCATCAATCTGCTGTGTGACCAACTTGATAATCTGACAACCCACCATTACATTGCGAAAGCACAAGCTGCATGCCTTTCTAGCTGCAAAGAGACATTACATGAACATGATAATACAATGTTAGTATTGTTAGACTTTGCAGAGAATTACTCCTTTATAATTCAGGATTCCATTCAAGGATTTTATTGGGATAACAAGCAAGCAAGGTTGCATCCGTTTGCTGTTTATTACTCCAAAGACGGCATGCGGTGTAAGCCTTTATCTCTGTGTGTAATCAGTGATTGTATGCAACATGACACAGTAAGTGTGTATGCGTTCATTAATGTTGTGGTAAAATACCTTAAAGAAATGCTGCCTCATGTTAAGCATGTAAAGTACTTTAGTGATGGATGCGGAGGACAATATAAAAACTATAAGAATTTCCGCAACCTGTGTCTACATTCACAAGATTTTGGTTTATCAGCTGAGTGGAATTTCTTTGCAACAAGCCACGGTAAAAGTGTTTGTGATGGAATTGGAGGAACAGTTAAGAGACTTGCTGCAAGAAGCAGCCTGCAACACACCACAGACAATCATATTGTTACACCGGTAGAATTATATGAGTGGTCACAATCTAATGTTCATGGTATCACTTTCTTTTATGTATCACTCACTGATGTGGAACAGCATCGCCCTAGTCTAATAAAGCGTTTCGCAAATGCAGGTACGATTCTGGAACAAGGAGCCATCACTGCTTCATTCCCACCAGTACTAGTGAGTTACGCATTAGTAGAATATCTGCTGATGAAAACGGTGCCAGTACGAAAGTGAGCGTCTCAGGCACAGAAACGTCTCTAAACTTTCAACCAGGACAGTATGTAGCCACGGTTTATGATCAGAACTGGTATCTTGGAAACATTGTAGAGATATCGGAGGAGCATCAAGATCTTCTGATTAACTTCATGCAGCCAAAAGGTCCAGCAAGATCATTTTCTTGGCCACGAAGACGAGATGAATGTGCTGTTCCAATTGATCATATTCTCTGTGCAGTGACAAACCTTACCACAATAACTGGTCATCAGTATAAGTTGGATCAGGACACAATGACACAAATTACAGAGTGTTTCAGAACATTTTCTGCTACCAAGTTTCTGTCGTAAATAACTTCTGTTACATGTAATCAACTGTACTATGCTAGTATGCTGACTACTTCCTTGTACATAGTTAGCAACAGAAAGAGAAAGCCTAAACATGATTGATATACAAGATACAATTACATATAATTTAGTGAAGTTACCTTAATGCAGCTTTAATCCTGAGCACACTAGCATTAACATTCTCTTGTTTTTGGCATTAACAGATTTGGAAAACAATTTCCTTAGATGATGATGATGTTTAAGGCAGCAGCATCTTCTGAGAAAGTTGTTTACAAAAGTGGCATCAATTTAACCTTGTTTTAAATTGGAAATTTTTGAAAATTTTGACATTAGTGCTAAAGATTTATATGGAAGCAGTGTTACATACTTATTACTTTAAATTTGTTCTTGAATATTCAATCCACTTTGAAGTATTTCCGAAGTAATTACTGAGTTATGCATAATTAATCAATCGCGAATTGACAAAATAACCCTATTTTGTTAAATTAATATCACACTGAAATAATCATAGGGGCAAGTTGTTCTAGGTATCAAATTAAAGCTTAGACCATATGCTTTCTTTTGATATATAGCAATAGTGTGTGCCACCTGTCCCTCTTAATAATATTTGCAGCTGAAACTTGACATGCGTGAAGATTTTCTTGTTTTCAACAAGTCATATCTCTAAAAGTTATAAACTTAGGAGGTTACAAACACCTGTGCATGTTCATCTATATGGATACATAAAGCATGTGAAAAGGCAAGCCCTAACTGCAGACAGTTTGTGTTTTATTCTCAGATAAAAGTTGCAAAATGCACAATGTCAAAGATTATTTTGCCATTTTTGGTAAAGTATTAAATAAAGATTTATAACGGTATTTGGCATTTCTTTGCATTTTCCAGTAAGACACGTGGCAGTGAATTAATGATAAAAATTTCAGATGGCTAGCATGTATAATAAGGGAGATATTAGGACTTGAAAGTTGCAGAAAAAATAACATGTGCGAAAATCCTGTAACATTTTCGCCACCCCTATGTTACTCGAACTGCAATATTTTGAAAAGTATGTAAAACTGGAATCTATAATTTTGTATAATCACCTAAAATATGTGTTGCTAGCTGTAAACAAAATATTAAGCAATTCTGAGATGGTCAGGTGGGGACATTTCTGGAAATTTGCTGATTTGACACGGAATGACCCATATAGCTGTCCCCCAGCGACGGATCCCCAGAGCGATGTATGAACCAGAGGCTTATGAAGATCCAGTCGAGGATATAGATGACGAGGACTATGAGGAGGAGGATGACGCAGACGACTACGATGTAGTGGAGGCCGCGGGTGAGTATGATGATGTGGAGCCTGAATCCCGCAAGCTAGTACACAGAGCGAAAGGAATCTATCGCACTTACGTAAAAGGTTCTATCGGTCCGCTGGCAGCAGTTTGGGCTCTGATCGCTCTGTTCACAACGAAGGCTGGCGAGACGGTCTGTAAGATCGCCAACAATGCTCTCCATGGGGTGGAGAAGATTTCTGAAGCCATACCAGCCATCACCTCAGGAATAGGTACGTTCTTCGGAGTCGCATGGCCTTGGCTACCGTACGTTCCCATAGCTCTCACGGCCATCTGGGCCACCAAACATTTAAGCCGTACTATATGAGGATGGCATCTCTGTACAACCTGGTCAAGTCCCTTAACTTCCGAGGGTTGGCCGATAAACTACCGTTCAGTAAGGATCCAGCAGAGACTAGACACCAGTGTACGGAGGTGTTTGAGGAGGTCTTCAGTGATAGTCGAATGAATGACGGCCTGTTCGTCTGTTTAGAGTTCGCCCAGGCTGTGCGTGACAGGACGGGAGTGGATGTCAGTGATAAAATCACCCAGGCCATGCGTGACAGGACGGGAGTGGACGTCAGTGATAAAATCACCCAGGCCGTGCGTGAAACAGGAGTGGACATCAGTGATAAAATCACCCAGGCTGTGCGTGACAGGACGGGAGTGGACGTCAGTGATGAAATCCGGGAGTTCCATCTTTCGTGAGGAACTCTGCTATCAGCCTGGTGGATATTACCGTGAGCCCCCTCAACTACTCGAGGCTGCACGTCGCAAGAGCCACAACTTCACATTGGAGACAGTTAGCCAGTGGCTCATCCGCCAGGCGATGTGGCAGATATACAGACCTCGTCCATGGCACATCAGGCATGCCCATTTCGAGGAAACTGTCCCGAACAGAGTTCACCAGGCAGATGTTCTATTCCTTCCACACGACTCGGTATGCCCTCACCATCGTCGATGTCGCCAGCAGGTACGAGTCGGCAGTACCGCTCACAGACAAGTCAGCTGGCTTAGGAAAATCCCCTCCAGTGGCCGGAATTGTTGCAGGTGGATAAGGGTAAGGAGTTTAGAGGGGAGACTGCAGCCCTTATGCGGAAACACGGTGGGGCAGTTAGGCGTGGCGAGGTAGGGCATCGCCGTGCCCAGACTATCGTTGAGCGGTGGAATCGGACACTGGAAGAAAGACTGTTCCCACAGCAATACGCCCAGGAAATGGCCACGCCGAGTGAACGTTCTAGAGTATGCGTGAGAGCGCTGCCTGCTGTGGTGGAGAGATTCAATGCCGAGGTTACTAGGCTAATCAGGAAGAAGCCGGTAGAGGCTATCAGACACTCTGCTGGTCACAGCTCTAGAGGAGCGAACAAGGGAGAGGAGTAGGCACCTGATGCTCTGGTTCGGTACCTGTATGAGCCTGGAGAGCTTGAAGGGGGTCGACGGCATGCAACAGATCCTAACTGGTCGATAGATGTTCACAGGCTTGACAGGTATGTAGAGGCGGAGGGGCAGCCTACACTGTGCTACCTGGCACGGAGTGGCTAGGCAACAAATTGTCGTAGAAGAGCTTCAGCTAGTCCCTGAAGACACACAGCTACCACCCCCTACGGTGCTAACATGATACTCGATGGGCTCGGTATGGACCCCATCTGACAACACATGGCGCTTATCATAGTAATCGGAGAGTCCGAGTTTTTCCTACGCATACGTCACCATACCCTGGTTGCGCATGCATAGGCCTCGATTGGTGGCTCTGTCTACCCCACCATGGAGGGCGCTGTAGAACCTCTGCCAGGAGATGTCATTCTGCCGTTTAGACATTGTCTTGGTCGAGCATTTCACTTGCAAGTTTCTGCTGTTCCAGCGGTCTGTATTCTCCACGTAGTAGCACTTGGAGCAGAGAGCAATACCATGAGTGCCTTCGAACTCGAGCTTGAACAATCCCGGAGGGCGGTTAGACCATTTGTCCCATGCCAACCAGTCCCGTTTGCAGGCCTCATACTCCGTTCGCATCTCTGGTCGTATCACCATATCGAGCTTGGAGCCTGCTATGGCGATATAGGCAGAATCGGTGTCCATCTGCAGGTACTCGAAGCTGTCATGAGCTACGTAGCGGTCGAGGAAGTCATAGTAGAACTCCAGCATTTGCAGCTTCGCCAGCTCGTATACTGCCATACCCACCTGGAAGGGGTGACAAATGGTGATTTTAGCCTTACGGCTCTGCAATTCGTAGGAATCCCTGATCTCTAGCTCCTCGAACCATGCACTACGCAAGGCTCTGTCTACTGCTCGTTCATCCTTAGTGAAGTTTGTGTTGGTATGACATTCTAATGCCTCGATCAGCTTCCCATATGCACTGTTGACGAGGAGTTTGAAGAGATCAGCCAACACAGCTTTACTTTTGTCAACATCCCCGGTACGACATGCCTCAGTAACAGAGTCTACAAATCATTAAAAAGGTTTCTGTGAGGTGTAGTCTATAGTGCAATAGATAGCAGTAATCTCTAACCCGTTGGCAAGGTACCACTTGAGAGTTGGTGCATACAATACCCTCTTCTTACCAGAGAGTGCACCAACGAGCTTGCTAGTTGTAGACATTTCCCTTCAAGAGTATACTTACCTCCCTAATACTCTTTGATATTGCTAAATATCGGCTTTCACTCAATAAACACTCAGATTAAAACAGTTAGGTGCCCCTACTGGGCAGGGAGTCAGAGGGCAGTCCGGCGGATGCCAGCCCCACCACCGCGCATGCGCAGACTAGCACTTCCTCTTTGCTAATTTATTGGCAGCGGGTGTACACATGCTTTTGTGCTCAAAGCTTTTCCAAGCCTTTTCAAGTCTTTTTAAGCGATTATTAGAAGTCTAGAACACCTGTAGAGATGGCAGATAGAATTAGTTCGCCAGAGGAGGGCCCAGGATCTATCCATCAGGTAACTTCTATTATATTTTAGCGAGTTTTTCCCGGTGTAATGTGTTTCCGGGATTCACGTTTATCGTGATAAGCGCCTAGTATAGTTGTTTTATTTCAAAATGGCGCTATATAATACTAATCTCTCTTTGTGTTTATGTCCACAGGTATCTGTCTGGATATGTATGGGACATCACATCAACAGAGGGTTTGTTTCTCTCCACCGAGGTTCCATTTCCTACTAATACTGTTAGGTTATCTAACCAAAAAGTCTATGTCCAGTGATTCGGAGGCCTCGTAAGAAGGTCTTCTCACTTTGCCCTCTTGATCCAATTCCTTTCCCCTTAAGGTGGAGAGAGTTAAGAGGTCATAGTCTTGGTGGAGTGTTCCAGTTCATTAGATTGGATGGTTTGTCTATACAAAGAATCAGGTATTCTAGTTAATGATATGAGGCACTTCTCTTATTTTTGAAAATAATTATGTAAACTTTTGCCTTATTATTATTCGTCCTTACCCCTGGATGTTTGTTTCGGATCGATTTAATTTCTTTCTTGAAATTATGACGTCATAATCAGCCTTGCACTTTATTAACAATTAAAGTTTTGCCCAACGCTGGTTTTCTTATATTGATAGGTGATCTTTATGATCATTTTCTTCCTCTCTTTTATTTTGGTTTTGAGTTTCTAACCTTAACTAAAATACTCATTGTCCTCATCTTCTTCCCTGTTTCAGAGACCTGGTTGTCCGTCCTGTGGTCGCTTCTTAAAGGAGAAGTTCATCCCTCACTTGTGCTTCCAATGTAGTCCTTGTGGACCATTACTTAAATGTGATGTATGCAAGCAGTGGGGGGGTGGGCGAACTAATGAATGAGTTCTTATCTTTACAGGCGAAGGATAAGGTCGGGGAGGAGGAGAGGAAGATGAAACGAGAGGTAGCAGGTAAAAAGGATAAGAGGAAGGCCTCGTCCTCAGTGGACATGGAGGCCTTCCGTAGTGAGATGTTGGGAGAGATGAAGAGGACAATCAAGGATTTGGTTCCAGAGTTGCTCCGTAGCATTTTTCCTGGATCAAATCCTTTGTTGTCCTCTTCATCTGCTTCGGAGCAGATAATCCCCGCCTCTGAATCTGGTTTCCTTAGGCCGCTACCAGTTTTCGACAATTCAGAGGTGGCCCCATTAGAGGGGGCGTTCCATGGCATTGGCAGCAGGCTTGCCGCACTGGTGGTCCGTGGACAGTTGTCGCTGGAACCTGCTGGCTGCTTATCAGCCCAGGGGTATCCGCACGCCGCAGGTGCCAGTACCTCCTATGGCACCTTTCCTGGCCAGTCCGGGTTAGCTCTCTATGCTAACCCGGAGTCTAATCTTTCTGGCCAGGAAGAAGAGGATTATCTGCTGGGTTCCCCTTCTGATGCCGTGGCCATGGATTTTGACGTCTGTGCACCCCTCGCGGGGAATACAGGCGACATTGTCCACAGTTCTACTCACGCAGGAGTAGAATTCATGGCTCAGAAGGTGGCCCTGGTTGGATCTGACGGCCAGTTGTTCCGCATACCTTGGCTTGCCGAGAGTATAGCTGGTTCTGGCCGGGGCCATGGTGTGGCGGTAAGCACCCCCACGCACTACCACGGCGCCTGCTCGTGGACAAGCCAATCAGATTAACATGCCTGCTCTTTCGGGCCCGCATGCTTTCTCTGGCTTGCCAGGAGTGCAGGGAATACTTTGAGCGGTATCGCATCGCAAAATGCGATGCAAATGAATACCTGTTGCTACACATTCACAACTTCGCGTAGCTTTTTTCTGCGATACATAATTTTCATGTAAAATTCAGTCAATTCACTTAATTAAAAAATAATTTTGATAAAAAGTCGGTAAAAGTTGCAAAACGCTTGTCAAATTTAGTAAGGTAGCGAGACGCGCATGCGTTGGAAACTGATTTCCGATATAGCCCATAGACATATATAGCTATAGAGGGCATATCTCCATACCTTCCTTCACTATGGGACAAACGACCACCGGTGACGCGAGTTCAGTAAGCGCTCCATAGATAGCTATCTCTATGGAAAAAACAAACGAAATCGGGAACATGTTTGTCTATGCCGTAAATTGAAGAGTACATGTACACTATATTCCCGTGATTTCTATCGATCGACTTAGGTAATTTATTGGTTAAAATTTTGTCATATTACCCATTTTAACACTGATCTCCATCTAGATTATTTTGAAACCATATTAGAAAAGACTACATTCCATATTTATTCTGTTCGTGGCTTGAACAACACGAGCGAAACGCCAATACACTATAAAAGATTCGTGAATTCTCTCGTATTATACATGTATCAACGACTGCTACATTGGAACCAGTCCTACATTCCACAGTTATCGGGAAAAGGTCTATTAATATCCATCATAGGAGAAACACTCTAGTGCGCAGTATTATATCGGCCATGTTAAATCGTCGGTAATTTACAAGATAGTTTCGAAAGCATGGGCGTGTTGCATAGAGTCTACCAGTTCGCCGCATTTTTGTAAGCAAAGGTTTCAAGCGCGAGGGTGTGTTACGAAAGAGCCAACCAGCGATCCACATTCGGAAGCAATTATAATATGATAATGTGTAAGTTTAAGTGATACGTTTCACGTCTAGGGGAATTCCCCCGAATGTACATCTACGGTTGCTTTCGCATTTTGTTTCTATAAACAACCAAGCCAGTGAGATGTGCCGAATTGCTTTTATAATATGGGTTACCGGCGATCGTTTTATCGTGTACGACACTATTTGAGATCTTTTACACATTTTACAAATGCATTGCAGAAAGAGTCTCATTGTCTTAGATCAAGTTCACAAATTGTGTGCAACGGATTCTTGACAAATAGTTTTATTTTCGTAGTAAGCAATCTATGTAACCGATTTTTCGTTCTGCATATTTTCATTTTGCGTAACCAACACGCGAACGATTGGTTGAAGGGAAAACGTTTTGTGAAATCGGCAAATTATGCTTTTCGGTTGTTTTCAGATTCACCTGCTAATAATGTGTGTAGATGAAAAAAGCCATTTTTGATCATGCAAACATGTTTTGAAACGTTTCCCCGTTGGAACACCAACCAGTTTAAGCTTACACAGCGTTTCAAACTAAAATAGAATCGAATAATACGGTGTAGACGTTTTTTAACGTTTCTCTATTGTTACATGTATATTGTTCGTCACGTGTCTTAGTGGTCAAATCAGCCAGAAATATCTTATATAGTGCTCATGAGAATGCCCCTTTTGCAGGTCAACATGGTCAAGAAGACTATTTTTGAAAATTTGTCTGGAATGGCTGTCCCAATGACAGAGCAAATCATTCCAGTGGTAAACCATTTTCAAAAATACAATTCTCTTCATCTGCATTTTACAAGCAAAAATTTCACTGATTATAGCGCATGTTATTTGTCCAGTATTGGATCAATACCAGGTTGTATTGCCCCAGTCTTGATCCAGTACTGGCCCTGCATTATCAGGATTTAATTTATAGTTCAAACATGTGCAGCAAAGAACTGCTGTGTTTTTTAAGAATCTTATGTAGTACTGGTTACAGTATGACTATCTGATCAACAATTATGGCAATCAACATAAACACTGTTGAAAGATGGATTAAGGACATCGATCCACAACGAAGATGGATCCGCACCTTTGCTGAAAACGGAAAAGTAATATCTATATATTGTGCAGTATGCCGTGACAATGAGGATAAAATTAGTCAAACTAGGAACTAGAGAGCATCAGAACTGTCAGGCATGATTATCAAAAACAAAGTGAGTGCTACTCCCATTGGCAGATTAATGCAGTATGGACAAAAGGAAGAAAGAAATTGGATAGGCAAGCTGATAGACATTGCTTATGCCCTAGCGAAGGAGGAGATACCATTCAGCAAATTTGAAACTTTTGTTGAGACACAAAAAAAACATGGTGGTAATCTCGGCAACAAGGTCTACATAAATCAAGTAAAATGTCAGGAACTAACTATGCACATTGCAAAGCCAATGCTGGACAGCCTAGTCAAGAAATTGTTAAACTGTGATTGTTTTTGTATCATGATTGATGGTGCCACAGATGTGTCGGAGATGGAAAAGGAGTCCATATACATAAAATTTGTAAATGAAAGTGGTGTGACAGAGGACCATTCTTTTCGTATAAAAGATGTTGAACACGCCAATGCGGAAGGACTAAAGAAATGTCTTGAAGATGCATTTACAGAACTTAGTATCAATGATTTGAATAAAAAATTGATTGGCTTCATGGCTGATGGCGCTAGTGTTAATATGGGTAAACGCAAGGGCCTCATTGCCCTATTACAGCATGACATGGACTGGATTGTGGCCGTTCACTGTTTAAACCATAGACTCGAATTAGGTGCAACGGATGCTTTCAAGGGAACATATATAGATGAGGTAACAACAATGCTGACTAATCTTTACTACTTTTATGAAAACAGTCCAAAAAGATTAAGGGAGCTAAAGGCACTTTCCGATATCATGGCAGAAGCTGTCCAGAAACCAGAAAAAGCACACAGAACACGATGGGTTCAATTCACGCGTAAGGCATGCTTGGCATTAATCAGGTCATACCCAGTTATAGTGGCACATTTGGAAAATATGATAGAGGACTCCACAGGCAAAGGCGAAGATAAAGCTAAAGTTGTAGGCTTCCTCAGGAAGCTAAAGCACTATTAATTCGTTGTGATTCTGCTGATGTTTGTAGATTTACTTGAACCACTATCACAACTATCACTCAGCTTACAAGGAGAGAGTGTAGATTTGCTGTTTGCTCTTTGCTATTTGGAACAGTTTTTTCAGTCACTGGACACCATTCTCAATACTAGTGATAGCTCATCAGGAAAATTAGCAGTCTTGATCCAGACAGCGAACAATGAGACTGAAAGCAATGAGGACTCGGACATAACATTTTGTGAAGTTAAACTTACACATGTTAAGAAAGGCTTGGCTGACTATAAGTCCCAAAGTAAGACAATCATAGAACGGTTAAGAGACTTCATGACACAAAGATTTGGTGATCTATACAAAGACTTGTTTCAAACATTAAAGTTACTGCAGATTCAGACCTATCCGACAAGCAAAGATGAGCTGGACAACTTTGGTCAGTCTGAAATTGTTCTGGTTAAAAAATGTGCAGCATCTCAAGGCAAGACAAGAACTGTGGACATGTATTCTGCTAAACTACAAGGATCGATTTCCAAATCTGTGTGTCATTATTCAGTTCTTACTGGTGTTCCCTGCCTCAAATGCAGTGGTTAAGAGATCGTTTTCAGCCATGGGTCGTGATTGGAGAAATCGTCTCAGTGAGCCCACTATTGAATGCCTTATGCGCATTACACTTGAGGGTCCTAATGTGTCTGATTTCGACTCATCATGTGCAGTTGATAGTTTTTTTTATGTCCAAGCGTAATCCAAATGTGCAACCTTATGGTCCACATAAGCGCAAACCTGAACCACCTCTTGATGATCCATGCACTAGTAAAAGTGTGGCTATTGATACTAACGCTGAGGTGATTGTCATATCTTTGGATGAATCTGAGACAATCGAGTCAGACCATTGTGGGAATAAAAAATCCCGAGATTCTTCATCTGTCAATGAGGAGATGATATCTGATCAAGCTATCCGTATAGGGCAATATCTTATCAACATAAACTGATAATATTAAATTTATTATATTAGATTTGTTATTCACAGAGGCAGTGTTTCCTCTACCATCATGATGCCATTATATCATAATCCATAAGCAGTTTTCAAGATTGGTTCATTTCACTGTTTGTCCGACTGTACGTGACTCATGTTCTTTGACTTTCACTATAAGAGCTAAAAAAGCCTGTGATCAAACAATTTAGGTCTATGATTGCGAAAGATGCCAATCTTGAAAACTTAGATGGAAGGCTTGGTTATGGAGGCGCCATATCACATTCAGTGAATGTGGTAATGACTACCTCCATAACCAAGTCATCAATAAAAGGTCGGTCTGGATGATGATCATGTTTAATTAGTTTATGTTCTCGTTTTTAAATATATTTCTTTTAATTTGACTTTGGATTCGATTTGCAGGACCAGAGAAGACTATATTTGAAGATTTACCACTGGAATGACTGGCTCGGTTATGGAGCAAGTCATTTCAGTGGTAAATTATCAAAAATACTCTTTGGTCCTGCAAATGGGCATTCCTCAAGACCACAGCCACTACAGAGGTTGGTTTTGGCCAGCAATCATGCCCAGCATACCCATTGAAGAGTTAAAGGTTTCTACAGTTCCTGTTGGCACATTTTATTGTACACAGGATTTATACACCTGTATTATATAATAGGATTAAGAAACCCATATCCAGTCCTTGCACAATATGGAATTGCTAAAGCCTATAGGTTAGAAAAGTATGGACAATTTAAATATTATCAGGTGACTGATTCCCACTTGCAAAATAATATTTTAGTAGCCAAAATCATCATATTTTTAACATTAATTTGTCTATATTAATTATAGATAAATTTATATTAAAAATATTCATAATCTTGCCTACTAATTACATTTTTCTGCAAAATTTGGTAGGAATGTACATTGATTGTAGACGTCACAGTGACATCATAAAATGGATATGGAATTTTAAATATTATTAGACTTGGGGAAGTGTGGAATTTCATTCTGCAGGTGTATGAACCCTGGACAATACTGTAATATGCGTAAATTCAATAATTATTAACTGTTCTAAATATCGTTATGTAAGATATTTGTTGTCATCCATACATGGCCATGCAGAGATCACTAGTCAGTGAACAGACAATGTAAAGTACCAATAGTATGAGATTATGATTCTATTAGAAATCACAGACACAGATTTAGTTTTAAACTTGTCTTTTGTTCCCTAAGCAATACTCGGTTTCATTCTGAATCATAGCAAATGATGTCACTTGGCTGGTGGCATCCTGGGGCGGCCGGCAAGAAACTCCATCACTCACGCCACCGATAGTGATTGTCGGAACCCTATCGGCCGCTAGTCTGTCGGAGTCAGGTTGACTGGCCGCATAGATACTCCGTTGTGAGACCGATAGTAGAAACTCCGATATTCTGCCGGAACGTTGCCTGTCGGTGTTAATGTCCTAACATGGGCTATTTTTAGATTTTCTACAAAGCACTTGATATAAGCCGGGGCCGTTTTGCAGTAAAAAATGCATGCAGTGGGTGAACGCGTGCATTGACATGCTGTGAATGCGGGTTATAACATGGGCATGTTAGTAAACGAGACCGATTCCACCCGGTGTAAAAGTCGCCTGAATATAGCTAGCTAATAATATATGGTTACCATTGTTTATTAATGTTTATTAATAAGCTTGTTTATTAATTGTTTCTTAGCCAAAATGTCTAAACGTGCTCGAGCCGCGGATTATTCCGCCGAGGAGAAAAACGTTATAATAAACATGTTTGTACAGTACCATCACAAATTAGATGGCTTGTTTTCGAATGACTTGACAAACCAAGACAAAAAGAAAATCAAAATAGATATAGTTGAAGCTGTGAACGCTGTTAGTACGACAGAGCGAACGTGGGATAGGATCAATGACAAATGGAGCAAACTGAAGAGAGATGTGAAATCCAAGGCTGCCAACACTTTCGCGATAGAGCTAAAGAGATGGGGAAAACTGGCGGTGGAGATTACATTGGCGAGGACGATTCCAACTTGGAATTTCTCAGCGAGTTCGAGCAAAGAATTTACCACTGCATACCCGTTGAGCAAGTTAAAGGTAAGATTGGATAGTCTCTTTATTCCCCCCCCCCCCCAACCCTCTAGAACCGGGGGAGGGGGCGGAATGTACCGATCAATATATCCGTACGTCCGTTCGTCTGTCTGTCTGCACCCATTTCTTGTCAGTCCATCCGCCCCTCAGTTCATACATTTCAGGTAAATGTAGGGACTGGGGTGGGTGGGGGTGGGATGGGTGGGTATGACGTCTTCTGATGGCTCTTGTATGGGATAGCTATCATCAAGCATCCATAATTATAACAAGAGATGCATGGCGCCTGGCATCGCTCACCTGACATTAGTGTTTCTAACAATTCAGATTTGTCAACAAGATGGCCGCCGGCCAAATTGGCCTAAAACTTCATTTGAGCAATTTTGAATCCCCATGCCACAAGGATGCTTCCCACCAAATTTGGTTGAAATCCACCCAGCGGTTTTTTAGAAGAAGTCGTTTAAAGAAAAAGTTGACACCGGATGGATGGACGACAGACGGATGGAAGACGGATGGACAGACGACGGACGGCCGCCATGGCATAAGCTCACATGGCCATTCTGGCCAGGTGAGCTAAAATTAATGGCATAGATTTGTTGATGTTTTGAATACTCTTCTGACAGTTTCAATTTCTTTCCTCTGCAGGGATAGATGGTGGGTTTGCTTGTAGTTCATCGGCATTAAATGTGCCATCCGTGTCTGAGTTTGCCGTGAAGGAATCTACAATTAACCGTCCAGAGATGCCTGCCAGTCGTACGGTAACACCCGTGAGCGAGACCACGTCATTAACTGAGGAGGAACAACCATCCACACACCCCTGGCGCAAAATGCTTGTACAAAGACCTGTCAGAAATCATCAAAACCATCAAACAGCAGAAAACGTCTCGTCGCGCCAGAGTCGGATGAAAGTCCTCATGAAATTACTTCTTCAGAATACTATAGAAGGATGCTGGACATTGAGCAGCAAAAACTGAACTTGGGACAGCAAACTTTTCAGTTGAGAAAGTGGTACTACGAACAAAAGCTGAAAGCACTATCATCAAAATCAGTTCCTCATACAAGTTCCACTTCCTCTGAGAACGAATATCAGCTAACAGAACTCACTCCTGTACAGCCCCTTGAATTAAAACACCAAGGATTGGGTTCTTTCATACATATTATTTTAATACTTATCAAACTTAAATGCCATGTAATCCTTCACATCTCGGCCAAACATATTACAATGTCACTGTAATAACATGCTATTTTCTGTTATCGTCATAATAAATCTCATAACACAGAACTCAGATTTAGTCTAATCAAATCATTAATTGCGGTTGAAAATTCGACGGACGATTTCAGCCCTCGCACGGACACCATCGTTACCTGCATTTAGATGGTCAACGTAGGGAGCGTGAACATTATGTTCGTTGATTACATCATCATCAATTTCTTCTTCAAAGTCAAGCCCGTGAGAAATAGCAAAATTATGTAGTGCTCCACATGAAGCAATAATTCTTGAGGCCCGTGGTGGCTGAAACATTATCGGTTTGGTTAGACACCTCCAGCGCATTTTCAACACTCCATTGCATCGCTCAATTATGGACCGGATGTGTTTGTGTCGTCTGTTGAATCTTTCTTCGGCTTGGTTCGCAGAATTCAAAAATGGAGTCAGCAGCCACTTTCTCAAGGGATAACCATGTATTGGTGAGTTCTACATTCTCAAATCTGTCCCAGATATGGGAATTATGCAAAATGAATGCATCGTGGGTCGAGCCTGGCCATCTTGCATCAATGTCGAGAATATTTAGGTTGGCATCACATATGATCAGCGTATTGATGGAGTGAAATCCCTTTCTGCATACGTAGACGCCTTCATTAGCAGGAGTAAAAGGGCTGTGAATTGGAACCTGACTTCCGTCAATGAGACCGAGGATACAAGGAAATCTGTATCTTTCGTAGAACCTTTGTTTGGCTTGTAAAACCGCCTCAGCGTGGGGCCACTGAATAAAACGGTCCATTCTGTCACAAATCGCCTGCGCAACAGTGTGAATACATCTACTTGCAGTTCTTGGACCAACACCATGCACATCTCCTACCATTGGCAAAAATCCGCCTTGTGCAAAGTACCGCACAGCTATGCTCAGCTGCAGAGAAGGATCTAATGATTGTGATCTGAAAAAAAACCACAACAAATTATTCATGTACTTGCCCATGGACTACGCATGAGGGACCCAATATACGCAATAGAAATGTACACCACCACCACCACCCCCACAACCACCACCACCACCACCACCACCACTACCACTACCACTACTACTACTACTACTACTACTACTACTACTACTACTTTGAAGAAACGGACGAAACAAAGGCAAGTCAATGAGCCGATATAGAGGAAGACTTTTCAAACGAACGTATCCGCTGATTAATGAGCGCACGTTCATTTATGTAGGTGCAGATTTAATCCCAGTTCAGTCCGATTCAATACCATGCCCAATTATATCCATGTACAACTGAACAAACACGAGCCATCGGCAGATGGTATATATCCCAGACGCCGCCTTTAACTGAGATATGTGAAGAAATGGATTGACAGACAGACGGATGAACATATCAACACACAACTAACACATGCACATGTTCACGTGGTGATGGAATCACCTACCAAGGTCATACAATCGCAGGTGAACTAATAAGAAATGGAGACAGATGGAAGGACTGACTGATGGAAGGACAGACAGACACGCATGATGATCGATATGCCCCACACCATTTCCACCCACCCCACCCCGCCTTGGGATAAAAAGTGTAATAATATTTGATTACCTGTGAGTGTATCGTTCAAGTTCGGGTCCAAAATATCCAACAATTCTCCGAAAATTTCTTTCGTAAATCTGTATTTATTACGGAAATGTTGCTCACTAAATTGCTCGAATGGGTTGACACGAGGGCGGAACACTCTCTCATTGCCTTGAAACTCGTCCAAACCCTCGAAAAATACGTCTGCACCCACTCGCCACATGTTGGGAAATGACTATCGTACCACTAGAGCTGGCTTTTTTACCGACAGCCAAATCTCCTAACGGACTTGAGTCCGATAGGGTATCTGAGTTTGTCGGTGTTTCTGTGCGCCCTCTTCAGACAAGGTCTATCGGATCGGGTAGCTGTAGGACTTTCGGTGCGCCCACTATCGGCATTTGACAACATAGAAACACCGTTACGGCCGACAGTGGCTCCGCTAGACCCCGACAGTTACTGTCGGAGTTTCTTGCCGGCCGCCCCTGGTGTATTATAAATTGGCAGTGGATGCCATGTTTCCGAAAGCATCCAATTGAACATGCTGCAGCTCTCTGGGAAATTATTTCCTCCATTTTCAAGTTCTTTTGATTAAGTCATCATGTAACTAATGTATCTCAAAATGGTCAGTGGAAGTCAAGCCTCAGATTTGGTACAATAAATTCTTCTGGTGGAGGAGTTTTATTTATTGTGCAATCATTGCAACATTCCAATTCAAGCTTGAAGATGTCTCAGTTATCACCTGTCAAAGTTATAATAAAATTGATTAAATAAAATTCATGACAAGATAATTGAGCATTCGTCTCAGACATAATATCTGAATTAGAGTCAGTGCTGAGTCACAATGTAAAAATAGTTTTAATTGATTGCCATCATGAGACTCATTGTACTGTCACAACTATTCTTTGCTGCATTAATTCATGTGTCATAATCATAATAAGGATGTTTACTTTGGTCCTATGTTCCCGGAATATCACACAGTTTGTTTGCTATGCAAGTGCTATGAACTGCTATGAATTATTTGATTTGTTTAGCAGTCACTGCTACGCAATTTTTTTCAAACAAAATATACCCTGGAGTGTCAGGCTATCCAACTTCAAGCTCGACTGCGTTTGCTCAGGAGGAAGACGAAGGCCCTCGTCTTGTAGAGCTTTCGCAGGTAGCCACGGAGGAGGATTGGTCAGACGCTTGTCAATGGCTGATAAGCGTCAGGCCAGACCTTCCCGTGGAACAGTCGGCTAGCCAGCGAGACCACCGGCCATGGTTAGCTGGTAAGTCAACTGTTAGCGCCATGCCATCTCTGCCGCTAGCAGAGCATATCGTTGATATGTTCTCGGCGGCGGAGGCGTCCATCAAGGTGAATGGACGTCTCGCGAGGTTGCAAAGCGCTGCCACATCGTACCCATGGAGTATCAGAGGTACGGTGTGGTACCTAAGCCAGGCGTTGATGACCGCGCGGCTTTAGGTGAAGATACGCGGCCAGGCTCCCGTTCTGACACGGGAGCGCTGTGTTCGAACGCGCTGCGTTCGGCCAATACCGCGTTGCGTGATGCGGAAGAGAGTGGGAGAGCGTCTATTGCGGCGCTTTCTCACGTCTCCCCAGCTGTTGCAAGGGGTAGTGACAGCATCCGCATCACGCCAGCCGAGCCCGATCACGGTCCAGAGAGCCATCCAGGATGGTATCAACCTGGCTCTGGATTGTATGACTCGGGCTGTGACCAGAAGTGTCCGGGCGAGGCTCACGTTTGCATTGGATAACCTGTGCCCGTCCCTGGACCTGTACAATAGGCTTCTGCGTACGCCTATGGCAGGTCCTGGTCTCTTTGGAGGTGAGACCAAGGTGCGTGCGGTGCTGGTCGTGGCGCGCGAGGATCTGGTCATGGTAATCATGCCTGATGGGCCGGTTACCACGGTGAAAACCACTCTTCCGGCAAAGGAGACACTGCCACTCTTGCACTCCTTATGTCCACCTCTCTCCCTAGGTGGTCCAGTGGAGGCCCGGTTGACCCGCCACAAGCAAGAGTGGGAACGGTTGACTCAGGACCGTTTAGTCTTGCGATGGCTTTCAGTCGGGTATCATCCCGATTGGATGACAGGCCCACCATCGCGACTGTGTCTGGTGCCAATCTGGACTCAAATTCCGAGAGATCCAGATCAAAGGTTGTGTATAGAGGAGGAAATAAACTCCCTCATACAAAAAAGAGCAATTCAGCCGGCACAAAAGTGTCCGGGCTTCTATTCAACCGTGTTCTTAGTAACAAAAAGCACCGGAGGGGGGAGACCAATTCTCAACCTCAAGCCTTTGAACAAGTTCATAGAGACACCCAGTTTCAAGATGGAGTCTGTGAAGTCGGTGTTGGCGGGGTTGGAGAGGGGAATGTGGACAGTTTCAATAGATTTGAAGGATGCTTATTTCCACATCCCTATAGCGAGGAGTTTCCGTCGCTTCCTGAGATTTGCATTCCAGGGCAGACAGTGGGAATTCAGGGTGTTACCCTTCGGAATTTCCATGGCTCCTCGGGTTTTCACCAGAGTGGTTCTTGCGATTACAGCATACCTCCGCAGGAGAAGCATAGCAGTCCACACGTACATAGACGGCTGGCTGTTAAAAGCACACAACCGAATCTGGAGATAGTTTTGAAAACTCTCACAGACTTAGGCTGGATAATCAATTTCCAAAAATCAGAGCTGACTCCATCCCAGAAGTTTGTTTACCTGGGAATGTTCTTCGATCTAGAGACAGGATATGTTTATCCTACTCAGGAGAGGGTTCAGATACTCATCTCAGTAATACAGTCAGTGTGCAACAGTCGTCATGTCCTGGCACAGGTCTACTTGAGAATGCTGGGGTTGATGGTTTCTCTGGAACCGGTCATTCCTCAGGCGGCCTTACGCAGGCGGCTGATCCAGTTATTTCTCATGACGCAATGGACCCAGAGTACAGGTTCACTGGACTCGAATGTGTCAGTGTTGGCGCCTCTAATTCACCACCTGCAATGGTGGTTGAAGACAGAGAATCTCTTGGCGGGGGTTATGCTAACCCCTCCTCACCCTCAAGTAACTGTGTATACAGATGCTTCGATGGAGGGATTAGTCTAGAATTAAGGAGGGCTTTTCTGAGCAAGCAGCCATGTTTATGGCTAAAGCCAGGAGGGGGTCAACCGCCAGAGCATATAATTATAAAACCAACAGATTTGCAGAATGGTGCTCAAAAAGATGTATTGATCCAATGGATTCATCTATTCAGGTAGTAGCTGATTTCCTCTGTCACCTGTATGATGCCTATAGCCTCAAGCCTAACTCTATTGCTGGTTATAAATCAGCTTTAATGACAGTTATCCTTTGCTTGACTAATAGGGGAAGTGATGAAGTAAGTACATTAAATGTATTAATTAAAGGCATGGGCAATCTAAGACCAAGGAATCCCCCTGTGATTCCATCTTGGAGTTTATCTCTAGTGCTTCAGGTACTAGGTGATAAGCCTTTTGAACCACTTAGTTCCATTTCTATGAAAATGTTGACTCTTAAAACTGTATTTTTAATTGCTGCGGCCTCGGCTAGGCATAGGAGTGAAATGCATGCCTTATCAGCCGAGGAAGACCATTTCGTGGTTACAGGGGAAGGCCTTAAGCTTCTAACTAGGATTAATTTCTTGGCTAAAAACCAGTCTTTGAAATATCCACGTCAACCTATTTTTTGTCCGGGGTGTAGTGACTTCCACTGCCCTATTTAATGGGGTCCCTGTGGATGACATTATGTCAGTAGCTCAGTGGCACTGTGGGTCAAGTTTTACAGACCATTATCTCTGTGACCCCTCAAATCCTCTCGCCTTATCGATTTTGAAAAACTAATCAGGTGTACTTTTTTGATGAGGCTTCCTCATTACTTGTATATATCACAATTAATTAATGGGAACAACCACTTTGGGACTGCATCAGCCTTCACCACTGGGGAGATGTCAGCAGCCAAGTTCAACAAGGTCAGTCTTGTTTATGTGTTGTTCATTGTTAATTGTATTGTCACGTGACCCTTTGTTATTAAAATGGTGATGGTATGTGTTTTATGTGGTTCATTATTGAGAATATACGAAAATGGAGCTTTTTCGTCTCTTGTCCTATAGTACATGGCACTTGTACGTAGAGAGCGTATGGGACATTGAGGTCATTCGAGTCTTCCTCCCAGGAAGGGGGAGGTGGGGAGCACATATGACATTCGGTCATCTCTCATCCATCGGTTTGTGTTAGCCGATGTTTATCTAATCCTGACTGTGTTTCACACAGTTTCAGAAGTTTAAGTGCCTTAAACGCAGAAAAGCGCATGTGGAAAAGCTGGTCTCCCTCCCGCCGAATTCCCTGTCGAATTCTGGCAAAAACAAAGAGTATTAGGGAGTAAGTATCCTCTTGAAGTGAAATAAACGAAATCATGGATTTCTTTTTTCACGAGAGAGTTGATTACCTCCCTAATACTGACCCGGCCTCTCCACCCCACAGAGGCCCTGTCTTCAGGCTCTTGTTGGTTGCATGTGTCAGCCAATAAATTAGTCAGAGGAAGTGCTAGTCTGCGCATGCGTGGTGGTGGGGTTGGCATCCGCCTGACTGCCCTCTGACTCCCTGCCCAGTAGGGGCACCTAACTGTTTTAATCTGAGTGTTTATTGAGTGAGAGCCGATATTTAGCAATATCAAAGAGTATTAGGGAGGTAAGTATCAACTCTCGTGAAAAAAGAAATCCGTGATTTCGTTTATTTTTCGACCTGTTTTATCAAGGTATGCAAGCATCTCCGAAGGTATAGCCTCTTCTGGGATCTCACGATTATAGAAGATGGGAGACATCTCCTCGAACTTTAGCCATAACACTTTAGGTACCTCGATGTCGACCTCAGCAAACCTGAACCAATGATCCGCTAGCAGATCCTGCTTAAAGCGTTCAATATCACTGCTTACACGCCCACCCCACTGTCATACAGTTTCTTTACCACAAGGCATTGCTTGGGCCATGGTTGACAAATATAGAGGATTTGCATCATAACCAAGGAGACGTTGACATACTCGCTTACTTTGGCGAATTCGGGTAACCCCAGACTCGTGATATCTCGTGAGCACAATGCTCGGACCCCCAACAACAGCACCCTTTAACATCTAGTAAGCTTCCTTGCCTGGAGTGTAAAGGCTAATATCCGGCTCATGTTCAGCAGTACCACGAAGTAAGTACTGAAGCGACACACCAGGAAGTGACACCGCATCCTTCAGAATGTCTATACCTCATTCTGTGTAGAATTCTCGCATCTTCTCTAAGGCTTCGATGAACGGGCTAACATCCAAGTTGTTGTAATATCGCAACCAGTCAGCAAACGTCTTCATCCCCAGATCTCTGAAGGTCGGCTTACAAGCGTTCCACTCTGACAACTCGAGAAGGTAACCCCCTTTGAGCTTGGACCACCACGCAGGATAATCAGGTAGTCCAGGATAGTCAAGCTTCTCAGGTGACTCGAACCATTCATAAGGTAACCAGCTCTTCTGTTGCATGCAACCGTAGGCTTTGATCCATTTCTCATAAGAAACCCCTGGGCCGAGGTAGTTGATTACATCGAGAAACCTCAGTTCAGGCGTAATGAGGAACATTGTCTGGCTAGCCTTCTTGGCGACTTTCACTGTTCCTTTGGACGAAGTAGTAAGTTCATCCGTGAAGTACTTCTTGATGAGGTTCAGGTCGTACCGCCCAGAGTTGAACCCGAGCACAGGCACCTGGTCACACCACTCATTGATAAGTCGCTGCTGTCGTCTTGGTAACTTGTCCAAGTCTGCGGGTAGATACTGTGACCGAACCCTTGTACGGATCGTGGAGGCTCGTAGTTGGATCTCCTGCATGAACTCTGAGATCAGCACTTTGGAGTTAGCATTGCAGAGGTGAGTTGGCGAGCTCATGCTACCGTCTAAGGAGCAGCCGACTGACACCGAGATTGGTATGTGGGCACTCTCGATCGTGAGACTGTAGGGTGGGTCTTGATCCCATCTAGAAGGGCTTCAAAGTCCTAGACAATAAAGTGTGGGTATGGTACTGTCCGCATAGGGGTGTGGAAGCTTGGACAGCGCTTTATACAGCACTCCCACTGTACCACAAGCGTGCATCCAGATGCTCTCAGTTTCTCATCTCTCGCGACCATCTTGCGGTATCTTTGATCAGCATCCTCACCTCGCTGGTGTTGTGAACATCCATGCCAGTGACAGCCATGAAAGTGGTATACTGTGTCGGTTGTTGGATCATAACCATCTACGGGAGCCCTCGATCCAACGCTCACCACCGTGACCACACTTTGCGTGGTGTATATGAATTCCACAGTTTCTCGACTCAAATTCAATCCAACGAGTAGCCGCAGAACTGGCCGGTTGGTATAGATAGAAGGCCTCATATGGTGACTGCGGTGCCACTACCTTCTCCCCAGGGCAATCGATGGGTTTTTCCCCCTGTACAGCGGTCAGCATGGCGATGGAGACTACATGCGTGGGTGAACTGCTGTTGACAGTGCCCACAGCAGAAAGTCTGGGACAGCTTGGAGATGTCCTTAATGAAGAAGGCGCGGTGGTCGTACACTCCTATTGTCATGATGGTCGGATAGTGTGCAGGTTTCCTGGTCAGATGCCAGCTACCCTCTTCAGTGGGCTCATAAACATGAATCCCTGTCTTCGCAAATAACTCTACCTTGTCCAGCTGGTCTAGGGACGTCTTTGGTACATCAGCCACAGGCCTGTTTAGGCCATAGAACTGTTTAACAAGCTCTCGTGCAGGAGCTGTACTTCTATCAACTCTTGCACCCTGCTTGACTGCTAGACATCTCCAGAGGCACATGTTATCTTTGTAGGTATCGAGTGCCACCATTCCCTTCCTCCATCGGAGCCAGACCGGGATGGGGCCTGTCCCTAGCAGAGGCTGGCAGTCGATGACAACCTTTACCTCAACGTTGATTGATCTGATGAAGGCCCACACGGTATTGGGCCGATCGATAGTGTCTGGGTCGAGGCAGTCTTGCTCTCTGCCCTTCACCCAAGTCTGGATCTCCTAGTGTATTCATCCAAAGACTCCCTGGAGCATTCTTGTGGAAGAGCATTACCCTACCATCCTTGATGTGGCGGATTCGATAGGTGTGGGTATACTGAAGGTAGAAGGCGTTCTGAACAGTCCACAGCTTCTCCATGATCCGACCTGTAATGTCTCCTTCTAGCCCTCTAAAGAATGTCCAGCATACTGTTCGCCGTCCTCTCTCCTCTGTCTCTCTCTCACTGAGACACTCGTTGAGAATCTGCTGACCTTCTCGCCTCATACTCCGGGCTAGGGTTTCAGATCTCGGTCCCCTCATTAATCGTCTTCTGATTCAGTCTAGAAGAGGTAGGCATTCTTGTGGATGGCTTACAATCCGAGTTGCTACAGCTTTGGCCTGTAATCTGACATTCGTCTCCTCATACAACTGACGACTCTCACGGAGCAGCTGTGCTTTCTTGTGAGGGTTCCATGGATCCTCAGAGGTGAGCACCGGAAACCTCCCTGTCTGTTTTGCTCGGGAGAGTCGCTTTCCCCACTCCTCGGCATTGGCGTGTGCAATCATCTGGAGCAGGTCGGCTTTGCGGGCCTTAGAATAGCCTCTAAGACCGAATTGCTTTGCCATCACTCGAAGCTGTGTTGCAGTAACCATGATGCAAGGTCTATATTTAGATCTTAAACATTTCTGACTTACAGTAACCCTGATGCAAGGTCTATATATTAGAACTTAAACCTTTCTGACCATCTTCGAGGGTGTTACAGTAAGTGGCGATCAGTACCTGTGGGTGGTGTATATCCTTGTGGATGCCTGTCTCTAAATGGGCATTCAGACCCTATTATGTGTGGTGATCAGTACCTGTGGGTGGTGTATATCCCTGTGGATGCCTGTCTCTAAATGGGTGTTCAGACCCTATTATGTGTGGCGATCAGTACCTGTGGGTGGTGTATATCCCTGTGGATGCCTGTCTCTAAATGAGTAGCATGACACGTTTTAGTTCTTCCATAGCTAAACTGAACGTTCTCCTGGCACAGACCTTCTTGTAGTTCAATCTGTTGGAATGTTTACGCCCCCCCCACATGCTTTCTATAGTCCACAGTCTGTATAAATACCTGCCCCGCATCCTCTGCGCGGCTTCGGCTCAACAGCAGCCTTCTGAATCTGAGCATTGTGTGTCGCACAATATTCTCCAACACAGTTCCTTAAGCATCGAAAAGGCTTACCTCGCATAAGCCATTTGCATGTATTATAATGCATGTTTGATAAAGTCTATATCAAGATCTTAAACCTTGGACTGATGGGTGTAGGGCCTGGGTATGTATTTGTGGTTCTCCCGGACAGTGGGGTCCACACGGGAGTTTTATATTCTTGGCCATATTTGTGGTTCTCCCGGACAGTGGGGTCCACACGGGAGTCTTATATTCTTTGCCATGGCCATTTCTCTAAATGGAAATCCAGTTGTCTAAATGGATTTCCAGTTCAGGGAGGTGGTACTTTTCTACTACCGGCTATACTACTACTTTGGCTATGCTAAGGTGTGGGCGTCGAACACATCAGGTATTCAGCTTGAGCGTGCGTAGAGCACGACTCCTGTCGTCACAGCTGCACTGTCGATGCTTCATAGTCGAGTGTCGGCTCAGATATCTTTACAGCCTCGTAGTACTCATCGAGACTCTCATTTGCCTCTTTGATGCTCTTGTTGGCCTGAGCTCGGAGTTGTCGTCGGCGTGCCTCCCTCTGGCGCATATGCTCGAGTGCTTTGCTGTACTCAAACTTCTCCTTAGACAGCTTGTCCATCGCCTGGTTATGATGCTCACGCTCGACCTCTGCTGCCTTCTTGTCAGCGAAGCTGAGTCCCCAGTTCGCTAAGGCAAACACGCCCGCATTCAAGATTGCGGATGCCATGCTATAGACTACAGTTTAAAGCTACTATATAGCTGCCCCAGCGATGGATCAGCGATGTATGAACAAGAGGCTGATCCAGTCGAGGATATAGATGACGAGGACTATGAGGAGGAGGATTATGATGCAGACTACGATGTCGGTGGTGAGTATGATGATGTAGAGCCAAGCTAGTACACAAAGCGAAAGGAGTCTATCGCACTTAGGTAAAAGGTTCTATCGGTCCACTGGCAGCAGTTGGGGCTCTGATCGCTCTGTTCACAGCGAAGGCTGGCGAGACGGTCCGCAAGATCACCAACAATGCTCTCCATGGTGTAGAGAAGATTTCTATAGCCATACCAGCCATCGCCGCAGGAGTGGGTACGTTCTTCGGAGTCGCAGGCCCTTGGCTACCGTACGTTGCCATAGCGCTCGCGGCCATCTTGGCCGCCGAACATTTAAGCCGTACTATATAAGGATGTCGTCTCTGTACGACCTGGTCAAGTCCCTTAACTTCCGGGGGTTGGTCGATAAACTACCGTTCAGTGAGGATCCGGCAGAGATTAGATGCCAGTGTACGGAGGTGTTTGAGGAGGTCTTCAGTGATGGTCAAATGAATGACAGCCATCTTTTCGTCTGTTTAGAGTTCACCCAGGCCATGCGTGACAGGATGGGAGTGGACGTCACTGATGAAATCCGGGAGTTTATCAACCGTCTTTCTTGAGGAACTCTTCTATCAGCCTGGTGGATATTACCGTGAGCCCCCTCAACTACTCGAGGCTGCACGTCGCAAGGGCCACACTTCACATTGGAGACAGTTAGCCAGTGGCTCAGCCACCAGGCGATGTGGCAGATATACAGACCTCGTCCACGGAACATCAAGCATGCCCATTTCGAGGAAACTGTCCCGAACAGAGTTCACCAGGCAGATGTTCTATTCCTTCCACACGACTCGGTTGGTCGTAAGACCCACAAGTATGCCCTCACCATCGTCAATGTCACCAGCAGGTACAAGGCAGCAGTGCCGCTCACAGACAAGTCAGCTGGCCAGGTGGCCCAAGCATTCCAGGGTGTCTACGAGGCTTCGGGAAAATCCCCTCCAGTGGCCGGAATTGTTGCAGGTGGATGAGGGTAAGGAGTTCAAAGGTGAGACTGCAGCCCTGATGTTGAAACACAGTGTGGCAGTTAGGCAAGGTGAGGTAGGGCATCACCATGCCCAGGCTATCTGGCAGAGAGACTGTTCCCACACCAATACACCAATACAATAATAGAGTATGGGTGAGAGGGCTGCCTGCTGTGGTGGAGAGACCCAATGCTGAGGTTACTAGGCTAATCGGGAAGAAGCCGGTAGAGGCTATCAGACACTCCAGCAGAGCAGCTCTAGAGGAGCGAACAAGGGAGGGAGTGCCTACCACATGATGCTCTGGTTCGGTACCTGTATGAGCCTGGTGACCTGGAAGGTGGTCGACGGCGTGCAACAGATCCTAACTGGTCGATAGATGTTAACAGGCTTGACAGGTATGTGGAGGCGGAGGGGTGGCCTACACTGTACTACCTGGCACGCCAGCACGGAGTGCCTAGGCGACCATTTGTCGTAGAAGAGCTTCAGCTAGTCCCTGCAGACACACAGCTACCACCACCTAGGGTGCTAACATGATACTCGATGGGCTCGGTATGGACACCATCTGGCGGCACATGGCGCTTATCATAGTAAGCGGAAAGTCCGAGTTTTTCCTGCTCATACGTCACCATACCATGGTTGCGCATGCGTAGGCCTCAGTTTTTAGCTCTGTCCACCCCGCCATGTGCCAAGAGACCTCATTCTGTAGCTTTGACATTCCCTTAGCCGAGCACTTACTTGCAGCTGCGCTCTCCACGTAGTAGCATTTGGAGCAGAGAGCGATACCACGAGAGCCTTCGAACTCGAGTTTGAACAGCCCCGGAAGTCTGTCCAGGCCATTTGTCCCAAACTAGCCTGTCCTGGTTATGAGCCTGGTACTCTGCTCGCCTCTCGAGGCGAATGACGTCGAGGTTGGAGCCTGCTATAGCGCTATGCGCGGAGTCAGTGTCCATCTGCAGGTACTCAAAGCTGTCACGAGCTACGTAGCGATCGAGGAAGTCGTAGTAGAACTCCAGCATTCGCAGCTTCGCAAGCTCATAAACGGCTATCCCCACCTGGAAGGGCTTTCGAATTGTGATTCTCAGCTTGCGACTCTGGAGCTCGTATGACTCACCGATCTCGAGATCTTCGAACCACGCACTACACAGGGCCTTGTCTACCACACGTTCATCCTTCGTGATGCTGGTGTTGCTATGACGTTCTAGGGCCTCGATGAGCTTCCCCTAGGCACTGTTGCCGAGGAGTTTGAAGAGCTCTGCCAAGAGCACTTTGCTTTTATCTACATCTCCCTAGCAGCGGGCCTCCGTAACATTCTCCACGAACCACTCGAATGGGCGCTTGACCTCAGGCTATGGTGTGGTATACAGCTGTGATCTCCAGGCCATGAGTTCTTCTTGCCAGAGAGGGTACCGACCATCTTCTGGGTGGTGGGCCGCTTCCTCCATGTTCATGTTCACCCTAGATATGCCAGCATCTCAGAAGAGATTGCCTCTACCGGGATCTCGTGGTGATAGAAGAGAGGAGACATTTACTCAAACTTTTCCCACAGAGCCTTGGGGACCTCTATATCCACCTCAGCAAACCCAAACCAGCTGTCTGCTAGGAGAGCCTCCTTAAAGCTAGCTACACGACTAGCACCAGACCAATGGCGCACTTACCACATGGAATCTCTTTGGCCATCATTGACAGGTACAGAGCATTTGCGTCATAGCCGAGTAGACGTTGGCAGACATGCTCACTCTGGCGGATTCGAGTCACACCGGCCTCATGGTATCTGGTGAACACGATGCTGGGACCTCCAACAACAGCACCTTTCAGCATCTCGTAGGCTTCCTTGCCCGGTGAATAGAGTCTAACATCCGGCATATGCTGAGCGGTTCCACATAGGAGGTACTGCAGTGACACACCTGGGAGAGTCTTTGAGGATGTCTATTTCTCGTTCTGTGTAGAACTCCTGCATCCGCTCTAGGGCTTCGATGAATGGACTAACGTCCAGGTTGTTGTAGTATTGCAGCCAGTTGGCGAATGTCCGCATTCCATGGTCACTGAATGTCTGGTTACACTGTTCCCACTCTGATCGCGTCAAGAGGTAGCCACCATTGAGCTTAGATGTCGATGCTGAGTAGTCAGGAAGCCCTGGATAGTTGAGCTTTTCATGTGTGTCAAACCATTCATACGGGAACCAGCTCTTCTGCTGTGTACACCCGTAAGCTTTGACCCATACCTCGTACGAGACTCCTGGGCCAAGGTAATTCAGCACATCGAGAAACCGTAGCTCAGGGGTTATGAGGATCATGGTCTGACTAGCCTTCTTGGCAACTTTCACTGTACCTGTACTGTCAGTCAGCTCATCGACAAAGTACTTCTTGATGAGCTTCAGGTCATACCGCCCAGAGTTGAACCCCAGTACAGGCACTTGGTCACACCACTCGTTGATCAGTCGCTGCTGTTGCTTTGGGAGCTTGTCTAGGTCTGTCAGTATGTACTGTTCCCTAACCCTTTTCCGGATTAGATATGCTCGCCGTTGGATCACCAGCATGAACTCTCTGATCAGTTCTTTGGGGTCAGGATTGCAGAGGTGAGTGTGCTCACTCGTGGCGCCATCTAAGGAGCAGCCAACTGACACAGAGATAGGTATGTGAGTACTCTCGATCATGAGAGTCTCCGTAGGATGAGTCTTGATACCATCTAGGAGTGCTTCGAAGTCTTAAACTATGAAGTGTGGGTATGGGACAGTCCGAACTCGTTTAGGGACACTTGGACAGCATTTTATACAGCACTCCCACTGTACCACAATCGTGCATCCAGATGCTCTCAGCTTCTCTCTCAGGACTGTCTTGCGGTATCTTTGTTCGGCATCCTCACCTCGCTGGTGTTGTGGGCACCCGTGCCAATAACAGCCATGGAACTGGTAAACGGTGCTGGTGGTCGGATCATAACCATCTACGGGAGCACCCTCAATCCAACGCTCGCCACCGGGCCCACACTCTACATGGTGTATGTGTATGCCTCTGTTTCTCGACTTATAGTCGATCCAACGAGTAGCCGCTGAACTGGATGGTTGGGGTGGATAGAAGGCTTTCTCATACACAGACTCAACCTTCTCGCCAGGACACACGATTGTTGTTTTGCTGCCTGTACAGTGATCAGCATGGCGTTGAAGATTGCATGCCTCTGTAAACCTCTGCTGACAGTGACTGCAGACTAGTGTATGTGCCAGCTTAGAGATGTTCTTGATGTAGAAGGCGTGGTGGTCCCACACTCTGATGGTCATGGTGTCACGGTAGTGAGCCGCTTGCCTGATCAAATGCCAGGTGCCCTCTTCGGTTGGTTCATACACGCGAATCCCGCTCTTGGCGAAGAACTCTACCTTGTCCAGCTGATCCAGCGAGGTCTTGCGGGCATCGGGTACTGTCACTGTCTTGCCGTAGAATTGTATGGCAAGCTCTCGTGCAGGAGCTGTACTTCTATCAGCTCTCGCTCCTCGGTGGACTGCTGTCCCTGTAGGTGTCGAGGGCAGTCATACTCTTCTTCTGTTGTAGCCAGTCTGGGAAGGGGCCTGTCCCAAGCAGAGGGTGGCGGTCGATGACAGCCCTGACCTCGACGTTGATTGATTGAATGAAAGCCCACTTGGTGTTGGGTCAATCGATATTGTCTGTGTCGAGGCGGGCTTGCTCTCTTGCTTCCACCCAGTCCTGAGCTACTCCTATCGTGTTCAGCCACAGGCTCCTGGAGTATTCTTGTGGAAGAGCATCACCCTACCGTCTTCGATGTGACAGATGCGATAGGTATGAGTGTAGCGGAGGTAGAAGGCGTTATGGACAGTCTGCTGGATCTTTTTCAGGTCTCCTTCTAGACGTCTGAAGAATGTCCAGCGTACTGACCGGCATCCTCTATCCTCTGCCTCCCTTTCACCGAGACGCTGGTCGAGAATGTGTTCGCCTTCTCGCCTCATGCTCCGGGCTAAGGGTTCAGACCTCGGCCCCCTCATCACTCGCTTAGTGATCCTGCGTATGGAGGTGGTATCATTTTAATTCCGACACTACTACTCTGAGGATTCCAGTGAAAGAACCCTTGATATCCCATCTTCAGTGGTGGTTATCAGATCAGAATCTCCTGCGAGGTGTTCCTCTACAACCTCCTCAACCACAGATGTACATCTTCACAGATGCGTCGATGATGGGGTGGGGAGCAGTACTGGTTAATCTTTCAGTGTCAGGGGAATGGGATCGGACCAATGCGCAGAAGCACATAAATGTTCTCGAATTATTTGGGGTGGCATTAGCACTTGGAAATTTCGAGAACTTAATCCGAGACAAGATTGTCCTAGTAAGGACAGACAACTCAACAGTGGTGTCTTATTTGAACCGCCAAGGCGGGACGAGATCACCAGAGTTGCGCATGATGATATGGGACCTTCTGCTGTGGTGCCAAGAGAGGAATATTATTCTTCGGGCGGCACACATTCCAGGAAGATTGAACATCCTAGCAGATGCTCTCAGTCGAAGGACGGTTTGTCGTCCGACGGAATGGCAGCTCAACCAGTCAGTAGCGGAGGTTCTTTTCAAACATTGGGGCAAGCCAAATGTGGATCTATTTGCGATGAAAGAAAACGCAAAGATGGTCACATACGTGTCACCAATCCCGGACCCGCTAGCTTTAGCAGTAGACGCACTGGCGATAAATTGGAAAGGAATGTATGCGTATCCTCCAACAATTATCATCTCAAAAGCTCTGGCAAAGATAAGAGAGGGCATATGCCAAGTACTACTGATCGCCCCTCATTGGCCAGGCCGATCATGGTTTACAGATCTGCTGGACCTTCTGGTCTGCATTCCAGACAGAAGGGATCTGATTCTTGAGAACAAAGGTCTGTATCTCCACGACAGACCGGAAATGTTCCAATTGACTGCATGGATGTTATTAAGCAGCGAGCAATTGAGAGTGGCTTTTATGAGCAAGCAGCGAAGTTTGTCGCTTCAGCCAGAAGAGGATCAACCACCAAGATATATAATTATAGAATCAACAAATTTGCAGAGTGGTGTAAGGGAAGAGATATTAATCCCTTCTCTGCATCTGTTCAACACGTAGATTTTATCTGTCATTTATACGAGGTTGACAAACTTGTACCTTCAACCCTAGCAGCATATAAGTCTGCATTAGCTTCAGTTGTTCCCAGTCTGGCCACTGTAAGAGTGGAGACCGACACTTTAAATGAAGTTATTAAAGGAATGAGCAATTTGCGACCCAGACAGCCAATTCCTATCCCAGCATGGAATCTATCTCTTGTTCTACAGGGTTTAGGGCATGCTCCCTTTGAACCAATTAATGTAGATCTATAGATATTAAACTGTTAACTATTAAGTCAGTTTTCTTGGTAGCAGCAGCATCGGCGAGAAGGAGAAGCGAAATACATGCGCTTTCTGCCGAACAAGGCCGTTTGTCGTTACGGTTGAAGGTTTAAGACTATTACCACATCTTTGTCTCCTGTCAAAGAATCAGTCACTTAAATATCCAGGACAGCCGATCAATTTGCCAAGTTTAATTAGGCCTGACCCGAATTCTTCTGCTTGGTGTCCTGTCAGATGTCTAAAAATGTATAAGAAACGTACTGAGGAGTGAAGAGGTGACCCGAAATCTCTGTGGTTATATCTCAAAGCTCCACATCTTCGCGCCTCAAAAGATACCATTTCTCGATGGATTGTCGATGCTATTCAGATGTCGCATAAAATCGCTACAGGAAAGCAGATTGATCGTGCGAACGCCCATCAGGTCCGAGCACTAGCAGCATCATCGCCCCTTTATAAGGGTGTCTCTTTAGAGGAGGTGATGTCTGTAGCACAAGTGCATGCCGAGTGGTCATTCACTGATTTCTACCTTAGTGATATCTCCAGCGCACTTAATCCAGTAGCCGTCGCCAATTTGTCGAATCTTAACTAAAGCCATGTCCGACCACTGTTTACGCATATGTCATAGGGTTCTTCCACATGCTTTGAGCAATGGTGATGCACATGATCTGTGAACGACTGTGGATTGGGCGGAGCTCCTGTGATGATCAAGAAAGACCAAGCACTCAGAAAATGGTGAGTGTCTTCTTAATTTAAGTGACTAATATTAATTTACTTAGTCGAATTCCCAGACTGATTAAGTAAAAAGTCTGGTTCAAGAGTATCTTATTCATTGCAACAGACATTAGACTCATTCAAATTTGAAAATCTAATCGATATACTGATATTTTTTTCAAAATTAGAAGTTGTAGTAGCTTCTTTGCACTCTCCTTGACTGCCCTAGCAGAGACTTGGGGCTGACACGGGTCTGGTGGGTGTTGTTCCCCTTTGACAGCCCTCTGGAATTTCTGTGGACAAATGAGGGGACGGGGAGCGCGGTCTAGACCATAGAACTTTAGCACTCTATGAATCAGATGGCGGAACCTAAAGCGTATGCTGGGGTTCTAGTCTCTTCACAACATTCTCTGTCGGATGGTAGATTAGAGCTGTTTCGTGCCTCACCTCCTCCCACTGGAGTTTCTTGGCTGTCGAAATCCGGAGTTTATCATAATTGTACATCTGGTTAGCCCTGTAGGTGGGGCTTAGAATACACCTTCCGTATCCTCTGCGTGTCGTAAGAGGCGACTAATGGAGGTAGGGTGAGGTAACGCTGACAGAAACCTCGAGTGCTGAAGACGGAGGTTCCAGGCCGCACGGCGCACTCTAATAAACCATGGATCCGCCCACTTAACGCCTATGATCATGTCGATAGTCACTTAGGACTGGCGGTATGATCGGCGAACGAAAAGAAGAAAGAAGAAGAATTACATCTGGTAAGTATTATTCGAAGTAGAATAAAAAAAAGCATCTGCTTTTGTTTCTACGAGAATTGTTAATACTAACCAGATGTACTATGGCACCTCTCAGCCGCCCCGCTGAGGTGAGGCTGAGCTGCTTTCGCTGTTTGTCAAGACAAATCTGACTTGTTGGAAATTGACTCGGTTCCTGGAGGCTATGGTAATTCCTGGACACAGTATAGGCAGGACCATGGAGAGTGCGGGGTTTTAATTGTTCACTTTGAGCTAGACTAGATAATAGACATTATCATAATAGTACATCTGGTAAGTATTAACAATTCTTGTAGAAACAAAATGGATGCTTTTTTGATGCTGCCTAAGGTAGCAACAACTAGACATCCATTAGTTTTTCAAATAACTATAGCAGATATTCCATTGTGCAATACAAATAATACAGTTGGTACACATTAAATAAGAATGCATTCTCAAAGATAAGAGTTAAATACACACAGTCACAGTTGCACGCAGTGTGTTTAAGATGTCTAGGCAAGTTGCTAGGCGACCAGTTGGGTGCCCACGAGACCTGTTGAATATTACTATATACACTACACATGTTTGCGTTAGAAGTATAGTAATAAACTCGCCTCGATTACCGGCTTGCCAGATTGCATTGTGCATTCATAAATCATAACATGCTACTATAAACACTGGTAGATTAGTTTCTGAACACATGCAATCTTGCAAGATACTCGCGAGATGCGAAAAAAATGAAAATTATTTCCCCTTCCTTGTACTATTTTATTGATTTTCTATACATTATGTGATGATATGAATGCAATTGTATGCATTGATAATATATTATTTAAAAACGAATATTTACAAAACCGGTTTTTCATAAATATACAGTTTTGTGGTTTTCAAATTGTGTCACCGGTTTTCGAACCGGTGATGGTTTCAGTACCGGTATACTGCACAACCCTATGTGTGTGTATGCGCGTGCATGCATGCATGCATGCGCATGTGTGTGTGTGTGCGTGTGTGTTCGAACGTTTCGCAAATATGACTAACAATTTTAGTATGTATTCTCTGTTAATAGGTAAATTTACACCTCAAACACCTGTTAAGCCGCCACCTGTTAAATTGGCTGCCAGTACTCCAGATGTTAATCCCACACAGCCCAGCACAGCGCTGACAGAGAAACAAGATTCCATTAACCTAGTAGTTGACAGTGAATTTACAGGCAACATTTTGGATGAGGTCAGTTTTTGATACAATGTGATAAGCATATATTTTTTGTCCTCTGTTGCATGTCTATATCATTAGTTATTAGCTCCCCTGACATGAAAGTCCAAATAAGCTTATGGTATGGCAACCGTCCGTTGGCCATCCACTTTTGCTTTAAAACACATCTCATTTACCGCTTGGCAGACTTAAACCTAATTTAGCTGGAGGACCCTGTAGATGGTGGTAGGCTTCAGACCTTTAAAATCCTAGTTCTCATTAATCGCTTGGCCAATTTCAACCAAATTTGGGGGAGCGATCCTATGCTCATATGCTTCCGAACTTATATACTGCATTTTGGGAAATCAGTTAAGTCTACTCCTCATTAACCACTTTGCCGATTTCAACCAAACTTGGCTGGATCCTATAGCTGTAGGCATCAGAACATGTCACTTGCTCTTGCAGCAGTCTTGGATTTTCCAAAGATTTTCGGGAAATCAGTTAAAAGACTATTCCTCATTAACTGCTTGGATGATTTGACACTGGCAGGACTCTGGTGGTAAGCTTTAGAAATTGTATACAGAATCCCTATGGAACTAGGCCTCAGAACATGTATTCAAAATTTTAATTAGTCAATTTTTTCTGTGGTCATCTAGGATTTTCCGAACGTTTCCAGCAAATCATTTAAATTTTTTTTATAGACAACGATCTCACAGGCCCATTTTCCAGGTGAGCAACACAGGCCCATCGGCATCTTGGTCATACATATATAAATGTGAAATTCCCTATTTGAGGTTTCGTGACTGATAACTATTACTCTTGGCTAGCAAATGTATAGCTGTCATGGGTACAAAGAATACTCATAAGTTAGATAACGAAATGTTAACTAGAACACGTTTACTGAAGTAACTGCAAATCAGCGATGTCTGGCCATTAAAAAATATTATAAGCTCTCTTATATAACCATTGAACATGTTTGGTGTTGATCCGATAAAAAGTCTAGTTGTAGTCACAGTTCAAAGATTCATAGTTGAAATTCCCATAGGTTTACATTGCGCATGGAAAAGCTGATTTCTCGAAAACTCATAGCGTTGACCACTAAAAGGTCATCTTGACCCTAAAGGATAAAATAAGGTGTCTTCTAACATGCTCCTTTATGTTGTATGATGAAAGGGAGGTTACTTATACCAAACATGAAAATCGAAAATTTTGACCAGCGAATGACCTTGACCCCAAGGGAGATATTACAATTTTCATGAGAAAGTATTTAGATCTCCCAATGTTCTAGAATCTGACCAGATTTGAAGAGAGTCGGAATAAAACTTTAGGATAAAAGCAGTTCAAATAATACTACCGTATGTTTACTATGGGAATATGTGGCATGGAAAAACTGATTGCTAAAAAAATGTTGGATTGAGCCTCCTCAAAATTGGTATGAAATCAAGTCTTTATAGGACCTATAAGATCACCAAGTTTCAAGTTGATTGGAGCAGAACAAATTTCGGCAGCCATTTAAAAAATTTTTTTTAAAGATTTTTCATCCTGGGTTCATTTCTGCAAAAAGTGAAAACTGGTTGGGTTTTTTTACCAAAATGTGTACTGGCAGTCATTTTTACAAAAGATATTTTTCAAAGCAAATAATTTTTTCACAATGTTTCATCCTGAGTTTATTTCTGCCAAAAATGAAAACCAATATAGGGGACTATTTTGAAAAACAATTTTTTCAGATGGTAACATCCCAGCCACGTATGCTAGTGGTCCGATAAACACTCTAGGTATAGTTGTAGTTCAAAGATCCATCCTGAAAGTCCCCATTCATTCGCTATCGGGGCAACTAAACTTGGCTATTTGGTTGCCTATACTGTTAGGAAGCAGCATGATGATACTGAGGTCACATGGTCAAAGGTTACGGTCACTGTGACCTTGATACAAAACTATGGGTTTTTTCAATGTTAAGGTCAATGCCACTGTGACAAACAGGAGACAGGCGAGACATTTAATTCCGCAGAATTCTTCTTTTCAACATTATCATTTTCCACTTAGCTCAACTTAACATGACATCACACAATGACCTTTGGGTCAAAAGGTCAGTGTCACTGTGACCTTGGTAAAAAAAAACTTTTCAACATTGGCTCAACTTACCAATTCATACCTCAACTTTGTGTAATCATACTGGAGCCAAACTTGGATATATACTTCCAAATAATGAGAGGGCACCACATGATGACAATGGGGTCAGAAGGTCAAGGTCACTGTGACATTGGTAAAAACTGCTTTTTCAATGTTAACATTTTGCATTTGGTTTAACTTAACAGTACATATCTTGTCTTTGGATAAGTATACTGGACTCAACCTTGGGCACATAGTTCCTTATAATTGGAGGGCATCACACAATGATGTTGGGGTCAAAATGACAAAGCTCAAGGTCATTGTGACATTGGTAAAAACTGGGATTTTTTTCAACAATGAAATTTTTTGGTCGGTTCAACTTAGCAGTTCTTATCACATGTTTGCTTGACCTTCCTGGACCCAGTCTTGTTTACATACTTCCTTATAATATGAGGGCACAACACAATAACCTTTGGGCTAAAAGGTCAAAGGTCAATATTGTGATATTGGTAAATGGCTGTTTTTTCACCATTAACATTTTGAGTTTAGCTCAGCTTAGTGGTTCATATCTCATGTTTGGTTAATCGTACTGGACCAAAACTGAAACACATGCTTTCTTGGTCAAAAGGTCGACTTAGGTCATTTTGGTCTTGGGAAAAACTTTTCAACAGTAATGTTTTATGCTTAGCTCAACTTCATTGTTTATATCTCATGTTTGCTTAATCATACTGGACCCAAAGTTGAACACATGCCTCTTTATTACAAGTGGGAATGACACATAGCACCTTGGCGGCGAAATGTCAAAAATCAAGGTCACTGTGTCCTTGCTAAAAACATAGTTTTTATGAAAACTAACATTTTACGTTTAGCTCAACTTATCAGTTTATATCTCCTATTTAATTAAACATACAGGGACACATCATTTAGCGTAATGATATAACATGACAAAATCAACTTGGCATCAAAAGGTCAAGGTCTGTTTGATAATCACAAAACTCTAGGGGTTTCTCAACAGTAACATTTGCTTTTACCTCAGCTTAGCAGTTCATATCTCATGTTGTGTTAATCATGCTGCACACAAACTTGGACACAGGCTAATGAGAGGAGATGAGACAATTACTTTGGGGTGAAAAGAGCAATGCTCATGGTCATTGATAAGTGTATTCATAAGCCTTCTTCTATATTTATTTTATGTTTGAAATCAAGCATCATAGTTCATTGTAAAGTCGAGCTTTGTGGTTGCATTGCAACCACGTTTCTGGTCTACATGTTTACCCCTTAAATGGTCAATCTGGCCAAAGCACCTTAACCATTTCACTGACAAATCCTTGAAAAAATTAATTCTTTACGATATAAAATTTATTCTGTTGAATTTTTTAAAATTAATTTGCTGGGAAGACGTTGCTGCCCTTCCAGTCAAATTAATTTTTTTAAATTCAACAGTTCCTGTATGGTTTCCTTGAAAATGAGATATGGGAAATTCCTCGGTGAAAGGGTTAGCTGTAGTGGTCTTGAAAAATGTCTATTTGCTGACGAACAGAAGATTATTTTCAAAAATTTACCACGGGAATGACTGGCGTGATGACCGAGTCATTTTCTATGACAAATTGAATTTTTGGATGAAATTTAACAGATATAGATTAAAACCATGTAGTACTAGGGGACATATGACCAACTGTTTTATTAACCCTTTTGTTTAGGAAAATTTAAAATCTCAGAAAATGTAAACCAAAAGATTATCTTTGAAAATTTACATTTGGCTAAGTTTTAAAGGTAAATTTTCAAAAATTGTCTTCTCGATCTGAAAATAGACATTTCTCCAGACCACTGTAGAAGCTGTTTTTGGCCAGCTTGTGGAGTGTTAAAGGGTCAATTGTGATCCAGATCCTATTACATATTTTATAGACGTTCTCTGTTTTCATTAACCCGCAATGGGCATGTCGGCCAAAAGCGGCCTCTGCCATGGTTTTGAAGAATGTCCATTTGCATGCCAAGAAAAGACTGTTTTTTAAATTTTACCACTGGAATGACTCGCTCGATAACCGAGCCAGTCATTCCCGTGGTCAATTTTCAAAATTAATCTCTTGGACTGCAAATCAGTATTCAGTAATTAAATATTTGGATATTCTTGACCAAATTTTACCATTAAAGGGTTAAAATGGTATGCATTGAGAGAGATCTTCATTTTCCCTACAAAAGTTTCAATCGGATTAACTTCAAATTTGGTGCAGTTACTTTATTTGACATGTCCTGTGAATGTTCTTCAATAAATTCAATCAATTTAACCTTGTGTCAACTGTCGAATATATTTGCATGTATAAGAGATGAATACCCCCCCCCCCCCACCCCTTGCATTCCTTGTGTCAACAGCGCCGCAAAGCACTAGAAGTGCGACTCATCAATTAACATTTTAATGATTGATCAGGATTTTTTAGTCTTCTATTGGCCTCCAGATGGGCATTCCTTAAGGACATTGCAGAGACCATATTAAGTACACAATGTGACAGGCAATGTTAATGGATGAATCCAGTTTTAGTTATGCCCCGCCCATCTGTAGCTAAGCTCCACACACGCTTTGCCAATTTTGGGATCAATCGATCCCTGCACTCTGAATCTTAATCCTCAGAAACCTATACAGGTAAGCTGTTGAATATTTTGACAGCGCACAGTTAAATTAGTTTCAAAATCTTCAACAGAATCTTTATTAAATAGTAAAGACATACAATTCGTTACAACTTGACAGACTATTAAGCCTTTATGATGGAGCAAATCACGTTATTTATGATCTAATTGATTATGAGATCAGCCTACATGTGCTATAGTTGATTATGACATCATACGATTGATTGAGAGACTTGATTCCTCAATTGCAGCGAACACAACATTTATTAATTGATTTATCGCACAGCCCGTAAACTAAGGCACCACATGTTCTATCGTTATTATTGTTTACCAGATTGCACATTTTGAACGTGAGCTTCATGAACTGAAGGAACGAAACCAGAAGACACGTGTTAATTTGGGGACAAAATCTGAGCAGCAGAATCTGCGTGACAAGACAACTGAGGTGTTTGGATTTTGTCAACAGATACGAGACACTACAAAGGTGAGAATTTGTTCTCAAGGCTCTGAAGAAGGTTATTCTTAACCGAAACCGGTCAGCCAAGCATGACGGTATCATAAAATTGTGAGTTATTTATTAATTGCTATTATTGTATTGATTGTATGTTTTAATATTAAAATGCTACTAATCCTTCATCTTCCATTTCAGGTATAGTTAAATTGTGTAGACTTGTACACTTAGTAGGCTTGTAGTTCTATGTAGGCTTGTAGATTTAATTATTCATTACTCAAGTTTCAGGTTTTAATTTTTAGATCAGCCCTTTAATTTAAACTAGACAATTGTTGGTTAGAGCTTGATTATCTCCCTTGCTTAGATTTGGTGACTGGCCCAGTTGTTGCTAAATCTGTTGGTTTTTGATCATTTATTAGAGCATAATATCACCATGGCTAGAACGAGCAAGCGCAAGAGACGGAATGTCAACCATGAGGACAGCAGTCCGTCTCCTCCCCAGGCTCGACTAGTCAAGTGCTATTATATAATAATACAATGTTTTCACCACATAGGTGTACTAACCAGCAATTTGAGCTCCAACACCCTGCCAACCGGTCTGAGCAGGAAGGTGAGCGAACTCTGCCATTTCATTAAGCCAGCTATTCCCAATATAGAGGTAGTAAGTGACACCAAGAAAGTTAACTTTGTTTGGGCAAATTCCATCATTCGAGCTATGATAGACTATTACAATTTCAGTTTAGGCACCATCATGTCCGAAATTATCATAGCTCAGACCGCACCAAACCTTAATTTAGGTAAGGCTAAATCAACAGCCATTAGATGGGCAAAAGCCAACTATGGCAAGAAACTTCACGTCAAATCAATCGAGGCATTCTATCAATTCATTAGGCCTTTTGACCCACACTTTCAACAGAAAGCACAAAATTGCCAAGTTAACATCCCTACTGCAAGGTCATCCGAGACCGTACCAGTCATTCCACGGCCTTCAGAACTTAAAAAACGCCTCAGGTCACCGACCGATAGCCCACCAGTGAAGAGAACGGATACTCGGTCATCACCGATATTCCTATTAGACTCTCCTGTGGACCCTCTTCAGATCCCTCTACCAGAGTCACCACCACCCTTGTCTCCAGAGGAATTCCCTCCCCTTCCACGGAGAGTGGATGCTAATCAGAAATCTGGTCCAAGGACCAAATCAACTCCTGTGGATCCTAGTAAGATACCTCTACCAGACACCCCGCCTCCACTGTCTTCAGATGAATTATCTCCCCTTCCACAGAGAGCAAAGGATGACAGAAAATCCGCTCTAAGGACCAGATCAACACCTTTGACTCAAAAGGGTCTCAGTACCCCAGTGCCAGTGGCCAAACTACCTCAGCCAAAGTTCACCCCTACACCGTGTAGAAACAGCATCAATCATCAAAATAAACCCAAGAAAACCACACACTTAGAAGCTAATTCTTTCTGGAAATTTCGGTATGAGGTAGACCACAAAAATGAATGGCGACTCCCTGTCTTGACGAAAAAAATATTGATCCTTGGCTCCTCCAATCTAAGCCGTATAAATGTGAAACCCCATTCAGACACCCAGATAGCCTGCTATCCAGGGGCAAAATTGTGCCATGCTAGGACTATTGTCAAAAAATACATGGGCTCCTATCAGCCAGAGAAAATCATCATAAATATTGGCATAAATGACAAGGATGAACCTATGTCTGTAACCGCTCAACGAGTCCAACTCTTATTCAGAACCATTCGTTCAAAATTTCCAGATGCAAAGGTTTATTTCACTAAACTGAACTACTCTCAACATCTAACTGCACAGCAGAAAAGGTCCTTAGCATTTATCAATTCATCTGTAGAATCCCTGCGTATAAAGGTCTCAGTCATCCCTAGTCTACCAATTTCTGAGTTTGAAGTAGTTCAGGATAATATCCATTGGGGTGAAAAAACTGCTAATGCATTGTATTATAGCTGGTTAACTTTTCTTAATTTAAACTAACTGAGGGTCAGGGTACTAACCACCCCGGTATCGGGCTGGGTAGTGATATTGTTAATCTCACTGGCGCCACATTAACTGAAGCAGAAAAATCAATACTCAATCGTGGCCTAACATTTGTACCAACTCCTAGGCCCAAATTAGGCATAGATGCACTTTTAGATAATGGCTCAATGGAAGTTCTTGAATTTTCCCACAGTGTCAAATTAGCCGACTTTTTTCGAAACTCGAAAAGTAATATGCCATTGGCTGCCATTCGTTGAAAGAACTGGCTGGGCACCAGACTCAAAATTAGTCGACCCAGCGATCTCCGACAGTATAAAAATTGTAAAAGAACGTATTGAAAATGTTGAGTTTCCGAAAAATCATAAAAATTTGTCATATGAGGAACGTCAAGCCTTAACAGGATTGCGTAAAAACAATGACATTGTCATTAAACCTGCTGATAAGGGATCTGCTGCTGTAATAATGCTTAAAGACAACTACATTCGTGAAGCACATCGTCAACTCAGTAATCCAAAACATTACCAAAAATTAGACGAACCACTCTGGCAAAATAACTGCGACAATTTTAATGAAATTCTCCAAAATATGGTTGATAACAAGAGTTTAACGCAGAAACAGTTTAAATACCTCGTTGCGAAACGCGACTCAAAACCACGTACATTTTATCTGTTACCCAAAATTCATAAGTCTATTAATTCTTGGTCAGATCCTATGATACCACCAGGACGACCTATAATATCGGATTGTGGTTCTGAATCCTATAGGATCAGTGAAATCATTGATTATTACCTACAACCAATTGCGAATAGACATTTTAGCTTCTTGAAAAATACTGACGACTTTCTGTCGCAGGTCTCTGAGATCTCGATACCTCCAAATTCATTTTTGATTACGCGCGACATCGATGCAATGTACACAAACATCGACATCGAAAAGGGTTTGAATTCTGTCCGTAAAACGTTTGAAAAATACCCTGATAACAATAGGCCAACTGGCGAAATATTAGCTCTCTTAGAGCTAAGCTTAAAGGGCAATGATTTTGAATTCACGGGTGAAACATACCAACAAATTTGCGGCTGCGCAATGGGTAAACGTTTCAGTCCGAGTTTTGCCAACATCTATGTAGCAGAGTAGGAGGAGGATGCGCTTAGCAAATGTCCGAAACAGCCTCTCTTTTATCGCAGGTACCTCGATGATATTTTCATTATTTGGCATCATACAAAGGAAGAATTTAATGAATTTTTCACCATTTTGAACAATCATGACCCGAATATCAAGCTAAAAGCCAACATTGACCAAATGTCCGTAGACTTTTTAGATGTAACGCTATACAAAGGTGTAATGTATGACACAACGGGACACCTTGATTATAAAGTATATTTTAAGCCCACAGATTCTCATCAACTACTTCACAAGAAATCCTTCCATCCACCTCATACCTTTAAAGGTATTGTAAAATCACAAATCATCCGTTTTCATAGAAATTCGAGTGATAGAAAAAACTTTGAATCTGCATGCGCTCTCTTATTCAAGGCCCTCAAGCCGAGAGGCTATTCGTCTAGATTTTTGCGCAAAATTAAGTCTGAAACTTTACAGGATTTGGAAACTATCCCTGATAATGCTGCGGATCACAGGCCTACCAAGATTCGTCACAATCGTCCAATCACAGGCGCAGGAGAATCTCGGAAATGTGGAAAGAAAAGGTGTGAATTAGACCTACTTCTTCCAAATCAAAAAACTTTTATGAGCTTTCAGAACAAAAACAAATTTCAAATTCAGTCTAATTTAGATTGCGATTCTGAAAACGTGATTTATGTAATATCTTGTAAATTGTGCCAAAAGCAATATGTCGGTGAAACCAAATGCCCATTAAGATGGCGAGCTACTAGACACCTTTGCGATATTAGACATGAAAAAGACACGCATGTCGCTGAACACTTTAACCTTCCTGGCCATTCAGTCGCTCGGGACTTCGAAATTATACCCATTGAACAACCACCTCTCTAATACCACTGACGAAACTGATAAACAAAGGAAACTTAGAGAATCATTTTGGATTAAGCAATTAGAAACAGAATGGCCGAGGGGCATAAATGTGGACCCCGGTCTTGCTGATCAGCGTGAAATAATTCCATTCACTCTGACATATAATCGAAAAAATGTAGAAATTTCCGAAATTTTGAAAGATGAATATCATAAATTACAGAATAATTTAAGACAGCCTCTCAATTTGCGCCCAGTAATAGCATTTAGGAAAGTTCCGAATCTACGTGACATATTGGTAAAATCCAAATTAACTGGACCAACATCATCATCTTAAAGTTGTCCAATATTTATAAGGCCTCTATAAAACAAAAATAACAAATCTCAGGCAATAAAATAAATAGAAAATATTTTTTATTTTTGAAAATTCTGAGCCAGCGCCTTAACCATATTACTACCTATCTATCTATCTATCTTCCTATCCTATCTATCTATCTATCTATCTATCTATCTATCTATCTTCCTATCCTATCCTATCCTATCTATCTATCTATCTATCTATCTATCTATCTTCCTATCCTATCCTATCTATAAATAAATCAAGGAATCTGCCTAAAAATAAATAGGATACAATATATATATATATATATATATATATATATATATATATATATATATATATACACCATAAGCTATTAGTACAATACACTATTTACGATGAGATGAAATCGCTTTTAAAAGACATGTCTTGTGCAGGAATTACCCCCTGATCCTGTGATCCGTAGGCCTATTTCGCATACGGATCAGTAACCGATCACTGCTTTAGGACAAACTGATCCGGCTGGATCACTATATTTCAGCAGTAGTTTTGCAACACAATTCAAACAGGATTTACAGCTTTCTTCATCAACCAGTTAGTGTAATCTGTGCTGTTTTAACTCTTTAGAGGTCCAGCCGACCAAAAATGGCCTCTACAGTGGACTTGAGAAATATCCATTTGCAGGCCAAGCGAATACTATTTTTGAAAATTTACCACTGGAATGACTGGCTCGATAAACGAGTCAGTCATTCCAATGGTAAATTCTCAAAAATAGTATTCTCTTGACCTGCAAATAGAAATTTTTTAAGCAAACGTTTTGACTTCTTGACAATTAAATGATTAATTATCCTAATAATATAGAGTAAATGGTGCATTTTGAAATTTTCTTAAATTTAGTCTATGCAGTCATAACAGTACGGATCAGTTCAAAATTCCAAGGATCTGTGAATTTTCTGGTTTACTGTATGGGTTACGATTAAAATAAGTTTATTTCTAGCCCTGCTTAGGTATTTTCCTATTTATTTTAGTTTCATCACAAGGAGATCTGTGAGCTGAAGACTCATTGTCTGGATTTGATGTCTAGAGTGGAAGAGGTGCGAGTTCGACAGGAGCGAAATAAAGATGGTCACTATCATAATCTGCTTAAATCACGCTCTCTCGACCCCGCCAGTGTGGAGCTGATGCGCAATCTTCATCAACAGTGTCAGTGTGTAGAGAGAAATGTACAGAATCTTGATGTTATTCTTGATGAACAGTGGGATAATTATCAAGCAGAGAAGAAAAGCAAGAATAAGTGCGTCCTTGGTTCATCTTTGTGCTAACATCATCTGTTAATTAGCTCACCTGGCCCAAATGGCCCAGTGAGCTTATTCCATGGCAGCCGGCTGTCCGTCTGTCCATCAAATCGCTTCTTCTCAATGGTTTGACCGATTTCAAACATAATTGGCTGCAAGGATCCTATGCTGGTATGCTCCAAAATTTAGATTGGTCAATTTTTGGTTGAAAATCTTAGATTTTATGAAAAATTTACTGGAAATTGTCAAAAAGCTACTCCTCCTTAGCTGCTTGACATATTTCAACCAAATTTAGCTATGCAGATTCTATGGTGATGCGTTCTAGAACTTCTATTCAAAATTTTAATTGATTAACTTTTTGGGTGAAAATCTTAGATTTTATGAAAATTTTAACGGAAATTGTCAAAACGCTACATCTCCTTAGTTGCTTGACATGTTTCAGCCAATTTGGATCGTGTTAGACTCCAGAACTTTTCAGAATTTTGATTGGTTAATTTTTGGGGTGAAAATCATAGATTTTATGAAAAATTTACTGGAAATTATCAAAAGTCCTTAGTTGCTTGACATATTTCAGCCAAATTTGGTTAGAGGGGCGCGTTAGACTTAAAAACTTCTTTTCAGAATCTTGATTGGTTAATTTTTTAGGTGAAAATCTGGGATTTTATGAAATGTTTACCGGAAATTGTCAAAATGCTTCTCTTCCAGATTTCAACAATTTTGACAGTTTTCATTCAAATTCGGATAAAAGGTAGGCTATCATGATAGGCTACAGAAAATCTATGAAAAATTTTCTTTGGTCAATTTTGGGGGGTAAAGCTTGGATTTTATGGAAATTGTCAAAATGCATCTCCTTAACCGCTTGCCAGATTCTAGCCAAATTTGACTATGGTGGTCATGCCATCATAGACTATATTTTCTTTTCAGAATTTCAATTGGTCTATTTTTTGGAGACCATCTTGGAATATACCGATAATTTTCTGGAACCATTTAAAGTGCTAAATACTCTAATCAATGGCCCGATTTCAACAAAACGTGAGTGGAACGATCTTATCGCAGTAGGCTTCAATATATCAAACAAGAATTGTAATTTGTAAATTGTTTTGGCGGGCATCTTGGATTTTCCAAAAATTATGCAGAAATCCATTAAAACATACCTCCTAAACGGCTTGGTGGATTTTAACCAAATTTGCCTGGAATGATCCTATGGTGGTACCCTCTAGGACCTCTATTCAGATTTTTAATTGGTAGATTTTTTGGGTGGCCATTTTGGATTTTCCAATACAAATGGTTCAAATGCTAATAATTGTCCAGGTGAATGTCACAGGCCTTTGAGCCTCTTGTTATAATGCTATGATGCATTTCATTATTTTACCTTTATTGGCTAAATTATGTTTAAAAAAATCAAAATATTTACTTATTGAATGTCCATTTGCAGGCCAGCTGAATACTTTTTTAAATTTCCCACCGGAATGACTGGCTCGGTTATAGAGCCAGCCATTCCAGTGGGAAATTTTCAACAATAGTATTCTCTTGGCTTGCAAATGGACATTTCTCCAGACCACTCATCATCATCATCATCATCTGTTGCGACGTTGGAGGCCATGTTTTTTACATTACTGTGGTCGGTTGCGCAATGTGCGGATAATGTTTGAATTTCTTTTTTTACTGTTTGTATTATAGGGTTTTCACATCATGAGAACATACTTACACTAACACTCTTGATATACTAGTATATCGGCTCTAAATTCAATAATATTCAGAATTATAAAAAGTTAGGTGCCCCTAATTGGCAGGTGGATGTACACAGTCATGCACATGACAGACCCCACCCACTGCGCATGCGCATACTGGTACTTCCGTTTTCTAATATATTGGCTGACCAACCACATGTTGAAAACATTCCTAGTCTCTTTTTTGAGAATTTTCGATAATATCTATCATCTTTTTGGATTATGGCTGATGCAAAGTCTGCAGAGGAGTCTTCCTCATCAGCTGTTACGGTGATATTGTTCCATTTATTAATTATAGACTTGTAACTTTTATATGTTACCGGTTTTCATCGCGGCTGCTTTGACGTTACCGCATTTCAGGCGCTGGGAATCCTTGTTAAATTTTTCCCATTGCCTAGGGCTATTAATCTCTTGTGCTTTGTGTCCACAGGTTCAACTTATGGATGTGTAAGGGGTCCTGTTCTTCTCTCGAAGGTTGTTCACATCTCTTTTATGACTTATCATTTTGATATGTCTACGGGTTGGAGATATATTAAATGAATAAAAGAAATATCTCCTTCCTGTTGTCCCATCCCCCTCATCAGTTCTTCTGAAGGAAGAGTCTCGGCGGATGGATGGACATGTTCTGCACAAGAGGATGGTTTTGCCTGTGCTCAGGCCAAGGGAGTTTATTAGTTATGGCACATAATTATTTGAAAATAATCACGATTTCTGCTGCCTTTTGTTATTGCACTGTATTCTCTCTTGTGTGTGCATGGGTTCTCGAATATATATAATTTGATATTATATTATTCGGGAGGTATGAATGTCATTAATCTCTAGATATTTCTTGCATTCATTTCTGACGTCCCCTCTCCTTGAAGGAGCTTTTGCATTGAGGTTTGATGTCATAATCAACCAGAGTTTTTTCTCTTTCCTTGATGTCATAATCTTAGTTTAGAGAACTCTTTGATGTGTTTATCACCCTTTATTATGAAGGTGGAGAGATATCTAGATAGTCATTAATCTTTCTCTCTCTCTTTCTTAATTTGGGAGCCTGGTTGTGATTAGTTATTATTAACTAGAGAAGTCAGCTGTCCCGTCAGGGTTGTCTGTGATAAAAGTGGATTTCTTCTCTCGAGTTTGTTCTTGTTTTGTACTAATAGTCTATTAACAAGGGTTTGCAAACTATAATACTCATTGTTTTCGTATGCCTTCCCTTTTTCAGAAGTCATGTCCATCTTGCTTCAAGCTAATGAAGGCTAGATTCTTCCCCCACCCTTGCCATCTTTGTTCAGTGTGTAGGCTGTCTAACAAATGTGTCATTTGTAAAGAGTGGGTGGGGGGGATCTAACCTCTGAATTCTTTGCTTTTCAGGCTAAGCTGATGGCTGAGGAGGGCAAGAAGGAGGCCTCTGAGAAGGGTGAGCTTGAGGCCTTCAAGTTTGAGTTAGATACGCAGGACTTTGAAAGATCTGATGCCTAACAAGCTTCGCGACTTGTTGCCTGGCACAGGTGTTTCAACTTCCTGCGCATCGACCTCAGTGCAGGTAGCCCCCATCCCTCGATCATGCACTACTAGCTCGGACAAAGTGTTTAGTGATCCAGGTGCGGCCGTCTTGGACCCAGGCTTGATATTCGCATCGCCTGGTGATCCAGCGGCGCGAGCAGCATCAGGCGGGACCCAACCAGCGGGCCTGACCATGATCACTCGCGTAGAACCCTCGTCATCTGCTTTCGGGCATTCTCCTGGTCAGTCTGGGTTAGTTTTTCTTGCTAACCCAGAGTCTAACTTACCTGACCAGGAAGATGATGAAGACTACCTGCTCGGTCCACAGGATGAGCATGAAGACATGGATGCGAGCGTCTACACTCCTCTCATGGGGAGCGCGGCCGCTCGCACCTATGGCACTGTTCCCTCGGGAGCAGGCTTCATGATTCAGTCTGTGGGCTGATTTGGAGTGGATGGCCGCCCGTATAAGATACCACGCTTGGACCTGGAATCTCATACGGGCGATCCGGGTCACGCTGGTGTGCATGTTACCCCTCACATAAGTGCGGCCTTGGTGCTCGGTCAGCCTATGGAGAATGTTATGCCAGCCTTCGCGGGCTCGTATGCATTCCCTGGGCAGCCGGATTCGTCTATAGCCTCCACCTCGGCCTTACCTGCGAATGCCATTGAGGATGACAAGGGCTCGCTGCTCGTCGGCAATTCGCAGGTAGCACGAATGAAGACTGGTCTGAAGCGTGCGCGTGTTTCCTCGCTGTCAGACCAGAACTCTCCGTGGACGAAACGGCCGCCGGTAATCCTCGGGCATGGTTACAGGCAAAGCCGTTGGCCAACACGACTATCTCTGCCGTATGCTGAACATATCTTAGATATGTTCTCTGCGACAGAGGAGTCGATTAGACCGAAAGATCGCCTCGCGAAAGCTCCCCACGAGGTTGCTAGGCGATGTCGGGTTACTGCTAGTCAGTATGCTCGATATGGCCTAGCACCCAGAACGAGCACGGACGACCGCGCCGCTCTGGGAGAAGATACGCGGCCGGGTTCCCGGTTACCACAGGTACCACTCGGGTGTTGTCACTTGTACCAGAGACACTCACACTTCTAAAATTTATGGGCACTCCGTCAACCCAGTGGGAGGTCGTTTGACTTGCCACATTCAGAAGTGGGAGCGGTTAATTCAGGACCGCTTAGTCTTGCAATGGCTTTCGCACGGATACAGTCCAGAATGGATGAGAGGTCCGCCGTTGCGTCTGTCTCTGGTACCGGTCTGGCCTCAAATTCCAAGAGATCCAGACAAGCGGTTGTGCATAGAAGAGGAGATAGAATCTCTAATTCTAAAGGAAGCAATTCAACCGGCGCAAGATTGTCTGGGCTTCTATTCAACCGTGTTTCTTGTGACAAAGAACACCCGGGGGTGGAGACCAATTCTCAACTTCAAACCTCTAAACAAGTTTATAGATACACCGAGTTTCAAAATGGAAACAGTAAGATCGGCGTTGTTGGGGTTAGAGAAGGGGATGTGGACAGCAGCAATAGATCTCAAGGATGTTTATTTCCACATTCCAATTGCAAGGAGTTTTCATCGGTTCCTGAGATTTGCTTTTCAGGGACGCCAATGGGAATTCAAGGTTCTTCCATTCGGCATCTCGACTACTCCAAGGGTCTTCACTCGAGTGGTACTTGCTATCACGGCATACCTCCGCAGTAGAAATATAGCTGTTCACACTTACATAGATGACTGGTTGCTGAAAGCACACAACCCAGAAAGTTTGACAGCAAATCTGGAGATAGTTTTGAAAACTCTCACAGATTTAGGCTGGATAATCAACTTTCAGAAATCAAAGTTGACTCCATCCCAGAAGTTTGTTTACCTGGGTATGATCATCGATCTGGAGATAGGATATGTTTATCCATCCCAGGAGAGAGTGGAAAATCTCTCGTGCATTCAGTTGGTTTGCAACAGTCGTTATATTCTAGCACGAGTCTATCTGAGAATGTTAGGTCTGATGGTTTCAATGGAACCAGTCATTCCTCAGGCGGCCTTACGCAGGCGGCCGATTCAATTCTTTCTCATGGCTCAGTGGATGCAGGGTTCAGGATCACTGGACTCGCGCATTCAAGTGTTGGACCCTGTCATTCATCACCTTCATTGGTGGATGGAGAGAGGAAATCTCCTGGCAGGGCTCATGCTGACCCCTCCCCACCCTCAAGTAACGATGTTTACGGATGCATCGATGGAGGGATGGGGAGCTTGCCTGGAAGAAGCCACTATATCAGGGCTTTGGAATCTGGAACAGTCAAAGGAACATATCAACATGCTAGAATTGCGGGCTGTAATTCTAGGCCTGGAACACTTTGTAGTAACTTAGCTACATATAAAAGGTTACTCACCCAACAGAGGTCTCGAATCAGCCCGTGGAACCAGCGGCAGATCTGCGCAGTTCAAGTTCCAAGGTACGACTGCCGGGCGTCCGTAGAAACGGCGGGAATCAGCTAGCCCGGCAGCCGCGAAACACGAACTGCGGAATTGCGGGATACCGCCAGCACCACACTCTCCCCCATTTATAAAACATGGTTTTTTAATTAAAAATCTTATCTAAAAATCTACTCTTTTAAAAATGTGCACAGCTGAAGTGACTTCTTTCTAATCAATGCACACATGAAATTTAGAGCACTAGCAAAGCAAAATATGAATTATATAGGTATTAGAGAATACTATTATCTTATATTTACCACTGGAGGACTGGTTCTCTAACCAAGCCAGTCATTCCAGTGTTGAAGTTAAAACTCCACCCTATAGAAAACAATGCAAGAAGTGTAACCCATTTCAAGGAGTACATTCTTTCGGATGTCTTAAATATTCAGTTTAATATTTTGAAAATAACCTGACTGGAAGCTGTTGCTGCCTACATGTATGCAACCAATGGCATCTAGTTAAGTTATTTTCAACGTATTTAACCGAATAATTCTTACATTGTAAGCAGAATTTGTAATATCTCATCTGTATAGTTCAAAGGGTGTCTACAAAACCTTCAATAAAATCATCAAAAGACTTGTGAATGGATGACCACTGGCGGAGTTAACCCTATCAATAATACTCTTTCCACTGGTTAATTACATATAATAGGCATACTAAGTTAGTATTAATAATTTAACTGCAACTTGGTGATGCATTAAACAGCTCAATTTCTAACTAATTTTCAAAATATTGCGTTACTCTTATCAGACATGTCAAGAGTACTTTCCTGAACTTTCGAGTTAAAATGGTTAGGCTGATCTACTGGTCTCAATAAAAAACACACAGGCATTGACGCTCAACTGCTAACGGTAGAATCAGACTTTACCAATTAAAAAAAGTAGGTGTCGATCCATATAGAAGGAAGGAGCTGTTAATAATAAACAGATGGATAGATCAACAGCTGCCGGACGAGGGCCATCGTTACAGATTCTAAAATAGCATAGCATCCTAACTAAAATTAAGGACAGTGGTTTTCCACCCCAGCAGAAAACTAACAGAATTGACGGAATTGCCGAATTGATAAAGAAGTAATAAAAATAATCTCACATGAATTTAGTTGAAGTGTTATCTGAAATTAACTTATGTGAGATTCGAGGAAAACCTATGAAGATTGCAAATTTTTTAATTTAGTGAATATTTTTAACCTTAACATTTATGATATACCTCTTATATAATTGAAATGGATCTGAATCCACAAATTTAGGAAATCCGGAAAACCACTATCCCTATCACAATAAAGATATCTGAATGAAGCTAAACGGAACGGATAATACAGCAGAAGAAAGAAACATATGAATTTGCGCTATGACTAACGCGCCAATTACTTCGCGCATTATGAAATGGTAAGCGCAAGAAATGCATCTGTACGATTTATGCAGTCTTTGCTAAATGCATATTATAAATATGCTGTCATATTCAAGACTTCTGCATTATAGAGTAATGCACATTATAAATATGCCTGAATTATGCATTATAGAGTAATAATGCATCATTGCGTCATTTTAACATGTAATTGCTACACGTTTAATAAATGAAATACCTAGGTATGGCAGTATATAATATGTTGGCCTAATATAAAATATCTGAACTGACCTATGTAGAATTAATATACCTGGGCTATCCTATAAAATATCTGTGCTGACCTAATAAAACTACATATAATATATTTGAGCTACCCTATAAAATATCTGAGCTGACAAATGTAGAACTGGCATTAAATAGCTAACCTATACAGGATTTCACTATACATAAATGAGTTTGCATCATAACATATGATGCATATATTTATAAAAGCGTGGACATGGATTTAATCCATATACACATAAACAGAGAGCATTATTATGACCACACGTCATGACGGACAATAAATACAGTTAACAATACAATGCGTATGATTAATGTGTAACAATTTACACATCATTTGACAACGCATATTTGTAATGTGTGATCAAGAAATGCGTAAATATAACCACGCATTACTACGCTCAATTATTCACGCGTCATTTGAAAAACGCAGAATTATAATAACGCGTTCTGTGAGTCATACAGCGATGGACCCCTGTTGGTTGTTGGTATCTCAAGGTGTATTATTGCTGGAAAAAGCCACTATGTGCTTATGTGTCTAACTAATTTAGTTTCCCAAAAACTTACAAAGAATAGAACATCACGATTTTGCTGTTGCTGAAACTAAAGCTAAGATGGAAACGGAACATAAGCCAATGATTATAAATGTTTTCCGGACAAGTTGAATGTCTTCAGTGTCATGCAGAATGTTTAAATTTGAAGTCATAATTTCATATCATCTGGATTACAGTAATTCTTTTAATGTCGAATTACTGTTACCATTGTACATTATCACATTACTATTGTAGTACTGTACTACGACCGAAAAGCTAACTGCAGTCCGCAACAATACCATGACCAAATGAATCCGTAATAAGACGAAACCAGAGGAACGTTTATTCAGGTGGACAAGTAGGGTCCATGAAGACTTACATAGTCTTATTCACGAATGCTTAAAGATCATTCTAATACATTTCATAATCTAGGAACCTGTTAGGAAGACGGCACTGCCTTCCTGTTCGACTCTGAATGGTGTGAGTTTGGAGTTGGTCATCTGTAGGAGATGTGTGATGTATTTCCCCTCGGACCTGACACCTCATGCGCCTAGGGGAAAAAGTGTGATGCGGTTCCCCTCGGACCTGACACCTCATGCGCCTAGGGGAAGTGTTATGCGTTTCTCCTCGGACCTGACACCTCATGCGCCTAGGAGAGTGATGCTGTGTTTGTGGGACGGGTAAAACAGAGTCGATATCCAGGTCATTTGTCAAAACAGCATCTAGATCATTATGCAGAATTGATGAGGATGGATCAATACCATATGGAATGGTTTCATCCGAATCCTCTTCAAAAATGGAAGCACGGTTATCATCAGATAACCTAAGGCCATTATCGGGGGATAATAAGTCATCATCATCGCCATGATCTTCAGAGCTTATAGCACGTCTCATTCGCAATATCCAGAGAGGCAAATCACGATCTCTGCACAGCTTTAATCTATCATGGTGAACAATTAATTCCCGGCGTTGGTTTTTGATACCAAACAGTGCTTCTGACAACTTTTTATAAATAATAAATGGACCAGTCCAAGGAGGTTGTAGTTTACTGGACTGGCCTATTTTAGTTGCAGAATTGGCAAGATAAACTACATCACCAACATGATAGGCATGCTCATGCAAACGTAGATCATACTCTTTTTTCTGGCGCTTCTGAGCCATTTTAAGGTTATCCCGTGCTATCTCATGAGTTTCATGCAACGTTTGCTGTAACTGTTGGATGAAGTCACTGGCATCTGAAGGGGCATTCTCTGTAGTCGCAGACACGGGGCATTTGCACATTATGTCAATAGGCTGTAGTACTTCTCGACCAAGCATCATCATGTTGGGAGTATACCCCGTCTGTCGGCTTACAGTAGATCGTATAGCTCCAGCGATGAAAGGAATACACTTGTCCCAATCTTTCTGTCTGTCATGCTCTTGCAGGTAACACTGTATACACTGCAAGACAGTACGGTTTATACGTTCAATCTGTCCATTCAAACATGGTCTATAAGCTGTGGTGCGTGTTTTTGAAATCTTCAGTAGATGGCACAGTTCCTTAAATAGATTGCTCTCAAAGTTACGACCCTGGTCGGTGTGTAAGAAATATGAACAGCCAAATGTGGTGACAAAACGCTCCACATACGTTTTGGCTACCAGTTCTGCCCCTTGTTCAGGGAGCGCATAGCACTCAACCCATTTAGTGAACTGATCTATGTCATCAACACATATCTATTTCCCAGTGCAGATGTGATAAAAGGGCCCAAAATGTCCATATGTATCCGTTCCAAGGGAAAACCAGCATGGAACTCACCCAGAGCAGCTCTAGGTCGGATGGAAGCTTTTTTGCTACAGCTACAAATCCAACAGGGTTTCACATACGCCACCACATCATGAGAGTATCCGTACCAGATATACTTAGCCTTCACTCTCTCTCTCTCTCTCTCTCTCTCTCTCTCTCTCTCTCTCTCTCTCTCTCTCTAATGTCTTCTGCTCACCCATGTGACTGGCAAGCTTGGAATCATGACAATTTTCCAAAACCAGCTTCTGGAGAGACTTTGGGACTACCAGCAGATTCCGGGTGGTATTTGCTTCTACCCAGAGATAGTGCAAAATGCTATCGACAAAAATCAATTGATCACAATGAGCCCACCAAAACTTGACAGCTGGACTAGCTAAATATAGCTCCGCGTCAGAAGGTGTGTGTGGCTGCTCAATCCATGATACAACTGTCTTCAGATCAGGATCCTCCAACTGACGCTCCCTTAGATCTTCCGAAGAGAATGCGTCTAACCAGTTTGACCTTCCGATAACCTGGTCTGTATGGGGGACACCATTCAGCAGTCCATCTGGATCGTCGCTGTCTGTGTCGCTGTCTGATAGGTCATTATTACTCAGTTGAAGGGCCCTTATGGTTTGAAAAGCCAAAGGAATTACATCATCAACATCTTGTTCACATTGAGACCATTGCTGCTGAAGCTTGGTACAATATTTGCACCCACCACATGGTAATGAACTAAGAGATTGGCCAGCTTTATAACAGTGGCAAGGTGAAGAATCACTTGGAACTCATGATAGACCATCAGCATTAGAGTGCTGTTTACCGGGCCTGTACTGCATCGTCATATTATATTAGGACAGTTCTTCTAGCCATCTAGCTAGTTGTCCTTCGATGTGCTTGAAACTGAGCAGCCACGTGAGACTGTGATGGTAAGTCCGCACAATAAATGACCGTCCTAGCAAGTACATACGGTACTGCCTAGTAAATGCTACCACGGCCAGCAACTCTGCGTGTAACACAATATTTACGCTGAGCCGGTGTCAATGTTCGGCTCGCAAAACCAATAAGCACCTCTTTCCCATTCTGAATTTGGGATAACTCTGCACCAATAGCCGCCTCTGAAGCATCAGTATCCAGTATGAAGGTACCATCCGGTGTCGGATAACCTAACACTGCAGGGTTGGCCATAGCACCCTGAAGTGTTTCGAAAGCTACCTGATTCTCTAGAGTCCAGTCATACTCTACTTTGGAACTGGTAAGTGCAGAGAGAGGAGCAGAAATACCAGCAAAACCCTGTATGTGCTCTCGTTGGTAATTCATGAACCCTAGGAAAGATTCCAGCTCCTAACTGGTCTTAGGAACAGGCCAATTAGCGACGCTTTCCATATTGTTTGGCTTAACAGCGATTCCCTTATCACTCACCAACTTACCTAAGAAACAGAGTTCTGTACGGAACAAATTACACTTCTTAGGTTTTAATTTAAGGTGGTGCAACAGGAATCGGGAAAGGACAGCTTTCAAGTTGGTCATATGACTGTCAACGTCAGTCCCTGTCACTACCACATCATCTAAATACGCCAGACACTCGCACCAGTTAAGACCTTGCAACACCAGCTGAACAACCCTCTGAAAGGTAGCCGGGCTGTTGCACGTACCAAATGGCATCCGGACAAATTCAAAGAGCCCATATCTTGTGATAAATGTGAGCTTGTGGCGGTCCTCTGGGTCAACCTAGACCTGCCTATACCCAGCTGCCATATCAAGTGTGCTGATGAACTTAGCACCACCAAGTGCATCCAGACATGTCTCAATGTTTGGTAGGGGGTAAAGGTCTTTGCGAGTTATACTGTTCAGAGCTCGAAAATCGACGCAGTACCTCACGGTACCGTCTTTCTTCCGAACTAATACCGGGGCTGACGACCACTCAGATTTTGACGGAACTATGATACCTTTCTCTAACATTTCCGCAAGGTGTTTCTCTTCCTCATTCTCAAAACCAAGAGGAGTTCATCTAAGTTTAGAACGAACAGGTTGTGCATTATCTGTGTCAACATTGTCTTATCCCCTTGAACAAACCCAAATCAAGATCATCTTTTGCAAATGCATCCTGATACTCGATTAACATGGATTTAACTTGCGAAGACTGCGTCTCCGATAAACCCGATGTCGACCTCTCATACAGCTCCTGTAAGAACACGGGGATGTCCACCTCAGTGGCTGTAGAAGTCTGTAAACCGTCCTGGTTTATGGGATTACCAGCAAGTTGAAATTCTGTTCTAGGGTCTAAAACCTCAATTTCTGTGACAATACCAAGGTTGTGGTCTTGTTCCAGAGTAATATATTGGGCCGACAGGTTCCTTAACAAAATAGGAATCTGCGAATCTTTGGCAGTGGCCACTGTATGAGGTGTTACCAGTTTAGATGAGGGCTGGAGCACAACATCATTCTGTACCTCCCGATCCAGAACACCTGTGGTCATCACGGCCTCAAAAGGACCAACAACCACTTTCTGCTTCAATGTTACCCGAGCTACTTGGGCTTCCTTCCCATGAGCTCTCAACATTGATGCTTGAACCGGTTCTCCATTAATTGTCAGACACAGTCTAGTCAGATCAATGGTGGTCTTGTGTGCCTTCAAAAAAACCAGGCCTAATATAATCGGATCATTAATATTGGCAAGAAGTAGTACTGGCCAGTTGAACATCATAGAGCCTAATGCAATTGTGACTGGCTCAACACTTTCCGCAGGGATAACATTGTCTCTACCTGCACCTTTCAATGTAATAGACTCCAACCTCTTTAAAGGGTAAGGTAATTTATTTGCAAAGAAATTACCCATTACTGTCGCTTGTGCCGCAGTGTCCACCACTGCATCAACGGAAACACATTTACTTTAATGGGAATGACTAGTGTCATAGGGTCACGATTAAACTCATACATGCGAACATCATATGATCGCACAGGCGAAGATCTCGGTGAAGCAGAAGGTGATGGCGACTGTGTACGCCTCGCCTCCGGACACTCACAGGAAAAATGCCCCTCTAAATTGCAATTAAAGCACTTTCCCGATCTGAGAGGAGAAGGGGAACGCGATGGAACGACCTTCCCTCTTGGAGGAGACCGACCTCGACCGAATTGACCAGATATAAGATTCAAAATCTTAGCAACATCTACCTTCATCTCCGCCATATCCTTCCTAAGTCCTTCGACATCTTTCTCCAATTTATCTATCCTGCTTGGAGCCGTTATGCCTCTCAACTGCTCAGGATTATCTGCCTCCATCAAACCAGAAGCATCGTCCGGAAAACGGACCTTTCGAACCTCAGGTCTTCTGGAACCCATGATCAATCTTTGATTATGGATAGCTGCATTGACCATTTGTACAGCCTCCTCCAGGGTGCTCGGATCTTTATCCATAGGTATCAGAGCGGCTCGTTTATGCTCAACACCCCGTAGGAATGCATCAATGGCAATTGTCTCGCCCAAACTCGCTGAGGCATCAGGGTAACCATCTAAAGTGAGCTCCTGAATGATATCTGCAAATTCTTCTAAAGAGTTACCCTCTTGTCGAATATCTTGCATCTTTTTTCTGATGATGTGGGGCAGATCTTTCTTCCCGAATCTCAACTTTAATTTGTCACATAAACTAAAGTAATCATTCTGGACTTGCACAGAACAGATGCAGTAAAACTTTAAGGCCTTGTCCCTTAAAGCTGAGATGAGCATGTCTAATTTATATGTTTCAGACCAATGGTACCTTGAAGCAGTATGCTCAAACTGTATGAAAAATGGTTTCCACTCACATTTTCCATCAAAAGTTGACATTTTAGGTGGAGGAGGACCATCAGAGTAGCTTCTACGACCGGGGGATGACATTCTAGAGTCATTGTACGAAGAGCCATCCCAGTAAGCTCTACGAACTGGTGATGACTTCCTAGTGTCATGGTGAGAAACTGATCGTGACTCCCTCTTAGGTTCTCTAGGGGTATATACCCCCCTAGGAGCCAGGTTATCAACTAGGGTCTGATCACCCCTTTGTTGACTAGTTGAGTTAAGCAGTTCCAGGTTCAGTCTAGCTACTTGCTCTTCCAGGGATTCTTCCCTTGGGTGCGAGGCGACCCCCACCAACAGCGCCTTCATCATTGATGTCGAATACGACGTCCCCAGCATGGAGCAATCATTCAAGGACTGTAGCTGTGGCAGGCAGATCAGCATCTGCCTTAATGTCGTCCAGGGACATGGAACCACCTCTGGACTCATGAAAACTTACTATGCCAGCAGCTCAAATTTTACCAATATTATGGAGTGCACTAAGTTCCTCCACGGTTGCAGTGTTAATACACACAGGTTTCGTCATTATGGGTCACCTGTTGATTTATACCAAGGAAACGAAATTAATATTCGCTAAAAAAGTAATATCACTTGCTGAAATAAGTCGTAAGCGTATGCTTACTGAAAAATATAACTCGCTGAGTAGTGATGGTGGTGCAACTCCGGAGAATGTCTAAATGAATCTTCCGAAGACAAACCAGATTCAGTAGCGTACCTGCATGCAAACCATCCTTCAGAAACTTGAAAGTATAATGATAACGGACGCGTTTACGTGCACTAAATTTTTTATGGAGTATTAACTCTACACTGCATTTGATGGTGTGTACACCAATATCTGCATTAATTTTCTCAATTCTATCATTGAGAAGAGAGAGTTGGTCATGCAGTTGCAGCTCTTGGTCTTTGAAGGAACAGGGATTCAAATGGTGAAGTTGCTCATTATACCGGACCAGAGAATACGCCGGGATATCGATAAATTTCACCGTTTGGCCGTAATGCCGTACTATGTCTATCGCACGTTGATAGTGTTGGCAAATGCGGTCTACCGCGAGTTCATCATCGGCCGTCCTTAAATAGACAATCCCTTCGCCTCGTTTCTCGGTTAGGTCGCACGGTCCGGCCCAGATACAGAAAACGATACGGTGAAATTTCTGAACAACGCTGGCTATTCTCGACTGCAAAATATTGACCAAGTCTTGTGTAGTACCACCGCTTTTACACCAATACTCAACAAACCCAGTTTGATCAGCTCTTTTCAAAATGAAACCTTTACTTGTACCCAACAAAATTGCTTTGTGGGTAAAGGATTGATCCAATGAAAACTGGGTGCGAGCCAAAAACTCCTCAGATTTAACTTGAAAAGAAGACATAAGCTGAGTAGTGTTTTAACGGAGTAACTAGCAATGTGATTATGAACTTTTTGAATTAATAATAACAAGAAAAAAGACCAAAACAAATAGTGTTCAGCGTAATTAGTAAACCTAATATTACAATTGAAACATATTTGTTGATTAGAAGGGAGATTACCCTCTAATGTTCAAAAAGTTAATAATAATGATAATGATAACAACAACAGTGATTTATATCACTTCTTTATTTCAAATAATTCTGAAATAAACAACGAAATTGAACTGTAATTAAAGTAAAAAGAAATGTCAAAAAACCGACGGTTAAATTACAACTCAGAATTGCGTACATATGACACTGAAGACAACTAACAATAACAATCCAGAAACTATAGGGTTGTCATTCCACGGAATACTGACATAGATGATAGAAACTTACTAGCACGAAAATATACCTCAATTCATTACAGTTCAAATAAATAACATTGAATCTTGAATTTATGACGTATGTAGGTAAGGTATATTAATCTATATACCCGACATTTGCCTGCTATAGTATAAATAAATAATATATATTTAACTATAACTCACCTATCATCTGTGATTATTAAATCATACACAAATAACTATAAAATAATCAAAATGGCGGCCAGAGTCTGTAAAATTGATGTTCGGGCAGGACTAGAGTAGTCTTTATATTTCCGAGAATTCTATCTTTTTAACAGCAAAATCGTGAGTAGAATTTAGAAATAACTAATAACAATTTTTAATTAAGGGCCCAAAGTACTCCTGACACCATTTGTAGTAACTTAGCTACGTATAAAAGGTTACTCACCCAACAGAGGTCTCGAATCGGCCCGTGGAACCAGCGGCAGATCTGCGCAGTTCAAGTTCCAAGGTACGACTGCCGGGCGTCCATAGAAACGGCGGGAATCAGCTAGCCCGGCAGCCGCGAAACACGAACTGCGGAATTGCGGGATACCGCCAGCATCACAACTTCTTAAAAGAAGTGGAGGGAAAATTTGTGATGATACGTTCAGACAACTCTACAGTAGTGAGTTACATAAACTGCCAGGGCGGAACGAAGTCGCCCAGTCTCTGTATGATGACATGGAAGCTGCTTTGCTGGTGCATGGATCATATGATCACCTTGAAAGCAGTTCATATTCCGGGAAGGCTGAATCTGTTAGCAGACTCATTGAGCCGAAGGATGAGCATTCTGCCTACGGAATGGCAACTAAATCAATGTGTGGCGGATCACCTGTTCAATCATTGGGGAAAGCCCAACAGATTTGTTCGCAATGAAGAAGAATGCGAAGATGACGACGTACGTTTCTCCGATTCCAGATCTAAGCGCTATCGCAATAGATGCACTAACTATCAGTTGGAAGAGAATGTATGCTCCAACAATCCTGATTCCAAGGATTCTTCAGAAGATCAAGCGGGAGGAATGCCAAGTGCTTCTGATCGCCCCAAATTGGCCACGCCGATCATGGTTTACGGATCTGCTGGACCTTCTGGTTTGCAATCCGGTTCCTCTGCCTCTGATGGACAATATTATCTTCCAGGGCAAGACCCTTCACAACAATCCGTCAATGTTTCAATTGACTGCATGGATGTTGTCAAAAAATTTGCGATTAAGGAGGGCTTTTCTGAGCAAGCAGCCAATTTCATGGCCAGCGCCAGAAGGGAGTCAACCTCCAGAGCATATAATTATAAAATCAACAGATTTGCAGAATGGTGCTCAAAGAGATGTATCAATCCGATGGAAGCATCTATTCAGGTATTAGCTGATTTTCTCTGTCACCTGTTTGATGCCTATAGTCTTAAGCCTAATTCTATTGCTGGATACAAATCAGCATTAATGACTGCTAAGAGGGGAAGTGATGAAGTAAGTGTTTTAAATACTCTTATTAAAGGTATGGGCAATCTCAGACCAAGAAATCCACTGACATCGTCATGGAGCCTTTCTCTGGTTCTGCAAGGTTTTGAGTGATAAACCCTTTGAACCACTTAGTGCTATATCTGTAAAATTATTGACACTTAAAACTGTATTTTTAGTTGCGGCAGCATCAGCCAGACGCAGGAGTGAAGTTCATGCCTTGTCTGCTGAGCCTGACCGTTATATAGTTACAGGTGAAGGCCTTAAGCTTCTACCAAGATTGAATTTCTTGGCTAAGAATCAATCTTTAAAATATCTGGGTAAATTTTACCTGCCTTAACCAGATATGATCCTGGTGCTAAAGTATGCTGTCCTGTCCATGCTCCAAATAAGTACAAGAGAAGAACTCAGGTTTGGCGGATGGACCCATGTTCCCTATGGTTGTCATATATTGAACCCCTTGGTATGGGTCAAGAGACACTATTTCCAAATGGATAGTAGAATGTATTCAATTCTGTCATAAGACAGCCACTGGAATCCAAGTAGATAGAGCCAAGGCTCGTAGTGTCCGTGGTGTGGTAACTTCCACGGCATTGTTTAATGGTGTTTCTATTGAAGACATTATGTCAGTAGCCCAGTGGCACTGTGAATCAAGTTTTACCGACCATTACCTTCGTGACACTTCTAACCCGCTCGCCGTCTCAGTCCTCAGAAAATAAATAATGTAGAGGTATGTATTTGTAATTAGTTTTCCTCCTCTGCTATTTACAAATATCACATTTGTTGGTAGGGTATCCCTACTATTAGCTGGTACAATTCTCTTCATCCGGTGGGGGAAGAGATGAGTGCCGCGCTCAAGACATCAGAGGTAAGTATATGTGACCATTTTGTTTTTTGTCTTGGTGATGGTGTCATATTTTTAATTTTTAATATGGTGATGGTAAATGTCTCTTAATAGTGGTTCTTTCAGAGTTTTTTGAAAATGAAGCAATTCTTCTTTTTCCAATGTCTAGTAATACTTTTCATCAAGTATGAGAGAACGTGCTAGTCATTTAGAGCAGCGTTTTTTCCTAACCTTCCTCAGAAAGAGGCGGGGGGGGGGGGGGGGGGGAGGGGGGGGAGGCGGTAGCGCATTTGTTTTTTGATCAATCTCTCTTCATCGGTCGATTATCCGATGCAAAATTCTATTCCTGATTGTGTTTCAGATACAATTTCAGATGTTTTTTTAATCTCTTGAAAATTCTTCGAGGGTGTGATGGTTTTCAGGACCTTGCCTTCCTCCCACCAAATTGACTTTCAAATTCTGGCTTTTATCAAGAGTGTTAGGGAGGTAAGTATGTTCTCATGGTGTGAAATAAGAAAATTTACCAAATTTCTTTTTCAAGAGTGAGATGACATACTTACCTCCCTAACAGGATCCCGGCCTCTCCACCCCACGGAGGCCTGGTCCTTTGGTTATTTGAATAGTTGTTTCTATGTCAGCCAATATTTAGTAACGGAAGTACCAGTATGCGCATGCGCAGTGGGTGGGGTCTGTCATGTGAATGACTGTGTACATCCACCTGCCCATTAGGGGCACCTAACCGTTTATAATTCTGAATATTATTGAATAATATACTAGTATATCAAGTGTTAGTGAGGTAAGTATGTCATCTCACCTGTGGAAAAGAAATTTGGTAAATTTTCTTATGCTGTGGTATATGTACAATTTACAATGTACATATATACATCCTTGATCTTGTAGGACAGACCCACCTTATCGAAGTGCAGGAACCTCTCGTTCTTCATGATAAGGCTTGAAGGGCTGGTAGTGCAATCCCACCTGGCTCAGCCACTTACAATAGGCATAATTTTTCAAATGTACAATATACACATGTTTACATCGAGTGGGTGGAAAGCCCGACCCCCATTACAAGCTTGATTGAATGATAGAACAAACCCACCGTATAAGTGCACATGTAGCCTCATGGATGGTAGGACACGCCCACCTGTCCTGGATTAATATGTGTGGAGATATATACAATATGTATCATTAATACATTTCGTGATTGGTAGGACCAACCCTTCTTGTCAATTTACTTGGGGGCCTGTGACAGTTACGATTACAGTTCGGTGTATTCTTCCAGATTAATATGTGTGGAGATATATACAATATGTTGGCTGGTACAAGGTACTAAAACATAGGATTTAAATACGGCAAGAACTCACCTAGCGATCTGTTGGGGTTGGTAAGGCTGACTCACATAATTATCTTACTGAAATAGTAGGACATACCCATCTTAGCAGTACGATGACATTGTTACAATAGTTGTTTATGTGCTTGTGGGGCTGGTAGGACAAGCCCACCTGACCCGGCCTGTTGCAGATGAGAGTATTACATTATAGGTTGGCTGTGGATTAGTAATAGAATGTGGACCAGGAACAGCATAGCAGTTTTAGCTGGTGGGGTGGACCCGCCTCATTAATACATTTCATGATTGGTAGGACCAACCCACCTTGTCAATTTACTTGGAGGACTGAGACAGTTACGATTTTCAATCGGTGTATTCTTTCATGATTGGTAGGACTGACCCACCTTGTCGATATAATTGGGAAGTTAGGCACTTATGTTTATCAGTGTACCCGGAATAATGTTCTATAGAAGGTATTAAATAGTACCAAGTTTCTCTGAATCACATTCTGGTTGATACTGGCTTCTGAGAACTTGAGGGAGGTCGACTGTATAGAGATATTGGGACCAGTGTTTATCTAGCCGGTGCTTGAAGCAGTTAAGGGTGGGTGCCACCAGCACTTCCTCAGCAAGAGAGTTCCAGTTGTTGATAACTCTGTTGCTGAAGGTGTGTGCACGCAGTGATTTATTTGAGTGGTACTTCCTAAGCTTGTAGCTGTGTCCACGTGTTGTTGTGTCCACGTATTGTGGTTGACGGTTCCAGAACCAATCCATGTAGTGTACGCTGCAGATGGTGTTATGGCCGTCTTCACAATGAATGAGTTAACATAATTTATTATGCATCTGCAGTTACATGCACAGAGGGGGATGATTTGAAATGTCGTAACTATAAGCGAGTAAAAGTGAAAAGTAGATGAATGTATTGACTAGCATGCATACATGTATATAGACATGCACACTTGCATGCATGTACAGTATTGCATGCACACACATGTCAAACTTTTATGTGCACCCACAGATGCATGCACAATGCTGGTGTACATTTTGGAAACAATGTTGATGAAAGTTGTCCTAAAAAGCAATAACTTTCAACGTCACCACAATTTTGAAACTACTTAATCAGATATATAATTTATCAAATGGTATGAAATTTTGAACTCTGAAATTTCAATGTTTTAAGGGTTAAAGTTAAACACATATATGTTCTGTACGAAGTTGTACTTTTCTCTAGGTCTATTTGTGCTCCAAGAAGTGACGCTATCTATCGGGTTTTGAAGAGCAACCATAATCTGATGCAGGTTCAGAAGAGCAAACTGGATGAGGTGCAGGAAAACCTGACACAGCTGCGACTACATAATAAAATATCACCATGGAAAACTACACGCAACACTATTGACACAGCAAATCACAACAGAATTTCATTCATAAGGTTGTGTATCTGTATGTATGTGTGCGTATGTGCGTGTGAATGTCTGAATTTCATGTATGTCTGTACGTACACCTATGTGCATGCGTGTGGGCATGAGCGAGCGTGCAATCGCGCATTCATGTGTGTCCATGTGCCTGTGTGCTGTCTATTGTTGCAAAATCTGTGAATCGAGTGGTCCTGCAGTTTATCCATCAATCATATGATGTCATAATCATCTAGATGATGTGCAGGCTGCCGTCCTAACCAATTATGTCATGAATGGCGTAGTTACATTCGTCACGAATGCTTAATTGATGATGGACTAAGCATTGTTGTATGAATTGTATGGTTTTGCTATTTAATAAACATGCTGTTGAATATTTTGAAACTAATTTGACTTGGCACTTTTGCTGCCATAACAGCTTACCTGTATAGTTTTCTGAAAATTAATAGTCAGGGAGTTCAGGGATTGATCGATGCCAAGATGGGCGAAGTGTTGATGGAGGTTAGCTAAAGATGGGCATAGCTAAAACTGGAATCTTCAATTTGTTTCAATATATACATGTAGATGTTTTGAATATTTTGAATGCTTAATCTAATAAATCATAGATCGGTGTCGAGCGTTGCACGAAACAGAGTATGGCTCGACATAGTGATCCAAATTTAATTCATTGCATTCAGTCTTCATCCATAAAGAAAATAATCTTCAAATTAGCTCCATATTGGAGGTGGTTTGAACATTTGTATTGGAAGAATGTTAAAGTTTTTCAAAAATATGCCGAAGGCTCGACATGGATGCCCCGGTATCTAGTTAAACAAAATAAAACACAAATCAGATTTTATGGAATCACAAAAAATGTATGTCATTTGACTCATCCATATCTGTGTGATTGTGAATACCCTGGTCTTTCTGCTTATCATATCCATATCTGTGTGATGGTCAATACTCTGGCCGTTCTGCTTGTGATATCCATATTTGTGTGATTGTCAGTACTCTGGCCTTTCTGCTTGTGGTATCAATGTCTGTGATTGTCAATACCCTGGCTTCTTCTTCTTGACATATCCATGTCTGTGTGATTGTCAATACTCAGGCCTTTCTGCTTGCCATTTCCATGCCTGTCTGATGGCTAATAGCCCATACTGTATAATTGACTAAGACCTGGTTTTCTTAAATATTCTATGTAACTACTGAATGAAGTTTGAAACTGAATAAATTATATCTTGGGATCCATGGGTATAAATGGCTAAGTACTTGGATATTTGAAAAAAAAAAAACCGATCAACTTTTGAGAGAAGGTAGCTAAGGTGCACATGTATTCATATTTTGATGTGATTTTCTTGAGTTGAAATACTTGGAATCTTGTGACAAACTGATGCTGTGGAGACAATCCTTAACACAATGTACTTATTTACTATTTCTTATTGTTGGATATATATGTGATTATTATGTCCGAATAATTTTGTCATGTAGCAATACTTTTGTCATAGGTCTGCCTTGGACTCTCCGGACTCGAATAAGAGTGCGACGTCAACCCCACGAAGATCTCAATCTCGCTACCTGGGTCCTGATGCGCAGAAGAAATTACGTGAATTTCTCAGCAAGAGATCTGTTCCTAAGGTGTACTCCACTGCACCCAGTAAGTAGCTCATGTGTAGAGAGCTGCTTTAAAAATTAAAAAAAGCGAAAACTGAGCTTTAAATAGAATTTATAGATCAATCAGCTATTGCCTCTTTAACACTTAAACCCTCGATTTGGGTCAAGAAAATTTAAATGTTCTCATAGAAAATGCCCATTTGCAGGCCAGGAGAAGACTATTTTTGAAAATTTATCACCGAAATGACTGGCTCGTTTATCGAGCCAGTCATTCCCGTGGTAAATTTTCAAAAATAGCCTTCTCTTTGGTCTGCAAATTGACATTTCTCAAGACCACTGCACGAGCCATTTTTCAATGATGTGAGTGTTAAAGGGCTGAATTGAAGTGAAATATTGGAAGCTGTCACTGAAGGTATTTACCTATAGATATTGAATCAAGCTGCAGTGTTTAACACTCATTTATATACTCCTATATTTTGAGTCTGAAAAGGGTGTTGGGAAGGAGTAATTATTGTAAGTGGAAGCTCCGTTAGCTCTCTTGGCAGAGGCTGTGATTATCTATTCATCAATGATGAACCATGGAAAGGATATTTCCACTTCAAGCGTATACTTACCTCCCTAATACTCTTTGATATTGCTAAATATCGGCTTTCACTCAATAAAACACTCAGATTAAAAAAGTAAGGTGCCCCTACTGGGCAGGTAGTCAGAGGTCAGTCAGACGGATGCCAGCCCCACCACGGCGCATGCGCCGACTAGTACTTCCTCTTTGCTAATTTATTGGCTTAGTCTCATGCAACTTTTTGGCTCAAAGTTTTCTGACTGTTTTTTCTTAATAAGAAACAATCTTTCAAGGATTAGTTACCTGTGAATGATGTCTGAATGTGCAGTATCTCCGGAGGAGGGCCCAAGACCCTGCTGGGTTCTCCTTCTGGCGCCGTGGCCATGGACATTGGCGTACATGAAACCCCTCGCGGGGAATACGGGCGACATTGTCCATGGGACTACTCACGCAGGAGTAGAGTTCACGGCGCAGAAGGTGGCCTGGGCTGGATCTGATGGCCAGTTTTACCGCATACCCCGGCTTGCCGATGGTGTAGCACGTGCTGGCCAGGGCCGTGGTGTGGCGAAATACTCGCCACGCAATACCACGGCGCCTGCTCCTGGTCAAGCCAGTCAGTTTAGCATGCCTGTTCTTTCAGGCCCGCATGCTTTCTCTGGCTTGCCAGGCATATCAGTTCCTCCAGCCACACACACGCCTGCGATTGCTCAGGAGGATGACGAAGGCCCTCGTCTTGTAGAGCATTCGCAGGTGGCCACAGAGGAGGACTGGTCTGACACTTGTCAGTGGCTAATCAACATCAGGCCAGGTCTTGCTGTGGATCAGTCGGCCAGTCAACGGGACCAGCGCCCGTGGCTGACAGGTAAACCGACTGTTGCCGCTATGCCATCTCTGCTGTTAGCTGATCATATTGTTGATATGTTCACTGCGGCCGAGACGTCCATTAAGGCGCATGGGCGTTTAGCGAAGGCCCCTCGCAAGGTGGCAAAGCGGTGCCATATTATTGCTGATCAATATCAGCGATACGGTGTAGTGCCTAAGCCAAGCGCAGATGATCGCGCTGCGCTGGGCGAAGATACGCGGCCAGGTTCCCGGTCTGACACAGGAGCGCTGTGTTTGAACGCTTTGCATTCGGCTAACACCGCATTGCGCGATGCGGAAGAGAGTTCGAGGGCGTCTATCTCGGCGCTTTCGCACGTCTCACAGCTGTTACAGGGGGTAGTAACGGCATCTGCATTGCGCCAGCCTAGTCCGGTGACTGTCCAGAGAGCCATCCAAGATGGAATTAACTTGACTTTGAACTGTTTAACCCGGTCTGTAACCAGGAGTGTCCGGGCGAGGCGCATGCTTGCTCTTGATAACTTGTGCCCATCCCAAGATTTGTATAATAGGCTGCTGCGTACGCCTATGAGAGGTCCTGGTCTTTTTGGAGGTGAGGGATGTAAGCATCTCCAGGAGACGGTTACCCAGGATAATAACCAGAGGGCATTGCGTGAGCAATTTTAAGTGCTCCGCAGAGAGCGCGTTCGCGCTTCTTCCCCTGCGTATCATCCCCTGCAGGCTCGAGGCGGTGGCCAGGTCAGAGGCCAGCCGCCAGTGCAGCCACGGCCGCGAGTGCTTCGGCCAGCAGCGAGGGGGGGGGGGGGGGCGGGCGCAGGCTCCTCCGGCGCAGCCAGCCAGGCAGCCGCCCGCGAACCGAGGTGCGCACGGTGGGGGCCGTGGTGCGCGAGGATCTGGTCGTGGTAATCGTACCCGATGGAGTGATTACCACAGTAAGAGCTACCCCAGTGCATCTGCACCAGGAGAGTGCCACTCTTGCGCTCCTTATGTCCGCCTCTCTCCCTAGGTGGACCAGTGGGAGGCCTATTGGCCAACCACATGTAAGAGTGGGAACGGTTGACTCAGGACCATTTAGTCTTGCGATGGCTTTCAGTCGGGTATCATCCCGACTGGATAACAGCTCCGCCATCGCGACTGTCTCTGGTGCCAGTCTGGATTCAAATTCCAAGAGATCCAGATCAGCGGTTGTGTATAGAGGAGGAAATAAGTTCCCTCATACTCAAAGGAGCAATTCAAGCAGCGCAAAATTTCCCGGGCTTCTATTCAACCGTGTTCTTGGTAACGAAAAGCACTGGAGGGTGGATACCAATTCTCAACCTCAAGCCATTGAACAAGTTCATAGACACACCCAGTTTCAAGATGGAGACTGAAATCGGTGTTGGCAGGGTTGGAGAAGGGAATGTGGACAGCTTCAATAGATTTGAAGGATACTTATTTCCACATTCCAATAGCGAGGAGTTTCCGTCGCTTCCTGAGATTCGCATTCCAGGGCAGACAGTGGGAATTCAGGGTATTACCCTTCGGAATTTTACGGCTCCTCAGGTCTTCACAAGGGTGGTTCTTGCGATAACAGCATACCTCCGCAGGAGAAGCATAGAAGTCCACACGTATATAGATGACTGGCTGTTAAAAGCACACAACCAGAATAGTTTATCAGCAAATCTGGATATAGTTTTGAAAACTCTCACAGACTTAGGCTGGATAATCGATTTTCAAAAATCAGAGCTGACTCCATCCCAGAGGTTTGTTTACCTGGGAATGTTTTTCGATCTGGAGATAGGATATGTTTATCCTACTCAGCAGAGAGTACAGATACTCATCTCAGTAATACAGTCAGTGTGCAACAGTTGTCATGTCCTGGCACGGGTTTACCTGAGAATGCTGGGGTTGATGGTTTCTCTGGAACCAGTCATTCCTCAGGCGGCCTTACGCAGGCGGCCGATCCAGTTATTTCTCATGACGCAGTGGACCCAGAGTACAGGTTCACTGGACTCAAACGTGTCAGGGCTGGAGCCTCTAGTTCATCACCTTCAATGGTGGTTGAAGACAGAGAATCTCCTGGCAGGGGTGATGCTAACCCCTCCTCACCCTCAATTAACGATGTATACAGATGCATCGATGGAGGGGCGATATCAGGGCGTTGGAATCTGGAACAGTCAAAAGAACATATAAATCTACTGGAATTACGAGCAGTAGTCCTGGGCCTGGAACATTTCTTACAGAAAGTTCAGGCCAAGAGTGTTCTAATTCGATCAGACAACTCGACAGTAGTGACTTACATAAACCGCCAGGGTGGAACGAAGTCGCCCAGTCTCTATATGATGACACGGAAACTGCTTTGCTGGTGCCTGGATCACAGGATTACCTTGAAAGCAGTTCATATTCCGGGAAGGTTAAATCTGCTAGCAGGCTCATTGAGCCGAAGGATGAGTGTTTTACCTACGGAATGGCAACTAAATCAATGTGTGGCGGATTGTCTGTTCAACCACTGGGAGAAACCCAACATAGATTTATTCGCAACGATGAGAAATGCAAAGATGATAACATACGTCTCTCTGATCATTCCAGATCCGAGCGCTATCGCAACAGATGCGTTAGCTATCAGTTGGGTGGGAATGTATGCATACGCATTCCCTCCAGCAATCCTGATTCCAAAAATTCTTCAGAAAATCAGACAGGAGGAATGCCAAGTGCTTCTGATCACCCCAAATTGGCCACGCCGATCATGGTAGACGGATCTGCTGGACCTTCTGTTCTGCAATCCGGTTCCTCTGCCTCTGATGGACAATATTATCTTCCAGGGCAAGACCCTTCACAACAATCCGTCAATGTTCCGATTGACTGCGTGGATGTTGTCAAGGAATCTAGAATTAAGGAGGGCTTTTCTGAGCAAGCAGCCATGTTCATGGCAAAACCTCCAGAGCATATAATTATAAAATCAACAGATTTGCAGAATGGTGCTCAAAAAGATGTATTAATCCATTGGATTCATCTATTCAGGTAGTAGCCGATTTCCTCTGTCACCTGTATGATGCCTATAGCCTCAAGCCTAACTCTATTGCTGGCTATAAGTCAGCTTTAATGACAGTTATCCCTTGCTTGGCTAATGGGCGGAAGTGATGAAGTAAATACATTAAATACTTTAATCAAAGGCATGGGCAATCTAAGACCAAGGAATCCTCCAGTGATTCTGTCTTGGAGTTTATCACTAGTGCTTCAGGTGCTAGCTGATAGGGGTTTCAAACCACTAAGCTCCAATTCTATGAAAATGTTGAGGCTTAGAACTGTATTTTTAATTGCTGCGACCGTTTTGTGGTCACAGGGGAAGGCCTTAGGCTTCTACCTAGGATAAATTTCATGGCTAAAAACCAGTCTGAAATATCCAGGTCAGCCTCTAATTTTACCAGCTTTGACTAGGTATGATCCTAATTCGAAACTCTGGTGTCCAGTCCAAGCATTAATCCGGTACAAACAACGTACTCGGGAATGGCGGACGGACCCAACAGCGTTATGGTTGTCATATATTGAACCCCATGGCAGGGCGTCAAAGGACACCATTTCCAGGTAGATTGTTGAGTGTATTCAATTTTGCCATAAATCCGCCACAGGTAAACAAGTTGACATGGCCAAGGCTCACAGTGTCCGAGGTGTAGTGGCTTCCACTGCCCTATTTAATGGGGTACCTGTGGATGACATTATGTCAGTAGCTCAGTGGCACGGTGAGTCGAAGTTTCACCGACCATTATCTCCGTGACACTTCGAATCCTCTCACCTTATCGATTTTGAAATGTGTGTATATATTTTGATGAGGTATATTCATTTTTTATATATTTCACATTTAATCAATGGAAACATCCACTTTTGGGCTGCATCAGTCTTCACTAATTGGGAGATGATGACAGCAGCAATCTTCCACACGGTCAGTCTTGTGTGTGCATTGTCCATGGTTATTTGTAAAGTCACGTGACCCTTCGTTATTAATATGGTGATGGTACGTGTTTTATGTGGTTCATTATTGAGAGTATACGAAAATGAAGCCTTTTCGTTTAATGTCCTATAGTACATGGCACTTGTATATAGAGAGCGTATGGGACATTGAGGTCATTCAGTCTTCCTCCCAAGAAGAGGGGGGGGGGCGGTGTTGGGGGGGGCAGAGTTGTCCTTATGCGTCCTTTTGCACGTATATACGCATAAAAATGACACAGGGACGCATAAAAATGAACCCTCTGCGTCCCCGAGGACACACGAGGGACGCAGTGAAAAAGTGTAGCGGAAACTGGTAACTTTGCGTGCGCTTAATTATCGATTATATTATCGTGTGTGTATATTTATTTGTGCATGTTTTTCCTTTAAAAAATATACCTAATGTATTGTGTTCAATAAAAACGAACTTACTGCGTTGTTTAAGACTATGATTTGTTGTATGTTTTCTTGCACAACTCAAAGTTGTTAATGCCCATAAATTAGATTCAACCGCCAAAAGTAATTGTAAACACAATCCCCAGATCATCCTTAGTATTCCATTTGATCTAATTTTTATAAATAATGAGTTTACAAGTCCGATGTCAGTCACCTTGTTTGGCCTACAAATTGCAAAAATACCTGCCATGTTTCTGTCTGTTGTGCTAAACGTCAGTGTGACGTATTTGATTGGGTAACAGTGGAACTTCCCTCTAGAGGAACTCACGCTTGAGAAATCCAATACAACTGATCAAGCGTATACAAACGTATCTGGGCGTCTTAACCCTTTCACAGCTCAGAACATTGGACAGATCACAAAGTTGTTATCACTAATATGCTGAATATTTTAAAATTAATTTGCGCATGCCTACTTGCCTAAAGCACGACTTACAGGCAAAATATTTTTTTCTATTTATCAAAATATCTAAATGGATGAAGGAATATATGGAAGATATTGTGATATCTTTTACATTTGAATGGCCATTTGACGGATTAGCGGGGGTATCTTTGTATTGCTGTTTGAATAATGGTATCAATACGCGCTATACGCTGTCTTTTATTTAGTAATAGCGGCTGATTGATTGACTGATGGATTAGTGTTTATAATGTTTAACAATACTCGATCGTTAGGTGTTCCCAATTTCTCAACTAAAAAGCTCATCCCAGCAGCGATGTTCAACGATATCGTCGATCTCCAGGTAGGCATACGTTAAAATATTGATTTTTTCCAAACAGTGTATAGTTCAAAGCTCCCAGATACAAGCGTCCTTATTGGATACACGCTAATGCGTTATCTATGCTTCAACCAATCAGCAATCGCGTTACATAGTTCCTCCCTATGAATTAGAGATATCCGGTTATTGGCTGATATATTTTCACTAATTACGCAGTTTAATCTGATTTATACAGATTATTTTTGATAAATTATTGTTTTGTCTGATTTTAGCTTATGTATTCCACTATATTTAGTCATTCCAGTTACATTATAAAAAATATGCGCGCATTATATCGAAGAAGGTCAAGTCGTCCTTGAGCAAACTCGCCCCAGACACTCGTAATTTTTTAATTCGTCCAAAGTCAAGTCAGGGTTTAATAGAAAAACTAATGCAGTGGTCTTTGCTAATTACTAATGTAGTGGTCTTTGGAATTGTTAATCATACAAGGGTGTCAATGTAGGTTGGTTGGTTTATCAGACAGCAAACAAGTACAGTGCTTTAAGTTATTGTTTATTGACATGCAGTTCAAATGTTATTAGTTAAATATACAAGGGCCATTTCAATAATTCAATTTTAGCCACCATTGTAGATCACAGAATACATATTTTTGAAAATTTACCACTGCATAGTTGACAGTATTTACACAATGCCATAACTAGTGCTTTCAACATGTTTAATAAAGTACTTTGTAATTAGGTCAATGTGTTGTGTTTATTTTAAGAAAAAAACATGGGACCCCCATATTTCAGATGAGTACCCCATGGGATCCCCCGATTTTACAGTGGGACCCCCAAATCTGAGTTTGGGGTCCTTGGGACCCACAAAAATCAGATGTTGTCGGCAACACTGGGCGAGCGCATATGACATATGGTCATCTCTCAGCCATCGGTTGTGTTAGCCGATTTTCAAATGTTTCCTGATTGTGTTTCCACACAATTTCAGAAGTTTAAGTGCCTTAAACGCAGAAAAGCGCATAGGGAAGAGCTGGTCTTTTGACCTCGCCTCCCTCCTGCCGAATTCCCTGTCGAATTCTGGCAATATCAAAGAGTATTAGGGAGGTAAGTATATGCTTGAAGTGAAATAAACGAAATCACGGATTTCTTTTTTCACGAGAGAGTTGATACTTACCTCCCTAATACGGACCCGGCCTCCCCGCCCCACAGAGGCTCGGTCTTCAGGCGCTCATAAAGTTGCATAGTGTCAGCCAATAAATTAGTCAGAGGAAGTACTAGTCGGCACATGTGCCGTGGTGGGGCTGGCATCCGCCTGACTGACTTCTGACTACCTGCCCAGTAGGGGCACCTTACTTTTTTAATCTGAGTGTTTTATTGAGTGAAAGCCGATATTTAGCAATATCAAAGAGTATTAGGGAGGTAAGTATCAACTCTCTAGTGAAAAAAGAAATCCGTGATTTCGTTTATTTCTCGGGCAGTCCACCTTCCTGACTTTGTTAGAGAGGGGATATGGGAGTATGAAAGCAGTCATGCGCTTTCTTTCTTAGACAGTTGCATTCATCTATCTGATTTCTCTTCGCATATGAATAACCAGCTTTTTAACCCTCTCATGGCCAAATTTGGTCAAGAAAATTTCAATATTCGCTTAGAAAATTTCCATTTTGCAGTTCAAGAGACCATTTTTTGAAAATTTACTACTGTAATGACTGGCTCGATTATCTTCTCCATGGCCTGCAAAATGGATATTTCCAAGGACCACTGCAGAGGTCACTTTTGGCTGGCTTGACCATTAAAGGGTTAATCTGCCGAAATACCTACATCTACCGATTGACTAGGTCTAATGATCACAGATATTGTCCCACTAGACCGCTTATTTTCTGGTGTTTCTTCCAGTATGTTGCGTGATCTCGTAATGTGAGCTTATCTGTTTGATAAGGCAAGACCAATTTAATGTTTTGCTTTACAAAAATTTTGACCCAAAACATGATTGGAGATGAGGGAGAAAAAGCTCAAGCTCAGACGTCTTAAGTATTAAGCCTGTCATCTTAAGTATTAATCCTGTCATCATGTTAATTGTCAAGATTGATCAAGAAAATCCAAAATGTTTTAGTGAGTGTTCATTTGCAGGCCAAGAAGACCTTTTTGAAAATTTACCACTGGAATGGCTGGCTTGTTAACCCTTTAATGGTCAAATTTGGTCAGGAAAATTTAAATATCTGCCCATTAAATGTCCATTTACAGGCCAAAAGAATACAATTTTAGAAAATTTATCACTGGAATGACTGGCTCAGTTATCGAGCCAGTCATTCCAGTGGTAAATTTTTTTAAATTGTATTCTCTTGACGTGTAAATGGACATTCCACTACACCAGAACAGAGGCTTGTTTTGGCCTGTATGACCATTAATGGGTTAACGAGCCAGCCATTCCAGTGGTAAATTTTCAAAAATAGTCTTCTCTTGGCCAGCAAATGGCCTTTTCCCATGACCATTACAAAGTCAATTTTAGAGGCTTGACCATTAAATGGTTAACAAAACTACAGAGAACAGTTACAGAAAATTTTGAGGAGTTCTTAGTGATAAGGATTTGGCTGGCTTAATATTCCAACATTGTTTGTTCTCTGGATATGGAAAAATTAAGTTAGGATAAATTGAGAAAATAGATAAGCACATAAAATGTTTCATTGGAAAGTATTTAATTATTTACAGCAAACCTCTCATCATCGAAGCTTTTACTGAATTCATCCAGAGCATCTCTCTTTAATAAGAGTCAGTCATCGACACCTAGTGGGCCCGTGGCTAGAAGCACACCTGCTGTTGGTAGGATAGCGCCTGTGACTGGTTAGTAGGAGTCTACAATGTAATGTTGAGACATAAAATTACCATATTTAGCAAAGTAACCCTTTAATAGTGAACTTTGGTAAAAGAAAATCTCATTGTTTTCTTAGAAAATGTCAAACCAAGAGATTGTTTTTGAAAATCTATCACTGGAATGGCTTGCTCAGTTATTGAGCTAACCATTTTAGCAATAAAAAATTTTTTCTTGTTTTCTCTGTTTCTGCCAATGAACATTTATTAGCTGTCTACCCGCTGAATTTCTACAGACAAATTGTTTTCAAAATATTAAGCAGGTCCAGAGTTCATGACCATTGGAATTATACACCTGTGCAAAAGTTAAGCACCAGCAAAAACAATAGAACGTAGAAACATGATGGTACAACTAGGCTGCCATACTTTTTGTCCCCGCGTTAGCTGACATAATTCCAAGTACGAAATGCACATGCATGCATGACTTCACGCCGCTTGATGTCCGTGCGTGGCGGGAAACAGCACAGTGTTCAGTTATGTAAAAGTCCAGTTTGAGGTGTAGAACATTACATACAGATTTAGGCGACAAGATTAGGAATTTTGTGTTCATGACCGTGGTTTATTTGTACAGAGAGAATTAGCTCTTGATTGTGAACCGCTATGGCAAGACGAAGGTTAAGTGATCGTGTGAAATGGCAAATCATAGGCATGCATACCACTGGTATGTCATGCAGAGAGATTGGCAGACAGCTGAACATTAACCATACTGTAATCAGTCGTTTGATTGCAAAACATGGGCAAACTAACGAGGTGAAGGACAGGCCTAGATCTGGAAGACCGAAGAAGACTACTGCCCGTGATGATCGAGCCCTAGTACGCCTTGTTAGGAGATCTCCATTCACCAACAGCAGAGTGCTCAGCCAGCAATGGGAAACGCGCAATAGAGTGTCAATGTCTACCGTCAAAAGGAGACTGTATGCTGCTGGCATGAAAGCTAGGAGACCTGTCAGACGTCCTCTCCTCACTGTACACCACAAAGAGGAGCGTCTGAGGTGGTGCAACGAAAGAAGACACTGGAACATGAGATCCTGGAGACGGGTACACTGGTCCGATGAAAGTCGGTTCCTGCTTCATGCCACAGATGGTCGAACTCGTGTATGGAGGTCCAGACGCACGGCGTACGACCAACGTAACATCATGGAAGAAGTTCCATTTGGTGGAGGTTCCGTTATGATATGGGGGTGCATCTCATTTGATTGTAAGCTGGATCTGTTGACTGTACCTGGAACACTAAATGGACAAAGATATCAAGATTCCATACTGGATAGAGTTGTGGTCCCTCATTTTGTAAATCATGCACCTGGAACCCACCCTATATTCATGGATGACAACGCCCGACCACATCGTGCTAGAGCCGTGCATGAATACCTCCGCCAGAATGCCATCGAAACCCTACCATGGCCAGCAAGGAGCCCTGACATGAACCCTATTGAGCATATCTGGGACATTCTGGGAAACATGGTGAGAAGGAGGGATCCTCCTGTGCAGAACCTACAGGAATTAACAGACGCACTCCATCTTGAATGGCAACGAATACCACAATGGCGTATCAGTCGGTTGGTGACCAGCATGAGACGTCGTGTCCAGGCCGTCATCCAGGCACAAGGTGGATATACCCAGTATTAATAATGACAGTCTCAAACTCGTGCACAGATGTTAAACTTCGTTTTCAGACACCATTAATGACAATCTAGCCACGTGTGTCAACTGTAGGGCAATAGTTGTCAGTTGTGTCAACGTAACCATATTCAGGCCTCGTTTTCAAGTTCAAACAAAAACATACAGTGTTTCCCCACCATCATAATCAGCATTCCTCTAGTTGCATTATTACCTCTTGCACTAAGATGGATGGGTACATAAATGTTTATGCTATTGCTTTCTTCATAGCACATGAATATACCCTCGCATGTGCGTAAAAATAGGGTGGTGCTTAACTTTTGCACAGGTGTATATTTTCGGGTGGCTTGTAGTAGCCCGTGTTGACCATTAAAGAGTTGGTCATAAACAGTGCTGTAGGACCGTAAGTTCATTTCTTTATGTACATGTCATACCTGTCTATAACGATTAGGGTGGCTGTCATGATTTACTTTTCAACCAATCAGAAAAAACCTAGCGTGTCTGCCTCGATATATACGCCCAGTCATAGAGGTGCCATCTATAGTATGACAATGTGGTGTAAAACCAACCATACAGATAAGCTGTTGACTATTTTGAAACTAATTTGACTGGAAGTTGTTGCTGCCTTAGGCAACAACAACTTCCAGTCAAATTAGTTTCAAAATATTCAGCAAGATGAGTATTACATAATAAAGCGTGTAGCGCATTGGCACCTAGCTGACATCATATACTATCGCTTGAGGAAACAAAATGGTGGCGATCACTGTTCAACATTTACGTGGTATTACAAAGCAGATAATTGTGATACAGATAAGGGAATGTGACATGATATGAATGATATACTATCTATATACCATAATCTTTCAGTGCAATACAACATTTGAGATGAGATTAGCATCCCTTTAATCAACAATATATGATCACTAAGACAGGTTGTCACGGAAGTCAATTCTAGGATATTAACCCTTTAGCACTCAAGCTGGCCAAAAACGACTTCTGTAGTGGAGAGGAGTATTTTTGAAAATTTAGCACTGGAATGACTGGCTCAATAACTGAGCCAGTCATCCCAGTGACAAATTTTCAAACCTACTTTTTCCTTGTTCTGCAAATGGGCATTTTCAATGAGTAAATTAACATTTTCTTAAACAAATTTAAGGGTTAGTTATTTCTTAAAGGCACACAATCACTTATTGTCACTGCTCACAAATCAGCCTATTACAGTAATGCTTTTTAAGAAAAAACTTTAAAGATCTTAGTTACTAGCATTTTGAACATGATGTAAGAAATGTTCTGCTGAGTATTTTGTACTTAATTTGTTTAGATTCCAATCAAATTATTTTCAAAATATTCAACAGTACATTTTATTTTGTGTTGGAAATGTGTTAAGCTATCTCTGAGCTATATTGTACCTACATAATCTTTTTAAATATGCAGTTTGAAGTAGACTGCGATTATGTTTTGAGTGATCGCGATCGATTATCTAAAAATAATCGTGATTACTCGATGAATCAGTCTGTGTACAATACTGTACATATTACCCAGCTAAAACAACAAAGACATATCAAAGAGGAAAGGTGCAATGGTGTTTATAAATGTGCATTTGCAGACCAAGAGGACTATTTTTTGAAAATATATCAATGGAATGCCTGGCTCGATGCTTAGTTTTCAAAAATAGTATCTGCCCTGAAAAGGGGCATACATTCGCTGAGCAAAATGTCGATTTTCATGGCTGACCACATTAAAGAGTAATTAAAAGGTAGGTTTTGAAATATTTTATACAATAGAAATTATTCATGGTTATTTAATTTTTATATGCCCGTGTAAGCGGGGTCGTATTATGTGATGGCACTCGCCGTCCTCCTGTCCATCCATCATCTGTGTGTCTTGGTGTGTGTCCATCCATCCGAGTCTGTCCATCCATCCGTCCATCTGATTTCTTGTTCGGACCAGATCTCGAAGAGGTTTGAACCTACGCTCACAATTTTTTTCAACAAATGTGTTAGCGATGGACAAAGTGTCATGACTTCGTTTCAGCAAAATCCGGCAATATTCACAAGAGTTATCTCCCTTGTAAAGCTAAAATTCATCAAAATTATCTTGTCCGTAGCAGATCTCAGAGTTTTGAACCTACACTCACAATTTCTTTTTCAGCAAATGTGTTCGGCACTGGTGAAGTGTCATGATTTCATTTCAGCAAAATCCTCCCTTATTTGCCTGAGTTACCTCCCCTGAAAAGCTAAAATTCAACAAAATTTTCTTGTCAGAGTCATATCTCGAAGAGTTTTGAACCTACACTCACAATTAATTTTCAGCATAATGTGTTAAGGATAGACGAAGTGTCATGATTTCATTTCAACAAAATCCGCCCATATTCGCCATAGTCATCTCCTTTGGAAAGCTAAAATTTGTCAATTGTCTTGTCCGGTCCAGATCTCAGAGTTTTGAACCTACACTCACAATTTTTTGTTCAGCAGATGTTTTAGGGATAGACGAAGTGTCATAATTTCGTTTCAGCAAAATCCCCCCCCCCCCCCCCCATATTCGCCAGAATTATCTCCCTTGAAAAATTAAAATTCATCAAAATTGTCTTGTAATTGTAATGATCAATGCAGCTGTGTAGACTTTCAGGATTTTTAGTGATGTCGTTGCCATGAATTCCAAATGTGTACCTAATAGAAGTCGCCACCCCCCCCCCCCCTTTTCTCAGAGAATTATGAAAGACAAACTGTTCAACTGTTCACATTTAGCATTCCTCAAACAAGTATGCCTGTGGGCGTATGTTGAGTTTCACTAAAACTCTTGTTAATCATATAAATTCACAATTTAAGACATAATCGGGATTTTCGATTTAATCGCATAATCGCGCAAGCCTTGTTTGAAGGTCATGGGGCTACATGCCGACCACAGAAACAATGCTAGCTTAATGTTTCGATGATGGTCAAATAGCGCTAGTTAGCCATCATGTCATCTTATTCCTAAGTCCATTTATCTAAGTACTACATAGTATACTGACATCACTGGTATGTCATAAGCTCATAAATACGTATTACTTCAGTGACATAAGTTATAATGATTCAGTGTTGCATTGATAGATTCATCCTTTATGGCCTCGTGACTAGCAAATTTAACAATTGCGAATTCACAAGATCAGATTCAGCCAGATAGCAAAATAGTAAATCTGGTGCACCCTTAGCTTCATATGTTTCCTTTTGATTAGTAAAAATACATTTTAATGAAACTTTCTGGTCACCTATTGAGGACTTAATTTTATATATATATTTCCTATCACAGGCAATCAATTTGAAAGAACACCAAAGCCAGTCATCGATATTGCTAGTCATGAGCTATCGGCTGTTACCACGCCAGCTGCTACTGAGGTGACACGTGGTAGTATCACACGAGGCGAGGCTGCCACTGACAAGGCATCAAAGGCTTCTGCACTACTAATAAACAAAAGCCTGATAGCTATCCAATCAGGTGTTGTCAAATCAAATCTGCATCTGCCTCATCCTAACACTGCAATACAGGTATGTACACTTTCTTTATTTAACACTTGCAATGCAGAAATTCCAATATCCCCTGTTCAAAGTATGCCTATCAACATTCCATGTGATATAAAAAATATTTTGAAAATACCCGCTAGAGGAGGCAGGTGTAGCCTGGAGGAAATAGAAACTTAGTTTGTGTAGCCGGTGTGGCTTGTGTTGTAGCCGACAAAGTGTTTGCTGCGCTATGTGTACACAAAAACAGAATGGCTATTAACACCAGGTAGACCCATAATCAGTGGCAACGGTAGCCCTACTGAACACATCAACAGTTTCGTCTATGATCACATAAAGATTCACCATGCTAGGCTTGCGCGATTTTTGCTTTGAAACATCGCGATCGATTTTATATTAAGAAACCGTGATTTTCGATTAAATCGTAGGTCCACATTCCCAAAAGTATATGAAAACTGGGACTTGGACTTTCTAGAAAGTTAAAATAAATGATACAAAAATAGCATGAAATTAGAACACAATTTCATGCGACAAATTCTTATTATCCTACGTCTATGCTTAATGTATACCTTATATCCATTATCGCAGGAGTGAAGTTATTAATTGGGACCGCCTAAATGTTGCGTATAGTTTAATAAACATTGTTCATTTCATCAAAATTTGACGTAAAATTTCGTTGATAAAAATATAAATCACATTATGTATCGGCTTCTGCTTATATCCTCCCTTTGTAGGACGAGTTTAGGTGATTACCCGAGTAGTGCAAAGACCCTAATATTAGTACCCAGGGAGATACTGCGCAATCCATATAATAGGACGGTAGCTACGATAGTAACGGCGTAAACTCGTCCTATAGTGCAGTTTATTGTTGCTTTCAGAATATACGATTTACATTTAAGAGTAATCAACAGAACGCACAGTTCAAAATACAACAATCTGGAATGCTGTTGCGTTATTTTCTTTAATTAGGCATGACAACCGAATCAAAAAGGAAAAATTAGTACACTGCCTGAAATTGCTAAAAGAATTAAAAAGAATTATGTTCAGTGATTATTGCCTAACAGTCTGCAACTAAGTATATACTTGGTATTTCACGACAGACTCAGGGTCTGCCGGGAAAGAAAGAAAATTATATGGCGATTCGACGGAGTAACTAGCTGGTTTTCTCAATGACAAAGGTGTTACCTCACTATTGTTAGCTTGTTTACCATAGAGTTTTGTGTTTTGATTAGGACTTACATGCAGTGAACAGAAAAAACAAAATGGATACATGCATGAATGGATTATAACTGTATTCTTTTATTGCTGAATGATGAGTTTTAAAATCTTATAGTCTGCTCAATTTTTTCACGATTTTTCGATTTTTTTTTCAAATACATCGTAGAAAATCGCACAAGCCAAGGTGAAATCTTAAAAATTTGAACGATACCACTGACTTCAAAAACAAAAAACTGGTTCCTTCCCTGAACATGTGATACTAGTCACCATGGATGTCACCACACTATACACCAACACCGTGAGGGGTTAAAAGCAGTATCGAAATTCTTGAGACTATATGGCTGCCCAGGACAGCTTACACCGCATAGGCTCCTGACACTACTCAAACTTGTCCTCACATGTAGCAATTTTGAATTCAACTATGAACACTATGTCCAAGCTATGCGATCATCTTCACGGCCCAACTAGAAGCAAAACTACTTAGCACAGCCAACCACAAGCAATGTCTAAACTATTTTCCTAATCGGGAAACTGGGGTCAGATTCTTTGCGAGTATTCATAATGCATGTCACTAATGCTCACCCAACAATCAAGTTTACAGCAAAACAATCAACAATATCTATCAAATTCTTGGACGCTAAAGTGTTATTTTACGTAATAGACAGATAGGCTTTGATCTCTATAGCAAACCAACAGATACACATGGATAAGTGCTTTATCCCTCAGCACATCCATAATCTTAAGAAGGCAAGCCCATACCATAGACACAATCCCTGATTCAAAGACACAATAGTCACAGACAAATTCACAGACCCCCAAAATATGGTAAACAAGACAAAAGTATAGCATATCCTACACATCCATATACAAAAAAAACTGTTCAATTTGCCAAAATATGAAAAGAAGACACAGTTTGAAAAGCTCACACACTGGCCTAAGATACTATATAAAAACAAAAACATTTTGTCACGCACAAATATCATTTATCTACTGACTTGCAGACAATGTTTAAAACAATACATAGGTGAAACCAAATGCGTGCGCGTCAAAGAGCACATTGGTGATATTACAGATAATACACACCTGTGCACCAACATTTTAACCTCCCAAACCATGGGGCCCTAGATATCAATTACAGGATTATTGAAGTATTACATCACGACCCTGAGAGCACGGAAGCCAAGTTGTTTTCCTCCAGGATCGTGAAAAATTCTGGATTCATCAAATACGTTGTATTGATTCTATTCACATCAATCACTCTGATTGATAATCTCATTTTACCTTTGGTAGTAAAACAACTATTTTCAAATAATGTCGATCAAGGAAACCCAAGTTTAGAATTTCAAAGTTACATTTGACAAAGCTATATTGTATACTATGGGACATCACAAGCGGTATTGTTATGTCATGACGTGCGTCACTAGCCCTCGCCGTTGTCATAGTAGTATCCAATGCTATAAAGATGACTATAATTTGATTCGTCAATGTAAAATTACTTTCAAACACTAACAATCCATGAAAATCCTGCCATGGATAGTGACATATTTCCTAATCTATGCTAACTTACTCTAACTTTTAATGTTGCAGACTGCTGAGCCGAGTGTACTAGTGGCAAATGTACTTCCAAGACCTGATTATCAAACACGTATGTACAACTACAATCAAACCTCGATCGATCCCTGAACTCCTTGATCATCGATTTCCAGAAAACGATACAGACCTGTAAGCTGTTGACTATTTTGAAACTAATTTGTCTTGGTCTTGTTGCTGCCTATGATAAACTGGAAAGGTCCATTATCAGGGCTATTGTAGTCACGCTTCATATATATAGCAATGTGACTGCATCTATGTCATTACCGCGGTGACAATTCTTTCCCTTTTTCACCATTCCACTTTAAGCCTATGCAACTAAAGCTAGACTTACTGCTTTCAGGCTAGGTTTAGATGGGCTCCAGAGATTCGCTTATATCTGAATCATATATTGTCAAGCTATCAGCTATATTTGACCTACACCTCAAACACAAAGCATCGTCACTGCACATGCAGTTCATGGTACTAAATCTTAAGATGATGCCAATCACCTTAAACACTCTTTACACTCCAATACATTTTTATGCAGTAGTTCAACAAATGTTCACCTGATCATTACAAAATTCAATCAGTCAGTCCAGTCAGTAATACATGGCCAGGGGTAGTTGCCTATCATCATTTAATTTTACCCCCATTCTGACCTATTGCTGCTGCATCGGTGCAAATGTTTGAAAGATTGATAAATTAAGATGTCACAGATTCACTGTAGACGGATCCGTTAATTTTCAAGCCAGCCAAAAACAGCCTCTGCACTGATCCTGACAAATGTACACTAGCATCCCTAGTTAAGTTTTAAAGTTTACCACTGGAATGACTGCCTCGCTTAACACTCATATCCACGAAAAATGGCTTCTGCAGTGGTCTTGAGAAATGTCCATTTGCAGACCTAGAGAAGATTATTTTTGAAAATTTATGATTGAAATGGCTGGCTCGATAACCGAGCCAGTCATTCCAGTGGTAAATTTTCAAAAATAGTTTTTTGGTCTGCAAATGGACATTTTCTATGAGAAAATTGAAATATTCTTGAACAAATTCAAGGGTTAAAGGATTAAGGTGGCAGTCATTCGAGTGGTACATTTCCGAAAAATAGTCTTCTCTGTGGCTGTTTATGGACACTTACTAAGGAAAAATTTGAATTTACCATGACTGAGAAAAAATTGCGCTTTTCTTGAAAGACCTTTCAAAAGAAGTTTTAAAGTTTACCACTGGAATGACTGCCTCGCTTAACACTCATATCCACGAAAAATGGCTTCTGCAGTGGTCTTGAGAGATGTCCATTTGCAGACCAAGAGAATACTTTTTTTTAAATTTACCACTGAAATGACTGTCCAATGGCACATTTTCAAAAATAGTCTTCTCTTGGACTGCAAATGGGCATTTTCTATGAGAAAATTTACATTTTCTTAAGCAAATTCGAAGGTTAACGGGTTAAAACGTTAATTTATATTTGTAGCCATTTGAGCGCTTTGAGGCACTGTTGATACAAGAGGAATTAATAATGTACATTTTCCATTCGATGTCTTAATTTTTACCTAGCCATACATGATTAGAGTTGAGTATTTTAGGCTGTATATGGCTGGATACCTCATGTTGACTTCCTCTCGTTGTTTAGCAATGTATAATATTCATATACACAGTTCTCAAGTTAACCATTTTATAGTCAAGATTCTGGGGGGAAAATTCTTTGCTTAGTGATTGTCCAATTGCAGACCATGAGAAAATTATTTTTTAAAGTTTATCACTAGAATAAGTAAATGGTGAAATTTCAAAAATATTTTTCTTGTTCTGCAAATGGACATTCCTCAAGACCACTGCAAAAGCCATTTTTAGGTGCGTTGGTCATTAATGGGGTAAACTGAATGACCCACTAACAAACATTGATAATGATAAGTAAACTGTGCTAATCAGGGACAGACATACCCACTCGCCAATAATATTTTGAGAAAAATTCTCATGGTTGGCTAATAAAATCCCAAAATAGGCTAATTTACTGACTAAGAAAATTAAAGGAAAAGTAGCCTCAAGTAACTGTTGAATACTAAAAATTTATTTGACTGAAAGCCGTTGCTGCCAAGTCATGAAACTAATTTTATATCATCTATTTACTAGAACCTGGTTCGCACCTGAGCTATGCGCTATGTCACAGTCATTGGAAACTGGGGAAGTTACGTTACCAATAATAGACTGAAATAAAAGCAGCCTAGGTATGGCGTGAATGGGACTCGATAGATGCCAATGAAACAAAAAACTCCTTCTTTATCCACAGAAAATGAAGGGGACACTTTGCTATCAACTGTTGGTACAAAAACAGGCAGTATATTAGCCAGCCAATTAATAGACAATAGTCCACTAAGCATAGGGGTCAGCGGAGACAATCTGACAGCATTTAATTTCCAGTCATCAAGCACACCAGTATCAACTGTGGCAGTCTCATCAGCACCAGGCACATTTTTCTTATCAGGTGATTAAAACAGCACATTGTATGCTTTACATGTATATTGACTGCATTCAGGATTGACCTATGAAATTGCGAGAGCGCTTCTTTGGGCAGGATTGACCTACTCTTATGGTGTTAGAAGCATTTCTCAGAGACTGATTTGTCATAATTTCATTGGTTAACACCGTAAACGGTTTGCTTGCTGAATTTCTGCAGACTACTTTTTCCATTGGGTTTAACTATGGATATTCTGAGTATTTTGCAAACAATTTGGCTGAAAGATATTGGTGGCTAACCCGCCAACAAGTTTCAGGCAAATTCTTTTTAAAATATTCAACATGGCTAGAGTTATTTCCCATTAAAATTATTGTATGTTGACTTGTAGCAGTCAGACAGTTAATTATTTTCTTTGAAAATAATTGACCAATGAAATTAGCTCAAAACTTGCTCGTGCAGTTCTAACATCACGATTAAAAGTAATTTATCATTGATGTTGTGACAAAACTTCTCAAAAGAAAAGCGAGGAGTATGCATCCATTGTCAGCTCAAATTGAGCATCTACAGATACTCGCTTTGTGATAGAACAAATATGGAAGGAAATCTTTAATGATCAGAATTGCTCAATAAAATAGTAATTTCTTTTAATATTATCTATTTGCCTTAGCCTTTACAACTGGATTATGCAGTGGTCATTTCATCTGACGACTGATCACTGAGCCAGACATTCCAGTGATAAATGAAAAAAATGATTCGCTTTGTCAGCAATTAGACATTTAGCAAGGCCACTCAAAATTGTTTGTTGACGTGACGATTAGTGTTTTACAGCAATGGATGAATCCAGTTTTAGCTATGCCCTGCCCATCTCTAGGTAAGCTCACTCATGCTTTGCCCGCCTTGGCATCAATCGATCTCTGCATTCTGAATTTCAATTTCCAGAAAACTTTGTCGAATATTTTGAAGCTTTGTCGAATATTTTGAAGCTAATTTGACTGGGTGCTATTGCTGTCTATCACAACAACAGCACCAAGTCAAATTAGTTTCAAAATATTCAGCATGTTTCTGAAATAGTAAAAACATATAATTCATACAACCTGACAGACTATTAAGTGTTTAAGATGGACTAAACAGAGTCATTCATGATGTAATTGATGATGACATCAACATACACGTCACGTAGTTGTTAATGCCGTCATATGATTGACTGAGAAACTGGATTCATGAATTGTGTTTCTACTATATTCACCTTATAAGTCCACCTATCATTTCACTAATGCTCATTGATGGCATTGACCTATTTTAGTGTGCTTTTAGGGAGAAATGCAATGCGGTACATGTCGCTTTTGGCAATAGTTACAGTTTTGTAGCATAACAGTATATTAGTTCTTCTAGATGAACATTTGAGGACCCAATTTTCAATTCTGACATTTAACTGTTGGATGTAAAGTTCAAGGTGTAATTTTTCTCTGGATTTTGGGCAAGCCTATTTGAGGTGATAGATATTGAATTCTGATCTATCTGGCGAGGAAACAACAAGCACCATTGCTGCAATGTATGTATCTTTATCAAGAATGGCAAACATTTTACAGGCAAATAGACTTATGCTATCTGTGTATTACAGGCTTTACAGCTAAATATTACGTAATACTTGTGATGGCCGGAACCAAGACAGAGGTTTAACCCTTTCATGGTCAAATTTAGTCACGAAAATTTCAATTTCCCTTAGAAAATTACCATTTGCAGGCCAAGAAAAAACTATTTTTGAAAATTTACCACTAGAATGACTGGTTCGATTATCGAACCAGTCATTCCAGCGGTAAATTTTCAAAACCGATCACTCTGCAAGTGGACATTTCCCAGGACCACTGCATAGGCCGGTTTTGGCCGGCTTGGCCATTAAAGGGTTAACCCCTCTTGTGTCAACAGCGTGTCAAAATTCTCACGATGCTACCTACTCATTTAACCATTTAATGGTCGGTTTGCAAAGGAAATTGAAATTTTCTCTTAGTGAATGACCATTTGCAGGCTACAAATTTACAGTACAAACGATTAAAAATTTTTGGCATTTTCAGTGGCCATTTTCTGCCCAAGACAAGACTATTTTTTAAATTTTACAACTGGAATTCATGTGGTAAAATTAAAAAAATAGTCATCTCTTGGTCCTGCAAATGAATATTTCTCAAAGCCACTGCAGAGGTTTGTCAGGCGGGGTTAAGAACTTTAGGAACTCGCATCTGAGACAAATGATTGTCATGGCATGATAAGTGGCGATCTTCAAAATCATTTTCTGTAAAATCACTTCATTGATTTGATTTCCATCAGGTGGCTATTTTGTGTTTTTTTGCAAATCTGTTTGAGTAAGATAACTTTCCGTAACTTTTACCGAAGTCAATAAATTGGAAAAATTGAGATTGGTCATTTTGAACATTGTTTTTGTGCATTAACTCTTAGTAGCTTTGTGCAATTAACCTTTGAATGGTCAAGCCGGCCAAAAACCGGCCTCTGCAGTGTTCCTGAGCAATGTTAATTTACATTCCAAGATATTTTTTGAATTTTTAACACTGGCATGACTGAGACAAATATAGTCAAAATGTTCTTGTCACCTGTAAATGGAAAGTAGAAATCTAAATTACCATGACAAATCACAACCATTAAAGGGTTAATTAAAACTTTTATAAATTGAGCATGGACATGGTATCATGAAAATTCACAATATATCACATTATTGCAATTCAAATTTGACAACTTGTTCTTACCTTGTTATCTCACCTGGTCAGAATGGCCAAGTGAGCTCGGCATCCGTGAACTTTTTCTTTAAACAATTTCTCAAGAATCACTGGGCCAATTTCAATTATAGTTGGCAGGAAGCTTCTTTAGGGCATAGAGATCCAAGTTTGTTCAAAGGAAGCCCATCTTCTCCAAAACCACTTGGGGGGATTGATTCAAAGCTCATGAAACATCATCTATGGCAAGATCTGAACCAAGTTTAGAGCGAAGTTGATTGGCCAAATGCTTTGGCAGCCATCTTGGATGACCCAATTTTCATTCAACCACCTCTAGAACAGCCAAATGAATCATGCCGAGATATGATTAACGACTAAAGGCCATTAAAGTTTGTTTACGGGAAGTTGATACGTTGAAAAATATGGCAGCCATGGACCAATCAAAATGTAGCGTGCTTGGTGGCCATATTGTATTTTTTTATTTGATAGCTTTTGAAGCTGAAATTGGTTTTATATAGGTTTTTGACTATGCTTATTTCATATTTCCCACTTTCGAAACTGTCGGATAAGTGGTTTGGCTCCCATCTCGTGAAACACTAAGCCAATTTCGATTATATTTTGCAGGAAAGGAAGCAGCCTTGGGGCATAGAGATCCAAGTTTGTTCAAAGGAAGCCCATTGCCCAATTTGTCTGGCCCCCCCACCATCACAGATTTTGGCAAGTCTTTAGAAACTTCTTTTTCTCAGAAACCCCTTGGGAATTGATTTGAAACTCATAAACCTTCATCTAGGGCAAGAGTGAGACCAACTTTGTTCGTGGGAACTTTATTTGCCAAATTCTTCAACGGCCGTCTTTGATGACTTAATTTTCATGAAAACGAGTTCTACCAAATCACAGAAGGGATTTGGCTGAAATTTGGGGTATATGGTCGCCATCAACCAAACAGATTTAATCATTTTGGCAGCCGGATTGAAATTTTTGTACTTGATGGATTTTGAAGCCAAAATTGGTTTTGTTTATTTTTTGTGGAATGATTTCGAATTTTCAACTTTTGAAACTCAGATAAATGGGTTGGCAGCCAACTGATTTTTCCCTGCAAAAAATATCCATGGTAAAGCCGTTGGAAATTTAAAATGTCATGTCATTCCTATGATCCAGGTGAGCGATACAGGCCCTTGGACCCTTTTGTATAGGAGATGCTTTCTTGATCTTGTGAATGTCTGACTTCTTGTCATTTACAGGTGGCTCCACCTCTGCAGGTTTAGTCAGCAAAAGCACTTCATCTGGAGCAAGTAGCACTTCCATGGCAAGTTCAGCTCAGTCAAGTACACCCACTGCAAAGGTTAATCAACATAGCAATGTTTCTGCTGCTGCTGCTAAACCGAATATAGCTTTTGCCAGTAAAAATCTGTTTGGATCTACTTCAAGTGTTTTTTCAGCGACCACACAGAGTACACTAGATTTAACTTCAAGTAAGACATCTGCATGGCCATCAGCTGTGACCACTGTTGCAGACTTGTCCACATCAAAAACTACCACTACTGCTTCTAACACAGGTTTTGATTTTAATGCTGCTAGTTCACAAACCAGTGGTTTTTCCTTCACTCCATCAAGTAGCGGATTCTCATTTTCAATGTCATCATTGCCTAACTCAGTCAAAGAAAATACAGAGTCTGCTTCTTCATCACTTGCTATTGGTGGGATCCCATCATTCACAGGTGCACCAGCAACTACTGCTTCCAGTCTTACAGCCATCTCCACATCAGTGCCTGCTTCAGGGTTTAGCTTTTCCTCACAGTTTGCTACTCTTTCATCTTCAAAGTCCACACCTCCGGCCAATACTAGCTCTGAAATATTAACATCTACAGCCACAGATGTGCCGAGTGAGAAGAAAGCTGGCACTGTTATACAAACTAATCTACCTGATATTGCGACTAGTTCTAAAGAGGCTTCTGCCGTGGTTACTAATCCCAGTGTTATCAACACATTCTCATTCAAACCTCCCGGTACTGGTGACTCCCCTGCTGCAACACAGAGCTCTATATTTGGTGGCACTTCTGCCTCTACCACTTTGTCAGTTACATCTCAGAGTTTATTTGGAGGTTTTGGAGCAGTGACAAACACATGGGCAGCTAGCAATACAGCCAAGCCACCTACTTCTACAACATCTGAACAGAGCTTTCCTGTACTTACATCCGGAGATACAACTACAGCAAGCTCAGTGACCACTACAGTAACATCAGTCATAACAGTGGCTTCTGTAGCAACCCCCACTTCTGTGTTTGGAAATAAAGATAAAGCAATAACAAATGTCGCACCAAAGCAACAGAGCAGTTTGCTTGGAAACATGCTCAGTGGCACAGAATCAGTGACATCTACAACTGCTGTTGTTACTATAGCAACTACAAGCTCTGTGGATTCAGCAGCAGGAATATTTGGACAAGCACTACAAGGTAGGATTTTTTCTATATAAAATAAATGCTTACTTGGGAGATCTATAATATTCATTTGTATAGTAAACACAAAATGCGATGTTGAATAATAAATTTGATAGAAAAGTTTGAAATGTACCTGAAAAGAAACTGAAAATTCAATTGCAGTAGCTGATAAAATTCTTCCATTGTAAATTACAGTCAGTTAAACTTACAAACAAGAGCAATCCAAGATTGCAGACCCTTGCCCTCCCATTTTTATTACACTATAAGAAGTTTTTGGATTTACCTGGATTCCAATTGGGCCGGTGGCCATCTTGTTTGACAATTTACCACTGGCAAGCCAGTCATTCCAGTGGTAAATTTTCAAAAATAGTCTTCTCTTGGCCTGCAAATGGACCTTCAAAAAGTAAACATTTAGATTTTTTTAACAAATTTAGTCATTAAAGGGTTAAAATAATCATTGCCAATCAGTATATGGAAATCAAATATTATACATATATAGAACATGGTTTTAATGGAGGAAGCCAGTTTTATCTATGCCCTGGCCATCTTGGCTCAGCTCCACACATGTTTTGACCATGTTAGGATCCATCAATCACTGCACTCTGATTCTTAATTTCCAGAAAACTATACAGATAAGCTGGTGAACATTTTGAAATTAACTTGACTGGGTACTGCAGCAACAGCGCCCAGTAAAATTAGTTTCAAAATATTCAACAGCATGTTTATTAAATAGTGCATGACTAATAGACATTAATAGACATGCTGTTCATACAACGACGTTTAGTCCGTCATCAATTAAGCATTCGTGATGAGCTTATCTACGTCATTAATTATGACATCATCCTACATGTCACATAGTTGATTATGGCGTCATATGATTGATGGATAAACTGGAATCCTCCATTGTCGGTATTGGTGTTGTAAAATATGTTTTGTTCACGTTTTTCATGAACACTAACCCTAAAATTGGTTCAAGAAAATTTAAGTTTTCCCATAGAAAATGTCCATTTGCCGACCAAATGAAGACTTCTTTAAAATTTACCAGTGGAATAACTGGGTGATTTACCGAGCCAGTCATTCCAGTGGTATATTTGCAAAAATAGTATTCATTTGGCCTGCAAATGGACATTCCTCAAGACCACTTGCAGAGGTTGGAATTAGCTGACTTAGCCATTGAAGAGGTTCATGTCTCATTGATTTTATTTCATCAGGTTCAGTATTTGGATCAAACCTCACAGCCCCCGCAACAGCATTCAGTGTATTTGGTACATCGTCGGCTGCTACCGTAACTGGAACCAATTTAGGACCATTTGGCATATCATCTGCCACAACAACAGGTACAACCAGTGATAATGCTTTTGGTAAATATACTAATGTCATGTTTTTTCAATGAACATAATTATATTTGAGGTTTTTCTCAGTCAATATCAAACAACACATCAGTGTTACACTGACGGGGTATTGTCGAAAATCTTGGCATTTCCAAATGCAAATCTAACTTTGTATCAAGATCACAATGACCGTGACTACAAAAGTCTGAATGTCTGCTAGTTCCACTGGTTGAGGTAACTGTATGACGATTTGTACTGCGAATAATACTTACCAGATGTACTATTATGATAATGTCTATTATCTAGTCTAGCTCAAAATAAACAATTAAAACTCCGCACTCTCCATGGGCCTGCCCATACTGTGTCCGGCAATTACCATAGCCTCCAGGTACAGAGTCAATTCCCAGCAACAGTCAGATTTGTCTATTTTGCTCTCCTTGCTTAGTCGCGTTTTCGAGTTCTCTAAAATTTTCAATTTTCTGCTGAGTTTAGGAGTTTCTGCCTGAATCGTTGCTGGCATCATGGAAGGGAAAGGAAAATCATCACAGGGGAAGGTCGTATCAATCTAGAATTTATACAATCGTGCTGTAATGACTGTTTGAAATTTCCTTAAATTGGCACATTGTTTTAAAATGGTAGCCATTGTTGGAGTCGCTCCATTACCCGCTAACTGTTTAATCTTATCCGGGCACTTGGTTAATTTCTCTTGCGACTCGGTTCCTTCCAAGACAGATGCGCCCTTAGCGTGGATGGTGGCGGCATGATTAACGTTTCGGCTTGTCGTGTCTATGCTCTCTGTTTTAAGCTGATCTTTAGCTCTCGCTTCATTGTCGAATGTGTTTGTAGCAATCACTCTTAATTTCTTGGCTTTTTTAACGTTAGTTAATTACCAAGTCGTGTTTATAAAATTTTCACTAAAAATTTTCCAAATATTTCCTGCCTGGAACTTGATTATAATTAATCTATGAGAAAGTTTATGTTTTTAAGTAATTGTAAAATTACACTCATTAAATTGTGCGTGTTGCTCGTCATCATCTTATCATGTGCAGTGTTTTAATTCTTATTCTGTGTTCGCAGAAGGTGAAGGGGCAAGACAAGGGCGTGCCTGGTACATTATGCTCACGCTGTGACCGTTTCATGAAGCAGAAATTCATGGGCCATCACTGTGTTGTCGGCACAAAGTGCAAAGTTGGAAGCCCTTGTGATGTATGCGCGAAGCGGTCATCGGAGATGGAGGTGGAATTTGATCGTGATCGGCGTGCGCGTTTGGAGAGAATCACGAGGGACAAGGCGACCAAAGTGGATCAGGCGTCAGTCAAAGGTCTGGAAGAGCGTCTGAATGAGCGGATGGACTCAGCCTTGGACGGCGGAGGAAGAAGATATCCTCCTGATGGAAGACTCTGGCATGCCGGAGCTTTCACAGTTGACAGATTCCGGTATTTCCCATGGGTCTCCCACAGGTTTTGTACAGGTTTGTCAACCGGGTGGAGATGTCGACGTTCCGTCAGGCATCTTTCACCCGGATTTCGCTCAGTCTGGAGTGCTGTCAGAGCAATGTGATATGACTCCCGTCGGCATGACGGACGTGGCTATGATGGCTTCTCTCGGAGTCTCATCTCCTGCCATAGTAGCAGCCGTAGTTCCCACTCCCGTGATGGAGTGCGGAGATGCTGTATCTGGCGATTCGCTAGATACTGGAGCCACAAGTAGTCAGGCCATGGGCCCACTTTGAATGGGAAATTTGGTCTGTGGATCTTGGCATGTATCCTCGGTAGCCTTTTCATCCAAGGGTGAGAAGGAAGATGAGAATGGTAGCCCATTGATGGACGAATCATCTTTTTGCACCGACGCTGAATGGGTGGATGTCCGACTGTCTCGGGTTGACATCGGTTCAGGGATCTCAGCGCGATCCGGGTGGGTGGGGGGGGGGGGGGGGGGGTTGCTGGTCCTGATGGCTTTCCGGCGAGACCCATTCCGGTGGCGCCAGGAACGCAGTGAGTCGACAATCTTCACCCAAATGAATTAACGTCTTATCGTGCAATATCGACCGCGAACTGTGTGCAGATTCCTTCCGTCGGAGGCTGACTTCATCAGTCTCAAACCAGTGGGAACAGGTCGTGCAAGATTGTTTAGTCTGTCATTGACTAAGAAAAGGCTACGTACCAGACTGGCTCATCCGTCAATCGTTAGTTCCGTTAACATCGACTCCAGTATGGACTCCCGTTCCAAGGCAATCCGATCGTCTAGATGCCATCTGCTCAGAAATCATAGATCTTCAGCAGAAGAATGTGATTTATTTAGTCCGCAATCAGTCCTCCCTGGGCTTCTATTTGATAATTTTCCTCGTTCCGAAATACACCGGAGGTTGGAGACCAATTCTCAACTTCAAACCGCTGAACAAATTTATTCTTTCACCAAAGTTTCAGATGGAGACTAGCAGTGGTGATGACAGGGCTGAGAAAAGGCATGTGGGCAGTGTCAATAGATCTGACGGATGCATATTTTCATATTCCAATGTCAATTCCTTTTCAGAAATACCTTCGCTTTGCATTCCAAGACACTGTTTGGGAATTCAATGCGCTTCCTTTCGGTCTGACCACAGCCCCGAGGGTCTTCACCAAAGTGGTTCTCGCCATGACTTCTTATCTTCGCAGGAGAAACATAGCTATTCATACTTACATAGATGGCTGGCTGCTGAAGGCGGGGAATCAAGTTATTCTACGCAACAATTTTCAGGTAGTCCTAGCCTTATTAAAGGACCTAGGATGGATTGTGAATCTAGAGAAATCAGAATTGACTCCATCTCAGGAGTTTGTGTATCTGGGAATATTTTTCAATCTCAGGGACATCTCTTCAGCTTTTCTGGACGAGAGCAGAGTCAAGAGTTTGATTGCAGTACTGGAGCCAGTTTCTCTAGGAGCCTATCTGATGGCGCGTCAATTTCTCAGAATACTCGGTTTGCTAGTATCTCTGGAGAAGGTGGTTCCTTATGCGGCACTCAGACACAGGCCGATTCAGATGTACTTAATGTCATTCTGGTCTCAGAGAACGGATCCATTGACACTGAGAAATCCAGTAAAAGAACCGTTGATATTCCATCTTCAGTGGTAGTTATCAGAACAGAATCTCCTGCGAGGTGTTCCTCTACAGCCTCCTCAACTGCAGATGTCCATCTTCACAGATGCATCGACGACAGGTTGGGGAGCAGTACTGGACAATCTGTCAGTGTCAGGGGAATTGGATCGGATCAATGCGCAGAAAGACATAAATGTTCTCGAATTATTAGCAGTGGCATTAGAACTTAATCTGAGACAAGATTGTCCTAGTAAGGACAGACAACTCCACAGTGGTGTCTTATTTGAACCGCCAGGGCGGGACGAGATCGGCATGATGATATGGAACCTTCTGCTGTGGTGCCAAGAGAAGAATATTATTCTTCGGGCAGCACACATTCCAGGAAGATTTAACATCCTAGCAAATGCTCTCAGTCGAAGGACGGTTTGTCATCCGACGGAATGGCAGCTCAACCAGTCAGTAGCAGAGGTTCTTTTCAAACATTGGGGTAAGCCAAATGTGGATCTATTTGCGATGAAAGGTCACAAAGATGGTCACATACGTGTCACTGATCCCGGACCCGCTAGATCTAGCAATACGTTGGAAGGGAATGTACGCGTATGTGTATCCTCCAACAATTCTCATCCCAAAAGTTCTGGCAAAGATAAGATAGGGCATATGCCAAGTACTACTGATCACCCCTCATTGGCCAGGCCGATCATAGTTTACGGATCTGCCGGACCTTCTGGTCTGCAATCCAATCCCTCTTCCAGACAGAAGTGATCTGATTTTTCAGAACAAAGGTCCGTATCTTCACGACAGACCGGAGATGTTCCAATTGACTGCATGGATGTTATCAAGCAGCGTGCAATTAAGCGTGGCTTTTATGAGCAAGCAGCGAAGTTTGTCGCTTCAGCCAGAAGAGGATCAATCACCAAGATATATAATTATAGAATCAACAAATTTGCAGAGTGGTGTAAGGGAAGAGATATTAATCCCTTCTCTGCATCTGTTCAACACGTAGCAGATTTTATCTGTCATTTATACGAGGTTGACAAACTTCTACCTTCAACCCTAGCAGCATATAAGTCTGCATTAGCTTCAGTTGTTCCCAGTCTGGCCACTGTAAGAGTGGAGACCGACACTTTAAATGAAGTTATTAAAGGAATGAGCAATTTGCGACCCAGACAGCCAATTCCTATCCCAGCATGGAATCTATCTCTTGGTCTACAGGTTTTAGGGCATGCTCCCTTTGAACCAATTAGATCTATAGATATTAAACTGTTAACTATTGTCAGTTTTCTTGGTTGCAGCAGCATCGGCGAGAAGGAGAAGCGAAATCAATGCGCTTTCTGCCGAACAAGACCATTTTGTCTTTACGGGTGAAGGTTTAAGACTATAACCACATCTTTGTTTCCTGGCAAAGAATCAGTCACTTAAATATCCAGAACAGACGATCAATTTACCAAGTTTAATTAGGCATGACACAAACTCTTCTGCTTGTTGTCCTGTCAGATGTCTGAAAATTTATAAGAAACGTACTGAGGAGTGGAGACATGACCCAAAATCTCTGGTTATGTCTCAAAGCTCCTCATCTTTTGATAGTCGATGCTATTCAGATGTCTCATAAAATCGCAACAGAAAAGCGGATTGATCGTATGAACGCCCATCAAGTCTGAGCACTAGCAGCAGCATCGGCCCTTTCTAATTGTCTCTTTAGAGGAGGTGATGTCTGTAGCACAATGGCATGCTGAGTCGTCATTCACTGATTTCTACCTTCGCGATATCGCCAGCGCACTTAATCCGGTAGCCGTCGCCAATTTGTTGAATCTTAACTAAAGCCACGTCTGACGACTATTTACGCATACATCGTAAGGTTCTTCCCCATGCACTGAGCAATGGTGATGCACATGCTCTATGAATGACCGTGGATTGGGCGGAGCTCCTGTGATGATCAAGAAAGACCAAGCACTCAGAAAATGGTGAGTGTTTTCTTAGCTTGAGTGACTAATATTAATTTACTTACAGTTGAATTCCCAAACTGATTAAGTAAAAAGTCTGTTTCAGGAGTATCTTATTCATTCCAACAGACATTAGACTCATTCAAATTTGAAAATCTAATCGATATACTGATATTTTTTTCAAAACTAGAAGTTGTAGTAACTTCTTTGCACTCTCCTGGACTGCCCTAGCTGATACTTGGGGCTGACACTGGTTTGGTGGGTGTTGCCTCCCCATTGACAGCCCTCTGGAATTTGTGCAGACAAATGAGGGGGGGGAGGGAGCGCGGTCTAGACCATGGAAGTTTAACACTCTTTTCACTTCAAGAGTATACTTACCTCCCTAATACTTTTGATATTGCTAAATATTCGCTTTCACTCAATAAACACTCAGATTAAAACAGTTAGGCGCCCCTAGTGGGCAGGGAGTCAGAGCGTAGTCTGGCGGATGCCAGCCCCACCACCGCGCATGCGCAGACTAGCACTTCCTCTTTGCTAGATTATTGGCAAAGAGAACACACATGTTTTTCAGTCAATAGCTTTTCTTGCTCTTTAACGTTTTTATTGGTGTTATTTTGGAAGTGATAAGACCTGATTTGGATGGCGGGAGGATACACTTCGCCACCGGAGGACGTTGGACCTTTAAATCAGGTGACTTCTAGTAAAATTAGCGAGTTTTCTTCCCGGTGTATTGTGTTTCCGGGACTCGCGTTTACCGTGATAAGCGCCTTAGTTAGTTGGTTTAGGTCAACTCGGTGCTACCTAGGACTAATTTCTCTTTCTGTTTCTGTCCACAGGTCTGTATGACGCTAGGTTGTGACGTCACAGTTCCAGAGAATTAGTATTCTCTCCACCATGGTTCCATTTCCTACTAACACTGTTAGGTTATCTAACCAAATGGTAAATTATGCCCAGTGAGTTGGAGGCCTGATATAAAGGTCTTCTCACTTTGCCCTCTTGTTCCAATTCCTTCCCCTTGAGGTGGAGAGAGTTAAGAGGCGTGCAGATGGTGGAGTTTCCGGTTCGTCACGTTGGATGGTTTGTCTATACAAAGTGTCAGGTATCTAGTTACTGATAATGTGGTGATGTTAATTATTGTAAACAATCAAAGGGAGATAATTAACATTTTTGCCAGTAAAGAGTTATCTATATGTATCTGATGGTTGTGTAGTCAACTTATCCATTCAGCATACAATTCGTCTTTGCACTTGGATGTTTTGTTGGGATCGAATTTTTCCTGTCACGGGATTTATGACGTCATAATCAGCTGGCTATGTATTTATTAGCAATTCAAGCGCTAGGCTGGTTTTTGATGTATATTGATCTTTATGATCGTTTTCCTTCTCCTTGAGTTGGATTGAGTTTCTAAGCTTAACTAGTTGCTCATACTCCTTGTCCTTTGCCCTGTTTCAGGGACCGGGTTGCGCGTCCTGTGGACGTTTTATGCATGTCAAGTTCTGGCCGCATCTGTGTTTTAGATGTAGCCCTTGTGGTCCATTGATTAATTGTGACATATGTAAGCACTGGGGGGGCGAATTAATGTCCGAATTCTTGTGCTGCTTACAGGCGACGGACAAGGTGGTAGTGGAGGAGAAGAAGATGAAGCGGAAACGAGAGGTTGTAAGTGAGAAGGGTAAGGGGAAGGTCTCGTCCGCGGTGGATATGGAGACCTTTCGGACCGAGATGTTGGGAGAGATGAGGAGGACAATAAAAGATTTGGTTCCAGGGTTGCTTCGTGGCATGCTTCCTGGACCAGATCCTTTATTGTCCTCTTCATCGGCTTCGGAGCAGGTAATCCCCGCCTCTGGATCGATTTTCCTTAGTCCGCTTCCGTTGTCCGACGATTCAGAGGTGGCCCCATTAGAGGGGGCGTTCCACGGCCCTGGCAGCAGGCTTATTGCCGCGCCGATAGGGGACCGTGGACGGTTGTCGCTGGAACCCGCTGGCTGCTTATCAGTCCAGGGGTATCCGCACGCCGCGGTGGCCAGTACCTCCTATGGCACCGTTCCTGGTCAGCCCGGGTTAGCTCTCTTTGCTGACCCGGGGTCTAATCTTTCTGACCAGGGTGATGAGGATTACCTGCTGGGGTCGCCGTCTGACGACGCGGACATGGATGAAGACGTTTGTGCACCCCTCGCGGGGAATACAGGCGCTTTTTTCCACGGTATTACTCACCCTGGAGTAAGGTCCGCGGTTCAGGTGGTGGCCCAGGGCGCTGCTGATGGCCAGCGGTACCGCATACCTCGGCTTGCCGAGAGTGTAGCTGGTGCTGGCCGGGCCCGTGGTAGGGCTATATATACCCCGCGCTCTACCGCGGTGCCTGCTCCTGGTCAAACCAGTGATATTCTCATGCCGGTGCTGTCAGGCCCGCATGTTTTCCCTGGCTTGCCAGGTGTATCAGCGTACCCGCCGTCTAGTACTGCTTGCGCTCAGGAGGAAGACGAAGGACCCCGTCTTGTAGAGCGCTCGCAGTTAGCCACGGAGGAGGATTGGTATGACGCTTGCCAGTGGTTGGTGAGCGTTAGGCCTGATCTGCCCGTGGAGCAGTCGGCTAGCCACCGTGTTCACACGCCGTGGTTAGCTGGGAAACCGACTGCTAACGCTATGCCTTCTCTGCCGCTGGCGGAGCATGTCGTTGACATGTTCAAGGCGGCGGAGGCGTCCATTAACACGAGTGGACGTCTCGCGAAGGCCCCTCGCGAGGTGGCCAAGCGTTGTCGCATCGTGCCCCTGGACTACCAGCGGTACGGTGTGGTACCCAAGCCCAGCGTGGATGACCGCGCGGCTTTGGGTGAGGATACGCGGCCAGGATCCCGTTCTGACGCGGGGGTCTTGTGCGCGAACGCGTTGCGTTCGGCGAATACCGCGTTGCGTGATGCGGAGGAGAGTGGGAGGGCTTCGATTGCCGCTCTGTCCCACGTCTCCCAGCTGTTACAGGGGGTAGTAACGGCATCCGCATCGCGCCAGCCAGGCCCGCTCGCGGTCCAGCGAACCATCCAGGATGGTATTAACCTGGCGCTGGACTGTATGACGCGGGCGGTGACCAGGAGTGTCAGGGCAAGACGCACATTTGCCCTGGACAATCTGTGCCCGTCTCAGGACCTGTATAATAGGCTACTCCGTACGCCTATGACGGGTCCTGGTCTTTTTGGAGGTGAGGGATGTCGCCACCTCCAGGAGACGGTCACCCTGGTGAATAACCAGAGGGCGCTGCGCGAACAGTTTGAGGTACTGCGTCGTGCTAACGTTCGCGCCGCGGCCCCTGCGTATCGTCCCCTGCAGGCTCGAGGTGGTGCTGGCCAAGTCAGAGGCCAGCCGCCGTCGCAGCGCCGGCCTCGGCCGCGTGCGATTCGGCCAGCAGTGAGGGGGGCGCAGGCTCCTCAGCCGCCGTCAGCCAGGCAGCCGCCCGTGCACCGAGGTGCGCGCGGGGCGGGGCGGGTCGCGCGAGGATCTGGGCGTGGTTATCGTTCCTGACAGGGCGCTTACCGCGGTAAGGACCACGCCGGTGTGTATGGCGACGGAGACAGTGCCGCTCTTGCATGCCTTGTGTCCACCGCGGTCCCTAGGTGGACCGGTGGGAGGCCGGCTAGCCGACCACATGCAAGAGTGGGAACGGTTAACTCAGGACCGTTTAGTCTTGCGATGGCTTTCCGTGGGGTATCATCCAGAGTGGATGACAGGCCCGCCGTCGCGACTGTCTCTGGTGCCAATCTGGACTCCCGTTCCGAGAGATCCAGATCAAAGGTTGTGTATCGAGGAGGAGATAAATTCCCTCGTACAAAAAGGAGCTATTCAGCCGGCACAAAGGTGTCCGGGCTTCTATTCAACCCTGTTCTTGGTAACAAAACGCACCGGTGGGTGGAGACCGATTCTCAACCTCAAGCCATTGAACAAGTTCATCGAGACGCCCAGTTTCAAGATGGAAACGGTGCGCTCGGTGTTGGCGGGGTTGGAGAGGGGGATGTGGACGGCGTCGATAGATTTGAAGGACGCTTATTTCCACATCCCCATCCACAGGAGTTTCTGTCGCTTCCTGAGATTTGCATTCCAGGGCAGACAGTGGGAATTCAGGGTGTTGCCCTTCGGAATTTCCACGGCTCCTCGGGTTTTCACCCGTGTGGTTCTTGCGATCACAGCATACCTCCGCAGGAGAAGCATAGCAGTCCACACGTACATAGACGACTGGCTGTTGAAAGCGCACACCCGGGAAAGTTTGTCCGCCAATCTGGAGATTGTTTTGAAAATTCTCACAGACTTGGGCTGGATGATCAATTTCCCAAAATCAGAGCTGACTCCATCCCAGAAGTTTGTTTACCTGGGGATGTTCTTCGATCTGGAGACAGGATATGTTTATCCTACTCAGGAGAGGGTTCAAATACTCATCTCGTTGATTCAGTCAGTGTGCGACAGTCGTCATGTCCTGGCACGGGTTTACTTGAGAATGCTGGGGTTGATGGTTTCGTTGGAACCAGTCATTCCTCAGGCCGCCTTACGCAGGCGGCCGATCCAGTTGTTTCTCATGACACAATGGACCCAGAGTACAGGTTCGCTGGACTCGAATGTGTCAGTGTTGGCGCCTCTGATTCACCACCTGCAATGGTGGTTGAATACAGAGAATCTCTTACCGGGGGTTTTGCTAACCCCTCCCCACCCTCAGGTGACTGTGTATACAGATGCATCGATGGAGGGCTGGGGAGCTTGCCTGGAAGAATCCACGATATCAGGGCTTTGGAATCTGGAACAGTCACAGGAACATATAAATCTACTGGAGCTAAGAGCAGTAGTCCTGGGCCTGGAACATTTCTTACAGAAAGTTCAGGGCAAGATTGTTCTTATTCGTTCAGACAACTCAACAGTTGTGACTTACATAAACCGCCAGGGCGGAACGAAGTCGCCCAGTCTCTGTATGATGACATGGAAACTGCTATGTTGGTGTCTGGATCACCAGATTACCTTGAAAGCAGTTCATATTCCGGGAAGGTTAAACCTGCTTGCAGACTCATTGAGCCGAAGGATGAGTGTTTTACCCACGGAATGGCAACTAAATCAATGTGTGGCGGATCGTCTGTTCGACCATTGGGGGAAACCCAACATCGATTTGTTCGCAACGAAGGAGAATGCGAAGATGACGACGTACGTCTCTCCGATTCCGGATCCAAGCGCTTTCGCAACAGATGCGTTAGCTATCAGCTGGGGGAGAATGTATGCATACGCATTCCCTCCAGCAATCCTGATTCCAAAAATTCTTCAGAAAATCAGACAAGAGGAATGCCAAGTGCTTCTGATCGCCCCGGATTGGCCAAGCCGATCATGGTATACGGATCTGCTGGACCTTCTGGTCTGCAATCCGGTTCCTCTGCCTCTGATGGACGATATTATCTTCCAGGGCAAGGCCCTTCACAACAATCCGTCAATGTTCAGATTGACTGCGTGGATGTTGTCAAGGAATCTAGAATTAAGGAGGGCTTTTCTGAGCAAGCAGCCATGTTTATGGCCAAAGCCAGGAGGGGGTCAACCTCCAGAGCATATAATTATAAAATCAACAGATTTGCAGAATGGTGCTCAAAAAGATGTATTGATCCAATGGATTCATCTATTCAAGTAGTAGCTGATTTCCTCTGTCACCTCTATGATGCCTATAGCCTCAAGCCTAACTCTATTGCTGGTTATAAGTCAGCATTAATGTCTGTTATTCCTTGCTTGGCTAAGAGGGGAAGTGATGAAGTAAATACATTGAATGTATTAATTAAAGGCATGGGCAATCTAAGACCAAGGAATCCTCCTGTGATTCCGTCTTGGAGTTTATCGCTAGTGCTTCAAGTACTAGGTGATAAGCCTTTTGAACCACTTAGTTCCATTTCTATGAAACTATTAACACTGAAGACTGTGTTTTTAATTGCTGCGGCCTCGGCTAGGCGTAGGAGTGAGATTCATGCCTTATCAGCCGAGGATGACCGTTTTGTGGTTTCAGGGGAAGGCCTTAAGCTGCTACCTAGGGTTAATTTCTTGGCTAAAAATCAGTCGTTGAAATATCCAGGTCAACCTATTATTTTGCCTGCTTTAACTAGATATGATCCTAATTCTAAAGCATGGTGTCCCGTCCGGGCGCTGCGCCGGTACAAACAACGTACGGCGGCATGGCGCACCGACCAGTCAGCGTTATGGTTGTCATATATTGAACCCCATGGGAGGGCTTCTAAGGACACCATTTCCAGGTGGATTGTGGAATGCATTCAGTTTTGCCATAAATCCGCCACCGGGAAGCAGGTTGACGTGGCCAAGGCTCACAGTGTCCGCGGCGTAGTGACATCCACGGCCCTATTTAATGGGGTCCCTGTGGATGATATTATGTCGGTGGCTCAGTGGCACTGTGAGTCAAGTTTTACAGACCATTATCTCCGTGACACCTCTAATCCTCTCGCCTTGTCGGTTTTGAAAAAATAAATCGGTTTATATTTTTTGAGGTGATTTCCTCATTACTTATATATATCACAATTAATTTATGGAAACACCCACTTTTTTGGGCCTGCATCAGTCTTTACCGATGGGAAGATGATGTCAGCAGCCATTTTCAACAAGGTCAGTCTTGTTCATGTGTTGTCCGTTGTTGATTGTATTGTCACGATTACCCGTTATTAATATGGTGATGGTTTGTGTATTTGTGTGGTTCATTGTTGAGAGTTACGAAAATGGAGCTTTTTCGTCTCTGTCCTGTAGTACATGGCACTTGTACGTAGAGAGCGTATAGGACATTGAGGTCAGTCGACTCTTCCTCCCAGGAAGGAGGGGGGGGGGAGCGCATATGACATTCGGTCATCTCTCATACATCGGTCGTGTTATCCGATGGTTAGTCAAATCCTGACTGTTTTTTCTTACAGTTTCAGAAGTTTAAGTGCCTTAAACGCAGAAAAGCGTATTGGGATGAGCTGGTCTTTTGACCTCGCCTCCCTCCCGCCAGATTCACTTTCGAATTCTGGCAATATCAAAAGTATTAGGGAGGTAAGTATACTCTTGAAGTGAAATAAACGAAATCTAGGATTTCTTTTTTCACGAGAGAGTTGATACTTACCTCCCTAGATACGGACCCGGCCTCTCCACCCCACAGAGGCTCGGTCTTCAGGCTCTTAATAGTTGCATGTGTGTCAGCCAATAATCTAGTCAGAGGAAGTGCTAGTCTGCGCATGCGCGGTGGTGGGGCTGGCATCCGCCAGACTACGCTCTGACTCCCTGCCCACTAGGGGCGCCTAACTGTTTTAATCTGAGTGTTTATTGAGTGAAAGCGAATATTTAGCAATATCAAAAGTATTAGGGAGGTAAGTATCAACTCTCTCGTGAAAAAAGAAATCCTAGATTTCGTTTAATGAGTCAGACGGCGGAACCTAAGCATATGCTCGGGTTCTAGTCTCTTCACAACCTTCTCTGTCGGATGGTAGATGAGAGTTGTTTCGAGCCTCACCTCCCTTGGCTGTCGAAATCCGGAATTTATCATAATAGTATATCTGGTAAGTATTATTCGAAGTAGAATAAAAAAAGCATCCGCTTTTGGTTCTACGAGAATTGTTAATACTTACCAGATGTACTATGGCCAGTCTCAGCCACCCCGCTGAGGTGAGGCTGAGCTGCTTTCACTGTTTGTCAAGACAAATAGAAGACGAATCTGACTGTTGTTGGGAATTGACTCGGTACCTGGAGGCTATGGTAATTCCCAGACACAGTATGGGCAGGATCATGGAGAGTGCGGAGTTTTAATTGTTTATTTTGAGCTAGACTAGATAATAGACATTATCATAATAATACATCTGGTAAGTATTAACAATTCTCGTAGAAATAAAAGCGGGTGGTTTTGATGCTTTGTTCCAATAATTTGGCCAATTCTGAAATGAAAGCCAGGTGAACTAAGCAGAACCAAACTGTTAAAGTCTGCGTCTTATACAAATGTTACAATGACATTGACCTCTGACCTCAATATCATTGTACTTGATCCACATGATATTAGGTAAACATGTGACCATGTTAAATTCAAGTAGGGTGAACCAATCCTGAGATATAAGCCAAACATTTAACCAAAAAGAATAGTTTTATGCTAAGGTCACATTGAACTTGACCTTTGACCTCAATAGGAGTGTGCTGCATCTGGTTAATATATGTAGCAATGTGTCCAAATTTAGTCACAATAAACTGAACCAATCATTCGATAAAAAACGATATGTTGAACAAGACCAAAAGCTTAACCGGAAACAATAGATTATTATACGAAGGTCATGGTGTCCATGACCGTTGAACTCAATATGATTGTGCTCCATCCGTTTGATATATGTACTCATGGGTCCAAGTTTAGTCTCAATATGATGAAGCCATGCTGAGATATAAGACTATATATGAGCGGTGGTGGCAGCGTGTCAATTGGGTTAAAGTATTTCACTGCCCTTACTCTTCAATAATGCTTTTGTATTGAATCATATCATTTTTTTATGCACGAGAGATGGGACAGAAATTTTGACAATCTGTGAGACTTTATGTGCATTTACTGTAAAACTACCCATATATATACACTTTGACACATTTCATCGAAGAAAATGTCTTACTTTCCTTAGTAAATGTGCCTGAAATATCTGAATTTTTTTTTGGCATTCTCATTAATTTATTGATTTGTCATAAAGATATTTCATCCACTAAAATATCATTGAATTCCTTCCTCATGTCTCTAATTCATCAACACGTCATGATTTTCATGCTTATATATTTTGTGGTCAAATCGCCCAAAACCATGATCTGCAGTTGGCTTGGGCAATATCCATTTGTAGGCCACGAGCAGACAATTTTTGAAAAATTTAACACTCGACTGACTGGCTCAGTAACAGCCAGGTATTCCAGTGTTAGCTCTTCTCTTGACCTGCAAATGTACATTGAGTGAAGTGTTTGTTTTTCTTTACCACTCGTAATAATTAAAAGTTCAACCCTCTAGCGAGCCAAACTGCACTGGTCCTGAAAAATGTCCATTTGCACACCATAATAAGACTATTTTTGAAAATTTACCACTGGAATGACTAGCTCGAGCCAGTCATTCCAGTGATAAATTTCCAAATATAGTCTTGGTGTGCAAACGGACTTGAGGGTTAGCAGGTTAAAAAGTCATCTGTTAACCAGTTTTGTGTATTTAGGCGCATTAGTCTATATAAATTGCTGGGAAAGATATCTCATTTATCATCATGACTGGTGTAAGGGAAATGACATAGAGCAGTTGCTGAAAAAAACAAGACTTCTGTTTAAGCCAGCCAAAACATAATGTGAAATATCCATTTGCGGATCAAGAGAAGGCTATGTTTTTTTTAATTTACCACCTGAATGACTGGCTTGATAACTGAGCCAGTCATTTCAGTGGTAAATTTTCAAAAATAGTTTTCTGGGTCTGCAAATGAACATTTTTTATGAGAAATTTTAATTTTCTTGAACAAATTCAAGGGTTATAGTGTTGAAATATTTTCAGGCTGATACAAAACCACCTGTGTGTACGTGGACCTTGTATGCTAGTTGTACATTTCTTTGTCAACAAACCCATTATGTAGCAACTGTAGCACCTTGTGTGTTTCCTTTCCAGCAATCAGCAGCACTTTTGTTAGCAGTACAACGGCATCCACTAGCAGTATTTTTGGGCAAGCAGCAGTTATAGGAACAGGTTTCACGGCCGGTTCATCGCCACAAGCAGTGGCCACTTCTCCGGTGTCATTCTCACCAAGTAGACCACTGTTTGGACAGCCTACCACAGAAAGTGGCTCCATTTTTGGAGGGAGCAGTACACCAGCCACACCTTCAACAGCAAGCGGCGTAACGTCGGTGTTTGGTGGCCAGAGTTCACCATTTGTTCAGACGACTCAAGCCGGGTACACTCAAGTCGGGTACGGTGATGGTGTGCTGCCCGAAACACTCTTAACACTTTCACTGTTGAATTCCCTGTATCTCATTTTCAAGGCAACCATAGATGAAATTAATCTGACTGGAAGCCGTTGCTGCCTATGGCAGCACTGGCTTCCAGTCAAATTAATTTCAAAATATTCAACAGAATAAGCTTTATATTGTAAAGAATTACCTTTTTCAGGGATTTGTCGGTGAAAGGGTTAACTTATTAATTTTTTAACCCTTGAAATCCCAGTATCTCAATCTCAAGACGACTATACAGAATATTTGGAAAAAATTTGACTGGAACCTGTTGTTGCTATGTGCTTCAACAGTTGTCAATGAAATTAGTTTCAGAATATTCAACAGAATATTGCATACATCATAAATGATTAGTTGTTTTTGGTCTGTAAGGGTTAAAGGATTAGCCAGTCCAGTACTACACATAACGTCATAATCAACTATGTGACGATAATCAACTGCCTATCAGTCAAATTAGTTTCAAAATAATCAACAGCTTACCTGTATAGTTTTCTGGAAATTGAGATTCAGCGTGTATGGATCGATCGATCCCAACACGGGCAAAGTGTGGGTGGAGCTTAGTTAGAGATGGGCGGGATATAGCTAAAACTGGATTCCTCCATTACAACATGTTCTTCATATTCTGGTGAACATCCTGGTATTTCAGTGTTAAATGATCTAAGTATCCTATAATGCACATTAGGGCTGGGTGGTATACCGGTTTCACACCATCTCACAGTTTTTAATGGCGACGGTTTAAAAACCATTATGAAAAAAAACCCGCGAAAAACTGCCAGAAGTCGTAGGATCGCCAGTGCGCGAAATCTGGTGACTGGCCTAAACTAGTTTTTTCTTGACTTGAGTTTAATATTATCATCTAGTGGGTAACCATTTGCTAATAGGGCCATAAAATACAGTCATCTATAACTATTAGCCGTGGGAAAGCAAGGGTGTTGGTGAAATCCCAACAAATCAGCCGAGGACAACACTTCACAAATATGATTTGATTTGCCAGCAGTGAATTTTACATGACGTAAGCTCTACGGTTTCAGGGTAAGATTGAATAATTTGAAAATCTATCAATTTCTTCTTTGAAACAAATAATCCTTTCTTTCAAATCAAGTTTGTACTATGTTTAATTAGGATTCCAAATGTGACACGATACAAAAAAAATTCAAGAAACGCGCTACAAAAACAACGACGCTATACAATGAACTCCCAATTCAAACATGTCATTATTTCCATTAGATTTCGACAAACATAAAATGAACCAGTACAGAATAAGACATACGAGACAAATTGCTTGAACGCCTGAGAAATGAAAACGATTAAGTCGCTTCTTACGTTGGCGGAGGAGCAGTTGCAAGTAAAATAAACCTCTTAGCCTCTCAAATATGAGCAGGCGTAATGTGATGAGTTGTTAATGAATTCTTCCGCCGGGATATTCACTACTATTGATTTTATGAATGAAATTCCTGTAAATCATAGTATTTTTTTAACACGTGACTTTTTGCTCAATAGAGTTAGAATCACATCGTTTTGTTTTACGAGCCATCCCAGTCTTTTTCGTCCTTGTATGTCTTCCAGACTACGGAGTGTTGATTTAAGTTAGATTTGCGCGAATCATTGCGTTTATGTTGTCAAATTATCATAATCTCTTTATTATATGACATATGAACCTCGAAAAGTAGTCAAACACAGCTTTTTGTGAGAATTCTTGAGGTGCTATTTGCAGGAAATGACTACCCTTTAGTTATGTGCTGAATGACATTCACCTGCATGAACGACAGTTTATTGAGGATATCTCAAGAACACCGAGTACTCGAATACAAACATGTGACTTACTAGACTAGATCATACTGTAGGTGGTTATACAAACTACCCGTATCAGTGCTACTCTACTAGGAGCCTAAACTCGCTCTCATATCCGGCTTCCTACTTACATGCGTTAGATTTTACTACGCTTTCGAAAATATTGACCTAATAACAGTGTTCTTCTTCTTTTCGTTCGCTGATCATACCGCCAGTCCTGTAAGTGACTCTCGACATGATCATATGCGTTAAGTGCGTGGATCCATGGTTTATTAGAGTGCGCTGTGCGGCCTGGAACCTCCGTCTTCAGCACTCGAGGTTTCTGTCAGGGTTACCTCACCCTTACCTCCGTTAGTCGCCTCTTATGACACGCAGAGGATACGGAAGGTGTATTCTAAGCCCCACCTACAGGGCAAAGTAATAACAGTGTTGAAAATCAACATTTTAGTAGTTAGTGTTATTTCCACGACATCACATGAACCAGACTTTATTTATTTTAACTACTATTTTGAGATAGATAGCGTCGAAGTGAACAGTCGTACGTAGTTACCATTCTAATTTCGTAGCAATTTATGCCAGTTGTCAAATCGCAAAATACATGTACTGTAGCTAATGAAAATGCCATATTTTCATATTTCAAATTATTGTAGATCATTCTAACCCCTTAAACTGGTATTTCGTTAATACCGGTTTAACTAGTGATACCGTCACTGGTTTTCTTTTAGGCCAAACTGCCAAGCTCATACATACTGACTATCTTATTGGGATCTCTTCTCTTCTGAGAAGAGGTTTCACACGATTTCATTGGCTCAGTGACAGTAACTTCTCAAGGGAATTGTGAGAATGCTTCCAGAGAAGGGAAGAGAAAAAGAGTGTGCCAAGTGAATCTGCCTTTTTTGTATTTGCACAAATGTAGATCAATTAAACTTCTATTTCGAAAGCGGGCAAAACAGAGGGTGTGATTTCGATATGAAATGGTTAAAGTGTCTTGTTACTGAAGCTGTCAATCAGATGTTTATTTTTTTTTGTTCTACAGGTCAGTATTTGGTCAGTCGGGGTCAGTTTTTGGAGCCAGTGCCTCAGTTCCTGCAGCTGGGTGAGTATCAGTGGCTTATTGCCATATAACTATCTGTGATTTTCACATATATATGAGTAAACTGCATGACCAAGAGAAAATCAATTTATCACTGGGATGACTGGCTCCGTCGATAACCGAGCCAGTCATTCCCTTGGTAAGTTTTTTAAATTAGTCTTCTCTTGGCTTGCAAATGGACAATATATAGAAAAAATATTGTTATTTTCTTCATCAAATTTATACATTTAACCCTTGCAAGAAGAAACCTGCCAAACTGAACAAAGAGAAGACAATTATTGAAAACTTACCACAGGAATGACTGGCTCGGTAACCGAGCCAGCCATTCCAATATTAAATTTTCAAAAATAGTTCTCTTGGCCTGCAAATGGACATTCAATAAGCAAATATTTAGTTTTTCGCTGCTAAATTTAGCCATTAAAATGTTAATGGATAATCCTACTGATAAGAAATATCTAATATTTTTTCTCTTTTCTAGTGGTGGTGGATTTCTGGCTGGTTTAGGAGGCAAGCCAAGCTCTGAGAATGTGAATAAGAATGTCTTTGCCAGTTCTGCTGCGCTAGGCACATCTACCAGCAGCACACCCTGTGAGTTCCTTCACCTATAGTTATGCCAGTTGCTGGATTTAGATCTAAATGGGCCTTTCCACTCTATCAATCCATCATATGATGTCATAATCAACTGTGACGTATAGAATGACATCACAATCAATGACTTCATGAATGATGTCGATAAGTACATCATGAACACATATTTGAAGACGGATGATGCCTATGCGTTGTTGTACGAAGTGTATGTCATTACTATTTAATAAATATCCTGTTGAATATTTGGAAGCTAATCTGACTGGATTAGTCAAACCCAGTCAAATTAGTTACAAAATATTCAACAACTTAACTGTATAGTTTTCAGGAAATTGATGGTCGTGGCATTTGGGGATCGATCAATCCCAACACAGTGCAGTGTGGGTGGAGCCTAGCTAGTGATGGGCGCGGCATAGCTAAAGCTGGATGGATCCATTACAGTACAACTCAAGAATAGCTAACTACGAACGTTTCCAAAAAAAATAAAAACATACTCATGAATATATTGAATATAATTTGATTTGAAGACATCTAATCCAATTATGTTCAAAATATTCAACGGAACATTTATTGCATCGTGTTCAAAATTGTTTTTGGTTTGGAATTATGCTGACTTATTTGATCTGTACTGTTTGTGATGGTATCTGGGCGAATGGATGTGTATTCTTATGAATAATTCATCAAATGTACTAAGATGTGATTAACAAATATAAATGAAACTAGTCTAATTTTAAGATTTTACCACAGCAATATGACTGGCTCGATAAGCGAACCAGTCATTCCAGTGAAATTTTTCAAAAATAATCTTCTGGGTCTGCAAATAGACATTTTCTATGAGAAAATTGAGGTTTTCGTGAAAGAATATGAGAGTTAAATGCTAGAACTAGTAGAGAGTTAAACCTTTAATGACTAAATTTGGTCAAAATATTTCACTATTGAATGTCCATTCGCAAGCCAAGAGAAGACTATTTTTGAAGATTTAACACTGGAATTGCTGGCTCGGTTAGCGAGCCAATTATTTCAGTGGTATATTTTTAAAAATAGTCTTCACTTGGCCTGCTAATGGGCATATGTCAAGACCACTGCAGAAGCCCGTTTTGGCCAACATAGTCATGAAAAGGTTACACCTTGTAGTGCTGTGTGTCCTGTTATGCCTGATAATATATGTCATATGGTTTTCAGGATTCCTGCCTTGCCCGCATATGCTATGATTAATAATAATTTTCTTACTTCTTCAGCATCTATATTTGGCTTAGATGGAGCAAAATGTTTTGGATCACCAACATTTGGCAGTACTGGAGGCTTCAGTACCAGCGTCTTCGGGGGTGGCAGTGGTCAGACTGCTGGCTTTGGCACGAGTGTGTTTGGTGGCACTGGCAGCGGTGTCGCAGCATCTGGTTTTGCAGTTTCTCAGTCACCTCCACAATCTTCAGCAGGTAGGTCAGTTACAGCCAGCCAGCATTAGACCTTTCCAGTTTTAGCTATGCCCATCTGTAGCTAAGCTCCACCCACACCGTGCTCATGTTGGGATCGATCGATCCCTGAACATCCTGACTATCAATTTCCAGAAAACCATACCGGTAAGCTGTTAAATATTTTGAAACTAATTTGACTGGGTGCTGTTGCTGCCTAGGGCAGCAACAGCGCCCAGTGAAATTAGCCTTGAAATATTCAACAGAATGTTTATTAAATGGACATACAACATACGTGTCAGATTATTAAGTGCTAATGGCAGACTATTTTGAATCATTCATGATGTCAAGATTATGACATCAGCATACACATCACTTAGTTCATTATGACATCATATGACATCAGAAGATTGATGGATAAACTTGGAACGGTCCATTGATTCATATATTAAATCAGTCAAATATAATGTAAATGAAGGAAACGCCATTTTATGTATGTAAATGAGCGTGCCCGATGACCCACCATGAAGTTGAACAGTTACCCTGTATGAGCAGAGCCTCGGCAATGTCAGAGCCTGGACACAGTTAGTAAATTAATAATTAGAGAGCCTAAGTACCGTCAGTGGCTCTCCATCAACGTGCGTTGTAACTTTAGCTTATATTCCTGCTCTGTTTTGCAGTTTCTCAGTCACCTCCACAATCTTCAGCAGGTAGGTCAGTTGCTGCCCTAAAACTAGCCAATCTAATTTATTTTCTTATTTCTTTCAAACCTAGCCAATTTTCCATCTAAAGGTGTCCTATATTAGCCAATTTTCCATCTAAAGGTGTCCTATATTAGATTATTTGCACGAATCTGATTGTCATAATTATTTAGAGGTCCACTGGATATCTGCCGAACAACATAATTTTCAAGATGATTAATCTTTTATAAATCAAGAGAGGAAATCTACTCTTTTAAGGCTGGATGGTTAGTAACTGACTGCTAACTTGATCTTGTGCATACTGGCTTAGCATATCAGTCCGCTACAATAGTTACATAACAGTCTTGAACCTTTACTGGCCAAGCTGACAAAAGGTGCAATATTTGGAAAGTTATCATTGATAGCAGTCTATTTTTCTGTCCAGATGAATCCAGTATTGGCTAGACCCCCACCCATCTCTAGCTAAGGTCCACCCATGCTTTGTCCGTGTTGGGATCGATTGAACCCTTAACTCCATGAATCTTAATTTCCAGAAAACTGCAGGTAACCTGTTGAATATTTTGAAACTAATTTGACTGGGTGCGTATAACAGCAACAACGCCAAGTCAAATTAGTGTCAAAATATTCAATGGAATGGTTATTACATAGTAAAGACATACAATTCGTACAACTTGACGGACTATTGAGCACTTAATAAGACTTAGATATGTCATTCATAACCTAATTGATTATAACGTCAACCTACATATGACGTAATTGATTGACGCCATATATTTGACTGACAGACTGGATTCCTCCTCTATTACATGTATGGCTGGGGGAAACAGTTGTTTCTTTGCCATTTGTCTGATACCTAATGAGTTAGTCTTTTCACATCAAGAGTATACTTACCTCCCTAATACTTTTGATATTGCTAAATATCGGCTTTCACTCAATAAACACTCAGATTAAAACAGTTAGGTGCCCCTACTGGGCAGGGAGTCAGAGTGTAGTCTGGCGGATGCCAGCCCCACCACCGCGCATGCGCAGACTAGCACTTCCTCTTTGCTAATTTATTGGCAGAGAGTCTACACATGTTTTTGTGCTAGAGCTTTTCTTTACTCAATTCATAGTCTTTTTGTGTGAATTTGGAAGTGATTATCCCTGATAAAGATGGCAGAAAGGATGACTTCGCCAGAGGAGGGCCCAGGACCTTTAAATCAGGTGACTTCTAGTAAAATTAGCGAGTTTTTTCCCCGGTGTAATGTGTTTCCGGGACTCGCGTTTACCGTGATAAGCGCCTTGTTTAGTTGGTTTATTTCAACTAGGTGCTATATAATACTAATCTCTCTTTGTGTTTATGTCCGCAGGTCTGTGTGACGATATGTAATGGACATCACATCAGCAGAGGGTTTGTTTCTCCACCATGGTTCCATTTCCTACTAATACTGTTAGGTTATCTAACCAAAGATTTTATGTCCAGTGAGTCGGAGGCCTAGTATAAAGGTCTTCTCACTTTGCCCTCTTGATCCAATTCCTTCCCCTAGAGGTGGAGAGAGTTAAGAGGCGTTCAGTTGGTGGAGTGCTCCAGTTCATCACGTTGGATGGTTTGTCTATACAAAGTGTCAGGTATCTAATTATTGATATGAGGTGATGTTAATTATTTAGAGAGGAAAGGGAGATAATTAACAGTATTTGCCATTGTTATCAGTATATATCTGATGGTTGTGTAGTCGAAATGTCCATTCTGCACATGTTCTGGTTAGAGATACAATTCGTCCTTGCACTTGGATGTTTGTTGGGGATCGATTTTTTCCTGTCATAGGATTAATGACGTCATAATCAGCCTTGCTCTTTATTAACAATTAAAGTTTGTCCAAAGCTGGTTTTCTGATGAATTTTGATCTTTATGATCATTTCCTTCTCTTGAGTTGGTGAGTTTCTGAGCTTAACTAGATTGCTCATACTCCTCGTCCTTTGCCCTGTTTCAGAGACCTGGTTGTGCGTCCTGTGGACGGTTTTTGAAGGACAAGTTTGTGCCTCATCTCTGTTATCAGTGTAGCCCCTGTGGTCCCTTGCTTAATTGCGAGATATGTAAGCACTGGGGGGGGGAGCTAATGTCCGAATTCTTGTGCTTGCAGGCGAAGGACAAGGTGGTGGAGGAGGAGAAGAAGAAGCAGAAAAGAGAGGGTGTGAGTAAGAAGGGTAAGAGGAAGGCCTCATCCGCGGTGGACATGGAGGCCTTCCGGACCGAGATGTTGGGAGAGATGAGGAGGACAATAAAGGATTTGGTTCCAGAGTTGCTTCGTGGCATGCTTCCTGGACCAAATCCTTTGCTGTCCTCATCATCTGCTTCGGAGCAGGTAATCCCCACCTCTGAATCACCTTTCCTTAGTACGCTTCCGTTGTTCGAAGATTCAGAGGTGGCCCCATTAGAGGGGGCGTTCCACGACCCTGGCAGCAGGCTTAGTGCCGCGCCGAGGGGCCGTGGACGGTTGTCGCTGGAACCCGCGGGCTGCTTATCAGTCCAGGGGTATCCGCACGCCGCGGGTGCCAGTACCTCCTATGGCACCTTCCCTGGCCAGTCCGGGTTAGCTCTCTTTGCTGACCCGGAGTCTAATCTGTCTGGCCAGGAGGATGAGGATTACCTGTTGGGGTCGCCGTCTGAGGACGTGGCCATGGATTATGACGTCTGTGCACCCCTCGCGGGGAATACAGGCGACTTATTCCACGGTTCTACTCACGCAGGGGTTGAATCCACGGTTCAGACTGTGGCCCTGGGCGCTGAGGGCCAGCGTTACCGCGTACCTCGGCTTGCCGAGAGTGTCGCTGGTGCTGGCCGGGACCGTGGTGGGGCGGTATGTGCCCCGCGCTCTACCACGGCGCCTGCTCCTGGTCAAGCCAGTGAGATTAGCATGCCAGTGTTGTCAGGCCCGCATGCTCTCCCTGGCTTGCCAGGGGTATCAGCGTATCTGCCGTCAAGCTCTGTTGCTTGCGCTCAGGAGGAAGACGAAGGCCCCCGTCTTGTAGAGCGCTCGCAGCTAGCCACGGAGGAGGATTGGTCTGACGCTTGCCAGTGGTTGGTGAGTGTTAGACCAGATCTGCCCGTGGAGCAGTCGGCTAGCCAGCGTGACCACAGGCCGTGGTTAGCTGGTAAGCCTACTGCTAACGCTATGCCTTCTCTGCCGCTGGCAGAGCATGTCGTTGACATGTTCGAGGCGGCGGAGACGTCCATTAAGTCGAGTGGACGTCTCGCGAAGGCCCCGCGCGAGGTGGCCAGGCGTTGCCGCATCGTGCCCCTGGATTACCAGCGGTACGGTGTGGTACCTAAGCCGAGCGTGGATGACCGCGCGGCTTTGGGTGAGGATGCGCGGCCAGGCTCCCGTTCTGACACAGGAGTCTTGTGTTCGAACGCGTTGCGTTCAGCAAATACCGCGTTGCGTGATGCGGAGGAGAGTGGGAGGGCTTCGATTGCCGCTCTGTCCCACGTCTCCCAGCTGTTACAAGGGGTAGTAACAGCATCCGCATCGCGCCAGCCAAGTCCGATCACAGTCCAGCGAGCCATCCAGGATGGTATCAACCTGGCTCTGGACTGTATGACTCGGGCGGTGACCAGGAGTGTCCGGGCAAGGCGCACATTTGCCTTGGACAATCTGTGCCCGTCCCAGGACCTGTACAATAGGCTACTGCGTACGCCTATGACAGGTCCTGGTCTCTTTGCAGGTGAGGGATGTAGGCACCTCCAGGAGACGGTTACTCTGGTAAATAACCAAAGGGCGCTGCGCGAGCAGTTTGAGGTGCTTCGTCGTGCTAACGTTCGCGCCGCACCCCCTGTGTATCGTCCCCTGCAGGCTCGAGGTGGTGGTGGCCAGGTCAGAGGCCAACCACCATCGCAGCGTCGGCCTCGGCCGCGTGCGATTCGGCCAGCAGCGAGGGGGGTGCAGGCTCCTCAGGCGCAGTCAGCCAGGCAGCCGCCCGCGCACCGAGGTGCGCGCGGTGCTGGTAGTGGCGCGCGAGGATCTGGGCGTGGTAATCGTTCCTGATGGGACGGTTACCGCGGTGAGAAACGCTCCGGTGTTTCTGGCAAAGGAGACAGTGCCGCTCTTGCACTCCTTATGTCTACCTCTATCCCTAGGTGGACCGGTGGGAGGCCGGCTAGCCGACCACATGCAAGAGTGGGAACGGTTAACTCAGGACCATTTAGTCTTGCGATGGCTTTCAGTCGGGTATCATCCCGATTGGATGACAGGCCCGCCATCGCGACTGTCTCTAGTGCCGATCTGGACTCCAAATCCGAGAGATCCAGAGCAAAGGTTGTGTATCGAGGAGGAAATAAATTCCCTCATACAAAAAGGAGCTATTCAGCCGGCACAAAGGTGTCCGGGCTTCTATTCAACCCTGTTCTTAGTAACAAAAAACACCGGAGGGTGGAGACCAATTCTCAACCTCAAGCCATTGAACAAGTTCATAGAGACGCCCAGTTTCAAGATGGAGACTGTGCGCTCGGTGTTGGCGGGGTTAGAGAGGGGAATGTGGACAGCGTCGATAGATTTGAAGGACGCTTATTTCCACATCCCCATACACAGGAGTTTCCGTCGCTTCCTGAGATTTGCATTCCAGGGCAGACAGTGGGAATTCAGGGTGTTACCCTTCGGAATTTCCACGGCTCCTCGGGTTTTCACCCGTATGGTTCTTGCGATCACCGCATACCTCCGCAGGAGAAGCATAGCAGTCCACACGTACATAGACGACTGGCTGTTGAAAGCGCACACCCAGGAAAGTTTATCGGCCAGTCTGGAGATTGTTTTGAAGACTCTCACAGACTTGGGCTGGATGATCAATTTCCCAAAATCAGAGCTGACTCCATCACAGAAGTTTGTTTACCTGGGGATGTTCTTCGATCTAGAGACAGGATATGTTTTTCCTACTCAGGAGAGAGTTCAGAAACTCATCTCATTGATTCAGTCAGTGTGCGACAGTCGTCATGTCCTGGCACGGGTTTACTTGAGAATGCTGGGGTTGATGGTTTCATTGGAACCAGTCATTCCTCAGGCCGCCTTACGCAGGCGGCCGATCCAGTTATTTCTCATGACACAATGGACCCAGAGTACAGGTTCGCTGGACTCGAACGTGTCAGTGTAGGCGGCTCTGATTCATCACCTGCAATGGTGGTTGGACACAGAGAATCTCTTGGTGGGGGTTATGCTAACCCATCCCCACCCTCAGGTGACTGTGTATACAGATGCATCGATGGAGGGCTGGGGAGCTTGCCTGGAAGAATCCACGATATCAGGGCTTTGGAATCTGGAACAGTCAAAGGAACATATAAATCTACTGGAGCTAAGAGCAGTAGTCCTGGGCCTGGAACATTTCTTACAGAAAGTTCAGGGCAAGATTGTTCTTATTCGTTCAGACAACTCAACAGTTGTGACTTACATAAACCGCCAGGGCGGAACGAAGTCGCCCAGTCTCTGTATGATGACATGGGGACTGCTTTGTTGGTGCCTGGATCACCAGATTACCTTGAAAGCAGTTCATATTCCGGGAAGGTTAAATCTGCTAGCAGACTCATTGAGCCGGAGGATGAGTGTTTTACCCACGGAATGGCAACTAAATCAATGTGTGGCGAATCGTCTGTTCGACCATTGGGGGAAACCCAACATCGATTTGTTTCCAACGAACAAGAATGCGAAGATGACGACGTATGTCTCTCCGATTCCGGATCCAAGCGCTTTCGCAACAGATGCGTTAGCTATCAGGGGGGGGAGAATGTATGCATACGCATTCCCTCCAGCAATCCTGATTCCAAAAATTCTTCAGAAAATCAGACAGGAGGAATGCCAAGTGCTTCTGATCGCCCCGGATTGGCCAAGCCGATCATGGTATACGGATCTGCTGGACCTTCTGGTCTGCAATCCGGTTCCTCTGCCTCTGATGGACGACATTATCTTCCAGGGCAAGGCCCTTCACAACAATCCGTCAATGTTCAGATTGACTGCGCGGATGTTGTCAAGGAATCTAGAATTAAGGAGGGCTTTTCTGAGCAAGCAGCCATGTTTATGGCCAAAGCCAGGAGGGGGTCAACCTCCAGAGCATTAAATTATAAAATCAACAGATTTGCAGAATGGTGCTCAAAAAGATGTATTGATCCAATGGATTCATCTATTCAGGTAGTAGCTGATTTCCTCTGTCACCTGTATGATGCCTATAGCCTCAAGCCTAACTCTATTGCTGGTTATAAGTCAGCTTTAATGTCTGTTATTCCTTGCTTGGCTAAGAGGGGAAGTGATGAAGTAAATACATTAAATGTATTAATTAAAGGCATGGGCAATCTAAGACCAAGGAATCCCCCTGTGATTCCGTCTTGGAGTTTATCGCTAGTGCTTCAAGTACTAGGTGATAAGCCTTTTGAACCACTTAGTTCCATTTCTATGAAACTATTAACACTGAAGACTGTGTTTTTAATTGCTGCGGCCTCGGCTAGGCGTAGAAGTGAAATTCATGCCTTATCAGCCGAGGATGACCGTTTTGTGGTTTCAGGGGAAGGCCTTAAGCTGCTACCTAGGATTAATTTCTTGGCTAAGAATCAGTCGTTGAAATATCCAGGTCAACCTATTGTTTATCCTGCTTTAACTAGATATGATCCTAATTCTAAAGCATGGTGTCCCGTCCGGGCGCTTCTCCGGTACAAACAACGTACATCGGAGTGGCGCACCGACCAGTCGGCGTTATGGTTGTCATATATTGTACCCCATGGCAGGGCTTCTAAGGACACCATTTCCAGGTGGATTGTAGAATGCATTCAGTTTTGTCATAAATCCGCCACCGGGAAGCAGGTTGACGTGGCCAAGGCTCACAGTATCCGCGGCGTAGTGACATCCACTGCCCTATTTAATGGGGTCCCTGTGGATGATATCATGTCGGTGGCTCAGTGGCACTGTGAGTCAAGTTTTACAGACCATTATCTCCGTGACACCTCTAATCCTCTCGCCTTGTCGATTTTGAAAAAATAACTAGGTTTATATTTTTGATGAGGTTTCCTCATTGCTTATATATTTCACAATTAATTTATGGAAACAACCACTTTTTTGGGACTGCATCATTCTTCACCAATGGGAAGAGGATGTCAGCAGCCATTTCAACAAGGTCAGTCTTGTGCATGGGTTGTCCATTGTTGATTGTCTTGTCACGTTACCCGTTATTAATATGATGATGGTTTTGTGTATTTATGTGGTTTATTGTTGAGAGTATACGAAAATGGAGCTTTTTCGTCTCTGTCCTGTAGTACATGGCACTTGTACATAGAGAGCATATAGGACATTGAGGTCATTCGACTCTTCCTCCCAGGAAGGAGGGGGTGAGCGCATATGACATTCGGTCATCTCTCATACATCGGTGGTGTTATCCGATGGTTATTCAAATCCTGACTGTTTTTTCATACAGTTTCAGAAGTTTAAGTGCCTTAAACGCAGAAAAGCGTATAGGGATGAGCTGGTCTTTTGACCTCGCCTCCCTCCCGCCGAATTCACTGTCGAATTCTGGCAATATCAAAAGTATTAGGGAGGTAATTATACTCTTGATGTGAAATAAACGAAATCAAGGATTTCTTTTTTCACGAGAGAGTTGATACTTACCTCCCTAGATCCGGACCCGGCCTCTCCACCCCACAGAGGCTCGGTCTTCAGGCTCTTAATAGTTGCATGTGTATCAGCCAATAAATTAGTCAGAGGAAGTGCTAGTCTGCGCATGCGCGGTGGTGGGGCTGGCATCCGCCAGACTACACTCTGACTCCCTGCCCAGTAGGGGCACCTAACTGTTTTAATCTGAGTGTTTATTGAGTGAAAGCCGATATTTAGCAATATCAAAAGTATTAGGGAGGTAAGTATCAACTCTCTCGTGAAAAAAGAAATCCTTGATTTCGTTTAGTTTCTATTATCTGTTAGTTTCTTTGATATGGTATACATGATTCTCTGCAAGTTATTTTTATCCATTGGAGGATTTGGTGCCAGTCAGGGTTTTGGAAGTCCTCCCGCATTCGGCGGTTCACCAGGCTTTGGATCTCCAGCCACTTTTGGTGGTTCACCAACATTTGGAGCTACTGGTGCATTTGGAGGTGCTGGTTTTAGTAGTCCAGTTGCATCGACAGGAGATGGGATATTTGGTCAAGGAGATAACCAACAGAGTGGTGGATTCACTAGGTGAGGAGTGAATCTTTACTGTTATAACCCATTACAATAGTTAATCCTTTAATGGTCAAGCCGGCCCAAACCCGACTGCAGTGGTTTTGAGGAATGTCCATTTGCAGGCCAAGAGAAGACGATTTTTCCCACTGAAATGCCTGGGTCGATAAATCTTTAAAAATAGTCCTCTCTCGGCCTGCAAATGGACATTTAATAAGAAAATGTTTGGATTTTCTTGACCAAATTTGACCATTAAAGGGTTAACATTAGTCAAGAAAATATAAATTATTATAAAGTGGATGTCCTTGCAGGCCCAGAGAATATTGTTGAAAATTTACTAGTGGAATGACTGACTTGGTTATCGAGCCAGTGATCACAGTGATATGTTTTCTAAAATGTTCTTCGCTCGCTCTGCAAATGGATGGATCTGATATCTCACTCTGATGCCATAATCATGATAATCAAATAAGTTACATGTTAGCTGATGTCACAATCAATCTGACATCTAACTCCACAGAAATCGAAAAACATTACACGAAATGGAGGAATCCAGCTTTAGCTATGCCCCGCCCATCTTTAGCTAATCTGTACCCATATTTCACCCGTGTTGGGATCGATCGATCCTTGAACTCCCTGACTCAGTTTCCAGAAAACTATACAGGTAAGCTGTTTAATATTTTGACATTAAATTGACTGCGTGCTGTTGCTGCCTAATGTTTATTAAATGGTAAAATCTTAGAATTCGTACAACAACGCATAGTCCGTCATCAATTAAGTGTTAGTGACGAACTTAGCTTTGTCATTCATGATGTAATTGATTATGACGTCATCCTACACATCACATAGTTGATAATGACGTCATATGATTGACCATTGTATGAATTCTATGTCAGATGAATATACAATTTAATACATATTCTAGTGCATACTTTGAAACTAATTTGAGTGGGAGCTGGTCGCAGTAAAATTAATTTCAAAATATTCAACACACTTAAAAAGTGGGCGGAGCTTAGTTAGAAATGGGTGGGGCAAAGCTAGAAATGGGTTCCTATTAGAGCTCGGCGGTATTGACATTTACATGACGATACCGGTACCATGAAAAATACCACGGTATACCGTCATCTGAGCTTGAGGCATGCCATGAAATTAGAACCATTTTTTCCATTTCCTTTTCACTTCCGTCTCCAATCAAGGGTAAATATAGGTAAAATAAATAAATCGGCTTCCTGATTTAGAGAAGAAAAACATGGCTATTGCGACTGTTTAGTTTCACGATTTTATTAGGTCACTATTTTTATTGACGTAATATCATTCACGGGAATATCGGTCAAAGGGTGTGGTCAACTCGCTAACTATAACCCGCTGTTTGAGACATTGGGGTGCACTATTTTCAATCTGGATTGTTCTTGCTATTAATGCGTGCGACCAGCAAACGGTAAATTTTATTTTGGCAGTCGAGCGCTTTGATAAACAGAGTCCAGACAAAATCTGCGATTATTTAAACGGGGCAAGTGTTGTACGCTTTTATTTCTGTTGGAGTCGTATATTCTGTTACTCGCGAAAACAGGCCTATACACATACATATAACGCGACATTGAATATAGCCGATTCCAAAGCTTCTGATAATTACCGAGTACCCAGTGTGCAGACTCGTTACTCGCCATGCTTCACGTGAACAATGCGTGTAAAAAGCTATTTCCGCGAACTTCCGACGTGTAAGCCAGTTGAAAAATGAATTACAAAAACTAAAACACTATAATTTTTAGGTGTCGTTACTTAAACTGGATTTAATCCGTAAAGAAATTTCTTAAAACAAGCCAGAAAAATAAAAAATAACGACTTCAACGCTGCTCGTTGTTAATAAATTAGCACGTGATCAAAACGGCGCGGGCAAATACTATGTTTTAGTCAATTTTCATTGATAAATTCAGCATAGTAATGTAATTTTCCCACAGTCTAGTTCATGAACAACAAATCAGATACGTCTGCGAGATCGCTGTTGTGTTTGAATAGCAAGCAGTTTGTATGTTATTTTGTTATTCTAGCGTGTTTGTTCGGTGACAAAATGCTTGGAGTAATAAATTACAAATAATAGAAACAGGAGTAGGGAATATATTATAGTGTAATTACTACCAACGGATGGCCAAAGAATGAGTTTAGATGTTTTAAATAAAGCAATTTTACCGTGAGACTTTCAAGACGTACATTTGTCATACAATTCTGCCTGTCATTATTTTGTAATTGACGTCTTGACGTTTGTTTTTACAACAACACTTTCACCTGAACTCGGCTAATAGTTAGGGATGCCTGTATTTTTGGCACTATTAGCACTTATTTACCCTTGGTCAAGTCAGATTTTATGAATATATTTCTCAAATATTGCTCAAACATTATGGACGGTATTCACGGTATTTGGAAATGTCAACGGTCACGGTATCGGTTCACGGTACTACCGTCAGGCCGCCCAGCTCTAGTTCCTATATAGGAATTCTGATCTCACCATATTCGTCGATACTAATACTGCTTGCTATTTTTATGACGTTCGTTTGATTACTAAACACTGTCTATTCTTTTCTCCTACAGCCATGCAATCTGTCATAAATGGTTATCCATTGTCCTGGTACTCAATGGAGTACGTGTCATGTAGTATGATGTCATAATCAATTGCGTCATGAATGACGTAGCTAAGGTCATTGCGCCCAAATTTGCATTATATTCATAGTCACGAATGATTAACTGATGATGGACTAAGCGTTGTTGTACGAATTGTATGTCTTTACTATTTAATAAACATGCTGTTGAATATTTTGAATCTAATTTGACTGGGTGCTGTTGCTATGGCAGCAGCAGCACCCAGTCAAATTAGTTTCATAATATTCAACAGCTTACCTGTATAGTTTTCTGTAAATCGATAGTCAGGGATCGATCGATCCCTACATGGGCAAAGTGTAGGTGGAGCTTAGCTAGAGATCGGCGGCGCATAGCTAAAACTTGATTCATCCATTGCCCATTAAATTATCTTCTTGTTTTTCAAAACCTAGAATTATTATATCGGGTGAATATGCAGATATCATTTTATCATTTATATAAACAGGGCTTTTAGTCTGTTCCATAATATCTAGAGATGAAGTTGAACACACATGTAATAATCAAAGAAAGATTTTTATTGGTTAGATAACATAATAATCCCACATGACTCATGACATCGCAAATGTTTCCTAGCGACAAGGATGGCGAAAAGGTAAAGAAGATGAGATACATTATGTTTTGTTTGTCATTATTTGTTGTGGCTTATTGGTCAGAACTGTTTGCAAATGATCACAGTGACGAAAACGAACAAGGCAAAATGGTGCATTCAAACAGGTTTCAGGGATCGATTTTATTGGAAAATTGGGCAAAATATCAGTTTATATGATAAATAGAATCTCAAACTTTGGTCCCATTTTATACCATTTATATTAAGCAAATAACACAAGACAAAGGTTGTATATTATTTTATATACGGAATGCAAACTATACGCTATTTACACATTTGGCAATATGGGGCACACTCAGCTATGTATCTCCTCTGACTCATAACTCGCTACAGCCAATGACAATACCATTTCGTCCATTTGGTACTTCAGGATCATAAGAGTTGTGAGTCCGAGAAGGTGATCTGACCATGTTTCTGTTGTACCCTGCAACAGTAGGTTAAGGAACTATAGGCCATAAGTAGAAATGTAGACTAAGAGAATCATGGGCCGTAAGGTGGATGATTTATCGATTGACTGTAGATTAAGAGCATCATGGGCCGTAAAGGCCGATGATGATGGACAGTAGAGCGCATCACAGGCACGTGGCGGATGATCGCTATCTGACTACCAGTGTTGGTGTGAGCGGGATCCATCAATGGTCAGGCTCATCAACTGGTCTGGCTTAAGCTATGAAATTAATCTAAATATCACAGCTGCTACACGATCCACAGGAACTCGGTCAGACCCTGACCAGAATGAATTTGGGGTATAATAAGCTTTAAAAGGTAATAATTAATGCTCAGAGAGGCCTCTTTTGATAGGCCATCGAGCTGAATCTGCCGTATGGTTGGTTCGTGACCATAATTCATACAATGAAATGATAATAGAAATGTTGATAACTAATAACATGATTAATTAGCTGCAATAAGTACTTATATAATAATATAAATAAATTAACACTTTATCTTGAAAAGTGTTCATGCTACTACTTGCATTATCACTTCTATAGTGAGCGTACGTGTGTAGTGGGGTGGGTGGTGGGCGAGCAGAAATTCTAAGCGTGATTTCGATTGACAAGACAAACTTACTATATAACTAGACGATCAGGTAATCGGTTAGTATTGAATTGGACCCGTGGTATGTGCCCGTATCCTCACGGATTACATTTAGAAAAATTAGTACCACTGTTATTTGTCAACATAAACTAAGCTTACTGTCTAAGCCACAACTATTATCAACCTCGTCGAAAGTTATCACATTGCCCTCGCTAAAGCTTGTGTGGTGTGATAATTTTCGACGAGGTTGACAATGGTGATATAAAATGGAACCTCAGTCCAGATCCTCTCTTTCAGCCTCCAGTGAGGTCCTGATCAGTTGTCACAATTCTATATCTATTTGGTTTTGCTAGGCGAGAGTAATGGCGACAAATTCTTAGCCCAGAAAATTTTTTTGCATGAATTTCATAGCTATCATCGAATTATAAATTGTGAATGTATCAATTACATGAAGGTAAATAAAGTCAAGGAAGAAATCCTTCATAAACCAGAAGTATTTTTCTTGGAATTCAGCTATTTTACAAAGTTTTGTCTAATCTATTGCCAAGATTGTGAGTTTATGTTAAGCCTTAAATTCTCTCAAGAAAATTCAAATTTCTCAAAGAAAATGCCAATATGCAGAGCAAGACTATTATTGAAAATTTACCACTGGAGTTGTAAATTTTCAAAAATTGTCTTTGTCTGCAAATGGCTATTTCTCAAGCCCACTGCATCTATATTGATGCTGGCCGCATGTAATTATCTACCTGTGCTTTTGAATTCAGCTTTGCAAATACTGGTAGTACGTTTGGAAACATGGCTGCCCAGTGTAACACAGCCACATTTGGTGGTCTAGCTCAAGGAAACACTAGCACATTTGGCAGCACATCACCTAGCAGTTTTGGCAGTGCGACGTTCGGAGGTGGAGCCGTTAATACTGGTAAGTCCGAATACATTAAAACACACTAAGCCAAAGATCATATCTACTAGTACTACAATTCTGCTAGAGTATTATTGTAAGTACTATTGGCATGATTGGGGATTATTTGGAAAGTCAATTACTACTACTACTACTACTGCTTCTACTACTGCTTCTACTACTACTACTACTACTACCACTACTACTACTACTACTACCACTACTACTACTACCACTACTACTACCACTACTACTACTACTACTACTACTACTACTACTACTACTACTACTGCTTCTACTACTACTACTACTACTACTACTACTACTACTACTGTCTTGCTGCTGCTACTACTACTACTACTACCCTGTTAACACAGGTTACCGAGCCGGTATTGGTCCAGTACTTGTCCGCTAAGCTGCGTTATCAACGGTATTATTAGCTCACCTGGCGTGAAAGGCCAAGTGAACTTATGTCGTGGCGACCATCCGTCAACTTTTAAACGACTTCTTCTCAAGATCTGTGGGGCCAATTTCAATTTTATGTGGCAGGAAGCATCCTTAGGGCATAGGGATCCAAGTTTGTTCAAATGAAGCCGATTGGCCAATTAGGCCAGCGGCCATCTTGGATTTTGACCGATTTTTAGAAACGTTTTTAAAAATCTCCGAAACTGCATGAGGGATTGAAGGAAACCTAATGAAATATGATTTCGGACAAGTGCTCAACCAAATGTGTTCAAGTGAACTTAATTGGTCAAATAGTTCGGCGGCCATCTTGGTTCACCTAGTTTTAGCGAAAATAATTTCTCCCGAACCACTGAAGGGATCAGGCCGAAATTTGGCAGATATGATTAGGGACTAAGGGCCAGTAACGTTTGTTCAAGAGAAGTTGATCCGTCAAAAAACATGGCCACGGTGGACCAATCAAAATATAGTGTGTTTGGCAGCCATATTGGATTTTTTATTTGATGGATTTTGAGGCCGAAATTCGTTTTATATAGTTTTTTGGGTATTCCGATCTCAAATTTGCAATTTTCGAAACTGTCGGATAAACGGTTTGGCAGCCATCTTGGATCATTTTCCTGCCTAAAGCTCCCATACTAAAGCAATGGAAAATTTAAAATGTCATCTCGAGAACTACTGGGCCGATTTGAATTATATTTGGCAGGAAGCATCCTTATGGCATAGAGATTTAATTGTGTTCAAACGAAGCCGATCAGCCAATTTGGTCGGTGGCCATCTTGGATTTCAGCCGATTTTTAGAAATGTCTTTAAAAACCTCGTTCTCCGAAACGGCTTGGGGAATCGATTCAAAACTTATGAAAACCTCATCTAGGCAAAGAGGTAAACCTAGTTTGTTCAAGACGACTTGATTGACCTAATGGTTCGGTAGCCATCTTGGATGAACTAGTTTTCCCAAAAACGACTTCTTCAGAACCGCTGAATGGATCAGGCCAAAATTTGGGAGATATGATTAGGGACTAAGGGCCATTAAAGTTTGTTCAAGGGAAGTTGCTCCGTCAAAAAACATGGCCGCTGTAGGCCAATCAAAATGTAGCGTGTTTGGCGGACATACTGGATTTTTATATTTGATGGATTTTGAGGCCAAAATTGGTTCTATATATGTTTTGGGGTATTCTGAGCTCAAATTTGCAATTTTCAAAACTGTCAGATAAACGGTTTGGCGGCCATCTTGGATTATTTTCCTGCCAAAAGCTCCCATACTAAGGCAATGGGAAATTTAAAATATCTTCTCGCGAACTGCTGGGCCAATTTCAATTATATTTGACATGAAGCATCCTTAAGGCATAGAGATTCAAGTTTGTTCAAACGAACCCGATCGGCCAATTTGGCCGGTGACCATCTTGGATTTTGGCCGATTTTTAGAAATGTCTAAAAATCTTCTGCTTCCAAACCATTTGAGGGATCGATTCAAAACTCACGAAATATGATCTAGGGTAAGCGCTGAATCAAGTTTGTTCAAGGGAACTTGATTGACCAAATGGTTCAGCGGCCATCTTGGATGACCTATTTTTCTCAAAAACGACTTCTTCCCCAGAACCGCTGAAGCGATCAGGCCGAAATGTGTGATATATAATTAGCAAATAAGGGCGATTAATATTTGTTCAAGAGAAGTTGATTCGTAAAAAAACATGGCCGCGGTGGACCAATCAAAATATAGTGTGTTTGGCAGCCATATTGGATTTTTTATTTGATGGATTTTGAGGCCGAAATTCGTTTTATATAGGTTTTTGGGCATTCTGATCTCAAATTTGCAATTTTCGAAACTGTCGGATAAACGGTTTGGCAGCCATCTTGGATCATTTTCCTGCCTAAAGCTCCCATACTAAAGCAATGGAAAATTTAAAATGTCATCTCGAGAACTACTGGGCCGATTTGAATTATATTTGGCAGGAAGCATCCTTATGGCATAGAGATTTAATTGTGTTCAAACGAAGCCGATCAGCCAATTTGGTCGGTGGCCATCTTGGATTTCAGCCGATTTTTAGAAATGTCTTTAAAAACCTCGTTCTCCGAAACGGCTTGGGGAATCGATTCAAAACTTATGAAACCTCATCTAGGCAAAGAGGTAAACCTAGTTTGTTCAAGACGACTTGATTGACCTAATGGTTCGGTAGCCATCTTGGATGAACTAGTTTTCCCAAAAACGACTTCTTCAGAACCGCTGAATGGATCAGGCCAAAATTTGGGAGATATGATTAGGGACTAAGGGCCATTAAAGTTTGTTCAAGGGAAGTTGCTCCGTCAAAAAACATGGCCGCTGTAGGCCAATCAAAATGTAGCGTGTTTGGCGGACATACTGGATTTTTATATTTGATGGATTTTGAGGCCAAAATTGGTTCTATATATGTTTTGGGGTATTCTGAGCTCAAATTTGCAATTTTCAAAACTGTCAGATAAACGGTTTGGCGGCCATCTTGGATTATTTTCCTGCCAAAAGCTCCCATACTAAGGCAATGGGAAATTTAAAATATCTTCTCGCGAACTGCTGGGCCAATTTCAATTATATTTGACATGAAGCATCCTTAAGGCATAGAGATTCAAGTTTGTTCAAACGAACCCGATCGGCCAATTTGGCCGGTGACCATCTTGGATTTTGGCCGATTTTTAGAAATGTCTAAAAATCTTCTGCTTCCAAACCATTTGAGGGATCGATTCAAAACTCACGAAATATGATCTAGGGTAAGCGCTGAATCAAGTTTGTTCAAGGGAACTTGATTGACCAAATGGTTCAGCGGCCATCTTGGATGACCTATTTTTCTCAAAAACGACTTCTTCCCCAGAACCGCTGAAGCGATCAGGCCGAAATGTGTGATATATAATTAGCAAATAAGGGCGATTAATATTTGTTCAAGAGAAGTTGATTCGTAAAAAAACATGGCCGCGGTGGACCAATCAAAATATAGTGTGTTTGGCAGCCATATTGGATTTTTTATTTGATGGATTTTGAGGCCGAAATTCGTTTTATATAGGTTTTTGGGCATTCTGATCTCAAATTTGCAATTTTCGAAACTGTCCGATAAATGGTTTGACGGCCATCTTGGATCATTTTCTCGTCAAAATCTCCCGTGCTAAAGCAATGGGAAATTTAAAATGTCTTCTCGAGAACTTCCAGGCCGATTTCAATTATATTTGGCAGGAAGCATCCTTAGGGCATAAGGATCCAAGTTAGTTCAAATGAACCTGATCGGCCAATTTGCCCAACGGCCATTTTGGATTTCGGCCAATTTCAGGAAATGGCTTTAAAAATCTTCTCCGAAATCACTTGGGAAATCTTCATCTAGGCCAAGAGGTAAGCCAAGTTTGTTCAAGAGGACTTGATTGACCAAATGGTTCGGCGACCATCTTGGATGACCTGGTTTTCACGAAAATGACTTCCAGAACCACTGAAGGGATCAGGCCGAAATTTGGGCCATTAAAATTTGTTCAAGGGAAGTTGATCCATCCAAAAAACATGGGCACCGTGGGGCAATCAGAATGTAGTGTGTTTGGCGGCCATATTGCACTTGCAAAGATGTCCACAAACTCATTTAAAAGACTGCTAAACCACCCACTAACAATTTTGACAAAAATTTATGGTGCTCCAGGTGAGCGACACAGGCCCCTTGGGCCTCTTGTATTCATTACTAATCTCAACTAAGTTGTGGGTCTGTATTTGTGATATCTTTTGGAAATCACAGTACGTAAGCTGATGCTCCCAAGGGGAATGGTGATACAATCAAAACAGTTTCGAAATATTCCACAACTCACAATGTATGGTGGCCTTGAAATTGAGATACTCAGCTATTAGATTTGGAAGGACTAATAGTGGTTAGTTTAGAAGTCTGTAGATAATGGGAACAGTTTCTGGAAAGGAAGTGGATTGCCAGCAGAATACGGAATATCCATCCGGCCTCGAAACATTTCAGATAAACACAAATCACATGCTGACATCATTAATGATAACAGACCATACCTTAGAACACATTCTCTGACAGTTAAGAATGAAATCATGACACTGAATATCTCCTAATTTAGCCAGTCTTTCAAAGCTCTTCTAGATCTGACTCAGAAAAGAGTAATCTTATGTTAGTCTGTGAGATAACTTTGGCGAACACAAATGAATTTTGCTGAAACACGATCCCAACTGAGGTCCTCTCAACCTGCATCGGTGACTCAGTGTACCAAATTTGAACTGAATTTACCTACAGATTTTCAAGTAAGCTAGTCGAAACCATTTAAAAAAATTAATTTAAGCCTGTCAGAGGAGATAACTAAAGCAAAATCATGAAACTACATCTTGCTGTAATATATCCACTGAATAGGAATTTGCAAGCACAGGTTCAAAACTCGAGATCTAATTTTAATCTGTTTTATGGAAGATAACTATGGCACATATATAGATGGATTTTCTTCAAATGAATCGAGGCAAAAAGAATCGTAATGGATCCGATCTGTCACTCATGTAGCTGATGTCATAATCAATTACGTCACATATAGGGTGATGTCACAATCATAATTGCCTCCATGCATAGTTACTGTGAAATTGTGATTCTGGGCATTCAGGATTCAAAGTATATAAATCATTCCCAACTTTTGCAAACTGTGGGTGACGGTTAGCTAGAAATGGGTGGGACATAGCTAGAATAAGAAATGGATCTCTCTAGACTTGTGACTGTAGGTTCTTCTTCTTTTCATTCGCTGATCATACCGCCAGTCCTGTAAGTGACTATCGACATGATCATAAGCGTTAAGTGCGTGGATCCATAGTTTATTAGAGTGCGCCGTGCGGCCTGGAACCTCCGTCTTCAGCACTCGAGGTTTCTGTCAGGGTTACCTCACCCTTACCTCCTTTAGTCGCCTCTTACGACACGCAGAGGATACGGAAGGTGTATTCTAAGCCCCACCTACAGGGCATAATTGTAGGTTAACATGCGCGCACGCACACACACACACACACTATATATATATATATATATATATATATATTATATATATATATATATATATATATATATATATATATATATATTATATATATATATTATATATATATATATATATATATATATATATATATATTATATATATATATATATATATATTATATATATATATATATATATATATTATATATATATATATATATATATATATATATATATTTATATTATATATATATATATATATATATTTATATTATATATATATATATATATATATTTATATTATATATATATATATATATATATTTATATTATATATATATATATATATATTTATATTATATATATATATATATATATATATTATATATATATATATATATATATATTATATATATATATATATATATATATTATATATATATATATATATATATTATATATATATATATATATATATATATATATATATAAATATGCACATGCTGGAAGTTAAGTGGACATTATGCATTTAATTAATGACAAAGCAGGAAGCTATAGAAAATGACAATCCACTTCACGGGGGCGAACCATGGAGGAGAAACAATCTTGGGCTCACTGCTCTGCTGACTATGCTGCACACTGTGCCATGGGAAACATAGCTTAAATGTGGATTCATAGCTCAAAGATTCCCTTTATAAAAGGACTAAATTTTTACAATATCTTTGATGCTGTACAATTGTGCAGTTCCAAAGGTAGCTCCAGACCAACTTGGTGCTTGACCACCGCAAACACGTCGCCTCCACAACATCACTGGACACCAATGGCTGGACAGCATAATTTCCAACGATGCACTATACAAGATGTGTAATACATCAGCGCTGTCCATAAAAGCAGATTGTCCATGCTTGACCATGTGCTAAGAATGCCAGAAGACGCCCGCACACAGAGAGCCTTGGAAAATCACCTTACTAGGAGACAGTAAATATAAAGCTAGAAGAGGAGGCCAACGCATGAATCTGTTAAGCAATGTGAACTGACCTCAAGAAAACTCAGATCAAGAACAGGCCTGAGGAAGCTAAGGATTTTGTCAGAGGACAAGGCACAATGATCAAAAGCGAAGGACTGATTGCAGCTGTATGATATTTCCACCACTACAGCCACAGAATACAGTAATCATACATATGCAAGATTTGATCATGTATGATTACGTCATATGATTGCTGATTATTAGCCACATATGACACCTAATAAAACAAAGGGAAAGTGTACTCTGGGCAAACGTAGTTTCCATTCATAACATAGCCATATTGTTAATGATGTCATGCTATTGTAAATTTGTAATGTTCCATATATCTGTTTCTTTTCAGAATTTGGAAGCTCTACATTTGGGTAAGTGTTATATGTAGTTTAATTACGTGGCTTACTTAATGTAGTTTCTCAATCAAGTGTCAGAACTTGTGTTTTTTTGGGTTTTAGTTCACATGGCCTGATTTTGGGTTTTAGTTCACATGGCCTGAATGGCAAAGTGAGCATATGCCAGGGTGACCATCAATCCATTTGTTCGTCCACTCATGCATCTTGCCAACCATTTGTTATACTCATAATTTCCATTGTCCAGATGGGAGCATGGATCGACAAAAAATAAGCTTTCTCCATGCATCATAATCAACATAACATGTGAAGTTTCATTATCGGTAGACAGATTGATCTTAAAAATAGGAGGCCTTAGTCAGGCCACATAATCAACATACCTGCAGTTTCATTAATAGGCTCCAAGTACGAGTTAAGTTATGGAAGAACCAATGTAACTTTCCAGGATTTACACATGTCTGGCAAGTTGAATGGACAGATACCAAATTGAAAAATGAACACGAGTCCATCTTTCAATTTAATTTGAAAATTTAGTTTTGACACCAGGGTGGTAAGGGTTATGCATTATGTGTGTTATGTATGATGTGTGCTGATGCTGCATTATGTGTGCTATGTATGGTGTGTGCTGATACTGCAATGGATCTTTCCAGTTTATCCAGCCATCATCTGATGTCATAATCAACTAAGTGATGTGTCGGATGACATCAAAATTAATTGTGGCATGAAGGATTCGATTTATCTTTACGCTTATGCTTAATAGTCCGACATGTTGTACGAATTGTATGGCTTTACCATTTAATAAACATTCTCTTGAATATTTTGAAACTAATTTGACTGGACGCTTTTGCTAGGCAAGCAACAGCACGCGTTCAAATTAGTTTCAAAATATTCAACAGCTTTCCTGTATATTTTTCTGGAAATAAATAGATCGATCTATCTCAACACGAGCGACGTATGGGTGGGGCTTAGCTAGAGATGGGCGGGGCATAGCTAAAAGTGAATGGGCCATTGTCTCATTATTAAATATACAACTAATGAAATAAGATTCTTGTTCAATTTATATTGTTATAATAATCACTAATGTAGCACAAATTTTCTTTGTCACACAGGTCAAGTCCATCATTCAGTGGGTACAGGTCGTAGCTAAGGATGTTCTATTTCACTGAAATCTGTGCTCTCCAAAGGTGTGGCTGAAACATTTGTGATTGCATCCATGTAGCTGGGAAGTTCCCTGTTGTACTTGAATATTATAAAAAAAAGTTCAACTAATAAAATATCTCTTGTGAATTTCTTTCCCGTGCTATGGTTGACAGTTCAATGGAATTGGAAAGTGACAGGAAATGATCATGAAATGTCTTATATGATGGAGAACTGATCGATGTTTGGCCAAGTTTTGTGAATACCACCAGAACTGTTAACAGTACTTGCACATAAAGCTCGTAGGGGACAACACCACTGCACAAACATGTTAAATGTGCTACTTACAGAGCTAAAAGGAGCACGACTGTTTACCTTTTCTTGTGTTAAAATTTGGGCTAAATCGAACCAGTAGTCTCCGAGATATTCATAAATCTAGAATTTGATACAATCTGGTCAGATTTTTAAATCTGGATAATGGCCAGTGTCTGGAAATCATCTTACACTGTAATATTGTTTGTGTTAACATTTACGCCAAATTTAGTCAGTAGTTTTTAGCTCACCTGGCCAAAATGGCCAAGTGAGCTTATGCCATGGCGACTGACCGTTGTCCGTCCATCAACTTTTTCTTTAAATGACTTCTCAAGAAGTGGTTAATGGGCTGATTTCAATTATATTTAGCAGAAAGCATCCTTAGGACATAGAGATCCAAGTTTGTTCAAACGAAGCCAATCAGCCATTTTGGCCGGCCAGCGGCCATTTTGGCTTTCAGCCAATTTTTAGAAATGTCTAAAAATCTTCTCCGAAACCATTTTCGTGAAAACCACTTCTCCAGAACCACTGAAGGGATCAGGGCGAAATTTGGGAAATAGATTAGGGACTAAGGGCCATTAAAGTTTGTTCAAGAAAAGTTGATCCGTCAAAGAACATGGCGGCCGTGGGCCAATCAAAATGAAGCGTGTCTGGTGGTCGAAATTGGTTTTATATATGTTTTTGGGTATACTCATCTCAAATTTGCCATTTTAGAAACTGTCAGATAAACGGTTTGGTGGCCATCTTGTATCATTTTCCCGCCAAAAACTCCAATAGTAAAGTAATGGGAAATTTAAAATGTCTTCTCGAGAACTGCTGGGCCGATTTCAATTATATTGGACAGGAACAATCCTTAGGTATAGACATTCAAGTTTGGCCAGTGGCCATCTTGGATTTTGGCCGATTAAAAAAAAAATCAAAAAATCTCAGAAACCGCTTGGGGCATCCATTCAAAACTCATGAAATATGATCTAGGGAAAGAGCTGAACCAAGTTTGTTCAAGGGAACTTGATTGGCCAAATAGTTTGGCGGCCATTTTGGATGACCTAGTTTTTGAGAAAACAACTCCAGAAATGCTGAACAGATCGGGCCGAAATTTGGCAGATATGATTAGGGGCACAGGGCAATTAAAGTTTGTTCAAGGGAAGTAAAAAAATATGCCCGCCATCATGGGCCAATCAGAATGTAGCGTGTTTGGTGGCCATATTGGATATTTTTATTTGATGGATTTTGAAACCGAAATTGGTTTTATATAGGTTTTTTAGGCAGTCTGGTTTCAAATTTGCCATTTTCGAAATGTTCGGATAAATGTTTTGTCAGCCATCTTGGATCTTTTACAGCCAAAAATCCTATACTAAAGCAATGTGAAATTTAACATGTCTTCTTAAGCACCGATGGGCTGATTTCAAGTATATGTGACAGGAAGCATCTTTGCGGCACAGGGATACAAATTCAAAGGGAGACGATCGGCCAATTGGCCATCTTGGATTTTGGCCGACTTTTAGAAACGTCTTTAAAAATCATCTCCAAAACTGCTTGATGGATCGATGCAAACCTCATAAAATATGATCTAGTGCAAGAGCTGAGCCAAGTTTGTTCGAGGGAACTTGATTTGCCAAATAGTTTGGCAGCCATCTTGGATGATCTAGTTTTCGTGAAAACGATTTCTCCAGAACCGCTGAACGGATCGGGCCAAAATTTGGCAGATATGATTAAGGCCGAAATGCCATTTAGTTTCAAAATATTCAACAACATGTAACATAGTTTATTAAATAGAAACTATATACAATTCGTACAACAACATTTAGTCTGTCATCAATTAAGCATTCGTGACGAATTTAGCTACGTCATTCATGACGCAATTGATTGAGATGTCTTTGATGAATATTGATAATCTTCTGATGTCAGGACTACCCTATATAACTTGTTATGTCACCAGGCCTTAAAGGTCACATGAGCTTACGCCATGGCTCTTATTGCTTTCCTTTATCCCTTTCACAACAAAGCCGGCCTCTGTAGTGGTCTTAGGGAATGTCCATTTGCCGCCCAAGAGAGCCAGTCATTCCAGTGGTAAATTTTCAAAAATAGTCTTCTCTTGGCCATTTTGAGTAAATATTTAAAATTTTTAACCAAACTTAGTCATTAAAGGGTTAAATGAGCAACAACTGATTTTAACCAAATTGTTCAAGAAGCAGTCTTGAGTCATAGAGATCCAAAATTGTTAAAAGGAAGCAAATTAGTGGATTTGTACAGACCATCTTGGATTTTGCACTATTTTTTAGAAATTCCTTTAAACCTGTGAAATTTGCCACTTGCTTATTGAGCCTATCATTCAAGTGATAAATAAGACAGGCTTCTCTTTGTTTGCAAATGAACATTTTTCCAGGATAAAGTTGACTGTGGACTGAATTTGACAATTTTAGCTATGCACTGCCTATCTATAGCTAAATCCCACCCACGCTTCGCTCGTGTTGGGATCGATCAATCGTCCCTAACCCCCTGACTATCAATTTCCAGAAAACTACACGAGTAAGCTGTTGAATATTTTGAAAATAATGTGACTGGGCGCTGTTGCTGCTTGCCCTGTCAAATTAATTTCAAAATATTTGATAGAATCTTTATTAAATAGTAAAGACATACAATTCATATGTGTCGGACTATCTAAGTGTTTAAGAGGGGCTAAATCGAGTCATTCATGATGTAATGATTATGACATCATCATACACGTCACATAGTTGATTATGACATCATAATGATGGATGGATAAACTGGAAAAGTCCATTTAATGGACATTCAGTAACCAAAGATTGTGGTTTTCTGCACCATGAAATGATTAATTATCACTGAAACCGCGTAATGAGAAGCTCATGAAACATTATTTAGTTTGTTCAAGAAAACCTGATTGACCGACTCGCATTCTAAATCTAAAATTCCTGCTTTTAACCCTTGAACTTATTCAAGAAAATTTCAATTTTCTCATAGAAAATGTCCATTTGCTGACCAAGAGAAGACTATTTTTGAAAATTTACCACATGAACTCGATACCCGAGCCAGTCATTTTAGTGGTAAATTTTCAAAAATTGTCTTCTATTAGTCTGCAAATGGACATTTCTCAAGACCAGTGCTGAAGCCGTTTTTGGCTGATGAGTGTTAATTGGTTACCTTCCAAATGTTTGTCTTTTGTGCAGAATTTTTGCTTGTCATCCAAACTTCGCTCATTTCATTCTCTGGTTCTATGTGACCGATACCGGCGCCTGGGTCTCTTAGCCTGTGTTCTCGCTAGAGACTTAATCCGGAATAACGCCATACTTCAGTATGGCGTTATTTCTGATTAACTCTCTCGTGAGAACACGGCCTTAGACTCTGAAATTCAGATCTGGACCTGAACCACAGCATATCGTTATACATTTATTAAACTTCTGAACAATATCACCCAGTTTAGGCCTCATATAGAAGTGACATCACATAAAAACAAGCATATGTTATGTGACTAGGTGCATGCCAGTTTTCTGACCTTTCACGTTATTATAGTTACTCACCGAGGCGAGAATACCGGCCTTTCAAGTCTGTGTTAAATGAAATGACAACAACTAACATTTTTGGGATAAACTCTGGATGAGCATGCCCGTCGCCAAATTAAAAGCAGTGTTCAAATGGCTAAAGGTAAGGGAGTATGATTATTAGCAAGTCAACATGATCACCATTGACTAATTTTGATTCAAACTCATATCTTAGTAATACTATTAAAGTAAGCAAGGCTTGGATCAGAAAATTTGATCCTTGAGTTCAATTCTGCTTGACAGCATTAAAGCAGTTGTAGGATTTTCAACATTTTATGTTAATGGCACGAAATGGGACAGTAGATCCTGTGTTTGATGGAAGGTATATTGACTGGCAGATTATGAGGTTTGGGGGAAAGTCCATATTAGCTGACATATTGGATGATAATTTGGTCATCCAATGGAAACCTGATTTCTATTGAATTTAAAAGATTTTAGGAGAGATAACTGTCATATATGGATTGATACAGGTAAAATTCAATATCATTTCAGATCCGTTCAGGAGGTATTCATTGGATCATTTACCAAATTTGTAGCAAATCCACACACATTTGAAATGTATCAGACAGAAATGAATTAGAAAGGTGTCGTAACCCTGGCCATTATAGTTAAATTTTGCTGTACAAGATGCAATCAGAATTGGTATCTGGACAGGTGGGTGTCACACTATATTTGATGATGTGAATAATCACATGAACGTTCCAGAGACAAATTCTAAGTTTTAACTCGCCTGGCCTGAAAGGCCAAGTTAGCTTATGGCATGGCGATGATCCGTTGTCCGTCAACTTTTGTTTATAAACACCACTCTTCATTAACTGTGTGGCGGATTTCAAACTAATTTGCTTGGAAGGCTACATAACTTCTATACAGAATTTTGATTATTCTATTTTTCCAGTGGCCACCTTCGATTTTCTGAAAACCTTTGGGAAATTAGTTAAAAGAATACTACTCATTAACTGCTTGGTCGATTTCAACCAGACTTGGAGCAATTAAAAACGTAAGTAGAGGGGAATATGGGAGTCCTCATCTAATAAGGTTGGGCCGAGAGGTTCCATAATATGGAGTTTGATGGATCCACTATGCTTTGTTTTTCTCCCGATTGGAGGTTTTTGGGTGTACGCATTGAGGACCCCTCTTAAGACCTGTATAATGCATAATGAAACATTTTCCATGACACAGACAAGTAGATTTAATTGTTGACTATGGGATCGGGTGACCCTGTAAACCTGAGGTGTTTGTGTCGAGATGATACCCAATAGTCGGGTCGAGGATTCCTTCCGTCAAAGCGAGGTTTACTCTTTCCCATAATATGTGAAAGAACTGCTTGGCAAAATGGGTGAACATGTCTTCCTGTTTGGTAATTGTCTTTTCATTGTGAACAGTGTTCTGTTCAGTGGTGTCCTCATGGGTGAATTGATGAGAAATGACATCCATTTAATTGTCAAGCCGGGTGGCCAGTCCATGCATGACATGCTGAGCCTGTCTACAGTCTCTATATATTGTGAATGTTACTAACAGTAACCATTCTCATTCTTAGACGTGTAGTAGTAGTTTACTACTTCAGAAATACGGGTCTATTTTGGTGGTATGCTGCTTTGGAAAGAGAATTAGTTTCACAGATTAGAAATGTTTCAGAGCAAAATTCTATCTATTGAAGATCCCTCCAGGTGGAGGTTTTCTCTGTATTGGCGCCAACCATACAGTGACTGAGTTCGATTTAAGCTAGCAAAACGTGGATAGCCACTAGAGCTGGGCGGTCTGACCGTAGTACCGTGAGGACCGCGGTATACCGTGACCATTGACATTTCCAAATACCGTGAATACCGTCCATAATGTTTGAGCAATATTTGAGAAATATATTCATAAAATCTGACTTGACCAAGGGTAAATAGGTGCTAATAGTGCCAAAAATACAGGCATCCCTAACTATTAGCCGAGTTGAGGTGAAAGGGTCGTCGTAAAAACAAACATCAAGACGTCAATTACAAAATAATGACAGGCAGAATTGTATGTCAAACGTACGTCTTGAAAGTCTCACGGTAAAATTGCTTTATTTAAAACATCTAAACTCATTCTCTGGCCGTCCGCCGGTAGTACTTACACTATAATATATTCCCTATTCCCGTTTCTATTATTTGTAATTTATTACTCCAAACATTTTGTCACCGAACAAACACGCTAGAATAACAAAGTAACATACAAACTGCGTGCTATTCGAACACCAGCGATCTCGCAGACGTATCTGATTGGTTGTTTATGAACTAGACCGCGGGAAAATACATTACTATGCTGAATTTATCAATGAAATTTTACTAAAACAGTATTTGCTCGCGCCGTTTTGATCACGTGCTAATTTATTAACAACGAGCAGTGTTGAAGTTATTTTTTATTTTCCTGGCTTGTTTTAAGAAATTTGTTTACGGATTAAATCCAGTTTAAGTAACGACACCTAAAAATTATAGGTCCGAATTCATAAAGCCTGATCATCGCGCATACACCCAAATCATGCTTATGTCTTGAATGCGGAATAAAACGGGTTTGTCCTCGTGCGCATAAACAACCCTGATGATCGCATTTCAAGAAGGTAAAGAATCGCGTGTTTATCCACACACATAAAAGTCCTGCTTAAACAAGGTTCATCGGGTAGCGTACTCGGCACATGCACTGTCTAACAAAAGAAAGCATTCATGATAGTAGGCCTACATTATTATTATACGGAAAAAATTTCATTACTTCAGATTTCATTCAACGAGTATTTAACAGTAGATCTATTTAGCTCAACAATGTCAAAGAAGCGAAATGACAATTTTAGCATTGAGCAAAGGATGGCATTAATAGAATGCGTTAAAAAACGAAAAAGTATTATCGAGGACAAAAAATGTGATACGCAGACAACCAGCAAGAGACAAGCTGCATGGGAAGACGTCAGTCAAGAGATGGGCACCCTTTTTCCAGAGCGTCCAAAATGTACCGGAAGAGAGTTCAAAGAGCTATGGAGAAGGATGAAGACAAAGGCAAAGGCAGCAGCCCGTAATGTCAAGATTGACGTAACAGAAACCGGAGGTGGCAAAGCAGTCACGGGAGATGTCGGGGACGAGATTCTGGCTATCCTCAATGTCATCGTAGACGATCTGGCGCAGTACCACAACAAATGTGACGATGATACGAGTTTGACCACAGTCAATAACGATGGCGAGCAGTCATTCGGCGATGTGCAATGTCTGTCCCCTGCAGCTTCAACAAGCGATGCAAACGTTTCAAAGAGGTAGGTTAAGTAAATAGTGACAGGGCCTAATTCGCTTCCAGATACTACTGCTGCTGCTGGTGCTAATGCTGTTGGTGGTGATGATGATGATGATGATCATGGTGGTGATGTTGGGTGAAAATGACGCCAAGAATCTTATATAAAATTTCAAAGAAAATGCTTCCTTTTTAATAATTTCAGAAGTTCAATAGGTTTTGAAATTCCAGATGAAGAAACAGAATTGTCAGATCTTTCGCACGGGGCCAAATCTACCAGGTACGTGCACAGGCATCTTGGAGGATATAACAATAAAACTATTGCAAACTATTGCACTCGAGCGAAGTGCTGACTCAAGCACTATTATGCTCTTTGCTATAGCCAAAACGCGTTTTGTGTATATAATATGTGACCCCGTGACTTAGATATTTGACCTCTATGTTAGACACACACGCACGCACGCATGCACACAGTTCTTCTGTTACTGATCTGCGACATTTCTTCTTATATACACAGAAATCTCACAAATGTGAACGAAGCAGTGGCCTACCTGAAAAATAACAAAAATGATAAATAGATATTACTAACATAAAACGATAACAAAAATATGACGGAAAAGGTCACCGGTATTATTTTACATTTTTCATGATCAATACTGCAACATAATTTTTATAATTCTGTTGCGGTATTTATTATGTAATAAAATATTTCAGATTTTCTGACTGCCTGTTGTTGTCTTTTACAAGATAATTCTGAGAAAGCCAACCGTCGCTTTCCCGGTTTTTCAGAGATTTCCTAAGATTTAATTTTGATTAACTTTGACAAAAATCGGGTTAGCAGTTTTGGAAATATTCACAGATCTGGAATATGTTTATCCGAATCATTGTGAACCTAGATTGGTAGTCAATCGATAACAACCAAAATCTCTGGTTGTTATGGATCATATTGCTAGTTAACACGTTTCTCCATTATGTGCGATATAATGCAAGCATTGTCGTCGACATCAGTGAAAGCTACCATTTATCTTCCATTTAATTTTCAGCAAAAATATTTTCCATGACACAGACAAGTAGATTTAATTGTTGACTATGGGATCGGGTGACCCTGTAAACCTGAGGTGTTTGTGTCGAGATGATACCCAATAGTCGGGTCGAGGATTCCTTCCGTTCATCAACGGAATCGCAAGGTGCTAAAGAAGACAGATGTAGCCCTGGGGTTTCTCAAAGAACACGATGAGAAACTGAAATTAATTGCTTTACAACAGGAGGCTGCAAGAGGCAAAAAAGCTGCGTATGATGTCAAAAGAGCTGCATATGAAGCCAAAAGAGATTATTACCATGAGAAACGTATGAAGCTGTGTATGGATTTGTAATCGTAAAACATAAATTATTGAAGAAAACATTGCAATTACTCACTGAAAATGTTGTCTTATGAAACGCTGACGAAAAATGTCACCTCGCACGTTGGCCTCTAAACGGTTTGCTTCCAATTGTGGTTGTAGATACACTGCTGCAGCAGGCTCATCATCATCTGGTAGTGGGTCATTCCTTTGTAGTGCCAAATTATGCAGACAAGCTGTAGCAACCACAATAGACATACTGACCTGCAACTAAGTTATTAAAAATATTATGATGCTGCTGTTAAATACATGCCGTGGTAGTTGTGGTAGTGATAGTGGTGGTTGTGTTTGTGGTGGTGTTGCTTGTGGTGGGGGTGGTATTGGTGGTTGGGGTAGTGGTGGTGGTCTACTTAGCTTAAGCGTTATACTTGCTTACCGAACATCGAAGGCTGTTTCTGTCTCCAACACAGTGGAAGCGGTTTTTTCCATATTCCAAACGCTCTTTCAATGGCACCTCTCGTTCTGCTTTGAGCCTGGTTGTACCGTCGCTCCGCTTCAGTTGCAGGCTGGCGTATGGGTGTTAGCATGTCGGTGCTGCATGTGTAGGCCGGATCTCCAACTAAAATGCCACGGATTTCCCCTCCAAATTTCCTGAAGACGCGATTCTTGGAATATTCTAGAATCGTGTGGCGAGCCGTACCGTCTGGATACAACATTTGTAAATTGTAATTTGTGGTTACAAACCAGTTGACAGTTTAGGCTGTAGTACCTCTTTCTGTTCATAAATCGCATAGTGTCAATGCCCCCGGGGTTGGCAATTGCCACATGAATCCCGTCAATCGCACCAATGACCCCAGGAAATCCGGCTATGTTGCTGAATCCTTGCAATACTGATTGTGAAGCATTTTGATTGTCCGGGAATCTGATGAAGCGGTCTTTCCTGGCATTAATTGCATCTGTCACACGACGGACAACTCTACAGCACGATGCTTGGGACACACCGCAAGTATCACCAACTACTGTCTGGAACGATCCGCATGCGTAGAACCGGAGAGCAATTGTCAGCTGTTCCAGGGGCAGGAGGGCGCGGTTCCTTTGTGTGGGATGTTCAATGTCATCTCTGATCATTTCAAGAAGTCCGCGGAAAGATTCCTTGGAAAGTCTATACCGCCTAACGAATTTAACATCGCTATACTCTTCCAATGGATTAGTCCGGTCGCGAAATACTCGCAAATGCCTAATGCGCATCACTTCCCTCTCTTCTTCCATCTCTTCCACTGCAAACTCAAAAATCTGTAATGCGTCCATGTCGACTACTACTAAATGTTAGCAGATATTGTGATAACGAGCAATGAAATGCCAGCATGCATTGCGATTGTAACGACCTAGTGCATGCGCGTGCAATAAATAGACAACATGAATTGCGATTGTGAGGACCTTGTGCATGCATGTACAAGAAATAAACACCCCACCCTTGGGGTATATAAGTTCTCTTTGGTTACCCTCACCCCGCTAGGGGAAGAGGGTATTGTAATCGATACTGTTTGTCTGTGTGTGCGTGCGTGTGTCAGAGACATCTCTGGAACCAGTTAACATATCTTAGTGAAATTTGGTATATAGGCCTACTCAGAGTTGTCCTTTTGCGCGTATATACGCATAAAAATGGCAGAGGGACGCATAAAGATTAACCCTCTGCATCCCCGAGGACGCACGAGGGACGCAGTGAAAAAGTGTAATGGAAACTGGTAACTTTGCGTGTGCTTAATTATCGATTATATTATCGTGTGTGTATATTTATTTGTGCATGCTTTTACTTTAAAAAATATACCTAATGTATTGTGTGTTCAATAAAAACGAACTTATTGCATTGTTTAAGACTATGATTTGTTGTATGTTTTCTTGCACAACTCAAAGTTGTTAATGCCCATAAATCAGATTCAACCACCGTATTTAATTGTAAACACAATTCCCAAATCATCCTTAGTATTCCATTTGATCTAATTTTTATAAATAATTAATTTACAAGCCCGATGTTAGTCGCCTTGTTTGGCCTACAAATTGCAAAAATACCCGCCATGTTTCTATCTGTTGTGCTAAACGTCAGTATTTGATTGGATAACTGCGGAATCTCCCTCTAGAGGAACTAACGCTTGAGAAATCCAATACAACTGATCAAGCATATACAAACGTGTCTGGGCGTCTTAACTCTTTCACAGCTCAGAACATTGGACATATCACAAAGTTGTTATCACTAATATGCTGAATATTTTGAAATTAATTTGCCCATTCCTACTTGCCTAAAGCAGCAACGACGTACAGGCAAAATATTTTTTCTATTTACTTATCAAAATATCTAAATGGATGAAGGAATATATGGAAGATATTGTGATATCTTTTACATTTGAATGGTCATTTGACAGATTAGCGGCGGTGTCTTTGTATTGCTGTTTGAATAACGGTATCAATACACGCTATAAGCCGTCTTTTATTTACTGATTGATTGACTGATGGATTAGCGTTTATAATGTTTAACAATACTCGATCGTTGTGTTCCCAATTTCTCAACTAAAAAGCTCATCCCAGCAGCGATGTTCAACAATATCGTCGATCTACAGGTAGGCATACGTTAAACTATTGCTTTTTTCCAAACAGCATATAGCCCAAAGCTCCCCGATACAAGCGTCCTTATTGGATACACGCTAATGCGTTATCTATGCTTCAACCAATAAGCAAACGCGTTACATAGTTATTCCCTATGAATTAGACATACGTATCTGGTTTTCTGCTGATATATTTCCACTAATTACGCATTTTAATCTGATTTATACAGATTATTTTTGTCTTTTGTCTGATCTTAGCCTATGTATTCCACTATATTTAGTCATTCCAGTTACATTATAAAAAATATGCGCACGTTGTATTGAAGTAGGTTCAGTCGTCCTTGAGCAAACTCGGCCCAGATACTCGTAATTTTTCAAAGTCAAGTTAGGGTTTTATAGAAAAACGAATGCAGTGGTCTTTGCTAATTACTAATGTAGTGGTCTTTGGAAATGTTAATCATACAAGATTGCCAATGTAGGTTGGTTGGTTTATCAGACAACAAACAAGTACAGTGCTTTAAGTTATTGTTTATTGACATGCAGTTCAAATGTTATTAGTTAAATATACAATGGTCATTTCAATAGATCAATTTTAGCCACCATTGTAGATCACAGAATACATATTTTTGAAAATTTACCACTGGAATGACTGGCACTGTTTAGAGCCAGTCATTCCAGTGTTAAACTTTCAAAAATAGGTATTTTGGTGATCTACAATAGTGACCAAAAGTGTTAAGTGCTAAAGGTTAATAAACTATGCATAGTTAATATTCTCTATATATACATTAACATTATTTACACAATGTCATAACTAGTGCTTTCAACATGTTTAATAAAGTGCTTTATAATTAGATCAATGTGTTGTGTTTATTTTAAGAAAAAAATGGGACCCCCATATTTCAGATGAGGACCCCATGGGACCCCCAGATTTTACAGTGGGACCCCCAAATCTGAGGGTGTGGGGTCCTTTGGACCCCCAAAAATCAGGTGTTGTGGGCAACACTGGGCCTACTTCAATACCTCACTGATAGATATGCAGATGTGCCTTTTTCTAAGATTTGCCGTGATCCTGATAAAAATATCTGGATTCGGATCAAATTATTAAAAATGCATGCATTTCTCCTACACTACTGCTCCGATTTAGTTCAAATTTTAACAAAGCAAAGCTCCAGGACTACACTAGGGTTTCCACAGTACGGTCATGATCCGAATGAAACTAATTATCCGGATTCTGATCCGTATTCGGATCGAATTATTAATAATACAGTATAAAATGTCTATAATGGACACCATGGGGACAGACAAAAGTGTCCTTTATGAGCAAGTGTCCTTTATATAGATGGTCAAACGCATTGTTTTCTGTTTTTTGGGGGTTGACTAAGGTGTCCTTTATATAGAGGTGTCTCTTAAAGAATGTTTTCTCATAAGCTACTGACCTGGTGTGCTTCAACTTTTAACATAACAGTGATCATCACAGCATACACAGACATCCAAAGCTTCATAATGATCGAGATCAAAATATCCGGTCCAGGATCACAATCCGGATCTGTGGGTATCGCGGAAACTCCTGATCCGATTTTGCTCAAATGTTAACACAATGTTGAATGTTGCTAATCATTATTATTTATGCACATTGATCGCGATCCGTGCAGAAAATACGGATCCTGATCCGGATCAAGTTCAAAATCAGAATGTTAAAAATTTATTTGAAAAATTAAGAAAAGATGAAAGTATTGCAATTGTAAAAACTTAACTACCTACATGTACACCCAATAAACAACCCCCTCCGGACGTTTAAACAGTCCTTTGTTATTTAGATGAGCTTGACTGAAGATGTGCGCGTGTCAAAACATGATTTAGCTAAACGCGCTTTATGAATTCCGACTAAACTGAAATGGAGGATAAACGCGCATTTTTGTCAACTTAGCCACGCTCGAGGGATAAACAGGCTTTATGAATTCGGGCCATAGTGCGTTAGTTTTTGTAATTCATTTTTCAACTGGCTACACGTCGGAAGTTCGCGGAAATAGCTTTTTACACGCATTGTTCACGTGAAGCATGGTGAGTAACGAGTCTGCACATCAGGTACTCGGTAATTATCAGAGGCTTTGGAATCGGCTATAAGAAAGTCGTCGTCGTCAACTCAATGTCGTGTTATATGTATGTGTATAGGCCTGCTTTCGCGAGTAACAGAATATACGACTCCGACATAAATAAAAGAGTACAACACTCGGCCCGTTTAAATACTCGCAGATTTTGTCTGGACTCAAAATAAAATTTACCGTTTGCTGGTTGCACGCATTTAATAGCAAGAACAATCCAGATTGAAAATAGTGCACCCCAATGTCGGGTTATAGTTAGCGAATCGACCACACCCTTTGACCGATATTCCCGTGAATGATATTACGTCAATAAAAATAGTGACCTAATAAAATCGTGAAACTAAACAGTCGCAATAGCCATGTTTTTCTTCTCTAAATCAGGAAGCCGATTTATTTATTTTACCTATATTTACCGTTGATTGGAGATGGAAGTGAAAAGGAAATGGAAGAAATTGTTCTAATTTCGTGGCATGCCTCAAGCTCAGATGATGGTATACCGTGGTACCGCGGTATGTTTTCATGGTACCGATACCGTCATGTAAATATCAATACCGCCCAGCTCTAATAGCCACAGTCACTAGTGATTGATACCTGACGCTGTTCTTGGGTTGAGAACGAAGTCGGATGCCTAGCACCGATTTAGTGCCCTCTATTTATAGGCAATTGGGTACGGCTTGGGTATTCACCACTGAGCATGGATTTACCAACTATATACTATGGACCCAATCAACATCAACTATGCTGACAGGTACACACCATCACCTCCACCCCCCCCCCCCCCCCTGTACTGCAAGTCGCAGTACAATCATAATATGGCCGACATGATATTAAAATATGTACTCTACTCTATGTATCACCACTACAACCAGTGTCACTCCCATACTATGTAAGAATAATGTGACACAAACGGTTTGGTAACAGTTGTACGTACTATATTTTTTTAAATTAATTAGTAATACATTTTGATGTTAATTTCAACTAAATAAGACAAAATATGTGTAGATTAAATCTTTGTTGAAAAATTGAATTATTTAGTTCTAAAATTTGTAAACATTATTTTAATATCAACAAGAGGCCCAAGGGCCTTGCCGCTCAACTGAACCATTAGAGTTTGAACTATTAGCATTTGAGAATAATTCTTTAAAGTCAGCATGATCGCAATTCTGAATGCTGGTTCCAGGGACTCATCATGGGGTACTTCGGGGTAAATTTGGTTAAGTTGAAGCCATTGATTAACTCTTTAACCCTCAAATTTATTCAAGAAAATTTAAATTTTCTCATAGATAATGTCGATTTGCAGACCAAGAGAAGACTATTTTTGACAATTTACCACTGTAATGACTGGCTCGATAAGTCTTCTCTTGGTCTGCAAATGGACATTTCTCAAGACCACTGCAGAAGCCGTTGTTAGCATTAGCATTAGGAGGAGTAGCATTTTAAACTCAGGACATTTTTTTTTAAATCAGATTTTCACAGAAAACAAGAATGCTGAAGACCTGAAGCATGATGTCTCACCTGTACAGTCATGGATAATGTGGATTGCTATTTTGATAGAAACTAATCATGATTCAAACCTATGAAAAAGTAGGCACGATTCCCCAAAATCAAATTACTAATGATAAGGATTGTATCCCTACATAGCATAGAACAGTTTTGTAGTTTCATTGAAATCGGAATGGCCATTGATGACTTAGGGCTACAAAACAAATTCCGGGAATGAAAGATCTCATACTCCGAGAGGCTAAGACATCTCAAGCTACCCAACTTATCATACAGAAGAGCCAGGGGAGATGTAATAGAACTTTACAAGATACTTCATGGAGAGTATGATAAGGAGGCAAATGACTTTGTAAAACTGTGGAGCGATGTTTCAGAAAGACAGTACGGGGGGAAATTCCATGAAGATCACCCAAACGTGCACATCAATGCGGAGACAAAATTACGGGCCGCGAAAATATGGAATGATCTCCAAGAAGAACTTGTGAACGCACCATCTCTAAACTCATTTAAGAACAGACTGGACAATTACTGGAAAACACAGGAAATCCTGTATGACAACTTTAAGAACCCCATTGGAACTGGAGGAAGTCTAGAGCGATGAGATGATAAAAAAATGGAATCTGGTGAATAGGACCTCTAAGGAACTGTACCAGAAGCAATGCTAAGGTAGTTACAAGGCAAAATAAAAAACTTTAAAAGAAACATGAAAAATAATCCACGTCCAAAACTGTGAAAAAGTAGACAAAATTCCCCAAATCAAATTTGTAATGATGCAGATTGCATCCCTAACCAGCATAGAAGAATTTAGTAAAGTTTCATTGAAATCGGAATGGCCATTGATGAGTTACAAGGCAAACTAAAAACTTTAACTTAAAACAAGAGCCATCAGAAGACGGCATATCCACCCGGATCCAAACATTTCAGATAAACATACATCAAGAGTGGACATACATGTAATGTTAAATGTAAAGGACAATATTTTAGAAAAACTAATCAATGAAGAATGCAACTCCTAAAACCTAAATTCCTTTGTCACTAAGTGTAAATCAGTTTATGTATCGGCTTTAAGATATTTAAAGGGTGATAACTCTGTAATGAATAATTGTTTGGCCGCAAAAAAGCACATGCACAGCTGCATATGATACTGATATTGTTGACAAAATTTTAAGTTAATCCATTGAGAGGAGTTCGTTGACAAGAAATGATTGTCAGAGATGGATGGACCGACAGAGGGACATACATACTTTTTAGACAGATGCATGGACATACAGGTATACGGATGGCATATATGCACACCTTCACATGGTAATGATAACACTTACCAAGTTTCAAAAGAATCGGAGCTAAACGTAGAGTTGCGTTGACAAGAAATGATTGGCAATGCAGATTGTTTATCAGTTTAAGATATTTAAAGGGAGATAACTCTGCAGCAAATAATTTTTGGGCCGTGAAAGAAAGCACATGCACATAAGCACATGATACTGATAATGTGGACACAATTTTAAGTTAATCCATTGAGACCTCTAGGAGTTGCATTGACAAGAAATGATTGTCAGAGATGGATGGACAGACAGATGGACGAACAGGTTAAAACGGATAGCGCATGCACACCTTCACGTGGTAATGATAACACTTAGTAAGTTTCAAAAGAACTGGAACTGTAGGAGTTGCGTTGACAGGAAATGATTGGCAATGCAGTTTATGTATCAGCTTTAATATACTTAAAGGGGGATAACTATGTAATGAACAACTTTTCGGTCGCGAAAAAAGGACATGCACATCTGCACATGATACTGAGGATGTGGACGAAATCTTAAGTTAATCCATTGAGACATCTAGGAGTTGCGTTGACAAGACAGGAACACACGAACAGATGGACGGACGGACATGCTGATCGCTAAATCCCCCAAATTAGTAATGATGCAGATTGCATCCCTGCATGGTCTAGAACAATTGTCTAAAGTTTCATGTTTTTAGAGGAGGACTGTGATCAGGGTGGGTATAGAGCTATGTGTCCCGCCCTGAAGTAAAGCAGAATTTCTTATCAATTCATTGATAGCTCTTGTGCTGTATTTTTGACTAAGTTCACTGTTTTGATAGGGGTTGCTTATATTCAGAAAATATATAGATTTTAACCCTTTAAAGCTCAAATTTGTGCTTCAAGATTTCGATTTTCTCCTAGGAAATGTTCATTTCCAGACCAAGAGAATATTATTTTGAATATGGGCTCGGTAACCAAGCCAGTCATTCCAGTTGTAAATTTTCATAACTAGTCTTCCTCGGGTCTGCAAATGGACATTTCTCAAGACCACCACAGATGCTGGTGTTGGCTGGCTTGGGTGTTAAAGGGTTAATTGATTAACAGTTTAATGCTTGTAGACCAGAAATGACAATTCTTTACGATGTAAGGAATATTTTTGAAATTAATTTGACTCCGAACAGCAACATATTCCAGTAGAATTAGTTTCATAATATTCAACAGCTTTCCTATAGTCTTCTTGAAAGTCTGATGGTGGCATTCAAGGGATAACGGTGAAAATTAGTTAATAAAACATTTTAGAAGACCTATCACTGCAATGTGCGACTTAGTTACTAAACAGTGCTAGAAATTAACAACTGATCCCATGATCCATAGGTCTTTTTCGCATACAGATCTGTAACGGATCACTGCTTTAGGACAGTAACTGATCCGGCTGGATCACTGTTTTGGAATGACTAGTTTTATGACACAATTCAAACAGGATTTATTGCCTATTTCATCAACCAGTTAAGGTAATCTGTGGTGTTTTAACCCTTTAGTGGTCTTGAGAAATGTCCATTTGCAGGCCAAGAGAAAGCTATTTTTGAAAATTTACCACTTGGATGACTGGCTCGATAAATGATGATTTGACTTCTTGACGATTAAATGATTAATTTTCCTAATAATATGGAGTAAATGACATTCAGAACATTTGATTAATTTTATATTCTGCGTTGTAGTACTAGTTATGACAGTATGGATTGGTTCAAAATTCCAGAGATCTGCGTGTGCTGATCCGTATGCATCACGCTAAAAAAGTTTGTTTCTAGCCCTGCTAAGCCACCGCTTCCAGTCATCATTTGTCCTAAGATATCACCTTCTCCTATTTGGCAAATGGACACTACTGCAGAGGACATTTTCGGGACACTTAACCATTAATGAGATAAGATATGATGTCTATGATGGACTTAGATACATCATTCATAACGTAATTGATTGTGACATCAACCTACATATGACGTAGTTCATTATGACATCATATATTTGACTGATAGATGGGACTCCTCTATCATGGGCATCAACAGCTCCCAGTCAAATTAATTTCAAAATATTAAATAGAATATTTCCACCATCGTAAAGGACTTGTTGTTTCTGGTTTGTAAGTGTCAAACAGTTAACCTTTGACCCTAAAATTTGTTCAAGAAAATATAAATTTTTCAGAAAATAATTTGTAGACCATGTGAAGATTCTTTTTGAAAATTTACGACTGGAATGACTGGCTCGGTTATCGAGCCAGTCATTCCAGTGCTAAATTTTCAAAAATAGTCTTCTCTTGATCTGCAAATAGACATTTCTCAAGACCACTGCACAAGCCGTTTTTGGCTGATATGAGTACAAGGGTTAATGAAGTCCTTTTCATAAAGTTGAATTACACATGTAACTCGGTAAACACAGAGTTAGTGAACAGAAAACCAATAGCTCCTTCAAAGATTTAAACGAAAGGACCCAGGATCTATCAAATGCTGCTGAATGATACCTTCACATAATAAGAAAACTATAGCCACCGTTAAAAAAGCCCAGAAATAAATCGGAATAATTTGAAAAAGGCAGCTAAATACCAGTTATGCAACTCTAATGAGTGCGTTCATTTTGTCTCAGTGGGAACCAATGACTCTGCTGGGTGTTTGTAATTGAAAGTCACTGTTTCTGGTGGAAGCAATGATTTTTGTTATAAAATTTATTTTCAAATACATTGCTGGTTTCCAGGGTCGTAGCAGGATGCCTGCTGAATATTTTCAAAACAGTGTAACTGGAAATATTCCACTTCATTTTACCCGTAGTACACAGTGGTCAACCAGCTTAATGCAAACATAACAGATTATATGATCAGCTTTCAAGAATATCAATTATTCATCTCCATATTCCAATCATATAATCTCAGTTATATTTGCGTTTAGCTGATTGCCACTGTGTCCTACAGGTAAAATATGTAGTTTAATTTAAAACAATTTGTCTGAAAGCCGTTATTTTAACCCTCATAGCCAAAAACAGCTTCTGCAGTGGTGTTGGGAAATGTCCATTTGCAGACCAAGAGATGATTTTTGAAAATTTACAACGGGAATGACTGGATCGATAACCGAGTCAGTCAATCCAGTGCTAAATTTTCAAAAACATTCATCATTTGGTCTGCAAATGGAAATTTTCTATGAGAAAATTTTAATTTTCTTGGACAAATTAAAGGGCTAAGTGACAGAAACTACTTCCATTCACACGTTTTAAATAATATTCAGCAGGCATCCTGCATTTTTACCGACAATCATTGCTTCGACCAGAAACGGTGATTTTCACTTATGTTTTCAAAAATGATCAGCAGTGATTTAACAGTAGCGATATAATTGTTCTTCATTGGTGCCTATAGAGTATTATTGGTATCGCTCACTAAACTATATTCAGGTCTGAGGTACCTGCACACGCAGTTTACACCCGAAGGGGCAAGAAGGGCCAGTAACGTCACTAATTGGTTCCAGGTTAAACAAAATGGGTACCACTGCTAGTCACTACATTTTTTTTTCTCTAATTATTCCGATGCATTTGCAGTTTTTTAGGCAGTAGTATTCCAATTATTATATGAAATTACCAGTCAACAGCGTGTGATAGTTCCCTTTCCCATTCCTTTAAAGATCTTAAACGAGAATTAGATTTCAATAAACACATCAAAAATAAGTTTTTACCATAAATTAAAAAGAACCCAAGAGATTTTCACAGACTGTATAACTGTTAAAATTTTAGTAAAGTCATGAAATTTGACAATCCATAAAATTCAAGGTATGACACCATCGCGTGATTTGTCAACCATGTGGATTCAGATTACACCACACATGTTCTCAGATTAGAAGAAACTGGCTTCTTATACAGCTACCAAACGAGACATCAGCTCCGCTCCAAGTTGTAGTTTAACAAACACTAGTGTCCCTCTTGCAATTAATTAATATGGTGGTGTATGAATGAGCTCTTGTGAGCTATGCATCATTAACAAGAAAATATTCACACAATGACGTCATCCCAAACAATCATTCACGCGATGATGTCACTGCGATTCTTATGAAAAATTGTAGATGGCTTTCCATAGCGAAATTTACTATTAAGGAATTCAAAGTTATCCATACAATATATTTTATTTTATTTAAATTATACAAAAGCATAATTTGGCATTCTTTGACACTACACCATGTGTTTCTCTTTAAGATATTTATCAGAATATTACATAAAATTGTAATATGTACATATATTGCGCTTATATATATTATATAATATTATATGTATATTTATATAGCTATCAGTAGCCATTCTTGATAAGTAATCATTGATTTGCTAATTAGTTCATGATGGCATTAATTCCTATTTATAAATTCAGATTCAGTAATCAAATGGAGAGCACTGCCATATTGAAGACCCTCTTTAAGAAATGTTCGAAATTCACGCATCAAATCACGATCTGAACGGGTAGAATTAATAAATTCTGTACAATGCACCATCTTATCAGCTAGATAGTGCAACCAGAGGACATTACTGTGTGGGTTAAAGCCTTCCCATTGATTCCTACAATAAAATCACAAATAACATACAAGGGCGATATCTGATCTGTCACTCAAATATCTAACATTATAATCAATAACATCACTGGTTAGCTGACATCACAATCATAACCATGTATAGTCTCAGTCATGATAATCGAAGTCGGTCGCTAGTGTATGAATTGTATGTCTGATGAATTTACAATTTAACCCTTACCACTCTGGTATTAAAATTTAAAATATTTACATTAAACTAACAGATGAACTGGTGTTCATTTTTTAACAAATTTGGTGAGTGATGGTGCTGTCGTTTCGTTCCACCAAAATTGTTTTAAAATGTACACCAGTTTCTTTGATATTGACACAGTAAAAGATTGAATATTTACATCAGAGTGGTAATAAATAAAAACTAATTTGACTGGGAGCTGTTACTACCATAGGCAGCAATAGTCGCTTGTCAAAATAGCTTCAAAATATTCAACAGCTTACCTGTATAATTACTTTTGATTCTGACGAATCCAGGGTTCAAAGTTAGAAATTGATTCAATACCCCTGGAAAAAGTGGGTGGAGCTTAACTAGAAATGGGCAGGGCATATCTAGAAATAGATCCCTCTATTATTTCCACCACATTGAGTGATGGTGTCATTCTCTCTACATTGTCTTCATAACATTGTACACTATCTCTGGTTATTTCCACAGTAAATCATAGCGCGACAGGCTTTAGATCCATTCGGCAAGCGGATTACACTTGCCATTTTCCACATGGTCAAATTATTGTGTGCCATGCCAATTGGACACCCCGTAAATTTTGGCCCAAAACCTCTAAAATCTGTATTCTCATATAAACGACGCAGAGTATAACAGAAATTTTCCTCATAATCATCTTTGACCACAAATGGTTAATTTCAAGCCACGGTTTCTAATAGGACAAGAGCTGTACAATTTCTAAATCCCAATCTCTAGGAGGGGCAAGTTTTATTAGATAATATTTCAGAATAAGGCAATAAGATATAATCTAATAAAACTTGCCCCTCCTAGAGATTAGGATTTTAAAAATGTACAGCTCTTGTCCTATTAGAACCTGGCTTGAAATTGAACAATTTGCGGTCGAAGATGATGAGGAAGATTACCATTCCTTAAAATGGTAAAAAATTATTGTCTGAAATGTTAGAATCAATAATATTATAATTTACCCATTTTCCTCTTGCATCTTCCGATAGATATCAAATTGGTAATCCCCTCCACCCTCAAACAGTGTTGCATCCTGGGACAGGTCACAGAAAACGACGCAGTTATCTAGAAACAATAACACTAATATGATTGCATATTTCTTTCAATATGTCCAAGCTTAACATTGTATGTATGGTATTTCTTCCAAAAGTAAAAGAAAATTTTAAATACATTTTACAATATTTCTGGGTCTATTATTCAGACATCTGTGTATGGAAGGCCTATCTTGTCCATGACCATGACATGCCCAAGCCATCGCCATCTCAGCTTGATCTCATCAGTTATCCTGTTGAGACCTGTTCTTCGGTATTGCTAACATTTTGCTCCCAGTGGATCCTCAGGATTCTACGATGGCACTGCCTTTGAAACCATATAATATGCTCTCAGTCTTTCTGTTCATCTTCCATGTCTCTGCTACATAGAGAGGCATGGATCTAACATTGGATATGTAGATCTTAATCTTTGTCCTGCTGCTGATCAATTTAGCTCTCCAGATATTGTTGAGATTGGTAAAAGCACCAGCAGCCATTCCTAACCTGCTGTGAACTTCTCTCAAAATCTCCAGTGCCGACCTTTATAAAATATTCTTATCCCGGCTTGCAATTAGGCTATTATATGTTAGAAAATTTGTATTTTGTTCTACCAGTTTTGAGCATTTACCATCCGGTTGCCGAGTTTTTACAGATGACATATTCCATCTTAGGTTATATCTCTGGCACTGCTAAATATGCTGAAAACAATTTGACTGAAAGTTGTTGGTGGCTCAGCCACAAACAACTTTCCGCCAAAATGTTTTCAAAATACTCGGCAAGTTATGAGTTTTTGCTCATTGAAATTAATGTCTGGCTTGCAGCAGCAAGACAGTTAAAGGATTAATTAAATGTGCAAACCATAATAGAAGTCACCATCAATGTTCGAGGGATGGACAGACCCAATCTGTAATTCAAGCATCTGATGCCATAATCAAATACATTATTTATTAGCTGATGTCACAATCAAAATATTGTAAGTCTGTCATGAAAGTGTCAGGGCTTTAGATTTACCTCATTTGGGCACACCACCTATCTGGTCTGGGATCCATCCATGCTCCTAGAAACTAGATTTTTGAAATCTGAGTGATTTCGAGCCATTTTAGTTTTAATAGCACTATAAGACCTCAATATCCATAAAATGCCACAGCATTCATCTCTGAGTATTCAATTGACTGTAAATCAGTTAATTAGTGTTCATAGCAGCCAGTAGTATTTTAATTTGGGATCACTAATATGGGCGGATTTCATTTAGTCATGACTTGGCAATTGCAATTTTAAAAACATTCATAAGCGGAAACAACTTGCAGTCAAATTAGTTTTAAAATAATTAACAACTTACTTGTATACTTATCTTGAACTTTAGATTCTGGGAACTAAGTGCCTCAAAGTTTATAAATCGATTGATGGGTGGGGCATGATTTCTTTAGCCTGGACGCTGCTAATTTGTGGTAATTGTACAACAATCAACTAAAGTAGACATGCAACACTGGTCAAATTTTTTAATTTTTAAAGTTTATAAATCGATTGATGGGTGGGGCGCAACTATAAACGGGTCCTATTACCGCTGATTTCTTTAGTCTGGACGCTGCTAATTTGTGGTAATTGTACAACAATCAACTAAAGCAGACATGCAACCACTGGTCAAATTCTCAGACATAAAAACCAGTGGTGTTCATCTGAATAACTAAATTTATTTCTCATAAATATGACATAATTATATAATTAAACAGTCCAACTATATCCCAAAGTCACTATTACCAGTAGTCTACCAAAGGCAGTGAAATACAAACAAAAAATCCTGAAATGTGGAAATATCTCGATGCAATCCAATCTAATCTTTCTAGTAAATATTTGTCCCATCTGGACAATTTTTCTTTAATCATTCCCATGAACTAGATTTTCCAAAAAACACGATTAAATCATGAAGCCGGTTTTCTCTTCTTTAACCCTTTAATGACTAAATTTATTCAAAAAAATTAAACATTTACTTATTGAATGGCCATTTGCAGGCCTAGAAGACTATTCTTGAAAATTTACCACTGGAATGACTGGCTCGGTTATCGAGCCCGTCATTCCAGTGGTAAAGTTTAAAAAAAGTCTTCTCTTGGCCTGAAAATGGACATTCCCCATGACAACTACAGAGGCCGGTTTTGGCCGGCTTCATCGTGAAAGGGTTAAACTTATTCTCATTAGGCAGTAGGAAATATTGCTCTCTGGTTTTAACCCTTTATCCTTCGAATTTGATCTAGAAAATTTCAAGTTTCTCATAGAAAATTAATGACCGCCAAAATTTCAAAAATAGTCTTCTCTTGGTCTGCAAATGGACATTTCTCAAGACCACTGCAGAAGCCATTCTTGGCTGATATGAGTGTTAAAGAGTTAAATATGTATACGCATAGCTTACCAGTGTTACTAGTGAGTCTGTTGATACTGAATAATATGTATCAGCGCAAGTCCAAATATATTGTTACTTAGCCCCTGATTCAAAATCAGACACTTTGAATGACTCGAAGATAATTTCTTAACTCACTTGAAATATTTCCTCCAGATCGCCAGAGATACATCAGCAACACTGCCTCGTGAAGCTCAGACAATCTGGACGAAATATTCCAAGTGAATTAATAAATTAACAAATTGTTTTACTACCAAAGTTAGATGGTGATTCAAAAAAGCATCCGCTTTTGTTTCTATGAGAATTCTTAATACTTACCAGATGTACTATTATGATAATGTCTATTATCTAGTCTATCTCAAAATAAACAATTAAAACTCTGCACTCACCTGGTCCTGCCCCCATACTGTGTCCGGGAATACCATAGCCCCAGGTACCGAGTCATTTCCCAATCACAGTCAGATTTGTCTTATATTTGCCTTGACAAATAGCGAAAGCAGCTCAGCCTCACCTCAGCGGGGCGGCTGAGACAGGGCCATAGTACATCTGGTAAGTATTAAGAATTCTCGTAGAAACAAAAGCAATGCTTTTTTGATTCTACTTCGAATAATACTTACCAGATGTACTATTATGATAAACTCCGGATTTCAACAGCCAAGAAATACCGGTGGGAGGAGGTGAGGCTCGAACCAGCACTCATCTACCATCCGACAGAGAAGGTTGTGAAGAGACTAGAACTTCTGGGTTCTGCCATCTGACTCATAGAGTGCTAAACTTCCATGGTTTAGACCGTGCGCCCCCCCCCCCCCCCCCCCTCTTTTGTCCGCACAAAATCCAGAGGGCTGTCGAAATGGGGATGCAACACCCACCAGACCCGTGTCACCCCCAAGTCTCAGCTAGGGCAGTCCAGTAGAGTGCAAAGAAGCTACTACAACTTATAATTTTGAAAAAATACCAGTATATCGATTAAGTTTTCAAATTGGAATGAGTCTAATGTCTGTTTGAGAGGATACTCTTGACTATTTACCTAAGCAGTCTGGTATTTTGACTTCTTCTTCTTCTTCTTGTCGTTCGCTGATCATACCACCAGTCCTGTAAGTGACTATCGACATGATCATAAGCGTTAAGTGCGTGGATCCATGGTTTATTAGTGCGCCGTGCGGCCTGGAACTCCGTCTTCAGCACTCGAGGTTTCTGTCAGGGTTACCTCACCCTTACCTCCTTTAGTCGCCTCTTACGACACGCAGAGGATACGGAAGGTGTATTCTAAGCCCCACCTACAGGGCATGGTATTTCGAAGTAAATTATTTACAGTCACTTAATTAATGTAAACACTCACCATTTTGAGTGCTTGGTTTTTTAGATCATCACAGATCAGCCCAAACCACGGTGGTTCTCAGAAGAACTTGTGATGTGTGCGAAATAGTGGTCGGATGTGGCTTAGTTCAGATTCGATAAATTGGCGACGGCTACCGGATTAAGTGCGCTGGAGATGTCGCGAAGGTAGAAATCAGTAAATGACGACTCAGCATGCCATTGTGCTACAGACATCACCTCCTCTAATGAGATATATATATACACCTGTGCAAAAGTTAAGCACCAGCAAAAACAATAGAACGTAGAAACATGATGGTACAACTAGGCTGCCATACTTTTTGTCCCCGCGTTAGCTGACATAATTCCAAGTACGAAATGCACATGCATGCATGACTTCACGCCGCTTGATGTCCGTGCGTGGCGGGAAACAGCACACGTGTTCAGTTATGTAAAAGTCCAGTTTGAGGTGTAGAACATTACATACAGATTTAGGCGAAAAGATTAGGAATTTTGTGTTCATGACCGTGGTTTATTTGTACAGAGAGAATTAGCTCTTGATTGTGAACCGCTATGGCAAGACGAAGGTTAAGTGATCGTGTGAAATGGCAAATCATAGGCATGCATACCACTGGTATGTCATGCAGAGAGATTGGCAGACAGCTGAACATTAACCATACTGTAATCAGTCGTTTGATTGCAAAACATGGGCAAACTAACGAGGTGAAGGACAGGCCTAGATCTGGAAGACCGAAGAAGACTACTGCCCGTGATGATCGAGCCCTAGTACGCCTTGTTAGGAGATCTCCATTCACCAACAGCAGAGTGCTCAGCCAGCAATGGGAAACGCGCAATAGAGTGTCAATGTCTACCGTCAAAAGGAGACTGTATGCTGCTGGCATGAAAGCTAGGAGACCTGTCAGACGTCCTCTCCTCACTGCACACCACAAAGAGGAGCGTCTGAGGTGGTGCAACGAAAGAAGACACTGGAACATGAGATCCTGGAGACGGGTACACTGGTCCGATGAAAGTCGGTTCCTGCTTAATGCCACAGATGGTCGAACTCGTGTATGGAGGTCCAGACGCACGGCGTACGACCAACGTAACATCATGGAAGAAGTTCCATTTGGTGGAGGTTCCGTTATGATATGGGGGTGCATCTCATTTGATTGTAAGCTGGATCTGTTGACTGTACCTGGAACACTAAATGGACAAAGATATCAAGATTCCATACTGGATAGAGTTGTGGTCCCTCATTTTGTAAATCATGCACCTGGAACCCACCCTATATTCATGGATGACAACGCCCGACCACATCGTGCTAGAGCTGTGCATGAATACCTCCGCCAGAATGCCATCGAAACCCTACCATGGCCAGCAAGGAGCCCTGACATGAACCCTATTGAGCATATCTGGGACATTCTGGGAAACATGGTGAGGAGGGATCCTCCTGTGCAGAACCTACAGGAATTAACAGACGCACTCCATCTTGAATGGCAACGAATACCACAATGGCGTATCAGTCGGTTGGTGACCAGCATGAGACGTCGTGTCCAGGCCGTCATCCAGGCACAAGGTGGATATACCCGGTATTAATAATGACAGTCTCAAACTCGTGCACAGATGTTAAACTTCGTTTTCAGACACCATTAATGACAATCTAGCCACGTGTGTCAACTGTAGGGCAATAGTTGTCAGTTGTGTCAACGTAACCATATTCAGGCCTCGTTTTCAAGTTCAAACAAAAACATAGTGTTTCCCCACCATCATAATCAGCATTCCTCTAGTTGCATTATTACCTCTTGCACTAAGATGGATGGGTACATAAATGTTTATGCTATTGCTTTCTTCGTAGCACATGAATATACCCTCGCATGTGCGTAAAAATAGGGTGGTGCTTAACTTTTGCACAGGTGTATATAAGGGTCAATGATGCTGCTAGTCCTCAGACCTGATGGGCATTCACACGATCAATCTGCTTTCCTGTAGCGATTTTGTGCGACATCTGAATAGCATCGACTATCCAACGAGAAATGGTATCTTTCGAGGCGCGCAAATGAGGAGCTTTGAGACATAACCACAGAGATTTCGGGTCATCTCTCCACTCCTCAGTACATTTTTTATACATTTTCAGACATCTGACAGGACACGAAGCAGAAGAGTTTGGGTCATGTCTAGTTAAACTTGGCAAATTGATCGGCTGTCCTGGATATTTAAGTGACTGATTCTTTGCCAGGAAACAAAGTCGTGGAAGTAGTCTTAAACCTTCCCCCATGACGACAAAACGGTCTTGTTCGGCAGAAAGCGCATGAATTTCGCTTCTTCTCGCCGACGCTGCTGCAACCAAGAAAACTGATTTAATAATTAACAGTTCAATGTCTATAGATCTAATCGGTTCAAAGGAAGCATGCCCTAAAACCTGTAGAACAAGAGATAGATTCCATGCTGGGATAGGAATTGGCTGTCTAGGTCACAGATTGCTCATTCCTTTAATAACTTCATTTAGTGTCATTTTCTACTCCTTCAATGGCCAGACTGGGAATGACTGAAGCTAATGCAGACTTATAAGGTGCTAGGGTTGAAGGTACAAGTTTGTCAACTTCGTATAAATGACAGATAAAATCTGCTACGTGTTGAACAGATGCAGAAAAGGGATTGATATCTCTTCCCTTACACCACTCTGCAAATTTGTTGATTCTATAATTATATGTTTTAGTGGTTGATACTCTTCTGGCTGAAGCAACAAACTTCGCTGCTTGCTCAGAAAAGCCACCCTTAATTGCATGCTGCTTGATAACATCCATGCAGTCAATTTGAACATTTCTGGTCTGTCGTGGAAGTACAGACCCCTGTTCTGAGAGATTAGATCTCTTCTGTCTGGAAGAGGGATTGGATTGCAGATCAGAAGGTTCAGCAGATCCGTAAACCATGATCGGCCTGGCAAATAAGGGGCGATCAGTAGTACTTGGCACATACCCTCTCTTATCGTTGCCAGAACTTTTGGGATGAGAATCGTTGGAGGATACGCATACGCGTACATTCCCTTCCAACTTATCGCCAGTGCATTTAGCGCTAGAGCTAGCGGGTCTGGGATCGGTGACACGTATGAGACGATCTTTGCGTTTTGTTTCATCGCAAACAGGTCCACATTTGGCTTGCCCAAATGTTTGAATAGAACCTCCACTACCGATTGGTTGAGCTGCCATTCCGTCGGACGACAAGCCATCCTTCGACTGAGAGCATCCGCTAAGATGTTCAGTCTTCCTGGAATGTGTACAGCCCGAAGAATAACATTCCTTTCTTGGCACCACAGCAGAAGGGTCCAAATCATCATGCACAACTCCAGTGATCTTGTCCCGCCTTGGCGGTTTATATAAGACACCACTGTTGAGTTGTCTGTCCTCATTAGGACAATCTTGTCTCGGATTAAGCTCTCGAATTTTCGAAGTGCTAATGTCACTGCTAATAATTCGAGAACATTGATATGTTTCTGCGCATTGATCCGATCCCATTCCCCTGACACTGACTGATCGTCCAATACCGCTCCCCAACCCGTTGTCGATGCATCTGTGGAGACCCTCGGTGGTGTGGTCAGGCCGAATGGAAGCGCATTGAATTCCCAAACATTGTCTTGGAATGCAAAGCAAAGGTATTTCTGAAAAGGAATTGACATTGGAATACGAAAATATGCATCCTTCAGATCTATCGACACTGCCCACATGCCTTTTCTCAGCCCTGTCATCACCGCTGCTAGTCTCCATCTGAAATTTTGGAGAAAGAATAAATTTGTTCAACGGTTTGAGATTGAGAATTGGTCTCCATCCTCCGGTACGTTTCGGAACGAGGAACATCCTTGAATAGAAGCCTAGGGAGGACTGATTGTGGACTAGATGAATCGCGTTCTTCCGCTGAAGAGATACTATTTCTGAGCAAATGGCATCTAGACGATCGGATTCCCTTGGAATGGGAGTCCACACTGGAGTCGATGTTAACGGAACTAACGATTGACGGATGAGCCAGTCCAGTTCGTAGCCATTTCTTAACCACTGACAGACTAAACAATCTCGCACGACCTGTTCGAGTTTGCACGAAAAGACGCTAAATCGCTTGGGTGAAGATTCTCGACTCCCTTCGTTCCTGACGTCACCGGAACTGATTCCGCCAGAAACCCGTCAGGACCGGCCTCCTTGGAATATGACGGCCCGGAACCGCCGCCACGGCTATCCTTACGGTAACCGCCACGGCCCGAACCACCACCCTTCCTGTCGTCCTCATACGGCCTCTTATTAGAGGACTTGTATGAGGACGAACGGCCAGGTCCCTGTGATCCGGATGCCCGATGGACATCACGGCCCGAAGGACGGAAGGGAGATCTTTGGCACTGCCTCTGCTGCTCGTGCCGATGCTGTTTGTAGGACTGCTGCTGCTGTGTCCTCTTAGTCGACTTCCACGACTTGCCGACTACTTCCTGCTCAGCAACCATTGACGCGACCGTGGATAAGGCTTGTCGTGCCGAACAAGCCTGGACCAATGAAAGGCGCAGACGATAACGCAGCCCTCATCTCAGGTCCTGGTTCTATACAATCGAGAACCATTCTCCGTCGCTCCGCCAACGATCTGGTGATCACCCTGGCCAGGCAATCCTGGGACAAGCGCATGGTGTCCCGAACAACTCCGGGAGCAGCCTCTGGCACTTGTCCACCTTCCGCCGTGCAGGCCAACATACCCTGCAGGACGGTATATCCGTGCGAGAGCGCAGCCATGGCTGCCCTCGCCGCATCTTCAATGAGCGTCAGCTCATTAAACGGATCTTTATTGGCTTGGGAGACTAAGGGACGAGAACGCCCCTTAGATTTTCCAGCCAACGGCTTATTCAGCGCCTCTCGCTCCCCGACGGAAAGCCGTGGAACCCGGGCATACTGATGATAGGCCAGCTCCGGAAAACGGACCCTACTCCTTATCCCCTTTGGGGCTTTGGGCAATGCATACTCTAGCTGAACCAGAAGATATGCCGCAACCTCCAACATGTCGGAAGTCTGCGTGTCCAAAGGGAGCGTCAGCATGGCCGAAGAGCCACTTGACAGAGCGCTAGCCGCTCGCTCTGACATCCGTTCCATCGCCGGATCGCGCTGAGATCCTTGATCCGATGCCAACCCGAGGCGGTCGGACATCCAGCCAAGGACCTGCACCCATTCAGCTTCGGTGCAGAAAGCGGACTCATCCATCAATGGACTACCGTTTTCCTCCTCCTCACCCTTGGATGAGTAGGCCACCGACGATCCATGCTGAGAACTATGGCCCGCACTTCTACCAACATGAGGCGCGTCCATAGCCCGACTACTAGCGGCACCGGTGTCCAACGAATCGCCGGACACGGATTCACCGCAGTCTATCGGCTCCAGCACGGGAGGCGGGACTACAGCCGCTTTTACCACGGTAGATGACGGCACCCCGAGAGGAGCCGCACCTAACGCCGCCGGGATGCCGCTAGGAACCGCTAAACATGGCTCCAATGACAATGCGGGTTGAAGGAACGTCGACATCACCACCCGCTTGGCAAACCCGTACAAATCCCGAGGGAGATCCCTGGGATGTACTAGGCATAGCCGTCAGCGAAATATCCGGCATGCCGGAATCTTCCATTAGAAGATCTTCCTCCTCCGCCGTCGGCTCTTGAGCCAAGGTCAGAGAAGGGAGAGGTGTTTGTCCCTCCGCAGAACTAGCCGGGCCACCTAAAGGTTGCCCTGCACCAGCCTGCATCGTTGGGATCATGGACTGCAAGGACTCAAACATTGCCTTGAATCACTGCCACCCATACGCCCAATGCTGAATCCATACGCTCGTTCAGACGACCTTCCAGTCCTCTCATCGACGCCTGATCCAGCTTGGCCGCCTTGTCCCTCGTGATTCTCTCCATGTGCGCACGACGATCATGATCGAATTCAGCCACCATTTCCGACGACCACTTGGAGCACACATCACACGGACTTCCCACCTTGCACTTCGCGCAAGCCACACAATGATGGCCCGAGTACTTGCGCTTCATGAACCTGTTGCATTTGTGGCACAACGTGTCCTGGTTCTTGGCTTTCTGTGAACACAGAGAATTATTAAAACGCTGCACATGACAAACGATGACGAGCAATACGCACAATTGACTTGATTGTAAAATAGAATTACTTAGAAACATTAACTTTTTCTTAAATTAATGATAATCAAGCCTTTAGGCAGGAAATATTTGAAACTTTTTTGAGTGAAAATTAATAAACACAACTTGGAAGTTAACTAATGTTAATACAGCCAACAAATAAACGCTGATCACTACAAACACCCTCGACAATGAAGCGAGAGCTTAAAAAATCAGCATAAACAGAGTGCATAGACACGCCAAGCCAAAGCGAAAACATTAATCATGGGCGCTGCCATCTTGGCTAAGGGCGCATCCATCTTGGAAGGAACAGAGTCGCAAGAGAAATTAACCGAGTACCCGGATAAGACTAAAAAGTTAACGGGTACCGGGCGACTCCAACAATGGCTATCATTTTAAAATAATGTGCCAATTTAAGGAAATTTCAAACAGTCATTACGGCACGAATGTATAAATTCTAGTTGATACAACCTGCCCTGTGATGATTTTCCTTTATCCTCCATCCTTCCAGCAATGAATTCAGCAAACAACCGCTAATACCGTAAATAATCGCAAATTTTAAGAGCTACAAAAACACGACTAGCATGTGAGAGCAAAATAGACTAATCTGACTGTGATTGGGAATTGACTCGGTACCTGGGGCTATGGTATTCCCGGAGACAATATGGGCCGGACCAGGAGTGCGGAGTTTTAATTGTTTATTTTGAGCTAGACTAGATAATTGACATTATCATAATAGTACATCTGGTAAGTATTATTCGAAGTAGAATACATGTACCAATCAGCATGATTGATGCCTATAGGGTCAATAGAGTGTACTAGATGGATCCAGAATTTCTCATGGTCTTTGCGCAAAGCTGTTGCTTATGTGCTGTCTGGATCGTGATGCATGACTTCAATTATTCTGTATTTGAGATCTGTGGACCCATGATTGTGGAGATTAAAGTTTTGGGCAATGGGTGTGTCTTTGTTGAATTAATAAATTAGTTTTGAGTCGTTTAAAATGTCTAATTATGTGTCGGAATGGTCTGCCGGTAGATTAGAGATCACATAATACATTTCTTGAACACTGAATAACCTAAATCTGTCTCTATGCAACCCTCTATATTTACCTATTCAAGTGCATGTAAATGGAGAAATCCAGTTTATCAGTCAATCATATGATATCATAATCAACAACGTGATGTGTAGGATGATGTCATAATAAATTACGTCATGAATGACGATTTAGTTTATCCTAAATGCTTAATAGTCTGTCAGGTTGTACGAATTGTATGTCTTTAGTATTTAATAAACATGCTGTTGAATATTTTGAAACTAATTTGCCTGGGCCTAGTCAAATTAGTTTCAAAATATTCAACAGGTTACCTGTATAGTTTTCTGGAAATTGAGATTCAGAGTGCAGGGATCGATCGATCCTGAAACGGTAAAAGTGTGGGTGGAGCTTAGCTAGAGATGGGCGGGGCATAGTTAAAACTAGATTTCTCCATTATATAAGATACAATATAATTATAGCTGCTTGACATGGTCAGTAGTTATTAACAGACAAGAGACCATGAATCCACACCATATAGGTATACGAGCTTCCGATCAGGTCTAATGCTTTGAAATAAAGGTTGATCTCTAAACGATTGTGACAAATCGATTAAGCTAGACTTCTCAGGACCAAGGCAAACGGAGTGATCATATTTAGCTCACTTGGCTCTCATCATATAATTCATGTCTCAAGCTTTTTTTAGGCAACCACTAGGCCAATCAAATTTTGACTGAAGGCATCCTTGTTTCAGAGATTAAAGACAATTTAAATGAAGCTGAGATATTTTGCTAAAAGCAAAAACTTAATGTTAGGTCAGCATTATCATCAGAAAAGTGATATGTATGTCACATTTTCCACCTTGCAGGCGAAACCAAATGTGAATTACTGTAAAATGTGTTCTCTGAGCACATTTATATTATTTATATTATACTATTGAATGTTTGCCAACCAACGTATATAACGTATATAATGAAAAGAGGGGACAGTAATACACAGACAGAGATAGAGACAAAGAGCGACATTAAAGACATATATATATATATATATATATATATATATATATATATATATATATATATATATATATATTGATAGGCAGGCATTTAGTGATGGCCAACATGTCCCACTAATGGAAATAGATATTTAGATTATTTAATACTGCTAGTATGGGTGCTTACCTTTCCTTAACCGAGACAATGTGAAGTCAATGATACTGACTTCAATACCCTGACTGTTAATGTCAATGTTTTTACCCTCGAGACAATAAGATATTGTAGGAGCCGTTGTGCGTTTGATCAGGACATTACCCCAGTGCAGGTCACGGTGCTCAAATTCCATTGCACACTCAGCAATGGCTAATGAATATGCCACTTGCTGTAGCATTCCAAAGGCTTCGAAGATATTTTCAAACTGGTAAAACCAACATAAGCATTCCACATATAAGCATTAGGGACTTAGTATAGTCAAGAATAGAGGAATTCAATCTGTCAGTCAAACATGTGATGTCATAATCAATTATGCCACAGGTAGTCTGACGTCACAATCAAAATAAGTCATGAAATGGTGTATCTAAGTCTGTCATGAACTCTTAGAGTCTGTCATGTGTAAGAATTGTATGACTTCACTACTTAATACCAATTCTATTGAGTATTTTGAAACTAATTTGACTAGGTGGCCTGTTGCTGCCAAATTAGTTTCAGAATATTCAACAGTTTACCTGTATACTTCCCTGGAAATTGAGTTTCAGGGAGTTCAGGGTTCGATCGATCCCAACACGGGTAAAGCGTGGGGCGGAGCTTAGCTAGAGATAGGTGTCATGTAGATAAAAGTGGATTCATCCATTAGTAGTCTTGCACCAAAGTGTTTGCAGAATTATATTGTAATCATACTAGGTAATGTGAAGTCTTAGTGTTAGTGTCAGAGTCCCCTGTTTAAGACTATATGCTCGGCCTCAACGTGGCGCAGGGGTGTAACCCACTGGGTGTCAATCCAGACATTTGGAGGGGCTAACCAGAGCATTATGCACAACGCTAAGGAAATGACACTTGGAGATCGAATCAACCGAAATGGTGCTCGCCCTGTGAGGATCCACCAGGCAGGTGCAGCGCCGGGCTCCGCCTCAAAGGAAAGAGAAGACCAAACCCAACGAGAACCCCAGTATCAACATCATGCACTGGAATGCAGAAGGGGTTACCAACAAGAAATCAGAGCTCGAACAGTTCATGTATGAAAACAACATTGATATCTGCTGCATTCAAGAGACACACCTGCAAGAAGGAAAACCATTTGAGATCAGAGGTACCAGATTTTCCGGTGTGATCGAAGAGGAAGAAAGAAAGGCGGGTGATCACCTTAGTCCGAAACAGCGTGAACGCCAGCCAGATCAAAACCTTTATGGAAGAGGCAGAATATATCAAGATCAAGGTAACAACCAGCAACTCTGTAAATTGACATTGTCAATTATTACTGCCCTAATGACAAGAATCTCTCACTTGACACAATCCAGGTCCCGGACTGCCACTTCCTCATTGCGGGAGACTCTAATAGCCAGTCCCAGAGCTGGGGATACAGCACACTTGACAAATGAGAAGACATTGATGCATGGCAAGATGAAAAGCACCTTTTACTTGTCAACGATCCCACAGATCTGCCTACCTTCCACTCGCGACGGTGGCACTCGACAACAACGCCGGACTTGGCATTTTGTACAGAAGACATTCACAGAAACCTCAGCAGAGTGGTCGGATCGCAGTTAGGAGGAAGCGACCACCAGTCCTCCTCTCTCTTTCTGGAAGTATTTCAACAAGTTCACCTCAACATTCAAGGTGGAACTACAAAAAGGCAAATTGGAGTCTGTTCGGCATTCGTTCCAATGAGCTTACCCAAAATATAGCAGTAGAAGGGAGAAACATCAACAATGTGGTCAAGGAATTTAATTCAAGTATCCTCAAGGCTGCCAACGAAGCGATTCCTCGAGGGTTCAGGAAAAACTACCACCCATAGACAAGGCCAGAGAAGATGCAGAGAGTAATCCCTGTCATGAAAACCACTTCACGCTACAACAAACTAAAGCCAGGTATATAAAGGCCAAGCTAGAGGCCAAAAGAAGAAGCTGGAGGGAAAAGATGGCAGGGTTTAATTTAGAGACACCACAAAGCTATGGAGACTGACTAAAGCACTGAATGATGAGGGTGTCGGGGGAGAGAAGATTACTCTTGAAGAAGATGGACAAACACTGACAGGAAAGATGGCTGCAGATGCCTTTGCGAAGGCATATGCAAAAGAAAGCAACATTTCTATAACACGAATGCGTCAAAAAGATGTTAGAAAAGAGCGAAAGGAAAGAACAGACACCAACACTCATGATGCAATGAAAGTTGACATTAGTTTAGCAGAACTGACGAAGGCTATCCGCCAATTGAAGAAGACGAAATCTCCTGGGCCAGATGGCATTACGAATGAAAGATCCAACACCTTGGTAAAGCATCTCCGCAAGTTGCTAGACATCTTTAATCTCAGTTGGACCAATGGAGAGGTTCCTCAGTGCTGGAAGGAAGCCAGAATGACTCCTATTCTGAAAAAAGGGAAGAACAAGGCGAAAGTGCTGAGCTACCGTCCTATCAGTCTTACAAGCTGCATATGCAAGACCATGGAGTGCATCGTCAACCAGCGGTTGCAGTGGTACCTGGAGTCAGAGAACATTTTAGTTTCAGAGCAGGCCGGCTTCAGAAGATACAGGAGCACAGACGATCAAACAACACATCTTGCACAGGTCATAGAAGACACTTTTCAAGCCAAGAAGGTGACGCTAGATGCCTTTACTGATCTGCAGAAGGCATTTGACAAGGTGTGAAAGGATGGCCTCCTCGTGAAGCTCCAGCGCACAGGCCTCGGTGGCAACATGTTCCGATGGACCAAGTCATACCTACATACTCGCAGAGCTGGGGTGCTGGTGGATGGACAATCTGGACAGAATGTATTGCTGAAACAAGGGGTGCCACAAGGCGGAGTATTATCACCAACTCTGTTCATACTCTTCATTAATGACATTGTAGCAGAGCTGCCCAATGGGATCCAAGCAGCCCTCTATGCAGATGACCTCGTACTCTGGTGCACCGAGGAGTACACAACGACTGCCACGTACAGAATGCAGCTCGCCGTAGACAGAATTACAGCTTGAGCCAATCGCTGGTGTATGACCATCAACAAAGAAAAATCATCAGCCATGCTATTCTCACTGTCCACCAAAACCAAGGTTGGCAATCTAACACTGGGTGGTACTCCACTCGAGTACGAGGACCAGCAGACATACCTGGGAGTCACCGATGACAGAAGATTAACATGGAAGGAGCACATCCAGAACGCAGAGGCAAAGGCCAGAAGAAAGCTAAACATCATGAGGAAGCTGGCAGGAACAAAGTGGGGTGCCAATGAAAGGATCGTCAAGACCATCTACCTAGGTGCCGTACGACCACACCTTGAGTATGGATCCAGCTCATGGATGACAGCAGCTAAATCTCATCAACAGAACCTCGACAAAGTACAAAACCAGGCACTGCGCATCATCACTGGTGGAATGAGACCAACACCAATAGTAAAAATGGAGCAGACAGCAGGCATCCCCCCACTTAGAAAAGGAAGGGAATGCAAAGCACTGATCCAAGGTGCAACGTTCAAATCGTTCAACAACCACCCGATGAACATCAGGCAAGCACAGCTGTCATCAGGAAAACTTAAAAGATCAAGTTTTGTGAAAGAGACAAAAGCACGTCAAAGGAAACACCAAGAAATGTTGCCAGCACAAATAGAAGACCCAAACCACACCCTTGATCCTCCACACTGGGAAAACAAACTAGAGAGCATAGTTATTCGCACCACAGTACCTCATCTCACAACCAAAGATGAACATAGTGATGTGAGCAAGAAGGCCCTGACCCTAGCCATGCTGGAAGAAATGTACCCTCAGGAGACATGGATAAGGATCTACACAGATGGATCAGCCAAAGATGCAAATAGGAGCGGAGGTGCCGGACTGCACATACAGTATCCAAATGGACAACATGAGTCAGCTGCAATACCGACAGGCAAACACTGCACAAACTACAGAGCTGATGTCGAAGCACTGGTTCATGCAGCTAATACCATCAGCAGAACAGCAGACCCTATTGCACAGATTGTCTTTTTATCTGATGCCCACTCCGTCCTTGAGGCTATCACCAAAGGTAAGCTGCCACAACTTGAAGAAGAACTACAAACCATCTAATGCTTTCGGATAGCATTGCAGTGGATCCCCTCACACTGTGGAGTCCAAGGAAATGAGGAAGCAGACAAGATGGCAAAGGTGGGTGTAGAAGAGAATCAGGCAGAAAACATGGTTACCCATACAGAGATGAAGACTATCATCAAGTCACTCTATAGAACACCTCAATCAGAAGATGCCTACCATCATCTCTCGAGGTCAGAGCAAGTGACCATTTTTCGTCTCAGAACTGGACATAACAGACTAAACCAACACATGTACAGGCGGTTCCACCTTACGACATCGCCCGCTTGTCCTTGTGGAGAAGCAGAACAGACCACAGAGCACATACTTCAATGTTGCAGTACGTATCAGCTGCTGACAGATCTGGCCTTTGTCACCCTCTTCTTGAAAAGCTGTATGGGCCTGTGGAAGAACTGCATAAAACCACAGATTTCATCTTGAGAACGGCTCTCCGTGTGTGATATCAGCGATCGAAAAGAAGAAGTGTCAGAGTTGTTGTTAGTGTTAAGACTGATCAGTAACACCAGGCCAGGTGTTAATACTAGTAGTGTTAACACTAACACAGCACACCATCCACAATAATCTATTGTAAATTTTGGGACCATCAGGCCAAACAACCACACACATACGGATAGACAAGTCAATTGCAATACTAAATGTGGGTGTTCCAGTTGATCTGAAAATCCAATTGATCTGTATATATGTATATAGTAACTGCCTCATTCCAGAAAATCCATGTTTTGATCCTATTAAATGGGAAGAAATATAATGCCTACACAGTCACACATGACAATGATAATCAGCATGTCTTAGCCATTTCACAGATGAATTCCCAATATCTCAATTTCATGGCAACCAGACAGGAAAGCTGTTGCATGTTTTGAAATTAATATGGCTGGAAGCTGTTGATGTTGCCTTAAGCAGCGACAGACGTCAGTCTTATTAATTTCCAAAATATTCAACAGAACATGTTATATCTCGCAAGAAAATTCTTTAGGGATTTGTCATCGAAAGGGTTAAATGATGTATTTGTTACCATGCGATCGAGTCTGTCTGTGTGTGCGTGTCTGTCTGTGTGTCCGGCCCCGTATCTAAACAAGAGCGCTAAAGCGTGATATGTCTCGCCCCTGGGTCATTCTGTGTCAAGACACCTGATGGGTGTTGCATGACCAATTCGGATTTCCAAGATTCTTTGTGTAGTGGTACAGTAGTATGTCTTAGGAAATCCTGCACAATTTCACTACCCAAATCCCAATATATTGGCGATATGGATGCTAGAACACATGTGACGCAATTGTCATTTTGTAGCATTTTCAAGGCTCTGCAAATTCTTAACCTGACATCCAATTCCAATAAAACTCAGTGCTTGGTCACATGTAGGTACCCTCTTGAAATATGCAGGCCATAATAATTTTTGTGCCCGTCTTGGTAACCTAGGTAACATTAAAAATGAAAATTTATTCAAAGTGACACATTTTCAGACCCACTTGTGATTACAGTTATGTTAAAACTATTAGAGTTACAAACTTAATACTTGATGGGTCAATTACATAGTATATATATATCTATATATTTGTTAGTTTACACATAAAAGAAAAAATATGTGGTTCTTAACATTTTTTAAATATAGGCCCTTGAAATTGGCCCAACCTGAAAATGATCCCATATTCAACTGTTAGGATGACCATGTGGGACAGGTGGAAGAAAAAGCATTAGGTGTGCTCTACAACATATCCAAAAGTCTGTTTTCTTCCATTCTTCCTTCCATCAAATTTTTAGGGGCAAAATGGGGTATTTTTGCCATTTGTGAGTATATTTTTATGATATTACATGTTAATTATGTATGTATATCAGTTAATTTTTCCTGTCTGAAAGTGTCAGTCACAGCAATCTGAACAAATAATATTGTTATCTCCACATTTAAAAGAAATGTTATGGATATTGTAATCTCCTCCATCTGTCTGTCCATCCATCCATCTGTCACTCTATCTCCTCCCAAACCATTGGGTGGAATTCAACAGAATTTGGTATGTGGGTTACCCATACATGGTTGTGCTCTGCAATTCAGCATCTATCTCGGGAGGGCGATCTGATCATTTATTCGAATAGGACACCATTGAAAATTGGTTTATGTTTTCCGGGCAAGCACAAGTTGCATTGCACATAAAATAGATATGACTTGAATTGCCATGTAACAGCAGCAAAAACTAATACTAGCACCAACCCTTCAATTCAACTAGTGCTAGCCTCTAAAGGCTAATGTTAACACCCAACTAGATATAGCTATTAATGACTAAATTGGGGACTCATATCAACACAAACACAATATCTGGCCTTAACACCAGGAGCTAACACGATGTTAACATCAAATCTGGTGTTAACACTAACACAAATGCTGAAGTCAATTCTCAGTATTTTTTTGGAGTTAATGTTGCACATTGGTGCAAATGAACATTCCTCACAATCACTGCAGATGCCATTCTTGGCCGGCTTAACCTATTAATAAAATAATATGTAGTAAAGTACTTTTGAATTTTGTTACCTATCAGTACACAGTAATCTTTTGTATCATATCTTTTTTAGAAAATAATTGAGCCAATACAATGTTGCAATATAGTTGTAATTATAACTAATTGTAACATTGGCATGTAATTGACCCAAAATCAGATTACGGCTATGGAGAAGTTGATGCCTAAATAGCTTAGATACTTGTATATCATTTGATATTCATGCACACATCCAGTTCATTCACATTCGTCAATCATTCAACCCACTAACTGACGATGAAATGGACTAACAGGGGTCATGTAGTTCATAATATTATCCACTCTGTGCTGGGTGAAGGACAGAAGAAACCCCCCCCCCCCATCAGTTAGGAATTTACGCTTAAATACATGAATGTAAGTCAACACACAGGTATGCATTCCATTGCAGGAACACAACAATAGTCACATACTCGGAGGTACCAATACAAGAACAAAGAAATAAGCTAATTATATTTGTTAACAATCACTAGTGGCGCCCGATCTGTCACTCAAGTATCTGATGTCATAATCACAATGCATTACTTGTTAGCCGATGTCACAATCAAATGACGTCAGTCTGATATGCAAGGGGCCAAGGTCTGACACTAAACATCTGAATTGTATGATTAAATTTATAATTTAATAAATATTTTGTTGACTATTTTGAAACTAATTTGATGGGGAGTTTGTTGCTGCTATACAGCTCACAGTCAAATTACTTTCATGATAATCAATTTTCCCTGTGTAGTATAGTTACTTTCCAACTGATGTTCTGGGAATTCATCGTTTAAAATGACAATGGATGAATCCAGTTTTAGCTATGCGCCGCCCATCTCTAGCTAAGCTCCACCAACACTTTGCCCGTGCTGAGATCAATCAATCCCTGAAGTCCCTGATTATCAATTTCTAGAAAACTATACAAGCAAGCTGTTGAATATTTTAAACTAATTTAACTGGCCGCTGTTGCCGCCATAGACCAGTCAAAATATTCAACAGCATATTTATTAAATAGTACAGACATACAATTCATACACCAACGTATAGTTCGTCATTAATTAAGCATTCGTAACGAACCTATTTACATCATTCATTATGTCATTGATTATGACGCCATCCCTACACATCACCTAGTTGATTATGAAGTCATATGATTGATGGATAAACTGTTAAGATCCATTTATTAAATAACATGCATTCAAAGTGGACAGAGCTTAGTTCCTCTGTATCAATTGCTGTACCTTAAATGCCTCTAAGTCTGAGCCACCATTAGCAAATTCAAACACAATGAACAACTGCTCCTCATCAAAGATGTCTGCAATATTGAACACATCTCAATCATATTTAATATACATGTAAGATTGAACGAGTTAAAAAATAAAGAAAAGAAATATGTCACTTGTTATCAAAATGATGTAGGTCCATCACAAAAGGGGTAAAACTCTGTCACGTATGCAGCAACAGCTCCCAGTCAAACTAAGTTGCAAAATATTCATCATCTTACCTGTATAGTTACCCTGAAAATTAGATTCTGGGAATTCAGTGTTCACAGCATTAAAATTGATTCCAACACTAATACAAAGTGTGACGATATTAGCTAGAAATGGGTGTGGCATAGCTAGAAATGGGTGTGGCATAGCTAGAAATGGGTGTGGTATAGCTAGAAATCTATCCCTCGATTGATCATATCTGTTGTGCTAATACAGTTGAGTTGTAAGATCACTCGGAAACATCATGCTGGTTTGGCATTATTATACTGGTGAATTATTAGTCAGTCATGTCAGTAGAAGAAACAACGTTGTGCACTCATTTTCAAAACTATGTGGCTGGAAGTTATTGCTGTTATAGATAAAAACTTACACAAGCCTCTTACTGGTCAAGCCAGCCATATCCAAATACAGTGATCTTGACGAATATCCATTTGCAGGCCAAGAGACCAGTTTTGAAAATTTACCACTGGAACGATGATCGAGTCAGTCATTCCCGTGGTAAATTTTCAAAAATATTATTTTCTTGCATTCAAATGAACATTCACTTAGCAAACATTTTAGTTTTCTCAACCAATCTTGACCATTAAAGGCTTAATGAAATTTTCTATGATCAAAATAATAAAATGTTCATGACTTGATGACTAAATAGTGGTGGTCATACATGTTTTGATGCGCTGGATAGCATCTTGGACACAAAATGCTTTCTATGACATTGTTGTTGGAAGGCAGGAGTGAGGATAAAACAACATACCTGGTCTATCATTCATTGAAGTTCTCGCCTTATGGAACTGATTCCATTGGTTTAACAAATGCTCAGGGTATGACCCCTTCACTAACTGTACACTGAAATACAAGCCACAATACAATTCTTTTAGTATAATTAATCCTTTCATGCCAAAGCTGTCTAAAACCGGCCTGTGGGGTAGTTTTGATTAATGTCCATTTAATGGCCATGAAGACTATTTTTGAAAATTGACAATTGGAATGCCTGCCTCGATAAACGATCCAGTCATTCCAGTGGTAAATTTTTTATAATGGACATTCAATAAGCAGATGTATATTTTCTTAACCAATTTTGGCTATTAAAGGCTTAAACCATTTGAAACAAGTGGCATAGTGGTCCATCCGTCTTGCTCCCAATATAAAACGTAGGCCTTGATGATTGCCTTCTTTCTGTTCGAGCAGAATTAATTTATGGCCTGACTGCAAGTGGCGTGTTCTGAGTGACTGGATATTTTTCCTTTATGGATGAATGGAATATCAATGGTGTAGTAATCGCATTCTCTTCCCAGTTTCTTTTTTCGATGAGCTGGCTAGACCACAAACAGTAGGGAACTGAAATGGATATTGCGGTGTGTGAGGGTGTCAAACACCTTGGTTGTTTGGTTGAAGAAAATTAGTCATGATCAGGCTATTGCCTGTAAGAGATTGTCAGTTCACCAACCTTAATGATATTAACTTCCCAGAAGGTACTGACGGAGAACACAGCGTGAGTCTGTCACCATCTCCTTGTTTTATGCTCCTGCCAATGTATGTTTACTGATTTCGTGCTTTGCGAATTGCATAAATTTAAGTTCTATTCACAGAAATGTATCATGAAAGATTGCATTGCCAACTCCTTCCTATCTTAAATAGATTGATATAATTTTATCAGTGGCCTAGATGGTAAATCAGACATCAATGTTTTATATAGCAATGGAGTATCCCCCTATAAGTGTTTATCACTGACCTGTTTACATGTATAAAATTGGTACTGGAGCTGCATCTCAATGCACTCAGTTCCCTGAAATAGTAAATCAGCAATAGATTTTAAGATAACTATTTCATTCTATTTTACTGTCTGACAATGCGCATGCCCAAAAATTTGAAAATTTGGCGAACTTAAGAATAGGTAACCTAATTTTTAGCCCAGGCAACCTACATTTGTATTGCTAGATTATGCAGTATGGATTTGTATAACCTTTAGCTTATCCCTAAAGGCTACCTCATAAAATCTCTATTTAATTCAGCCAGGGATTGACAGCATCTTGGATGACTGATTCGTGAAATCTAGTTAATCTACTAACCATCATAAATTTTTATTAAGCATTAATTTATGAAGAGGTAACTATAACTATATGCTACTCATATCCCATGACTGACGCACAATATTTGTAGTAAAATAAGCAATGATTGCGCTACCCCATAAACACAAGAACGCTGAAACATGCAATGTCTCATCTGTAACTTAGGCATGGATAGTGTGAATGGACCTTTGCAGAGTAATAACGTCATAATCAGCTAAGCGGAGCGCAGGATGATGCCATAATCATTATATCATAAATGATTCTATGCCCGTCTTTAACTCTTAATAGTCTGACACGTTGTAGGAATTACAATCGCTACTATTTAATAAACATGTTGAATATTTTGAAACTAATTTGACTGGGCGCTGTTGCTGCCATAGGCTTACAGCTTACCTAATAGTATATAGTTTTCTGGAAATTAATAGTAAGGAAGTTCAGAGAGCGATCGATCCCGACACGATCGATGTGTGGGCGGAGCTTAGTTAGAGATGGGCGGGACATAGCTAAAAATGGAAAAGTTCATTGCCAAAGCAAACCAGTGATGTTTTGAATTATGTATATTCAGTGAGGCGCCGACAAACAACTGTAACTCCCCAACACATGAAAGATTTCACTAAATGTGTGAGCATTTGGTATGAAAAGGTACAACAAAAGTCATAGTGACATTGATTATGATTGACTACTGAATACAGTCTGATCTTGAAACAGCAAAATACTTGCCAGAACAAGTTCCTCATGGTACATTTCTGGTACAAGCGCTACATGATTAGATAAAACTAACAGATATGCAAATGGTTCACATTAAATATACCTTCTGTATATAAGTTTTGAAGTGTACCAGCCTAGGGTCCTTCCAGTTGAGTTTGGTTGAAATCGGCCAAGCGGTTAATGAGGAGTAGCCTTTTAACTGATCTCCCAAATTTTTTGGAAAATCCAAGATGTCCTCCGTAAAAATCAAACGAACTAAATTTGGTATATAAGTTCTGAAGCCTACCCTAGGGTTGTTCCAGCCAAGTCTGACTGAAATTGCCCAAGCAATGATTTCCAGCCATTATCCGGAAAATCCAAGATGACCACCAAACAAATTGACCAATCAAAATTCTGTATAAAGCTCTGAAGCACACACCCCTCTAGGATCCTTCGAGTCGAGTGTGTTTGAAATCGTTCAAGCAGTTAATGAGGAGTAGCCTTTTAACTGATCGCGCAAAATTTTCATAGAATCCAAGATGGTCATGATGGGTGCCGGAAAAATGAACCCAATCAAAATTCTGTATACAAGTTCTGAAACCTACTAGCCTAGTATCCTTCCAGCCAAGACTGGTTGAAATTGCACAAGTAGTTAATGAGTAACATTTTAAACAATTTCCTGCCAGATTTTGGAAAATTCAAGATCACGGCCGAAAAAATTGTCTAATCAAAATACTGAATATAAGTTCTGAAGCATACCACTCTAGCGTCCGTATAACTGAATTTGGCAAGTGGTTAATGAGGAGTAAGCTTTTAATTCAGGAAATTTTCAGAAACTCCAAGGATGGCTGTCTGAAAAATAGATTAATCAAAATTCTTGTTACCAGTGTTGAAGTGTACCACCCAAGGATTATTCCACCCAAATTTTGTTGAAACATGCAGAAACACACAGGCAGACCAATGTCTTTTGGAGGCGACAATATTGTTTCCTAAAGGTCCATTCAACCATCTAAACGAAATCTAGGATTTCTTTTTTCACGAGAGAGTTGATACTTACCTCCCTAATACTTTTGATATTGCTAAATATTGGCTTTCACTCAATAAACACTCAGATTTAAAACAGTTAGGTGCCCCTACTGGGCAGGGAGTCAGAGCGTAGTCTGGCGGATGCCAGCCCCACCACCGCGCATGCGCAGACTAGCACTTCCTCTGACTAGATTATTGGCTGACACACATGCAACTATTAAGAGCCTGAAGACCGAGCCTCTGTGGGGTGGAGAGGCCGGGTCCGTATCTAGGGAGGTAAGTATCAACTCTCTCGTGAAAAAAGAAATCCTAGATTTCGTTTATTTCACTTCAAGAGTATACTTACCTCCCTAATACTTTTGATATTGCCAGAATTCGAAAGTGAATCTGGCGGGAGGGAGGCGAGGTCAAAAGACCAGCTCATCCCTATACGCTTTTCTGCGTTTAAGGCACTTAAACTTCTGAAACTGTAAGAAAAAACAGTCAGGATTTGACTAACCATCGGATAACACCACCGATGTATGAGAGATGACCGAATGTCATATGCGCTCCGCCCCCCCCCCTCCTTCCTGGGAGGAAGAGTCGACTGACCTCAATGTCCTATACGCTCTCTACGTACAAGTGCCATGTACTACAGGACAGAGACGAAAAAGCTCCATTTTCGTAACTCTCAACAATGAACCACACAAATACACAAACCATCACCATATTAATAACGGGTAATCGTGACAATACAATCAACAACGGACAACACATGAACAAGACTGACCTTGTTGAAATGGCTGCTGACATCATCTTCCCATTGGTAAAGACGGATGCAGGCCCAAAAAAGTGGGTGTTTCCATAAATTAATTGTGAAATATATAAGTAATGAGGAAAAACCTCCTCAAAAAATATAAACCGAGTTATTTTTTCAAAATCGACAAGGCGAGAGGATTAGAGGTGTCACGGAGATAATGGTCTGTAAAACTTGACTCACAGTGCCACTGAGCCACCGACATAATATCATCCACAGGGACCCCATTAAATAGGGCCGTGGATGTCACTACGCCGCGGACACTGTGAGCCTTGGCCACGTCAACCTGCTTCCCGGTGGCGGATTTATGGCAAAACTGAATGCATTCCACAATCCACCTGGAAATGGTGTCCTTAGAAGCCCTGCCATGGGGTTCAATATATGACAACCATAACGCTGACTGGTCGGTGCGCCACTCCGCCGTACGTTGTTTGTACCGGCGCAGCGCCCGGACGGGACACCATGCTTTAGAATTAGGATCATATCTAGTTAAAGCAGGCAAAATAATAGGTTGACCTGGATATTTCAACGACTGATTTTTAGCCAAGAAATTAATCCTAGGTAGCAGCTTAAGGCCTTCCCCTGAAACCACAAAACGGTCATCCTCGGCTGATAAGGCATGAATTTCACTCCTACGCCTAGCCGAGGCCGCAGCAATTAAAAACACAGTCTTCAGTGTTAATAGTTTCATAGAAATGGAACTAAGTGGTTCAAAAGGCTTATCACCTAGTACTTGAAGCACTAGCGATAAACTCCAAGACGGAATCACAGGTGGATTCCTTGGTCTTAGATTGCCCATGCCTTTAATTAATACATTTAATGTATTTACTTCATCACTTCCCCTCTTAGCCAAGCAAGGAATAACAGACATTAATGCTGACTTATAACCAGCAATAGAGTTAGGCTTGAGGCTATAGGCATCATAGAGGTGACAGAGGAAATCAGCTACTACTTGAATAGATGAATCCATTGGATCAATACATCTTTTTGAGCACCATTCTGCAAATCTGTTGATTTTATAATTATATGCTCTGGAGGTTGACCCCCTCCTGGCTTTGGCCATAAACATGGCTGCTTGCTCAGAAAAGCCCTCCTTAATTCTAGATTCCTTGACAACATCCACGCAGTCAATCTGAACATTGACGGATTGTTGTGAAGGGCCTTGCCCTGGAAGATAATATCGTCCATCAGAGGCAGAGGAACCGGATTGCAGACCAGAAGGTCCAGCAGATCCGTATACCACGATCGGCTTGGCCAATCCGGGGCGATCAGAAGCACTTGGCATTCCTCTTGCCTGATTTTCTGAAGAATTTTTGGAATCAGGATTGCTGGAGGGAATGCGTATGCATACATTCTCCCCCAGCTGATAGCTAACGCATCTGTTGCGAAAGCGCTTGGATCCGGAATCGGAGAGACGTACGTCGTCATCTTCGCATTCTTCTTCGTTGCGAACAAATCGATGTTGGGTTTCCCCCAATGGTCGAACAGACGATCCGCCACACATTGATTTAGTTGCCATTCCGTGGGTAAAACACTCATCCTTCGGCTCAATGAGTCTGCTAGCAGGTTTAACCTTCCCGGAATATGAACTGCTTTCAAGGTAATCTGGTGATCCAGACACCAACAAAGCAGTTTCCATGTCATCATACAGAGACTGGGCGACTTCGTTCCGCCCTGGCGGTTTATGTAAGTCACAACTGTTGAGTTGTCTGAACGAATAAGAACAATCTTGCCCGGAACTTTCTGTAAGAAATGTTCCAGGCCCAGGACTACTGCTTTTAGCTCCAGTAGATTTATATGTTCCTTTGACTGTTCCAGATTCCAAAGCCCTGATATCGTGGACTCTTCCAGGCAAGCTCCCCAGCCCTCCATCGATGCATCTGTATACACCGTCACCTGAGGGTGGTGAGGGGTTAGCAAAACCCCCGGCAAGAGATTCTCTGTATTCAACCACCATTGCAGGTGGTGAATCAGAGGCGCCAACACTGACACATTCGAGTCCAGCGAACCTGTACTCTGGGTCCATTGTGTCATGAGAAATAACTGGATCGGCCGCCTGCGTAAGGCGGCCTGAGGAATGACTGGTTCCAATGAAACCATCAACCCCAGCATTCTCAAGTAAACCCGTGCCAGGACATGACGACTGTCGCACACTGACTGAATTAATGAGATGAGTTTCTGAACTCTCTCCTGAGTAGGATAAACATATCCTGTCTCTAGATCGAAGAACATCCCCAGGTAAACAAACTTCTGGGATGGAGTCAGCTCTGATTTTGGGAAATTGATCATCCAGCCTAAGTCTGTGAGAGTTTTCAAAACAATCTCCAGATTGGCCGACAAACTTTCCCGGGTGTGCGCTTTCAACAGCCAGTCGTCTATGTACGTGTGGACTGCTATGCTTCTCCTGCGGAGGTATGCTGTGATCGCAAGAACCACACGGGTGAAAACCCGAGGAGCCGTGGAAATTCCGAAGGGCAACACCCTGAATTCCCACTGTCTGCCCTGGAATGCAAATCTCAGGAAGCGACAGAAACTCCCGTGGATGGGGATGTGGAAATAAGCGTCCTTCAAATCTATCGACGCCGTCCACATCCCCCTCTCCAACCCCGCCAACACCGAGCGCACCGTTTCCATCTTGAAACTGGGCGTCTCGATGAACTTGTTCAATGGCTTGAGGTTGAGAATCGGTCTCCACCCTCCGGTGCGTTTTGTTACTAAGAACAGGGTTGAATAGAAGCCCGGACAACTTTGTGCCGGCTGAATAGCTCCCTTTTGTACGAGGGAATTTATCTCCTCCTCGATACACAACCTTTGCTCTGGATCTCTCGGAATGGGAGTCCAGACTGGCACTAGAGACAGTCGCGACGGCGGGCCTGTCATCCACTCTGGATGATACCCGACGGAAAGCCATCGCAAGACTAAACGGTCCTGAGTTAACCGTTCCCACTCTTGCATGTGGTCGGCTAGCCGGCCTCCCACCGGTCCACCTAGGGACCGCGGTGGACACGAGGCATGCAAGAGCGGTCTCTGTTGCCATACACACCGGAGTGGTTCTTACCGCGGTAAGCGTCCTGTCAGGACCGATAACCACGCCCAGATCCTCGCGCGCCCCGCCCCGCCCCGCGCGCACCTTGGTGCGCGGGCGGCTGCCTGGCTGACGGCGCCTGAGGAACCTGCGCCCCCCTCGCTGCTGGCCGAATCGCACGCGGCCGAGGCCGACGCTGCGACGGTGGCTGGCCTCTGACTTGGCCAGCACCACCTCGAGCCTGCAGGGGACGATACGCAGGGGCCGCGGCGCGAACGTTAGCACGACGCAGCACCTCAAACTGCTCGCGCAGCGCCCTCTGGTTATTCACCAGGGTGACCGTCTCCTGGAGGTGTCGACATCCCTCACCTCCAAAAAGACCAGGACCCGTCATAGGCATACGCAGTAGCCTATTGTACAGGTCCTGAGACGGGCACAGATTGTCCAGGGCAAACGTGCGTCTTGCCCGGACACTCCTGGTCACCGCCCGAGTCATACAGTCCAGCGCCAGGTTAATACCATCCTGGATGGCTCGCTGGACCGTGACCGGACTTGGCTGGCGCGATGCGGATGCCGTTACTACCCCCTGTAACAGCTGGGAGACGTGGGACAGAGCGGCAATCGAAGCCCTCCCACTCTCCTCCGCATCACGCAACGCGGTATTCGCCGAACGCAACGCGTTCGAGCACAAGACCCCCGTGTCAGAACGGGAGCCTGGCCGCGCATCCTCACCCAAAGCCGCGCGGTCATCCACGCTGGGCTTGGGTACCACACCGTACCGCTGGTAATCCAGGGGCACGATGCGACAACGCCTGGCCACCTCACGAGGGGCCTTCGCGAGACGTCCACTCGACTTAATGGACGACTCCGCCGCCTCGAACATGTCAACGACATGCTCTGCCAGCGGCAGAGAAGGCATAGCGTTAGCAGTAGGCTTACCAGCTAACCACGGCCTGTGTTCACGCTGGCTAGCCGACTGCTCCACGGGCAGATCAGGCCTAACGCTCACCAACCACTGGCAAGCGTCAGACCAATCCTCCTCCGTGGCTAACTGCGAGCGCTCTACAAGACGGGGGCCTTCGTCTTCCTCCTGAGCGCCAGCAGCAGAGCTTGACGGCGGGTACGCTGATACACCTGGCAAGCCAGGGAAAACATGCGGGCCTGACAGCACCGGCATGACAATATCACTGGTTTGACCAGGAGCAGGCACCGTGGCAGAGCGCGGGGCATATACCGCCCCACCACGGGCCCGGCCAGCACCAGCAACACCCTCGGCAAGCCGAGGTATGCGGTACCGCTGGCCATCAGCAGCGCCCTGGGCCACCACCTGAGCCGCGGACTCTACTCCAGGGTGAGTAAAACCGTGGAAGAAGCCGCCTGTATTCCCCGCGAGGGGTGCACAAACGTCTTCATCCATGTCCACGTCGTCAGACGGCGACCCTAGCAGGTAATCCTCATCACCCTGGTCAGAAAGATTAGACCCCGGGTCAGCAAAGAGAGCTAACCCGGGCTGACCAGGAACGGTGCCATAGGAGGTACTGGCCACCGCGGCGTGCGGATACCCCTGGACTGATAAGCAGCCCGCGGGTTCCAGCGACAACCGTCCACGGTCCCCTCTCGGCGCGGCAATAAGCCTGCTGCCAGGGTCGTGGAACGCCCCCTCTAATGGGGCCACCTCTGAATCGTCGAACAACGGAAGCGGTCTAAGGAAAACCGATCCAGAGGCGGGGATTACCTGCTCCGAAGCCGATGATGAGGACAGTAAAGGATTTGGTCCAGGAAGCATGCCACGAAGCAACCCTGGAACCAAATCCTTTATTGTCCTCTTCATCTCTCCCAACATCTCGGTCCGGAAGGCCTCCATATCCACCGCGGACGAGACCTTCCCCTTACCCTTCCTACTTACAACCTCTCGTTTCCGCTTCTTCTTCTTCTCCTCCTCTACCTCCGTCCGTCGCCTGTAAGCAGCACAAGAATTCGGACATTAACTCGCCCCCCCAGTGCTTACATATGTCACAATTAGCCAAGGGACCACAAGGGCTACATTGATAGCAAAGATGAGGCCAGAACTTATCATGTAGAAAACGTCCACAGGACGCGCAACCCGGTCCCTGAAACAGGGCAAAGGACAAGGAGTATGAGCAAACTAGTTAAGCTTAGACACTCAAACCAACTCAAAGAGAAGGAAAACGATCATAAAGATCAATATACATCAGAAACCAGCATAGCGACTTGAATTGCTGATAAATACATAGCCAGGCTGATTATGACGTCATTAATCCCGTGACAGGAAAAAATTCGATCCCAACAAAACATCCAAGTGCAAGGACGAATTGTATGCTGAATGGATACGTCGACTACACAACCATCAGATACATATAGATAACTCTTTTCTGGCAAAAATGTTAATTATCTCCCTTTGCTTACTATAATTAACATCACCACATTATCAATAACTAGATACCTGACACTTTGTATAGACAAACCATCCAACGTGACGAACCGGAGAACTCCACCATCTGCACGCCTCTTAACTCTCTCCACCTCATGGGGAAGGAATTGGATCAAGAGGGCAAAGTGAGAAGACCTTTATACTAGGCCTCCAACTCACTGGACATAATTTTTCATTTGGTTAGATAACCTAACAGTGTTAGTAGGAAATGGAACCATGGTGGAGAGAAAACTAACTCTCTGCTGCTGTGATGCCACCACCTAGCGTCATACAGACCTGTGGACATAAACAGAAAGAGAAATTAGCCTTAGGTAGCACCGAGTTGACATAAACCAACTAACCAAGGCGCTTATCACGGTAAACGCGAGTCCCGGAAACACAATACACCGGGAAGAAAAACTCGCTAATTTTACTAGAAGTCACCTGATTTAAAGGTCCTAAGTCCCCCTTTGGCGAAGTGATCCTTCCTGCCATCCAAATCAGTGACTATCACTCCAAAATAACACCACTTAAACAGTTTAAGAGTAAGAAAAAGCTTATGCACAAAAAGACATGTGTGATCTCTCTGCCAATAATCTAGCAAAGAGGTAGTGCTAGTCTGCGCATGCGCGGTGGTGGGGCTGGCATCCGCCAGACTACGCTCTGACTCCCTGCCCAGTAGGGGCACCTAACTGTTTTAAATCTGAGTGTTTATTGAGTGAAAGCCAATATTTAGCAATATCAAAAGTATTAGGGAGGTAAGTATACTCTTGAAGTGAAATGTCATGTCTGTCTGAGAATCATTTTTACCCCAATCATGAAGATGATCATTTGAAGATTTCAGACTGTATTCTCATACAGATGGCATTACCTTGAGATGACTATTTCTGGAAGAATCTCTTCATATGTTTTCTGCTTCTCATCATTCACCTCAAAATCACCCTCAATTGGTATAATCTGAAAGTAGTGCAATAGTAACAATGATATCAAATTCTTCATAGCTAGAGGGTACCCAAAACTTCCTTGTTTAACCGTTTAATTGTCAAGTTAGCAAGGATTGGCCTCTGTGGTAGTCTATGCAAGTCAAGAGAGAACTTTTTGAAATTTTACCAGTGGAATAGTCTTCTCCTGGTCTGCAAATGGACATTCACTAAACACATTTTTTTTATTTTCGCAATATGTTAACGGGTCAATGGTGAAACGGGGCAAAAATTGCTTATGTAGACTTTGTCTTGAGAAGTTGAGAAATGTTCATTTGCAGTCCATTAGAAGACTATATTTTAACATGAGCCATCAGTAGGTGACATATCACCCACCCCCCCCCCCCACCCCCCTCCCACCCCTGCCCCATCTACATCCCCCCCCCACCCCGGAGTCAAACATTTCAGATAAACACACATCAAGAGTTGATATAAGGTTAATTTGTAAAGGACAATATTTTTGTAAAAATAATCAAGGAAAAATGAAATCCTCACATTCCATCTTCCCTTCAAGATTATATCCGGACAAGAAACTTAGATGATGAATTTTAACTTTGTCAGGGGCGATAAATACGGATGAATTCTGCTGGAAAAGGCACATGCACATCTTCAGGTGATTCTGGCAACATTTACCAGATTTCTTAGGAATCGCAAGTAAATAGTAGGAGTTGTGTTGTCAAGAAATGATTGGCAGAGATAGATGGATAGACAAACAGATGGACAGACATTCTAAACAGATGGATGGATGTACATAAATACAGCGAGCACATGCCGATCTTCAGGTCATAACGGTAACACTTACCAAGTTGCAAAACAAATTGCAACTAAACTGTGAGTTGCATTGACAAAGCATGACTGGCAGAGATGGATGGACAGATAGACGAATGGACATACAGGACTATGAGCAGCACATGCCCATCTTTAAGTGGTATGTGTAATGCTAACACTTACCAAGTTTGAAAAGAATCACAAACATACACTGGAAGTAATGTTGACAAGAAATGATTGTCAGAGGTGGATGGACAGAGAGACACAGAGATTCTGGACAGACGGATGGACATACAGGCATATAGATGGTACATGCATATCTTCACATGGTAATGATTAACTTCAGCACGTTTCAAAAGAATTGTAACTAAACTATAGTTATGTTGGCAATGAATTATGTCAGAAATGGAAAGACAGACAGATGGGCGGATATATATTCTGGAGAGACGGATGGATGTACAGGCATAGAAAAAGCACACATGTATGCATATCTTCAAGTCCTAATGATTAGTTTTGTCGTTTCAAAAGAATTGTAGCTAGATTGTTGGAGTTGTGTTGACAAGAAATGATTGTCAGAGATGGACAGGCAGGTAGGCAGACAGGCAGGCAGACAGACAGAGAGACTGACAGCCAGACACACATTCTGGACAGATGGATGGGCCTACGGGCATATGGATAGCACATCCACATCTCTGTGTTGTAATAATAACACATTTCAAAGCAATCGCAACTACCATAAATCACTCATTAGTAACCGCGGCTTCTAATAGGACAAGGGCTGTAAATTCTTTAAATCCATATCTCTGAAAAAGGGGAAGGGGCAACTTCCATCATCGCGGTCCCGAGTGAAATTATTAATTGGGGCCGCATAAATATTGCGTATACATTATTGACTTTTGAAATAAAATGTTGACGAGAGAAAATGTAAATCAGGTCATGTATCAGCCTCCACCACAGGACGAGTTTCGATCGTTACTCTAGCAGCGTGTAGACGCTAATATTAGTACCCGGGTAGATACTTGCGCAATCCACATTTAATTAGGATGGTAGCTTCAAGTTGCTACGAGAGTAACGGCGTAAACTCATCCCATAATGGAAGCTGATTAATATCGTCTGCGTTTTACGGACCTAATATACTGGACTCGGGAACTTGGAATGTACTATATACATGTATATGTCTCGGTAGCTGAGTATTATACATTCATTCCAATCCACATAACTGGTACCCATTAAAATAACTTTTTTTCGTTGATAGTTGTATGACTTGTAGCATATAAGCAAGTGACATAATCTTGATGGTATTTCCATGAAGTTATTGCAAAATTTCGTTTTAACATTTATAAGTTATTTAACTCTCTAAAAAAAATTTCTTTACACAAACTGCTAAAATTTGGATGCAACTTCTATTAGATACATTTGCTGTTTTACAACTGCTAAGAAATTAGGATGGCTGAACCTCGAAAACTGGCATGCGACTTCTATTAAGGATACGGTTATTAATAGACGATTTACGGTAAACTAGAAGTTGTGTTGACAAGAAATGATTGGTAGTGATGGACAAGCAGACGGACATTCCGGGTGGGAAATAAAAATTGACCAATCAATCTGCTAAATATTTTGAAACTACTTTGACTGGGCGCTGTTGTTGCCTAACAGCTTACCTGTATTGGTTTCTAGAAAATGAGATTCATGGAGTGCAGGGTTAAATCGATCACAACGTAGACAAAGCATGGGCGGAGAATAGCTAGGAATAGGAGGGGTAAAACTAAAACAGGATTCATCCATTATCCCGGTCAATTGGTCATATCTTCGGTTCTAAGAGACTTCTCTCATGGCCAATTACTTCACTGAAAAGATCGGTGATGTGGACAGACTTATTAAATAACAGTGATTCCCCAATTACTTACCTTTATGGCAACTGGCTGTGAGGCATTCTTTGTACTGAACACCTCTCCATACACACCCTCACCAATCTTTACACAGTTGTTCAGCTTCCTGAAAAACAACATAAATTAAGATCACACCAATTAATTTTTTTGTTTTACCAAACCTCCTGACTTAATTTTTCTATATCCAGAAAAAACGTAATGCTGCAATTTTAAGGCCTTAGATTCAACATTCTTTCCATTTAGCAAATTTTTGCAGCCAAAACCTCTTTGTTCTCTGTAGCTGTAATAACCCTTTAGTGTCAAGCCACTCAAAATGGCGTTGTAATGGTCAGGAGAAAAGCCCATTTGCTGGCCATGAGGTTATTTTTTTTAATTTACCAAAGGAATGGCTGGCTCATTAGAGAGCCAGCCATTCCAGTGGTAGATTTTCAAAAATAGTCTTCTCTTGGCCTGCAAATTGGCACTCACTGAAAAAACCTTTTGGGTTTTCTTGATTATTCTTGACAATTAACATACGTAATGAAAGGATTAATACTGTAAGAGCTTAAAATTTCTGAGGTGAAATTGTGCATTTTTCTCCCCCATACCTCTGATATTGTGTTTTGGCTGGGAATTTTCATAAAACAAAACATTAAATTGGTCTGGCCTAAGTTTCGAATAATTCTCACAAGTTCAAATTATAATCATAAAGTATAATTAAATCGAACTGAAACAAAAAAGTGCCCACATTGAGTGTAAACACATCAAGCTGAGTCTCATCCACAAAAAAGTGTCTGATCATTGCGATACCACATCAACTTCAATAATATCAGCACAAATTAAGGCGACCAAATTTAGCTTACAGCAAAGCTTCAATCATGTCAATAGGACATTTTTTATCAATTCTACACGAATATGGGGGTGGGCAGTGGTGGGGGCTAGGGGTTGGTTCTCAGAGTAATAAGATGATACTTGGCAATAATCATCATAATCATGGCAACATTCTCAATAAAATCAAATACACTACATCTCATAAATAAGTTAACATATTTCCAAAACAAAAGCAGAAAGATGCCGGTAAGAAAGATTCTGCTGATTATTTTGAATATAAATGGATTGGAAGACAAATGCTGCCTTAGGCATTCAATGTCTTCCCATCCAGTTATGTTCAGAATATTCAATAGTCCTGTTTATTTTGTTTTAGAAAGATTCTTAAAGGTACATATTCACATCAGGATGGTTTAAAATAAATTTGTTAAAATTATATACGTTTAGAGACTTTTTTGTTATTGAACATTGAAATGATTGTCTGGTGGCATGCAGCAGTCAGATAGTTAAGGTGGCATTGATCGAGAAAATTCTCATTGAAATGTACACACCTTCTAGGCAAACACTGGCTAAACGAACATGGTTCCTCCTGTGAACACTGTATTAGAATTTTTTCCCTAGCACTAAGCTCAGCAATGCTAGCCTTTTGCCTCCGGCTACTGCTATTGCATTTCCCTATACCGGGACTCATCATATCCTGTGAAAACAACAAGAAGCAGCAACATTTATGTGGAATCAAAATGTCCCAAAGTGAATATTCGATAAAGTAATTGTGAGTTGTATACAATTTGCTAGCTATAAAGCATATGAACTCTTTAATAACGATCAATGTCAGAGGCCTTTGACCATAAAAGCAAAAGCTGAATAATGAGTACTAACCATAACTGCTCTGGTCATACTTGTACTCACAAGCCTCAGATGCGAACAGGATAGCAGATGGTATTTGTTGAGGGCACTGGATATTAGGCTTGCGCGATTATGTGATTAAATCGAAAATCGTGATGTTTTAATTAATCGTGAATTTATGATTTAAAATTAAATAATCGAATAATCGTGAATATTTTCTATTGCATAAAATATTTCAAAACCTAACTTTCAATTACTTTTTAATGTGATCAGTCATGAAAAATTACATTTTGCTTAGTGAATGTACAGTACAGATCTTAATTAGCTTTACTGTTTGACGAAGCAAAAACGAAACAAAAATGCATCTTTTTTGCGTCAAAACCTCATAGCGTTTCCAGGCATGGCCAAACACTAAACGCATTTTATTTATTTTATAGGCGCGGCTAACGGAAAGTCTAATCCGTCCTACAATATGTTAAACGTATCATGAAATATTTTAAACCCGTCCCGGAAAGTCAAACGCGCAATCAAATGTATACAGTTACGCTACAAAGATTCTTACTACGCGTCATTAAACATAAAGCGGAATCGGTCTATAGACTGTCAAGGACCCGTACATGTAAATTTAAATTGCAATTGGAGCCGTATATGTGTTAAGTACATGCATCGCCTTTAGCTTTTTTTCTGGCTGTAAATGATAATTGTCGAAATGTCATCATCGTAATCAATCGTAATTTTATACAAAATGGACGTGAGTGAACTCCGCACCTGAGAATTCTTTACTGAGTATGAAGCTAGTGTGATGACGGCGTATATTTTAATAAATTTTCAATCCACAATTTCTTGTGAAATCTGGATGAATAAACCAAGATATTCTCTGAAATAGGTTTATTACAATATAGTCTAATTTTAGCCGACGTAATAGGCATAACTTTTTAGAACAATATATGCACCAGTTGCGACTAGTGTTATGCCAAATTTGTCTTATAACGGAAAGGGAAGCAATTTACAAAATCTGCAAACCTGACATTCGGTTGTTTTCGATTTCACTATTTCATACATAATATGTAACCGAAAATCTCCGCTTTTACATAAACATGCACATGCGTACATAGTTGTTTTACCCGTGCCTGGGCTGCGTTCAGGACCGCGAAAAACGTTTTCCGTTATTAACTGAACACTGTACCGCGTAGAACGCGAACGCTCGCCGAACATTCGCCTTCCTGAACTCACTCCAGGAGTTTTCGGCAATGGGTATCACCGTCTGATTGGTCGAGAATACACGCATATTTAATCAGATTTAGCAAAGATGGCGTCAACTGTTTAGAAAATAACATATTTTTGTGTGCACAATTCATCAATCTATGCACACTTCGTGTACGCCACAGACTAAAAAGTAGACACATAACACGGAATAACGAAACTGCCAATCAGAAAGTGTAATGCCTATATATTTTGACCGCTTCGGCATCTTATCTTGGGCTTATTACTGACAGTGCTTGAAGTTAGTTATCTCGAAAATTGTAAACAAAGACACGCATCGATGATCGAGTTTATTGGATTGTTTATCTTCAACATTGTTTTTTTGCGACCAGGGGTAAACGAAATGGATATTATATATATCTATATATATATATATATATATATATATATATATATATATATATATTTTGTGTCTGAGGCTCTCTTGCGACAATCAATAACTCTCATTATCGGTGACATCACATTTACTAAAACAAGAATGATAATGCAGGTTACTGGGCCAATATGATGATTCCCCAGAGACCACGATCGGTATGGCTTTTCACACCAGAGGTCGGCATCGCAAAAGCAGATAGGCAGAAAGCTGAAAGGCGATGGAGAAAATCTCGCCTAGAGATCCATCGCCAGATCTACGTTGATGCACGGAACACCGTTACAAAGATAATTACTAGAGCAAAGCAAGAGTATTTCACAAATAAAATACTTGGGAGTAGTGCGGACTCAAAATCCCTATATAATACCATGTTTATGCTCATGGGTAAACAAAAGGACTGCTCACTTCCCAGTACAGGCGAGCCTATGCAGATTGCTCAGTCTTTCTCGGACTTTTTTCAAAATAAGATCGAGGTTATCCGCGCCCAGTTGCTTCAGTCGGCAGATCTAAATACTCAATTTCCTACCGATTCGGCCTTATTCACCGGTGATAACTTTGAGATCTTTCAGCCATTCTCAGAAGATGATGTACTCGTGCTTCTGAAAGAATCCAAACCCACTTCCTGTGAGCTCGACCCTGTTCCTACTAAAATGATCTTTGAACACATTGACACTTTACTTCCAATAATTACTCAAATCGTTAACTCTAGCATACAGTCCGGTATTATGCCACCGCCTTTCAAGCGAGCTGTGATCAAACCACTACTTAAAAAGCCAGGACTAGACCAGGATACATTAAAGAACTATAGACCCGTTTCTAATCTGCCATTTATGTCCAAACTTGTTGAAAGGGCAGTATGTAAACGCCTATCTGTACATTTAACAACACACAAGCTCTATGAACCATTTCAATCCGCGTATAGACAATGTCATAGTACAGACAGCATTACTAAGAGTTTTAAATGATATTCGCTCTGCTGTCGATAAAGGCAATGTGTCTCTCCTGCTTTTACTCGACCTAAGTGCCACTTTTAACACAATTGATCATCAAAAGCTTTTGTCTCAATTAAATCGCGTGTTTGGTGTATCAGGCTTTGCCTTGAATTGGTTTCATTCGTACTTGACAGACAGATACCAATCAGTCTATATAAACGGTACTCTTTCAGAGTCAGTCAAGCTTACATGTGGCGTACCGCAAGGGTCTATATTAGGGCCTGTGCTATTTACGTTGTATACTCATCAACTAGGATCCGTCATCCAGATGCACAATCTTCAGCGTCATCTCTATGCTGACGACACCCAGCGTATCAATAGTTTCCTGCCATCCGTTTCCGCCGGCCATACAGCTAGCAGAGAAATAACTGATTGCTGTGATAACATCAAATTGTGGATGACTTCAAACATGTTGATGTTAAATGATGACATAACTGAAGCTATACTTGTTGGACCTAAAATTAGACGGGCTAAGACAGAGTTAAATACCATCACAGTTGGTTCAAGTCAGATTCAGCTATCTAATTATGTAAAGGATCTCGGCGTTATGCTGGACAGTGAATTGAGTATGGAACAACATGTTAATTATCTCTGTAAGCTCTGTTTTATGCAGCTGCGCAATATCGGGAACATTAGAAAGTACATTACACGAGAAGCGGCCATCATGCTTGTGTTAGCCCTAGTGATATCAAGACTGGACTATTGCAATAGCCTTCTTATCGGTGCCCCTAAGGAACTAATCTCTAGGCTCCAAAAAATTCAGAACACGGCTGCACGAATTGTTTCCTTAAGCAACAAGCATGCACACATTAGTCCAGTCATGCAAGATCTGCATTGGCTTCCGATTGAACAAAAATACTGTTCAAAATTCTAAGTCTAACATATCGGTGTGTTTACGGCTCTGCGCCAGATTATCTGTCTGAGCTTGTACAGATATACAATCCTCCTCGGCAACTCAGATCTGCAGATCAAATGTTATTAGAAATTCCAAACGTTTGCACAAAAACATATGGCCACAAAACTTTCTCTTTTGCTGCTTCGTCTAACTGGAATAATTTACCATTTGATATCAAAATCTCTCCCACTCTATCCAGTTTCAAATCAAATCTCAAGACATCTTTTTAAACAGGCTTATACATAAATATCAATTGTAAGCGCTTAGAGCATGCATTACATGCATGGATTTCAGCGCATTATAAATGTACTATTATTATTATTATAATTATTATAATATTGGCCTAGTAACCTGCATTATCAGGGAAGTAGGCCCCAAATCTAAACCAATTTTACCCATTTGAACCTGAAATCCCAGAATTCCACTTTTACAGTCATTATATAAGTATGATGTTGAATATTTTGAAAGCAATTTGACTGGAAGCTGGCTTTCAGTCAAATTAGTTTCAAAATATTCACCAGAATTTTGACACATTCGTAACAAATTAATTTTTTTCTCTTGTCGGTTGAAATTGTTAATGCAATAGTAGAAATACTCCCTTGTTGGAGGCGATATTCCCACCCTGTATTTTATTCATAGAATCACAATGACGTCATCACAATCAAATTTCCCATAATACCCTGGGAGATATGCCATTTTCAGAGGGGCTAATTTAACATCACGAGCAATGGGCCATTAAACCCTAATTACATTTTCTTTAATATATTGCGAAATTCACTCATGATTTCATGTTTTCTGATACCTGACAGGGTTATTACAGATTCTCAGACACAGGATTTAATGGTTTGAAAAATGTAAACAATGCGTTTGTATGGTCCGTCCTCTTTAGCATGTTTTAAGTTTGCCCCAACTTTAATGGCAGCCGATCTCAAGATGCCCGGATGTGCGAAACTATTAATAATGTGTTTGAAAGTCTGAGTGTGGTGTATGACCATAACAGCCGCTGTCAGGTCATAGGGCCTAACACTACATGTATATAGTATATTACTGGCTATATATTGTGCCGTATATTTTAAACCAAATATCACTCATCGTGGCGTTGTAAACGTGGAATCAGACACTGATAGTAATGGTGAGACGGCTAATGTGTGGGACAGTGAATCTTCTGATGATGACATGTTTGACGATGAGGAAGCCACCACTACAGGAAAGACTTGAAGATGAACTTGAAGCTGGTACACTACAGATTGAGTGAACTTCTCCAATCAGTGACAAAGAGTTTGCCCTGAAGTTTGGGCTATTTTGGTGCATTCACCATGATCATTTGTGCCGTTTGAATTTAATTAACTGTTAAAGTTTGTTATATTGAATCAGCTCTAACTAACATGATTAGATATACCAATAACATACCAAGAGTTAGTAGTTAGTCACTTTTATAAGAATTGTACATTTTAGCAATTGACCCTTTAACACTCTAGCTGGTGAAAACATGTTCTGTGGTGGCCTTGAGAAATGTCCATATGCAGAACAAGAATTATTTTTTTACCATCACTCAGTGAGTGGTCAAAACTCGCCTCTGAAATCAAATTGTCTTGAGAAATGACCATTTGCAGGCCAAGAGAAGACTATTTTAAGATTTTACCACTGGAATAACTGGCTTGATAACCAAGCTAGTCATTACAGTTCTAAATGTTAAAAAATTGCCTTGGTCAAATCAGCCATAACCAGCCTCTGCAGTGTTCCTGAGAAATGCCCTTTTGCTGACTAAGAGAATACTATTTTTGAAAATTTATCACTGGAATGACTGGCTCCCAGAATACTCTTGATCAGCAAATTGACATTTTATGAAACAATTGGAATTTTCTTGACCAAATTTACCCATTAAAGGGTTCAGCAGAAATTTACATTTTCTTGACAAATATTGGACAGCAAAGGGTTGTAAAACTGGAGCTTTACTTACCTTTATCTACCTTGTTCCGCTGTTCACAGTGGGGGAAAATTCTCAATCCTTGTTCCACTGAAGATCAAAGAAATGATGAAAACACCATACAACCTTTACCTACACATACAGTAAATAAGTCAAACCTGGTCATTTTGGATTTGATTAAATTGTTTATTCATTCACTTAAAAAAGTTTAATGTCATTGTTATTGAATGCTGCCATATTGATATAATGCAGTTTGCTCAAACAACCACCAACACAGACAGCAGCGCAAACCACCACTGATTACCAGCATGAGCAATATTATATAGGACAAAGATTAAGTTTACTTTACTGTTGATTTTGAGATTTGTATTGTTATCGATGATCAATAACAATACAAGTCCAGTCTCTAGAACAACAGTAAACTATCTTGGTCCTATATAATATTGCCCATGCTGGTGATCAGCGGTGTTTTATGGTTATGCTAAGTACTGTCTGTGTTGATGAATGATGTTGCTGGTCACAGGTCATATATTACTGATAGTGGTCTTTCAAATTTGTGTCCTACTGTTCCAGATTTTGTACATTTATTTTTGCAACATTTGTTTGTGGTCTGGCTATGTTTCAACAGTAGCTGAAATAGAAAGTGAAACAAATATGATTACACAGGGAGTTATAAGCATTACATAATGGACCTTTCCATTTCATCCATCAATCATGATGTCATAATCAACTACATGATGCATAAGGATGACAACATAATCAATGACATAATGAATGACGTAGATAAGTTTGTCAATCTTCACAGACACTTAATTGATGACGGACTATATGTATTCTATTTAACCCTTTAATGAACAAATTTGGTAAAGAAAATTTTAATATCCACTTATTTAATTGTCCAATTAGAGGCCAAGAGAATGCAATTTTTGAAAATTTATGACAAATTACTGGCTCGGTCATTGAGCCAGTCATTTGTGGTGAATTTTCAAAAATTCTATTCTCTTTTCCTGTAAATGGACATTCCACAAGGCCATAACAGAGGCCAGTTTTGGTCGGCATGACCATTAAAGGGTTAATAAAAGTGATGTCGAATATTTTAAAACTAATTTGACTGGGAGTTGTTGCTGTCATATCAACAGCTTACATGTATAGTTTTCAGGAATTTGAGATTCAGAGAGTACAGAGATCGATCCCAATGCAGGTAAAGCTTGGGTGGAGCTTAGCTAGAGATGGGCGGGGCATAGCTAAAACTGGATTCCTCCATTGGGCAAAACTATAAGTAAGTCTGAGCCGTGGTAGTGAACACCTGACCTAGCACTGTAATAGTAGCATGACAAAATAGCATTCTATCTGTGTGGGTACAAGTACATTATGTAATAAATTATTAAAAAGTGTACCAACACAAACTGATAGAATGCTACATGTATTTTGACATCATGATACTGGTGCACTGCCCGGTCAAGTGTTTACTACCACCACTCAGTCTCACACCACAATAATAAATTAGCTACTATAATCTCACTCTGTCTGAGTACAGCGTACATTGCTGATAGTGATGTTCACTATACCACCACGTACCTCACCGATAATATTTGTTAGAATAAACCAGCACGATTATAATCATGCCAGTATATTCATTCATTTTGTTGGGTGACATGCATGGTGATACAGTGGTACCTGATAAGCATTTCTGGGTGGCATACTAAGTGGTTACAACTCCGGTGATGTGAAGTTTGAAAGAAAAAATTATATGGAAACTAGTAAAAAAATTTTTAAATTTCATAAACAACAAAACAGCCCTTAAGCCTATTTATACCTGGAAACGCCTCAGCTGCTCTCGGAGAGCATCTAGACTTCAAAGTTTTCCGGCGGAGAGTTGGTGTTTCCAGGTGAGTGACTGCTGAGGACAGTGAATCGTGCATGTCAGGAGAGTGAAAGACTGATTCAAGTCAGACCACCAATGACCGATAGGAAAATATCTATTTGCAGAACAAGAGAAGACTATTTTTGAAAATTTATGACTGGAATGACTGGCTCGGTTATCGAGACAGTCATTCCAGTGATAAATTTTCAAAAATAGCCTTTTCTTGGTCTGCAAATAAATATTTCTCAATACCACTGCAGAAACCAGTTTTGGATGATATGAGCTGGGTTTTGCCGATCCGGTTGCTTAGTGGGGTGAACTGTCCTACTTCCTCAAGAAATCATGGGTCATTTTGACAAATGTTGGATCAAGTACATACATGGAAGATATCTATGTCCTAAAATCCATTAGGCCAATGACCCATGTGTGACGGTAATGATTGGATGGTGTGAATTTTAGAGCACTAAATGGTGCAAGGGCCCTGCCTCAGCAAAACCCTGCATGAGTGTTAAAGTGCTAAGTATATGATGTCATAATGAATTACATCATATGTAGGCTGACGCAGCTAAATCTGTTGAACTTTTAAGAGTCAGTTGTACGAATTGTATGTCTTTACTATTTAGTAAACATTCTGTTGAATATTTAACAACAGACCCCAGTCAGATTACTTGAAATTAGTTTCAAAATATTCAACAGGTTAGCTGTATCTATAGTTACCAAGAAATTTGGAATTCAGGATTCAAAGTACATACTGATCCCAACACACGGTCGCACGTGGCATAGCTAAAAGTGGATCCATCCATTAGAAAATCTAAATTTCTGTTTTATCCTCATGTCAATTCCAGCTTTTGCTATATTCAACCCTTTCACCGACAGGTCCTGAAAACAAAGTGGCATGTTAAATGATGGTGGTAGCCTAATTTCTCAATCCGAAAGAAAATTGAATTTTAGTATGATGACGTTGAATTAATTACCCACCTACCTATAAAATCTCCGCGAGTCTTTTCTTTATCTCCATGTTTTGAAAAAATTAGGATACATTTGTCTCCATCCATTCAACATGCTATCTCCTCCCAATTGGGTGGAATTCAACCAAATTTGGTATGTGGGTTATCCATATGATTGTGGATTGGCTGACAACATTTATTTTATATAGTCAGAGATTGGAGTCTTCCAGATTTATCTAGATTTCCCATAGTCCTGCCCACACTCTCGCACATCATTTGACACCCTCTCAATAGTTTTAAATTAAGCCAGATGAGCCACTACATTTAGATAGGACTAGTGATTACTAGATTCTACTATAGCCCTTCAAATCTTTGCAGACCAAGGGAAGACTATTTTTTTAATTTTACCACCGAAATGACTGGCTCAGTTATCAAGCCAGTCGTTCTACTGGTAAATTTCCAAAAATAGTCGTCTTGCTCTGCTCACAATAGAGGAATTTATTTACCACCTTGACCATTAAAGGGTTGACATGTCAAATTGTTACCATTGGGTTGGTCAGTTACAAGTTGTACTAGCCCTGATCAATTTCTGCTAACCTCACGCTCATGTTCATTTTAACCCCTGCTCTCACAGATCATTTCCCCTTATGACCTCCAGATTTTTCACAGCGATCCACGCCAGTCTCTGTGTAATGCAACTCCTCCGAAAGCGGTGGATGGAATTCAAACGAATGTTGTAGGTTACTATAGAGTGCAAGAGGCCATTTCTATCTCAACTACGGAGTAAAATGAGCTATTGTGATACCATGCACATCGCCTGGTGGCGTCTAATTTGCGTTTAGCTCAACTTTTCTGTTTATATCTCATGTTTGGTTGATCATACTGGTCCTAAACTTGGACACATGCCTCCTTATAATGACACGGCATCACACAATGATGTTCTGGCCAAAAGCTCAAAATCACTGATATGCATGGCAACCATTTGCTGTCCGCCATCCATCCGTCAACTTTTGTTTAAAAACATACCGGTAAGTTGACGGATGGATGCCGGACAGCAGATGGTTGCCATGCGTATCAGTGATTTTGACCTTTTGGCCAGAACATCATTGTGTGATGCTGTGTCTCATACATACATTAACAGCTTGGCGGATTTCAAACTAATTTGGCTGGAAGGACCCTAATGATTTCGGCTTCCGAACATGCATACAGAATTTTGATTAGTCAATTTTTGTGTGAAAATCTTTGACTTTATGAAAAATTTAGCAGAAATTGTCAAAACGCTACCCCTCCTTAACCGCTTGACAGATTGCAACCCTAGTTGGCTGGACATAAATTGCCAAAATGCATATTCTCCATGACCGCTTGGGGTGGATTATATCCAAATTTGGCAGAAGGATTCTGTAGCTCTAGAACTTCTATTCAGAATTATTTTTTATAATTCTGTACTTAGCAACAACCGTCATCAGATGAGATATTTTGACAGTTCGCCTCTATGTCCGCCTCATCTCAAAAGAAAAATAGGAAGTGGAAATTAGATAAGGGTATACAGGCAACCTGCTGAATATTTTGAAAAGTTTTGATAGATTGATAGATAGATAGGTATGTACATACTCAGTATATTTTATAGGCAGCCTTTTTTGACATAGTAGCGGCCTTCTCTGCTGACAGCCCTTATTGCCATACACCGTCCAGGACACCGTTACAGGCCCTTGGCCCCCTTGTTGCTAAGCCAGAGTTCATTGCTGTCATGAAGTCGAGATTCATGGTTGCATTGCAGCCACATTTCTGGTATTACATTTGGCTCCTCCCCTGGGGTAGTGAACGTGGTCGATTGCTATGACATGCCATCGACCAAACAATCTAGTTATCACTTACTTTCCATCGTCAGATAGATCCAAGTTATCAGAGATTGTAACCCACAGCCTATAATTTTTCTTTTGATCACTTCCAGGGTTGTTAAATCTTAATGTATGATCACACAAACTCCTTTATTAAAATTTGAGCAAAATCTGACCAGTTTGTTTCCGATATATATCCATAGATTAAAATTTGTACCCAATCGGGATCCAACTTGGTTTTTGTCCAGATCACAGCCAAAGTCTGGAAATCCTTGTTTAGGTTGTTGCTTTTTTACTGTCGTCTAATAGTACACAACTGTCAAAGCGTCATGAGATTAGTTCAACCAATCAGATTTGCCATTGATGGCTTTTCCAACAATATCTCTGCCAATCAAAGATAACGAGGTTAAATATATACACGATGACGTCATCAGAATGGAATGGTGTTCCAGTTCAAGACGATTGTCCATTCGGCATTAGATCGAGATTTTCACTATAAAAACGCAGAAATTAGACGAATCCCGCGAAGAAACACTAAATTAAATACATCTTCTGATAAATCCAGCCACAAATTGACGTAAATAAGTTAAAATCTGTTGTACGAATCGCTCAAAGTTTGCTAAGCACGCGAGATACATGTACGGAGAAAACATGTACTGATAAGCGGGTCTGCCTAGACTAGGAACCGAGTACCTGGTTGCTTCTAGCCATAGGACTCGTCGAAAGAATGCGAGAACCGCGGTTGGAATTGATGGCGCGTTTAATTTATCGTAAAATTTTCAAACGCTACCAAACGCGTAGGGCAAAAAGTTAAACCCGTCATTCAAAGTGTCAAGCCCGTAGTGTCAAAATTCTAACCCGTCAAGATAAAATTCAAGATGCGTATTGAGATTTTACCAAACGCGCTATGTCTAAGCAAATCATTACGAGAAAATTATGGGAAAATGATGCCATACAGACACGTTTTAAACGATCTTTAGGATGCATTTAAGTAAAGCTAACTAAGATCTGTACTGTATGTCCATTTGCTATTTTTGAAGATGTATTACTGGAATGCCTGGCTCGAGATAGTCTTCTGTTGCCCTGCAAATGGACTTTTCTAAACACTATTGCAACTTTCGTCATTGATATTCTTTTGTTGTTAAGTCTTGGTAATTTGTATCCAAGCTGATTAATCGAGTAATCACGATTATTTTTTAATAATCAATCGCGATCACTAAACGCAATAATTGCACAACCCTACTGGATATGCATGCATAAATCACTCAAGTTAAGATTTCGAACCATCATCGGGTAAATGCGTGTATTGCAGAATCTTGTGTTTCTTAACCATACATGCTCTGGTTATAGATTCCACCAGTTTCTGTATTAATATCTGGCACCTACTTGCCACCAGTTGCAGCTTGGCAACTAAGATAGGCATTGGCATTTAAGACTCTGGTTCGGACGGGTTTGACGAGGGTATTGGGCAAGCATATATGAATCGCTAGATTAGTCTGCTAAACCAATATCGATCGGTTAACCTGGTGAGGTGCAGCATCATACATCTACCTCCCCATGGCAATATGCTTATGGATTGCTCATAAAGAGCAGACATGCAATATTGTATATAGGTCACCATAATGCTATTAATTGCCGAATCCAGTTTCACAGTCAATCATATGACACCATATATCATCAACTAGGTGATGTGTAGGATGACATTATAATCAATTATGTCATGAATAACTTTTAAACACCCAAACCGGCCTCTGTTATGGTCTTGTGGAATGTCCATTTACAGGCGAAGGGATTACAATTTTTTTTAACTTGACCACTGGAATGAATGACTGGCTCGATAAGCGAGCCAATCATTCCAGTGATAAATTTCAAAAAATTGTATTCTTTTCGCCTGTAAATGGACATTCAATATGCAGATATTAAATTTTTCGTAACCAAATTTGACCATTAAAGTGTTAATAGTCCGTCAGGTTACATGAATTGTATGTCTTTACTATTCAATAAATATGATGTTTAATATTTTGAAACTAATTTGACTGGGCGCTGTTGCTGCCTATTGGGCACTGTTGCTGCCTACAGAACCCAGTCAAGTAAGTTTCCAAATATTACAGCTTACCTGTATAATTTTCTGGAAATAGTAGAATCCAGTCTGTATGACGTCATAATCAGTTATGTCACAGATAGGCTGACGTCACAATCAAATACGCCATGAACGGCTTCTCTACGTCTGTCATAAATGCTTCAGATAGTCCGTCAAGTTGTATGAATTGTAATTCTTTAGTACTTAATAATCATTCTCTTGAATATTTTGAAAAAAAATTTGACTGGGCGCTGTTGCTGCTAGAAGGCAGCAACAGCATCCAGTCAAATTAGTTTCAAAATATTCAACAGCTTACATGTAGTTGTCTGTAAATTGATATTCAGGGAGTTCAGGGTTCGATCGATCCCAACACAGGCAAAGCGTGGGTGGAGCTTAGTTAAAGATGGGCGGGGGAATAGCTAAAACTGGATTCATCCATTAAATGGATGGATTAACCCTTTAATGGTCAAGCCCTTGAAAAACAGCATCTGCGATAGTCTTGAGAAATGTTCATTTACAGGCCAACAGAAAACTATTTTTTTTAATTTTACTAGTGGAATGAATGGCTCGATAACTGAGCCAGTCTTTCTAGTGGTAAATTTTCGAAAACAGTATTCTCTTGACCTACAAACAGACATTCACTAAACAAGAATGTTAATTCTCATGACACAAATTGTCACCAATAAAGGATTAACTTATAGAGGAATAAAAAAAGGGAAGAACTCACGGAAAACGATGGTGCCTCAATTGATGTCCCATGTCTGGAAAACATGAATGAGTGTGTGTACTGCCTAGTGAATGATGGCTCACCTCCTGGAGGGGCTGTATGGTAAGATGAAGTTATCGAACTTACATCATCACTGTGTTCCAGGCTACAATAGGTCATTACATCACTCACTTCAATACATGATCTACTCTTGCCTGCCACTTGATCAGGTGAGTGGCATGACTGGTGAGTAGTCTCACTGGCCAAACTCAGCAGGCTAACATTCACACATAACTCTAACTGTTCATCAGATTCAGGTACAGTTCTACCCTGGCTGCCAATGTTAGCAAGGTCCTCATCCTCTTCACTTATGCTACTGAGATCATCGTCATCACAATCATTATATAGGCTATCTTCTTCCTCCTCTTCATAATCATCATCATCATCATCTTCATTATCATAATCAGTTTTATTGCTTTCTTCACAGTTACTGTTGGATGTGTCATCTTGTTCCTCTATCAGAAATTTGGGCATAGGAGCAACAGATCGGCCTAATACATGTTTGTCTCTGGAATAAAGATATATAGCGAATTATGTACATGAAAAGTTCAGACCATGTGAATAATTCCCCGCAATATGTTGAATATGATGAAAAGTAATTATCAAAATATCTGAGAACATGATGCTTGGTGGTTTTCAGTAACACTATGACAATTGCCGGATTGGGTCATGCCCAATGCCACCCCAGCCACCAGGCCTTCTACTATGTCTACCAACATTGTGGAATCCACTCTGTCATTATATATGTATGACAGCATAATCAAATACACCACAGGTAGGCTGATGTTTCAATTAAAATAAGTCATGAATGGTGTATCAAAGTCTGTCAGGAACTCTTAGGAGTCTATCATGTGTACAAGTTTTATGTCTTTACTACTTAATAATTATTCCGTTGAATGTTTTGAAACTCATTTGACTGGGCCAGGCAGCAACAGCACAGTCAAATTAGTTTCAAAATATTCAATAGCTTACATGTATAGTTTTCTGGAAATTACGACATATGGAGTTCAGGGTTCAATCCCAACACACGCAAACCGTGGGAGGAGCTTAGCTCGAGATGAGGGGCCATAGCTAAAAGTGGATTCATAGATTATGATATCGTGATGTGCGATCATGTAGCGCATACACTATATATCGTGGTATTGTCTAGGCCGACATTGTGAAGCTGTAAGTACTAGGGGATTGCATTTCTTGCTCTGGCCCACCTATTCCTAGCTTAATAGAAGCTCGGCCCACTTTTTACGCATGTTGTAATCGATTTAAAACTTTGACATTTCAATTTTGGAAACTAAATTTCAAGGTAACGATATATATATATATATATATATATATATATATATATATATAGGGCTGCGCGATATACCGATACCATATTTAAAACCGATATCCTGCACTGACGGTTTCATAACCGATTATAAGAAATAAATATCGAAAAACCGAATATGAACATGTTTTCGGTTTTTCGTATCAGGATTGTTAAAAATAAAAGATACACGAGCATGAAAAGTGTAATGAATAATAATGACCATACTTTCCATTAAGCTATGTTCAGGGCAACTAATAATTGAACGGGGCCCCAATTGCGCATATTGTGTAACTCCATGTAACTCGCTGTACGCCGAGAGAAATCAAGCAGCGAATTAATTAAATAAATATCCACTCGTCTTTTCTCTGGTAGTCTCCGATAAATTTGCAATATAAAACACAATACTAACGCGGGAATTTGTCATTGAAATTTGTATCGGGGAAAACATTTCTAAACAACGGCATCCATTTTATTTACGTCACCGGCTAATTAACATAATGCAAAGTCGTCCCAGAACTAAATCGCCCGAATGCATAAAAATCTCGTCAATAAATATAATGCTGAATACATTTTGCTGATTAGGATATAATTTTAAATAAAATTATTACTCAAACCATTTTTAAAACGTTATCTTCTATACACAATATCATATTAACTTATGAAATTCGCGTTAGCAATATTACAGTTAATATTTTCTTCAAGGCATGATTTCGTCGCCGGGCCGAATTGGAAATGAAAGAAGAAAGGGAGATAATTACATCATAATTAATTACAATCACATGATTTACGTCTTTTCGCAACCTTTTTTGCTGACGATTTATGATTAATTTTGACAAAATAAACGATGCTTATTTAACTGTGCGTAATATTTAGGTGGTCTAATTAATAATTTCACTCCCGCGATGATGGATATTATGAGGCATATTAAGCTTTAAAGGCGGAAAATGTTACGAATGTATCAGGGCGTGAAAATACGTCTGTTTTCGTGCTATTTTTTATAATTTAAATTTTTTGTTTCATGCTCATAAAACCGATATTCGGTTAAAACCGATATGAAAATTCATATCGAAACCGATATGGCTGTAAGCCAAACCGCGCAGCCCTATATATATATGCTGGTGAATATCTTGAAACTAATTTGACTAGCAGAGCTCTGTTGCTGTCTAGGGGTAGCAACACCACCCAGTCATGCTAGTCAAATTAGGTTCCAACAGATTCAACAAATTGCAAATTCATCAAAGATATACAATTCATACAACTTTGTGAGAAACTTTTCAATTTTCACGACGGCGCTACATCATTATGTTTGTGACATCAGCTACATTTAACGTATTGGATTATGACGTTAAATCCTTTAGTGACAGATCGAATGCCTCTATTAGTGACAAGAGAAGAATTACGCAGAATTCAATGTCTCACCTGTTCATCAGGAACAAGGTTGCAACATAATTTGCATTATAGATTTTAAAGGTCAGACTGACCTATCTCTGATATGGTTGGTAGTATCTGCCAAAATTCAAATTCCCTTGAAGAAACCTTAATGGCCCTTAGTCCCTAATAATTTCTTCCAAATTTTGACCCGATCCATTCAATGGTTCTGGAGAAGGCGATTTCAGATGATTTTTCAAGACATTTCGAAAAATCTTCCAAAATCTAAGATGGCAGCCCGGAAAATTGGCCTATCGGATTTGTTTGTAAAACCTTAGATCGCTATCCCCTAAGGATGCTTTCTGCCAAATATACTTGAAATCGGCCGAGTGATTCTTGGGAAAACATTTAAAATTTCCAGTTTGGCAACATTTGGCGGGGAAATACCGTTTATCCGTCAGTTTTGAAAATGTTAAATTTGAAATCAGAATACCCAAAAACCTATATAAAATGAATTTCATCTTCAAAATCCATCAAATAAAAAAATCTAATATAGCCATCAAACAGGCTACATTCTGATTGGGCAACGGTGGCCATATTTTTTGATGCAGCAACTTCCCTTGAACATACTATCTATTCAGCAGTTCTGGAGAAGTTGTTTTCGCGAAAAGTAGGTCATCCAAGATGGCCACCAAACAATTTGTCCATCCAAGTTCCCTCGAACAAACTTGGTTCAGCTCTTGCCCTAGATGATATTTCAGGAGTTTTTAATCGATCACCAAAATGCTTTAGGAGATTTTTAGACATTTGTAACACGACGCCCAAGGGGCCTCTATTACTCACTTGGAACATAGGCATTTCAGCTATAAGTAATGAGCTGACCAGAATTGTAACAAGAACACAGCAGCCATGTTTCTATACATACGAAATTCCCGTGAAAAAATTTTAATGCCGCTTAGTCTCTAATGATATCTCCTAAATTTCAGCCCGATCCGTTTAGCGGTTTTGTAGGTGTTTTCCCAAAAACTAGGCCATCCAATATGGCCGCTAAAGCACTGGGCCAACAAACTTAGCTTAGCTTTTGCCCTAGTTGACCTTTGATGCATTCTGAATTGATCCCCAACACTCAGGAAAGATTTTTAGACATTTCTAAAAATCAAACAAAATCCCTGATGGCCACAGGGCAGATTGGCCGATCATCTCCGTTTGAAAAACTTGGATCTCTATGCCCTAAGGATGTTTCCTGCCAAATATGATTGAGATCGTGCCAGTGGTTCTTGAAAACACATTTTATATTTCACATTGTTTTAGTATGAGAGATTTTAGTAGAAAAAGATCCAAGATGGCCGCCAAACCATCTAGCCGACAATTTGAAATCAACATACCGAAATCTCATAAAACCAATTTCGCCTTCAAAATCCATCAAGTAAAAAAATACAATATGGTCGTCAAACACGCTACATATACATTTTGATTATGCCACGGTGGACATATTTTTAAACTATCAACTTTCCTTGAACCTCAAACAAAACTTTAATGGTCCTGAGTCCCTAATCATATCTCCCAAATTACGACCTGATCTGTTCAGTGGTTCTGAAAGTTATTTTCACGAAAACTAGGTCATCCAAGATTGCCACCACATAATTTGGCCTAACAAGTTCCCTTGAACAAACTTGGTTCAACTCTTGCTCTAGATGATATTTCATGAGCTTTGGTGGTGGTTTTGGAGAAGTTTTTAAGGACGTTTCTAACGAGAGTTTTAGTGAAACTCAACATATGCCTGCAAGCATACTTGTTTGAGGAATGCTAAATGTGAATAGTTAGTCTTTGATAATTCTCTGAGAAAGGGGGGGGGGGGGGGAAGGGGTGTGGGGGTGGCGACTTCTATATAGGTACACATTTGGAATTCATGGTCTGGTCTTATGTTTTACTAATTACATATACCTACCTCCTTGCATTACTACTGCTCTTTCCTTCTCTGAAGGGAAGCGTAGTAGGATGGATTTTTTACAGCCATTGTTTGCTGGGTATTGTGGTTACAGAGTGACTGAAGGCTCCTTCAGATATCTCCATACTCTCTCTCTCTCTAATGATGAGATCCATAGTAATTCGCTTGAATGCTATATCTCAGAATGAGGTAAGAAGAGGGTTAATCCAATACCCAGCGCCACTGAGCAGGTCATTAAGCACAATGACAACCTCATTGGCTGATAGCTATCACATGACCTTGTTGATAGCAACCAAGACTTCATTCATTTTCCTACTTCTGAAGTGGAAGGTGAATAAAAACTTTTCAAAGCCTTAAAAGTCGTTTCAACTTTTGCGTTTTGCTGTGGTTTAGTAAAGAGTTACTGGATTTCATCAAGGATGTCAGACAAACATAGGAAACCTTCAAAGATAAGTGGTTTGTCGGTTCTAGTGACTTAGTTATGATTTTAATGATCATTTCTAATTTCGTGGTAGGCGCGTTACCAGTTTTGGTGCTTGCGCTCAGAGTGTCTTATAGACTATAATTTGTCCACCTTGCTCCTTCATTATTATCGGTAGCACGTATATTGTGAGTGTAGGTTCAAAATTCTTCCGCGATATGGCGCGGACAAAACAACTGTGACAAATTTTAGCTTTTCAAGGGAAATAACTTTGGCAAATATGGGCAGATTTTGCCGAAACGAAATCATGACACTTCATCTATCTATAACACATCTGCTGGAAAAAATTGTGAGTGTAGATTCAAAACTCTTCGAGATGTGGCCCGGACAAGAAAATCTTGACAAATTTTAGCATTTCAAGGGAGATAACTCTGCCGAATATCGGCAGATTTTGCTGAAACGAAATCATGACACTTCGTCCATCCCCTAACACATCGGCTGGGAAAAAAAATTTGAATGTAGGTTCAAAACTCTTCAAGATATGGCTCGGACAACAAAATGTTGACAAATTTTTGCTTTCCAAGGGAGATAAACTTTGGCAAATATGAGAGGATTTTATGCTACCACATCTGCTGGTAAGAAAATTGTGAGTGTAGGTTCAAAACTCTTCAAGATCTGGCCCAGACAAGAAATCAGACGGACGGATGGACGGCGAGTGCCATCATATAATATGACCCCGCTTTGTGCGGGCGTATAAACTCCGCCAAAATCCAAGATGTTCACCGGCCAAATTGGTCGATCAGCTTCGTTTGGATCTATATGCTAAAATTCAATTAGTTATTTACCATACATGTATATATATATATATACACCTGTGCAAAAGTTAAGCACCACCCTATTTTTACGCACATGCGAGGGTATATTCATGTGTTATGAAGAAAGCAATAGCATAAACATTTATGTACCCATCCATCTTAGTGCAAGAGGTAATAATGCAACTAGAGGAATGCTGATTATGATGGTGGGGAAACACTGTATGTTTTTGTTTGAACTTGAAAACGAGGCCTGAATATGGTTACGTTGACACAACTGACAACTATTGCCCTACAGTTGACACACGTGGCTAGATTGTCATTAATGGTGTCTGAAAACGAAGTTTAACATCTGTGCACGAGTTTGAGACTGTCATTATTAATACCGGGTATATCCACATTGTGCCTGGATGACGGCCTGGACACGACGTCTCATGCTGGTCACCAACCGACTGATACGCCATTGTGGTATTCGTTGCCATTCAAGATGGAGTGCGTCTGTTAATTCCTGTAGGTTCTGCACAGGAGGATCCCTCCTTCTCACCATGTTTCCCAGAATGTCCCAGATATGCTCAATAGGGTTCATGTCAGGGCTCCTTGCTGGCCATGGTAGGGTTTCGATGGCATTCTGGCGGAGGTATTCATGCACAGCTCTAGCACGATGTGGTCGGGCGTTGTCATCCATGAATATAGGGTGGGTTCCAGGTGCATGATTTACAAAATGAGGGACCACAACTCTATCCAGTATGGAATCTTGATATCTTTGTCCATTTAGTGTTCCAGGTACAGTCAACAGATCCAGCTTACAATCAAATGAGATGCACCCCCATATCATAACGGAACCTCCACCAAATGGAACTTCTTCCATGATGTTACGTTGGTCGTACGCCGTGCGTCTGGACCTCCATACACGAGTTCGACCATCTGTGGCATGAAGCAGGAACCGACTTTCATCGGACCAGTGTACCCGTCTCCAGGATCTCATGTTCCAGTGTCTTCTTTCGTTGCACCACCTCAGACGCTCCTCTTTGTGGTGTGCAGTGAGGAGAGGACGTCTGACAGGTCTCCTAGCTTTCATGCCAGCAGCATACAGTCTCCTTTTGACGGTAGACATTGACACTCTATTGCACGTTTCCCATTGCTGGCTGAGCACTCTGCTGTTGGTGAATGGAGATCTCCTAACAAGGCGTACTAGGGCTCGATCATCACGGGCAGTAGTCTTCTTCGGTCTTCCAGATCTAGGCCTGTCCTTCACCTCGTTAGTTTGCCCATGTTTTGCAATCAAACGACTGATTACAGTATGGTTAATGTTCAGCTGTCTGCCAATCTCTCTGCATGACATACCAGTGGTATGCATGCCTATGATTTGCCATTTCACACGATCACTTAACCTTCGTCTTGCCATAGCGGTTCACAATCAAGAGCTAATTCTCTCTGTACAAATAAACCACGGTCATGAACACAAAATTCCTAATCTTGTCGCCTAAATCTGTATGTAATGTTCTACACCTCAAACTGGACTTTTACATAACTGAACACGTGTGCTGTTTCCCGCCACGCACGGACATCAAGCGGCGTGAAGTCATGCATGCATGTGCATTTCGTACTTGGAATTATGTCAGCTAACGCGGGGACAAAAAGTATGGCAGCCTAGTTGTACCATCATGTTTCTACGTTCTATTGTTTTTGCTGGTGCTTAACTTTTGCACAGGTGTATATATATATATATATATATATATATACATAAACAATCTAGTACTTACTCCAGAAAGAGCTCAATTTAGTACTGAGCAATGTCACTTGTCTTAATTTAATCTATTACTGATTGCGTTCAACGATTAGCCTAACCTTTTCCCGTTTATTTGCAAGTATGTTTCCACACCCTGCTTATCTGTCCCCCATTTGTTTTATTTTCTGATTTTTTCTCAACCCTGATTTCTTTCATACATTCAATGGACATTTCCAGTTTTAGCTATGCCCTTCCCACCTCTAGCTAAGCTCCACCCACAAAATTCATCGTGCTGGGAACAATTGATCCCCGAATACCCTAACTATTAATTTCCTGAAAACTACACAGGTAAGCTGTTGAATACTTTGTAACTAATTTGACTGGGTGCTGTTGCTGCCTATAGTTTCAAAATATTCAACAGGATATTTATTAAAGATATTTATTAAATAGTAAATACATACAGTTCGTACAACAACGCATAGCCCATCTTCAAATATGCATTCGTGACATACTTATCTACGTCATTCATTATGATGTCATTCTACACATAATGCAGTTGATTATTACATCATACGATGGATGGATAAAGTGGAAAGGTCTACTGCTGATGCATTTGCACACCCTGGTTATCTTTCACACAATATTAGGCTGGCGTTTCCACATGCTAGTTATCTTTCACACATTCATTGAATAAACGGACATGCATGGCTAAATGCAAAAAGATTAAATTAAAAGAAGTTTTGTGCCAACGTTACGGTAACCTTTGACCCAGTGACCTCAATGTCATCATGTAGGGTCATAACATTATATACAACCATTTATCCAAGATTAGTTCCAATAGGGTAACCTATAACCAATAACCAATCCTGAAATATACTTAGAAATTTTGCAAACGCAAAAAATAACATTTAACAAGAACGCTGAAGCGTACAATGTCTCACCTGTAAAGGCATGGATAGTGTTGATTGGTAAAGCAAACTTGGCATGGTTTGTAATACACATATTCAGTAATGCACCAACAACCAAGTGTAACCAATCAAACATGGACATTTTTTACCAAACTGCGGATAGTCTGATCTTGAAATTTTTTCTAAATGAAACTAGTAATGATGCAGATAGTACTTCTTGCATAGTATATAACTCTGCTGTAAAATTTTGTTGATAGCTGGTGAGGCACTGTTGAAAAAATGTCCAAGTCCAAAACCATGAAAAAAATAACAAAAATGCCCCAAAATTAAATCTATTGTTTGTAGATCACATCCCTGTATAGCATAGATCACTTCTGTAAAGTTTCATTGAAATCGGAAGAGCCAGTGTTGAAAAATAACTTGATTAAAAAACGTTAAAGAAAACTGCACTGGCAAAATACATGAAAAAGGTCCAAAACCATGAAAAAAATAGTTAAAATGCCCCCAAATTAAATCTATTTTTATGTACATCACATCCCTGTATAGTACAGATCACTTCTGTAAAGTTTCATTGCAATCGGATGAACCAGTGTTGAAAAATAGGTTTGAACCCTGGCCACTGCCCTCAGATTTACTCAAGAACAAAGAAATGTGTTGTACTGTAGTCCACTAACCACAAACTTCAAAATGATATGTGACATGACCACATTTGCTCAAATTTATTTTCTGCCCACCTGGGGTGATATCAAAATTGCAATGTGTCATGCACATCCCTGGCCATATGTGTAATCATACAGAAAGTTACAAGTTTCTATCTGAAACAGTCTAGGAGGAGTTGCGTTACAATAGATTGGTGCCCACTTTTGACCCTGTCCCCACCCTCAGTTGACATGACAAGCTTTGGAAAAATTTCATTTTTTACCCCACATTTCTCACCCCCAGGGCCGTATCCCTGGGGTCATGCCGAAATGTCAAGTGTCATGCACCTCCCTGGCCATATGTGCAATCATCCCCAAAGTTTCAAGTTTCTATCTGAAATGGTCTAGGAGTTGCATTACAATAGATTGGTTCCCACTTCTGACTCCGCCCCACACACACACACACCCCCTACCCTCAGTTTGTGACCCAAGATCAATATAATTCCTTGTACTGTAGTCGACTCATCATTGGATTGAAAATGATATACATGACCTTTGGAAAAATTTAATTTTTGACCCCAAATTCCCCATCCCAGGCCCCTGCCCCTGGTCATGCCAAAATTCCGAAAGTGTCATGCACATCACTGTCCATATGTGCAATCATCCCTAAAGTTTCAAGTTTCTATCTGAAATGGTCTAGGAGTCGCATTACAATCGATAGTTACAGGCCAAAACTGCACTTGCAAAACACATTAAAAAAGTCCAAAACCGTGAAAAAAATAGTTCAAATGCCCCAAAATTAAGTCTATTGTTATGTAGATCAGAGATCGGATGAGCCAGTGTTGAAAAAATAAGTTGATTAAAAAACCTTAACCAAAACTGCACTTGCAAAATACATGAAAAACTGCAAAAAATTGTTAAAATACCCCAAAATTAAATGTGTTGTTATGTAGATTACATCCTTGTATAGTATAGATCACTTCTGTAAAGTTTCATTGAGATCGGATGAGCCAGTGTTGAAAAATATGTTGATTAAAAAACATTAACCATAAGTACAGATATGGTGACGCCGACGACGGAAATAGTGATCCCTGTCTCGCTTCTGCTTCGCAGGCGAGACAAAAATCCCCAGAGTGTGTACTCAATGTCATCATGCGGATTCACACCATAGCCAACAATTTAACCAAGTTTAGGTGCACTAGGGTCAACCAATCCTGAAATATAAGCTGAGACATTTGGCTAAGCCCAAAAAATTTACGTTGTAAAAAACGTATTGTACCGAGGGCAAAATTACTGACTTTTAATCTGTTGCTTCCTTCCTTTCATCATCTTGCACCCTCATAGAAACCAGAGACCAAACTTTTGTTCAGTATTAGGTTTAACCATTTCTGAAACATAAGCTGAAAACTTTGTCTAAAACTGTGAAAAATAGGAAAAGTTCCCCAAATTCGACTTAGTGATCAATATCAGTGCAGTGCAGTGCAGAACATTTCTGTAGTTTCATTGAAATTTGATCAACTATATTTAAATAATAATGTAAATAATGTGACCATTAGTATTTGGACCATTGCAAGCAATTAAATACATTTTGGCTCACTGGCTACAATATAAAACTGGTGTTTCTCATTGAATTGAGGTTTTAGAACTACACAAATTGCTAAATGCTCATGCTATATATATATATATATATCAATGTTTCACCAAAGGAGGCAGATGGCTAAGAGATTATGAATTATAATATATAGTGTTCCACAATCAACCCAATACACATATAACTGAATCTTAATTCTGCTAGAGCTTCTGCCAATGGTAAGCCTTATCACACTACGCTGAAATCATAGCATATTTATTTCAACACAACAATACAAGAAAGCTGTTGATTTTTTTTAATACTTTGACTGAAGCTGTTGCTACCACAGGTAGCAACAGAGGGATCTAATCTGTCACTCAATATCTGAGATCATAATCAAATACGTCACATGTTAACTGATGTCACAATCATAATGGCATAACTTTGTCACAAAATCTTAAGTCTGTCACAAAATTGCATATCTTTGATGAACAAATTTGATGAATAAACATTTGGTTGAATATTTTGAAACTAATTTGACTGGGAGTTGTTGCTCCTCGCCAGTCAAATTAGTTTCAAAATATTCAACAGCTTAGCAAAGTTGGCAGAGCTTAGCTAGAAATGGGAGGGGCATAGACAGAAATAGATCACGCTGTTGATTCCAGACAAATTAATGTTTAAAAATTCAACTGAATATTTCTCACATTGAAAAGAATGGATCTTTCCAAGTTTATCCATCCAGCATATGATGTCATAATCAACTACGCGACGTGTAGGATGACATCATAACCATGACATCATGAATGATTAAAAATAGTCCGTCTTTAGCGCTTAATCATATGAGGCGTTGTACAAATTGTATGTCTTTACCATTTAATAAGCATTCGTTTTAATATTTTGAAATTAATTTGACTGGGTGCCGTTGCTGCCTAGACATGGAGTTCAGGGATCGATTGATCCCAAAATGAGTGAGGTGTGGGCGGAGCTTAGCGAGAGATGGGTGGGGCATAGCTAAAACTGTAAAGGTCAATTACTTACATTAGAATTAGAATCTGTAAGGCACTAAATTGAAGGGTTAAAAGATTTCAGGAAATTCAACATCAAGATAAATATGCAACCCACTTACCTGTCCAGTATGTGGTCACATGTTAACCTTGTTCTTCTCTTAGCTGCTTTGGATGAGATGGAATAACTAGATTGTTCAGATTCCGCACTGCTAAACAAGCACGCAGAATTATATAGTTCTGAAATATGTCCTGCTGCCTCATTGACATTCAGCTGTGGTGAAGCACCGATGCTACTGCCACTGTAACTTTCAGAAGAACCATTACTTAAAGATGAGCAAGGCAATAGACAAGGAGACATCAATTCTACCTGGACGTGACAGTTATTATAAATGTGATACTGACTCGGTGTAAAGCCTCCACGACCTGAATCATGATTGTCATACAAATTACTTTTTGTATTTTCAGCTTGATGTATAGACGTGTGAGCATGAACATTTTGACATAGCAGTGGTGAAGCATGTGTATTATAGCTGGTACCCTGAAATACTGTTCTATTTCTCAATGAGTGTAAACAATGAGCAGAATTTGATTTATTATCTGAATTGCCTACAAGATAAGGTGTTGATGTTTCAGTATTAGTAAATCTTGGATATGTTTTCATATGGCAGCTCTGAGCATCTGTCCGATCGATCGATGGGTCAAATTTATATTTATGACCTGCAGCACCGGAATTAGCATTCACCATTCTGTCCAGGCCCAAAGACATGTTTATCAAACAGCTCTGTATATTATGATTGTCAGAATCGTGACTAGAGTATCTGTTTTGTTCCTCTGCTGGACTATTAGATAGACTTTCTATACGAGAAATGCAAAGATCACTATGATAAGATTTATCAGCCAGCGCTGTAAAGTTTTGTTTTTTCGATTCACTAGATACAGTCTGTTGTTGACAAGGCGTGCTAGTCTCGATGGACAGCCATTCTGTTGATGTTTGTTTGACTGGTTTAAGGACAGCCATAGTTGCCTCAACTACTGGTGATTCTGCTATAATCAGGCTATACTCTTCGATCTCACTAAAGTTTGCCATCGATATCTTTTCCTTTCTGCTTTTAACTGTATCCCGATTTTCATTTAGTTTCGCTTTTGACAATGGTCTTAACCAATGAGGTTTTTTCTTACCACCATCTACTAAATAATTTTCATTGTAATTTTGATGAGTGCGATCACGTAGAGCTGTACGACTACCTCTTGTCTTCTTCGGCCTTTGCTGCCTGGATACAAAGATTTCATCACTACCAGTACTAGAATTTTTCTGCAAAAAGAAACACATTTATTAAAGGTGCATATTCACACCAGAATACTTGAAAATAAAACTGATAAAATTATGTGGCTAGATGTATTGAAACGAAATAAATGTTAACATATGATGATTTCATTCCGTATAAATTAATATAATTTTTTTAGTTGTGAAATTGAATTAGAGGCAGAATTTCACAAATCTAAAAATTATATTAATTTATATGGAATTATATGGAACAGTTTAATGAGCAAGATGTTTTAAGAAAATAACAAAATTTCAACAAAAAGTCATAACCTAGTCAAACATGGATGATCATGGTCAACCTTGAAATATGACGTGTGTGACTATGGTAAATATTGACCATTGTACAAATTTCTGACTGTTTTGTCCATGGGAAAAATTATTTGACCATGGTTGACATAATATAATAAGGGAGGTAACTGTTTAATTATAAATTTGTGCCGTTTTGTAATTAAAGAGTTTTCATTATACTATTATGCGTAGATTATGTAATCATCATTAAAAGACATTTGAACAGTAAATGGCATGTGTCCATAGAGACATAAGAATAAACACTGAATTTTTGTATAAATTTTGTCTCTTCTAGAAATTCCAATGTAGGCCAACCATGCCACCATTTTCATAGTCTTTTATATACAGAGATTGATCAATATTTATAAATATCTTCATGACTATTACCGCTCATGCTTACAATGCTGTAGGCTCTACAGCCTGGCACACGTTTTCACTTTGTTTCAAAAGTGGACCTGAATTACAGACTAACAGTTTGATGGAAACGTGTAGGCATACAACATGCTCTGGCCACTAAATATTTATTTAAATATGAAATATACCTTGGTTGACCATGGTTTTAGCTACCATGGTAAACCATTTTCTACCATGGTAGATGGAGGACATGGTAGACAATAGGCGGTGTCAGCCATGGTCTATAGACCATGATAAAATACTGTGGTGACAATTACCATTTACTGTGAAATTCTGTTCTACCATGACAGCCCCTGGTCTCACAACCACGGTAGACCATGTTTTTTTCATGGTAGGCCATGGTCATATCGTGTTCATTTCACAGGGGCATTGTTACAAGAGAACTGTTCAGGTACATCATAACAAGTCATCATTCAGAAACTGATTTTCTTCCTCAGACGGGTCCAATCAACCTATCAAGTTTCAGTGATCCGATAAACGGTAGTGGAGTTATCATCCGGAAACCAATTTTCAGGATGGAAATCAGTGTCTGGTGGCCATCTTGGATTTCATACAATCATCGATTTCCAACAGTTTTGTCCCCAAACCTAGTCCAATCAACCTAGTGATCTGACAAATGGCAGCAGAGGTATCATCTGAAAGCTAGTTTTCACGATGGCCCGAATGGCTGTCGATCATCTTGGATTTCGAATCATCATCGATTTTAAAATGTTTCTTCCCCAGACAAATGGTAGCAGAGTTATCATCCGAAACCAAATTTTCAAGCTGCCAACTGGTGCCTGGAGGGCATCTTGTATTACGGACCATCGTCAATTTCGATCAGTTTCTTGCCCAGACCGAGTCCAATCAATCTATGACCCTATGAAGTTTCAAAGGGATCTGATAAATGGTTGTCAAAATATTCTCTGGAAACCACTTTGCTGCTTGCCCAGATGGCGCCATCACATAATAGCCCAACAAATCTTTGCCATGGTTTAAATATACTTTCTGTACTTAGCAGAAATCTAAAGGGGGTTACCAATCAGCGTGATTGATACCAATAGGGTCCATCGTGTGTAACTGATGGATCCAGTAAGATTCTCGGTCCTTGCGGAAGGGTGTGTTTCTCTTACATTCAGGATCGTGTGGTACACCCTCTATTATGCGATACTGGATACATGTGTGATTGTGTCCCGAGAGATTAAAATGTTTTGCGACTGGTGTGTCTTTATTTTTTTCTGTCCCCGAGATGTTCCTTTATGCGTATCCGGAATTCTCGGGTTTCTCCGACATCTGTTTTTTTGCATCTAGAACAGGTAAGTTGCGAGTGTTACAATAAGTCTGCATTTTGCATCAGTATTTAAGATGCCTGTGTGTACTGCTGAAGATGGGACGTTTGTCCTGGTTCTTGCAGAATGGGCAGTTGGTTTTTGTGCAGGGTTCTACTTTATTAGGGATTGTGTGTCCCTGTTGGCCCCTGATGTTGGGGTAAGTAAAATCTGCTCTAACGAGTTTCTCTCTGAAAGTGGGGAGGTAGAGCGCTGGCACGCCGGCTTGCGTGTAGCACTTCTTACACACAAGCCGGCGCTCTACCTCCGCTACAATGATGATATCTTCATCATCTGGATAGAGGGCCGCACAAACTTAGATGAATTCATCACACTGTAACAGCGACATCAAATTCATGGCTGAAATTTCCACGAAGAAACTTAGTTTTCTGGACACGCTTGTCTACATCAAAGATGACCATCATCTGGGTTTTGATTTATACACAAAACCGACAAATACACATGGATACCTACACTACATCCCCGCACACCCGGAAAGCACCAAAAAAGGTATGGACTATGGCCAGTTCCTCAGACTCAGACGCATCTGTAGCGAGGACAGCAACTATTCCAGTGATAAATTTTCAAAACAATCTTCTAGCTATTATCATGCAAATAGACATTTCTCAAGACTGTGGCAGAGGCCATTTGTCCAGCTTGAGCTTAAAAGGGTTAAGTTGATACAAGAGGGAGTTTTAAAGTAAGACATTTAATCAAATAAACTGAAACCATTTATTCACAAATGTATTGTCTTGTTTGGGGAACATTTCTTATCAAAACAATGTGTTGCATGCAATTAGTCACTGCTTTAGTTACAGCTCTCTTAGGTGAGGAGACATGTCCGTGACAAGAATAATAGTTTAATATCACTTTTTATTGGACTAATGAAGGCTGCTAGTTCGATTTTAAGAAACATTTAATCAAAATTATTGCTGCCTATGCCTGCAACACACTTCAGTCCAATTGTCAAGAATTGGGACTTGATAAAGTTTTAAGAATAATTTGACTGAAAATTATTGAGGCATTAATTTTCATTCAAATTGTTCAGCGCAAAAGACAAATAGCAGCAGGACTTTCAAGAGACAATTCCAAAGTGAATATATGCAAAGGCTGATGATTAGGGATAGACCCTCACCCCTCTCTGGCATGTTACCACTTGAGTCCTCACAGCCATGTTTGCCTCATTTGGAGGAATCCCATCTGTCTCTCATAGAGCTGACATCATAATCAATTATATCACTAGGTATCAAACGTCATAATCAGAATGACGTATGAATATATGAAGCTCCGTCAAAGTCGAAGTCTGTCACTATATAGTGTACGAATTGTATATCTTTGATAAATTTATGATGCAATAAATATTCTGTTTAATATTTTGAAACTAAACTGAATATAGATTCTGGGAATTCAGGTTTCAAGGTTTCAAATCGATTGATGTATAAGTGAGCTTGGCATAGATAGATATGGATTGAAGGAAATTTAAATTTCCCTTTCTCCGAGATCTAACAATACTCACCATTCTGTTACTTCTGATATACAGCTGACCCTGACAGCTGGCTCTAGGACTATAGACTTAGAAAGCTTTACCGACTCCTTGGAACCGGGTACTCGGCTCCCAACTGCCGAGTACCCGTCTACCATAGAGCTCATATTGTTTGCATAGCCACTAACCAAGAGAAATCCATGGCTTGCCTCCGTGGGGCTGGGAGGCTGGGTCCGTAACAGAATGGTGAGTATTGTTAGATCTCGGAGAATGCAGGAAATTTCAATTTCCCTTTCTCCGAGATCTAACAATACTCACCATTCTGTTACTTTCTGATACACAGCTGGCCCTGACAGCTGGCTCTAGGACTATAGACTTAGAAAGCTTTACCGACTCCTTGGAACCGAGTACTCGGCTCCCAACTGCAGAGTACCCGTCTACCATAGAGCTCATATTGTTTGCATAGCCACCAAACGAGAAATCCATGGCTTGCCTCCGTGGGGCTGGGAGGCTGGGTCCGTAACAGAATGGTGAGTATTGTTAGATCTCGGAGAAAGGGAAATTGAAATTTCCTGCATTCTCCTTCGATCAATACTCACCATTCTGTTACTTTCTGATATACACCAGATTTGTTCAGTAACCTGGTGAGAAGGGGCAAGCCATAAATGCTACTTTTGCCCCTTGGAGAAAGATTTAGACTTAACAACTTGACTAACGGAGACCTAAAAGGACCATCAAGTTATCGGAACCGAATCACATTCGCATCACTGCCCCCCCCCCCCTTTTTCTCCTAAGAAAAGGGAGAGAACTCACGAACATGTATCTCGCCTGAAACACAAATATGCCAAGAGGGTTAACTTCTCTTTGCATATATTAGCCTGGGAATGAGCATGAATATATAAGATGAATGATCATGATATATAGACATAATACAGAACACTCTCAATCGTGAATTACCTCATGATATTTGGAATTCAGACCTGGAGCCTCCAACCATTCACTTGTCCGGCCTCAGTGACACAACTGGTTGATATCCTCTCGCTCGACCAAGCCTGCTTCTAAATCCTCTCTTACAAATGCCAAAAAAGGAAGAAGAGCAGTGCGGTCATATAGCTATCGTCTCAAAACAGCTAAAGCGAGTGGAATGGCCAAGTCTGACACATCCCTCATATAGTAATCCGTGAAAGAGGACTCACAGTGCCCTTGTGCGACAGCCATGATGTCCTTAAACGGAACACCATTGTCAAGGGCGGAAGAGGCGGCTATTCCTCTAACAACGTGCCCTTGCGCCTTGCACTTGGTGCCCAGTCATAATCTCACGGGTAATCTGAATGCATTCGACTACCCAACGAGAGATAGAATCCATGGATGCGGCGCCATATGGCTCCATAAGGCAGATCCACAGATGTCTACCATTCGACCGTAACGAGTCTGTCCGTTTTGTACTTAGTCAAAGCACGGACTGGGCACCAGACACTGGCATCACGATCTAACCTACGTAGTTTCGGTATAACGATCGGTTTGCCGGGATATCTCAAAGACCGAGATCCTTGACATAAACTCTGCTCTTGGCAGTAGACGCAGACCCTCTCTGGAGACAATAATCGGTCCCTCTCCGCTGAAAGCGCATGGATCACACTGCGCCTTCTAGCTGAGGAAGCTGCCAATAGAAAGACCGCCTTTAGAGTCAAATGCTTTAGACTAGCCGAACACAATGGTTCGAAAGGGTGCTTGGCCAGTACATTAAGCACTAAAGATAGACTCCAGGCTCCAGGCTGGAATGACTACCGGTTGTCTCGGTCGGAGATTGCTCATTCCCTTCACCATCACACTCAACTGGGCCATCTGGACTATCCCTGTTGGCTAGACAAGGGATAACTGAAGCCAAAGCTGACTAGTATCCAGCAATTGTGACAGGAGCTAGTCCTGAAAAGAACAGCTCACAGAGAAAGTCTGCTATTTGCTGAATAGTGGAATGAAAGGTAACAATACCCCTTTCCTCACACCAGTCTGCAAATCCGTTAACCGTGTCGTTGTATGACTCGAAGGTTGGCCTCCTTCTCGCAGCCGCGATGAAATCAGCAGCCTGTCGAGAAAAGCCTCCCGACGTGGAATGTCGTTTGACAACAACCACGCAGTCAATAACATTTCGGGACGCTCGTGTAGGAAGCGTCCCTTGGTCTGGGAGATTATGTTCGGAATCTCGGGCAACTGCACTGGATTTTCTACCAGCAGATCTAGCAGATCCGTGAACCACGGCCTGCTTGGCCAATACGGCGCTATTAGCAGGACCAGACACGGTTCCTCCCTGATCTTCACCAATACCTTCGGCAGAAGGACAGTGGGTGGGTACGCGTAAGCGTGCATCCCTCTCCAGCTTATCGCCAGAGCGTCTGTATCGACGGCATTTGGATCTGGAATCGACAAGACATAAGTCATGACTTGAGCATTTCCCCTTGTGGCGAACAAGTCCACGTTGGGTTTGCCCCTATGCTCGAAGATCCTTCTTAGAACTGGAGGGTTGAGGGACCATTCTGTTGGCAGAATTCTCTGTCTGCGAGACAAAGCAACCGCCAGAATGTTCAATCGGCCAGGAAAGTGAGCTGCTTTCAAAACAACCGAGTAATTCCTGCACCATTGAATCAAGTGCCACACTTTGATACACAGTGTGGGTGACCTGGTCCCCCTTGGCGATTTATGTATGATACTACCGTCGAATTGTCCGATCGTATCAATATCACCTTGCCCCTGATCATCGGAAGAAACTCTTCCAACGCCAGTTCCACTGCCATCATTTCCAACAGATTGATATGCAGCTGACTCTCCAGGAGAGTCCATGTGCCCGAGACCTGGTGTTCTCCCAGGCAGGCCCCCCACCCCTCCAGCTATGCATCCGTGTACACGGACAGCTGGGGGTGGGGTAGGTGCAGCGAAACCCCTACTAGGAGATTCTGACACTGTTTCCACCATACAAGATGCGATATTATCGGCTCAAAAACTGGCACCAGTTTTGACAGGGGTTCTGTTCTGTTTCCACAGAGACATCAGATACAACTGGATAGGTCTTCGCATTAGAGCAGCGTACGGGATCACTCGCTCCATGGAGACCATCATCTGAAGAAACCGCCTCGCCTGAATGTGGTTTCCCACTCGAAAACTCTTGAGGATGGCTAACAGACACCACTCTGGGCTCTGACGGGTAAACCCTGCCCTCCTCGAGATCGAATCGCATCCCCAAATAAACGAAATGGTGAGTGGTTGTCAACTCGGATTTCTCCTTGTTGACTATCCAGCCTAGATCTGAAAGTAACTTCAGAGTCAGAGCAGTATCCACGTTCAACCTGGCTGCAGAGTCTGCTTTGAGCAGCCAGTCGTCTATGTAGGTGTGTAGCGCCACGTTCTCTTCTCTGAGAAACGCTGTCACCGCAAGGACCACTCTTGTGAAACCCCTCGGAGCTGTCGACAGGCCAAACGGGAGAACAGTAAACTCCCATACTTGATTCTGAAACGCAAATCTCAGAAACCTATGCCAACTCCGGTTCATAGGAATGTGGAAATATGCATCTTTCAGATCGATCGACACACACCGCATTCCTTTCCTCAATCCCGCCATTACCGACCTCAGCGTTTCCATCTGGAACCGAGGCGTATGGATAAACCAATTTAATGGCCTGAGATTGAGTATGGGTCTCCATCCCCCTGTGCTCTTGGGGACAATCCTGCCATTACCGACCTCGGTTTTTCCATCCCCCCCACCCCCCTGCTCTTGGGGACAAGGAACATATTTGAATAGAAGCCCGGAGTGTTTTGGTTCGCTGGGTTTATTGCTCCCTTCAGAAGCAAACCCGACACTTCGTTTTGAACGGCTTCTAACTTGTCTGGGTCCCGTGGTACGGGTGTCCAGACAGGTGCCAAAGACAGATTATGCGGTGGAAAGTCCCACCACTCCGGCATGTACCCCTGGGATAACCATCCCGGGACCAGACTGTCTGACGTCACACCTCGCCGGCCTCGACGAAACGCATGAGCCTTCCACCCACCATAGACGCCTCGACGTCTAACGGGGTTGTCCGGCTCGCAGTCCGCTCCCCCACCCCCTTTCTTAACGAGAGAGCCCCATTTCCGTCTTGGCTCGGCAGGTATAACTGGCACCGCTGTTCCTGTCGCACAGGTGCGGTCCAGGCGGATATGAAGGGTACTCTCGTACCCTCAGGTACGATCCGATCCCTTCTTTCCGCCCTTGGAGGACTTACCCCTACCCCTCCCCCTGCCCTTCCCGCCTCTAGGGCGATCATGAGCAACAATGGGGAAGGTAGGGGCCTCCACAACCTTCCTGGCTTTCTTAGCCGGCGGCGGCTGATAAAATCCAGACGAAGCAGATGTCACAGTAGGCTTAGCTTTCGCCTTGCCTTCCTGCTTCTTCTGCGTCTTCGAAAGTTGGACAGCTAACGGTTTCCCTACAGCCCCTAGAGCGTGCGTTTGCCGCACTCGCTCCAGCTGTAGGCTTACCGCCAACCGATTCTGCGCAATGCTGGCAGTGTCCTCTAGGATGGCCCGCGCCTGGCCACCGAAGATGCTAGGCCCTGTCAGGGGTGTCCCAAGAAGACGCTCCCTGACTGCCGTAGCCAGATGCATATGGTCAAGAGCCATTTGCCTCCTGGACTTTGTCACACGCACCTGCACCCTTGCCAGTGCGTCCATAGACAGCACCAAGCCGTCATTGACGCACGAAAGCGCCACAGGTGGCACAGGGTGGCCTGCCCCCGCTTCAGCCCACACCGACTGAAGAAGGCGATATGAATGGTTGACAGCACTCATAGCTGCCCTCACACCCTCATCGCATAGGGACAGGACTTCATCCTGGTGTGCCTGGGACTTGTCCACAAGTGCCGGCCCGGGGCCACCCGCTCCAGCACTCTGAACACCCAGTACCCAGCGGTCATTCTCGGTGACCGACGGGACAACACCATACCTGTCGTATTACCCCCCGTGGAATACGACCCCTCGCCCGCACCTCCATGGAGGCCGCAAGAAGCTGGCCCTTGTTCATGCGTTGTTTGCTATACATAGTATCAAGCAACACCATACACCATGGATCCAGTCCAACAGACTGGATCAGGGCTGCGGGCAGGGTTGGCAAGTTTTGGACACTAGTGGTTTAAACCGCGGTTTAAGCCATGGTTTAAACCGTCCGCCCAAAATAGGTTTTGGACACCTTAAATTGTCCAAAACTGTCCAAAACCTAAAATATTGGTATAAAAATGTTTTTCTGAAATGTAATTTTCTTAAAACAACTATATAGCATTTAGACACATACAGGTACATATTGATGGATGGTTATCTACATGTATTTTTGGATACTTTATTGCTATATAATAATAATAATAATAATAATAATAATAATAATAATAATAATAATAATAATAATAATAATAATAATCTAAAAGGACACATGATTTCAATAAATTAGGAGTCTTATTTGCTTCTTTCTATAATCCATGGGTTAATTTTTTTCAACTTTTGTTTGTCTTAAATGTTTTAACTCTGTATATTTCGACCAGTTGTGTTAAACCCACAGAAACCCTATTTAATCAATAATGTAAACATATTAGACTACCTATGTACAGCTAGATGTTTATATTATTGAGAACTGTCTCTGTGTCTAAATCTATTTCTTGCAAAATGTTCATGGCCTATGGAAGAATCTTAAACTCATAGAGAAAATATAGTCTGCTAAGATGTTGTTTCAACAATTAACTGATGACCCTTGCTCTCTAAGGCTATTTTAGAATGCACTTCTCAGTACACACATTAGCTATGTTTACATAAGATCTTATGCAGATTTGGGATTAAGGCATTAAGCTGATAGAATATAAATTAGATTCTTCATGTTTTCATCTATCCTCAGTTAATGCTAGATATCAATTAGACAATTAGTAAAAAGATATCCTTGTGCTACGTTAATCTTTGAATTCTTCTGTTGTCCTGAATATTTATGTGTTGATGGTATTTGAAATAGTTAATATGTATTTCAAAGGTGGTAGGCCTAAGGATCCAATTTGGAAGCACTTTTTGGAAGTTAAGATTAATGGCAAACAAATGGCTAAGTGTAGAGAGTGTGAGTACACAGTTGTCAACAAGGTAGCAAGGATGAAAATACACTATGAGAAGCATGAGAAGTCTACTAAAAGTCCTGTTGAACATGGCTGATACAGACAGTGCAGACACACATATCAGCAAAGACATCAAGATTTTGAAGGTAAATAAAATTAATGCTTAACCCCTTGCCCTCTAATGTCAATAATTAAAAATTTTATATTTTATTGTGACTATACCAAGGAAAGTGGTTTTAATTTTTAAACAATTTTGTTGGGCGATGACAAATTTGTTGAAAATAAAAAAACAGTTTATCTTTTAATTTTATTTGAAAAATGTTTTTTGTTGACATTGGAGTGCTAGGAGTCCAATATATCTATTACATGCCTTAACCCTTTCACCGATGAATTCCTCAGCTATCATTTTCAAGGACACTATGCGGGAAAACTGCAGAATATTTTGAAACTAATTTGACTGGAAAACAAATTTACTCGTGAAATGACTGCCGCTTTTACTAAGCCAGTCATTTCAGTGAAAATTTTTCAAAAATTTGTGCTAAGTTGTGTTTAAAAGTCATAATGTACAATGTAGGTAAGGTTACTATTCACTGTAATTGTCTTGGCCGCATAGGGGTTATCACCAGGATGTCTCACCTTTAGTTCAGATACCTGAGTTAATTATTCTCTTTGCCATGCTAGTAATAGAGCCAGGTCTGATAATCTCTGATAACCACAATCACATGCTGAGCCTCTTTACAATTCAATGGTATAGGTGTGATAATTGGCCTGTGAGGGCGCTGGCTTAAGATTAGAAATAACACACAATGATCTGCTTAACCCTATACTTTCTGCAACCCAGGGTTTTCAGAAATACTCTTGCCTGAATACCTTTACTACAGTAATATTATGAAAACAATTTGCCATAGCACACTAACACCCTTCAGATAGACTGATGCAAACAGTCAAACTAATATTCAGCAAGTCCCAAAGTTTTGAAAATAAATAAAAACATGCATTTATTTGACAGAAGGGTGGTCTATCTTTAACCCTATCCATTCCAAATTTTAAATGTATTGAATTATGACATAAAATTAATTACTTTTGAAAATTCAACATAGGAAGGACTGATTTTGTTGCAATGCCAGTCATTTCAATGTAAATTTTTAAAAAGATTATCATATCTTGTCCCCAAATGGCTTGGACCAGGTAGGGTGTATATCTACATTTGGCTTATATAGCACATGTAATATCCCTTTTCTTTGTTTCAGCTGGACAAACCATCAGCTGCACCATGCACAAAGCGACTAAGAGAAGAATTGCCATCACAATCAGCACCACCCTCACCAACCTGTCCAGTTCAATTCTCAATTCAACCCGATCTGAGCCGACATTGTATCACTACCACCTCAGCGATGACACTCTGCTAGAACCACACAAGAAAACTCTGTTAGCACGTTTCAGCAAGGCAATCCTGCCAGAGCATCTTGTCGCATACACATTACATCCAAAGTTTCAGGGCGAGATGCTGGTAGCAAAACAGTTTGAAGAAGTGAACAATTGGATAATAGCTAAGAACCCTAGCTTTATAGCAACATTTATTGCATACCAGGCTAAAAGCAGCCCATTTCCTGCATCATATTTCTGTGATGCTGCAGTTCAAGTGCCTTCAGTGACATGGTGGAAGGCCTTGAAAACACTAGGTGTGCCAGGTGATTTTATTGATATGCCTATTCAGATGCTTGAAGCACCAGCATCATCAGCATCGATTGAGAGAATTTTTAGCAATTTTAGCTATATCCACACTAAAATCCGTAATATGCTTGAAGTAGAGAAAGCGTCAAAGCTAGTGTTTTGCTACAGGATGTTGAGAGGGCTGTCTGATTTGGACTACTAATTAAACCTAATTAAGCCTTTTAAGTTTTAATTGTATGTATTTGATAAAAATGTAATAATAACTCATATAATAAATGGATTTGTTTAATATAGTGCTTTTGATGCAATCTCTGATTTCTTGTTATTTTTTAATAGGATTATGATGCATAAGAGTATGGTGATATGTCCAACATAGCTTTGGACAGTTTTGGACAATTTTGGACAGTTTTGGACTGGTTTAAACCATTTAAGACAGGTTTTAGACAGGTTTTGGACAATGTCTGCTCAAAGTTAGTTTTGGACTGTCCAAAACCCAACCCTGGCTGCGGGCAAGATCCCCGTCCTAATCGATGCACCGATGGACGGGGTACATCCTCCTCGGCAGTGGTCGGAAGCACAGACGGGTCCACCCTGGCTAGCCAAGCCAGAGCCTCAGACCAATCCGTCTCCGAGGAGGACACTCCCGTGAACACGTCACCCGTTGACATGTTCATGGCCATACCAGCAACGGCCTCCCGGCTAGGAGCCATTGCTGATATGCCAGGAACTCCGGCACCGTACGGTTCCGCCGCCACCCCATGGAACACACCAGTCCATGGAGTAGGCCTGCACGGAAAACCGTGCGGACCCATAGCGGTTGAGGAACCGTGGCCAAACACGGGCGCCAACGGCACCCCATGTCTGATCGCCGGACCAGGCGAGATAGGCGAGTACCATGCCTGGCCGGCCACACCCGTCACTGTGGTGGTTGGCAGCAAACCAACCATCACGGAGCCGCTGCCCTGGCTTGCGCCAGGCCAGACAGCTGGAGGTCGGGTTCCATCAAGAAAGAATCGACCCCCATGCTCTCCACCCGCGGCCTCACAGGCCGCAGCACCCTCTCCTCCTCGGCCTCCTCATCTTCAGACCCCTAAGAGTCGTCACTAGACAAGGGAAACCGTGGAGCCGTCCTAGCGGACGGCTCCCATGCCTAACGGACCGGCCAACGCTACTGGACCACCCGGAGGTGGCCGCAGAGAGACAGAACCCATCAGGCCGGAGCCCGACGGGACTGCCAGGGGACCGTACGAAATGTACATGGGGAGAGACTGCCCTACAACTTTTGGCAGCAGGGACGACACCAGCGTGGGCAGAACGCTATGCAAGACACCTTGCCTAGCCGGACCAAACCACGCCGGCGGTGCCATCTCCACCACCTCCGGTTGCAGACGTGGAACGCCCCCACGGGCCGAAACGGACGCTCCACGATTTACTTTCGGACCGCCTGACCCCGCGTCAGACCCTGCCAAGTCCTGCTGGCATGGAACTTAAGCATCATATCGACCGACCACACAGCGCAAACGTTACACCTACTGTCAAGACTACACTTAGTACAGTGGAAACAGACATGGTCCTTGTATAGAACCCGTATGATATGTGGCACTCGACACATGATGGCGGGGATGGCTTGGCCTATAAACCAAACCTACAATAAGCCAGCGGAACGAAACAAAATTGGAAGGCAGACAATTAATTTTCAAATAATTTGACCATAAATTAACTGCAAACCCTCCCGCACCCCACCCCGCAACGTTACAACAAAGATCGCATTGACTATAATGACAAGAACGAAGCGGGCATAAATACACCCATAATTGATCCTCCAGGATGTATAACGGAACCAGGAATCATATCGCATAGCATTCGGGGTATATTTACCAATTAATATAAATTATACTCTTAACGAAAGCCAAAACGATACGTGAAGAAACAACAAAATGTAAACAACCTGCTGTAGCACACGGTAAAACCGCAGACCACGCATCTCTCAAGAATTTTGACACCACCGATCATTGCAAACCGATCGTGATCACACATAAACTTGACCATTCCAAAGTTTTCTGGCACCATTTTTAGTACGCAGCACCCAGAACAAGATGCGCGAATTAATGAAAAATTTTCTTCACATAAACATCCGAGCATCACGGGTGTGACGTCACCCGCTCGGACCCTACAGAGAACGACGTCAGCCGATATTCGTGTTAGAAATACCGTAGCAAACACCTATTTTCATATCTGCCGATGGCCTGTTGGGGTTTAAAGAAGGCGATCGTCTGGCATATCTCATTGTTAGCACACGTCCCAGATTCTATGGGGTCAGAAATTGGAACATGCGGCACAACGAAATTTAGAGACCTAAGTCTTTTAACTATGGATAATAAGGAATTATACAACCTGGTTATCATCAGCGGTATTCTCCATTTTATCCAGTTATATCCTTTCACGAACGCACAAACTATCAAATCACAGATAAAAGACTTAGATTTCTTTTAAAAAAACTTTAAATCTCTCCCTGCAAAAAGCGTGGACAGCTCTTGTTGCTATGCAAACAAGAATGAGCTCTATGGTAGACGGGCACTCGGCAGTTGGGAGCCGAGTACCCGGTTCCAAGGAGTCGGTAAAGCTGTCTAAGTCTATAGTCCTAGAGCCAGCTGTCAGGGCCAGCTGTGTATCAGAAAGTAACAGAATGGTGAGTATTGATCGAAGGAGAAAGGGAAATTTAAATTTCCTTCATTCTCCTTCGATCAATACTCACCATTCTGTTAATTCTGATATACACCAGATTTGGTCAGTAACCTGGTGGGAAGGGGCAAGCCATAAATGCTACTTTTTCCCCTTGGAGAAAGAGTTAGACTTAAAAATCTTGACCAACGGAGACCTAAAAACGACCGTCAAGTTAACGGAACCGAATCACATTCGTATCACTGCCCCCCCCCCCTTTTTTCTCCTAAGAAAAGGGAGAGAACTCACGAACATGCATCTCGCCTGAAAACACAAATATGCCAAGAGGGTTAACTGCTCTTTGCATATATTAGCCTGGGAATGAGCATGAATATATAAGATGAATAATCATGATATATAGACATAATACAAAACACTCTCAATCCTGAATTACCTCATGATATTTATATTTCAGACCTGGAGCCTCCAACCATTCACTTGTCCGGCCATCAGTGACACAATCTGGTTGATATCCTCTCGCTCGACCATGTCTGCTTCTTAATTCTTTCTTACAAATGCCAAAAAAGGAAGAAAAGCAGTCTGGTCATATAGCTATCGTCTCAAAACAGCTAAAGCGAGTGGAATGGCGAAGTCTGACACATCCCTCATATAGTAATCCGTGAAAGAGGACTCACAGTGCCATTGTGCAACAGCCATGATGTCCTTAAACGGAACACCATTGTAAAAGGGCGGAAGAGGCGGCTATTCCTCTAACATCGTGGCCTTGCGCATTGCACTTGGTGCCCAGTCATAATCTCACGGGTAGTCTGATTGCATTCGACTACCCAACGAGAGATAGAATCCACGGATGCGGCGCCATATGGATCCTTAGGGCAGATCCACAGATGTCTATCATTCGACCGTAACGAGTCTGTTCGTTTTGTACTTAGCCAAAGCACGGACTGGGCACCAGACACTGGCATCACGATCAAACCTACTTAGTTTCGGTATAACGATCGGTTTCCCGGGATATCTCAAAGATTGAATCTTTGACATAAACTCTGCGCGGAATGTTCGGAATCTCGGGTAACTGCACTGGATTTTCCACCTGCAGACCTCGAAGATCCGTGAACCACGCCCTGCTGGGCCAAATGGCGCTATAGCAGGACCAGGCACAGTTCCTCCCCGATCTTCACCAATATCTTCGTAGAATGGTGGGTGGGTACGCGTAAGCGTGTATCCCTCTCCAGCCTAACGCCAGAGCGTCTGTATCGACGGCCTTAGGAACTGTATCGGCGAGACACAAGTCATGATTTGAGCATTTTCCCCTGTGGCGAACAAGTCCACGTTGGGTTTGCCCCAATGCTTGAAGATCCTGTGAAGAACTGGAGGGTTGAGAGACCATTCTGTTGGCAGAATTCTCTGTCTGCGAGACAAAGCATCCGCCAGAATGTTCAATCGCCCAGGAATATGAGCTGCTTTAAAAACAACCGAGTAATTCCTGCACCATTGAATCAAGTGCCACACTTAGATACATAGTGTGGGTGACTTGGTCTCGTCTTGGCGATTTCTGTATGATACTACTGTCGAGTTGTCCGACCATATCAATATCGCCTTGCCCCTGACTTTTGGAAGAAACAGTTTCCAATGCCAGTTCCACTGCCATCATATCCAACAGATTGATATGCAGCTGGCTCTCTTGAAGAGTCCATGTGCCCAAGACCTGGTGTTCTCCCAGGCAGGCACCCCATCCCTCCAGCGATGCATCCGTGTACACGGACAGCTGGGGGTGGGGTAGGTGCAGTGAAAACTCCTACTAGGGAGATTCTGACGCTTTTTTCCACCATACAAGATGCGACATTATTGGCTCCAAAACTGGCACCAGTTTTGACAGGGGTTCTATTCTCTGTTTCCACAGAGACATCAGATACAACTGGATAGGTCTTCGCATCCGAGCAGTGTACGGGTATACCTGCTACATGGAGACCATCATGCCCAGCATCTGAAGAAACCGCCTCGCCTGAATGTGGTTTCCCAATCGAAACTCTTGAGGATGGCTAACAGAGACACCACTCTGGGCTCTGATGGGTAAAAAACCCTGCCCTCCTCGAGATCAAATCGCATCCTTAAATAAACGAAATGTTGAGTGGTGTGTCAACTCAGATTTCTCCTTGTATACTATCTAGCCTAGATCTGAAAGCAACTTCAGAGCCAGAGCAGTATCCACCTCTAACCCGGCTGATGATCAGCCAATCATCTATGTAGGTGTGAAGCGCCACGTTCTCTTTTCTGAGAAACGCTGTCACCACAAGGACCACTCTGGTGAAAACCCCTTTGAACTGTCGACAGGCCGAATGGGAGGATTTAAACTCCCATACTAGATTCTGAAACGCAACTCTCAGAAACCTGTGACAACTCCCGTTCATAGGAATGTGGGAACATGCATCTCTCAGATCGATCGATACACACCACACCCCCTTCCTCAATCCTGCCATTACCGACCTCGGAGTTTCCATCTGAAAACCAAGGCGTATGGATAAACCAATTCAATGGCCTGAGACTGAGTACGGGTCTCCATCCCCCTGTGCTCTTGGGGACAAGGAACATGTTTGAATAGAAGCCTGGAGTGTTCCGGTTTGCTGGTTTATTGCTCCCTTCAGAAGCAAACCCGACACTTCGTTTTTAATAGCTTCTAACTAGTCTGGTCCCGTTGAACGGGTGACCAGACAGGTGCCAAAGACAGATTCTGTGGTGGAAAGTCCCACCACTCTGGTATGTACCCCTGGGATAACCATCCCAGGACCAGACTGTCTGACGTCACATCTCTCCAAACCGCGACGAAAACGCATGAGCCTTCCACCCATTATAGACGCCTCAACGCCTAATGGGGGTGTCTGGCTCGCGTATCCGCTCTCCCCCCCCCCCTACTCTCTTGACGAGAGAGAACCATATTGGTCTTGGCTTGGCCGGTCTAACTGGCACCGCTGTTCCTGTCGCACAGTTGTGGTCCAGGCAGATGCGAAGGGAGCCCTCATACCCTCAGGTACCCTTCTGTCCGCCCTTTGAGGACTTACCTCCCCCTTCCCCTTCCCGCCTCTCGGGCGATCAGGAGCAATATTGGGGAGGGTAGAGGCCCCCACAACCTTCTTGGCTCTGGAAAACAGAAGCAGCACTATGCTTTCGGCTTTCACCTTGCTTTTTCTCTGTTTCTTGAAGGTTGCCCGGTCAGCGGCCTGACTACAGTCAGATAAACCGCCAACCGATTCTGCACAATGCTGGCCGTGTCCTCCAAGATGGCCAGCGCCTGGCCACCAAAGATGCTAAGGACTGTCAGGGGCGTCCCAAGAAGACGCTCCCTGACGGCAGTAGCTGGACGCATATGGTCAAGGACCATCTGCCTCCTGGACATAGTCACACACGCCTGCACCCTTGCCAATGCGTCCATAGACAGCACCAGTCCATCATTAACGCACGAAAGCGCCACAGGTGGCACAGGGTGGCCTGCCCCCACTTCAGCCCACACCGACTGAACAAGACGATAAGAGTGGTTGACAGCACTCAGCGCTGTCCTCACACCCCCATCACACAGGGACAGGACTTCATTATGGTGTACCTGAGCTTTGTCCACCAGTGCCGGGGAGGGGCCACCCGCTCCAGCACTCTGGACACCCTGTACCCAGCAGTCATCCTCGGTGACGACGGGACAACACCATACCTGTCGTATTCCCCCCGTGGAATACGACACCTAGCCCGCACCTCCATGGAGGCCGCAAGAAGGTGGCCCTTGTTCATGCATTGTTTGCTATAAATAGCATCAAGCAACACCATAAACCATGGATCCAGTCCACCAGACTGGATGAGCTGCGGGCAAGATCCCTGTCCTAATCGATGCACCGATGGACGAGGTACATCCTCCTCGGCCGTGGTCGAAACCACAGACGGGTCCACCCTGGCTAGCCAAGCCAGAGCCTCAGACCAATCCGTCTCCGAGGAGGACACTCCTTTGAACACGTCACCCGTTGACATGTTCACGCCCTACCAGCAACGGCCTCCCGGCTAGGAGCCATTGCTGATATGCCAGGAACTCCGGTACCGTATGGTTCCGCCGCCACCCCATGGAACACACCAGTCCATGGAGTAGGCCTGCACGGAAAACCGTGCGGACCCGTAGCGGTTGAGGAACCGTGGCCAAACACGGGCGCCAACGGCACCCCATGTCTGACCGCCGGACCAGGCGAGATAGGTGAGTACCATGCCTAGCCGGCCACACCCGTCACCGTGTTGGTTGGTGGCAAACCAACCATCACGGGACCGGTGCCCGGTACCGGAGTGGCCTCAACCACGGGCGGAGCCGCTGCCCTGGCTTGCGCCAGGCCAGACAGATGGAGGATGGCTCCCATGCCTGACGGACTGGCCACTGCTACTGGACCACCCGGAGGTGGCCGCAGAGAGACAGAACCCATCAGGCCGGAGCCCGACGGGACTGCCAGGGGGCAGTACGAAACGCCTCCCTCAGTGGCCAGTCCAGAACCCTGTCCAAGGACAGGGTCTGAATCAAACATGGGGAGAGACTGCCCTACAACTTTTGGCAGCAGGGACGACACCAGGGTGGGAAGAACACTATGCAAGACACCTTGCCTAGCCGGACCAAACTACGCCGGCGGTGCCATCTCCGCCCCCTCCAGTTGCAGATGTGGAACGCCCCCACGGGCCGAAACGGACGCTCCACAATTTACTTTCGGACCGCCTGACCCCGCGTCAGACCCTGCCAAGTCCTTCTGGCAAGGAACTTAAGCATCATATCGACCGACCACACAGCGCAAACGTTACACCTACTGTCAAGACTACACTTAGTACAGTGGAAACAGATATGGTCCTTGCATAGAACCCGTACGATATGTGGCACTCGACACATGATGGCGGGGCTGGCTTGGCCTATAAAAAACCAAACCTACAATAAGCCAGCGGAACGAAACAAAAATGGGAGGCAGACAATTAATTTTCAAATATATTGACCATAAATTAACTGTCACCCTCCCGCACCCCACCCCGCAACGTTACAGCAAAGATCGCATTGATTATGACGACAAGAACGAAGCGGGCAATAATACACCCATACACTGATCCTCAAGGATGTATAACGGAACCAGGAATCATATCGCATAGCATTCGGGGTATATTTACTAATAAATATAAATTATACTCCTAACGAAGGCCAAAACGATATAATGTGAAGAAACAACAAAATGTAAACAAACTGCTGTAGCACATGGTAAAACCACAGACCACACATCTAAATCAAGAAATTTGAAACCACTGATCATTGCAAACAGATCGTGATAACACGCAAAACTTGAAATTTCCAAAGTTTTCCTGGTACCAATTAAAGTACGCAGCACCCTGAATCAGATGCGCGAATTAATGAAACATTTTCTTCACATAAACATCCGAGACACACGGGTGTGACGACACCCGCTCGGATCTTACGGAGAACGACGTCAGCCGATAATCGTGTTAAAACACCGATAAGCCAACACCTAATTTCATATCTGCCGATCGCCTGTTGGGGATTTAAAGGAAGGCGATCATCTGGCATATTTCGTTGTTAACACACATCCCAGATTCTTTGGGGTTAGAAATTGGAACATGCGACACAGACGAAATTTTAGAGACCTAAGTCTTTTAACTATGGAATAACATGGAAATATACGACCTGGTTATCATCGGAGGCATCCATATTAATCCAAAATATCCTTTTGAGAACGCACAAGCCATCACAATTAATCACAGTAAAAAGACTTAGGCTTAAACAATCTAAAGACTTTCCAACTGCAAAATAAACGAAATCTAGGATTTCTTTTTTCACGAGAGAGTTGATACTTACCTCCCTAGATACTTTTGATATTGCTAAATATCGGCTTTCACTCAATAAAACACTCAGATTAAAAACAGTTAGGTGCCCCTACTGGGCAGGAAGTCAGAGGTAGTCCGGCGGATGGTCGCCCCACCACCGCGCATGCGCCGACTACTACTTCCTCTGGCTCATTTATTGGCTAACACATGCAACTACCAAGAGCCTGAAGACCGAGCCTCTGTGGGGCGGAGAGGCCGGGTCAGTATCTAGGGAGGTAAGTATCAACTCTCTCGTGAAAAAAGAAATCCTAGATTTCGTTTATTTCACATCAAGAGTATACGTACCTCCCTAATACTTTTGATATTGCCAGAATTCGAAAGTGAATCTGGCGGGAGGGAGGCGAGGTCAAAAGACCAGCTCTTCCCTATACGCTTTCAAGCGTTTAAGGCACTTATGACGTCTGAAACTGTGTGAAAACACAGTCAGGATTTGATAAACCATCGGATAACACAACCGATGCCTGAGAGATGACCGATTTGTCATATGCGCTCCCCCCCCTCCCTTGGGAGGAAGATTAAATGACCTCAATGTCCTACACGCTCTCTTCGTACTAGTGCTAAGTACTATAGGACAGAGACGAAAAGGCTCCATTTTCGTATACTCTCTCTAAAGAACCACAACCCACATAAACCATCACCATATTAATAACACTGGGTAACGTGACAATACAAAACAATGAACAACACATGAACAAGACTGACCTTGTTGTACTAGGAAGCTGTCATCATGAATCCAGTAGAGAAGGATGATACAGTCCCGACAAGTGGTTGTCCCCGTCGCTGAATGGCGAAGTATATAAGCAATGCGGAGGCACTCTTCACAAACATAAAGCGGTTATTGTTTCAAAATCGACAAGGCGAGAGGGTTAGAGGTGTCACGGAGGTAATGGTCTGTAAAACTTGACTCACAGTGCCACTGGGCCACTGACATAATATCATCCACAGGGACCCCATTAAAAAGGGCAGTGGATGTCACGACACCGCGGACACTGTGAGCCTTGGCCACGTCAACCTGTCGCCCGGTGGCGGACTTGTGACAAAATTGAATACATTCCACAATCCACCTAGAAATGGTGTCCTTAGACGCCCTACCATGGGGTTCAATATATGACAACCATAACGCTGACTGGTCGGTACGCCACTCCGAAGTACGCTGTTTGTACCGGAGCAGCGCCCGTACGGGGCACCATACTTTAGAATTAGGATCATATCTAGTTAAAGATGGCAAAAAAATAGGCTGACCTGGATATTTCAATGACTGATTTTTAGACAAGAAATTAATCCTAGGTAGAAGCTTAAGGCCTTCCCCTGTAACCACAAAACGGTCAACCTCGGCTGATAAGGCGTGAATTTCACTCCTACGCCTCGCCGAGGCCGCAGCAATTAAAAATACAGTTTTAAGAGTTAACATTTTCATAGAAATGGAACTAAGTGGTTCAAAAGGCTTATCACCTAGTACCTGGAGCACCAGTGATAAACTCCAAGACGGAATCAGTGGAGGATTCCTTGGTCTTAGATTGCCCATGCCTTTAATTAATACATTTAATGTACTTACTTCATCACTCCCCCTATTAGCCAAGCAAGGAATAACAGTCATTAAAGCTGACTTATAACCAGCAATAGAGTTAGGCTTGAGGCTATAGGCATCATATAGGTGACAGAGGAAATCAGCCACTACCTGAATAGATGATTCCATTGGATCAATACATCTTTTTGAGCACCATTCTGCAAATCTGTTGATTTTATAATTATATGCTCTGGAGGTTGACCCCCTCCTGGCTTTGGCCATAAACATGGCCGCTTGCTCAGAAAAGCCCTCCTTAATTCTAGATTCCTTGACAACATCCACGCAGTCAATCGGAACATTGACGGATTGTCGTGAAGGGCCTTGCCCTGGAAGATAAGGTTGTCCATCAGAGGCAGCGGAACCGGATTGCAGACCAGAAGGTCCAGCAGATCCGTATACCACGATCGGCTTGGCCAATCCGGGGCGATCAGAAGCACTTGGCACTCCTGCTGCCTGATTTTCTGAAGCACCTTTGGAATCAGGATTGCTGGGGGGAATGCGTATGCATACATTCCCTCCCAGCTGATAGCTAACGCATCTGTTGCGAAAGCGCTTGGGTCTGGAATCGGAGAGACGTACGTCGTCATCTTCGCATTCTTCTTCATCGCGAACAAATCTATGTTGGGTTTCCCCCAATGGTCGAACAGACGATCCGCCACACATTGATTTAGTTGCCATTCCGTGGGTAAAACACTCATCCTTCGGCTCAATGAGTCTGCTAGCAGATTTAACCTCCCCGGAATATGAACTGCTTTCAAGGTGATCCCATGATCCAGGCACCAACAAAGCAGTTTCCATGTCATCATACAGAGACTGGGCGACTTCGTTCCGCCCTGGCGGTTTATGTAAGTCACTACTGTTGAGTTGTCTGAACGAATTAGAACAATCTTGCCCTGAACTTTCTGTAAGAAATGTTCCAGGCCCAGGACTACTGCTCTTAGCTCTAGTAGATTGATATGTTCCTTGGACTGATCCAGATCCCAAAGCCCTGATACTGTGGACTCTTCCAGACAAGCTCCCCACCCCTCCATCGATGCATCTGTATACACAGTCACCTGAGGGTGGGGAGGGGTTAGCAAAACCCCCGGCAAGAGATTCTCTGTATTCAACCACCATTGCAGGTGGTGAATCAGAGGCGCCAACACCGACACGTTCGAGTCCAGCAAACCTGAACTCTGGGTCCACTGTGTCATGAGAAACAACTGGATCGGGCGCCTGCGCAAGGCGGCCTGCGGAATGACTGGTTCCAAAGAAACCATCAAGCCCAGCATTCTCAAGTAAACCCGTGCCAGGACATGACGACTGTCGCACACCGACTGAATTACCGAGATGAGTATTTGAACCCTCTCCTGAGTGGGGTACACATACCCCGTCTCCAGATCGAAGAACATGCCCAGGTAAACAAACTTCTGGGATGGAGTTAGCTCTGATTTCGGGAAATTGATCACCCAGCCCAAGTCCGAGAGAGTTTTCAAAACAATCGCCAGATTGGCTGACAACGATTCCCGGGTGTGTGCTTTCAACAGCCAGTCGTCTATGTACGTGTGGACTGCTATGCTTCTCCTGCGGAGGTATGCAGTGATCGCGAGAACCACACGGGTGAAGACCCGAGGAGCCGTGGAAATTCCGAAGGGTAACACCCTGAATTCCCACCGCCGGCCCTGAAATGCAAATCTCAGGAAGCGACGGAAACTCCTCTCTATGGGAATGTGGAAATAAGCATCCTTCAAATCTATCGACGCTGTCCACATTCCTCGCTCTAACCCCGCCAACACCGAGCGCACAGTCTCCATCTTGAAACTGGGTGTCTCGATGAACTTGTTCAACGGCTTGAGGTTGAGAATCGGCCTCCACCCTCCGGTGTTTTTTGTTACCAAGAACAGGGTTGAATAGAAGCCCGGGCACCTCTGTGCCGGCTGAATGGCTTCTTTTAGTATGAGGGAATTTATTTCCTCCTCTATACACAACCTCTGATCCGGATCCCGTGGAATGGGAGTCCAGATCGGCGCGAGAGACAGTCGCGATGGCGGGCCTGTCACCCAGTCGGGACGATACCCGACCGAAAGCCATCGCAAGACTAAACGGTCCTGAGTCAACCGCTTCCACTCTGGCAAGCGGGCGGCCAAACGGCCGCCCACCGGTCCACCTAGGGATAGAGGTGGACATAAGGAGGGCCAGAGTGGCACTGTTCTCTCGGCCTGAAACACCGGAGTGGTTCCCACCGCGGTAACCAGGCCATCAGGCCCGATTACCGCGACCAGATCCCCGCGCGCCCCGCCCAGCGCCGCGCGCACCACGGTGCGCGGGCGGCTGTCTGGCTGGGTGCGGCTGGGGAGCCTGCGCCCCCCTCGCTGCTGGCCGAATCGCCCGTGGCCTAGGCCTACGTTGCGACGGTGGCTGGCCTCTGACCTGGCCAGCACCACCTCGAGCCTGCAGAGGACGATACGCAGGCGCCGGAGCACCTCAAATTGTTCCCGCAGCGCCCTCTGGTTATTAACCAGAGTGACCGTCTCCTGGAGGTGCCTGCATCCCTCACCTCCAAAGAGACCAGGACCTGTCATAGGCGTCCGCAGCAGCCTATTATACAGGTCCTGGGACGGGCACAGATTGTCAAGCGCAAACGTGTGCCTCGCCCGGACACTTCTGGTTACCGCCCGCGTCAAACAGTCCAAAGCCAGGTTGATACCATCCTGAATGGCTCTCTGGACTGTTACCGGGCTTGGTTGGCGTGATGCGGAAGCCGCTACCACCCCCTGTAGCAGCTGGGAGACGTGGGACAGAGCGGCAATCGACGCCCTCCCACTCTCCTCCGCATCCCGCAGCGCGGCATTCGCCGAACGCAACGCGTTCGAGCACAAGACTCCCGTGTCAGAACGGGAGCCCGGCCGCGCATCTTCGCCCAAAGCCGCGCGATCATCAACGCTTGGCTTCGGCACCACACCGTACCGCTGGTAATCCAGGGGCACGATGCGGCACCGCTTCGCCACCTCGCGAGGGGCCTTCGCGAGACGTCCATTCACCTTAATGGACGCCTCTGCCGCTTCGAACATGTCCACGACATGCTCAGCAAGCGGCAGAGATGGCATAGCGGTAGCCGCCGGCCTACCAGCTAACCACGGCCTATGGTCACGCTGGCTAGCCGGCAGCTCCATGGGTAGATCGGGCCGAACACTTACCAGCCACTGGCAAGCGTCCGACCAATCCTCCTCCGTGGCTAACTGCGAGCGCTCTACTAGACGAGGGCCTTCGTCTTCCTCCAGAGCACTCGCAGTTGATGTCGACGGCGGGTAAGCTGATACCCCTGGCAAGCCTGGAAAAGCATGCGGGCCCGAGAGAGCAGGCATGCTAAATTCCGCGGCTTGACCAGGAGCAGGCGCGGTGGCAGAGCGTGGGGTAAACACCGCTCTACCACGGGTCTGACCAGCACCAGCAATACCATCGGCAAGCCGAGGTATGCGGTATCCGTGGTCAACAGCACCGCCCGGGGACACCCTCTGGACCGTGAAATCTACTCCTGCGTGAGTAGAACCATGGAACACGTCGCCTGCATTCCCCGCGAGGGGTGCACAGACGTCGTATTCCATGGCCACGTCCTCAGAAGGCGACCCCAGCAGGAGATCCTCTTCTTCCTGGCCAGAAAGATTAGACTCCGGGTCAGCAAAGAGAGCTAACCCGGACTGGCCAGGAAAGGTGCCATAGGAGGCTTTGACACCTTCGGCGCGCGGATACCCGGGGTCTGATGAGCAGACCGCGGGTCCCAGCAACAACCGCTGTCCACGGCCCCTCGGCGCGGCGCCATGCCTGCTGCCAGGGCCTTGGACTGCCCCCAACAAAGGGGCCACCTCTGAATCCACAACCGGACCAGACCTAAAGAGACCGGATTCAGAGGCGGGGATCACCTGCTCGTAAGCAGATGCCGAGGACAACAAAGGAGCTGGCCCAGGGAGCATGCCACGAAGCAACTCTGGGACCAGATCCTTTATTGTCCTCTGCATCTCTTGCAACATTTCGGACCTGAAGGCCTCCATATCCACCGCGGATGAGGCCTTCTTCTTACCCTTCTTACAAACTTTCTCCTTCTTCTTCCTCTCTTCCTCCATCACCTTCTCCCTTGCCTGCAATGCGAGAAAATCAGACATTAATTCGCCCCCCCACTGCTTACATACGTCGCACTTCAGCAACGGTCCACAGGGACTGCAGCTGAAGCACAAGTGCGGAACGAAGCGGCTTTTAAGAAACCTCCCGCAGGACGGGCAACCAGGTCTCTGAAACAGGACAAAGGACAGGGACAATGAGCAAGATAGTTAAGGTTAGCGAACTCAAAACCAACTAAAAAGAGAGGGACAGGATCATCAAGATCGGAAATCAAGAAGAACCAGCCATGGACAAAACGTTAATTGTTAATAAAAGGCCAAGGCCGATTATGACGTCATCACTCTCGTGACCAAATTAATCGATCCGCAACAAGCACCAAGTGCAAGAACGAATTGTATACGTAACCGGAACATTTCCGTTGAATTGGCATTTCGAGTACACAACAATCAGATATACAGAGATAACTCCTTCCAATTCTAGCATTGGCAAAAAAGGAAATTATCTCCCCTTTTGTTTATCAATAATTAGATACCTGACCCTTGTATAGACAAACCATCCAACGTGATGAACCGGAGAACTCCACCATAGTACGCCTCTACATCCTCTCCACCTAAGGGGAAGGAATTGGAGCAAGAGGGCAAAGTGAGAAGACCTTTATAACAGGCCTCCAACTCACTGAACATAGATTTTTTGGTTAGATAACCTAACAGTATTAGTAGGAAATGGAACCGTGGTGGAGAGAAAACATATCCTCTTGTGCCGAGAAGTCCATCAAAGCGTCTATGCGATACCTGTGGACAAAACACAAAGAGAAATGAGACATATGAAGCACCATGTTGTAAAAAACCAACATAATCAGGCGCTAATCACGGTAAGCGCGAGTCCCGGAAATACATTAAACCGGGACAAAACACGCTAGCATATCAAAGAATTCACCTGATAAAGAGATCCCGCTCCTTCTAAAGGCGAATCCTCCCTTTCCGACATGCTTCCACCGTACAAGAATCGTCAAATGTGAGTAAAAAACAAGGTAACGCGCAGAAAAGTATAGAGAACACAAAACCGCATGTAACCCTTTGCCAATAAATGAGCAAAGAGGAAGTAGTAGTCGGCGCATGCGCGGTGGTGGGGCGACCATCCGCCGGACTACCTCTGACTCCCTGCCCAGTAGGGGCACCTAACTGTTTTTAATCTGAGTGTTTTATTGAGTGAAAGCCGATATTTAGCAATATCAAAAGTATCTAGGGAGGTAAGTATACTCTTGATGTGAAAAGCATGTATTCTCTTGTCGCTATGCAAACAAGAATGAGCTCTATGGTAGACGGGTACTCGGCAGCTGGGAGCCGAGTACCCGGTTCCAAGGAGTCAGTAAAGCTTTCTAAGTCTATAGTCCTAGAGCCAGCTGTCAGGGTCAGCTGTATATCAGAAGTAACAGAATGGTGAGTATTGATCGAAGGAGAACACTCTATTTGCAGAGTGGCTAATGATGAGACATTTTTACATTATTTCCTAGGTGCAGGGCTTTCATTAATTCCTTAGAACCCGAGGTCCAGGACTTCAGGGGTAATAGGTGTTGGTGACTAAACATGAAATATGGAAGTTTAAAATGGTTCACATACAAATGACATACATATAATTTGCTTAACACTTCACTCTGAAATTAAATTAAATTAAAAGATAAACTGGTGTTCATTTTTCAACAAATTTGGTGGGAGATGATGCTGTCGTAGACAGCAACATCGTCCACTAAAATTGTTGACAAATGTACACAAGTTTCTTTGCAATTGACACAGTAAAAGTTAGAATATTGACATCAGAGTGCTAAGGGTTAAAATCATGGCTAAAGCTAGGAATTCCAGGACTTCCTTGGTATTTGTTTTGGAAGTCCAAACATGAACTTTGGGAGCATTGTATGTCAAGACTACCACTAATGGAAGCCCTTGCCTACTGTAGCGAGCATGTATTTATTTATATTCTATTCCGGCATCACATTTACCGTGTTAGCATCAGATGTAGACTGTCCATGCACTTGTTTGCCCAGTGGAATGTTCTCTTTGTCACGCTGCCTTCCTCTTCTGAAAATGAAACAATGAATAAAAAGTTTGACAATGCAGGTCTATTAACCCTCTAAGCCTCAAATTTGTTCAAGAAAATTCCAATTTTCTCAAAGAAAATGTTGATTTGCAGACAAAGTTAAGACTATTTTTGAAAATTTAGCAATGGAATGACTGACTCAGTTATTGAACCAGTCATTCCAGTGGAAAATTCCCAAAAATAGTCTTCTCTTGGTCTGCAAATTGCCAATGTCGCTCATCTGGAATTAATGGCGACTGGCACAAATGAAAAAATCAGATAACCACTGTATAAATTTACCAATCAAATTTCTGTGAAGAAAGTTTAGCCAAGTTTTATTAAAATTGGCCCAGTGGTTAATAATTAAGTCTTTTTATGCTTTTCTCAGAAATTTGCAGAAAATCCAAGATGCCCACCAAAAATATTATATTTTGATTGATTCATAGCAGACATATTTCTTTACATATCAAGCTTCCATGGGCAAATGTTAGTGGCAAATTTGAAACCAGCATACTCAACAACATATATAAAACCAATTTTGGCTTCAAAATCCATCAAATAAAATTCAAAATGGCTGCCAAATGCGCTATATTTTTATTGGTCCAGGGTGGCCATATTTCTTTACGTATTAACTTCTCTTGAACAAACTTTAATGGCCTTTACTTCCTAATTATATATCGCAAATTTCGGCCCGATCCCTTCTGCAGTTCTGGAGAAATCATTTTCGGGAAAACTAGGTTATCCAAGATGGCCACCGAACGATTTGGCCAATCAAGTTCCCTTGAACAAACTTGGTTCAGCTCTTACCCTAGATGCTATTTCATGAGTTTTGAATTGATCCCTGAAGTAGTTTCGGAGAAGATTTTTAGACATTAGCTAAAATCGGCCAAAATCCAAGATGGCCACTGGCCAAATTGGCTGATCGGCTTCATTTGAACAAACTTGGATCCCTATGCCCTAAGGAGGCTTCCTGCCAAATATAGTTGAAATCGGCCCAGAGGTTCTTGAGAAGAAGTCATTTAAAGGAAAAGCTGATGGAAGACAGGCGTGTGGTCGCCATGGCATAAGCTCACTTGGCCTTTCAGGCCAGGTAAGACCAGGTGAGCTAAAAAAGGTGTTGCACTAAAATTTTCTCACCAACATTAATTTAACAAGTGTCACGCCTAGCCGAGGTTTAATAAATTAATACGCCTGTCTTTGATTAATCTTAAGCTTCTCAGGGTGGATAACTCTGGCAAAGCTGGATGGATCTCGATGAAACGAAATCATGACACTTCATCTCCACCTAATACAACCCAGGGGTCGATCTTAACCGTTGGACTAGTGATTTTGAAAATAGACTAGCCCGCATATAAAAGCACTAGTCCTGTTAAAAGGGGTTCAGAAAATCAACATACCAAACAATACATATCCTATGGTACTCACATTTCCTGCCAAGGTTTTTAGTACCGTTATCGCTTGCTTTGATATTGCATAATTAGTTTGGAACCGCTATCAATTCTTTTAGCGCTATAATATTATATGGTACAGGCAACCAGGCACCACATGTAATTTGTTGTGTAGTTCCAGTAATCGGCAAATCATGCATATGAATATATATGCGCAGTCATGTTAAATAATATTTTTTCTTTAAATTTGTGAGCGAAATATGCGTTACTATTTTGCAAGTCATGGCAATATCTTGACACACACATGCGCATATTATTATAGCACACTAAACAGGAAGTTAATTCTGTCAGAACTGCATTACACCTTACCCATTGTGGTAGCTTGGTTCCCTGGGGCATTTATTTGGGAACCTGGCTACACGGTGTCATACGCCGTGTAGCTACTATGCGCTGTGATATTTTATCTAAAACAGACTCTTAGGCGGTCAGTCAGTGAATTGGAGTATGTGTAATGGCATAATTTTCTCAGTTCTGACTCGCTATCCTACCGCCATTTTATCTTTAAGTCATCAATTTAAGCCGTGAAATGATTAAATATTGAATTGTATTGTCTAGAAAGCATGCTCACAATGTTCTAATAGTAGCGTAGTGACAATTTAATACATTTTATCATGTTTGTCCAAAAATTGGTTGATATAGACATTACTAAATTTGACATGACAATGTTCCTAGATAATAGCAATTCTCATATCCCCTCTAGGACAAAATGAACGGGAAGTTTCAATTCGTCAGGAAAGTTGGGAGTGTATATGTTCCTCGACAAAATCTGTCATCAGTATACTTGTTTAATTATTAAATGAAGAGTGTACAGGTATTCGTTGGTTTAATCGCTATGCTATATTATATGTAATTTCCAAGCCATATACATATGCCAGATATGTTTGTATCGCTCAAAATAAATTTTATGATTTCTACATAATTACCAATCAATTCATAAGCCATGCAACTCGGCTACGAGGCAATGAGCAATTCTTGTATCCCTCTAGGCTGAATTGACCAAGTAATTTGTTTTACGACGTCAGCACATTTGCACGCATTAAGCGATTTCGCAATTCGGTTGTTTTCGGATCTTTTATGTCCTATCATATAGAAAATAAAAAAAGCTGAGCGTGAATTAAATGCAAATGCTCCAGAATGGTTGCCGACTATGAACAAGCACTGCTATTGTAGATTTTAACATATATAGCTTCTGCAGTAATTTTAAGAGGGTAATATAAGCTTGCGTGTTTGCAAGAAATTTATGCATTAGTCTTCTCAACGTCATGGAATATTTCATTTTTGCGAGTCTAATGGATAATTTTGACAGAAATTTTGCACTAGTCCACTGGACTTGTGACCAACGGACTATAAGTAGTCCGTATGAGAATCAGGTAGTCTCGGACTAGCGGACATAACTAGAGATCGAATCCTGCAACCACTGAAAAAATTTCAAAGGTAGGTTCAAAAACCTCTGAGATCTGACAAAGTTTTAACACATTTTAAGCTATTCAGTGGCGATAATGCCAAATATGGACGGATCTTACTGAAACTAAATCATGACACTTTGACTCTACCTAAGAAGTCCAATGAAAAAAAGATGCTAAATATAGATCAAAAATCTTTTTGAGATCTGCCATGCACATAACACTGATTAGTGTGATTATTGTTTATTAGAAGCGCTGATTATATAAGTTATATGCTTAATTAGAATGTGATAATCACTTATGAATCATGTAGCCTGCTCAAAAATGCCATGTCGGAAACTAAAACATAAAAATTTGTAGATGATATAACTTATATAATCAGCGATCACAAATATAGATGCCAGTACAGAAAATAGCTTAATGATAAACAAATTTGTAATGTATACAGCACAAATATTTGCTGACAAAGACCTCTGACACCATTCGGTACTTTTTCCTGAAATTGACACATATACAGTACATATACAGCACCCTCCCATAAATTATATTTATTTTGGGGGCCCAAAAGATAGTGAGCCATGGAACGCTAATCTATGTCTTCCTAAGAGGAGTAAGACACAGTTTTTTAGTGAGCTTAGTTCATTATTACCGTGCAGGTTTCTTGTGATCATTTTCTGTGTAACTGGAGCCCACACTGGATGACATGGAGACACTGCTGGTGCTGAATACACTACAGGGACTCTCTTCAGTCCCCCATGGCAGTTTGTCAGGCACAGTCAAGTGGACAGTTCTATTCCTGTGCCTGCGGGAATAGGTCTGGAGCACTTTGCATGGTTGCCGACTCATCTTACATCAGAATAACCTGAAAGATAGAGTAACAAATACTTGGTTAAAAAATAATATAAATGGCTCAACGGGCCATAGTGTTCACCTTAGGCTTGTGAAATTATTGCTTTGTGTGATCATGATCAATTAGTAAAAATAATCACGATTACGCGATTAATTATGTGTAAAATTTACCTATACATAACCCTGGAGAACTTATAAGTCAGTGACGAAAGCAGGAACTTTGTTATAATTTATCAAATTGACGCAATGACCGGGGGGGGGGGGGGGGGGGGGGGGGGGGGGGGGGGGGGGGGGGGGGGGGGGGGGGGTACAAATGAGCGGGTTACTGATTAATAACAAAGGCATATGCTTTTAGAAATACATTTACTTCTGTCTTGTTGTTGGGAATAGTAAAATTATTAGATTTAAGCTGTAATTAGCTTACTGGATGTCACGTTAATTTGGATGGCCGCCGGAAACGGGAATTCCCGAGAAGGTAAGACATGACTATTCAGTCTTCAACCAATTTCCCACAATTTATTGTACTTACTACTGTTTAGCATTAACCGGAGCCTGTACCAGGAACAGTGTTCTGGTTAACGTTAAACTGTAGTAAGCGCAATGAAATGAATTGTGGAATGTTGGCTGAAGACCGAATAATTTTTTTCAAATGAAAACACACTACAAAACGCACTAGTTTGAAATACAACTTTTAATCATTTCTTTCTATTAAAATCAGTTAATGTAAAACACCATAATGCAAGCTATGGAAGCACCAGTATGGAATATAAAGAAATAATACATTACACAAAAAACACAAATTCATACGACGTATTAGGCAAATGCTATGTTTGGATAGTTCAATAATAAGGGAGGTAACTTTGGACAGACAATTGGCTATCCAATGTAGTCTCCTTTATTATTGGAATGTCAAAACAGTCGTCTTAGATAAACACATACCGTATTTCGCCTAATTGAATCCTATGCTCTAATAGAAGCAACCCCACCACCCCCTAACTTTGACATATGAGTTCCAATGATTTCTTAGCAGTTTCAAAACGACAAAACTCTGTATTAGAAGCCCGCCCCCTAACTCAGCAGATTGTATAGGAAAATTTTTTTTAAGAGCAAATTTGTAAGAATAGCGTGTATAATAATAACAATCATATCACAGGGTGTGTCTATTTCACACTGAGCTCTGTCCAGATACATTTCCAGCCGCTCTAGAAGTCAATACAGACCTCGGATTTGTAAATCTCGACCACCTACATTATATTAGATTAATACTAATAGTAGGCCACGTATGTTCAAGATATAATAAAGTTTATTCCACACTTTTGTAGTCAAAATGCGCGTAAAACAGTCTTGGCATGATTAAATACCTTCCTCATAAATATATTTTAAGACCAAATTTATATACCAAACAAGCAGTATTATGAATCAATTTTGTAACGCCGATCAACATTAAATGATCCAAAATGAATTATTACGAACGACAATATAGACAGCTTCTTATGTTGACGAACCAGTGGCTCTTTTGCGATTGCGGCGTGTTCTCGCGAGATATTATACGCTAACGGGAGTTTATCAAACGCGTACCCGTTATTCAGATCAGTATGATACTCAGTTCCTATCGCGCAATGATAATATATAAAAATTTCCGAGTCCCCGATTCCAGAATATTTATATCCGAGTACTCGTTCTAAAATAAACTCTTCAATTGGAGGCGAATCACGCAGTGCTCCAGATAATTTTCTTCAGTTGGGAGTACGGTACTCCTTAATTTTTCAACTGACGCGTACCGCAAATTCTTGAGGAGTACAAGACTTGTTGTTACTGAATACCAAACCTTTGTACTTGACAATTATCCTCCTCCCCTTCTCCCAACAATATATATCATAATATATGATGTTGTATTCTACATAATCCTTACAATATGAAAGTGTAACAATCAGTGCAGTATAATTGTATCATCAGATCATCATGCTACAAGTATTTACAGTAAATCTAGAGAATGTCATATTGTTTTATATGATAAACCTCACGTAGAATCCTACACACGGTTATCTTCCATTTTGATGAGTGATGTCATTCTGTGAGGGACATTGAATCACAATGACCACTGAGTGTGTTAATCTCTGATATTCTATGGTCATCATAGCATTCTAAAGACTATATATCTGTGGCATACGGCAATGTAATAACGCATATCATTCTGAATTCTTAGATTTGTTTAAAGGCAATTAAATTTAGAAGCTAGTTTGACTGAAAGAAATTGCAGATAATTAATCATAAACAGAAGTTACACACAAATTGTTTTCAAAATAATTAACAGAGCTTCAACCATGACATACATGTACATGTATCATTGGCATATAAAATAGAAGGAAAAGTGTTAACACTCCACATTTTCGCAGAACCCTTCTTTATTTAGATGGGGAATTCCACTTTTTTGCTTCGTGTTTGGTTAAAATGGGACTACGGTTTAGAAGCGCTGACAAGATAGGGTATTGCCATTAGAATATTCTTCATCTAATCTTGGCAAGTGTTTTACTTTTAAAGAATCATCCTAGGTTAGAAGCACTAATACAGATCTTTTAATATTGGCCGGTAGACTAAATCACATGAAGAGAACTTTGGAAGAGTAATGCTTTGGCATGCGGCAACTGGTGTAAGTTTCATATAAAAAGTTATTGTTATAATTACCCCTCTAACTAAAATAAATGTGAAAGAACCAGTTTTTACAAATATATCTGTATATTTTGCCGTATCTAATGAAATATTGACATTTTAAAAATCCTTCATCTCCATTCATATGTTAGTCTTAATTACAAAATGCTATATAAGATATGCCTGCATGGAGATTTAGTTTCTAAAAGACAGGCTCGGATTAGCGGGTTATGACTGACGGCTACTGTAAAAGTTAGGCCTGTAATCATATTTTCAACTAAAATATGTCTTGAACAACTAAGTTCCAGTGATATGTTATCTAATTTGCTAATATGTACGAAAATAATGTCAATTGAAGTTTTTTCATTGACATGCATATATGCGCACATAGGTAATGCGGAGGTCTTGTAATAAAGCAAAGAATACCCTCTTGCGGAGATGTGAGATCACAATGCTTACTGATGGTATTATAGGCACTGCTTTTTAGTTTTACGAGACATATAAATAATAATAGTACATGACCATCACGTAGATACCCATTTGTGTACGTAGTTGAATGTATTGGTTAAATGGGCACATGTCGGTATGGGCAGTTTAATACACAGAAGCGTACTGGCTTTACATGAGGCGCACATGGTACACATGAATATTTAAATGCCTGCATACATGGACAATTTCTATGCGTATATTACGCATTATACAGCCTTATCTTTAGCGCTGGAATCATGTGATTTGTATTTTTTCGCGACGCCATTTTATATCAAGTTGTGGATTCATTTTGATGTAATAAACAACCTTTATTAAAGGATACGCAATATTTAGGCGCTCAAATCAAATAATTTCACTTCCCCCGGTGATGTTTTGAGGTATACATTAAACATAGGCGTAGGCGGTGGGAATTTTTACAGGAGAAAATGAGTTGAATTTCCGTGGTATCAGTTTTAGAAAACTTTTTTGGGAAAACTCTCTAATATAAGCCCATCCCCTTTCTCAGAGATGTTGGGTTTGAAATTGAACACCTCTTGTCCTAATAGAAGCCTAGGCTTCAAATAAGCGAAATACGGTATTTAATCTTTTTGTCTGGCCACAATATCGATGTGATTGATTATGTGTACAAACGATGTGACTGTTAATATTTTGAAAACAGTATTGCTGAACACTGCTGTTGTCTGGATAACGCGTGTTACTTATTTTCACGTGATTTCCATTTCTCACATTCAAGGCAATCCCCCCATCCCTCCATTGACGCATCCGTATACATCGTTACTTGAGGGTGGGGAGGGGTGAGCATCACCCCCGCCAGGAGATTCTCTCTTTTCATCCAACATTGGAGGTGGTGAATAAGAGGTTCTAACACTGACACATTTTAGTTCAGTGATCCTGTACTCGGGGTCCACTACGTCATGAGAAATAACTAGATAGGCCGTCTGCGTAAGGCCGTCCGTGGAATGACTGGTTCCAAAGAAGCCATCGACCCCAGAATTCTCAAGTAAACCCGTGCCAAGACATGACGACTGTTACACACTGACTGTATTACTGAGTTAACCGCTCCCACTCTTGTCTGTGGAGGGGCAAATGCCCCCCCCCCCAAACACTGGTCCACCTAGGGATAGAGGTGGACATAAGCAATGCAAGAGTGGCACTGTCTCCAGTTCTAGAAGCACTGGTATGGTCCTTTCTGTGGTAACCAGCCCATCAGGCATTGTTACCACGACCAGATCCTTACGCGCCACAGCCTGCACCACGCACACCTCAGTGCACGGGTGGCTGCCTGTCTGGCAGCACTGGAAGAGCCTGCACCCCCTCGCTGCAAGCCCATTCATGCACGACCACTACCTGCGCTGCGCTGGTGGTTGGCCTCTGATCTGGCCACCGCCAACACGGGCCCGCTGAGGACGGTACACAGAGGGCGCTGCGCGAATGCACTCTCTACGGAGCACCTCAAATTGCTCATGTAGCGCCCTCTGGTTGTTTACCAGGGTAACCGTCTCTTGGAGGTGGGTATCTTCACCTAGCGCAGCATGGTCATCCGCGCTTGGCTTAGGTACCACACTGTGCTTCTGGTATTTGCCAGGTACGATGCGGCATCGCCTTGCCACCTTGCGAGGGGTCTTCGTGAGACATCCATTAGCCTTAATAGACATCTTGCCGCTCTAAACATATCCACAATATGTTCAGCCAGCGGCAGAGATGGCATTGCGGTAGGTGTTGGCTTACCTGCCAACCACGGGCGCTGATCCCGCTGGCTAGCTGATTGATCCACGTTGAGTTCTGGTATGACACTTACCAGCCATTGGCATGCGTAAGACCAGTCATCCTCCATGGCTACCTGCGAATGTTCGACAAGGCGCGGGCCTTCATCATCCTTAATAACATTCGCAGTCGAGAACGTGGCTGAAGTCGCGGGTACTCCTGGTAAGGAGGCGAAAACATGCGGGTGCGAAAGAGCACGCATGTTTTGCGCCATGGCCAAACCAGGAGCCAGAGAATCGTGTGGAGTATATTTCACCATGCCACGGCCCGGACGCTGTCATACAATCGTCATACGGCAATCAAAGACATGTACCGGTGGACACAAAAACAAAGAGCGATTAATATATCATAGTGCCAAATATGCTTTTAACCAGTTTAAATGGCGCCGATCACATCCAATCGCGAATCCCGGAAACACATAACAAAGTGAACCATGACACGAATTAGAAAAATTGTAATAGAATTCACATGATGACATGTTCCTGACATAGCCTCTGGCATTTTAACATGGTCAGACATGATCAGGGAGGTATTACAATCCAAGTAGAGTGTAGACAAACGAAGAAAGACTTAGAAAAAACTTTTATTCATGTGTCTCTTTCGCCAATAAATTGGAAAAGAGGCAGTGTCAGTCTTTTCCTTTATGGCGAACAAGTTCACGTTGGGTTTGCCCCAATGCTCGAAGATCCGTCGCAGAACCGGAGGGTTGAGGGACCATTCTGTTGGCAGAATTCTCTGTCTGCGAGACAAAGCATCCGCCAGAATGTTCAATCGACCAGGAATATGAGCTGCTTTCAAAACACCCGAGTAATTCCTGCACCATTGAATCAAGTGCCACACTCTGATACACAGAGTGGGCGACCTGGTCCCGCCTTGGCGATTTATATATGATACTACTGTCGAATTGTCCAACCGTATCAATATCACCGTGCCCCTGATCATCGGAAGGAACTCTTCCAATGCCAGTTCCACTGCCATCATTTCCAACAGATTGATATGCAGCTGACTCTCCGGGTCCCACTGACTGGATCCGGGCCGCGGACTAAATCCCCGTCCTGATCGACGCAACCGACGGACGGGGCGCATCTTCATCGGCCGTGGCCGAAACCACAGACGGGTCAACCCTGGCTAGCCACGCCAGAGCATCTGACCAATCTACCTCCGATGAAGACACCCCCGCAAACACGTCACCCGTTGACATGCTCACGGGTCTGCCAGCCACGGCCTCCCGGCAAGGAGCCACGGCTGGCACGCCAGGCACTCCGGTACCACATGGTTCCGCCGCCACCCCATGAAACACTCCGGTCCATGGGGTAGGTCCGCACGGAAAACCGTACGGACCCGTAGCAGTCGCGGAACCATAGCCGGACACGGGCGCCAACGGCACCCCACATCCGACTGCCGGACCAGGCGAGATAGGTGAGTACCACACCCGGCCCGACACACCCGTTCCCGTGACGGCTGGTGCCAAACCAAGCCGCACGGAACCGGTGCACGGTAACGGATTTGCCTCAGCCACAGGCGGAGCCGCTGACCTGGCTTGCGCCAAACCAGACAAATGGAGGCCGGTTCCGTCCAGGACGGAATCAACCTCCATATTCTCCACCTGCGGCTTCATGGGCCGCAGCAACCTCTCCTCCTCGGCCTCCTCGTCTTCAGACTCCGAAGAGTCGTCACTAGACGAGTCAACCGTGGAACCGTCCTGGCGGACGGCTCCCACACCTGACGGACCGGCCATCACTACTGGACCACCCGGAGGTGGCCGCAGAGAAACAGAAACCCGTCTGGTAACCAGTCCAGAATCCTGTCCGAGGACAGGATCCGCACCAGGCATGGGGAGAAACTGCCCCCCAACCTTTGGTAGCAGGGACGACAACAGCGTGGGCAGAACGCTATGCAGAAAAACCCTGCACAGCCGGACCAAACCACGCCGGCGGTGCCATCTCCGCCACCTCCAGCTGGGGATGTGGAGCACCCCCACCGGCCGAACCGGGCGCTCCACGATTTACTCTCGGACCGCCTGACCCCGCGTCAGACCCAGCCAAGTCCTTCTGGCAAGGAACGTAACCATCATCTCAACGGACCACACTGCACAAACATTACACCTATGATCAATATTACACAGGGAACACCTAAAACAGACATGGTCCTTGAACACGACACGGACAAACTTATGGCATTCGTCACATGATGGCGGGCTGGCTTGGCCTATAACATAAGCAGAAACCTACAATAAACAAGCGGAACGAGACCCGGATGGAAGGCAGACAATTAATTTTCAAATAATTTGACTCATAAGTTAACTGTAACCCTCCCGCACCCCACCCCGCCACGTTACAACAACGATCGCATTGACTATGACGACAAGAACGAGGCGGGCATTAAACACACCCATAATAGATCCTCCAGGATGTGTAACGGCTCCAGGAATCATATCGCATAGCATTCGGGGTATATTTACTAATCAATATAAATTATACTCCTAACGAAAGCAGCACGATATGTGAAGAAAACAACAAAATGTATAACAAACTGCTGTATCACACGGTAAAACCGCAGACCACGCATCTACTCAAGAATTTTGAAACCACCGATCATTGCAAACCGATCGTGATCGCACGTAAACTTGATCATTCTAAAGTTTCCGGTACCATTTTTAGTACGCAGCACCCAGAACAAGATGCACGAATTAATGAAAAATTTTTCTTCACATAAACATCCGAGCGACCGGGTGTGACGTCACCCGCTCGGATCCTACTGAGAACGTCAGCCGATATTCGTGTTAGAAATACCGTAGCATAACACCTATTTTCATATCTGCCGATCGCCTGTTGGGGGTTAAAGAAGGCGATCGTCTGGCATATATCGTTGTTAGCACACGTCCCAGATTCTATGGGGTTAGAAATTGGAACATGCGACACAGCGAAATTTAGAGAGCTAAGTCTTTTAACTATGGATAATAAAGAACAATACAACCTGGTTATCTTCGGTGGTATTCTCCATAGTATCCTTTAGTTAATCCTTTCACGAACACACAAACTATCACAGATTAAAGACTTAGATTTTCTTTCACAAAAAACACTAAAATCCTCAATGCAGAAAGCATGTATTGCTCTTGTTGCTATGCAAACAAGAATGAGCTCTATGGTAAATGGGTACTCGGCAGTTGGGAGCCGAGTACCCGGTTCCCAGGAGTCGGTAAAGCTTTCTAAGTCTATAATCCTAGAGCCGCTGTCAGGGCCAGCTGTATATCAGAAGTAACAGAATGTGGGTGACCTGGTCCCGCCTTGGCGATTTATGTATGATACGACCGTCGAATTGTCAGATCGTATCATTATCACCTTGCCCCTGACCATTGGAAGAAACTGTTCCAACGCCAGTTCCACTGCCATCATTTCCAACAGATTGATATGCAGCTGGCTCTCTTGGAGAGTCCATGTGCCCGAGACTTGGTGTTCTCCCAGGCAGGCCCCCCACCCCTCCAGCGATGCATCCGTGTACACGGACAGCTGGGGGTGGGGTAGGTGCAGCGAAACCCCTACTAGGAGATTCTGACGCTTTTTCCACCATACAAGATGAAACGCTATTGGCTCCAAAACTGGCACCAGTTTTGACAGGGGTTCTGTTCTCTGTTTCCACAGAGACATCAGATACAACTGGATAGGTCTTCGCATTAGAGCAGCGTACGGGATCACCTGCTCCATGGAGACCATAATGCCAAGCATCTGAAGAAACTGCCTCGCCTGAATGTGGTCTCCCAATCGAAAACTCTTGAGGATGGCTAACAGACACCACTCTGGGCTCTGACGGGTAAACCCTGCCCTCCTCGAGATCGAATCGCATCCCTAAATAAACGAAATGTTGAGTGGGTGTCAACTCGGATTTCTCCTTGTTGACTATCCAGCCTAGATCTGAAAGTAACTTGAGTCAGAGCAGTATCCACCTCTAACCTGGCTGCCGTGTCTGCCTTGATCAGCCAATCGTCTATGTAGGTGTGTAGCGCCAAGTTCTCTTTTCTGAGAAACGCTGTCACCACAAGGACCACTCTTGTGAAAACCCTTGGAGCTGTCGACAGGCCAAATGGGAGGACAATAAACTCCCAGACTTGATTCTGAAACGCAAATCTCAGAAACCTGTGACAACTCCTGTTCATTGGAATGTGGAAATATGCATCTTTCAGATCGATCGACACGCACCACATTCCCTTCCTCAATCCTGCCATTACCGACCTCAGCGATTCCATCTGGAACCGAGGCGTATGGATAAACCAATTTAATGGCCTGAGATTGAGTACGGGTCTCCATCCCCCTGTGCTCTTGGGGACAAGGAACATGTTTGAATAGAAGCCTGGAGTGTTTCGGTTTGCTGGTTTTATTGCTCCCTTCAGAAGCAACCCCGACACTTCCTTTTGAACGGCTTCTAACTTGTCTGGCTCCCTTGGTACGGGTGTCCAGACAGGTGCCAAAGACAGATTTTGTGGTGGAAAGTCCCACCACTCCGGCATGTAACCCTGGGATAACCATCCCAGGACCAGACTGTCTGACGTCACACCTTGCCAGGCCTCGACGAAACGCATGAGCCTTCCACCCACCATAGACGCCTCGACGTCTAACGGGGTTGTCCGGCTCGCAGTCCGCCCCCCCCTCTCTTAACGAGAGAGAGACCCATTTCGGTCTTGGCTCGGCAGGTCTAACTGGCACCGCTGTTCCTGTCGCACAGGTGCGGTCCAGGCGGATACGAAGGAAGCTCTCGTACCCTCAGGTACGATCCGCTCCCTTCTTTCCGCCCTTAGGGTGATCAGGAGCAACATTGGGGAGGGTAGGGGCCTCCACAACCTTCCTGGCTTTCTTCGCCAGCGGCGGCTGAGAAAAGCCAGTCGAAGCAGCAGCCGCACTAGATTTAGCTTTCGCCTTGCCTTTATGCTTCTTCTGCTTTTTGGAAGATTGCACGGTCAGCGGCTTCCCTACAGCCCCTAGTGCGTGCGCTTGCCGCACCAGCTCTAGCTGTAGGTTCACCCTTGCCAGTGCATCCATAGACAGCCCCAGGCCGTCATTGACGCACGAAAGCGCCACAGGGTGGCCTGCCCCCGCTTCAGCCTACACCGACTGAAGAAGGTGATAAGAATGGTTGACAGCACTCATGGCTTCCCTCACACCCGCATCGCAAAGGGACAGGACTACCTCGTGGTGTCCCTGGGATTTGTCCCAAACTGCTGTATCACACGGTAAAACCGCAGACCACACATCTTAATCAAGAATTTTGAAACCACCGATCATTGCAAACAGATCATGATAACACGCAAAACTTGAAATTCCAAAGTTTTCTGGTACTATTTTAGTACGCAGCTCCTAGAATAAGAATTAATGAAAAAATTTCTTCACAAACATCCGAGCAACACGGGTGTGACGTCACCCGCTCGGATCTTACGGAGAAACGACGTCAGCCGATATTCGTGTTAAAAATACCGTAGCAAACACCTGTTTTCATATCTGCCGATCACCTGTTGGGGTTTAAAGAAGGCGATCATCCGGCATATTTCGTTGTTAACACACGTCCCATCTTCTTAGGGGTTAGAAATTGGAACATGCGACACACACAAAATTTTAACTATGGAATAATAAGGAAATATACAACCTGGTTATCCTCGGCGGTATCCATATTAATCCAAATATCCTTGTAGAAACGCACTAGCTATCACAATAAACCACAGACAAAAAGACTTAGATTTAATTTCTCAAGATCTTTCCAACTGCAAAAGCATGTATTCCTCTTGTTGCTAGGGTACTCGGCAGTTGGGAGCCGAGTACCCGGTTCCAAGGAGTCGGTAAAGCTTTCTAAGTCTATAGTCCTAGAGCCAGCTGTCAGGGCCACCTTGTATATCAGAAGTAATAGAATGGTGAGTATTGATCGAAGGAGAAATATGTATCGGCTTTTAAGTGCAATATATTATTTAGTAAATAAACTCCCATGGTTTTATGTCAGTGCAGAGGAATCATAATAGCATCAAAACGGCAATCGCAACTGATGCAAACCTTTAATCGATAAGAGTCTGGCACATTGCCTCACTCCAGCGCCGATGTTGTCGCTGGGGCTATAGATAATCATCGGCGCTGAGGCGTCCTGTATAATAGCATTGCGGCCTATTGTAAACAGCTGTAGGAGCGATTTCGCAGATGTCTGAGTCTCTGAGTGCTGGCTGGCTCTGAGCGCTACACTAGAGCATTAACCCTTGAACACTCTAGCCGACAAAGAATGGTACTTTTTGATTTTTTGAATCATTTATGACTATATTTCTCATAATAAATGCATTGCATAAGTTGCATGATTCAAACTGCTTATATTATACTTTTTTCTTCCTCAGATACGCGTGCACACACAAACCTGGCTGAAGTCATGATGTTAGCGAACCTTGGAGAGTTAAAGAATGAATGGTAGAAGAAGCCTATGTATTTACTAGCATACAGCTCAAATCGAACAAAATCCATTTTCTCACCCCAAGATCCAAAGTGCCACTGCATGCACGCTCGCATGCATACACACACGCGTGATTACTGGCAAAACACAAACATAAAGACAAATTATACAAGTATTTATGTCGGAATATTTACGACCACAGCTTATCAACACGCATAAATAATACTGATGTGGATGTGGCGTAATTCATGCTTTTCAAATTTTATAATCTTTTTATACGACCACAGCTTATCAACACAGATGAATAAGACTGATGTGGCGTAATTAAGGCTTAGTGTACTCGTTATTATATATAATATATATATATACATTATGTACATCGACATCTGAAACAGACACTAAACACGCATACACCCCAAATTGGATTGGGCCGAGACATGGCAAATAAAGACCAACAAAATAATATACAAATATTTACAAACAATTAGGGGTGGGTATTGCGGGAAATTTTGTATTGCAATATATTGCAATATTTTTCGATGTATTGCGATACATATTGCAATATATTGGATGCGTGAGAAACTGCAAGCAAAGGCTTCATGAAGCTCTCTACATGCTGGAATTCTTCACTATATAGTTATTGTAAATGTACCATATATATAATGATTATTATCTATGCTAACTTTCAGTATGCCATCTCTGTCCTCAAAAACACAGATAAACTGTTTTGAGTATTTTCAAATTAATTTGATTGGAAGCCGTTGCTGTCTTAGGCAGCCATGGCTTTCAGTCAAATTAACTTCAAATTATGCAACAAAATAAGTTTTATATGTAACGAATATACTTTTCAGGGATTTGTCGGTGGCAGTGGTAGATGTTGTCATATTGTAAATTCTTAAATTATTTACTTACTGATTAATATATTTTAAAGTCAATCTTGTTTTCAATCTGGGATTTTTTTTAGAAACAATCTTACTGGTATTTGGTTATTTGCCATTTGGTATGGACCATTAATAAATTAATGGCATTTGAATGATTTTACTGTCTAAGACAGCAAATCGCCAATGTCTTCCAGTCAAACTATTTTCAAAATATTCAACATTCAATTCATCTACTCTAATTGACTAACTTTGTTAGTTCTTAAATTGTGTATGTATGACTGCCTTGAAATTGAAATACTATGATTTCACTGCTGAATGCTAATAAAAACAAAATAAATGATTAAATCATGACAGCATTTCTTGTTTTAGTCTTTTATTTACCCCCATGGGCCATGGCACACACTGCCAAACCTTGAACAAAAATCAAAGCTGTGTACATGCAGTAGTCAGACTACTGAATAATACTGATTATTGAGTATTGATTGATTAATGAATAGTAACTAGTAAGATACAGTACTAAGTAGTAGCAGGTTAACAATAAAAAGCATGGCCTGGCAGCTACAAGCTACATTCTCTAATCTCTACAATTTTAGAAATATGCTTGAAGGGTTAGTTTTGAGAATAATGTGACTATTGACTAGAAGCATTTCTGCTTAATGCCAGAAGCTAGTTCTGTCTAGAGTAGAAGTGGCTGCTATGCAAATAGTAAAATTATTTTCAAAATATTCAGTCTTCAGAATATTTCTAATTAACTTTCTGGAATGGTTGCCATGAGATTTAAGTGCTGGGATAAATTTTTTTTATTCATGGCAAATTAGTGAAATTACGAGAAAACAGAAATGTGGAATTAATACTAATATTGTTGAACTACTGAATAAAAGCCATTAGAAAATAGAAACCACAGTTACTTCATATTTTTCTTCAAGAATATGAGTTTGTCAACATGAGTACCCTTGAGAAGTGATCTCTGTGCAGTTACGATGTCACCCGCTGTGGAAAAGACTCGCTCCGATGGTACACTCGTAGCTGGTATAGAAAGAAAACACATAGCTAGTTTAGCTATAAGGGGACATTTATGTTGGTTTTCCTTCCACCAGGAAAGTGGATTATTACTTAATTCCAGTGTCTCTAATGCTCGGTATGTTGTAACCTGTTCTTGTGCAATTACAAGTGTTGGTTTTGGTGGTTCCTGTTTAGTTTTATAATAGTCGCCCCCTAATACATCACATAAGGATGACAGTCTACGTTTTTTACAGGGTGGAATGGTTGGCTGATCATGCACTACTGAAACCTGATTTTGATTGTTCTCACATATTCCATCCAAATGTGGCAGTGGTGGCATTGTAATGTCACCGTTAGCTGCTGACTGAGGTATTTGTGGTGTAGAGACGTGTTGAAACTCTGATAACTTGGCCGCTTCACTTGCCAATCTATTAAATGTATCAAACTTTAGCTCCTCATCAATGAAAGGCAAAGATTTGAATCGTGGATCCAATGACGCTGCTAATAACAATGTATCTTTCTCTTTGACATACCTATCACAAAGGTCATCATGAACAGCCTTTTTCATTTCAACTACTGCAGCCGAATCACCATCTTTTGGTTGCATTAAATGGTTTAACAGTCTTTCCTGTAAAGGCAGGATAATGGACACTGTGGGTGCTGATTCAGTACATAAGGCTGTAGTCATGATTTTCAATGGCTCTAAACAGTTCACTACTTCTTCGGCTAAGGAAACATCGTCATCTGATAAAGTAGCCAAATCAGCTTTATCCTTGCACTTTAAGTCTTTACATCGCAGTGTTGATATTACAGCACATTGCATTTCTAGAAATCTCGCTACCATATCATATGCACTGTTCCACCGTGTTGCGACATCAATGATCAATTTATGGGATGGCAATGACAACAGTGAAGCCTGAGTTTTTAGCAGAGCTGTTGCTGTTGTACTGCGATGAAAAAATGAAACAGTTTTTCGCACACGGGCAAGAAGATGAGAAACACGTTTCACTTTTAGCGCCTTCTGCGCAGCAAGATTCAGAGTATGAGCAAAACATTTAACATGAAAAGTGGGGACCGTTTCATTTATCAATTCAACACATTTAATCATGTTACTCGCATTGTCCGATACAATGGGTACAGGCAGATGTACTGGAATATTCCACTCCGTTATGGAATCTAAAATAACAGTGGCCAGGTTTACAGCTGTATGTGACTCTGGCAGTTGCCTAGTCTGCAACACATAGGAGCGCAGAGACCAATCCTCTTTCATATGGCATGAGGTAACTGTGACATATGATTCCACTGCTCTGCTTGTCCATCCATCGGTAGTGAGAGCGACCTTTTAAAATATAAAGACATCAAATTCATTTACTAACGGTCTTGGTATTGATTACAGCTACTTGCCTTGCCCGCTGCTCGAGTATTTTCAACCCTCTTTTATTGCTTATAGAGTTACAGTCATCAGCTAGCAGCTACATTTATGACAATATTGAAACATTAGCATATTTCTGAAAATGTTGGTCCCGATCCCACCCTCCCAGGATGCTTCATAATAAGGAAATATTAGTTACCTCTCCGTCCGGGATGTATAACAATTGTTATACATCCCGGACGGAGAGGTAACTAATATTTCCTTATTATTAGCATATTTGTGTGGTGAATATTTTGATACACATGTATGTTGAATATGTGTGTAACAATTCGCCTGTATGATACTTCTGACAAAGAGATCCATTCAAAATATTCTCAAGCGTGACAAAATTCTCAGCACCAAGCCCCCCAAATATACGTGTCTTGACTTTACATGTATTTATTATTTAAGATTGTGGAAATTTCACTTGGTGGTGAAAGTGCTGAAGGCTCATGTCCAAGTTTTAAGGCATCATACTTGTCAGTGCGTGTGTGTGTGTGTGTGTGTGTGTGTGTGTGTGTGTGCGTGCGTGATTTTCTGTTGGATATTCAGAAAGTAATATGATTAAATTGAAGCTGATGGGGTGATTGGCTTCCACGCATATTATTTTCTAAATATTCACCAAAATAATTCATATACATCGTACAGAATTTGTCCCATCTAGGATTAAAATTTTACGAACCTACCTGCATTACATCTGGACTTCTGAGTTCTTGTTTGACTTCGTCCACAATTTTATTGTACAGTTTAGGAATTTCCACTTCAGAAAATTGTTTTCTGGAGGGTACACTATACCGTGGATCCAAAATATTTATTAATTTCCGGAACTCATCTCCATCTACAATACTGTATGGACGCAAATCTTTAATTATAAACCTTGAAATTTGGTTTGTAATACGATATGCTTTCGGGGATGAACAGTGGTATTTAGCAGCAAACATTCCAGTGAGTGTTGTTTGTTGTTGAGAAAAAGATGCTGATAATGAACCTACATCGGATGTAGGAGGAAGATCACGTGATTTATCTTTATCATTGTTATTCCTTGCAATTTTAACACAATTAACAGTGGGGTGATGACGCCTCATGTGGGCAGTTAAATTTGATGTCCCTCCAGCAAACTTTATTTCCACTTTACATCTCCTACACACTGTTACATTGTCAACAATCTTCTTTGTCACTTTAGATAGTTTCAGCCAGAAATTTTTCCATACATCCGCCTTTCCCTTCTTATTGTCAATTAATTCAAACTCTTCTGGCTCTGCCATTTATTTGCTCAAATACGTACACATGCCTTACAACAAAATATTGTGAATAATCAACAGTTCAAACTTGTTGCTGTATTAAATTAAAATCGTGTTTCCGCCTATCAGCCTATCGCATCAGTACAAAAAAGTGAGTTTAGACTCGCAGTAGACGAGCTACTCAAAATGCCGTAGACGAGCTACTCAAAATGCCTAAACGGCTAGAATTCGCCAATATGAGGATACTACCCGAGTAGCTACAGTAGCTACTCTACAATGTGCATAAACTCACTCAAAAACGCAGCCAGCTCGCTCGCTACATCGTCATATAAATAAATTCAATAACATTGCAACACGTGCTAAACCTTTTTCCGCGAAAACACTCAGTACCGTTTACTGGGTCACAAAATAAATGCAAACTTAGATGTAACTGACTGCCGTATTGAACATATAAAATATGCCGCTTCTTATTTTGGCCGAACCAGTTTAATAGCAACGCAATTCACTGGCTCATATCGGTTTAGAGGGGGATATGCCTAATTGCCTCGAATACCTGTTATTGCCTAGGAATCTCACGATACATGGTCAAATTACTCGCCGCAATATTATAATATATAGCACGATTTAGGCTATGAAATGATATAATATGACCACTAAACTTTGTTTAGAATATACGCCACCCATTCTACTGAACAATTATTCAGTATTTAGTAATTTTAAGCACTCGGAAGCGGTGCGGTAACTGTTCCCGGATTTTGAGTTGTGTATCAATAACAGCAAACTAGTTCCCAGTTAAGTTCACTGCGCAGTGTTGGTGTGTATCAGCTATAGTAAACTAGTTCCCGGTTTCACTTCCGGGAACCGTCTCTGATGCATTAGAGAAGTGACATACAATATTGGCAAAAACCGGTTCAGTAAGACTGTATCACGATACGTGTATTGCCATGAACAGAACCGCGATATACCGGTATACCGGTAATATTGCACACCCCTACAAACAATACTTTATTGCTTTGTAACATAATCAAACTGAAATTAAAATTCTAATATACCTGGTTATATACACCACTATACAACAATATATTAGTTTATTTCTTGCAAAGAGACAAAAGACAAAATGAGAACTATTAGTGAATATGTTGAAAAGCCGAATGCAATATTGGCTTCCAGTCAAATCATTTTCAAAATATTTTAAAGCCATTTGACTACCCAGTGTTGTGATGACGTTGTTTTGACATTTAATCAATGTTGTAATTATGTTATGACGCAATTTCAAGATTGATTCAACATCGAAACAATGTCTGCTAGTATATATCTATTTACAGTGGCCACAGAACCAGTTTCTTCTTTGGCAAATGTAGCCATAAATATATAAATAATCAATAAGTAAATAAATAATAAATAAACAAATAATTAAACAATAAATCAATAAGTAAATAAATAATGACGGGACTTTGTGACGGCACCTTCTTTGAAAACCTTAATACCTTTTCATACAACCAACCAACCGGCGATTCTGTCCCTGTCAAGCCATTGAAAGTCTTAATCACTTAGCGCAATTTGCCGTTAGGCTTTGATTGTTGCTCAAAATTGCAATGGTTTCAACGGCAAATGATCAAAGAGGAAAATTAATCCTTTTAACATTATTTAATCGCATTAAGAGTCCAGAATTTGCCTATAAATTTGTGGAAATTTGTTCTTTTTAATCATATCGTTTTGATAATCCCGATTCGTCAGTTATAATCATTTTGCTATGGAGGATCACAGCGTATTTATTATTGGGCATTCTTTCGTAAGACGAATGCATGCGAACTTACAGAAGAAATTTTGGTACATGAGAAGGCTTCAACACACGGGAGTGAATCGTTAGCAAATTTCAAGGCCGTGCCGAAACCAATCTCGTATTGAGAGAAAATCCAAAACATATCATTGTTATTGCCCTGGGAAACAGCTTAGACATTTCCCTAGATTTATTAAAGGAAAGAATTACAGAATTCATGGAAGCGACGCTGAAAGATCCCCAACGACATCTCACTGTTCTGCAACATTTTCAGAGGTAATTTTTTAAAAATATTTTGAAACTAACTGGACTGCGGGCTGTTGTTGTCAAATTTGAAGTATTTTCAGCAACATTTAATTGCTGAATATTAATTGAATGTATTTTTCGGGTTAGCTGAATATTTTAAAACTAATTTGACTGGGAGTAGACATACAATTCTTAGTCCGTCGTGAATTAAGCACCCACACTTTGTCCGTATTGGGATATTCAGCTATAAAGTTGAATATTTTGAAACTAATTTAATTTCTTAGTATCCAGCATAAATAGTATTAAATCGTATATAATATACTTATTACTTATTCAGGATTTGAAGTATTTTCAGCAACATTTAAGCGCTGACACGGGAGTGTTTATTAAGCAGGGCTTAGCGTAGGCGATCTCGTGAGATCAATATCCTACCGACTGGGAATCACTTGAAGCCGAGTACTCGACTGCAATACTATATCTCCCGACACATATTACCTGGCTCCTCACCGCCGATGCGCCAGCGACGACGTACAAAATCACGCTGGCGGTGGAGCACGGTAAGATATCAGACGATGCTTTAATCTTATATATAAATTAAAATAGGAGAGGGTACGACGTCACGCTAAAAGTGCCTATGAACTTGATGGTTCCGCTTTACTGTTTTAGTGTTTACACGGTATTCACGGAAATACATTACTTTCATATAAATAATAATCGTAAGCTCAGTACATGCACGTCATTCATAAAAGCATTTAACGTCGACAGTGTAGTGTTCGCCGATATGAAAACTTACACAGCTATGTTAGGAGATGAATAGTTTCATTGTAAAAACTAAACCTCTAATGGCTCTATAATAAATTCAAAGTTAAGTTAACCTCCTGATTGGACGTTTATTGTTGTTGTGTTGAGTAAATCCCGCCTATCAGACCTCAGACCCATCGGACGGACTTTCTGGATCTGATTCATAGAATCGCGATGACGTCATCACAATCTTTACTATCTTGCAAAATTCACTCATGATGTGATGTTTGCTGATAACTGGCAGGGTTATTACAGATTCTCAGATACATGATTCTATGGTGTGAGCGTCATGGAAAATGTAAACAATGCGTTGCTATGGGCAGCTCTCTTTAGCATGCAGTAAGTTTGCCCCAACTTTAATGGCGGCGGATCTCAAGATGCACGGATGTGCGAAACTATGAATTCCTAATCCTATATATTCATCATCATCATCATCATCATCATCATCATCATCTGGTACGACATTAAAGGTCGTTCAGGCCTATTATCGATCTAAAAATACCCACAATATGATTTACTGCAGTTTGAGTAATCAGATGTAGGTTAGATAATTATGTCCGTATATGCACGCATGTATATGCACGTATATATAATGTTTACATAGACCCTGTGAGTAGGCAGTATTGTAATTTTTCTTCTTCTAATGTTTTTAGTTGTTTCCGCTCGTTAGATTGCTATACCATGGCATCTGTACATGTATTACAATATATTACAATTTACACTAGATACCCTCTTCCTCTTTTTTACTTAACTCTTAGCACTCTGATGCCAAAAATTCTAAATTTTCAAATTAAATTAAAAGATGAACTGGTGTTCATTCCTAAACAGACATGGTGGAAGATGGACAGCAACATCGTCCAACAAAATTGTTCAAAAATGCACACCAGTTTCTTTGCTACCGGCACTGTAAAAAAGGATAGACTGTTGACACCATAGTGGTATGGGTTAAAGTTTCGTATATGGCCCATGAAGCCAGCCACCTGCGCACACGCACACACCACACACACACACACAGAGTCCACACAACACACACGCAAGTAAAAAAATTAAACCTTATTTGTGAGCTACATCAGCCAAGAGACAGATATCTCCACCATGCATGGCTCTGGAGGCTTAGATCAATGCCTTACATACACTGCATACACAACACCCTATAACATGGTGAAAGAATACTAAAATTACAGTTAGTGAGAATGGTAGAGAGATTCCCCACACCTTCTCATGGTAATACACCAATATTTTAGGGCTGCTACGAGGTTCGTCTCCAGTCCAAATTTGTCAAATACTTCTTTTTTATTCATTAATTTTTTTTGTCTTCTTCTTCTTCTTCTTCTTCTTCTTCCTCTTCAAGGAAAGCACATTAAATTGAAGAATTTGGCACTGAATTGTGGTGTGCATGCGCTTCAGGACACATGAGGTTAAAATATAGTAAGAAGTAGTTAAAATGATAAAAGAAGCCCATTGCTTCCGGCTCCTCAAGGCAGGGTCACGGCTCCCTGACACTGGATTCCAATGGAATACCTGGTGCTGTGGTAAAACTACAGTGACAATTTGATCGCACTTCTGAATGCCTCAATAGTTCATGCTGAGACATTGCTTTCTAGCAAGATGTTCCAGTCTCTAGTTGTACGTAGGAAGAATGAAAGATAATGATGGTCACATGATGACATAGGAATTAGGTATGCCTGGGTATTTTCTGTTCGTGTAGGAGCAGGATGGTTCGTTGATGTCAGCGGAAAAGCGATTTTATGTCTCTCTACCAGAGGCTGCTACTTTAGCTCCATGAGCATTTCGCCGACGCTGGATGTCTGTCAGTGCCGATTCAGCGTATAACGAGCAGCATGTTGTTAGACTGGTTCTAGTTTCTTGGCAAGTTCATTGCTTTATGGGTCCTAGATGGTTTGACTAAACTCGAGAGATGGTCTGACAAGGGTGTTGTAGGCTCACTCTTTGATTTGTAGATTATTTACATTGATGTTTCGCCTGAGAAAGTTCAAGGTGTTATTGGCTTTTGCTGGGATACTGTTGATATGCTTGTTCCAGCGAAGGTCTTGTGATATTTTGACACCAAGATATTCGATGTGGTTTGTGTGTTTGAGTTGATGACCATGAATTATATTTGGGTAGTCTAGAGGCTTTCTTTTGCGAGTGATGCTGACAATCTCACATTTATCAGGGTGGAATTCCATCATCCAGGTGTTTTCCCATTTTACCAACATGTCAAGATCATTTTGTAAAAGTTTGGCGTCATTCTCACTCTTAACCGACAGGTAGATCATGGTATCATCAGCAAATATGCGTGTTTTAAATGTTGAACCATCTGCTATGTCGTGTATGTAGTATAAGAACAGGCATGGACTTAATACAGAACCTGGTGGGATGCCAGCGACAACCGGAGTACAATTGGAGGATGTGCCATCGACAAATACGGATTGAGTTCTGTTAGATAGGAAGCTGTGCATCCATCGGTGTACATCACCATTTGTGCCATACCATTTAAGTTTTTGGTTAAGTCCTGAGTGACCAACTTTGTCGAATGCTTTGGAGAAGTCGAGAACACACACATCTGTTTGGAGGCCCTGTTGCATGTTGATTGTGGCATCATGTATAAATTCAAGGAACTGTGTCTCGAAGGCCTCTTTTTAGCGAAAGCCATATTGATGGTCATACAATATATTATGGTGGCTGGCATGTTTCATTAAGCTGCTGCAAATAATATGTTCCATGATTTTGGATGATATACAGGTCAGGCTAATGGGGCAATAGTTGGCTGGTACATATTCCTGTCCCTTTTTAAATGCAGGTGACACATTGGCATGTTTCCAGTCCTGAGATGTGTGGCCTTCATCTAAAGATTTCCTGAATATCCTAGTCAATGGTCTCCTATTTCATTTGATAGATCCTTCATGACTCTGGGATGGATGTTGTCAGGGCCTGCGGCTTTGGGTAAATGCAGATTTTCTAATAGCTTCTGGACGTCTGCAGTAGTAATGGAGATTTGGGGTATGGATGGAGTTATGTGGCTTGGTGGTGTTATGTTAAAGATTAATTCATGAGTGAACACTGACAGAAATTGCTCATTTAGTGCCTCAGCTTTTTGTTTGGCCTCTGTGGTAAGCTTTCCACCCACTTTCAATGCAGCTACACCATTGAAATCTGTATTCTTATGATTGATAAATTTCCAGAATCTCTTCATGCTGCAGGATTGACTTTGGTCAGCTTCTTGTGGTGTGATTATTTCTTCTACTTGTTTCTAGTAGGCTCGTCTAAGATCTCGCTGAACTTCTTTCTTAAGTTTCTGGAATTTGGCTTCATCTTTTGGTTTACCATGTCACTTGCTGGCTTTGAAAGCTTTATTTCTTCTTCAAATTTTCTTTTTGATTTCACTGTTTATCCATGGGCTGGAATATCTCGATTTTGTGTTTTTTTGTGAGGGATAAAGGTCTTAATGCCATCATGGATGCCTAACTTGAACATTTCCCCAAAACTCATCAGTAGTTGAAGTGGTCTCAGTCTTTGATACTGTTTCAGCTAATTGTTTGGCATGCTGGTGTAGTCCTGCCCAATCAGCTTTGCTGTATAAAGTGGCAACTCGAGGAGTCTGTTTTTTATATGTTGGACTGATGTCGAGCTCTGTTTAGACAACTTCGTGATCACTGATCCCAGGGATTACATGTGTTCTGTTTATTTGACTTGGTCTCTTTGTTATGATGCGGTCTAGGGTGTTTATATGGCGGGTTGGATCCTCAACGATCAGAGTGAGACCCTTGTCATTTAAGATCTCTCCAAACTTGTTGTGTAAAACTGGAAATTGAATTTTTGGTTTTAGTGTCTTGTTGGTCCAGACCCATCCGGGAAAGTTGAAGTCTCTAACCAATAGAACTATGTTACTGTCACGCCGGTTATCTTTTGGAGTGACTTTTCAATGTTATCTATCGTGTACTGCCATTAACGTTTGCACGATAACATGCTCCAGTATATATGCTCTTACATCCCTTGATGTTTATATTGGTCCAAAGTATGTCTGTATCGGAGGAGCCACATAGGTCTTTTCTGGAGCTTAAGATGTCGCTGTTGATTGCGATGATAATAATATTAATAATAATAATAATAATAATAATAATAATAATAATAATAATAATAATAATAATAATAATAATAATAATAATAATAATAACAGTTTCCCAGTCTCATCTGCATACAATGATTGCAGCGTTAAAATATTATGAGTCCAGGATGCTACTGTTGATCCATGACTCTGTAATAATTATAATATCTGGCTTAGTGCTATCAAGTATTTTAAAGAATGGGCCCTTTTTATTGACGAGTGATTGACAGTTGATGGTGATGATTCTTAGAGGCTGTGTTCCAGATATTGATTTTGGTTTTGGCTTTATCGGTGAAGATGTAAATTTTAATACATACACTATACAAGATGTGCAATACATCACTGCTGTCTGTAAAAGTCGCCCAGCAAAGATGGTCCATGTTTGGCCATGTGCTAAGGATGCCAGAAGAGACACCAGCACAGAGAGCCTTGGAGTTCGCCCTACTCGGAGCCAGCAAATACAAAGCCAGGAGTGGACGTCATTGCATAAATCTGCTAACTGTGCTACGAGGTGACCTCAAGAAAGCAGGACACGGTACACTCAAGTCAAGAATCGACCTGAGGAAGCTAAGGATTTCGGCTGAGGACAAGACACGGTGGGCAAAAGTGAAGATGGCCTGATTGCAGCTGTATGATGTTTCTATTACTATGGCCGCAGAATACAATAAGCATACATGTAAATTTTAAATTAAAACAGCTAAACAATAATATTGCGGAGTACCTATTAGTCATCGGTACAAAAATATCCTAAAACATCACTGCTGTTGAAGTGTCACATGTGTGCAGCGTGAGCTGGTATGATTCCATAGTCGCTGCATGGTAGTTAGCCACAGACGATCTAACTGATGCGGCTCATACTCAGGAATGGTGAAGAAGAACTCACATTGGATGGCTAGTAGATAGTCACATACCGAATATAAAGTTAGAATTAAGCGGTAGTGAAAACTTCCACATTAATGCGGATTAAAGATGCCCTTTCTATTACTGAAGGGCTACGGTGATAGTTAGATTAATATATATGATGCATCTCTTGAGGCACAAGACGATACACACTGCATAGCCTGTGCGGTGCATAAAGCAATGTCCTTATCCAGACTGCTGTCTAAAACGTCAATTTGAGAGCACTAGACATGTGCAAAGTTTGCTCTACCACATTTCCAGCGTGGTACGGCAGATCTGACAAGATAACATCGAACACCACACGTTCTACATATTGGTTGGGATGTTACATAACGGCCAAAGGGCCACACTGCAGAGAAGGTCCCTCTGAAGTGTGTTGGATATGGGGAACCTTCTTTTAATTTCGATTTTGACGTCTCGTCCCATTAGCACGCGTCATATACAAGGTATGGGTGCTGACCACGTGATCTGCTGACCTTCGCCATACCACGCACATACGCTATGGCGATGTATATTTTAGATAGGAGCTCAAAATATTATATGAATATTCTCTTATATCTCAGCCATTTCTGAACCGATATTGATTCTGTAAACAGTTTTGGAATCCTCGTTCGATTTTGGTAACGATTCTTACCAAGAGAAGCAAGGGTGACTTGTATCTAAGAAATTACAGACATAGGCTAGAAATATTCATAAGATACCACTCTCTCCACATGCTAACGCATGTGTGTAGGCTATCTCTAATGGGGTTAACGCGCATGTGTAGGCTATCTCTAATGGCCGCCGCGCATGAGGACCGGGCCATCTCACGGACTCCGTTATTCTGAGCCTCTCTTATATGGCTATTTATGCATATCGTTCTACCCAGGGGGCAAGCTTTGACTGTCCCAGGTCCGGCCATTCTGTACCCAGATGAACCGGCACGTTTCGTACCCGACCGGTCGATCTGCGCTACACCATCAGTGAACCTTTATGCATTATCTTTAACAAATCTCTCCAAAAAGGTGTTCTACCAAACATTTGGAAATTGGAAAATGTGTGTTGTATATACAAGAAAGGTAAAAAAAATTATCCAAACAACTACAGACGAATTAGCCTTACTTGCACCATGTGCAAGGTCCTTGAGTCATTTGTTAGGGACAGTATCGTAAACTATTTGAAAGAAGCCAACTTATTCTCAGCATACCAGCACAGTTTCAGACATAACAGATCATGCACAACCAACCTGCTAGATTATCTCGAACATATAACGACTAAACTGGATGCGAAAGAATCTGTTGTTGCTGTATATCTGGATTCCTCCAAGGCTTTTGATACAGTACCACTTAAAAGACTCCAATCAAAATTGTAGAGCTATGGTATAGGAAATAAAGTAACCAAGTGGATAAAAAACTATTTAACCAATAGAAAACAAAGAGTAAAAATTAATGATACAATATCAGATTGGGCAGAAGTAATCAGTGGCTTGTAATTGCAGAATATTCCATGACATATATAATATGATCTAACATAAACAGACACATTTTACGTGAGATTATATGAACAATGGTTATAGACATGTAGGATTCAACCGTAAAACAGGACAATTACATTCATGAACATAAAGTGATGCAGGGTGTGAGAGGGATGGGGGTGTGGGGCGGGGTGGGGTGGGGGTTGGGGGTAGGGGTGGGGGGGAGCTCATCTATTATATATTACCATGTTATTATTATATTATTATTATTATTATTATTATTATTATTATTATTATTATTATTATTATTATTATTATTATTATTATTATTATTATAATAATACAGTTTTACTTTTGATGTTTTGTTTCCGTGAACAGGTGCTTTGTTATAGTTAGACTACAGCACAGCTCATAATAAGATGGTGTTCGTGTAGCTGCCTCTGTTCGGTGGTATGTGATGTGTAGATTGGAACCTGTTCTTGTGCTGTGCGTATGTATGTCTGCATTTGTTGAACACAGATTGGATAGAGATGAGGGTAGGTTGATATTGTGGTAGTTCTTTAGAATGGTGTATAATTGAACCCTTCCAATGTCTTCGAGTTTTAGGATTTTGTTTCTTTAGAAGATATCTTGTACCCTGCTGTTTGCAAAAATAGTTTGATTGCTTTTGTAGTGATTTGAGGTTTTTTTGTTTAGTTTGATATGTATTGCTCCACATACCCTTTGCAGTAGGTTATGTGTGGAAGTATCAATGTGTTATACAGAGTTTTTAGGATATGAAATGGAAGATATGACTTGAGACTGCGGATGATACCAATATTCCTTGCTACATTGGATGTGATTATCTCTATGTGCTTCTCCCAGGTTAGATGTTTGTCCAAGTAGACTCCTTGGAATTTAACATACTCAGCCTCCCGTATTTCTGGTGTAGCTCGCGGTGTAGTGTCGGGCCGTTCCAGTGTATCATGTCGACTCGTCGCACTGCAAGTGCACGACGAATGATGATGCTGGCTAGCATCTGGTCTCGGGGTGATAGACCTTGTACCTTGTATCCTCGCGTGGACTGTCATCGCTGAATGCTTGCGAGATGCAAGTGCCTCGCGCGGGCCTCCATCTCTGAAAGGTGTCGCCACTGCTTAAAGCGGGAGAAGAGTGGTAGGCAAAAATGGCCCCACCCTAATATTTCAACCAAAAATGATTGAGGAAGAAAAGACCATACCTAGTGAGATTATGACTATAGGATTGCTTGCTGTTTTACGTGAAGACGGGTCGAGTGATTCCCAATGGATTCCCTCGTCACCGTCTTATGTGATTCTTAGTATGCTGAATTAGTAGTTGCCGCTTTATTTATGCGGGCCTCCTGCTTTGCTGAATTAGCTTTTAGTTGTTTTCAAAACAAGAATTATTTTTGGCCGCAACTGGCTGGTATCTACCTAGCTATTAGACATGGCTGTCACTGAAAAGAGATGCCCTAAGACATCAATACTGAAGACAGCGCTCATACATGCTACGTAGCAAGATCTCCGAACTGGATAAGAATCCGGACATCCCGCCCCGTCCGTAACCACATAAAACGTTGGTATGGTCTTTTCTTTCTAAAGCATTTTAATACTCCTCACCCAAACTAGCACTAGGAGTAGTGCCTGTGTGAGGCACATAACTTTTCGTCCGAGATAACCTACTTCCTTTCAGCTTAGAGGTATACTAACTTATATTAAGTTAATTAGCTAAGTGTCATGTACGGTAGCCTCCCATGCGGGGATACCTCTGTGGACCTACGTCTGTGTGGTACCTCCGGGAGCCCCATGTTTAAAAGTTCATCTACCTGTCTCTATGTATCGTATTTTCGTATGCTCTTACTGTAGTATTATCTAGCATATTTGTAGTTGTTTAGGTAAACTCATTGTATAGACTTATATTTTTAAGTCACCATATCAAATCTTGTAAGTCCATAGATCACGAAATTGCTATAGACAGGCATACTGGAGACACAGATTCTTGGGATGAGACAGTTGTGTTTAATGCTCGCGACGATGGTCGCACGGCCCCACCGGAATGATTGAGTTGTACCGGCCATAGGAGCCGGTTTTTATTTCCCACAGCGCAGTCTCGTATAAGGTCCGTGACCCCGAGACCGGATGCTAACCAGCATCATCACTCGTAGTGCACTTGCGGCGTGGCGAGTCGACATGATACACCAGAATGGCCCGACACTACCCGGCGAGCTATAAGCCACAAGGCTTAATCATTGTCTGGATTCCCCATCAATATGTTAGCAGGATCGGACCCTGGGAAACTATTAGGGTTTCTGAGCGGTGATAACTAAAATGCTGATTTACATACACCTCCCCCAGTATCTTCTGATACCAGTTAGTTTAGATTCCCCTGCCAATGTAGGAAGCACTGCGAAAAAACTGATATTATGTGACACTGGCCTGCAGTGCATCTCTGGGCATTCTGGAACTTAGCCCTAATGCCAGATAATATGTTAATTCCGTAACACACGGATGGATAATTATATCATCAGGTCCAGACTTTTAAATTAGTTAATGGACCGTCATTTCCACCGGCTCTAGAGGCCAGTCTTTGTACCTTCCTGAGAGATGTGATACAGGATCTGCAACCCCGAGAACCGCAGCTAAACAGCCCTCCTGTGCATCCTGTACATGCGGCCCAACGGAGAGGAGCAACATGGCGGACCAGCGCATACCCCGTGAGCTACAGTATCATCTGAAAATAGTATCCATGAAAGTTGGTTAGTGGCATTGGGTAAATCATTCATGCATAGTAAGAACAGCAGAGGTCCAAGGAATGAACCATGAGGTACACTGCAGACTAATTTTTTGTTTCCTGAAATAGCGCCATTAAATTGAACACATTGTATCCTGTGAGTCAAATAATTTTGAATCCAATCCAGAGCGATGCCTCTTATATTGTAATGTGATTGTTTTCTTCAATAAGATTTCATAGCCAATAGTGCTGAATTCTTTAGAAAGATCCAGGAACACACTGAGTGTATGTTCTTTATTTTTCAAAGACTCAGATATTTTTGCTATCATATCCACAATGGCAAGCATAGTAGATCGAGTGTTTTTCTCTGAAACCATACTGAGAGTTGTAGATAATTGAATATTTATTTAAATAACTGGTCTGTAGTTAGTAAAGTCAGATTGCAGATGTGATTTAGTGGGGTAAGCATTTGTGTTATACAATGTTTAAAGATTTTCCATTTAAAGTTGTCAATATCTGCACTTTTAGTCAGGTTAATTCACATCAAGAGTTTATAGATTTTTACTCCATCTGTTGGTGTTAGGAACATTGAGTGTTGGTAGCTGCCTGACAAATGGTCTTGTATATTTTTGTCTGAACTGGATTACATTTTCTCTGATAGGTTAGGTCCAATCTTAATAAAATATTCACATTTTTATTTGTTATAATTGTGTTATTGCTAATAAACCATGCTGTTTGCAAACTGCTTTTTTGTTTATTCATTAGTGATTTAATTAATTTCCATGTTTCTTTTATATTATCTTTTTGCTTATCAAATGTATAATGGCAATAGTTTATTTTTGCTGTTCTAATAATTTGGTTCAGTTTATTTCTATATACTGAGCACCATTGTACATAGTCGGATGCTTAATAAAGGTGAAATACAGCTTGTTCTTCTTATGGCAGGCAGCTATCAATCCTCTTGTTAGCCAAGGTTTAGTCGGATTTTGCTTAAGTTTCTTAATTGTTTTAGTTGAAATGCAGCTTCATAGGCATTAGTACATGTATAGTGGAATGTATTGTAGGCATCTTCACCTGAGTCGCAGTTGGTCATCTGATTCCAATGTATGTCTGCCAAACTGTTTTTAAACATTTCTGTGTTCTCATTTCTAAAATCTCTTTGTTGTTTCCTCTTTTTCGAGTAATTGTGTTCTAACTTGTTCATTTTCCATGCAGTAGATTGGTAAGTGGTCTGAATTCATGTCTTCAACAAAGATGCCGGATTGGGTTTTGGGATTTGCAGTGTTATTTGAGAGAATATTGCCAATAACAGAGGCCCTTTTTCAGTTAATCTTGTCGGTTTTGTGATGAATGGATAGTATCCAAATGTTCTTTATAAATTTACAAAATCTTGAACAGTGGTTTCATTTTCTCTAACTAAATCAATGTTTTAATCACCCAACACATAAACGGTTTTATTCTCCTTGTGTATGGTTTTAAAGCATTTTTCTAATGTTTCTAATGTTTCTATGAATTGTTCTTTATCACTTTCTGGAGAACTGTAAATGACACCGACAATTTTGTTCTTAGCGTTTTCCATAGGTATTTCAATAAAAAAAAAGTCTTCATTATTGTCAGTTCTGCTCTCTTATAACACTGTATATTTTCTTTTATGTAGATGCCTACCCCTATTAGCCCCATGGTTTTCCAGGAATTTGTAGCTTTGCATATCAATTACGCTGTGTGCTGAGTTAATTTTAATCCATGTCCCAGTGTTTCCAATAATGTTAAATTTAATTGCACTAGTATATATAAAATTGCTTAATTTGTCATACATTTTTGGTAATTATCTTATATTGATGTGCATAGTCGAAAAGAAGATGGCGTCTTTGTTTTGAATCAAGTCTTTGTTAAATTCACTTTGTAGTATAGTTACATCTAGGTTGGGGGAGAGTAATTTCTTGATCGTCAGTATAGGTCTCAGAGAGTATGAATTCCTGTGATGACTTTAGGTTAAATGGATTTATAAGTATGCTTGGACATACTATGTTGAGTTTAAATTCGATAGTGTCGTTGTCATGGTGATTGAATGGAAATTGATATAGTGACGGTTTTGAGGAGACCTAATTAAGCGACAATGGTCAAATCATTCAAAAACAACAAAGATATCTACTCCAGAGAAAGATCTTCTGAATTAGACTGAGGAAGGCATACTACACCAACAAACACTAACAAGCCAGTGGCTTATGTCTAGTAAAAATGAGCTCCTTCTCTATGCGAGTGTCTTAAGAGTGTTATGTTTCATTCACAACTGACATAGAGGCTGAATAAGTCTGAGTCCACAGTGCTATCCTTTATCCTATATGTAGTCTGAAAGGTCGTGAAAGGATTAATGGGTTTAATGTGTTTAACCTAACCAAACTGGTTGAAGGTGTTAGTCCCATGTCTAGCAGATAAGACTGGTGGGTCAGGTAGTGGAGAGGCTCCACATGCCACTAGCAATACATTTTAATCCACGATATGTGAGCTGGTCAATGCTGAATCCTTTGAGACTGGGTAGACTGGAACCTCCTGCTTAAACTAATGCAGCAGTGGCTTTCAGGCTGGCGCATCCCAACATATCCAGACATTGCATAGATAAGAGAAATAAAGGAATGGGCCAGATGGGTCGAAAGTGTCACACCTAATCATTTTTCTAACCTATATCAGCCAGATCTCATATTTAGGCTACTCTTTACCTGCAGTGGACAATTTCCGCCAGTATGAGTCAAGCCAAGCATATAGCAGCCAGATCTCATATCTAGGCTACTCTTTACCTGCAGTGGACAATTTCCGCCAGTATGTGTCAATCCAACATACCTATTCCAATTCTGCGCCAATGTTTTAACTATCTCAAGCATTTTATCAATCTATACTTACCATAAGAAACTCGGCTAAAAAACTAGCTGACTTATTATTATTATTATTATTATTATTATTATTATTATTATTATTATTATTATTATTATTATTAATAAGTTATTATGTGATGCGACTGTGTATGATCTATACATCAGTCAAGAAATCTTTGTCCGGGCCATATGTCATCTTCCTAGTGGACATATTCGGTATAGACGAAGTTTCATGATTCCGCTTCTTCCCTAACCCTAGCCATTGTCTCTCTGATGGCGGGGTTATCAATGTTCAAAATAAAGCAGAGGAACTGGTGCTACATTCTCTAGGCAGGATTGAGGATGATGCTGCAGTCATAAACAGCAACATCAACCGCCAAATTTGCTGAATATTGTGCGCCAGTTTCTCTGCTTTAGATATAATAGAAGATGGAATATTGCCATCAGAGTGGTAGATGTTAACAAATTTAGGAGAGCTTTACCATGCTGAAAGGCATGAAATTAACCGAAATAGATGGTCCCTATCAGATCTCAATTGGCTTGAACCTTCATCTGATATTCCTTTTCTCGATCAGTGGACATATCAGATGTCGACAGTCTACTACAAAATACTTATCTACAGTCATATCCACTAACAACGTTCTCACTCTATTACTGCTATGTTATTGTTGAGCACGCCCCGATCTCCTCCCATCCCACCACAATTTACAATATACCATATTAAAAACCCTGTATCTACAGTAAATATATCCTAGATGAAAGACAATTACAAAATATATTATGAAGGTCGTTTTTATGTAGAAACACTCTAGGTCAATCATGACAAAATGTTACAAAAATATATGTTGTACCATCCTGTGTTTACACATATACAGGCGTTATTATTATATTACCTGTATATGTTTGTATCAGCTGTCACCTTATATATTGTAATGTCTTGTTTTATGTGTAGGGGGTCGATCAATTCATAGGCTCTGCCCAACTGTGATGTATATTTACTAATTAAGAACGAAATTAATAATTTTGAATCTTGGATCCTGAATATTACCCTATAGATATGATTTTTGGAGTTAGAGTTACAGAGATGGACGAAGTTAAGCATTTTGCCTATTTTATGTCCATTTGAAATATGATACCCTATCCTACTGCTGGGTTTGCTTCCAAAACGTGTCTAGAGCAGTTTTAAAAGCATTTACGGTTTTTGATTTGATCACATTTTCTGGTAGGTTATTCCATTCGTTCACAATTCTGTAACTGAAATTTTTTTGCCTGATTTGTGTTCGACATTGAGGTTTGAAGAACTTTAGGCTACCAATGAAAAAAATTGTTCTGGATCAATGCTTTCTTTTTGTGTAATAATTGTGTATGTTTCTATTAGGTCGCCCCTGACTCGGCGTTATTTTAGAGTTGGTAGACCAAGTATTTTGAGTCGTTCTTCATAAGTTTTGTTTCGTAATCGTATTACTAATTTGGTGCATTGGTGCTGTACTTGTTCTAAGTGGTTGGTGTCTTTGACAAGGTATGGTGACCAGGCTTGTACACAATATTCTAGATGTGGGCAGACATAGGTTTTGTATAAAATAAGAAATGTTTCTCGGTCGAGGTGGTTGAATGCTCGTTTGATTTGTCTCATGATATACATGGCTTTATTTGCTGCTTTTAAAGTCTGCATAGTTGGGTACGGTAATTTTTTTTATCCAGATTCCTAAATCTTTTTCATGCGTTGTAATCTGCAGTGTATGTGTTTCGCTTTTGTCTTTCATGGTATAGTTATGCAATTGATTATTATGACCTAGGTGCATTTTCTTGCATTTACTGGCATTGAATTTTAAAAGGCTCTTACTGGTCTGACCATCCATTAAGATAGTTTAGGTTGTTTTGTAATTTTTTACTATCTGAGTCGTCTGGATTCTTATCTCTTATGCAATCATTATGATGCCATCATCACACATGTTGGCTCTAATGATATTGGTAAGCGCAAACTTGAGGGGATGATTCAAGATTACAACAACCTTATTGATAAAGTTAAAAACATCTCACCTGACACACAGATCCTGGTGTCATCCTTGCTACTCCGTCCATCCTTGCGAGATACAGACGAAAACGACCAAGTTTACCAATTCAATGCAATGCTTTATTCCTTGGCAACCCACTTAAATATCATGAACATTGAGAACACACACTTGTTCACTAGAGAAACCGAGAGACAAAATACGAGGTGTATCGACATCACATCCATCACAACTATCATGGACTCTGTTTGCTTTCAGACAACTTCATAAGTTACCTATATTCTAAACTGCACCAAGGTCAGGATTTTTGGCAAGGCCCGCTACCAGAAATACGAGTGGTATAACATGCATAGCGTTTCCAAATCAGTTACTTTGTCAAGCCAGAGACATAACAAATCCAAACCGTTTTATGCTCCTTACGGGTGAATTAAACGAATCCAAAGACATAGAAAACCATTTCTTAATTGAACCTTCCATTACCTCGAATAACGATAATGATAAAACACAATCTACACATAGTCAGAAAAAGCCACTAAGAAACATTGGTCATTTGATCAACCAAATAAATTTTATAGACAAGCAAAATACAGAGAGTTCCCCTGGCAGTAATTCCAAACTCACAAATCCTAAACTAAAATGTATCTACGTCAACTGCCGAAGTTTAATAAACAAACTGGAAGAACTAGAATTATACACACACCTGTTAGAACCTGATGTGATTGGGCTCACTGAAACCTGGGCAAATACACACAACTTAGACTCTGAACTGGCACTGGATTGGTTTACATGTTTTAGAAAAGACAGGGCAAAGGTGGTGGAATAATTCTTTATGTAAAGGACAAATACAGACCATTAGTGCGGCTGGATTCTGAATTAAATTTCAATACGATTGAATGCATATGGAGTGATTTGATGCTTGGGCCTACAGAAAAAATACTACTTGGTGTATGCTACCGAAACCCAGATGCTACTGAAGACTACAACAACAAGCTAAATAAAAGTATAGAGGAAAATAGTAAGAGAGGCCTGGTTCTGATCATGGGTGACTTCAATTACCGCAATATTGATTGGGAAAACTACAATTCGAGTTCTTCCATGGGCGCCAAACTTTTAGAGACTGTGAACTCCAACTATCTACACCAATATGTTCACTCCTCTACAAGAGAATCCGCAATTCTAGACTTAGTGTTAACAACAGAAGAAAACATGGTTGAAAACTTAGAAGTACGTGAGCACTTTGGAGGGAGTGACCATACCATTATAGTGTGGGACTTGGTGACAAAGACTATAATCGAGGAAAAAATCAAGCCTATTAGAGATTATAACAAAGGGGACTATCAAACACTAAAAAACAAACTAATCCTCATTTCATGGGGTGATTTATTCCAGAATAAAGATTCCGAGAAATGTTGGGAAATTTTTTAAAATAATTACCATAGACTAGTTACTAAAACATATACCTACAAAAACTCTGAAAAAATCAAACAAACCTCAATGGATGGACCACCTGGCACTGAAAAAGGTACGTACAAAATACAAAAAGTGGAAACAATTTTCAAACAACAGAGGACCAATAACTTATCAGATGTACAGAAAGTCCCTCGACGAGGCAACAACATCATGCCGAAATGCAAAAACAAAATTTGAAAGGAAACTATCAGACAAAATTAAACAAGACAGCAAGAGTTTTTATGCTTATGTAAGGAAAAAACTAAAAACAAAACATAGGGTAGGACCACTAACAGATAATGAAGGAAATATCCTTCTAGATACATTCGAGATTGCTGAGCTATTAAATGAATACTTTTCATCAATATTTACGACTGAAGACTTAAGCAGCATCTCAACTCCAAAGCAAACCAATATACAAACCAGACTGTGTAACATAGAAATATCAGCCATCCTTGTCGAGGAAGCCCTTGCTAACTTAAAGCCAGATAAGGGAGCGGGACCAGACAATATACACCCTAGGGTACTGAGAGAAGCCTCAAAAGAAATTGCCGACCCTATATCCAAGATTATGATCACATCGATTAGATCTGGAAGAGTGCCTGTGGATTGGAGACTAGCCAACATCACGCCAATCTTTAAAAAATGGGGAAAGGACTAGCCAAATAACTACAGTTCGATCAGTCTCACCTCATGTATAGGGAAAATCTTAGAAACATTACTCAGAAATCAAATCGTTGCCCACCTAGAGAACAACTACTTAATAACCCATTCACAACATGGGTTTAGGAAAGGCCTATCTACACTAACAAACCTACTTTGCTTTTTTGATAAAGTTACTACCCAATTAGACAATGGACACCCAGTTGACATAATATACCTAGACTTTGCAAAGGCATTTGACATGGTCCCGCATCAGAGGATGTGCAAGAAAATTAAATCTCATGGGATAGATGGGGAGATACTCCAATGGATTACAAATTGGTTATCAGATAGGAAACAACATGTCGCAATAAATAGACAGAAATCTAACTGGACAAGCGTAAAGAGTGGAGTGCCTCAGGGATCGGTCCTTGGGCCAATTTTATTTCTGATCTATATAAACGACATGGAAGAAAACATTACAAGCCAAATTGGTAAATTTGCTGATGATACTAGATTAGGTAAAGAAATTCTGAACAAAGAAAGTACACCTAAACTCCAAGCAGATCTCCACAGAACTTTTAGCTGGTCTCAAGAATGGCAGATGCTCTTTAACTTAGATAAATGTAGTGTTTTACATTTAGGACACAATAACGTGTGCTATAGCTATAAAATGGGAAGCAACACACTAGCAAAAAGCATTGAAGAAAAAGATTTGGGAATAATGATTCACCAATCAATGAAAGTGTCAAGACAATGTTAAGTAGCGTCAAGAAAAGCAAACCAAGGTCTAGGCCTGATATATCGTACAATAAAATATAAATCCCGACCTGTTATTCTCCAGCTTTACAAATCCCTCGTAAGACCTCACTTAGACTACTGTATCCCCTTTTGGTGCCCACACCTACAAAAGGACATAGACTTACTGGAGCGGGTACAACACAGGATGACACACATGATCTCAGGTTTAGCAAGTATACCTTATGAAACACGTCTCCAGAAACTAAATCTTACAACATTGAAAACCAGGAGAATCCGAGCTGACATGATAGAAGTCCATACAATTTTTTCTAACCAGGACCACATTAAGCCAAATGAATTCTTCACAATGGCATCTACACACACTAGGGGGCATGCACTTAAACTTTACAAACAACCCTGTCGACTTGATCTATTTCTTCACAAATAGAGTGGTTAATGTATGGAATTCTCTACCAACAGAAGCAATTAACGCTCCAACATTAAACACATTAAAAAACAATCTAGACTCATTCTTCAAGTCACGGGGTTTTATATAGACCTAAGGTCGTCCAACTCCCAAAAATTGCAGTCACTTCTACACTGAAGTATTTGACTGCAATCACTGGTAAATCACTGGTAAAGTCTTTAATGTGGGGCTAGAGTTTTGTGTCATCTGCAAACATTTTGACGTTGCTTTGAATATCGTCTGGAATGTCGTTTACATATACCAGGAATAACAGTGGACGATGTAATCGTGCTAAGCGGGTACCTCTTTGATATTTCCGAACATTAGGTTGGAAATAGACTGGATCCCGACCTAATTGACCTTCGATGTCGAGATTGTGTAACAGTAAAATATTCATTGATACTATATATATATATATATCTATGAAAATATTGACGACTTTAAGAAGTGATGACGTCATGACTGAGGAATTGACATTTGTTTATGTTTTTGTTATGTGGTCAATAAACTTGAAGTTTCAGGTTTAATGTGTATTATTACGAGAGGTGGTTGTACTATAGAAAGATGGTATTGCAAATAATGTAACAAATAAAGTCGAAGTCAGCGGATTGTAACAGGTCGCCTACGAAGCTAACGGTATTTAATGCGATACCAGTTTTCGACGAAGAGAAAAATATAAATTTTTTCTTGTCTTTGTTAGATGTTATATCCTCTAATAAATAATATGTCATGGGTAAAATCTAAATATGAGATATGTAACAGATTTCTCGACCCTATGCGGCGTATGCCTTTTTGCCTTTTCAATCAATGTGGATTTTATTTTACATCGGAACGATTCACCCCAACTAAACACTTAAAACAGTAAACTATCATGAAATAAGCTACCTCGGAGTTATGGCGTCGCAAAGAATTATGGGTAATGTCAAAGGTCAAAGCACATAAACAAATCTCTTGAGTCTGACAGCTCTGCGGTTATGAATGCTACGCTACGAATTTTCCTCCTCATCCATGCATGTTTTATGGTGTTCTTATGTATGAACTTCTTAGCGACAGCTTGATATGGAATCGTATCAAGATATTTATGCAGCAGAATTAGAAAATCAAATAATATTTATGCAACTGGAGGTGGAAAACAACGCGGTCAAGCGCATTCGCCGCGGTGCCAATTCGGCCCATTAACTCGCTGTTCCGATTAAAAGTGGATTCACACTAGTGTATTTTGCATAAATTCAATAAATAAATGGGGTTATTATATGTATTTTAGAAGTACAATTACAATATGCTTATTTTTAAGTCTATGTAATGTCAGCGATTACGTGAGACTGACACCGTAGGCCTACACACGTACACCAGCTTCATAGTTAGGCCTATATAGTTTGTGTGTATGGTACTACGCATACTTGGGTTTTACAATTTCATTGTTCTAATATTCCCAATTTAACACTATGTAATTCTCTAGTCTCCTAAAGGCACTATTAAGCTACCTAATGTAATCATTCAATGTAGTACGTGAGCGTAGATTGCGCTATTCATTGATAAAGGAATTATCCCAAACAGAGTATAATTTTGTTTATCATATTATCCATAAATAAACATCAGTCAAACAAACCACTCAGGCCGGAAGCCAGGGCAGGACCGGTGCACTATGTAGTATTACCCCCAATCAGGCAGCCATGGCAGGGCAAGCGATCAGGCAGCAAGGGCAGGGCAGGCAGGCAGGCAATCACGCAGCCAAGGGAGAGCAGGCAGGCAATCAGGCAGCCAGGGGAGGGCAGGCAGGCAGCCAGGGTATGGCAGGCATCAGGTAGCCAGGGAAGGCAGTCAGGCAGCCAGCCAGTGTTGGCAGTCAGTCAGGACATGGCAGGTAATCAGACAGCCAGATCAGAGCAGGCAGGCAGCAAGGGCATGGCATGGCAGCCATGCAATCAGGCAGCCAGGGGAGGACAGGAAGGCAGGCAGCCAGGGAAGATAGTCAGTCAGGGCATGACAGGCAGCCATAGCAGGGCAGTCAGGACAGGCAGCCAGGGCAGGGCAAGCAATCAGGCAGCCAGAGTAGCAGCCCTCAAAATTTGGTGCGAACGATCGTTTCGTTCGCGTGTCGGTTACGTGAAGTAAAATTACGGTGAACGAAAAAATGGTCGCGTAAGTGACAAAGCCCAGAATGGTAGTTATCTCTGATCGTGTAAAACAAAAGTTTCAACAACTTTTTTATATGAAGCATGCTATTTACAACAGAATTTAGCATTTTCAAACATCTAAAGGATTGATAACATCTGTCTGTCAAATTCTATAAATAAGCGACAGCGCATGTGTCAGAGACAAACTTCCGTTGTATTTCCGCTAGCATTACTACATAGGCCGGGAACTAGTCTCGCTACACGTTATGCATCAACAACGGACTGTTCAATTATAAACCATTGCATAATACGTACGTGCAACCGTCGGCTGGCATGCTCCAGATGTATTATTAGCTCACCTGGCCAGAATGCCAGCTTATGCCATGGCGACCGTCCGTCTGTCCATCCGTCAACTTTTTCCTTTAAACGACTTCTTCTCAAGAACCACTAGGCCGATATAAGTTATCTGTGGCAGGAAGTATCCTTAGGGCATAGGGATCCAAGTTTGTTCAAACGAAGCCGATCAACCAATTTGGCCGGTCGCAATTTGGATTTCGGCCGATTTTAGGAAATGTCTTTAAAAATCTTCTTCTCCGAAACCGCTTGGTGGATCGAAGCAAATCCCATGAAATATGATCTAGGGCAAGAGCTGAACCAAGTTTGTTCAAGGGAACTTAATTGGCCAAATGGTTCAGCGGCCATTTTGGTTGACCTAGTTTTAGAGAAAACGACTTCTTCTCCCGAACCGCTGAAGGGATCACGCCGAAATTTGGCGGATATGATTAGGGACTAAAGGCCATTAAAGTTTGTTCAAGGGAAGTTAATCCGTCAAAAAATATGGTGCAGTCGGCCAATCAAAATACAGCATGTTTGGTGGCCATATTGGATTTTTTTATTTGATGGATTTTGAGGCAGAAATTGGTTTTATATAGGTTTTTTTTGGTATTCTGATCACAAATTTGCAATTTTCAAAGCTGTCAGATAAACGGTTTGGTGGCCATCTTGGATCATTTTCCCGCCAAAAGCTCCCATACTAAAGCAAAGGGAAATTTAAAATGTCTACTTTTCGAGAACTTATGGGACGATTTCAATTATATTTGGCAGGAAGCATCCTTAGGTTGTAGAGATTCAAATTTGTTCAAACGAAGCCGATTGGCCAATTTGGCCAGTGGGCATCTTGATTTTTGGCCGATTTCTTTTTAAACGTCTTTAAAAATCTTCTCCGAAACCACTTGGTGGATTGAAACAAATCCCATGAAATATGATCTAGAGCAAGAGCTGAACCAAGTTTGTTCAAGGGAACTAACTTGATTGGCCAAATGGTTCGGTGGCCATTTTGGTTGACCTAGTTTTAGCCAAAACAGCTTCTCCAGAACCGCTGAAGGGATCGAAATTTGGCAGATCTAATTAGGGATTAAGGGCCATTAAAGTTTATTCAAGGGAAGTTGATCCGTTAAAAAAACATGGCCGCAGTGGGCCAATCAAAATACAGCATGTTTGGCGGCCATATAGGATTTTTTTATTTGATGGATTTTGAAGCAAAAATTTGTTTAGTACAGGGTTATGAGTATGCTGATTTCAACCATGCCATTTCTGAATCTATCAGATAAACGGCTTGGCGGCATGTAGTAAAATTGGCATTTAGTACAGGTGGTCTTTATAGCATGTTTAACTGCATTCTAAAACCCGTGTAATCATTTGACAGAGTGACCAAACTCACTTAGCAGCAGTTGTTCACTAATTCAAATTAATAATTTGACTGAAAGTCATTGCTGCCTTAGAATGCAACAACTTTCTGTCAAATAAATATCAAAATATTCAGTCATATATGTCAGCATACACAATACATATCTTAGATATTTAGCCAGCATAGGAAAACATTTAATCTTGTAATTTAAAACCACAACTCTAATTCTCAGGATTGAAATGAAATTAATACCCTGTGAGGTAGTGAGCTGATGAAGTGTACCATATTCACATACTGATTCTAAAAGATTTATTTAATTAATTCATCATTGACCCTTTAACACTCATATCAGCCAAAAACGGCTTCTGCAGTGGTCGTGAGAAATGTCCATTTGTCGACTAAAAGAAGACAGTTTTTGAAAATTTACCACTGGAATCATTCCAGTGATAAATTTTCAAAAATAGTCTTCTCTTGGTCTGCAAGTGGACATTTTCTATGAGAAAATTTAAATTGTCTTGAATAAATTTGAGGGTTAAAGGGTTAAAGCCAATAATTCTAGCAATGAATTTAGTTGAGTATTGCGTTATTCACAAGTTTTGTTGGATAGCATGTAGCATGGTGACGGACATTTTGAAAATGGTTTTGCTGATGATATCTGTTACTGTCACGTGCAGCAACAGTTTTCAGCATGACTATTCAACCCTTGTCACACCAATGTCTAGAGATTAATTGTTACAAAGCCAGTATTAGAAAGGCTGGTGTACAGTTTGTAAACACCATTGCTGAAGACCATTGCTGTCATAGACAGTGCTGTTGCTGTTATACAATTGACAGCAACAGCTTACACAACAGCTGTTAAGCAACAGCTTAGCGCATTATTTCCAGTTAAATGCGTTAATAAGATTCGCTTCTTATCAATTTATTATTATTGGCTCACCTGGCTATCGATATCAGAGGACACAATATCTTACCTATTTTGCTAGGTTAGGAAAACGGTTAACCCTTTAGCCATCATATCAGCCAAAAATGGCTTCGGCAGTGGTCTTGCGAAATGTCCATTTGCAGACCAAATGAAGACTATTTTTGAAAATTTTACCATTGGAATGACGAACACTTTTTAACGAGCCAGTCATTCCAGTGGTAAATTAAAAAAAATAGTCTTGGTCTGCAAATAGACATTTTCTATGAGAAAATTGAACTTTTCTTAAATTCAATGGTTAAATGGTTAATTAATGTGCAATTGGAGTTTTATTTCCACCATCCATTGACATATGACAGCTTTTATTACCATAATAGATAAAAACTAAATTAACAGGTTAACCTTTTCCGTGCAACTGCTGCCTAAATGTTTAAGATATGTATTGTGTGCCCTGATACCTATACTGTTAAAATATTTTGAAATGTATTTGATTCATTGAAAGTTGATGCTGCCTAAGTCAGCTATGACTAAGTCAAATTATTTTTTAAATAAACTGGGCCATTCAGCAAGATGTACATGTGTTAAAAGGATGGTTTGGAATATACTCAGTTGAACCTGCTATAAAGACCATCTGTATTAACCCTTCTTAAATTAGTTTAACGGAAAGCCAAATTAATTTCAAAATATTCAACAAAATAAGTTTTATATCATAAAGAATATACTTTTTCCGGGATTTATGGGTGAAAGGGTTAAGAGACCACCTGCCTTAAAGACTATTTTCTTCATTTGCTAAATGCAATTAAGCAATGTATTTGAAACTTTATATTAGCCCTTTAATGGTCAAACCAGCGAAAACCTGCCTCTGCAGTGGCCTTGAGGAATGTCGATTTGCAGGCCAGCATGCATATTTTTGAAAATGTACCACTGGAATGACTGGCTCGATAATCGAGCCAGTCATTCCAGTGATACATTTTCAAAATGCTCCATATCTTGGCCTGCAAATAGACATAACCTGAAATTTTTGTTTTACTGAAAAATCATGACCATTAAAGGGTTAAGAAACCAGCTACCATAAGAGGCTTTCTTCTGATTCTCACTTGAGTGGTGTCTTAATACAAATTTGACTGCATGTCATCAATTTCTGTTGTTAGTACTGATGTCTTCTATTTTTGCTTAAATATTGTTCAAAAGAACCTTTGCAAAATAACCATTTGACTGAAAGTCATTGGAAGTAGCACTGATTGATGTAAAACTCCATAAAGATTAGTTGAGTTGTAAATGTTCCAGGTGAGCGACACAGGCCCCTTGGGCCTCTTGTTTTATATACGCGATTGGATCCCGATATAACATAGGAAGATGCATTGTTGAGTGAGTCTCACAGTATATTCTCCTTGAGTTTCAGTTGGCTTGTAGAGACAGCTGTTTAAGAATTTATCTGTTAAATCAAACTGTTACATTCATAGATCTTAGCTACTGTGTCAGTGTGTATTTGTCCATGACACACAATAATTCAGGCCTTGAAATTCGACGGGATTCTCGTAATATTCCTGAAATTGAAAAATACGAGAAGAATAAGCGCTTCCAAAAACGTAAACATTCCATTCTTACAGACCACCACAATCCCGGTTACTAATTTCAACATTAACAATTATGTCACGAATCAGCCTAAAGGGATGTCTGATAATACACCGGTAATGAGAAATGTCTCGCGTGACTGCACGGTCGTAATTAATAACAATCGATAATGCGCACTCGTAGTTTCTGATTGGCTCGCGGGATATCCGATTTCAATAGGCATGAATGAAAATTACTATCGTAGTAAAATTTTGATCACGTGCCTCATTGTCATTCATAATGAACTAATCACATGATTTATTTCAACCAATCCCTGTGTGACTCGCGATTAATATTGATAGCTAATGGCGAACGAAAAATCTAGTCACTGTGCCGCTTTTAAACGCAGTAAAGCAATATGTTAGCGCCTACTTTGACGGGTTATATGACCCAATATATTATTATTGGATGGTTCTGACAGTAATACCACCCAATATTTAAGTGGTTCATTGATTTGGAGCGACCGAGAAAACAAGACTATATGTCAGGAAAACCGGTGCGTAGCAACTCTTATTTTCAAGTAAATCGCATAAATTTTGCACTAAATTGACAGTTTAAAGCGTACAAGTTAAGAAGGGTCAAGCTATCTACTAAATGCCTTAGAGCTGGTTACGCTTTTTATTGTGGCGGACTTGCGGGTTATTGTTTTATATTAGAAATGTATGCTGCTTGTACAAGTACAAATATTTGGTAACAGTTACAAAAAAATCTACCCGTCACAGGTACAATTTTATAAACATTTCAATCCCTGTTGTTTTTGGGGCAATTAAGACGGTAGTTATTTGATACAGGTGGAATTCTTTACAAATTAAAGCATATTTTTTTTAATATTTTGAAAATAATATGACTGGAAGCCATTGCTTTCAAGGTGGTGGTGGGTGGGCTGGAGAGGGTTGCTCAACTAGGTAAGCCACAACAATGTAAGATATTCAATTCTCCTTCGATCAATACTCACCATTCTGTTACTTCTGATATACAGCTGGCCTTGACAGCGGCTCTAGGATTATAGACTTAGAAAGCTTTACCGACTCCTGGGAACCGGGTACTCGGCTCCCAACTGCCGAGTACCCGCAATACATGCTTTCTGCATTGAGGATTTTAGTGTTTTTTTGTGAAAGAAAATCTAAGTCTTTAATCTGTAGTGATAGTTTGTGTGTTCTTGAAAAGGATTAACTAAAGGATACTATGGAGAATACCGCCGAAGATAACCAGGTTGTATCATTCTTTATTATCCATAGTTAAAAGACTTAGGTCTCTAAATTTCGCTGTGTCGCATGTTCCAATTTCTGACCCCATAGAATCTGGGACGTGTGCTAACAACGATATATGCCAGACGATCGCCTTCTTTAACCCCCAACAGGCGATCGGCAGATATGAAAATAGGTGTTATGCCACGGTATTTCTAACACGAATATCGGCTGACGTCGTTCTCCGTAGGATCCGAGCGGGTGACGTCACACCCGGTCGCTCGGATGTTTATGTGAAGAAGAAATTTTTTCATTAATTCGCGCATCTTGTTCTGGGTGCTGCGTACTAAAAATGGTACCGGAAACTTTAGAATGATCAAGTTTACGTGCGATCACGATCGGTTTGCAATGATCGGTGGTTTCAAAATTCTTGAGTAGATGCGTGGTCTGCGGTTTTACCGTGTGATACAGCAGTTTGTTATACATTTTGTTGTTTTCTTCACATATCGTGCTGCTTCGTTAGAAGTATAATTTATATTGATTAGTAAATATACCCCGAATGCTATGCGATATGATTCCTGGAGCCGTTACACATCCTGGAGGATCTATTATGGGTGTGTTTAATGCCCGCCTCGTTCTTGTCGTCATAATCAATGCGATCTTTGTTGTAACGTGGCGGGAGGGTTACAGTTAATTTATGAGTCAAATTATTTGAAAATTAATTGTCTGCCTTCCATCCGGGTCTCGTTCCGCTTGTTTATTGTAGGTTTGTGCTTATTTTATAGGCCAAGCCAGCCCCGCCATCATGTGACGAATGCCATAAGTTTGTCCGTGTCGTGTTCAAGGACCATGTCTGTTTTAGGTGTTCCCTTTGTAATATTGATCATAGGTGTAATGTTTGTGCGGTGTGGTCCGTTGAGATGATGGTTAAGTTCCTTGCCCAGAAGGACTTGGCTGGGTCTGACGCGGGGTCAGGCGGTCCGAGAGTAAATTGTGGAGCGCCCGGTTCGGCCGGTGGGGGTGCTCCATGTCCCCAGCTGGAGGTGGTGGAGATGGCACCGCCGGCGTGGTTTGGTCCGGCTATGCAGGGTTTTCTGCATGGCGTTCTGCCCACGCTGGTGTCGTCCCTGCTACCAAAGGTTGGGGGGCAGTTTCTCCCCATGCCTGGTACGGATCCTGTCCTCGGACAGGATTCTGGACTGGTTACCGAGGGGGCCGTCTCGTACGGCCCCCTGGCAGTCCCGTCTGGCTCCGGCCAGGACGGTTCCACGGTTGACTCGTCTAGTGACGACTCTTCAGAGTCTGAAGACGAGGAGGCCGAGGAGGAGAGGTTGCTGCGGCCCGTGAAGCCGCAAGTGGAGAATATGGAGGTTGATTCCGTCCTGGACGGAACCGGCCTCCATTTGTCTGGTTTGGCGCAAGCCAGGTCAGCGGCTCGCCCTGTGGCTGAGGCCAATCTGGTACCGTGCACCGGTTCCGTGCGGCTTGGTTTGGCACCAGCTGTCACGGGAACGGGTGTGCCGGGCCGGGCGTGGTACTCACCTATCTCGCCTGGTCCGGCAGTCGGACGTGGGGTGCCGTTGGCGCCCGTGTCCGGCTATGGTTCCGCGACTGCTACGGGTCCGTACGGTTTTCCGTGCGGACCTACCCCATGGACCGGAGTGTTTCATGGGGTGGCGGCGGAACCGTGTGGTACCGGAGTGCCTGGCGTGTCAGCCGTGGCTCCTTGCCGGGAGGCCGTGGCTGGCAGGCCTGTGAACACGTCAACGGGTGACGTCTTTGCGGGTGTGTCTTCATCGGAGGTAGATTGGTCAGATGCTCTGGCGTGGCTAGCCAGGGTTGACCCGTCTGTGGTTTCGGCCACGGCCGATGAAGATGCGCCCCGTCCGTCGGTTGCGTCGATCAGGACAGGGATTTTGCCCGCGGCCCGGATCCAGTCAGTGGGACTGGATCCACGGTTCATATATTTGTTGGAGGCTATTTATAGCAAACAACTTATGACCAAGGGTCAGCTCCCTGCGGCCTCAAGGGAGGTGCGGGCAAGATGTCGTATTCCGCGGGGGGAATACGACAGATATGGTGTAGTCCCGTCGGTCACTGAGGATGACCGATGGGTACTGGGCGTCCAGAGTGCCGTGGCGGGTGGCCCCGGTCCGGCACTTGTGGACAAGTCTCAGGTACACCAAGAAGAAGTCCTGTCCCTATGCGATGAGGGTGTGAGGGCAGCTATGAGCGCTGTCAACCACTCGTATCGTCTCCTTCAGTCGGTGTGGGCTGAAGCGGGGGCAGGCCACCCTGTGCCACCTGTGGCGCTTTCATGTGTCAATGACGGCCTGGTGCTGTCTATGGACGCATTGGCAAGGGTGCAAGCGCGAGTGACGAAACCCAGGAGGCAAATGGTCATTGACCATATGCGTCCGGCTACGGCAGTCAGGGAGCGTCTTCTTGGGACGCCCCTGACAGGGCCTAGCATCTTCGTTGGCCAAGCGCGGTCCATCTTAGAGGATACCGCCAGTATCGCGCAGAATCGGTTAGCGGTAAACCTGCAGCTAGAGCTAGTGCGGAAAGCGCACGCACTAGGGGCTGTGGGGAAACCGCTAACGGGACAACCTTCAAAGAAGCAGAAGAAGCATAAGGGCAAGGCGAAAGCTAGGCCTGTTGCGACTTCTGCTTCAGCTGGGTTTTCGGAGCCGGCGGTGGCGAAGAAATCCAGGAAGGTTGTAGAGGCGCCTAACCTCCCCAATGTTGCTCCTGACCGCCCTAGAGGCGGGAAGGGCAAGGGGAAGGGTAAGGGTAAGGCCTCAAAGGGCGGACAGAAGGGGCCAAAGCATACCTGAGGGTACGAAAGCTCCCTTCATATCCGCCTGGACCGCGCCTGTGCGACAGGAACAGCGGTGCCAGTTATACCCGTCGTGCCTAGAACGAAATGGTTCTCTCTCTCTCGTTAAGAAAGAGGGCCGAGCGTCTATGGTGGGTGGAAGGAAGGCTCATGCGTTTCGTCGAGGCCTGGCGAGGTGTGACGTCAGACAGTCTGGTCCTGGGATGGTTATCCCAGGGTTACATGCCGGAGTGGTGGGACTTTCCACCACAAAATCTGTCTTTGGCACCTGTCTGGACACCCGTACCAAGGGAGCCAGACAAGTTAGAAGCCGTTCAAAAGGAAGTGTCGGGTTTGCTTCTGAAGTTAGCAATAAAACCAGCAAACCGAAACACTCCAGGCTTCTATTCAAACATGTTCCTTGTCCCCAAGAGCACAGGGGGATGGAGACCCATACTCAATCTCAGGCCATTAAATTGGTTTATCCATACGCCTCGGTTCCAGATGGAAACGCTGAGGTCGGTAATGGCGGGATTGAGGAAAGGAATGTGGTGTGTATCGATCGATCTGAAAGATGCATATTTCCACATTCCTATGAATCGGAGTTGGCACAGGTTTCTGAGATTTGCGTTTCAGAATCAAGTATGGGAGTTTACAGTTCTCCCGTTTGGCCTGTCGACAGCTCCGAGGGTTTTCACAAGAGTGGTCCTTGCGGTGACAGCATTTCTCAGAAAAGAGAACGTGGCGCTACACACCTACATAGACGACTGGCTGCTCAAGGCAGACTCGGCAGCCAGGTTGAATGTGGATACTGCTCTGACTCTGAAGTTACTTTCAGATCTAGGCTGGATAGTCAACGAGGAGAAATCCGAGTTGACGCCCACTCAACATTTCGTTTATTTGGGGATGCGATTCGACCTCGAGGAGGGCATGGTTTACCCGTCAGAGCCCAGAGTGGTGTCTCTGTTAGCCATCCTCAAGAGTTTTCGAGTGGGAAACCACATTCAGGCGAGGCGGTTTCTTCAGATGCTGGGCATGATGGTCTCCATGGAGCAAGTGATTCCGTTCGCTGCTCTAATGCGAAGACCTATCCAGTTGTATCTGATGTCTCTGTGGAAACAGAGAACAGAACCCCTGTCAAAACTGGTGCCAGTTTTGGAGCCGATAATATCGCATCTTTGGAAGAGTTCCTTCCGATGATCAGGGGCAAGGTGATATTGATACGGTCGGACAATTCGACAGTAGTATCATATATAAATCGCCAAGGCGGGACCAGGTCGCCCACTCTGTGTATCAGAGTGTGGCACTTGATTCAATGGTGCAGGAATTACTCGGTTGTTTTGAAAGCAGCTCATATTCCTGGCCGATTGAACATTCTGGCGGATGCTTTGTCTCGCAGACAGAGAATTCTGCCAACAGAATGGTTCCTCAACCCTCCGGTTCTGCGACGGATCTTCGAGCATTGGGGCAAACCCAACGTGGACTTGTTCGCCACAAAGGAAAATGCTCAAATCATGACATATGTCTCGCCGATTGCAGATCCAAATGCCGTCGATACAGACGCTCTGGCGATAAGCTGGAGAGGGATGCACGCTTACGCGTACCCACCCACCATTCTTCTACCGAAGGTATTGGTGAAGGTCAGGGAGGAACCGTGTCTGGTCCTGTTAATAGCGCCGTATTGGCCGAGCAGGGCGTGGTTCACGGATCTTCTAGATCTGCTGGTGGAAAATCCTGTGCAGTTGCCCGAGATTCCGAACATAATCTCCCAGGCCAAGGGACGCTTCCTACATGAGCATCCCGAAATGTTCAAATTGACTGCGTGGATGTTATCAAACAACGTTCTACGTCGGAAGGATTTCATCGCGGCTGCGAGAAGGAGGTCAACCTTCAAGTCATATAACAACAAGGTTAATAGATTTGCAGACTGGTGTGAAGAAAAGGGTATTGATACCTTTCAATCCACTATTCAGCAAATAGCAGACTTTCTCTGTGAGCTGTTCTTTTCAGGACTAGCTCCCGTCACAGTTGCTGGATACAAGTCAGCTTTGGCATCAGTTATCCCTTGTCTAGCCAACAGGGATAGTCCAGAGGTGGCCCAGTTAAATGTGATGTTGAAGGGAATGAGCAATCTCCGCCCGAGACAACCGGTAGTCATTCCAGCCTGGAGTCTATCTTTAGTGCTTAATGTACTGGCCAAGCACCCTTTCGAACCGTTGCGTTCGGCTAGTCTAAAGCATTTGACTCTAAAGGCGGTCTTTCTATTGGCAGCTTCCTCAGCTAGAAGGCGCAGTGAGATCCATGCGCTTTCGGCAGAGAGGAACCGATTTATTGTTTCTGGAGAAGGTCTGCGTCTTCTGCCAAGAGCAGAGTTTATGTCAAAGAACCAATCTTTGAGATATCCCGGCAAAACCGATCATTATACCGAAGTTAACTAGGCTTGATCGTGATGCCAGTGTCTGGTGCCCGGTCCGTGCTTTGACTAAGTACAAGAAACGGGCTGACTCGTTACGGTCGAACGATAGACATCTGTGGATCTGTCATAAAAAGCCTTATGGCGCCGCATCCATGGATACTATCTCTCGTTGGGTGGTCGAATGCATTCAGACTACTCACGAGATGGCGACTGGGCACCAGGTGCAAGGTGTAAGGGCACACGATGTCAGAGGAATAGCCGCCTCGACCGCCCTTTACAATGGTGTTCCGTTAGAGGACATCATGGCCGGTGCACAATGGCACTGTGAGTCCTCATTCACGGATTACTATATGAGGGATGTGTCAGACTCAGCCAATCCACTCGCCTTAGCTGTTTTGAAACGATAGTTAGTGACCACACTGCTCTTCACCCTTTTCTCACTTTGGTAAGAAAAGAACCTAAAGCAGGCATGGTCAGGCGAGAGGATGTCAACCAGATTGTGTCACAGATGGCCGAACCGGTGAATGGTTGGAGGCGGTACGTCTGAAGTCCAATTATCATAAGGTAATTCAATAGTGAGAGTTTTTTGTATTATGTATATGTATCATGTTCATTCATCTTATATATTCATGCTCATTCCCAGGCTAATACATGGAATATGCAGGGAGTAGTTAGCCCTCTTGGCATATTTGTGTTTTCAGGTGAGGTACATGTTCGTTAGTTCTCTCCCTTTTCTTAGGAGGAAAAAGGGGGGGGGGTGCGTGACGCGAATGTGATTCGGTTCCATGAACTTGACGGTCCTTTTAGGTCTCCGTTAGTCAAGTTTGAAGTCTAAAATCTTTCTCCAAGGGGCAAAATTAGCATTTATGGCTTGCCCCTTCCCACCAGGTTACTGATCAAATCTGGTGTATATCAGAAGTAACAGAATGGTGAGTATTGATCGAAGGAGAATGAAGGAAATGTCAATTTCCCTTTCTCCGAGATCTAACAATACTCACCATTCTGTTACGGACCCAGCCTCCCAGCCCCACGGAGGCAAGCCATAGTTTTCTCTTGTTTGGTGGCTATGCAAACAATATGAGCTCTATGGTAAACGGGTACTCGGCAGTTGGGAGCCGAGTACCCGGTTCCCAGGAGTCGGTAAAGCTTTCTAAGTCTATAATCCTAGAGCCGCTGTCAAGGCCAGCTGTATATCAGAAGTAACAGAATGGTGAGTATTGTTAGATCTCGGAGAAAGGGAAATTGACATTTCCTTCATTCTTTGTTTTTGTATTGGGGTTTGTGGGTGGGGTGGGAGAAGGGTGTTAAGATATTTAAAAATATTGGGTCATTAGTCACTAATTATTATAGCGGGTCTGGAATTTTGAAATATATGTTTGGAAAAAGTATGGAATTTTGTTGTGCCCAAGGTGTATGAACCCTGAAATTGTTGCAAGCTGTAAAGATGTTACCAATGAGTGTTGTTATACGAATACGGATATTTTGGCAGAGAAAATGTACATTTGCAGACCAAAGGAGTAATGTTTTTGGAGACTTAACACTGAATGACTGGCTCGGTTATCGAGCTTGTAGTTTCAGGGGTAAATTTTCCAAAATATTCTTCTTGGTATGGAAATGGACCGAATTAATGGACATAAAACAAAAACTTAATCCGCTTTTTGACAAATTTACTTGAGAAATATTACAGTACTTATATCACAATGGATGAATCCACTTTTAGTTATTCCCCACTCATCTCTAGCTGAGCTATGCTTCAAGCTTTGTCCCAGAATCTCAATTTCATGGTAACTATACAGCTAACTTGGTGAATACTTTGAAAGAAACTTCCCCTCAGAACAATCAACATAATGTTTATTAAATTGCAAAGACATACAATTAATACTTACTGACAGACTACTATGAAAGTTACTATTGTCTGTTAATTATAATAGTGACTGGTGACATCAACCTATATGTGATGTAATTGATTATGAGGTCAATAGTTGAGTAACTAAACATATTTTATCTGAAAATTAGGTAATTGGTGGATAAGTCCATGCTGTAATCAATATGCTAATGATAATTCAGCAACATGCACTTTAAATTCATTATTAACTTAATATACAGATAAAACATGTTCAGATAAAGCAGGTTTGGATAAAAAATGGTGTAACCAATTTGCGCAACCAATTGGTTACGCAAACTGATTTTGCGCAAACGAGCAATTGGTTACGCAGACCTGAAAACACAGGACCCAAAAATGGGTCTCACAAATATTTGAAATTTTGAGGGCTGAGTAGGGCTGGCAGGCAGCCAGTAGAGGACAGGCAGGCAGTCAGTCAAGGCATGATAGGTAGTCAGGCAGCCAGGGTATGGCAGGCATGCAGCCAGGACTGGGCAGCGCAGGGCAGGGCAGTATAGGGCAGGGTACGCAATTAGGCAGCCAAGTCAGGCAATCAGCCAGGGCGGCAGCCAGACAACCAGGCATGTGGCAGCCCCAGCGGAAGACATACATCGACCTATGACCCAATCCACCACTGACAAACCCATCCACCCACTCAGCCAGTTAGTTGGTCGGTTGACCAGCCAGTTGGTCAATCGTCCTGCCACTCACTCACTCACCCACTCACTCACCCACACAATTTATCAGTCACTCACTTGTGAGTGAGTGAGTCGGTGGGTCGGTCGGTGAGTCAGTGAGTTGGCCAGTCAGTGAGTGAGTCAGTGAGCGAGTGGGCCAGCCAGTGAGCGAGCCAGTGAGTGAGTGAGCGAGCCAGTGAGCGAGCCAGCCAGTGAGTGAGTGGATGAGTGGGTGGGTGAGTGAGTGAGTGAGTGAGTTGGTCAGTCGGGGAGTGGATGGGTGGGTGGGGTAGGTCTGTTGGTCGGGTCGGTCGGTCTGTGAGTTGGTCGGTCTGTGAGTCGGTCGGTCTCTGAGTCAGTCGGTATCTGAGTCGGTCGGTCTCTGAGTCGGTCGGTCTCTGAGTTGGTCGGTCTGTGAGTCAGTCGGTCGGCGGGCCAGCCAGCCAGTCATGTACTCTGTTGGTTAGTCGATCACTCACTCATGCATTTAGGCTACTTGGTAGCCCAAACCACCCCATACACGACGCCACTGCAATTGTGTGTATATATACCTAATTGATTGGCCGAACGATCGCATGGCTGGCTGTAATTGAATGGAATTGAATCCAACCATTGATTGATTCATTTCTTTATTCTTTAATCATTGATTGACTGAATAATTATTCTCCTTCGATCAATACTCACCATTCTGTTACTTCTGATATACAGCTGGCCTTGACAGCGGCTCTAGGATTATAGACTTAGAAAGCTTTACCGACTCCTGGGAACCGGGTACTCGGCTCCCAACTGCCGAGTACCCGGTTACCATAGAGCTCATTCTTGTTTGCATAGCAACAAGAGCAATACATGCTTTCTGCAGGGAGAAGATTTTAGTGTCTTTTGTTAAAGAAATCTAAGTCTTTGTCTGTAAAGTGATAGTTTGTGTGTTCTTGAAGGATTTAACTGGATACTATGGAGAATACCGCTGATGAAAACCAGGTTGTATCATTCTTTATTATCCATAGTTAAAAGACTTAGGTCTCTAAATTTCGCTGTGTCGCATGTCCTGATTTCTGACCCCAGAGAATCTGGGACGTGTGCTAACAACGATATATGCCAGACGATTGCCTTCTTTAAACCCCAACAGGCGATCGGCAGATATGAAAATAGGTGTTTGCTACGGTATTTCTAACACGAATATCAGCTGACGTCGTTCTCCGTAGGATCCGAGCGGGTGACGTCACACCCGGTCGCTCGGATGTTTATGTGAAGAAAATTTTTTCATTAATTCGCGCATCTCGTTCTGGGTGCTGCGTACTAAAAATGGTACCGGAAACTTTAGAATATTCAAGTTTACGTGCGATCACGATCGGTTTGCAATGATCGGTGGTTTCAAAATTCTTGAGTAGATGCGTGGTCTGCGGTTTTACCGTGTGATACAGCAGTTTGTTATACATTTTGTTGTTTTCTTCACATATCGTTTGGCTTTCGTTAGGGAGTATAATTTATATTGATTGGTAAATATACCCCGAATGCTATGCGATATGATTCCTGGAGCCGTTACACATCCTGGAGGATCTAATATGGGTGTGTTTTATGCCCGCTTCGTTCTTGTCGTCATAATCAATGCGATCTTTGTTGTAACGTGGCGGGGTGGGGTGCGGGAGGGTTACGGTTAATTTATGAGTCAAATTATTTGAAAATTAATTGTCTGCCTTCCATCAGGGTCTCGTTCCGCTTGTAATTGTAGGTTTGTGCTTATTTTATAGGCCAAGCCAACCCCGCCATCATGTGACGAGTGCCATAAATTTGTACGAGTCGTATTCAAGGACCATGTCTGTTTTAGGTGTTCGCCCTGTAACCTAGACCATAGGTGTAATGTGTGCGCAGTGTGGTCCGTGGATATGATGGTTAAGTTCCTTGCCCAGAAGGACTTGGCTGGGTCTGACGCGGGGTCAGGCGGTCCGAGAGTAAATCGTGGAGCGCCCGGTTCAGCCGGTGGGGGTGCTCCACGTCCCCAGCTGGAGGTGGCGGAGATGGCACCGCCGGCGTGGTTTGGTCCGGCTATGCAGGGTTTTCTGCATAGCGTTCTGCCCGTGCTGGTGTCGTCCCTGCTACCAAAGGTTGGGGGGCAGTTTCTCCCCATGCCTGGTACGGACCCTGTCCTCGGACAGGGTTCTGGACTGGTTTCCGAGGGGGCCGGGGTTCTGGACTGGTTTCCGAGGGGGCCGTATTGTACGGACCCCTGGCAGTCCCGTCTGGCTCCGGTCAGACGGGTTCTGTTTCTCTGCGGCCACCTCCGGGTGGTCCAGTAGCGGTGGCCGATCCGTCAGGTGTGGGAGCCGTCCGCCAGGACGGTTCCACAGTTTCCTCGTCTAGTGACGACTCTTCGGAGTCTGAAGACGAGGAGGCCGAGGAGGAGAGGTTGCTGCGGCCTGTGATGCCGCAGGTGGAGAATATGGAGGTCCATTCCGTCCTGGACGGAACCGGCCTCCATTTGTCTGGCTTGGCGCAAGCCAGGGCAGCGGCTCCGCCTGTGGCTGAGGCTAATCTGGTACCGGGCACCGGTTCCGTGACGGTTGGTTTGGCACCAGCCGACACGGTAACGGGTCGGCCGGGCCGGGCGTGGTACTCACCTATCTCGCCTGGTCCGGCAGTCGGACGTGGGGTGCCGTTGGCGCCCGTGTCTGGCTACGGTTCCGCGACTGCTACGGGTCCGTACGGTTTTCCGTGCAGACCTACCCCATGGACCGGAGTGTTTCATGGGGTGGCGGCGGAACCATGTGGTACCGGAGTGCCTGGCATGTCAGCCGTGGCTCCTTGCCGGGAGGCCGTGGCTGGCAAGCCCGTGAACACGTCAACGGGTGACGTGTTTGCGGGTGTGTCTTCATCGGAGATAGATTGGTCAGAGGCTCTGGCGTGGCTAGCCAGGGTTGACCCATCTGTGGATTCGGCCACGGCCGATGAAGATGCGCCCCGTGCGTCGATCAGGACGGGGATTTTGCCCACGGCCCGGATCCAGTCTGTGGGATTGGATCCACCGTTCATAGAATTGTTGGAGGCTATTTATAGCAAACAAGTTATGACCAAGGGTCAGCTCCCTGCGGCCTCCAGGGAGGTGCGGGCAAGATGTCGTATTCCGCAGGGGGAATACGACAGATATGGTGTAGTCCCGTCGGTCACCGACGATGACCGATGGGTACTGGGCGTTCAAAGTGCCGGGGCGGGTGGCCCTGGTCCGGCACTTTGAACGCCCAGTACCCATCGCCGCAGAAGAAAGCCAGGAAGGTTGTAGAGGCGCCTACCCTCCCCAAGGTTGCTCCTGACCGCCCTAGAGGCGGGAAGGGCAATGGGAAGGGTAAGGGTAAGTCCTCAAAGGGCGGACAGAATGGGCCGGATCGTACCTGAGGGTACGAGAGCTCCCTTCATATCCGTCTGGACCGCGCCTGTGCGACAGGAACAGCGGTGCCAGTTATACCCATCGTGCCTAGAACGAAATGGTTCTCTATCTCTCTCGTTAAGAAAGAGGGGGTAGCGGACTACGAGCCGGACAACCCTGTTAGACGTCGAGGCATCTATGGTGGGTGGAAGGCTCATGTGTTTCGTCGAGGCCTGGCGAGGTGTGACGTCAGACAGTCTGGTCCTGGGATGGTTATCCCAGGGTTACATGCCGGAGTGGTGGGACTTTCCACCACAAAATCTGTCTTTGGCACCTGTCTGGACACCCGTACCAAGGGAGCCAGACAAGTTAGAAGCCGTTCAAAAGGAAGTGTCGGGTTTGCTTCTGAAGGGAGCAATAAAACCAGCAAACCGAAACACTCCAGGCTTCTATTCAAACATGTTCCTTGTCCCCAAGAGCACAGGGGGATGGAGACCCATACTCAATCTCAGGCCATTAAATTGGTTTATCCATACGCCTCGGTTCCAGATGGAAACGCCGAGGTCGGTAATGGCGGGATTGAGGAAAGGAATGTGGTGTGTATCGATCGATCTGAAAGATGCATATTTCCACATTCCGATGAACAGGAGTTGTCACAGGTTTCTGAGATTTGCGTTTCAGAATCAAGTATGGGAGTTTATTGTCCTCCCATTTGGCCTATCGACAGCTCCGAGGGTTTTCACAAGAGTGGTCCTTGCGGTGACAGCGTTTCTCAGAAAAGAGAACGTGGCGCTACACACCTACATAGACGACTGGCTGATCAAGGCAGACTTGGCAGCCAGGTTGAACGTGGATACTGCTCTGACTCTGAGGTTACTTTCAGATCTAGGCTGGATAGTCAATGAGGAGAAATCCGAGTTGACGCCCACTCAACATTTCGTTTATTTGGGGATGCGATTCGATCTCGAGGAGGGCAGGGTGTACCCGTCAGAGCCCAGAGTGGTGTCTCTGTTAGCCATCCTCAAGAGTTTTCGAGTGGAAAACCACATTCAGGCGAGGCGGTTCCTTCAGATGCTGGGCATAATGGTCTCCATGGAGCAGGTTATCCCGTACGCTGCTCTAATGCGAAGGCCTATCCAGTTGTATCTGATGTCTCTGTGGAAACAGAGAACAGAACCCCTGTCAGAACTGGTACCAGTTTTGGAGCCGATAATGTCGCATCTTGTATGGTGGAGGGAGCGTCAGAATCTCCTAGTAGGGGTTTCGCTGCACCTACCCCACCCCCAGCTGTCCGTGTACACGGATGCCTCGCTGGAAGGGTGGGGTGCCTGCCTGGGAGAACACCAGGTCTCGGGCACATGGACTCTCCCGGAGAGTCAGCTGCATATCAATCTGTTGGAAATGATGGGAGTGGAACTGGCGTTGGAAGAGTTCCTTCCGATGATCAGGGGCAGGGTGATATTGATACGGTCGGACAATTCGACAGTAGTATCATATATAAATCGCCAAGGCGGGACCAGGTCGCCCACTCTGTGTATCAGAGTGTGGCACTTGATTCAATGGTGCAGGAATTACTCGGTTGTTTTGAAAGCAGCTCATATTCCTGGCCGATTGAACGTTCTGGCGGATGCTTTGTCTCGCAGACAGATAATTCTGCCAACAGAATGGTCCCTCAACCCTCCAGTTCTGCGACGGATCTTCGAGCATTGGGGCAAACCCAACGTGGACTTGTTCGCCACAAAGGAAAATGCTCAAATCATGACATATGTCTCGCCGATTACAGATTCAAATGCCGTCGATACAGACGCTCTGGCGATAAGCTGGAGAGGGATGCCCGCTTAGGCGTACCCACCCACCATTCTTCTACCGAAGGTATTGGTGAAGGTCAGGGAGGAACCGTGTCTGGTCCTGCTAATAGCGCCGTATTGGCCGAGCAGGGCGTGGTTCACGGATCTTCTAGATCTGTTGGTGGAAAATCCTGTGCAGTTGCCCGAGATTCCGAACATAATCTCCCAGGCCAAGGGACGCTTCCTAAACGAGCGTCCCGAAATGTTCAAATTGATTGCGTGGATGTTATCAAACAACGTTCCACGTCGGAAGGCTTTTCTCGACAGGCTGCTGATTTCATCGCGGCTGCGAGAAGGAGGTCAACCTTCAAGTCGTATAACAACAAGGTTAACAGATTTGCAGACTGGTGTGAAGAAAAGGGTATTGATACCTTTCAATCCACTATTCAACAAATAGCAGACTTTCTCTGTGAGCTGTTCTTTTCAGGACTAGCTCCAGTCACAGTTGCTGGATACAAGTCAGCTTTGGCATCAGTTATCCCTTGTCTAGCCAACAGGGATAGTCCAGAGGTGGCCCAGTTAAATGTGATGTTGAATGGAATGAGCAATCTCCGACCGAGACAACCGGTAGTCATTCCAGCCTGGAGTCTATCTTTAGTGCTTAATGTACTGGCCAAGCACCCTTTCGAACCGTTGCGTTCGGCTAGTCTAAAGCATTTGACTCTAAAGGCGGTCTTTCTATTGGCAGCTTCCTCAGCTAGAAGGCGCAGTGAGATCCATGCGATTTCGGCAGAGAGGGACCGATTTATTGTTTCTGGAGAAGGTCTGCGTCTTCTGCCAAGAGCAGAGTTTATGTCAAAGAACCAATCTTTGAGATATCCCGGCAAACCGATCATTATACCGAAGTTAACTAGGTTTGATCGTGATGCCAGTGTCTGGTGCCCGGTCCGTGCTTTGACTAAGTACAAGAAACGGACTGACTCGTTACGGTCGAACGATAGACATCAGTGGATCTGCCATAAAAAGCCTTATGGCGCCGCATCCATGGATACTATCTCTCGTTGGGTGGTCGAATGCATTCAGACTACTCACGAGATGGCGACTGGGCACCAGGTGCAAGGCGTAAGGGCACACGATGTCAGAGGAATAGCCGCCTCGACCACCCTTTACAATGGTGTTTCGTTAGAGGACATCATGGCCGTTGCACAATGGCACTGTGAGTCCTCATTTACGGATTACTATATGAGGGATGTGTCAGACTCAGCCAATCCACTCGCTTTAGCTGTTTTGAAATGATAGTTAGTGACCACACTGCTCTTCACCCTTTTTTCACTTTGGTAAGAAAAGAACCTAAAGCAGGCATGGTCAAGCGAGAGGATGACAACCAGATTGTGTCACTGATGGCCGAACCAGTGAATGGTTGGAGGCGGTACGTCTGGAGTCCAATTATCATAAGGTAATTCAATAGTGAGAGTTTTTTGTATTATGGATGTGTATCATGTTCATTCATCTTATATATTCATGCTCATTCCCAGACTAATACATGGAATATGCAGGGAGCAGTTAACCCTCTTGGCATATTTGTGTTTCAGGCGAGATACATGTTAGTGAGTGCTCTCCCTTTTCTTAGAGGAAAAACGGGGGGGGGGCGGTGGCGGTGATGCGAATGTGATTCGGTTCCGTAAACTTGACGGTCCTTATAGGTCTCCGTTAGTCAAGTTTGAAGTCTAAAATCTTTCTCTAAGGGGCAAAATTAGCATTTATGGCTTGCCCCTTCCCACCAGGTTACTGATCAAATCTGGTGTATATCAGAAGTAACAGAATGGTGAGTATTGATCGAAGGAGAATGAAGGAAATGTCAATTTCCCTTTCTCCGAGATCTAACAATACTCACCATTCTGTTACGGACCCAGCCTCCCAGCCCCACGGAGCCATAGTTTTCTCTTGTTTGGTGGCTATGCAGTTGGGAGCCGAGTACCCGGTTCCCAGGAGTCGGTAAAGCTTTCTAAGTCTATAATCCTAGAGCCGCTGTCAAGGCCAGCTGTATATCAGAAGTAACAGAATGGTGAGTATTGTTAGTTCTCGGAGAAAGGGAAATTGACATTTCCTTCATTCTAACATGGAATACTATTTTACTATGCAATTTTAGAATATATTATTGATTCTATGCACATTAGAACCGCAATGATATGTCAGAAACGCCCCCACACCGTCAGTGCATGTGGATAATGATAGGCTATAGTACCAATACAAGCAGCTGCCCGATAGATGTTTACGAATGCCATCAAGATGGATATATATATATATATATATATATATATATATATATATATATATATATATATATATATGTATATATATATATATATATATGTATATATATATATGCCCTACTGTCATAATGATTATCCGTGTGTGTAGAGGCGAAGAGAGAGGGGGGGGGTGGTAGGCGCGTACGTGTGTGTCCGTTTGTCTGTGTGAGGTAACCCCCATATTTAGGTTGGCTTTGCACACCCCCCTCCCCTCCTTTAGGGTCGTGGTTAGTGAGGGTGGAAGGTGGAGGGTGGTGGTGGGCTGCATTAATTCCCAACCGCACCCCAGTAAATAAACAATGATTAATTTCAATTTGATTATGAATTAATTAATCAATATGCAGGAAACTACTTCTCAGAGCATTTCATTTTCCAATTATTATAAGGGAAGGGCCATGACACCCCACCCTATCCCCACCACCATTGAGAACCCCACCCAGACCATGACTGCTAGGTTGGATACACCCCATAATACAATCTTAAATCCACCATGACATAGTTGATGAATTTATTATTAAACTCTCGACTTATGAGTGTTATTTTCACAAATTGTGTGTTTTGTAGGGTTAGTGACAGAAACAGAGGGTGGGGTAGAGACCATTAGACCCCTAAATGTTTTAGATTTTGTGTGAAGGGGTAGAGGGAGGGTGGTGGCTAAGACAATTTCTTTTCCTGGCAACAACCTTGAGAATTTATAATAGTCAGTAAATAAAATAATACTAAATACAGTCATACTCAAATAGTTGATCAGGACAGTATATTTTAATATTCAACTGGAAAAACATCTGAAATTTACAGAGTGAACATGGTGAGGCCATATGCCATGGACCAGGGGCTGTAGGACCTGGATCTAGGCTATCTGTTCAGCATTATCCCTTTTAATGGTGAGGATTGGTAAATGATATTTGAATTCTTGCTTAGTAAATGGCCATTTGTAGGTTATGGGAAGATTTTATTTTTACTTTACTTTATTTTACTGCCCCAGCCATTTCATATTTCAAAAAGTAATCTTCCCTTGGCTTGCAAATGGACATCTTTCAAGACATACCACTACACAAGCAATGTTTGGCAAAGATGACAATTTCCCCATTAATTGTCAGATTTCATTAAGAAAATTTCAATTTTTTTCACACAAAATGTACATTTACACTTTGGAGATCAAAAGAAGCTAATTTTTTTTAATTTACAACTGAAATGGCTGGCTTTATTATGGAGCCAGGCATCTCAAGATCAATACAAATGCTGGTTTTGGACAATTTGGCCTTTAAAGTGCCGAAACCTACTAACTTTGTTATATTACATATGTTATACTATTTTAGGAGACAAAACTGTTGATAAAATTATAAAATGATTAAAAAAAAATTATGAATTAGTCATTCTTGGAGCAAAGTCATTTCAATTAGCAATTCCAATTCCTAAAAATTTACCAATGTGGTAACTGAATTAGTACAACTTCCAATTACCACCAGTCCTGGTCATTGTTAAATTGAATCTGCTATCTACCAATACATTTCCGTGTATGGGCGGAGCTACAGCCCTATCTATCAGGAACTTGCTTCCTCAAATATAATTTTCAGCAATTCCTGAGGGAATAGTGCATGGCTAGAAACTCATACACCACAGGTCAACTCCACTATTATTTAAAAGACAAATTGGTTTCTATGCTTGGGCAGATGTGAGGACATATGTTCATCAATGTTTTAATATGGAGTGAGTGATTCAACACTGGCAATGCTACCTAATTTATCTGAACCAATTCATGGCATGTCACTTGCAGATGCACATATCTGATTATCAAATGCTAAAACATTTTGTAGAACTTACACTGTTTGCATAAACTGAGATAAACATTGATTGTTCTTTCTATACTATCTATTTTACCAAGCATATCTCATCAGTCACCCATATATTAAATGATGTAATTATTTTAATAATTTTGTTATTAAATGTAGATTAATGCATAATTTGAAGTGGATGTGAGGCATGGTTGGGTCTCAGTTATTGTAACTACATACACATAATTTATGCAATAGCAGTTGATATCATGTCTTGAGGCCCAATAAAATAATAACCCAATCACATGCCCCTAGCAATTGAGGTAGGTAAATGTAGAGAAGTATCTTTCATGGTGACGGTTAGGGTTTCTATTATTATGTTTTTGCTAAGCACAGCAAAATAAATCTAGGAAAATAATAAAACTATGAAAATTCAATAAATTTTACAATCAGTCCAGTCTTATGTAGAAATATAAATATTGCAATATTTTGGGAGCAGATAAATTGTATCCATTGTTGCAGGTACATGTATGTAATGAATCATAGACATCCATATGCTTTAGCCCTTAAGGGCATGTAGCTATTCATTAACCATTTATCCCGCTGAATTCCCCATGTCTCATTTTCAATGCTACCATCCAGGAAAACTATTGAATATTTTGAAATTAATTTGACTGGCAGTTGTTGCTGCCTTAGGCAGCAATGGCTTCCAGTCAAATTAATTTCAGAATATTCAACAGAATAAGTTTTATATCATACATACTTTTTCAGGGATTTGTTGGTGAAATGGTTAACTAAATACACAATTAAACATGATCAACATATATTCAAAGTTAGTTAAGCTTATTTACTTTATGCGTATAGTAACAGTGACTTCCTCTTACAATCACAGTGGGGTTGCCCTTAGCTGGCCTATCACTTGAAATGCAGGAGAAAACTTTTTCCATCACACTCGCCCCATATCCAGCCCATATACACCTCCAAATCAGCTCCTGCATCTCAAAATCTGACACACCCAGCTGGTTATCATATTATATCTCTTGCCAGCCATGATAATTAAACTTACTTAAAAGAATAACAACACTGCTGAATATGTTCACATGAACTTAGACTAACATCCATTTTGCTATCACACCCCCCCCCCCCCCCTGGATTTGGTAGCTTCCCCTTTTGTGCTGTACTTTACGCAGACCAACAATCAAAGTCAAGTTTCATACAGGTGAATAAGAACCCATACTAGTTTCTTATATTTATTCAACAATTACAATTTTTGCTCAGGCTATTTGATAGGAGGCGATAATCCAAATATGCGCAATATGTGGATACCATATGATACTATGGGCTTTCGGTTTGCCACAAAATCGGTTTAAAACACTATAAATAAAATTATCTATAATGTTTTCAATGTCTACAACATCTTAATAAGTAAGGCAATACTTCTATGATGCTTTTTTTCGCCATAGGAAGAAAGCTGTAAAATTAAATAAAAGAAATAAATGCAAGTTACCACTATTCGTGATGGGTAAGAATAAGGATATAGCCAAATATGCCTCATTATTGTCAAGCCGATAGCGAAACAGAGGGTCTCGATTTAGCGATCCAAATGACGTCCGGTGTGACAAGAATTAGGTAGGATGGGGTACTATGCTACCATGGTACTTAATACAATTTATAACTTCACATCAGTTGCTTCACAAAATGCCATTGGTAGAGCATAAGCGGTTTAGCATGATTGATAGTGTGAAGCTTTACCTTTTTATGTGTGTGCTTCCTAATCTGAAGGCATTAACAGTTGTGCTACAATATTATTTTGAAGTCACTGACTGGTATGTCAAAAGTTGACATCTATTAGCGTGACCCAGGGGTCTACGGCACCGTGGTACTGGGTGTTGAAATCAATTAAAAAATCTAAAATTTTCCCAAGTTAAAACTATGTCACAGTAATTATGAAATTCAACATATCAGCTGTCACATAGTTATATTTTAGCTCAGAATCTCTGTAGTCTTATTGGTTAAATATAACTTTAAAGATAGGCCCCTCTAAGCAGCAACAGGGATTTAAGGATAGTGGCCATTTTGAAGCCTGAAAATTGCACTACGAGGACAGATATATATTGTATAGAATAACCGCTGATGTAATTTATAAAAAAAATTGGTAGGCATAAATAATTGTTGTATTTGTCATGAATAGCAAAATTTAGTTCAAGCATTATGTATTTTTGCTATATCACCCTATCAAACACAGTTACCACGGTACTGTAGTACTCAACCCAAAATGTTAAAGTTTTTCCAGGGACATTGAATTCATCAACTCAAGAACTTATCGAAGTGACAAAAATGAGTATGTTGCTCTAAATATATAGTCTGAGTACCGGCGTCAAGAAATGGCGACAGCAAAGATAATGCTACAAACACCGTTAAAAAGGGAGCATAACTTAATTTATTGTAGTAAATCTAAATTTGGTCAAGTTCAATTTTTTTCGCAATACCTGGCATACATAGACAGCAGCAAGACCATTTTCAAAATCAGAATCCTGTATCTTTGCTTTGTAAAGTAGCAAAGTTGGTGTTTAAAATTAAAATAAGGATTAGTTTGCATACCATAAAACATTAAAATTGTTTAAGTTTTTACCATATATAGAAACTATGGATGCTTTGGGATTGGGCATGAGTGTAAAAATAATCAATCTAGATTTGAAAACAATATAAGCACCCCTTGCCCCTTCGGTGCAATTGTTAGAAATAGAATTCATGTAGGACCAGAAGTTACAGCCAGGTCGCTGCTAAGAACACAGAAACTTCATACTCGCTATCCTTCTTTAAACACAAATGTTAACAACCACATTATGAAGCGATCTGCTGGCAAGTTATACAGCAAACCTGCTGACTACTCATATAACAACAACATTGATCAGGGTCAAGCTCGCCATGCAAGTACTTATCAAAAGAACAAAACATCACAAAATGTTCAAATTAATGTGAGTTCAACTCTGAAAAGCTCAGCGGAATGTACCTGTCATCTGAAACAACTAATATAACTGTCCGTTCTTATGGTGGGGCATGGATTGGTGAAATTGCAGATAACTGTGACCAATTCCTGTCAACAACCACTCCACCACACTAGTAATCCATGTAGGCAGCAATAATATTGCAACGCATAGCGTAAATGGAATGATCAATGACTATGATTCGATGATAGAACAAGCCAAGACACTAGCACCCAACATGCCCAATATCAGAATTTTGGTCACTTCACTAGTTCACTACTGTCTCGATATACCAATATTATAGATACGAGAACAACTTGGTTTTCCAATTCAATGAAATGCTAAGGTCTCTAGCTACACGGCTTGGTGTAACATACATAGACAACTCGGAACTGTTCACCCACCCCAATGGGGAAGCCAATCTACAACTATTCAGAGACAATATACATCCCAACCACAATGGTCTTTGTCTACTATCCGAGAACATAACCAATTATATTGCAACATCTCATTCACTACAAATGCAAAAAAAACAGGAGAGATTTGTTTTCTCAGGATTTTTTATGATGGATGGTGTAAGGGGGAGAACAACTGTAGCCTGATTAAACATATGCCAAGCTCAACACAGCGCAAACCAATTGCATTAATTAGTGAACCAATATCACCTGCTAACCGACGAATGTACACTTATCAATACAATAGGTATCGATAAAGCATGTACAACCCATTACAACCAGATCCATACAAACAAATAATTACACAACAAAACAGCATTCTCAAGAATTATCATCAGCCAAATATAATAAAACCGTTGTACATGAAGGAACTTGTAAACTTGTTAACACCTGTGCACATCTCAAAACACTCAATTGGAAACATGAGAACAAAATCACAGTTAATACTAAGTAAGCTCATAGACAAGAAACCCGGTCTAATACACAAATGACCAAATAAAACAACTAGTGCTACCCAGAAGAACAATTCCAACAAGCTTAAAATTTTACACCAATGCATACTCGGGGTTAAATAAGAGACAGGAGCTACAAATAAGGATATCTCATATAATTATAATAACAGAAACAAACCCAAAACATCTAAGGTATACTGCTAAAAAAAGAGTTGCAAATCAATGGTTACAATATATTCACTAATTAATATAGACAAACAAAATGTTGGTGGAATATGTGTACAAGTTGCATCATCCCCAAATCCCACAGAAGCAAAATCACCTCTCAGTAACCTACCTGATGAAGTAGTTGGAGTAGACATTAAGGTGAGGGGATCAGATACATTGCTAATCCTGGCAGTTTATCACAGTCTAACGAAGTAAAACAAGGCAAAATTAAATACATTTATTGGGAGTGTGTCTGCCAAAAAGCATTCCTATCTACTAATTACTGGCGACTTTAATTTTCCAGAAATTGGCTGGAAGCAGGTGGTATTCTTTCTAAACAGTCACAGCAAGCTGATTACTTTCTGGATGCTGTAGGTAATGCTTTTCTACACCAACATATCTCATTTCCCACAAGATATAGAATAAAATGTGAGCCTAATGTAGGCTTGCACGATATTGCCCTAGGATGTATCGCGATATATCGTGGTGAGAAAATCGCAATATTTCGATATATCGTTATGCCTATTTTATGGTATATGAATTCACAGGGTGAATTGGTCTTGGGTTGAGTTGGACTGCACGGTTTGGCTTATGTAGACATATCGGCTTCGCTACGAGTTTTCATATCAGTTTTAACCGAATGTGACTTCTAATTAGTAAATTTCAACAAAAACTTTAAATCCAGTTGCCAAGATGCTTAAAGAACGATCGTTAATAATATGAAAATGGGACACAATTTCCTGGTATAAATTTTTGATGCCTTGCACCTTGGCTTCATGTATACCCTGTCCATCATTGCGGGAGTGAAATTATTACCTTGGACAACCTAAATATTGCGTACATATAATCATATTATAATCATCGTTTATTACATCAAAAATGCACTTTAGATCCATATATATCTAATGTTTAGATCTGATCCGCATTTACCGAGTACCCATTTACTAATCATAGTTAGCCTTCAGAAATATCTCGGATAGTTCACCTTGCAGGCTAAAGCGTGTATACCGTCTCATTTAGCCTCTCGCCTCCAAAAACAGGAGAGCAAGCAATATCACATAATATATATTTTCGCAACGCCATTTATTGTCAAATTTAGGATTAATTTAGATTTTATAAACCATGCTTATTAAGAAATATACAATATTTATACTGTCCCAGGTAATAATTTCACTCACGCGATCATGTTTTTGAGGTATACAGTATGGTGGCAAGAAATTGTATCGGTAAATTGCGTTCAATTTCCGTATTATAGCCCACCACTCTCGCAAAGATGTTGGTTTGGAAATAAATTGAACAGCTTGAACAGCTACAAACACACGACAAATACGTAGAATACGGCGTGGCAGTAAAATTTTTGTGATATTTCGATTTCTTTCAAAATCATCGTAAAAAATTGTTGCTGTGAAAAAAAAAATCGTGATTTTCGATAAAATCAGATAATCACGCAAGCCTAGCCTAATGTCATAGATTTAGTATTAACTAATGAGAAAGAAATGGTTGACAACATAATCTCTCACCCAGCCCTTGATAAGACTGACCATATATATATCAGGGTTGGCAATTTCCCAGAAAATGCTAGTATTTCCCAGGGCAGCCATAAGTACCAGGAAATACTGGAAATATTGGAAAATACTCAGATATCAGGTGGCAAGTTTAAGCCATCCTTAAATAATAGTTTCGTTGTCCTCTCCCGACCAACCCTAAAAAAACCTGCCGACTCAAAATCTTTTTTTGTAGTTTCCTGTGAAGAATTATTTTTCTTTTCTGATGTAAATTCATTGGAAGATTGAATTGACCCCTTTCATCAAAATGGGCTCAGATAACCTTTAAAAACTGTTTGCTTTATATTTTCTGTTTCACGTTCAAATGGAAATCTTCAAGTTTTGTTCTTTAAATTCAATTTTGTAATGTTATATTTCAGCAGGTAAAAAAAAAATGAATTTCCCTACCCTACCTTACTCCAACCACCAGGGTCGGGAGTGGATTAATTTATCAAAGCTACTTATTAGCTCACCTGGCCAGAATGGCCAAGTGAGCTTATGATATGGCGACCGTCTGGCGTCTGTCCGTCCGTCTGTCCATCCGTCCATCCATCTGTCCGTCCGTCCGTCCGTCCGTCCGTCAACTTTTTCCTTTAAATGACTTCTCAAGAACCACTAGGCCGATATCAATTATCTTTGGCAGGAAGTATCCTTAGGGCATAGGGATCCAAGTTTGTTCAAACGAAGCCGATCGGCCAATTTGGCCGGTGGCCAATTTGGATTTCGGCCGATTTTAGGAAATGTCTTTAAAAATCTTCTTCTCCGAAACCACTTGGTGGATCGAAGCAAATCCCATGAAATATGATCTCGGGCAAGAGCTGAACCAAGTTTGTTCAAGGGAACTTGATTGGCCAAATGGTTCAGCGGCCATTTTGGTTGACATAGTTTTAGGGATCAGGCCGAAATTTGGCAGATATTATTAGGGACTAAAGGCCATTAAAGTTTGTTCAAGGGAAGTTAATCCGTCAAAAAACATGGTGCAGTCGGCCAATCAAATTACAGCATGTTTTGTGGCCATATTGGATTTTTTTATTTGATGGATTTTGAGGCTGAAATTGGTTTTATATAGGTTTTTTGGGTATTCTGATCACAAATTTTCAATTTTCAAAGCTGTCGGATAAACGGTTTGGTGGCCATCTTGGATCATTTTCCCGCCAAAAGCTCCCATACTAAAGCAATGGGAAATTTAAAATGTCTACTTTTCGAGACCTTATGGGACGATTTCAATTATATTTGGCAGGAAGCATCCTTAGGTTGTAGACATTCAAATTTGTTTAAACGAAGCCGATCGGGCAATTTGGCCGGTGGCCATCTTGATTTTTGGCCAATTTTTTTAAACGTCTTTAAAAATCTTCTCAAAGTTTGTTCAAGGGAACTTGATTGGTCAAATGGTTCGGCGGCCATTTTGGTTGACCTAGTTTTAGCCAAAACAGCTTCTCCAGAACTACTGAAGTGATCAAAATTTGGCAGATCTAATTAGGGATTAAGGGCCATTAAAGTTTATTCAAGGGAAGTTGATCCGTTAAAAAAACATGGCCGCAGTGGGCCAATCAAAATACAGCATGTTTGGCGGCCATATTGGATTTTTTTATTTGATGGATTTTGAAGCAAAAATTTGTTTAGTACAGGGTTATGAGTATGCTGATTTCAACCATGCCATTTCTGAATCTATCAGATAAACGGCTTGGCAGCATGTAGTAAAATTGGCATTTAGTACAGGTGGTGTTTATAGCATGTTTAACTGCATTCTAAAACCCTTGTAATCATTTGACAGAGTGACCAAACTCACTTAGCAGCAGTTGTTCACTAGTTCAAAATAATAATTTGACTGAAAGTCATTGCTGCCTTAGAATGCAACAACTTTCAGTCAAATAAATATCAAAATATTCAGTCATATATGTCAGCATACACAATACATATCTTAGATATTTAGCCAGCATAGGAAAACATTTAATCTTGTAATTTAAAACCACAACTCTAATTCTCAGGATTGAAATGAAATTAATACCCTGTGAGGTAGTGAGCTGATGAAGTGAACTTTGAACAGTATATTCACATACTGATTCTAAAAGATTTATATAATTAATTCATCATTAACCCTTTAACACTCATATCAGCCAAAACGGCTTCTGCAGTGGTCGTGAGAAATGGCCATTTGCCGACTAAAAGAAGACGGTTTTTTAAAATTTACCACTGGAATCATTCCAGTGGTAAATTTTCAAAAATAGTCTTCTCTTGGTCTGCAAGTGGACATTTTCTATGAGAAAATTTAAATTGTCTTGAATAAATTTGAGGGTTAAAGGGTTAAGGCCAATTAATTCTAGCAATGAATTTAGTTGAGTATTGCGTTGTTCACAAGTTTTGTTGGATAGCATGTAGCATGGTGACGGACATTTTGAAAATGGTTTTGTGGATGATGTCTGTTACTGTCAAGTGCAGCAACAGTTTTCAGCATGACTATCAAGCCTTGTCACACCAATGTCTAGAGATTAATTGTTTGATTAAAAGCCGGTATTAGAAAGGCTGGTGTACAATTTGTAAACACCATTGCTGTCATAGACAGTGCTGTTGCTGTTATACAATTGACAGCAACAGCTTACACAACAGCTGTTAAGCAACAGCTTAGCGCATTATTTCCAGTTAAATGCGTTAATAAGATTCGCTTATCAATTTATTATTATTAGCTCACCTGGCTATCGATATCAGAGGACACAATATCTTACCTATTTTACTAGGTTAGGAAAATGGTTAACCCTTTAGCCAAAAACGGTCTTGAGAAATGTCCATTTGCAGACCAAATGAAGACTATTTTTGAAAATTTTACCATTGGAATGACGGACTCTTTAACGAGCCAGTCATTCCAGTGGTAAATTTTCAAAAATAGTCTTGGTCTGCAAATAGACATTTTCTATGAGAAAATTGAACTTTTCTTAAATTCAATGATTAAATGGTTAATTAATGTGCATTTGGAGTTTTATTTCCACCATCCATTGACATATGACAGCTTTTATTACCATAATAGATAAAAATTAAATTAACAGGTTAACCTTTTCCCCGCAACTGTTGCCTAAATATTTAAGATATGTATTCTGTACTCTGATACCTATACTGTTAAAATATTTTGAAATGTATTTGATTCATTGAAAGTTGTTGCTGCCTGAGTCAGCTATGACTAAGTCAAATTATCTTTTAAATAAACTGCAGCATCGCGAACTTGGCCATTCAGCAAGATGTACACGTGTTAAAAGGATGGTTTGGAATATACTCAGTTGAACCTGCTATAAAGACCATCTGTATTAACCCTTCTTAAATTAGTTTAACGGAAAGCCAATGCTTGACGGCTTCGCGTCAAATTTATTTAAAAATATTCAACTAAATAAGTTTTAAATCATAAAGAATATACTTTTTCCGGGATTTATGGGTGTAAGAGACTACCTGCCTTAAAGACTATTTTCTTCATTTACTAAATGCAATTAAGCAATGTATTTGAAACTTTATTAGCCCTTTGATGGTCAAAACAGCGAAAACCTGCCTCTGCAGTGGCCTTGAGGAATGTCGATTTGCAGGCCAGCATGAGTATTTTTGAAAATTTACCACTGGAATGACTGGCTCGATTATTTGATACATTTTCAAAATGCTCCATATCTTGGCCTGCAAATAGACATAACCTGAAATTTTTGTTTTACTGAAAAATCATGACGATTAAAGGGTTAAGAAACCGGCTACCATAAGAGGCTTTCTTCTGATTCTCACTTGAGCGGTGTCTTAATACAAGTTTGACTGCATGTCATCAATTTCTGTTGTTAGTACTGATGTCTTCTATTGTTGCTTAAATATTGTTCAAAAGAACCTTTGCAAAATAACCATTTGACTGAAAGTCATTGGAAGAGGCACTGATTGATGTAAAACTCCATAAAGATTAGTTGAGTTGTAAATGTTCCAGGTGAGCGACACTGGCCCCTTGGGCCTCTTGTTTTAAAATTTACCATTTCTGATGAGGATTGCCCGCCTATTGGGGTATTTCCCACTTTTTTGGAGTATTTCCCGGGCAGTAATTACCGGTATTTCCCCTCTAGTATTTCCTGCACCGGGAAATTGCTGCCAACCCTGCCATATATGCATTTATTATGAATTAAAATGCTAATCTGAACCACAGCAGAATATGACTAATAAATTGGCTTATGACAAAGGTGACTATTCAGTAAAAAATAATATAGACCACCCTGGTTAGACAGAAAGGCCCTCGGATTAGTACGGAAAAAAAGAAAGGAAGTGGAAAAGATATTTGCAAACAAGACCATCAACAGATTATAACAAATATGCTAGTATATGCAATCAATTGAACCAGTTCTGTAAACGAGCAGTTAAAAGTATGAGGAAACTGTAGCTAAAGACAGCAAATCTAATCCAAAGTCATTCTGGGCTTATGTAAATAGTGTGGCCAGGCTGCCGCCGTCCATCACTTGTACTTGTCCGAGGGGACCGGGTGGCAGGTCATCACGCAAGCTGTCCTGTCCTTCGAGTCCCTCGGTTTGCGGGACGGATATTCATGGTTGAGCAACCAAGTCATGACAGGTTCAAAATGTGGGTTGCTTTCTTGGGCTATGCAGAAGCAATCGGGATCCCATTCCTGAGCGGAAAGGAGAGGAAACGGCAATTCTTCCCTTTCTATGGTTTCAATAGGGAGGTCATCGGTGGAAGATATAGACATGGGCGGATCTTTAAAATCATCGGGGACAGAATAGGGCTCAGGGTGTTGGCAGGATGAAGCGTCAGCATTTCCACACAACTTTTCGGTGCGATATAATCACGTCAAACTGAAAACTATGGAGGATTTCTTGCCAACGTGCAATCTGTCCTCCAGGATTACGCAGTTTCTGTAGCCAGCGGAGAGACATTGGCAGTTCGCAGCATAAATGGTTTTCCGCAAAGAAAGTGTTTGAAATGCTTAATAAAATGGAGTGCCGCAAGAAGTTTGAGCTTAGTGGTAGCATAGCGGCATTCCATGCGTGAGAGGCCGTGAGATCCATAACAAAGGACTTGTTCATGCCCATCGCGTTCGATCTGTGATAGAATGGCGCTGATACCGGTGTATGACGCATCAGTATCGTTGGCTGAATCAAAGTACGTAACTATATGTCCATGTAGTTCTTCGAATGCCACAGTGTCACAGTCTCTATTTGCGCGATACGGGGCCACTTCTTTATGGAGCTGACCATGGGTAGTCCAACTAATAATGTATGCAGCATCGCTTGTCTGGTTGGGTTTAATCCCATCAGGCATATAGGGGCATGCCTTGAGTTACTCGTGCACCGATATTATATCGAATACCAGTATCATATCTGCACCGTTAGTCATGCCGATATGATTTTGCTGATACCGAAATATCGAGACATAAGATAAAGCCAGTATAACATTTTTTTAGGCGAATAATCTGCTTCCCATTAGTAATATTTTAATAGTATATAGCTGTCTAGCGATATAAGTTACTGCTCTTCGTACGGGAAAATGATATTTGACCTGTATAATTTAATGATCACGCTTTTCTTATTTATCCAGAGCTGTCAAAATGTTGTTTTGAGGATAGTGTTAGAGTAATTGATAAATTAATGATTACGGCTACGAAAGTTACCTGCTTATAAGACTGCACTTCTTGTAAAAAAATTGAATAAAGCTTATTTTAATTACCATTATAGGACATCCGATGGTTAAAAATGTCTAAAACATATCTTTTCCTGCGCTAATATTTTATAATTTCGGCCCGTTTGCTAGAAAAATCACAATATGAAATGAATATTTTGAGTGATATTTTATATCCATTAATACAGCCTGGTTAGTCAGCAATTTCCAGGAATTGTGCGCCTTTGTAGTGACCACCCAACAACCCAAGTTAGGAGAAACCCGACAATATGAGAAAAACTTCTCAATTCCCATGAGCTTTATTCACTTCTTGTGTTGGCGGGTATCATTAGATATCAATCGATACAAGCTACTCTAACGAGAGCGAGCTTAGGCCTATATATTCGCAGCATATGGTAGTCTATTTAGTATGTGTTATAATGGCTAAGTTGTACCCCTGCGTGGAGATATCCATGTTTCCTGGTGGTTTCATCCCATTACAAATTCATCCTATAAAGCACAGGCCATTGTGGAAAGTTCACTTATTATTCTAACATATACATCATTGCAGATAGGCAGGAAAATTAGTAAAACGTATGTTTACATTCATATCCAACGTGTTTGACTCATAACATTGATATTTGTCAGTCAAATATCAACAGCTTTAGCTGTTCGCAGCTTCACTGGGCAAGTTTATGTGGGACGAGATGGTCACTGGTTACCAGTATCTCGCGATCTCCACACGGAAATTGTTGTAATTTTGTGACAAAATTCAAACCATTTGTAGGGGCATTTTGGGGGACGTTTCAGCCGTTTTGGGATATGATTTAACTGAAGACAGTTAAAATTTAGCGTTTAATATCAGGATTCATGTAATTTCTTGGTTTTATTGTGGAAATTTGCGGCGACTATTTTAGCAGCGCTGATATACGATGAATATGGAATCATACTACTCGCGCCTCACTCGACATTTCCCATCGGAATAATACTGGTATTAAAGGTGATATCGATACCAATATTCGTTTTTCTAATACCTTGAAGCCCTAGCAAGAACTCACGCTTTATGCAACTCATGTTCAGTCGAGGTGGAGGCGAAGGTGTGGATGCTATTTTTAATGTCTGTCGAAATTTGTGCATTCAAGAATTGATTGGGTACTTAAATTAACTACGCTTGTTGCGCCATACTTATATATCTAGTGATTTGAAATCATCTATAGTCTGGTAGCGTTGGATGATTGTGTAGGACTTGAGTGTCTCTAAATGATCTGTGATGAAAACGAAATGGTGGCTGATTCAATTGCTTTCAGGATTGTAGATCTGGACATTTATTTGGGCGATTGCTCCTGGATCTTGTGTGCATACAGACAAATTTGGCGGTATTGACAGATTCGGAATTTCGATGGTGACTGACAGTGTTGTCTCTTTTGTACACTAAAAATTGATAATGTTACAGTTTCTACGCAGCAATCCAAATCAAAATATTCTACTACAAGGTGTCTGTAATTTGCTGTATGGCTTGTCTAGAATTGTGTGCTAGTGTTATCTGTCAAGATGTTAATGTACTTATAGTTTTTCCGTTTCCGCTGATGTCCTTGGAATATATTAAAAAAATTTCTCAAACTAATCTAGCTAAGCTTATTAATCTGTCTTAAGATCTTGGCTCACTCGCTAGTGAAGATTTCAGAGCTTCTTTACTTTACTTGAAACGTCGGTTGGAGTCTGAAGTAGACTAGTCAAGACTGGGCCTGATGACTTTGACAGATCAAGCTCTTACTATCCGGATTAAGATGACAAATATTTGACTAAGTTGCCAATAACTTTCTTATTTTGATTAATTTGTCAAACTTGAATACCATGCATGCTTAAGCATTACAAGCTCTATGACTAAGTTTCTCTTATTCATTTATAATGGGCAAGCTTGGGGTTCACTGAGTTCTTATCCATCACAGTGCATTGTGGATTGACCTCTGATCTGGCATGTACATGATGACTCATTTCTGGGGAAAAAACATGAGTGGGTGTATTTAACCTTATACACACGCTCAAGAGATAAATCTTCGTTCACTGTCTTAAAATAACCTCTTAAGGAATATTTTTACAAGGTATTGACGGGCTGAATTCCAGCGACTCTTTCTTAAGATAGGCCTGCATCAAATCTGTGAATATGGCATTATTAGACTTGCGCAAATCAGTCAGTTAAATACACAGCGCACTTGCTAATTCTCCTTCGATCAATACTTACCATTACATTACTCATTGATAATACAGCTATCCTGATAGCTGGCTCTAGGAATCTAGATTTAGTAAGCTTTACCGGCTCCTGGAACCGGTTACCCGGTTCCCAACAACCGGTTACCCGCCTGCCAGAGACACTCATTCTTGTTTGCATAGCAACAAGGGGATACATTGCTATTTTGCGTGGAGAAATCTTAGTTTTCTTTGTGTTTTTTCTTGTGCCTATTTGCTGTTCCATTTCTGGAATTACTGGATTTACTATGGAAGGAGCCTCTGATTCTCAAGTCGTATTCTTTCATATTATTTCGCTAGCTATATGGAGGCTTATGTCTCTGAAATTTTATATGTGTTGTGTGCCCCATTTTCTGACCCCGGAAATCGGACGTGTGGTTACAACGAAATATGCCAGATAAGATCGCCTCCTTTAAATCCCAACGGTGATCCGGCAGTAATATGAAACTAGGCGTTGGTTTACATTTTTTTAACACTAAAATTGGCTTACGTTGTTCAACCGTATGATCCAAGCGGGTGAACGTCACACTGTTTTATTTCTCGGATTATTTGGTGAAGGAGATGTTTCATTAATTCGCGCATCTTATTCATGGTGCTGTGTGCGTTTATGTGCCAGAAACTTTTGAATTATGTCAGGTTTTGCGCGTGATCACGATCTGTTTGCATTGATCAATGATTTCAAAATTCTTGATTAAAATGTGTGTTCTGCGGTTTTACCATGTTCTATAGCAGTAATGTTATTTCATTTGGTTGTTCCTTCACGTATCATATTGCTTTCGTTTGAGTAGTATAATTTTGAAATTAATTCTTAAATATACCGTGAATGCTTCCGATATGGTTCCTGGTTCTGTGTTTATACATCCTGCAAGATCAATTTTTGGGTGTATTGTTGGCCCGCTCTCGTTCTTGTCACCAGCTTACGTGATCTTGGTTGTGATGTTGCGGGTGTGGGTGCCTGAGGGTTAACGTAATTTATTGTCCATTATTGTTTCGTACCCCTTGCTTATTTTAGGTTTTGTGCTTGTTTTCAGGCCAAGCCTACCCCGCCATCATGTCCTGAGTGTCACAAATTCGTCAAGGTCACATTTAAGGACCATGTCTGTTTTCAGTGTTCATTATGTAACATTGATAATAGGTGTAATGTGTCTGTTCAGTGTGGCCTGTCAAGTTTTTAGTCAAGTTCCTTGCCCTGAAGGGCTTGACTGGGTCTGACGCGGGTCAGGTGGTTCGAAAAGAAATCGAGGAGCGTCCATTTCAGCCCCAGGGGGCACTCCTCGTCTGCAGTTGGAGGGTTTGGAGATGGCACCCCCGGCATAGTTTAGGTGCACTATGCATGCCTTCTTGCATAGCGTCCTACCCATGCTCGTGTCGTCTCTGATACCGAAGACTGTAGGGCAATCTCTCTGTGTCCGGTATGGATCCTGTCCTTGGACAGGGTTCTGGACTGGTTACCGAGGGGGCCATCTCGTATGGCTCCCTGGCGGTCCCATTGGGCTCCAGCCTGGCAGATACTGTTTCTGTGCTCCGCATGGTCCAGTAGTGGTAGCCGTTTCATCGAGTATGGGAGCCGTTCACCAGGATGGCTCCAGTGTTTCCTCATCCAGTGACGACTCTTCGGGGTCTGAGGATGAGGAGGCCGAAGAGGAGAGGTTGTTGCGGCCCGAGATACCGCGGGTGGAGTGCATGGAGATCGATTTCAACCGGGACGGAACCGCCCTCCATCTGTCTGGCTTGGCGCAAGCCATGGCAAGCCGCTCCACCCGTGGTTGAGGGCACACCGGTACCGGGCACCCGTCCAGTGCTGGTTGGTTTGCAACCAACCGACATGGTGACAGGTGTAGCTGGCCAGGATGGTACTCACCTATCTCGCCTGGTCCAGCGGCCACACATGGGGTACTGTTGGTGCCCGTGTATTGGCCACGGTTCCATAACCGCTACGGGTTCGCACGGTTTTCCGTGCGAGCCTACTCCATTGAGCAGTTTGTTTCATGGGGTGGCGGCGGAACCATACGGTACCGGTGTTGCTGGCTTTCCAGCAGTGGCTCCTTGCCGGGAGGCCGCTGCTGGTAGACCCGTGGGCACATCAACAGTCCTAGCATGTGGCCCTGAATGCCCGATAGGCGGGAAGGGCAAAGGTAAGTCCTCCAAGGGTGGACAGCAGGGAGCTGATCATACCTGAGGGTATGATAGCTCCCTTCGTATCCATCTGGACCGCGCTTGTGTGACAGGAACAGCGGTGCCAGTTAGACCAGTCAATCCAAGACCAAAATGGTTCGCTCTCTCTCTCTCACTCCTAAGAGGGGGGGGGGGGGGTGGGGGGAGAGGAGTGGATCGCAAGCCAGACACCGGCATTAGGCATCAATGCGCCTATAGTGGGCGGAAGGCTCATGCGTTTTGTAGAGGCTTGGCGAGGTGTGACGTCAGACAGTCTGGTCCTAGGATGGATATCCCAGGGGTACATGCCGGAGTGTTGGGATTTCCCGGCCCAAAATCTGTCCTTGGCACCTGTCTGGACTCCCGTCCCAAGGGAAACAGACAAATTAGAAATCATTCAAAACGAAGTGTCAGGTTTGCTTCTGAAGGGAGCAATAAAACCAACAAACCAGGGCACTCCAGGCTTCTATTCAAACATGTTCCTTGTCCCCAAGAGCATGGGGGATGGAGAACCGTACTCAATCTCAGGCCGTTGAATTGCTGTATTCATACACCTCGGTTTCAGATGGAAACTCCGAGATCGGTAATGACAGGATTGAGGAAAGGAATGTGGTGTGTGTCAATCGATCTGAAAGATGCATATTTCCACATTCCAATGAACAGGGGTTGTCACAGGTTTCTGAGATTCACGTTTCAGAATCAGGTATGGGAGTTTGTATTCCTCTCATTCAGCCTGTCGACAGCCCCAAGGGTTTTCACAAGAGTGGTCCTAGCGTTTCTCTGAAGGGAGAACAACCATAGATGAGTGGCTTATCAAGGCAGACATGCCAGCCAGGTTAGGAGTGGATACTGTTCTGACTGAAATTGCTTTCGGATCTAGGCTGGATAGTCAACAGGGAGAAACCTGAGTTGACGCCCACTCAAACACTTCGTTTATTTGGGGATGCGATTCGATCTCGAGGAAGGCAGGGTTTACCCATCAGAGCCCAGAGTGGTGTCTCTGTTAGCTATCCTCAAGAGTTTTCGATTGGGAAACCACATTCAGGCGAGGAGGTTTCTTCAGATGCTGGGCATGATGGTCTCCATGGAGCAGGTAATCCTGTATGCTGCTCAAATGCGAAGACCTATCCAGTTGTATCTGATGTCTCTGTGGAAGCAGAGAACAGAACCCCTGTCAAAGCTGGTGCCAGTTTTGGAGCCAATAATGTCGTATCTTGTATGGTGGAAGGAGCGTCAGAATCTCCTAGTAGGAATTTTGGTTCACTTACCCCACCCCCAGCTGTCCGTGTACATGGATGCATCGCTGGAGGGGTGGGCGGGCCTGCCTGGGAGAACACCAGCACATGGACTCTCCAAGAGAGTCAGCTGAATATCAATCTGTTGTAAATGATGGCAGTGGAACTGGCATTGGAAAAGTTTCTTCCAGAAGTCAGGGGCAAGGTGATATTGATAATGTCGGACAATTTGACAGTAGTATCATACATAAATCGCCAAGGCGGGACCAGGTCACCCACACTGTGTGTGAAGGTGTGGCACTTGATTCAATGGTGCAGGAATTACTCAGTTGTTTTGAAAGCAGCTCACATTCCTGGGCGATTGAACATTCTGGTGGCTGCTTCATCTCGCAGACAGAATTCTGCCAACAGAAGGGTCTCTCAACCCTCCAGTTCTAGAAAGGGTTTTCGAGCATTGGGGCAAACCAAACGTGGACTTGTTCACCACAAAGGAAAATGCTCAAATCATGGCTTATGTCTCACCGATTCCAGATCCAAATGCCGTCGATACAGACGTTCTGTCGATAAGATGGATGCACACTTACGCGTATCCGCCCACCATTCTTCTACCAAAGGTTTTTGTGAAGATCACATGCCTGGTCCTGCTAATAGTGTCATTTTGGCCCAGCAGGGCATGGGTCACGGATCTCCTGGATCTGCTGGTGGACAATCCAGTGCAGCTGCCTGAGATTTTGATCATAATCTCCCAAGCTAAGGGCCGCTTCCTACACGAGCTGCCCGAAATGTTCAAATTGACTGCGTGGATGTTATCAAACAACGGGCCACCTCGGAAGGTTTTTCTCAACAGGCAGCGAGTTTCATCGCAGCCACGAGAAGGAGGTCAACCTTCAAGTCATATAACCACAAGGTTAACAAATTTGCAGAGTGGTGTGAAGGAAAGGATATTGACCCCTTTCAATCCACTATTCAGCAAATAGCAGACTTTCTCTGTGAGCTGTTCTTTACAGGACTGGCTCCTGTCACAATTGCTGGATACAAGTCAGCTTTGGCATCAGTTATCCCTTGTTTAGTCAACAGGGATAGACCAGAGGTGGCCCAGTTAAATGTGATGGTGAAGGGAATGAGCAATCTCCGACCGAGACAACCGGTAGTCATTCCGGCCTGGAGTATCTTTGGTGCTTAATGTACTGGCTAAGCACCCTTTCGAACCTTTGGGTTTGGCTAGTCTAAAGCATCTGACTCTAAAGGCGGTTTTTCTATTGGCAGCTTCCTCAGCAAGAAGGTGCAGTGAGATCCATGCGCTTTCAGCAGAGAGGGACCGATTTAGTGTCTCCGGAGAGGGTCTGCGATTGCTGCCAAGTGCAGAGTTTATGTCAAAGAATCAATCTTTGAAATATCCCAGCAAACCGATCATTATACCAAAGCTAACTAGGTTTGATCGTGATGCCAGTGCCTGGTGTCCAGTCCGTGCTTTGACCAAGTAACAAAAATTGGACGGACTCTCTATGGTCAAATGATAGACATCCACGGATCTGCCCCAAGAAGCCATATGGCGCGGTATCCATGGATACTATCTCTCGTTGGGTAGTCGATTGCATTCAGACTACCCACGAGATTGCGACTGGGCACCATGTTAGAGGAATAGCCGCCTCGACCACCCTATTCAATAGCGTCCCATTATAGGACATCATGGCCATTGCACAATGGCACTGTGAGTCCTCTTTCATGGATTACTATATGAGGAACATGTCAGACTCCACCAATCCACTCGCTTTAGCTGTTTGGAAACGATAGTCTAGTGGCCACACTGTTCATCTCCTTTTGATAACCTTGGAAAGCAAATGTAGTAAGAACAGACATGGTCAAGCGAGAGGAATTCAACCGTATGGGATACGTTTGGTCGAAAGTGTGTTAGTTGATGGCTCCATGTCTGGAATCCATAATTCATGAGGTAATTCAAGTTTGACAGTTTTTTGTATTATGTTTAAATATCATGATCATTCATCTTATATATTCATGCTCATTCTCAGGCTTATATGTGTAAAGAGCTGTTTACCCTCTGCACATTTGTGTTTCTTGCGAGATGCATGTTCGTGAGTTCTCTCCCTTTTTTAGGAGAAAGGGGGCGGGGAAGCGGTGATGCGAGTGTGATTCAGTCCCAGAACTTGTCGGTCCTTTTAGGTCTCCGTATGACAAGTTTAGGTCTAAGTTAAGTTCTTTCTCCAGGGGCAAAAGTATGGCTTGCCCCTTCCCACCAGGTTACCGACTAAATCTGGTGTTATGTAATGGTAAGTATTGATCGAAGGAGAATGAAGGAAATTTCCCTTTCTCCGAGAGCTAACAATACTTACCATTCCATTACGGACCCTGCCTCCCAGCCCCACGGAGAAGGCCATGGGTATTCTTTTGTTTGGTAGCTAAGCAAACAATATGAGTGTCTCTGGCAGGCGGGTACCCAGTTGTTGGGAACCGGGTACCCGGTTCCAGGAGCTGGTAAAGCTTACTAAATCTAGATTCCTAGGGCCAGCTATCAGGATACCTGTATTATCAGTGAGTAATGTAATGGTAAGTGTTGCTAGATCTCGGAGAAAGGGAAATTGAAATTTCCTTCAATGTGGTCCAAAGTGCAATGTATGAAATATTGCATGAATCTAACAATGTCGCATGTTAAACGTATAAGCTCAAACCCTAAATAAAGGCTTTATAATCAAGTACAATTCCAACAACACATTATGGTAATATGTATGCATTCACTGCTGGCTGCTATTTAGTAACAGCATCAGTGGACAAGTACCTGGCATGGCAGCAGCAACTTATACTCAAAGGAAGTCAAATCAATCTAATAATAATTTCAACAGCAACTGGTTCAACTATCATCAATTCCAGCAAGTAGTACATAATATACATGTATACCTTAATGGAACATGGCTGTCTACATATCCATCCATCCATTCCTCCATCCATCCATCCATCCATCCATCCATCCTGTTTGTTCATTCCTAAAATAAGCGATTATAAAATACTTACATTTTAAAATCATACAGCACTAAATGGCACTATCACATCATCATTGCAAAATGATGAGATCATAAATGCAGTGACATTTAACATTCCCTGCGTAAACCGGCCATAACACCTGGCTCTGGGGAATACCACTAATATTAGTGCCCTTTCAAGGATTCAACTTTATAGGTCTAAGAGTTTGGGTGAAAATTGGCTTTTTAATGCAAAAACTCACAATCTTTGTCAATTTCTTTGGTTGTTTTTTCTTAAAAATATATTTATTATTTTTTTAATAATAGGAATTCTTTGAATAAAATTGCTACCTTATACATAGAGAAAGGTATTTTCAGTAATTGAAACAATCTTTATCTGCATTAAACGTTTTCTAGTTTTTAGCCAATTCGAGAAAGAAATTCTTTTAACACTTGCACTGACAAATGATATCCCTGAAAAAGTATAGTCTTTACGATACAAAAATTATTCTATTGAATATTTTCTAATTAATTTGACTGGAAGCCATTAATGCCTTAGGCAGCCACATTTTCCAATCACATTAATTTCAAAATATATTCAACAGCTTTCCTGTATGTGGCCATTAAAATGAGATATTGGGAATTCATCGGTGAAGGGGTTAATTAAGCAACCTACAGAGCATGCAGTCTCAGTACATGTACTTATTAGGCAGCTGAGCATCAAAGTCCTTGGGCCTCTAGTTTGTTTGTGTGTTCAGGTCTTTCTAATCCTTACTGTAAGGCCGTAGCTTTTTCTATGCATACACAATGGTGTAAGTTTTCTTCTATCGCAGGCCAGTTCACCTATCTGTCAATGTGACGCTCATGTATTGAATATGTTGGTCATATAATTGAATCAAAATTGCTCGAATTGCATAACTCAAGTTAAAGTATCTGTATCTAAATGGTATGGTTTTTCCAAGTTGGGATAGGTGAGAACGGTTTCACTATGTACACAATATTTTCTTCAACTTAGCAAACACTGTTTTCTCAACCTTACCCTTTCAAATCATTTATGCGTCTTCGTTAATTCTATTAATGGTTTGCTACTACTGCATAATTCCTTACACATGACAAGTAATAATCTGGTGACTGCGCCAACATCTTATGGAAACTTGTCATTTCACAGGCCAGATCCACATTTTGGAATTGAGGCAAAATGTTTGCTGCAGAGTTGTGATTATCTTAGTAGATCTACTGATTCATTGAGGGGTCACACTTTTTGCAATTCAACTGGAGATTATACTCGCTTATCTTTTTATTGCTTTTGCATCACTAGCCTTAGCTGATGAGCACATACCATTTTTGATTTCCAGAAAGTATCACCATGTCATCGCAGGGTTGGCAGCAATTTCCCGGTAAGGGAAATACCAGGTGGGAAATAACGGTAAATACCGGCCCGGGAAATACTGGGAAATATCAGGAAATACTCCAATATTCATCAGAAGTGGTAAATTTTAAACTAAATATCTTAGATATATTAATCAGAGGGGCTAATATAGAAGCCCATATCTAATACAGGTTGACATGTGAGATAAAATAGACATACATAGGCACATCATAGCATATATATAACCGTTTCTACTCTACAGAGCAGATACAACACCTACTATTTATTGCACAAACAATGTTGGTGGAATTTTTATAAAGCAATTTCAGTAACGGCTGCAATAACAACTGCCAGTAAGAGTTTCAAGGTATTAAGAAGCTTTCATGTCGTGAATGGTTTACTTAAACTGATATACAATGCATTAGCATGCTGTGCATATTGTGATATACAATACAAATCCATTGTACTGCCTTGAATTCTCAGCCTTTCAGAATATTGCTTTAAAATAGAGATCTAAGCTTAGATTCCCAAACTGCTGGTACATGTATATGTATGTACAAGTATTGATTATTTAGTTAGCCTTCAGTAGGTTTCTATGTAAATCAATGCTCTGAGCTAGTGTGCCACACTCAGCTCATATACATGTGTGACATTGTCTCACAATTGAAAGACAGCAAGGTGTCTAATTGGGGATTAACTGATTGAGATGACAACACATTTCATTCTATTATATACTAATATTATGAATTATTTAGTATTTATACTTATTACATACTACAATATGATTGCACACAAAGACTTTCACATTATTTTCAACCTATTCGGTAGATTTCAGGTTTAAATAGCAATTACAATTTTAACATTTCTGCAACTTCAGAATGAAATGAATGTATTCAGTCAGCATAGCACTAACTTATATATAATGACATCCCAGAGAGTGAATTAGTTATTTAACCTTTTAACACTCAAATTTGTTCAAGCAAATTTCAATTATCTCATAGAAAATATCTATTTGCAGATCAAGAAGGCTATTTTTGAAAATGTATAACTGGAATGACTGGCTCAGTTATCAAGCCAGTCATTCCAGTGGTAAATTTTCAAAATAGTTCTTTCAGTCTGCAATTGGACATTTACCAACGACTAGTTCTGCATAAGCCATTTTTCGCCCACTTGAGTGCTAAAGGTTTAAAGCAAGTACACAGCAATAGCTAAAGACCTCGGAAGTAAGTTTACATTGCATGTTCTGACAGTAGTCAAAGCTTTTTATTATTGGGTAGGTAATTGTATAGATCTACTGACCTCCATGCAGATCTATAGACAGTGATTTACTGTCAAATATCCAGTTATACCTGATAAAATTATAATATATTTCTTGGATGGTCAGTTTTCTCTAAGTAGTGTTGCTTTGGCAGTTAGATGACTATGTTCCTTATGCATAGGTTGGCAATTTATGCATATGCCACTAGGTGATATTTACTAATGCTTGTCTGTGTTTTCTTAAGCATAGTAAACATCCATTAGGTTAAATATATAAACTTGCCACCTGATATCTGAGTATTTCCCAATATTTCCCGGTATTTCCCAGTATTTCCCACTGGGAAATACTAGTATTTCCCGGGAAATTGCCAACCCTGTGTCATCGACAACGAGTGCCGCATTAGTCAAATAGGAAAAGTCACCACAATTTTATAAACTTGTTAACTGTGAATGTTTAGTGACAATACCATAATCACTGAAATCAATTGGACTCACCAACCAGTACTCAGTAGTAGGATTAATGAAACAAACAACGTACTCTGGTGACATTATACGGTGACTGCAACTGTAGAAAGATACATGTAAGTGGAGCAGCAACATTAGGGTATCACAATAGCTATAGCTTCTGACATACAGATAAGAGCTGAAATGCAGTTTTATTATTAACACTGTCAGGTGTGAAGTAAGACTTAAACCATCACTAATACTGCCGAAGCCAACCCGCAAGCTCATTTACTTATAAATATGACTTTAGAACAGAGCAGCACATAAAAAAGTCTGGTTCATTGCCAAAGAGTTTTTTGACAGTAGTCGCTATCCACAGAAAATGCTGCTGTAGATTCTGTAGGTATTAAACTATTAATTGAATGTTAGCTATCTTGACCTACATGTATGCATAGGTGGCGAGGAACCACTGCCCAAGTCACCATTATTACATGCACTTACCTATATGTATGTACTAGTAAAATAGGAATATACCCTCTTTATGATACAACAAGCTACATTAGATCTTTCGCAACGAAGCATAATCATGAAGTCCAACATCACTGAAGTGCAACTGGAAACGGTTACTTTCAGCAGTGACCGTTTTGTAGACCTGTAATAGGCTGTGCATTAAAGTTGTGGGAGACATCAATCAGCGATGCAAGCATGAAAGTATGTAGAGATTGAACAAAATGTATAGATTAAAAAAGCGGTTTGTATGGTGTGAAAGGGAGTGATAATTTACTAAATAAATTCAATGTTCGCTTTCAAGATATATCCGGACACACAAATGCTGCAAACAAGAGTTAGGAGTTGCTGATTAGATTAACTTCTTTCAATAACACTGTAGTGAATCACTAAATTGCATAGCGAAAATCTCTGTAAGCAAACTACTGAAATAAGAGCTGGAGCATAGAATCATTGCTACTAGCACTTCGTATATGTCGTAAGCCGCCAAAGCACCTGTGTCGGATGTGTCATTTGGATTGTTAAGTAATGAGTCGGTTGTTGGTTCTTAGCCCATGGCAATTGTGTGTTTGAGAAGAACTGGCCCCTGCAACTTGGTGTAGACCCTGATAAAATTAGCTATAAAAGAAAAGATTAAGACCGACGATGATGTGATTTCGTTACCCTTTACTGTAAGATTGGAATAGTGCACCGAGCAAATTAGATTGATTTGCATGCTACACAGCAAAGTGAGATAGTATTGTAGGAATAACCAAATAATACATGTGTTTATTTCTCAGACCGAAAGTCAGGTATTGGAATAGCGTTAGTCTGCCCAGGAAACCATAGCAATAAAAACAATTAGCAAAGAATTAAAATATTAGAAACAAGATTACAAGATTGTAGTAGTGAAAAGAGTGACTGCAGTATATCTACTTTACACATCTACACTTGGTCTTGTAGTTTCAAAATATAAACAAATCTTTATTATTGTATGTATGTTATAAAGATGTCATTAGTCCCCCGACATCGTTGACAGGGACTATAGAAACGAATCCCATCCGTCCGTGCATCAGCATTTAGTTTCTGCTCAATAGCTTCAGTTAGCTTGAATGGGTTCATTTCAAATTTGGAATGTCAACTCCTTGTGACAAGATCTTGGTGGGGATTGCATATCGGCGAAATGTGTCCAGATCCAACAGGGTTATCCCCTTGCTTTCTTGAAAAATCATAAAATATGTGGTTTCCACTCAATAAGTTCAGTTAGCTTAAATGGATTCATTTCAAATTTGAATGTCAACTTATGGCAAGACCTCGGTGGGGATGGCATATCGGTAAACTGTCTCCAGATCCACTGAAGTTAACCACTTGCTTTCTTGAAAAATAGTAAAATATGTGGTTTCCATTCGATAACTTCAGTTAAAGGACAATTCCGGGATGATAAAAAGTGTGCTTTATTTGAAAGATTATTACATGTTTAATGAAATTGCGCCAGAATAATAACCAGATAGAAATAGCGTAACCAACTATCGCTAGATAAAGTCGGTAAAATTGACAATTTTTCGCACATCAGGGCGCTGCCATGTTATCGCGTCTAACGATGTCATCCCTGCACCACCGCTATTGCTATAACTGGGGGAGCGAGGCCAATAGATGTGGGTATATATTTTAAGGAAGTATACGTAAATGATAATAGCAAACGAGCCGCTGAAGCGATTCCAATGATTCTAGGATCTCTAAATAGGTGCCGACGTCGGGAGTAATATGATATAATGGATGTTAATATCGGACACGAGGTTCAAAAGACTTGAATATATAAAAAAATTGTTCATCTAAGATTCGATCTGAGAATATGTTATCCTTTTTTTGGTAAAATTCTGCATGAGATGGTTTTTGCCTCGCAGACGCTGAAAGAATGGCTATTTGCCTGACCAATTAAAATTTTTCTCACGTGAATATTGCCAGTGATATCACCAAATGAATTAACATTTTGACATAAAATCCGGGCATTTTCATCGCCGAACAATATTGCCGGCAAGCTGTAGTAATTTTAATAATTAAGACATTTTGATGGAATTTTTCCCGTTATGTCATAACATTGTAAAGCTTCGGCACAGCAAATTCTGTCATTGTAGCTGTAATACTCATTCTGATATGGGATGATGGATAGAGCGCATCCTGAAATTTTTGTTTTTCCTGTATCTTTTGAACCACTAAGCCGATTCTAACATCCCTAGTATTGGATAAATCTTCGAATTTGCAGCTACAGGTAAGTATCAGAATTATTACAATCAGTTCTGCGGTTCCGGCAATATTATCATATCATATGTTTTCTTGGAATATATGTTTACACTGCCTGTGACACACACTATAACGGTATCTTGAGTCGGCTGAATAATTTGACAATACCCACATGCCAAGTGTGCCACTTCATTTAACCGTTATCGCATGGTGTAAAATGCGTAATAGCCTACTTACAGAGATAGTGTCGGGTACATTTTGAAAAAAAATGTTGCTGAAACGTGTTGCTGTCGTGCACAGCAATGACTTACAGCGGCATTGTTACCAAAATGAACACATTCTGATAGGATAGAGAAAATGGAATCTATGCTTCAGCGGTCTAGAGGTTAACGATTCCCCACCGACTTCGGATAGTAGAATTACTTGAAAAGCTTACTAGCTTAACTGGACAATGTCCTAACGCGATTACAAATTAGCTCATCTTAGGGCACTATGCATATACATATTTACTGTCCAGCCTTCGTGCTCGGCAAAGATAGCGTTGGTGCGGGGATGACGTCAGGATCTCGTGAAATCTCGCTCTCGTTGCAAGAAAATGGCGCCGCCCGGGAGATAAAATAATCCCATGTTTACGATGGTATAATTACTCGTATTATTTCTCTATTGTTCTTATTTAGGATCCAATATGTTAGTCATATAATAGTCTTTCAAATAAAGTACACTTTTACCAATCCCGGAATTGTCCTTTAACATAAATGGATTCATTTCAAATTTGGAATGTTAACTTATGACAAGCCCTCAGTGGGGAATGCATATGGGCAAAATGTGTCCAGATCTATCGGAGTAGAATTTCGACTCCTTATAACAAGACCTCGGTGGAGATTGCATATCGGCGAAATGTGTCCAAATCCATCAGAGTTATCCCTCTTCATTATTTGAAAAGTTGTAAAATATTTGGTTTCCGTTCGATAACTTCAGTTAGCCTGCATGGATTCAGTTCAAAATTCGGAAATACATCCCTCCACATGAGACCGTGACTGTGATTGGATTTGGCCGAAGTCTGTCTGTAATCACCAGAGTAAAACCCCTTGGTTTTTGAAAACCTGTACAATATTTGGATTTTAAAAATAGTGCTTGTACTAAAACGCTCTGGTTGGGGAATGTGTGACCAGAACTGGTCTTTTATTAGACATTTAGCTGGAAAGCAGCTGTTACTGCTATACCATAGAATTACAGCACATACCCTAGCACTTCTCTCTGGTATGATTTACTCCGATATGCGATTTCATTATTATGCCCTCCCCCCCAACCTATACATGTAAATATATGGGGGTATATAGCATTTGCTTTTTCACTCCTTTGGTTGGTTGTCTGTTTGTCTGCATTCATTTCTATGCGATAACTCAAGTTTTATTGAAGGGATCTTCAGCAAACTTGGCCTGTATGCTGTCATTGAGGCTCCAAAGAAGTCTATTAACTTTGTGGTCGAAAAGTCAAACTTCAAGATCATGGTGATGATGATGATATACTGTGTTCCGTGGCTGCAGTAATTTAAAAACATCATGCAGTTGCAAGCAATCCTTGGGCCACTTTTTCTTGTCCACAGTGAGAATCCTTTAAGCTCCCTCATGTTCTTCTTGGTCGTCAGTCATGCCAGTGTACCCAGTCCGGCTTCTTATAGATGGTACATAGCTCGTTTAGCAGCTTTGTGCAATGGGGTCCTCTATGAGCTAAATTGTAGATGTTTGCATCAAGTACAGCAAATACCAAGGCTTGCAGGGTGTCTCGTTGCATTCACAGAACATGGCCAAGCAGAGACCATCTTTGTTGGGCCACCTTCAATGACAGTGGGATTGTATTGACCATAGTTTATAACTCATCGTTGGAGATTATGCTGTCCGACAAGCGATGTTGGGTTATACATGTACGTAGGACGAAGGTGTCTGTGATGACATGCATCAAGCTTATCTAGAAGTGCCTTCAAAGCTGCACAGGTAGTACAGTTGTACAGCATCATGCAAGCATAATTTTTTTGGCGAGATTCCTGTGATGCAACATGCAGTGGCACCAGAGGAGCTACACATTAGTGAACCAAAGTTGTTATTACACCACAAAAACATCTATACCGTTCAATCACTACTTGCTAAATCAACTACTCTGCATTTAGCCACCAGAATAAGATTTCTATACTTGCTCACATGCCTCCATATGCCTATACCACTTCTTGACACCTTTGACCAGGCTACTGTTAGAGTACACTCCCAGCATATGGCCTATTAGAGACTGGCACCAGGCTATACACACTCCTCAGAAGGAGCCCAACTAGGAAACAGATTCACTTTGCAAATATTCTGTAAGCAGATAGTTGGCTTAAAATCCAGTCTTTTGTACTTCTTTACAGTGTCAGTAACTGATTTGAAGGATTAATAATCACAAGATCATGCCTAATATGAAGTCTCTGTTGGCAAAGTTACGTTTGTTGAATGTTTTATGGATTTCTGATGATTTATTGTTCTTAGGTAACTTCGTTACCTGTTTTCGCGATAGTCAACCATGCCTTCCATTTCATCATCATCACCATTTACCCTCACTTATTATTTAAGTAGGTTTTCTCCTACTAAGATCAAGGGTTTTTCCTTTGTTTTCTATATCCCTAGAAAGTTTTTTAGGGTGTCATATTATTCATTGAGATATTTGAATTCGTATTTTCCCGCCTTTTTAAGTCATGTGCCTTTTTTTCATTAATTCGGGATTCCTGTTTTAGAAAATGTTTTTCAATTCTCTGAGGCTGTATGCGTCAATTTTTACATATTTTTTTGTTTGCAGGAGTCTGTAAAATTGGCGGAGATAGTCTAATGTTTTTCTGCGAAGTGTGATCCTTATCAGCGCGGATACGGATGAATCTTCGGATTTGGTCGATAACCGTCCGCAAATGGGGGAAGCTCGTGTCCCTCATGCCCAGACAGGAGGTTCGGTCGCCTAAACCTGAACCGAAAGATTCTAAGAAAGAGCCCACAAGGTGTCCGTGTAAGTCACCGGGCAAAACCCACCTAAGTCTTGAGGAAGGGCATTACCCTCAAGCTGTGGTGTCGGCGACGAAGTCCCCGATTCATCTCCATAATCCAAGGCTCATTTTTCCGTCATTCCTTTTTGTTTTTTTGTTTTTTAAATCGTTAACTTCCGGTCTAGCTAGCACTTCCAGTTTGTGCTCATCTGAAAAGATCTAAGAAGAAGCCCACAAGGTGTCTTCATGTAAGTCACCGGTCAAAACCCGACTAGTCTAACCCTCAAGCTGTGGTGTTGACGACGGAAGTCCCCGATTCAGCTCTTTATGCCAAGGTTCAATTTTCCATGATACCGATAGCCAGGAATGTCCAGAGATCACCAGTCCTTAACTTAGTTCCGTCAGGAATCTCAGTAGTTTCCGGTTTGACAAACACTTCCGGTTGGTGCTTGGTAGATTCGGGTCTGCAAGACCCTGTTCTACTTCCGTTTTCTGTTTCCGGTCCTCCCTCTTCCGTTTCCGGTATGGCTTCCGGTTTGGCCGGATATCCAGGTCCTCATGACCCTGTTAATTTTCCGATTTCCGTTAGGCGTTTTTCTCCCCTTATGTTTCCGGTGCTAGCTCTTCCATTTCTGGTCTGGCTTCTGGTTTTAGCCGGATATCCAGGTCCCCAGGATGCTGTTAATTTTCTGATTTCTGGTAGGCTCATTTCCACTTCCGTTTCTGATTCCGGTGTTAGCTCTTCCGGTTCCGGTTTGAGGGGTGCTCTTCTGGGTCTTCAAGATCCGACTAAGCATCCGGTTTCCACTTCCAGTTTATCTGCGACTTCTGATATGGTCAGTTATCAGGGTTTGCAGGATCCTGTTAAGGCCTTTTCTCAGCGCCAACTTCCGCTTTGTGCTCTTCTAGTTCAGATTTGCCAAGTTTCCGTTTTTCTACTTGCGGTTTGCTCATTTCCATTTTCTATTCTACTTCCAGTTCTCGTATTTCCGGTTCCTCTTCTACTTCTGGTTTTACTGTACATCCGGGTCTATATGATCCCTTTCAGTTTCTGGTTTTACACTTCTGGTTTGCTCATTTCCATTTCCTATTCTACTTCCGGTTCTCATTTTATACTTCTGGTTTGCTCATTTACGTTTCCTATTCTACTTCCAGTTCGCGGTTCATCCGGGGATAAGTTCGCTTACGGTTTCAGGGACTTCAATTTCCGTGTTTGTTTTCTTAGGACCTAGTCATCTGGCCTAAGAGTTAGTCTTATTTCCATAATTGCTTTAAGGAATCGGTATATTTAATGGCTTTTGAATTTATACAGACATTCAGCATTTATTCTTTTGCAGTAACAGTTTTTCAACGTAATTAAAGACTCTTTCCGACTAGTTTCCGTATGGGATTTTTCGTTTAGCTTTTTTCATACGTAAGTTTTACATAGAACACTCAGCCGATAAGGCAGTTGTATTCTTGTGTCAAACGTGTATTTTCAGTTAGTCTTAACGTTCCCGTGCTTCGTTATTTAATATTTTCTTCTTTCAGAGTTAGTATGTATTATTGATTTATTTTTTTCTCTTTCTGACTATGTTTCTACGCAACATTTCTAGATACGTAATTTTTCTTTCATCTGCCTTTAGATGGCCAGTTGTCTTCAGGCCATTCAGCCTTTTTTCTCTCACTCTTTTCTCCGCTTATGTTGGCAGGTTGACATATTTATTTTAACCTAAAGGAGTTAATTCGTTGTGCTTATTCTATCGTATTTTTTATCTCAGTTTTTATACCTTCTTCTTTTCCTTTTATGGGTTATTTCTCCTTTCTTAGTGTCTTTATTCTTGTGGATATTATTCTTGTTTCCATTTTCTTCTCGGGGTTCCCTCTTAATTCTGTTCCTTTTCAGTGACTGTCAGTTTTCTCCTCTGTCGTCATGGTTACGGCAAGTCATTTCTCCCTGGTTTCATGTCGCCGCTTTGTCATTTTAGCGTTTTTCTCCCTTTTCGCTATTATTTTCAAATTTTGGCTTGCCTCTAGTTTTACCCTTTTACTTAAATGCTTGTTCTTTCCTTACTACTTGGCGTCAGTTTTCTCGGCTAGTAAATTTACATTTTTTGTTCTTTTCCTTCTATTTCCCGTAGCTGTCGATCGTCGTCACTTTCACTTGTTTTTCTGTTCCTTGGTTTTCTGTCTTGTGGTGGAGGATGTGTGAGATCAGGTTTTCTGTCGTGTAAGTTTAATATCTTCTTAATAGCCTTAAGTCTCTTATTTTTTCTTGTCTGATGAGTAAGTTCCTAGAATTATTTTTACCTTTTCTTTCCTCTTTTAATTTTACTTGTTCGCATAGCGGTTCTTCTTTCCATTTAGTTATCCCCCTTCAAAGCAGGGGGGGGGGGGGGGGGTGGCGTTGCTGATATTACATTTCATTCCATTACTCACATTTTGACGGTTGATTTACATTCTGCATCATGCACGGCTGTATCTGAATACAATATTTTGGCACGATTGTAATTTAGTCTTTGATCTTTATTACTTTAGTATTATAGGGGCAATTCCCTTTTTTAGTTTGCTTAGCAGGGCATCATTTTTGAGGCGAGCTATCACTCTCACTCTCATAGCTTGCCTAACTTTCATCCCAGGAGAGCGATTAATAAATCCCCTTAAATCTCAAATCTTTGTTCACGGTTTAGATATTTTACTTCTTACATGTAAGCGCAGATTTATATCATTAAAATGTATTTGCAAATTTTCATTCTGCTAGAGGAGTGATCACTCGCCTAACACTGATCGTGGAGAGAAATTTTTTAACTCGCCACGATTTTCTAGAAATTAAGTCTGGGTTCAGCATGAAACATTTCATGTTATGTAGATTCCACTTTATTCTTTCTTCTGTTGATAGTGGGAGTTTTTGCTCTATCGCTATTATATTTTTATTGACCTTGTTCTGACATCTATTTCTTGGCCTCTCTTATTGTGTTGAAAGATTTCAGAAATTCTTTTCCATTTTCTTTCTTGCTAAAGGAGGAGTTCATATCTAGAGTCATGTAGCTGTCTGTGGACAGATTTTTTACAAGGAAAATGAGATCCAGGATTTAATCCCTCTGCATAGTTTTCAGCTGCAGCAGGAATTCTTCATCATCTATCAATTCAGACAATTTATCCTTGGTCTTCTATTTCCTCGAGTATAGTTTCTACATTCAACTCTTTCAATAATTATTCCAGAGGTATGCAGGTTGTCATGCAGACTAGGTTGGATTATAATTTTCAAAAAGTCAAGCCTATTTCTTTCTCAAGTTTCACCCTTCTTGGCTTCTCTTTCGACCTGTCTCAGGGCTTAGTCTTTCCTTCAGAGGCAAGGGTGGAGGCAATCTAGTTGGCTATGGACATTCTGACAACCTCTTTCTCAGTCAGGGCAAGATTGTTTCTCAGGGTTCTAGGCTTGATGGTCAGCGTCGAGAATGTCATTCTCTGGGCGGCGCTGATGAATGGACCTTTTCAAGTGTTCTTGATGTCCCTCTGGAAGCAGTCTGCTCATTATCTCGTTTTGAAAAAACATCAGGGATATTGTAATCGCCTCCGTCTGTCCTGTCCTGTCCGTCTGTCTGTCCATCCATCTGTCCGTCACGCTAACTCCTCCCAAACCGTTTGGTGGAATTGAACCAAATTTGGTATGTGGGTTACCCATAGGAATGCGCTTTGCAAGACGACATTTAAATTAGGCTCCACCCCCAAGGGGCAAATTTATTATAATGCATCTCACCCCAAAGTGTTGCGGGGAATTCAACCAAATACGGTATGTGGGTTACTAATAGGAATGCGCTTTGCAAGACAAGATATAGATTAGGCTCCACCCTCAAAGTGGTGTGGCAGGGGTCAAAAGGGCAAATTAATTGTCCGTCTCCATCACACTAACTTCGCCCAAACTGTTGGGTGGAATTCAAGCAAATTTGTTATGTGGGTTACCCTTATCCATAGGAATGTACTTTGCAAGACAACATTTAGATTAGGCACCACCCCCAAGGTCAAAAGGTCAAATTGATTATAATGCAAAAGTATTAGTTTTTATTTTCCATGGCCACAAAAATCGAGTGTAGTTTGACAGAAACTCAACCATTGTTTCAGTGCAGATCTTAGTGGCATAATAATGTTATTCATATGATATGCGTTAGCGTATGTGAATAGACATCATGAATAAACAGATTTTGTGCAATGGTGCATTGTTGTGTTGTCATATATATTAATTATTATCCCCACGTTTTAAAAAAACGTCGGGGATATTGTAATCGCCTCTGTCCGTCTGTCTGTCCGTCTGTCCATCACGCTATCTCCTCCCAAACCATTGGGTGGAATTAAATCTAATTTGGTATGTGGGTTACCCATATGATTCCGCTTTGCAAGACGATATTTAGATTTGGCTCCGCCCCCAGGTGTGTGTGTGTGGCAGTGGCCAAAAGGTCAAATCAGTTGTAAGGCAATTCCTCTGAAATCATTAGACGGAACGGAACCAAATTTGATATCTGAGTTACCCATATGATTTGTAAGAGGCCATTTAGATTTGGCTCCGCCCCAGGGGTTGGGGAGTTGTCAAAGGTCAAACTTTAACCTGCGTAAATTGATTTTACACATCTCCGAAACCATTGGACGGAATTCAACCAAATTTAGTATGTCAGTTATCCATATCGATGTGGAGTGGATGAGCCCATTTACATTTGGCCCCACTCCCAGGGGTGGAGGATGGGGTCTAAAGGTCATGAAATTGATTGTAATGCAACTCCTCTGATACTATTGCACAAAATTCAACCAAATTTGGTATGTGAATTACCAATATGATTGCCGAGTGCAAAAGGCTCCTGGGGGTGGGTTTTGGGTTGTGTCAAAAGCGGTGAACGTGGGGATCGACCGGTCAATCTAGTTTTATTTAGCATAAGATTCCCTTCAGAGACCACTCATTTAGATATTTGGAAGGATCGTTCTCTGCATCCGATAGGTGTTCCATTAGTCAAGACCTCTCAGGCAATTATTTTCACAGACGCTCTTTAGGAGGGGTGGGGAGCAGTCCGGATCTCCCTGTCGATTTTCATTCTTTGGTCCTTGGAGGAGTCGACAGCTTTCATCAATATCTTGGAGTTGTGGACTGTCAAGAAGGCTCCCCTTCTCATGGTTGGATCGGGTGACAGGCCTCAGGATCTCGATTCGATCAGCCAATTCCATGGTAGCTTCCTACATCAACAGACAGGGAGGAATGAGGTCTTCACTTCTTTGTTTGGAAATTTAGAATCTTCTGTTGTGGTGCGGCATGAACCAAATCTTTCTAGTTTCCAGTCATGTTCCAGGCAGACTGAGCTTTCTTGCGGACCAGTTGGTAAGACCCAGCAGGTTTGTCCACTCCGAGTAGCAGTTTTAAAAAGTCGGTTTTCAAAGGCGATTTTTTTTTTTAGCATCAGGGTTGTCCCCACATAGATCTCTTTGCGACATCTCTGAATGCCCAGATCTCCTCTTTCACGTCTCCTTTTCCGGACAGTCAGGCTCTGGTGGTGAACGCCCTGTCTCAATCCTGGACAGGAATGTTTGCCTACGCATTCCCTTTAACTTTTTTGATTCCGTTGGTTCTGAAGGTCAGGGTCCAGATCTGCGAAATTCTTCTGGTAGCCCCTTCGTAGACCTTCTCGATCTTCTAGTAGACTTTCCTCATCTTCTTCCAGTGTCCCCAGATCTTCTCTCTCAAGTAAGGGATGTCTTCATCCAAATCCAGAAATCTTCAGTCTGTGCGTTTAGAGAATATCGAGTGCCCGGTCCCTGAGATCAAGTTTTCTTCAAGATCTCAGGAAATCCTTGACTCTTCTAGTAGGGAGTCAATACGTCGAGTTTACAGGGGTCGACTTAAAATCTTTGGAGAACGGTGTTCAAACCATGGTTTCTTGCCCGATTCTTTTTCTATTACCCAGGTGTTAGATTTTTATCATATCTTTTCGATTCTTTACAACTATCAGATAACACCGCTCTTGAATGCCGATATCAAGGATACGAAGCTTCTCAATGGTTTTATTAGAGTATTGGGCAAAGTTCGTGCTCCAGTGGCTATGCCTTTACCTTCCTGGAATTTGGCCTTAATTCTTCAAGTATTGGCAGGTCACCATTTTGAACCAATTGGATCTGTCAGTCTTAAACTTTTTCCTTGTTGCTTCCGCTTCAGCCAGGAAAGATCAGAATTTCATGCTCTTTCTGCAGATAAAGACAGATTTATCGAATCTGGGGTTGGCTTAGTTTTATATCCCAGTAGGGATTTTGTATCGAAGACTCGGTTTAACCGTTACTCAGCCAAGCTGATTATTCTTAAATCTTTATCGTCTTTTTTGCCATCTGTTAAGTTCTGGTGTCCTTTCAGGGCTGTAAAATTCTATAGACGTCGAATCGATTTAAAAAGATCCGATCCTTCCCACTTATAAATGGGTTCCGTATGCGGAGGAGGTAGCTAGACCAGTCTATAAGGCCACTGTTGCCAGATTGATCTGTGAGACCATCAAATTCTGATTTGGGATTACCTCCCCTGGCGAGATCAAATTAGCCCATGTCAAGGCTCACGATGTTCGTGGTATGGCTACCTCCTTCGCTCCTTTCGCCTGCTCCTCATAGGACAACCTCATGCAAGTCGCAGGTTGGAAATCTGAATCGACTCTACTTTTTCCTACTTAAAGTATCAGAGCCCAGCGGCCTCCTTTTTTAGAAATATAACGATTTAAATATAACAAAACAAGTCAAAGTCCATTTACTATCCCGCCAATTTCACTAGACTGTATGTCTGCCAGAAACGGTGAGAATTTTCTCTTGTTTTGTTTATTTCCTTGAATTGGCAATTTTTCTTGTTTGATAATCACTGTGTGAAAGTTATGGATGCTCTATTATGTTATTTTATTAACATTTGGATAGGATTTGTTTAATTTTTATCCTTGTTTTATGATTCTCAAATGTCCACCCACCAAGGATTGTTAAGTGGTGCACTGACCAATTCTACGTTTTTAGCAAGTAGTGATTGAACGGTATAGATGTTTTTGTGGTGTAATAACAACCCCCAACAAACCCCCCTTATGGGATGGTCTGTAGTTTTATTAGCCACTATAAAACATACTTACTGTTCAATCACTACGACCCAGCCTTAACCACCCCGCATGGGAATGATTTGAGAGTCAGTTTATTGTGTATCGCAAATATTTGGAAAAGTCAATCTGTTTCCTAGTTGTGCTCCTTTGCGCATGTGCATACATGTGCAGATGACAGGTGTCACTGAGGAGTGTGTATAGACTGGTGCCAGTCTCCGATAGGCCATATGCTGGTAGTGTACTCTACCAGTAGCCTGGTCAAAGGTGTGATGAAGTGGTATGGGCATATGGAGGCATGTGAGCAAGTATAAAAATCTTATTCTGGTGGCTAAATGCAGAGTAGTTGATTTAGCAAGGAGTGATTGAATGGTAGGTATGTTTTATAGTGGTTAATAAAACTACAGACCATCCCACAAGGGATGTTGGTTGTCTGTTGGGGGATTTTGCTCTTCCTGCATTCCTCCCCGCCACGCAGTGGGATGCCTTTGTCACTGACTTCATCTGTTGCTAATAAGTCTGCATGGTTAAACTCGGTCTTGACTTTGCTCATAAAGAGATTCACATTTTTGAGTTGTTCTGTAGCTATAGGGAGAAGTTTATTGAGTGTCTTCATTTCCTCATCTATGAAGTCTACATCGTGTGCATACTGTATCTCTATTAGGCGACCCAGTGTGATCTAATGAAAGAAATTGTGTACTGTAAAATCCTCATTATTAACCACTGCTTCTAATAGGAGAAGGGCTGTAAATTATTTAAATCCAAACCTCTTGAGAAAGGGGTCAGGTGGGGTCAACTTCTATTAGGTATATTTCAAGAAAAAATGGAAAAAAGTCGTACAAAAAATAGCATGAAAATAGAACACATTTTCACGTTAGAAATCCTAACCATCTTATGCCTATGCTTAATGTATACCTTATGTCCATTATCGCATAGAGTGAAATTATTAATTGGGACTGCCTATATATTGCATATACTTTAATAAACATTGTTTATTTCATTAAAATTAATAAAAATTTTGACATAAAATGTCGCCGAGAAAAAATAAAATCATGTGATGTATTAGCTTCCACTATAGGATGAGTTTAGGTCGTTACTCGAGTAGTGCGATGATGCTAATATTAGTACCTGGGTAGAGACTTGCTCAATCCACATATACAGGAGGTATATATATATTTGCTGTTTTAAAACTGCTAAGAAATTAGGATGGCTCAACCTCGAAAATTGGCATGCGCCTTCTATTAAGGATGCGGTGATTATTAGGCGATATACAGTAGCGTTTATGTATCATAACTCAAGTTCTACCAAAGGAATCATCTCCAAACTTGGCGTGTGTTGTGCTTGTGGGTCTGAACAAACCATATTAATTTTCGGTGTTGGTGGTTCAAAATGTCAAAGTCATGGTTACCAAATTAAGAAAATTGTTTGTGTTATGGTTTCCGAATGAGAACTCAAGTTCTACAGATGGGATCTTACAGTGACCCGATTTAATTCAAATAATGCGCCCTTTATGACTAAGTGAATGTCATCAGCGCAGTATATATTTGCATACATACATATAAGCATGAGCATAATATGCTGTCCCTTTGACAGTACACTGCTAAGCAATCTTCAAACTACAACATTTGATTCATTGATGTGGGTGATTGTGGTGGTGGCATATATTTCAGCAGTCTCTGATTGTCGTTCCGCGGTTCTTGTTGTATTAAAGTATTTGCAATTACACATAATTTTATAATTGCAGGTCACGCTAGCTCATGATGAGTGAGACTGAGGATAAAGAGAAGTGGGCCTGTGAATATTGCACGTATGAGAATTATGTGGCAACGAAGCGATGTACTCTCTGCCGTGCACCAAAGCGGCCGCAGTACATAACAAATGACACTGCAATGCCATACCCTGATATCTATCAAGTAGCCTCACAGCTTTATGTAAGCCATTTATATATATGACATGACTTTTGTTGCGTGGGTGTGGGTGGGTGAATGGTAGAATAGTTTAAACCCCCACCCACACCCCACCCACACAGCATATATGCCTTCATTGCCCTACTCTTATGGGGTTGAATGTCATGACCCTTGGACCCTTAGAATTTCAGAAACTCAATTTTAAGATAGCAATACAAGAAAGCTGTTGAATATTTTGTAACTAATTTGACTGGAATCTTAAAATTTGAACTAAAACGGATCAGTAGCTTGAAATACAGCTTCCTACACACAAACATGTAAAGCCACAGAAAGTCAGACAGAAGACCTGAATGCCCTGTAATTATGAGTATTTCACCCAATGGAGGATTCCAGTTTCTCAGTCAATCACATGATGTCATAATCAACTAGGGTGATGTGTAGGATGATGTCATAAGTCAAATTGTTTTCAAAATATTTAGCCTGTGCAAATATATAACCCCCTGGAATATGTCGTCTGAAAAAACTCGGCAGTCAGACAGTTAATGTAGCAAAGAATCTTACTATGAGAGATACTTTCCAGACCTTGGCTGTTATCTAGATATCAAAATCTGGACCCGAATTGGATCAAATTTTGGATTGATGTATATTTCTGTATCTACTTGTTAGCTCACCTGACCCGAACCACCAAGTGAGCTTATGACATGGCGTATGCCCATTCCAATTACCTCGGGACCGGTACGGTATCGGTATCGGTATCGCATTGATACTACTGCAAACTCTTTTATGTGGTTACATTGCAAGTGCTTTTTCAAATTTATTGTGTTGTCATGATTCACCAATACATTCCGTTTTACTATGGATTTGTTTGAAATAACATCGATGCACTAGCCATACATATAATAATTGTCAGACAGTGAAACATTATGATGGGTAGCCCCCTTGTGATGTGAAATAATGAGGATTGCATGTGCAATTCTCTCTTGTGCAATTTGAGGCAATTTTTTTCAGTATGGAAATTTCGGTAATTTGAGATTTGTTCGGTACAGTATTTAAATATTGTTGTGGTATTGATATCGCACGGTATTTTCGGTATACCTAAAAGCTCTACCATCCATCTGTCTGTCAAATCGCATCTCCTCATTTATGCTTTGACCGATTTCAACCAAATTTGGCTGGAAGGATCCTATGGTGGATGGCTCTAGAATGTCTATACAAAATTTTGATTGGTCAAATTTTCTGGTGCCCAGCTTTGATTTTCCGAAAATTTTCCGGAAATCATTTAAACCACTACTCCTCCAATATAAAGGGGCCGACTGCAACGAAACTTGGGTGGACTAATTTTATGCTGGTAGGCTTCGACACTTCTACCGAGAATTCTTATTGGTCAATATTTCCTGTGGCCATCTGGGATTTTCCGAAAATTTCTCGAAATCAGTTAAAATCCTACTCCTCATTAACCACTTAGTCGATTTCGAGCAAAGACAGTTGGGAAGACCCTAGACTGGTGATACTTCAGAACTTCTTTACATATTTTTTTCATCGGCCATCTTGAATGTTCTAAAAAGGTGGCAGAAAATCGTTTAAAACATTACTCCTCATTAATAGCGTGGTCAATTTCAACCAGACTTGGTTTCAGACAATGTATACAGAATTTTGATTGGTTAATTTTTCCGACAGCCATGTTGGATTTCCAGGCAATTTCAGGAAATCAATTAAAATGTGACTCCTCGTAACCGCTTCAACGATTTCAAGCAAACTCGGTGCTTCATAAATTGTATACAGAATTTTGATTGGTAAATTTTTTGGCCGCCCGTCTTGAATTTGGCAAAAAATTTCGGGACATCAACCAGACTTGGCTGGAAGGCTACTAGGCTGCTAGGTTTCAGAACATGTATACAGAATTTTGATTGGACAATCTTTCTGGTGGCCATATCCATCCGTCCGTCCTCAACTTTTTTCTTTCAACGATTTCAAGAACCACTGGGCCGATTTCAATTATATTTGGCAGGAAGTATCCTTAGGACATAGGGATCCAAGTTTGTTCAAACAAAGCATATCGGGCAATTTGGCCGGTGGCCATCTTGGATTTTGGCCGATTTTAGGAAACGTCTTTAAAAATCTTCTCCGAAACCGCTTTGTGGATCGATTCAAAACTCATGAAATATCATATAGGGTAAGAGCTGAACCAAGTTTGTTCGAAGGAACTTGATTGGCCAAATGGTTCAGCGGCCATCTTGGATGACCTAGTTTTCGGGAAAATGACTTGTTGTGCAGAACCGCTGAACGGATCGGGCTGAAATTTTGTGGATATGATTATGGACTAAGGGCCATTAAAGTTTGTTCATGGGAAATTGATAGGTAAAAACCATGGCCGCCATGGACCAATCAAATTTTACCGTGTTTGGTTGCCATGTTCAATTTTTTTATTTGATGGATTTTGAAGCCAAAATTGGTTTTCTTAATTCCGCTTACTTGTCAGTCAGCTGTGTATAGCGATGACCCCATCCATCTTCTGTATATCCATCTGTCTGTCTGTCACCAACAATGGCGGCTCATTTTGTTATTTCTTGACGGATTGACACCAAGCTTGGTCACAGTGTTAATGTTGGCATCTAATATCTGTGTTGTGAAAATGAAACCGATAGGACATCAAATGCCAGAGTTATCACCCCTTAAATATTTGCAGTATCACTTTCATAGGGCAAATACAGGTTTGTTCTTACCATCTACTGCTTTATCACCATGTCAGATTTAATTGTCATAGATTAAACTCCAATTAACAGATTAACCTTTCCATCACTGGCTAAATATTTAAGATATGTATTATGTGCTTTGACATCTATGCTCTTAAAAATATTTTGAAATGTATTTGATTGAAAGTTGTTGCTGCCTTAGGCAGCAATGAAAGTTGTTGCTGCCTAAGGCAGCAATGACTTTCAGTCAAATTATTTTCTAAATCAACTCCCGCTCACCCTACCCCTGCTGCTAACTTGGTGATTCACCAGATGTGCATGTGTTAGATGGATTGTGTGGTGGTGGGGGATTAACCTGCTATAAAGACCACCTACCAGCCTTTGGAGACCCTTTTCTTCAATTGTATTTAAGCCTCAAGTAGCTGTCTGACTGCTGAGTTTTTGCAGACGACACATTCCAAAGGTTATATCTCTGAACCTGATAAATATTTTGAAAACAATTGGACTGAAAGTTGTTGGTGGCTGGGCTGCCAACAACTTTCAGTCAAATTGTTTTCAAAATATTAAACAAGTCAAGAGCTTTTGAAAATTTAAATTATTGGCTGCACTGGTTTGCAGCAGTGAGACAGTTAAGAAACCACCTGTTGTTAGCACTGATATCATCTATTTTCGCTTAAACATTTTTCAAAATAACTAATGCAAAAAAACAGTCCAGAGATTGTTGTCAATATCTCAAAAACTAAACCATTTGACTGAAAGGCATTGGAAGTGACACTGATGGATGTAAAACTTATGTAGGATTAGTTGAAATGCCAATGTTACAGGTGAGCGATACAGGCCCATTGGGCCTCTTATTACTGCTGAATTTAAAGTATTATTTTTGTTCAAATGCTAATGGTTCAAATGCTATGGTCCAGGTGAGCGTTAAGGCCCTTGGGCTTCTTGTTCAATTTAGGTCAGATTTTAGCACAAGAAAGATGTGACCATGCACTAGGATTCCACACCTTTAGATGTGATCTAAAAAATCTGCAAGTTCCAGTTTAATTTGTCTCAAAGACAAAATATTCAACAGCTTTCCTGCATAGTTGTCTTGAAATCAAGATACAGGAATGTTAAGGATTACACTTTTATTACTCAAGATGGTCAAAAATGGCTTCTGCAGTAGACTTGAGATATTTCCATTTGCAGAACAAGAGAATATTTTTGAAAACTTACCAATGGAATGACTGGCTTGATAACTCAGCTAGTCATTCCAGTGGTAAATTCTCACAAATAATCTTCACTTGGACTTGCAAATAGACATTTTCTATGAGAAATTTGAAATATTTTCAAACAAATTTTAGGGCTAAATAGTAAGATTAAGAGATTTGTCTTCTATATAATAAGATTACGATATACGTTTAGACCATGTCAATAGAGGGCTTTGCCCATTTGCAACTAACCTCCGCCCACATTTTGAATGATTTAAATATACTTTAAACCCTAAATTTTCAGAATTTTATTTTCAAGCTAACTATCTACTAGGTAAGCTACCTATGGCAACAACAATGGCCAGTCAAATTAGTTTCAAAATATTCCACAGAATGTTTATTAAATAGTAAATCCATCAGTCATACAATTCGTACACTTGACAGACTATTTGATGTTCATGGCGGATATAAATGCATCCTTCATTACACATTATGACTGTAACAGCCTACATATAATGTAATTGATTATGATGTCATATACTTGAGTGAAGGATTAGATCCATCCATTTGTTACTTCAGTATTTCACTTTATTCTTTTAGTGGTCAAGATTCACCAAGAAAATCTATTCAATAGCAGGCCAGGGGAAGACGACCCTTGAACTTTTACCACTGGAATGAATAGCCCTGTTAGTTATGAAACCAGCCATTCGAGTAATAATTTTTGAAAAAATAGTCTTCTTTTCCTAGAAATGGACACATCTTAAGAGCATTTTAGAACCTATTTTTGATTGGCTTGAGCATTAATGAGAGTTATGGACACAACAGGAATATGTTATATAGCAATAGAGGAATCCCGCAATCTGTCAATCAAATATATGATGTGATAAGGAATTACGTCATATGTAGGTTGATGTTACAATCCGTTGCATCATGAATTCCGTATCCAAGTCCTTCATACATGCTTAATAGTCCATCAAGTTGTACAAATTGTGTGTCTACTATTTAATAAACAACGGCAGCCAGTCAAATTTGCTTCAAAATACTCAACAGTTTACTTGTATAGTTTTCTGGAAATTGAGATTCAGGGAGTTCAGGGTTCAATCGATCCCAACACGGACGAAGCGTGGGTGGCGCTTAGATAGAGATGTGCAGAGCGGTGCTAAAAGTATATTCATCCATTAACATCTTATCTTAAAAGAGTGTATGGTAGCGATGTCTTTATTGATCGGTTGTTGATCTACAGGTATATATTTCCGAAAATGTTGATCCCGATCCCAGGATGATTGATGATAAAGAAATATTAGTTACCTCTCCAGGATGTAGAAATTGTTTGAGTGTAGCTTTCGTGACCATCTCGTCACTTCTTCATAAACTGATGGTCGCTGACAACGTCACTCTGGTCAGTTCTTGTGGAGTCACATGACAGCATGGACTGATAGACTGCTGGTATATGGTAGCCTTTGTCTCGGTTCATGGTTGGTTGATGTTGGTAGATTTCTCGACTCCACAAGAACTAACCAGAGTGACATTGCCAGCAACAGTCAGTTAGTGCTTAAGAAGTGACCAAGATGGTTGCGAAAGCTACACTCAAACAATTTCTACGTCCTGGAGAGGTAACTAATATTTCTTTATTATACATGTATATAGTTTTAGGCTTCCATGATATTTATCATGTCTATATCATTATTATCGCTTGTATTTACAGGACTCTGGTGCTAACAGTAGCGCTCTTAGTTTAAGCACGATATCAAGCTATGATACGACGAATAAGTGGATATGTGATATGTGTACATACATTAACTGGCCTCGTGCAACAAAGTGTACTCAGTGTCTGACACCAAAGCAAGCTAGTCCAAAATCACGGCGCCAGCAACGAAAAGTGCAACAGCACTTACAGCAATATGTGCAATCACGTGATGTGCAACAACCATTATCTCCACAGAAACAATCACAACAACAACAACACCAACAACAGCAGAATACACGAAGCAATGATAAGCTGTCGGTTAGCGACTGTCGAGAGCAGGTTGTTGGGCACACAGACATGGCAAACAAAATAGCAATGAGCACAAGCGATATATCACCTCTGATTTCATCTGCAACTACTAACAATGATATGGTCACATCTACAATATTAGCGACAGCAATAGCAACAGTGACAACATCATCTTTGACATCATTATCAGTAGCACCACCGAGTGTAGTGGCATCATTGAGCTCTAATGCAATCTTATCACAACCTGCATCATTAAACATGTCTATCAGCCCTCCTCCTATGCCGATACAGTCCAGTGCAAGTGTTGGCAGACTTGACATCTCAGGGTCGAATAAATTTCATATTGAGCAGCAACAGCAGCAAAAAGACATTGATGTAAAAGAGAATTCCCAGACGAATAACTATGCAGCTTTATCAAATACTGCTAGTAATATACCAGCATCATCTCCATCCTCCCAGCATGTTGCTGATACAGATGGTATGACTACCAGTAGTGGCAAACCAAATACCATCCCATCGCCTTCACAAGTACCAACTAGGACCATACCTAAGTTGGTAAGCCATTCAAAGTGGCGGTGTAAAGCATGTACATATCAAAACTGGCCCAAAGGGCAGAAATGTGCACTATGTGGCACACCGAGAGGAAAGATGTATCATGAAGGGAACAGTGCAATAAGTATAGAGTGTTCAATGCCTAATGATAATATGAGTAGTGGTAGTAGTAGTTCAGGTTATTATGTTAGCAGGAATAATGATGGTGATACGACCATAAGCAATAATTTTCAGTTACCCGGGAGATTGTTATCACCCGTTCTTGTGACATCTGATAATAAAGAAACATCATCTGCAGTCATGGGTCATGCCACACTTCAAGGAGCAATGGCTTTAGCAGGCAATGGTCGTGGCAGTAGTGGTAGTCCTTCACCAGAAAGTCAGCCTGGTGGCACGTTCGATGATAGGAGTCAACTACGATTATTTCAACAACATCTCTCAGATAGTGATTGGCTGTGGTTGAATGCTTGTCGTGGTGTTGTGGAAGGTGACGTCGGTGCTGTGGAGGCGTATTTATCAGTTGGCGGTGATCCAACACGACAGCTTACAAAGGATGAAGTGTCGATGCTTAGCAGACCAAGTGCCTTTCAGGTATCAGCATATGCATCCAACACTATGAATAAAATTACATGTGCATAACCTTTGAAAAATTGATTCTGGTTCTTTAAAATAAGTTCATCAAGACCATTTAGTGGTTTTGTCAAGAAAATTTAAATTTCGACTTAATGAATGTCAATGTGAAGGCCAAGACTGTTTTTGAAAATTTATTGAGCCAGCCATTCCAATGGTAAATTAAAAAAAAAAGGTCTGCCATCAAGTGGGCATTTCGCAATACCATTGCTGAGGCGAGTTTGACCATTATAGTGTTAAATTATCAGTTTCCGTTGGACTGTTCTGCAGTCATATACAATTTAATACATTTTATTCAAGAAAAGCTCTAAGAATTTAGTTAACGCTATCATGATTCATTATTATCAGCACAAGTGCTGAAATATTTACTCAGTTGTGATGGTGAATTTTCTTGATATGTACAATGTATACAATCCATTCATAGCATAGGAAGGATTTCTAAAAAATTGGTCAAAATCTGACATTTGGTCACCAGGCAGGCATCTTGAAAATCTGTTTTCATGAAATCATTCTTTGTAGATTTGACCAATTGTTTCAAATCATTGAGCATTTATTGGGTGGGGTTTGTATAACCCTTACTGAAATTGGTGCAAATTTGAAATGTTAAACAGCTTCCAGGCAACCTTGTTGAAAATCTATTTCCATGGTATAACTGTATATATGCGTAGTGTATGCAGTTGCTTTGACTGATTAACTCAAATCTTTGGACATCCATTGAGCGTGGCATGGGGAGGATCCCTATCGAAATTAGTCTGGGTGCGAAACTCAAGATGGCAACCTAGTAGCCATCTTGAAAATTAGTTTCTGTGCAATAACACTCAGCGACATTAAACAGTTAACTACAAACTTTGTAAATCACTAGGCAGCAACAGTTCAAAATATTCAATATGAATTTATAATTTAATGAACATTCTGTTGAATATTTTGAAACTAATTTGACTGGGAACTGTTGCTGCCATTTGCAAAAATATTCAAAATCTTGCCCTTATAGTTATCTTGAAATTTATATTATTATGTAAATTTAGGTTTTAAAGTTTCACATCGATCCCAACTTTCATGGCATTTAGACAGGTGTGGGCATTCACTTTGCGGTTCATTTTAGGGCAGGTGATCATAGTGGCATATGGACCATTTCTCTTTAGAAGTCTTGACTATTACTAAAGCTCCTAGAGAGGACTAAGCCAAATTTACCATTCTTGTGTCCCATTAAATAGATTTTGTTTCTGTGCTACCCAGCATGCAACTCCCTGACCCATAATCATTGTAACTATTGGACGCCATATTCGTTTAGTCTATTGTCTGTACAGATCAAGATTTCTCAAACAAAATGAACCCGTCTGCATGTGCAAATAGTCATTTGGCAGCCAATTCTGGAAATGTAGGCATGCACGTAGGACATATTCACTGGAGTAAATTCAACAGCCTGTACAATGTATTTCAATATAATCATGATTTTCCATTTAATCACATAATCGCTCAAGCCTATGTATAGGTGTGTGTTTTATGAGCAGGAATGAATAACTATATACTTCACTCATGCTCAGGTTGGCTACACTCTGGTACACCTTGCGATACGCTTCCAACAAGAGGATATGCTTGCCACGCTGCTAACACTTACAGATACGGTTCCCTCGAGCGGGATGAAGCGACTACCTGCACATATCAGCCCTAACCTGGCAGCTGATATCCGCCGTGAAGTGACCACAAGTCTCCGTCTTCGTAAAGGATCATTCCCTTGTTATTACCTCACTGACTGTATTACATTTTCTCTTCCAGCAGGTGAGATATTCATGTACTTTTTATCTCTTTTTGTAAAATGTCTGATTTTTCACCAATATGCAGTAATATAACTCAGTTTGTCTCTTTGTTTGTCATCAGCAACGGCAGTGGCAATAACACGTGAATTTTCCTTTTATGTCTACATTGTATCTTATATCTTATGATTGGTTCACCCAATTTGGAATGTGAACATATGCTTGCATATGGATAGCGTTGTACATCATGACATTGATGTCACTAAGTAGAATATTGTAACCTTTTCTGTCAAATGTGATGGGTTATGTTTTCAGATTTTATCCATATACATGTCTTATATCTCAGGATTAGGTCACTAAATTTGGACTAAACTTGAGTACGATTGTGTTTGTTGAAATGATGCATCATAGCACTTGACACTGAACCTAGGCGGTTAACGGTCAAGGTCAATGTGAGTTGTGACCTTGGTATAAAACTGTTTTTCAAAAATGTTCTGTGTATCAATACTGCCCAATTCATGGATCCACTTTTAGCTAAGACAAGTAGAAATGTATTAAAGGGAAATTCCAGTGAAAATCGGGAATAAGTCAACTAAAAATATACTATAATCCGAAATAGTTGGCGCAAAAAAATATGAAATACACTGTTCCATTGCCGAGAAATAATAAAATGAATATGCCCAAAACGCTCGAAAACGTGACTCCTGGGCGCATCCATTTTCTCGCAACGAGAGCAAGAAAACGCGAGATTATGACGTCAACGACACACCAGCAAAATATCGCCAGTGCTTTTAGATTTACCTGTTTACTTCGCGTTATGAAGGCCCAATATTAATTAACCCTTTAATGACCAAATTCTGTCAGGAAAATCAGAATATTTCCTTATTGAATGCCCATTTGTAGGCCAAGCGAAGACTATTTTTGAAAATCGACCACTGGAATTGCTGGTTCAGTTACTGAGACAGTTGTTTTAGTTGTAAATTCTCAAAATAGCCTTCTTTTGACCTGCGTCTCAATTTGACGATTGCAGAGGCCAGTGCTGGCATGAAATGGTTAAATCGCATCATGTCCGCATGTCAAGCATGGGCTTGCAGTAATAGAAACGATCATGGAAAGGGTACGGCAATTCACATTTTCAGATACCGATCCACAGAAGCATCCACATGAAAAGGGGCTAACTGGATGGATATCTTCCATATTTAAATTTGGAAGACACAAGTTTAGAACATATAGTCTGTATAATTTTAAAATAATGTGTCATGCATTTCAAAACAAAAGGCACGGTACTTAATTTTAATATAACAGAATCAAACTCGACAATTAACGTCGTATTTGCTTGCATCAATTGTAAAACGGGATTTGCAAACCAAAATGAAACGATGTCGCTGATTGCCCGGTCGGAAAATTATAGGCAACCTCTTAGCGGCTTACTTCGTAGACGATAGTAGGTGACAGCTATTAAATAATGACAAGTGTACGCTAGACATAATTAGTAATTTAGTGCTTTCACACTATTGAAATCCAGCGTTATTAATCATTTACAACGTTTACTTCCAATTTTAAAATAACTATGCAGAGTGTTGAATATTCTGAATTAAATTTTCCTGGAATTATGTTGCAGTAGCTTCCAAACTAATTAGTTTCACACAATAGGCCTATGCAGGGTAAATTTTAAGCTTTCTGCTTTTCTGTCCTTGAAAGAGTTAACTAATTGATCCCAAATTTTTAAATGTTGACCCATATTTATTGCCTGTTGAATATTTTGAAACTGGAATTTGACTGGAAGCAGAAGTTGCAATAGCAACAGCTTTCAGAGAAATTACATTCAACATTTATTCAACTAACATATTTTTCAAGAATTTGTTGTAGCTGGTTGATTGCAAACACGCTCCTGGCATAACCCTTCAATGTTTAAAAATAGAAATTGCCCATAAGAAAACAATTTTTGACAATTTAGCACTACAATGACTGGCGCGATCATCGGGACACTAATTGCACTTTAATTTCCTCCAAACATTGTGGCAAAGTGTCAGTTGTTTAGCCAGTACGCTAATAATCCACGAGATGCAAGATTTACCTCCCCTGGTTATGGCTATCCTCGATCGGGCAAAGAGAGTAGGTGTGTCGGTGACATCAGCTGCCTGTCCAAAATGGCGCCTCTATCTACTGGTTACTTTAGCAATTTAAATTGAGGATATCTTTATTTGTTGGCATAAAATTGTGCTCTTGGTTTCAAATTGATGCGGAAAATTAGTACTTTACGTCAGATGCATAAAATCCCCCAGTGGAATATCCCTTTATAGTCCAGGAGCTAAAGCTAGGTCAGAATCGTGACGTAGCACACCCAGTATTTGGAAGGTCTGACACTTGCTGTGGCTTGGGGGACATGTCCCACACATTTTAAGCCCTGTTGTACAAACAAATTGTGGTAGCACTAATTAGTTATCCTGATTTCTTTGCATAGGGGGTCTAGGCTTTGGCTGTATCCACAGTGCACAACGATATAAGCATGATCGTGTCATAACTCAAAGTAATATTGTATTAGATTCACCATATATGATATTTAGACAGATATCGACCTAACATATATCCAACATACATTTTGCATGCATATACGTCAAGGCAAAGGAGATACAGTGGCGATATAAAGAAGAGTTTAGTGACACTGTGATCAGACTGGGGGGATTCCACATTGCGCTAAACTACTTAGCTGTTATTGGAAAGATGTTTGATGACTCTGGCTTAGAAGATCTCCTCATAGAGGCCAACACATATGGTAGCAGCACGGCTGCTGCTCTACTTAAAGGGAAGTCATATAATCGAGGAGTGAGGGCTCACAAATTGGTTATGGAAGCGCTGCTGCGATTACAATGGCAGTCTTTTTCCAAATGGGTTCAACAAAATGGACAACATGAAGACCACATTACTCCAACAGAATTGGAGAGTCTGGATGAGAAAATTAAGATGTGCCGAAGCAGCATTGACGACTTAGACGCACTGCAAGAAAATTTCAAAGAGGTGTGTATGTACGTGAATAAATTGCAACAGCTGTTCAAATCCTTTAAAGTTGAGTCAAGCTCAAAATCACACCTGTTCGCATTTTGGAACTCATATATTCATATGGTAGAGCTGCTGCTTGGATTCATAAGAGCTGAGAGAACTGGAGATTGGCAGGCACACCTATCTGCTACTGCTGCTATGGCGCCATATTTCTACAGCATGGACAGAACCAATTATGCAAGATGGCTGCCAATATATCTTGCGGACATGAAGATGCTTCCAAGTACACATCCCCATGTACATGAACAATTCTTGAATGGAAATGATTCCGTAAGTCGCTCAGACCATCCATTCAATCAAGTGTGGACAGATATGGCCTTAGAGCAATCGATTAATTTGGATTCCAAAAAGCGAGGTGGTATTATTGGAATAACACAAAAGCCAGGAGCTCTGGAGAGGTGGTTTTTAACAAGCCACGAGAGGGCAGCCATAACAACGGTCACAAAGCAAATGTGTGGGTTACAAGATAGTCACATGTTTGGAGTACATAAGGAAATGGGGACTAATCGAATGAACAGGGATGAAACCGATGTGCAGAAGATACTTTCGATGTTCTCATCAGATATAATGACCAATCCCTTTAATATTGCGGAAAACGACGACAGCGAGTGTTATCCGCTTGTAAACATTGCAACTGGCATGGTATTGCCTAGTGAAATCGCCAAGAGACTTGTTTCCGCCTGTGACATTGGTAAGGAGATTATGGAAAATTTTGTTCAGGAGCGGCTGGACACTAACACGAGAAGCTTTTGGGACACGTTGCCACACTTAAAACTTAAAACATTTGCCAGCCTAGCACAGAAGAAAAAACTCAAAACAAATGATGAAAAAATTCACAATGTGAGATCTGACCGCGAACTATTTGGTCGATTAATTATTGCCGCAAGGTCCAGAGATGTTGATTTAAAACTAGTGATGACGTATGAACTGTCTGCTGTTCCACTATCATTGTCACATACGGATGGGACTCTAAGAAAGAATGTGAAAAGTGTTTTGTTAAGTGAACTAGAAAAGGAAGTAAATGTTGATGGACGGCTTCCACCTGTTGACAAGACAGGCACAACAGCTTATGTAGTAGATGGCATGGCAATTGTGCAAATGGTTAAAACTGGAGGTACGTCTACATTTGGAGAATTGGCTGATAAATACTGGCACATCTTTACAGTTCCACTGAATCAAGAAGACTGCAACAGAGTAGATATAGTTTTTGACAGATATGATAGACTGGAATCTCTCAAAGCGGAAGAGCGGCTAAAACGTGGGTCATCAACAGCATTGGAAGTAAAGATTGCTGGAGAAAATACTCCCGTTCCAAAGCAATGGGCCAAGTACATCAGCAATCCAAGCAACAAAAGTAACCTGGTTGCATTTCTCAGCAAGCGGTGGCGTGATACTGGTCCAAATATGCTATCTGCCGACAATTGCGTCATTCTTGCTGGTGGCTTTAACGATGGAATGGATGTTGTTGTCATTTCAGCGAACAATTCGTCGTATTTGGAAGAACTTCGATCAGATCACGAGGATGCAGCTACGCGTATGATGTTGCACGCGCTACACGCTTCAAAAGACCACATGCGTGTTGTTATACAGTCTCCTGATACAGATGTGGCAGTACTTAGTATATATACGTATCGTTCGCTTCACTGTTCTGAACTTTGGTTACGTACGGGCACAAAGGACAAATTGCGATACATACCAATACATACAGTTGCTCAAGTACTGGGCCCAGCTATCTGTCTGTCTTTGCCTGGGTTTCATTCTCTCACAGGTTGTGATAGCACTAGTGCATTATTTGGAGTCGCTAAGAGAAAAGCATTCAATCCCTTAAAGTCATCTGAATGTCATCAGCTTAGCTTAGCCCAACTCGGCGAACATGTTGACTTATCACCGAATACTGCAATTCTATGTGAGAAATTTGTCTGTGAGTTGTATACCACCAGGGATGTGGGAAAGACAGCTGATGAAACCCGTTATTGGCTCTTTTGTCAAAAGAGACAAAGAAATGAAAATCTTCCACCTACATCGAATAGTCTAAAGCATCACACCGAAAGGGCCAATTTTCAAGCTCTTGTTTGGAGATGTTCATTGCCAGCTGTTCAGAATCTTCCATCTCCAAATGGACATGGCTGGAGTATAGTGGATGGTCTACTCAAGCCTGTTCTAATGTCAAAGGATCCTGCTCCATTTGGATTAATTGAACTCACATCATGTAGATGTCAAAAGTCTGCCTGCAAAAGAACAGATCTCTGTCAATGCAAGGCTAACAATCTACTCTGCACTGAGGCATGCCTTTGTATGGGAGGTGAAATGTGTGACATTGTTCAGCATACAATTGTCGAAGATGACTCTGACACGGATGAGTAACATTCTCTCATTTGCTCACGTGATAAATATGTCCTGCCAGCTTGTGTAGACATGCACTGCATGTCAGTTAAAAGTTTAATTATGAAAAATGTAGAAAACATGGGCATTGTTGTAGCTAAGGTATTGCTAGTCACAAGAAGACCTAAGTGCCCCAATATGTACAAAGCAACATACGGGTGTCTTAAACGAGGTTGATTATGTATAAATCTGCGATATACGATCACTCCTTTCCATTTTGGTTAAGATTGTATTGATATAACATGCGCTTAAGTTTGTGAAAGATTTACCATTGTGAAAATTGTTTGAGAGCTACATTCAACACCTATTGTAAATGGGCTTCTCACGGGTTAGAATATACCCAAGACATCGGTCTAGCATAATATAGAGACAAACCTTCTGAATACTGGGTGTGCTACGAAACCATTCTTCTAGACCCCTTTTGAAAATTGGCTCCCGGACTATTAAGCCTTCACCATTCAAAATTGTTTGAAAGAATTTTAATTTTGCAGACTAAGGGAGGATTATTTTTTTAATTTGGCACTAATGACTAGCTCGGTTATTGATACAGTCATTCCAGTGGTCATTTAAAAAAAAAAATCTGAAAATAGACATTTCGCAAGATCGCTGCAGAAGCCAGTTTGAGTGTTAAAGGGTTAAATGTAAAAAAGTCAAAATCATCGGTAGGCCTTACCTGATAATGGAGGAATCCAGTTTTAGCTATACCCCGCCCATCTCTAGTTAAGCTCCACCCATACTTTTCCCATGATGGGATCATTTTGAATCTCAATTTCCAGAAAACTATACAGGTAGGCTGTTGAATATTTTGAAACTAGCCACAGCCAAATTAGTTACAAAATATTCAACAGCATGTTTATTAAATAGTAAAGACATACAATTCATACAACAATGCTTAGTCTATCATCAGTTAAGCATTGTGATGAACTTAGCTATGCCATTCATGACATAATTGATTATTACGTCATCTTACATGTCACATAGTTTATTATGACATCATATGGTTGATGGATGAACTGGAATCCTCCATTGCAGTGACTGATATGCTGATTACGCAGCTGAACACGCTCAGATACAGCAGGTCAATGGAAGGATCCATTTCTAGCTATGCCCATCTTTAGCTTAGCTCTGACCACTTTTTTGTGTGTTGAAATCAATTTGAAACTTTGAAATCTAACTTACTAGAATATAAATTTCAAGGTACCTATACAGGAAAGCTGTTGAATATTTTGTAGATAACAAAAACGGGTAGTTAAATTAGTTTCAAAAGACATGTAGTTCGTCTACTAGTGACAGACCTTTTGATTTGCATGAAGTAGCTATACATCATTTAGATTGTGACATCAGCTAATTAGTGACATAGCTGATTATGATGTCAGATAGTGGAGGTATCCACTTTATCCATCAATCATATGACATCATAGTCAAATACGTGATGTGTAGGCTGACATAATCAGTTACCTCATGAATGATGTAACTAGGTTCATCATGAACGCATAATTGATGACGGACTAAGTGTTGTTGTACAAATTGTATGTCTAATATTTAATAAACATTCTGTTGAATATTTTGAAACTAATTTGACTGGGCGCTGATGCTATCATAGACAGCAACAGCACCCAGTCAAATTGGTTTCAAAATATTCAACAGCTTACCGTATCGTTTTCTGGAAATTGAGAGTTAGGGAGTTCAGGGATCAATCGATCCCAACATGGTCAAAGTGTGGGCGGAGCTTATGTAGAGATGGGCAGGGCATAGCTAAATCTTGTTTCCTCCATTGAGTCCCAGATTGGATCACTCCATCTGAGTAAAGACTGACATGAATACTTGAACATACACATGTACATGTATTATCATGTGCAATGTGGAAATCACTATTATTCCCAAATGAATTTGATGAGATAATATATGAGCATACATGTCCATTTGATTTTATAATTTAGATCTTATACGACTAATGCTTTTTGTAAATCGCTTATATATAGCATTAGACATACTGTAACGGTACATAGCATTATTTTAAATTGTGTTTTTAGCTCACCTGGCCTGAAAGGACAAGTGAGCTTACGCCGTGGTGACCGTCCATCGTGTGTCCATCCATCCGTCGTCCGTCAACTTTTCCTTTAAACGACTTCTTGTCAAGAACCACTTGGCTGATTTCAATTATATTTGGAAGTATCCTTAGGACATAGGGATCCAAGTTTGTTCAAACGAAGCCAATTGGCCAATTTGGCCAGTGGCCATCTTGGAATTTGGCTGAATTTTAGAAACGTCTTTAAAAAGTGTTTTCTCCGAAAACCACTTAAGGGATTGAAGCAAACCTCATGGAATATGATCTAGGGCAAGAGCTAAACCAAGTTTCTTCAAGGGAACTTGATTGACAAATGTTTTAGTGGCCAGCTTGATTGACCTAGTTTTAGCGAAAATGACTTTTTCTCCAGAACCGCTGAAGGGATCAGGCCGAAATTTGGCAGATATGATTAGGGACTAAGGGCCATTAAAGTTTGTTCAAGAGAGGTTGATCCGTCAAAGAACACGGCTGCCATCGGCCAATCAAAATATAGCATGTTTGGTGGGCATATTGGATTTTTTTATTTGATGGATTTTGAGGCCGAAATTGGTTTTATATAGGTTTTTGGGTATTCTGATCTCAAATTGTAATTTTCGAAACTGTCCGATAAACGGTTAGGTGGCCATCTTGGATCATTTTCCCGTCAAAAGCTCCCATACTAAAGCAGTGGGAAATTTAAAATGTCTTCTTTTCGAGAACTACTGGGCCGATTTATATTATATTAGGCAGGAAGCATCATTCCATCATAGAGATTCAAGTTTGTTCAAACAAAGCCGATTGTCCAATTTGGCCGACGGCCATCTTGGATTTCGGCCAATTATTTTAGAAATGTCTTTAAAAATCTTTTTCTCCGAAATCGTTTGAGGGATCGATTCAGAACTCACGAAATATGATCTAGTGCAAGAGCTGAACCAACTTTGATCAGGGGAACTTAATTGACCAAATGGTTCAGCGGCCATCTTGGATGACCGCGTTTTCGCAAAACGACTTCTTCCCCAGAACCGCTGAAGTGATTAGGCTGAAATTTGTATTGTATGATTAGGGACTAAGGGCCATTAAAGTTTGTTCAAGAGAAGTTGATGCATCAAAAAACCTGGCTGCCTTGGGCCAATCAATATATAACGTGTTTGGCGGCCATATTGGATTTTTTTATTTGATGGATTTTGAGGCCGAAATTGCTTTTATAATTATGTTTTTACGCATTTTGACTTCAAATTGCCAGACTGTCGGATAAACGGTTTAGCGGCCATCTTGGATCATTTACCTGCCAAAATCTCCCAGCAATGGGAAATTTAAAATGTATTCTTCTCGCACCATCTTGGATGTCTAAAAATCTTCTCCAAAACCCCTAGGGGGATCAATTCAAAACGCATGAAATATCATCTAGGGCAAGAGCTGCACCAAGTTTGTTCAAGGGAACTTGATTGGGCAAATGGTAAGGCGGCCATCTTTGATAACCTATTTTTTCCCAAAACAACTCCAGAACCACTGAGCGGATAGGGCCGAAATTTGGGAGATATGATTAGGCACTGAGTGCCATTGAAGTTTTTTCAAGGGAAGGTTCTACATAAAAAACATGGCCGCAGTGGACCAATCAAAATGTAGCGTGTTTGGCAGCCATATTGGACTTGCAAAAATGTCCACAAACTCATTTAAAAGACTACTAAACCACCCACCAACAATTTTGACAAAAATGCATAGTGCTCCAGGTGAGCGACACTTGGGCCTCTTGTTATAAATACTCAACCTATGCTACACATATCTGGTACAGATTGACTAAGTTGCCACATGTTTATCTAGTTGGTGAATGAACTAGCTGGTAGTGGACTTCATGCTGTTATTTAGGAAGTTTCAATACGCTTCGACAACAGGTTCAAATAATATGATGATACATGTAGTAAACTAATATAAAATGGCATCTACCATTTTTAGTTAGTTAAATGAGTTTTTGCAGACAAGAAATTGCAGGGGTTATATCTGTGGACCTGTTAAATATTTTGAAAACAATTTGAGTGAAAGTTGTTGCTGGCTTAGCCACCAACAACTTTCAGTCAAATTGTTTTCAAAATATTCAGGAAGTCAAGTTTTTGCTCTTTGAAATTATTGTCTTGTGAAGCGAGAGAGTTAACAAACAGTTCCTTTATTATATATTTAATGATTTATGTCTTTATGTATGAGAACCTGAAATATAATACAGTACAGGTTATAAATAACTTAGAATGTTTACAAAGCAAATTAAAACATACTGTTGGATATTTTGAATGTAATTGAATTAGAAGACATGGCTTCCTAACGCAGAATTTTTTAATGCTGACATGCCTGACTACTCAGAAACAGAAAAAGCTCCCAGTCAAATTAGTTCCAAAATATTCAAGAGAATATTAATTGAATTCTAAATGAGTTTTCAGATTCAGTTCTTCGGGATCAAAGATTTAACGTCAAGTATCGTTTTGATGTAATATAGATCTAAGACTTATTGATTAATTTCGCCCTCCTACCCTGGCAGATATTGATGACTTGACGGGCAGTGTTCAAACTCAGCTGTTTGATGAGCTTCTTGACAGAATGGTACAAAATGGTGAGTGTTCATTATTAGAATAAAATCTATTTGACGTTAACTGTCTACCTGCTGAATTTCTGCAGACTGCATTTTCCATGGGATTTAACGCTGAATATGCTGAATATTTTGAAAACAATTTGAACTAGATTTATTGGTCGATGATGCGTCATCACAAATCCCATGTTCTCCGCTTTGAATTTTTGACAACCATACAAACCACCCCCCCCCCCCCCACCACCCCTGGGACAGAGCCAAATTTAAATGTCCTTTTGCACTCCGCAATCATATCGGTAACTCACATACCAAATTTGGTTGAATTTTGCCCAACAGTATCAGAGGCGTTGTATTACAATCAACTTCATGACCGTTTGACACCATCCCCACCCACAGGGGGTGAGGCCAAATGTAAGTGTGCTCATCCACTCCACATTAATATGGGTAACTGCCATTCTAAATTTGGTTGTATTCCGTCAGACAGTTTCAGAGGAGATGCATTACAATTAATTTCTTGACCTTTTGACACCCACCCAGTCCACATTGATATGGGTAACTCATATAGCAAATAAGGTTGTATTCCATCCAATGGTTTCAGAGGAGTTACATTACAATCAGTTTTTGTCTTGCCTGCAGAAAGTGAGGCATATGTGTCACATTTCGACAACGACGGCGATGGCGTTAACAATGTTAAGGTTTTGAGTTCAGCAAAACTTCTCAACTTATATATCTGGATCAATTAATCCTATTGCAACTAAACTTGGCTATGTGGTTGCCTATAGTGACATAGCCTATACTGTTGGGAAGCAGCATGATGATACTCAGGTCACAAGGTCAAAGGTCAATGCCACTGTGACCGTGATACAAAACTGTTTTTTCAATGTTAAGTTTTTGCGTTTAGCAAAACTTCTCAGCTTATATTTCAGGATCAATTAATCCTATTGCAACTAAACTGGACTATGTGGTTGCCTATATTGTTAGGAAGCCGCATGATGACACTGAGGTCACAAGGTCAAAGGTCAAGGTCGCTGTGACCTTGATACAAAACTTTTTTCAATGTTAAGTTTTTGCGTTTAGGAAAACTTGGCTTATCTATCAGGATGGGTTAATCCTATTGGAACTAAACTTGAATACAGTTTTACCTATAATGTTAGGAAGCAGCAAGCTGACACTGAAGTCACAATGTCAAAGGTCAAGGTCATTGTGGCCTCTACAAATCTTTGTTACTTTTCAGTGTAGTTTTTAAGCATAGCAAATCTTATTGTTATTATTTCGGGATTGCTTAACCGTAATGGAACACAACTTGGGTACATGGTTGCTTATGCCATGAGGATACAGGATGGTGGTCACCAGGTCAAGGCCATTCAAATATTGCTATTTGACCTCTGCTTTTTCAACCTTAAGTTTTTCCATTCAGCAAATCATTTATATTTCAGGATTGGTTAATCCTATTGAAACTAAACCTGAATACATGGTTGCGTATAATGTTAGGAAGCAGCATGATAATACGGCGGTGACAAGGTTAAATGTCAATGCCACTGTGACAAACAGGAGACAGGCGAGACATTTACTTCTTCAGAAATCTTATTTTACCTTTTGACCCACATCACCCACCTACCCTGGGATCGGGGCCAAAAGTGGAATCATGGTTAACCCACATACTGAATTTGATTTAATTCCACCCAATGGTTTTGGAGGAGATAGCTTGACAGATGGACAGACAGATGGATGGAGGCGATTACAATATCCCGACATTTTTTGAAAACGTGGGGATAATGAAAGCTGTTGGTGGTTCTGAATTATCTTGAGTGAAAAGCAGTGTATGTCTTCAAACAAGGAGTCAGAAATTAATAAGTCTAAGAACTCGCATATGAGAACTTCTTTGCAGTAGAAATATTCTACTGAATATTTTTAAATTAATTTGAATAAATGCTTTTGAGTGCCTTAAAAATATTTGTGGCAACAACTGATTCAAGTTCGTCAAAATATAACTATATTGTTCTTTTGAGTTAAGAATTGGTAGTGGGATTTCAGGAGTTAAAGGATTATAGTTTGTTTTATTAGGGACATGCACTCATGGTGTGGAAGCCATATAGTAATCATTTCTTGGTATACACGTCCAACCATCTGTCTGTCTGTCTATCCACAATATGTTGTAAAGATAATTTAACTAGATTGATCAGTCATCGCAAATTCCCATGTTCACCGCTTTGAACTTTTGACCCTGCACAACCCACCCCCAGGGGCGGAGCCAAATGTAAATTTCCTCCGCAGTCTTATGGGTAACCCACATACCAAATTTGGTTTAATTTCATCCAACATTGTCAGAGGAGTTGCATTACAATCAATTTAATTACCCTTTGACCCCATCTCCCACTCTCCTTGGGGAAGGGCCAAATGTAAATGTGCTCATCCACTCCACATTGATATGGGTAATTCATATACCAAATTTGGTTGAATTCTATCCAATGGTTTCGGAGGAGTTGCATTACAAGCAATTTCTTGACAATTTGACCCAATCCCCATCCACCCCTGGGGACGGGGCCAAATGTAAATGTGCTCATGCACTCCAGATTGATATGGGTAATTCACATACCAAATCTGGTTGAATTCTGTCCAATGGTTTCGAAGGAGTTGCATTGTAATCAATTTCAGCATGTTATAATTCAACCTTTTGACCCCTTCCCCAAATGTAAATGGCCTCTTGCATTCCGCGATCATATGTTGCATTCCGCGATCATATGGGTAGCTCACATATCAAATGTGGTTAAATTTTGTCTAATAGTTTCGAAGGAGTTGTTATAATCGAATTGACCTTTGATCCCTGCTCTCTGATTCACCACCGCACTCATATGGGTAACAGACATATCAAATTTGGTTGAATTCTGTCCAACAGTTTCGGAGGAGATGCGTGACAATCGATTTTCCGCACAGACACAAACACACATGCATGCACACGCACAAACACACACGCGTGCGTGCATACGCGTGCATGCGCACACCCGGTAATATGACATAATCCCCACTTTTCTTCGAAGAATGTTGGGATAATGAAACTTGGTATATGCCTTGCTTATGATATGCAGATGTGCCCTTTGAAGGATTCACCTTTATAGATCCAAGACTTTGGGTGAAAATGGGATTTTTAATGCAAAAACTAAAGATTTTTGTCACGGTTCTCGTAAATAGTACATCATAAAGAATCGCTTAAAACATTTTTATGAATCTTCGGATATACGATGTATGCCGAGATGTGTGCCTTCAGTGGTCTTGAGGAATGTCCATTTGCAGGCCAAGAGAAGAATATTTTTTGAAAATTTACCACTGGAATGACTGATAAGCGAGTCAATCATTCTACTGGTAAATTTGCAAAAATATTCTGCTCTTGGCCTGCAAATGGACATTCAGTGAGCAAATAGTTTGATTTTTCTAACCAAACTTGACCACTAAATGCTTAACATGGTTTGCACATTAGTTATATCTATATATCAAGGGCTACAAAGTTTGCAATATTTTATATTTTAGAACTGGAAGTCGAGGAACATGTGATTAACTGGAGCATGGAAGTTACCGAGACACTTGGCAGTCGTTTGTACGCTTTATGGAACCGTACTGCTGGGGATTGCTTGCTGGACTCTGTTCTGCAGGCCACCTGGGCAATATTTGACACGGATAATACATTAAGACGTGCTTTAGCTGATAGTCTCAGTGAAGGGGCTTACATGTATGTATGCTCATTGTATCATGCACACACGCATGCATGCACGCATGCATACACACCTGATTATTCCCACATCTTGTTAATTGCTTTCTTTATTAATATGATATTGCGTAGAGAATTACTGAGCACAATTCACAATAAGATAGAATTGAGTTTCCTATTTATTTATCACCTTGATCTGGGTTTCTATATAAAGCAGTCGGGGGATCAAGTCTTTAAACTGGTATATAATTGGAGACTAAATCTACAACAATTCTCCAAATTAAATTACTATCTGAATTTTTTAGTAGATTATAAAATAATTTTAATACGCTAAGTAACATGAATTTTTGAGGACCAAAAAAAGGATTAAAAATGTGAACTCTTCAGTTTAGTTCTATGTTATGTAAAATGGCAGATTCACAATGTGCGATGGTAAGTCATATTAGCTACATGTATATAGCTTTAAAATAAATACAATGTTGTTAGAATGCAAGCAACCTGCCATTCGTATCTTATGTGACCTCCTTCGATACGAGATCGAGAAAAGTATCTTATATGTATTGAGTAGCCATTGGCGTAGTGATTTCCACCAGGATATGATGGTAGAGAGAATTGAAACTTAAAAGGACATGAGCGCTTTCTTCATATCAGACAATATTAAATCACGTAAAACGAGATGATATAAAGCCTATAGTAATCTGAATGACAAGTAGTTAACAGACAAATAGTCCATCTGAATTTGTCGTAAAATTCAAATCTGTCACACACAGAGTGACGTCAAGAATTTGCTGACGTTGTGTAGATGTTGATATCACACGAACCACTGGGTGGATCAAGTCGATTTTAATGTCTATCAAGCTAGTGATACAGAGGTAAAGATGGTACCAAAATCAAGATGGTCCACAGTGTTGCTTTTACTGTTCGCTACAGAGATAGACTGGGTCCCGATCTGTCTGGTCTTTGAAGTGGAGTCTGTGTAACAGGCTAGTCATTGTGATGACGTACTAAGATGGCCAGTCAATACATTTAAAGATGTATCTCGAAGAAGCCACGCCTCTATTTTCAGATTGGCAACCTGCCTGTCTGTTCAAAATGATTACTTTTTCCATTTCATAACTGGTTATGCATTATGTTCACCCCAAGGTACCACACTAGTTCCATTAGTGAAACAATGCCAGTATACATTCCTACAGTATATATTATATGATTTTATGCTATATCAAACTATCAGGTTTTACCCTCGCTGGAAGGAGTATGAATCTACACAGGCTGAGATTCTTCAGTTTACATTAGACGAGTGTCAGTGGCAGAGGGATTGGGCCGTACTACTGAGCCTTGCCAGTCAACCAGGTATGTTGTTTAATTATAATAAGAGTACATACATTATTGACTCATTCGCTCCACCAAACACATACTAGCAGTAGAGTACCGCTTTTTGCTCAGCAAGAAAACGGGGCGCCCTTACACATTGACCAATAATCTGTTCAATGTTGCGTATATAAAAAGACGATGGTGAATTGTAGGCAAATGGCAAGATGAAATAATATCTATGATTGTGGGTGCAATTGACGGGTATGGACCTGCAGGATGCGGATGATGGCTTGACATAGTGACCCACTTGGCATCCATTATGATATAAGAATGGAAGAATTTTATCTATGCCCTGCCCATCTCTAGCCCATCTTCACCCACACTTCGCCTGTGTTCGGATCGATCAATCCCTAAACTCTGACTATGAATTTCCAGAAAACTTTACAGGTAAGCTGTTGAATATTTTGAAAATAATTTGACTGGGTGTGGTAGCAACAGCGCCCAGTCAAATTAGTTTCAAAATATTCAACAGCATGTTTATTAATACAATTCATACAACAATACTTAGTCCGTCATCAATTAAGCATTCAATGCGAACTTTCATTCATGACATAATTGATTATGACATCATCCTACACGTCACATAGTTGATTATGATGTCATATGATTGACTGAGAAACTGGAATCATCCATTAGGTTGTAGGTAAAGTCTTTCACAATATCGCAAATGCTTGATATGCATGTCTTTAAATACTTAATCAATTAATGAATAACATGCCAATAGAAATCTCAGGAAAATTTGATCACACACCAATAACACAATAACTGTCAGGCTGTAGAAAAATCTGTCTTATACAGCTCTTTCATAAATTTGTCAAACTAACAGACACAGACATGTATATCAACTTAATCCTTTAGCACTCATATCAACCAAAACATCTTCTGCAGTGGTCTTGAGAAATGTCTATTTGTAGACCAAGGGAAGACTATTTTTGAAAACTTACCACTGGAATAACTGGCTCAATAACCGAGCCAATCATTCCAATGGTAAATTTAAAAAATACTCCTTTCTTAGTCTACAAATGGACATATTCTATGAGAAAATTGAAATTTTCCTGTACAAATTTGAGCATTAAAAGGCTAAAGTTGATGCGAGCTGCAAAAAGTTGATCAGCTGATGATGATGACGACGACATGTACATTTTTGTGTGTTAGCCATTTAACTCCTGAAATCTCACATCTTTAATTATAAGACAACTATGTATATAAGTTCAGTGTTTCTCATGGCATCTATATTTTGGAGGTCCCAGGGACCCCACACCTAGAAATCTAGAGGTCCCAACCTGAAATCTGGGGGTCCCAAACTGAAATTTTGGAGTCTCATGCAGTTTTTTTCATCCATGCTAAAATTAGAGAGTATCATGGGTGCACAGCTATGAATTATGGGGTCCAATGCTAGCTTTTGTGGGTGTCTTTGTGCAAAAACCTATAAATCTAATTAATATTTAACAATCATAGGAGCCACTAGGCTACTACCACAACTTTTGGGGGCCCCCAGTTACATTTTGGGGGTCTATACCCTCAAAAGGACCATTATGAGAAACCCTGGGTAAGTTGTTGAATATTGTGAAACTCAATTGACTGGAACATGTTTGCGCCAGTCAAATTAGTTTCAAAATAATCAACAGACTATTCCCTGCATCAAACCGAATGTATCGTTTCTTATATGTAAGATTTAATGCATTAAAAGTGTGGGATATATATACACCTGTGCAAAAGTTAAGCACCAGCAAAAACAATAGAACGTAGAAACATGATGGTACAACTAGGCTGCCATACTTTTTGTCCGCTCGTTAGCTGACATAATTCCAAGTACGAAATGCACATGCATGCATGACTTCACGCCGCTTGATGTCCGTGCGTGGTGGGAAACAGCACACGTGTTCAGTTATGTAAAAGTCCAGTTTGAGATGTAGAACATTACATACAGATTTAGGCGACAAGATTAGGAATTTTGTGTTCATGACCGTGGTTTATTTGTACAGAGAGAATTAGCTCTTGATTGTGAACCGCTATGGCAAGACTAAGGTTAAGTGATCGTGTGAAATGGCAAATCATAGGCATGCATACCACTGGTATGTCATGCAGAGAGATTGGCAGACAGCTGAACATTAAGCATACTGTAATCAGTCGTTTGATTGCAAAACATGGGCAAACTAACGAGGTGAACGACAGGCCTAGATCTGGAAGACCGAAGAAGACTACTGCCCGTGATGATCGAGCCCTAGTACGCCTTGTTAGGAGATCTCCATTCACCAACAGCAGAGTGCTCAGCCAGCAATGGGAAACGCGCAATAGAGTGTCAATGTCTACCGTCAAAAGGAGACTGTATGCTGCTGGCATGAAAGCTAGGAGACCTGTCAGACGTCCTCTCCTCACTGCACACCACAAAGAGGAGCGTCTGAGGTGGTGCAACGAAAGAAGACACTGGAACATGAGATCCTGGAGACGGGTACACTGGTCCGATGAAAGTCGGTTCCTGCTTCATGCCACAGATGGTCGAACTCGTGTATGGAGGTCCAGACGCACGGCGTACGACCAACGTAACATCATGGAAGAAGTTCCATTTGGTGGAGGTTTCGTTATGATATGGGGGTGCATCTCATTTGATTGTAAGCTGGATCTGTTGACTGTACCTGGAACACTAAATGGACAAAGATATCAAGATTCCATACTGGATAGAGTTGTGGTCCCTCATTTTGTAAATCATGCACCTGGAACCCACCCTATATTCATGGATGACAACGCCCGACCACATCGTGCTAGAGCTGTGCATGAATACCTCCGCCAGAATGCCATCGAAACCCTACCATGGCCAGCAAGGAGCCCTGACATGAACCCTATTGAGCATATCTGGGACATTCTGGGAAACATGGTGAGAAGGAGGGATCCTCCTGTGCAGAACCTACAGGAATTAACAGACGCACTCCATCTTGAATGGCAACGAATACCACAATGGCGTATCAGTCGGTTGGTGACCAGCATGAGACGTCGTGTCCAGGCCGTCATCCAGGCACAAGGTGGATATACCCGGTATTAATAATGACAGTCTCAAACTCGTGCACAGATGTTAAACTTCGTTTTCAGACACCATTAATGACAATCTAGCGCCGTGTGTCAACTGTAGGGCAATAGTTGTCAGTTGTGTCAACGGAACCATATTCAGGCCTCGTTTTCAAGTTCAAACAAAAACATACAGTGTTTCCCCACCATCATAATCAGCATTCCTCTAGTTGCATTATTACCTCTTGCACTAAGATGGATGGGTACATAAATGTTTATGCTATTGCTTTCTTCATAGCACATGAATATACCCTCGCATGTGCATAAAAATAGGGTGGTGCTTAACTTTTGCACAGGTGTATATGTATGTTAGTACGGTTGTGCACAGCGTCTGCTAGTCATTGTTTTGTTTGCCCATTACATCTCCTCCCAAACTGTTGGGTGGATTTCAACCAAATTTAGTATGTGGTTTATCTATATATGATTGTGCTTTGCAAGACGATATTTATTCCCCCGACATCATCGATGGGGATGATAGAAACAGGCCCTGTCCATCCGCATTTAGTTTCCGTTCGATAACTTCAGTTAACTTGAATGGATTCATTTCAAATGTGTTATGTTAACTCCTATTGACAAGACCTCGGTGGGGATTGCATATCGGCAAAATCTGTCCCGACCAATCGGAGTTATCCCGTTGATTTCTTGAAAAATCGTAAAATATGTGGTTTCCATTCGATAACTTCAGTGTAGCTTGAATGCATTCATTTCAAATTTGGAATGTCAACTCCTTATGACAAGACCTCCATGGGGATTGCATATCGGCGAAATGTGTCCAGAACCACCAGAGTTATCCAGGCTTATCCCCCTTTATGTCTTGAAAAATCGTAAAATAAGTGGTTTCCGCTCGATAACTTCAGTTGTTATTACACCACAAAAACATCCATTACCGTTCAATCACTACTTGCTAAATCAAATATCTGCATTTAGCTATCAGAATAAAATTTCTATGCTCGCTTATATACTCCCTAATGCCAATACCATAACCATGTAGACCCTCAACCAGGCTTCTGGTAGAGGGCCCCCCTGCATTAGCCTTACAATAGACTGGCACCAGTCTGTACTCACTCCTTGGTGACGCTTGTCACTAAGCACGCTCGTGCATGCGCAGTAGGTCCCAAATGTGAAAACTGATTCACTTTTCAAATATTCTGCTAGCAGTACAGTATTGCCTGCTATCAATCTGATATAAAAGTTTTAGCTTGCTCCTAGAGAGTTTCAGTTATTACTATATTTGACATCGAAATGCCTACCATGAAGTCTATTCTTCCTAAGTTATGTTTAACTTTTATATCATGGTGTTTTAGAGGTGTTTGTAACTCTAGTTTTTTGGAGTTACCAGTTTTCGTGTCACTACTCCCGTTTTCGAGGTTAGAGTAACCATGCCTATTATATACCATCAAGAGTACCATGTTATAAAAATAGCCAGTACCACTCCTATTAACGTAGTTCCTAGTGCTCTCAAACATCATTAATCAGAATCATTACTGATTCTTTCTTCAGTCACTTTATCAAAATCACCTAAGACGTAGCCTCTGTTGATTTCTCATTAGTTTTCTCAAAGCTAGCTGCTTTATTTCTTATCATTTCTTATTTTTTATAGGAAGTGTCATTATCTTCTGAGAAAGTAAAGTGTACGTCAATTAAGTGTGATCGTTTTCACGCTAAGGATTATGCGGATCATGTTTGCCTGAGGTGTACCACCAGCACCCCTCAAAAAATGTGTGGAATTTGCAGGGGTTGGCCATTGGTCATATCTAAATCGTTCTTCAAAGACATTGTTGTTAAGCCTGCGTTGCCCTCAGGGCGCTCTCCCTCCGTTGTTGAGTGTACTAAGGCAATATCATCTGCTTCTACCTCTGTTAATACGTCGTTTTCAACAACGGAGGGGGGCCAGCTCCTCTATCACAGATCCTGTTATGGCATTATTCGTCAGGTTCGAATCCTTTGCCAACGTATTAACTAAATCTTTAGACGAGCGAATTACATCCGCTATTAAGGCTGCTAAAGAGGAGTCGTTAGACTCCGAATTTAGCCCCCAGTCTCGGTCACATAAGTTGGGTAAGCCGGTTTCCTTGACATCTAGGCAACAAATCAAGTCTCCAAAGGGTAAATCCGGCGATTCGAGAAAGAAACCTGGTAAGACATCCTCCGGTAGGAGCCAGGCCAAAGACTATGTTAGCCTTGAGGATCAGCTTAATCCTTAAGCATTGGCATCGGTGGCGGAAGCTTCCGATTTGTCATCACAAGCTAAGGTCCGTTTCTCAGTGATACCGATTGCCAGGAATGTTTTAAGATCGCCGATCGCCTCTGCTCCTGTCTCTGCTCCTGGCTTGTCCGGGCAAGCGGGTTTGTCGTCCGGATTGTCTTCTGGTTTTACTGGGCATCCGGAAATGAGCACCGTGATTGTTTCTGGCTTGGCTGAACATCCGGTGACTCATGATAATCTGGCTTCCGGTTCCGGTTTTTCCGTTTCCGCTTCTGGTGACAGTCTTTCTGCTTCCGGCTTAAGAGATATGAAGCATTCTATTTCCGGTCTCGGTGTTTCAGTTCCTGCTGGAACAACTTTTTGCGCATCAAGTTATGAGCTTCCGACTAACTCAGATTCCCAGTTTAGTAATAGGTCTGTTACTTCCGATTCTAATTTTTTTTGCGCCGCTCCCGGTTTTGATAGGCATTATCCTGACCGCTCTTCTCTTTCTCAGTCTGGTTCTTCTTCAGATTTCATTCATCCTTCCTTTCGTGATGTAGTATCTCTCTCTCATTCTTCCTCTCCTTCCTTTTTCTCTCAAGCAGGTTCTCAGAAGAGTAGTAGTCATCCTTCCTCTTCTTCTTCCTTTGTATTATCGGCTAGGGATTTTTCGTCTTCCCATGTTTCTAATTCTTCTGCTCTTTTTCATCCGTCATCTATATATCCTCCTCCAGGCTTTCTTCATATTCCGGCTTCCCTCCATCAGAATTATTCTTGTTCTTCTCTCATCCCTTCTTCTTCTGCTCCATCTGTCCCTACTCTGCCTTCTTATTCTTCATCTTCTCCTGCATTTGATCATTTGGATCCTATTGTTTCTGTCGTTCTTTCTCCAGAATTAGAATTCCAGATAGTTGATTCAGCTTAGATTTTTCCTTGTAAGCCGTGATTCCTCTCTTCATCGATCTATTATTTCAGCTAGATTTTCAATTCTTTCCAGATTTTCAGCTAGTGATTTGGATTCTTTCTCTTTCACTTCTAGTCAGCCAGAGGTTCGTGGTGTTAGTCCTTCTTGTCAGTCTCCTTTGACTTTGGACTCTCTCTCCGACGCTCCCTTTAGAGCTTTATCTTCTCCTTCCTCTCTGAGGATCGTTGATTCTTCTGCTTCTCTAGACTCGGACATCTGTCTGCCTTCTTCTTCTCCATCTCACCTTTCTGTCAAGGCTACTCAGAGATCAGTCAGGGCCAGGGATCTGAAGAGGTTCTATCATGAGAGGGCCTCTTCGCGGATGACTGGTCTAAGTCTCATCAATGGATAGCTTCTTCTCTATCTCTTCCTCTTCCTCTTCAGGATGAATTTTCGATTGATCCTCCTTCGTTTGGTTCTGCTCTTTCATCTTCAGACTCTTCATCTAATGTTCCTTCTGTTCTTCCGGTGGATAATTTGGTCATAGATATGTTAGATTTTTACATTAATGATGTCCAATCGAAAGATTTCTCTCTTACTCCCAAGGTAGATGCTCCGGTGCAGGTTCCGAAAGATGATTATATTAGAGTGGCTTCTACTAAATCTCTTAATGGTCCGACATGGGATGTTCTTTCTTTGCATCTGAAGGAAACTTCTAAGGTAGAATCGTCTTCAGACCTTTTTAAATGGGAGTCTGTCTGTCGGGCTCAGTTGAAATCAGCACATTTTTTGGCGCTTCTTTCTGAGGCTATTCTCAAGACTCAGGAGAAGGGTGGTCAGATTCCTCCGGAAATATTTCGTTCTTTAGCTGATCTTTCAAGAGGTTCCTTGAATTCAGTTTGCCGTTCTTTAGGCTTCATCACCTCTAAAAGAAGGTCAAGGAAACTTGCAGAGGTGAACATTTCGGATTCCCTCAGGAGTAACCTGATTTCTGCTGATTCTTAGAGCGGAGTCTGATCGTCTTAGATCAGCTAAGGATCTGCGGGATCAGATATCTATTTTGAGGCCTTCAGCAAAAAGAGACTCTTCTTCGGTAAAGAGTCCGTCTTCCTCTCCCAGGAGGAAGAGTCTTAGGCCGGACGAGTATGGGGCTTATCCATCAAGGGTTTTCACGAACTCTAATCGGTCCTCTCCTTCCCAATCCAGATCCGCGGAGGAGGATCAGTTCAAATCCATTTCCTCAAATAGACCTAGAGCCCAGGTTCGTCAAGCCCCTCAGGCGAGAAGGGGTCAGTTTTTCTCTCGAGATTCTAGGTCTAGTTCTAGAGGCCGCTCCTCTAGAGGTTTTCAACCTAGACAGGTTTGAAGGGGTGGCCTCAGCCCGGGCAGGCCTTTCCCTTTCTCCTTTACCAGTCCTTCCTCCTCTTCTACCACCTTTGGATCTATCGGTACAACCCCTTTTCCCCAGCGTGCCAGTAGGAGGGCGCTTGTCTCTGTTTTGGGAGACTTGGCAAGCCCTCGTTCAGGACTCCTGGCTTTTAGATCAAATCCGCTGGGGTTATGCACCATCTTGGATAGATCTGCCTCCTCCTCTGTCTTGCCAGCCCAGATGGACTCCAGTTCCATCCAATCTGGAGAAGTTGGGAGCCCTGGAAGACGAATTGGAGTCAATGCGTTGGAAGAAGGCTATAGAAGAGGTTCCTTGTTGGAGAGTAGACCCGGGATTCTACTCAACTCTCTTTCTAGTCCCCAAGAAATCAGGTGGATGGCGTCCAATCATCAAGCTAGAGATTAAATCTTCTAATATCCACCCCAAAATTCAAGATGGAGACTGTATCTCAGATTATCGCCAGTCTGAGTCCAGGCATGTGGACGTCGTCCATAGATCTCAAGGACGCCTATTTTCATATTCTTATTCACCCTCCTTTCAGAAAGTTCACGAGATTCGCTTTCAAGGGCCGGGTATGGCAATTCAGAGTCATGCCTTTCGGCCTGACCACGGCTCCTTTCTTCTTCACCCGCCTAGTGTCAGCAGTTGCAGGTATTCTGCACCGTTGTTCTATTCCCCTTCACGTTTATATAGACGATTGGTTACTAAAAGCAGAATCTTCCTCAATTCTGTCAAGCATCGTGCCAGAGATCTGCAGTCTGGCTTCCAGTCTAGGATGGGTAATAAATCTAGAAAAATCATCCTTGGCTCGGTCTCAGGTTTTCACCCACCTAGGTGTTTCTTTCGACCTAGGTCGAGGCTTAGTCTTCCCTTCAGATATAAGAGTAGAAGCCATCCTAGCAGCCATGGAAATTCTGGCATCCTCTGCCGTGGTCAGAGCAATCTTCTTTCTCCGGGTGATAGGCTTGATGGTCAGTGTCGAGAACATCATTCCGTGGGCGGCGCTGATGAGGAGACCCTTCCAAATGTATCTAATGTCCCTGTGGAAACAGTCGATCCATTCAGTTTACCATCAGATCCCTGTCAGAGAGCATTTAAGTCCCCATCTAGATTTCTGGAAGGATCGCTCTCTGCTGCTGATGGGTGTTCCTCTGGTCAAGTCTTCTCCTCAAGCGATCATCTTTACAGACGCTTCCCAGGAGGGATGGGGAGCGGTCTGGGGTTCCCTTTCGGTCTGTGGCCTGTGGTCCCTGGAGGAGTCGTCAGCCCACATCAACATTCTGGAGTTGTGGGCTGTCAAGAAGGCTCTCCTTGCTTGGTCGGATCGGGTGCAGGGCCTCAAGATCTCGATTCGATCAGACAATTCAACAGTAGTCTCTTATATCAACAAGCAGGGAGGCACAAAGTCGTCTCCTTTGTTTGGAGGTGTGGAATCTTCTCATGTGGTGTCGTATGAACCAGATTTTCCTGGTGTCCTCCCATGTCCCAGGATGTCTGAATTTTCTGGCGGATCAATTGTCTCGCCCTTCCAAATTCACCCACACAGAGTGGCAGTTAAAGAGGTCGGTTGTCAAAGCGATCTTCAACCTCCTGGATCGTCCCCATGTAGACCTGTTCGCTACCTCTCTGAATGCCCAGATCTCCTCTTTCATGTCTCCTTTTCCGGACAATCAGGCGTTGGCGGTGGATGCCCTGTCTCAGTCCTGGACAGGAATCTTCGCATATGCGTTCCCTCCAACTATCCTGGTTCCCTTGGTTCTGAAGAAAGTCAGGGATCAGTTCTGCGAGATTTTGTTGATAGCTCCCTTTTGGCCAAAAAGGATCTGGTTCGTAGACCTCGATCTTCTAGTAGACTTCCCTCGTCTGCTTCCAGTGTTCCCAGATCTGTTATCCCAAGTAAGGGGAACTTGCCTTCGTCCAAACCCAGGAATCTTCAGTCTGTGTGTTTGGAGAATATCGAGTGTTCGGTCCCTGAGAATAAATTTTCTGCAAGATCTCAGGAAATCATTAATTCGGCCAGGAGGGAGTCGACCCGAAGAGTTTACAAGGGTCGACTTAAGATTTTTGGAGAATGTTGTTCAAATCATGATCTCGTGCCCGATTCTGTTTCTATTTCCCAAGTGTTAGATGTTTTATCCTATCTGTTCGATTCTCTTCATCTGACGGCTAACACTGTTAGAGGATATAGATTTTCTTTAGCATCTTCTCTTCGTTGTTTGTTAAACGCTGATGTTAAAGATACTAAGGTTCTGAATGGTTTCATCAGAGGTTTAGTTCGTCCTCCTATTGCTAAACCTTTGCCTTCCTGGAACTTGGCTTTGGTTCTTCAGGTTTTGGCAGGTCATCATTTTGAACCCATCTCTTCGATTAGCTTAAAGCTTTTAACGTTTAAGACTGTTTTTCTGGTGGCTTCTGCTTCTGCTAGAAGACGATCTGAGATATATGCTTTTTCCGCTGAAAAGGATCGATTTATTGAAGCTGGGGACGGTTTGGTATTATGTCCTAGAAGGGATTTTTGATCAAAAACGCAATCAAACCGTTATCCAGCTAAGCCGATTATTTTAAATTCTTTATCTTCGTTTTCTCCATCTGACAGATTTTGGTGTCCAGTCAAGAGCTCTTAAAGCTTATAAGCGTCGTACTGATCCGATCTGTCTCACTTATGGGTTCTGTACGCGGAAGGGGTAGCCAGACCGGTCTCTAAAGCATCTATTGCTAGATGGATTTGTGACACCATTCAACTCTGCTACGAGATTGCTTCTCCTGAGCAAATCAATCTCTCTCACATTAAGGCTCATGATGTTAGAGGGATGGCTACCTCTTTCGCTCTTTTTGCTGGCTCTTCTGTAGATGCAAGTCGCAGGATGGAAATCCGAGTCTACTTTTACCTCTTTATTTGAAAGACCAGAGCGCAGCGGCATCTTTCTTTAGGAACATTACTATTTTAACCAAAAAGGCTGAAGACCATTTACCAAGCATATCACACCATTTTTGTTAGGACCGTGCGTCTGCGTGTAATGATGAGAGTTGTTCTTTGGTTTTTTAATTTATTTCTTTATGTTTAAAGTTTTATTTGGTTGTTAATCACTGTGTGATTGATTAGGATGCACCATTATGTTATGTTATTAACATTTGGTTATGTTTGGTTGATTTTTATCCTTGCTTATGGAATCTCAAATCACCTCCCACCAAAGTTTCGTAGTGGGACACTGACCAAATCTACGGGTTTAGCAAGTAGTGATTTGAACGGTAATGGATGTTTTTGTGGTGTAATAACAATCCCCAACAGACCCCCCCTTTAGTGGGTTGGTCTGTAGTTTTATTAACCACTATAAAAACATACTTACCATTCAATCATTATGACCCAGCCTCAGCCACCCCGCTGGGTATTGATTTGAGAATCTATTCTGGATATATGGCACTTAAAATTTAGAAAAGTGAATCAGTTTTCACATTTGGGACCTATGGCGCGAGCATGCTTAGTGACAAGCGTCACCAAGGAGTGAGTACATACTGGTGCCAGTCTATTGTAAGGCTAATGCAGGGGGTCCCTCTACCAGAAGCCTGGTTGAGGGTCTACATTGTTATGGTATTGGCATTAGGGAGTATATAAGCGAGCATGAAAATTTTATTCTGATAGCTAAATGCAGATATTTGATTGAGCAAGTAGTGATTGAATGGTAAGTATGTTTTTATAGTGGTTAATAAAACTACAGACCAACCCACTAAAGGGGGGTCTGTTGGGGGTTAGCTTGAATGGATTCAATTCAAATTTGGAATGTCAACTCCTTATGACAATACCTTAGTAGGGAAGGCATATCGGCAAAATGTGTCCTGACACACAAGAGTTATCTCCCTTGTTGGATTAAAAAATTGGGGTTGTACTAAAAAACCCTGATCACGGGATGACTGACCAGACCTGGTATTTTATTAGATTTGGGTCTGCCCCCCAGGGTGTGTGGGGCAGGGGTCAAAAGGTCAAATCCCATGTAACGGAATTCCTCTGAAAACATTACACAGAATTTAACCAAATTTGATATGTGAGTTACCCATTTGATTGCGGAGTGCAAGAGGCCATTTACATTTGGCGGGGGAGGGGTTAAAAGGTCAAATTTTAACTTGCTGAAATTGATTGTAATGCATCTCCTCCGAAACCGTTGGACAGAATTTAACTAAGTTTAGTATGTAAGTTACTCGTATCAATGTGGATTGCATGAACACATTTACATTTCACCCTGCCCCCAGGGGTGGTCAAAAGGTCCAAAAATGTATTGTGATGCAACACCTCCGAAACCATTGGACAGAATTCAACCAAATTTGGTATGTGAGTTACCCATATCAATATGGAGTGGGTGAGCCCATTTACAAATTTGGTTGAATTCTGCCCAATGGTTTCGGAGGAGTTTCAACACAATGAGTTTTTTTACCTTTTGACACCACCCCCCCCCCCCCCCCCTGTCAGCGATGAGTGGGGGAATGGGGTCAAAATGTAAAAAAACTCATTGTGTTGAAGCTCCTCCGAAACCAATGGGCAGAATTCAACCAAATTTGGTATGTGAGTTACCCACATTGATGTGGAGTGCATGAGCACATTTACATTTGGGCCCCCTCCCAGGGGTTGGTGGGGATGGGGGTAAAAAAAATTAAAAAAATTGATTGTAATGCAACTCATCCGAAACCATTGGAAAGAATTCAACCAAGTTTGGTATGTGAGTTACCCATATCAATGTGGAGTGGATGAGCACATTTACATTTGGCCCGACCACTTTGGGTGGGGAATCGGGGTCAAAAGTCATGAAATTAATTGTAATGCTACTCCTCCGAAACCGTTTGTTTGAATTCAACCAAATTTGTTATGAGAGCTACCCATATCAATGTGGACTGGATGAGCACATTTGCATTTGGCTCTGCTCCCAGGTGGTGGGTAGTGGGGGTCAAAGGTTCAAAGTGTCCAACAAATGTTACTGTTATACTATCTATATATTCACCTTTTACTGGCCAAATTTGGTCAAGAAAATAAAAATATCCTTATCGAATATCCATCTGCAAGTAGAGATTATATTTGAAAATTTACTGCTATAATGTTTGGCTCGATTATCGAGCCAGCGATTCAAGTGGTAAATTTTCAAAAATTACTTTTCTCTTTACCTGCAAATAGACATTCCTCAAGACTACTACAGAGGCTGGTTTTGGCCGGGGTGACGATTAAAGGGTTAATAACTAACCCACAATCGGTTGTACTTGGAGCTCCTGCCCAGTGTCACATCATACTGTATGCTAATCACAGATGGATGAATATGTTTTATACATACTTGTCTTTGTCTTAAAACAAAATTTGTAGTGTTAATGCCTGTTCCTTGTAAGGAATTATTTGATCAAATCAGAATAATTATAAGTAATTTATCAGTATCAGTATCAGTATCAGTGTACTTAACCATTTAACAATCAAATTTGTTCAAGAAAATTTCAATTTTCTCAAAGAAAATGTCCATTTGCAGACCAAGAAAAGGCTATTTTTAGCTCACCTGGCCAGAATGGCCAAGTGAGCTTATGCCATGGCGCCCGTCCGTCGTCAGTCCGGCGTCCGTCCGTCTGTCCATCCGTCTGTCCATCCATCCGTCCGTCCGTCCGTCCGTCCGTCCGTCCGTCCGTCCGTCCGTCCGTCCGTCCGTCCGTCCATCCGTCCGTCCGTCCGTCTGTCCGTCCATCCATCCATCCATCCGTCCGTCCGTCAACTTTTTCCTTTAAATGACTTCTTCTCAAGAACCACTAGGCCGATATAAGTTATCTTTGGCAGGAAGTATCCTTAGGACATAGGGATCCAAGTTTGTTCAAACGAAGCCGATCGGCCAATTGGCCGGTGGCCAATTTGGATTTCGGCCGATTTTAAGGAAATGTCTTTAACAATCTTCTTCTCCGAAACCGCTTGGTGGATTAAAGCAAATCCCATGAAATATGATCTAGGGCAAGAGCTGAACCAAGTTTGTTCAAGGGAACTTGATTGGCCAAATGGTTTGAGCTAGTTTTAGCGAAAACGACTTCTTCTCCAGAACCGCTAAAGGGATCAGGCCAAAATTTGGCAGATATGATTAGGGACTAAAGGCCATTAAAGTTTGTTCAAGGGAAGTTCATCCGTCAAAAAACATGGTGCAGTCGGCCAATCAAAATACAGCATGTTTGGTGGCCATATTGGATTTTTTTATTTGATGGATTTTGAGGCTGAAATCGGTTTTATATAGGTTTTTTGGGTATTCTGATCACAAATTTGCAATTTTCAAAGCTGTCGGATAAACGGTTTGGTGGCCATCTTGGATCATTTTCCCGCCAAAAGCTCCCATATTAAAGCAATGGGAAATCTAAAATGTCTACTTTTCGAGAACTTATGGGACGATTTCAATTATATTTGGCAGGAAGCATCCTTAGGTTGTAGAGATTCAAATTTGTTCAAACGAAGCCGATCGGCCAATTTGGCCAGTGGCCATCTTGATTTTTGGCCAAATTTTTGAAACGTCTTTAAAAATCTTCTCCGAAACCGCTTGGTGGATTGAAACAAACCCCATGAAATATGATCTAGGGCAAGAGCTGAACCAAGTTTGTTCAAGGGAACTTGATTGGTCAAATGGTTCAGCGGCCATTTTGGTTGACCTAGTTTTAGCCAAAACAGCTCCAGAACCGCTGAAGGGATCAAAATTTGGCAGATCTAATTAGGGATTAAGGGGCATTAAAGTTTATTCAAGGGAAGTTGATCCGTTAAAAAAACTTGGCCGCAGTGGGCCAATCAAAATACAGCATGTTCGGTGGCCATATTGGATTTTTTTGTTTGATGGATCTTGAAGCAAAAATTTGTTTAGTACAGGGTTATGAGTATACTGATTTCAACCATGCCATTTCTGAATCTATCAGATAAATGGCTTGGCGGCATGTAGTAAAATTGGCATTTAGTACAGGTGGTCTTTATAGCATGTTGAAATGCATTCTAAAACCCTTGTAATCATTTGACAGAGTGACCAAACTCACTTATCAGCAGTTGTTCACTAGTTCAAAATAATAATTTGACTGAAAGTCATTGCTGCCTTAGAATGCAACAACTTTCTGTCAAATAAATATCAAAATATTCAAAGTCATATATGTCAGCATATGTATTGTTATCTTAGATATTTAGCCAGCATAGGAAAACATTTAATCTTGTAATTTAAAACCACAACTCTAATTCTCAGGATTGAAATGAAATTAATACCCTGTGAGGTAGTGAGCTGATGAAGTGTACCATATTCACATACTGATTCTAAAAGATTTATTTAATTAATTCATCATTAACCCGTTAACACTCATATCAGCCAAAAACGGCTTCTGCAGTGGTCATGAGAAATGTCCATTTGCCGACTAAAAGACGGTTTTTTGAAAATTTACCACTGGAATGACTGGCTCGATAATGGAGCCAGTCATTCCAGTGATCGATAATGGAGCCAGTCATTCCAATGATAAATTTTCAAAAATAGTCTTCTCTTGGTCTGCAAGTGGACATTTTCTTTGAGAAAATTTAAATTGTCTTGAATAAATTTGAGGGTTAAAGGGTTAAAGCCAATTAATTCTAGCAATGAATTTAGTTGAGTATTGCGTTATTCACAAGTTTTGTTGGACAGCATGTAGCATGGTGACAGACATTTTGAAAATGGTTTTGCTGATGATGTCTGTTACTGTCAAGTGCAACAACAGTTTTCAGCATGACTATCCAACCCTTGTCACCCCAATGTCTAGAGATAAATTGTTACAAAGCCAGTATTAGAAAGGCTGGTGTACAGTTTGTAAACACCATTGCTGAAGACCATTGCTGTCATAGACAGTGCTGTTGCTGTTATACAATTGACAGCAACAGCTTACACAACAACTGTTAAGCAACAGCTTAGCGCATTATTTCCAGTTAAATGCGTTAATAAGATTCGCTTCTTATCAATTTATTATTATTAGCTCACCTGGCTATAGATATCAGAGGACACAATATCTTAGCTATTTTGCTAGGTCAGGAAAACGGTTAACTCTTTAGCCATTATATCAGCCAAAAACGGCTTCGGCCGTGGTCTTAAGAAATGTCCATTTGCAGACCAAATGAAGACTATTTTTGAAAATTTTACCATTGGAATAACGGACTCTTTTTAACGAGCCAGTCATTCCAGTGGTAAATTTTCAAAAATAGTCTTGGTCTGCAAATAGACATTTTCTATGAGAAAATTTAACTTTTCTTAAATTCAATGGTTAAATGGTTAATTAATGTGCAATTGGAGTTTTATTTCCACCATCCATTGACATATGACAGCTCTTATTACCATGATAGATAAAAACTAAATTAACAGGTTAACATTTTTCCTTCAACTGCTGCCTAAATATTTAAGATATGTATTGTGTACTCTGATACCTATACTGTTAAAATATTTTGAAATGTATTTGATGCATTGAAAGTTGCTGCTGCCTAAGTCAGCTATGACTCAGTCAAATTATTTTTAAAATAAACTGCAGCATCGCGAACTTGGCCATTCAGCAAGATGTACACGTGTTAAAAGGATGGTTTGGAATATACTCAGTTGAACCTGCTATAAAGACCATCTGTATTAACCCTTCTTAAAGAAAGCCAATGTTGCCTAAGGCACAACGGCTTCGCATCAAATTAATTTCAAAATATTCAACAACATAAGTTTTATATCATAAAGAATATACTTTTTCCGGGATTTATGGGTGAAAGGGTTAAGAGACCACCTGCCTTAAAGACTATTTTCTTCATTTGCTAAATGCAATTAAGCAATGTATTTGAAACTTTATTAGCCCTTTAATGGTCAAAGCAGTGAAAACCTGCCTCTGCAGTGGCCTTGAGGAATGTCGATTTGCAGGCCAGCATGAGTATTTTTGAAAATTTACCACTGATTCCAGTGATACATTTTCAAAATGCTCCATATCTTGGCCTGCAAATAGACATAACCTGAAAGTTTTGTTTTACTGAAAAATCATGACCATTAAAGGGTTAGGAAACCAGTTACCATAAGAGGCTGTCTTCTGATTCTCACTTGAGTGGTGTCTTAATACAAGTTTGACTGCATGTCATCAATTTCTGTTGTTAGTACTGATGTCTTCTATTTTTGCTTAAATATTGTTCAAAAGCACCTTTGCAAAATGAACCATTTGACTAAAAGTCATTGGAAGTGGCACTGATTGATGTAAAACTCCATAAAGAATAGTTGAGTTGTAAATGTTCCAGGTGAGCGATACAGTCCCCTTGTTTAAAATTTAACACTGAAATGACTGGCTCGGTCATCAAGCCAGTCATTCCAGTTGTACATTTTCAAAAATAGTCTTCTTTTGGTCTGCCAATGGACATTTCTCAGATTTAAAAGGTTAATGTCTGTTTGTGTACTTAACCCTTTCACACTAAAATTTGTTCAAGAAAATTTCAAATTTTTTTCATGGGAAAACGTCTATTTGCAGTAGGGTTGCACGATTATTCACATTTCATAATCGCGATCATTTAAAAAAAAAAATTGCGATCATACGATTAATCATGAACTATATTAACTACGTCAATGCTGCTTAGACGATGTTATTATGCTACTGCAGATTGTAAGATTATGGGTTAGGCACATGGGTATACATACATGGACAGAATACGCCAGTTGCTGATTGCAAACAAAGGAATGTACAAAATGTATCACGATTTTTTTAGACAGAAAACGGAAGGTACCATATTTCGCTTAATTGTAGCCTATGCTCTAACAGAAGCCCACCCCCTAACTTTGACATATGAGCTCCAATGATTTCTTAGCAGTTTCAAAACGGCAATACTCTGTATTAGAAGCCCACACCCTAACTCAGCAGATTGTATAGGAAAATTTGTGAGAATAACATGTATAATAATAACAATCGTGTCACAGGGTGTGTCTACTTCAGACCGATCTCTGCCCGATACATTTCCAGCCCCTCTAGAAGTCAATACAGGCCTTGGATTTGTAAGTCTCGACCACCTATTAGATTAATACTAATAGTAGGCCACGTACGTTCAAGATATAATAAAGTTTATTCCACACTTTTGTAGTCAAAATGCGCTTAAAACAGTCTTGGTGTGATTAAATAGCTTCCATATAAATATATTTTAAGACCAAATTTATGTACCAAACAAGTACGGGAGAAAATGTGCATCAATTTTGTAACGCCAACAACAACATCAATCAACATTAATCAACATTAAATGATCCAAATAGAATTATTACGAATGACAATATGCCCAGCTTCTTAAGTTGGTGAGCCAGCAGCTCTTTTGCGATGGGAGGCTGCGTGTTCTCGCGTGATATTATACACTACGGGAGTTTATCAAACGGGTACCCGTTATTCAGATCAGTATAATACTCAGTTCCTATCGCGCAAGGATAATATATAGAAATTCCCGAGTTCCGAATCACGGATTCCAGAATATTTATATCCGAGTACTCGCTCTAAAATAACCTCTTCATTTGGAGGCGAATCACGTGATTTGTATTTTTTTCGCGACGCCATTTTATATCAAATTGTGGATTACTTTTGATGTAATAAATGACCTTTATTAAAGGATACGCAATATTTAAGCGCGCAAATCAAATAATTTCACTTCCCCGGTGATGTTTTGAGATATACATTAAACATAGGCGTAGGCAGTGAGAATTTTTACGGGAGAAAATGCGTTGAATTTCCGTGGTATCAGTTTTAGAACTTTTGGGGGAAAACCATTAGCGCATAACTATTCAGAGAATGGGGAATGCAGGATAAGCATGTGTGATTACAACAACAATGACAAATAGCGACCAAGTGAACAATCTTTATTCATTTAAAACTAATCATGAGTCAATACAAACAAATCAGTTATTTATTTAATTTATTTAATCATTCACACATTCAGCTGATAGCCGGATGTTTGTTTCCATGATTGGTAGCGCGAGCAGAGTTTCACAAGCGTAAAAGTGTCTTGACAAAAATTTCAACATGGCGATTATACGATTATTTCATTTTATAATCGTCCACGATCATTTTGAATTATATAATCGTGATTAATCGAATAATCGAAAAATCGTGCAACCCTAATTTGCAGACCAAGAGATTATTTTTGAAAATTTACTGGTGGAATGACTGGATCAGTTATCGAGCTAGTCAGTCCAAGAGTAAGTTTTCAAAAATAGTCTTCTCTTGGTTTGCAAATGGAAATTCCTCAAGATCGGGGTAGAAGCCATTTTTAGCTAACTTGTGTTAAAGAGTTATGAGTACGGTTTCTAGCTGTTCTCCGTTCAGCATGTATATGCCATGGCGACTGTGCCCACAGATATATCATATAAAAACACAATAGTCGGCGAAAATATTCAACCTACATATATGGCTTTCAATCCGGAATCTGTATTTCAATTTCACTATTTTGGAATATCTTTTTTGGATATTTTAAAAATTTGAATACAAGTCTTTGAAGCCTTTTGCAGCAATGGCTTATGGCAAGTTTTTTTCAAAATAATTATTTATATATATATATATATTGTGCCATTGTTACGACCTTCATTCTCATTGTTCATTGTCAAATATTGTAATGATTCATTCAGAATCTTCACAGACATAGTAATATCAAAATGTTTAATAATATTAGTTTGCAGCATATCTAATCAGCGTTTCAAGGGAATAGTAAATTAAAGCTGTTAAATGTTTTAAAACTACTTGTGAAATTCTCCGGGGCATACTCACAATTCCTATTATATCATTTTTTTTCACAATGTATTTTGTTAGATATATAGCTATTGGGACATATTTGTATTGTAGGTGCCTCCTTGGAACAGACACACATTTTTGCATTGGCACATATACTCAGACGACCAATTATTGTTTATGGAGTGAAATATGTGAAGAGCTTCCGCGGTGAGACTATCGGCTATGCAGGATTTCAAGGTATGTTTTCCTCATCTTTGCTTTTAGCTCTCTTGTTTGATGTACAGTTCTAAGTGCTAATGGAATACTGGGCTGTCCGCTTTTGGTTACGTCTTGCATTTACATCTGTTTTGGAAAACTTATTAGAGGTGTTGTCTGGACAAACTTTAGTTTCAAGATTTCCACACATAGTCAACAAATATGGGGTATGTATACATCATAGCATAAGGGTGTGTCATGTATCAAAACTAGCTACGCCTGACCTACCTTTCATGTTTCGTTGAACAGCATAGAACATTCTAGATTTGTCTGTCATTTCAACTGTTTTTGTGAAGCGGAGGATGGTTCAACATGGTGATCCAAATTGTGTGGCATGCACCAAGAATTAGATAAATGTTCAAGTTCTTCAATGGACATTTAATTCATAAATCACTTTTCCAGTCTTAATACAACTTTGCAGATTTGATCTATGCCATCATTGCATCTAGTCACTGTCTGTAACATAATAGAAATGATTTTCAATTGCTTTTCACATATTTACATGATTGGGACTTAGCTTATATTGTACCAAGAATTAGAAGAATCTTAAAGTTTTTCAATGGACATTTAACTAAGTCCAAACCTTGAGAATCATGTGTTGAAAAAAAATTGGAATCATTTTCATTATGATGTAGAATGGATGCAATCCTGGTATAGACCAAACCTGTAATGATTTATTGAGATAAGCCCTTGAATTCATCAAGGGCTTATCTCAATAAAACATTACAGATTTGTTCTATGCCCGCATTGCATCCATTCTCCAACATAATGAAAATGATTCCAATTTTTTTCCACACTTGTACATGGTTTGGATTTTTTTATTTTGCACCTAGTATTAGAAGAATGTTAAAGTTTAATTTCATCACAAGCTTATTCGATCTCAATAAAGCGTTAGATATTTGCTCAATACCACCATTGCATGAAGTCTACGTCATAATGAATATGAGTTTCAAATTATTTCCATGTTTTTCATTGGTTGGGACTTAGTTTATTTATGTGTGTACCAAGAATTGGTTGGGACTTAGTTTATTTATGTGTGTACCAAGAATTAGAAGAATGCTAAAGTTTTTCAGTGGATATTTAAATCATCAAGGTCTTATCTTATCTCAATAAAATGCCCAGCCCGATGTGATACCATGCCATACCATAGCATGACCTATACAATAGCATACCATACCAATGCAATCCTTATTTTGTGACTCTGGCACATATGATGAGTGCTATGCAGCAAAATAAAAAAACTTAGACATGGCTCTGCATAAGAATTATTTTCCTGTCACCTTGTTGCTATAAATCATACACAAGCACCAATCCTTTTTCTAAGTTTTATTCCAAATCTACATCTGATCTCTTAGAAATTTTTGAACACTGAATTAAAGATTTGAGAGGTTTCTATTGGAGTGAAATTATTTTCTACTAATATGTATTCAGTTCATAATTACGTATTCTAAACATGCTAAATGCAATAAAATAGGGACCACCATCCTAAAGCAGTAACAACTTTCAAGGTAAATACTTTAAAAATCTTCACCAGCTTTCCTGTCTTGAAATTGATCTACCGATATTGCGGTTATGAAATGGTTAATCAATATTCTTAACTGCTTGTTAATTAGTGATGCTACAGCTATGTATTTGGTGATTAACCTTAAATTTTACTAAATATAATGTAACTATGTTAACAGGTGTCTATTTGCCATTGTTGTGGGACCGAGAATTCTGCTGGAAAACACCAATTGCTCTCGGATATACTCGAGGTCATTTTTCCGCACTCGTTCCTATGGAGATGGACTCGACTGACTTGACTGGTGCTGGAGCAGACATTGACCATGGAGAGGAGAGTCAAGTGGCATATCTGCCTTTGACTGACAGCCAGGGTCAGGTGTTGCCTGTGCATTTTCTCACCAATTCTGAGGTACGAAAAGAGTAAAATAATTTGAATGTCAATCCCTATGCAAAATGGAGGATGGCTCGACATAGCGATCCAAATGGCATCCGGTGACCATCTTTCAACAAGAGTGAAAAGAATGTTAAAATTTTTCAATGGACATACATTTAACCTACATACAGTTGGCCTGCAGCCATCTTGAAAATTGTTTTCGGGATGGTAACTCCACTACCATTTATTAGATGGCTTTGAAATTTCATAGGTTGATTCGATTATGTCTGAAGAAGAAACCTATCAAAATCAATGATGGTCCAAAAAATCTAAGATGACCACCAGCCCCCCCCCCCCACCCCCTACTCCCCAGAGGCTGTCTTGAAAATTGGTTTCCGGATGAAAACTGGGTTACCATTTATTGGATCACTGGAACTTTTTAGATTGATTGGACTAGGCCTGGTGAAGAAATGTTTCGAAATTGATGATGATCCAAATTCCAAGATGACCACCACCCACTGGCTGCCATCTTGAATATCGGTTTCCGATTTATAGATTTTGCAAAAATGTATCTAAATCGTTTCTTTTGAAATTATTAGCTCACCTGGCCATTACCTGACCAGAATGGCCAAGTGAGCTTATGCAGTGGCGACCGTCCGCCAGTGTCTGTCTGTATGTCCGTCAACATTTTCTTTAAACGCCTTCCCCTACCACTGAGCCTATTTCAATTATATTTGCCAGGAAGCATATTTAGGGCACATAGATCCAAGTTTGTTCAAATGAAGCCGATCCGCCAATTTGGGCAGTGGCCATCTTGGATTTTGGCCAATTTTCAAAAATGTCTTTAAAATCTTCTCCGAGATCGCTTGGGGGATCGATTCAAACCTCAGGAAATATAATCTAGGGTAAGAGCTGAACCAAGTTTGTTCAAGGGACCTTGATTGGCCACATAGTTTGGTGGCCATCTTGGATGACCTAGTTTTCGCGAAACCAACTTCTACAGAACCGCTGAATGTGTCTGGCCAAAATTTGGGAGATATGATTAGGGACCAAGGGCCATTAAAGTTTGTTCAAGGAAAGTTTATGTGTAAAAAAACATATCCGCCCTGGCCCAATCAAAACATAGCGTGTTTGGTGGTCATTTTGGATTTCTTTATTTGATGGATTTTAAAGCTGAAATTGGATTTATATAAGTCTTGGATATTCTGATTTCTAATTTTCCTGTCAAACGCTCCCATACTAAAGCAATGGTAAATTTAAAATGTCTTCTCGAGAACCACTGCGCCGATTTCAATTATATTTGGCAGGAACAATCCTTAGAGCATAGAGATTCAAGTTTGTTCAAACGACGTGGATCAGCCAATCTGGCCAGTGGGCATCTTGCATTTTAGCTGACTTTTAGAAATGTCTTTAAATATCTTCTCCGAAACCACTCGGAGTATCGATGCAAACCTCATAAAATATGATCTAGTGCAAGAGCTGAATCAAGTTTGTTGAGGGATCTTAATTTGCCAAGTGGTGCGGCGGTCATCTTGGATGACCTAGTTTTCGCGAAATCAACTTCTTCAGTACTGGTCCAATTTGGCTCAAATGTTGACACAAGAAAGGATGTGATGACCGTACACTAAGATTCCACACATTTGGGCATGTCCCAGATAAAACCTGAGTGTCCAGATCAGATCAAATTTGGAATCTGGATATTTCAGAAAGTACAGGTCCGATTTGGCTAAAAAAATTTAACAACATATCTGGAAAATACTGAAAATCTTTACTGCGTGCCACATATGGGAGGGCAAGAAGATTCGGTCTCTGATTGCTCTTATTGCGTTCTCAATCTATATTATTGCGTGCTAGAATTGCCTATAGGCGCGGACATTTCGTGCAGGGGATTGTGGGACTGTGTCTCGCGAGATCTCCATCGATACGAGATCTAATAATTCTCGGCGCGAAGACACGGCTCTATTTTTAGATTGCTGGATATCTCATAATTATTATCTTCATGCACGTGATTCATGGCGAGTTCTCTTATTTGTTCTGGTCCGACTGTAATAGAGTTTGCACGGCGATGACCGCTTAATTATTTTAATAAACAGCCAACGGAACTTATATGTCCACTTTAGCACTCTATCAAATTGACCACAAATGGCTTCTTGTAGTGATCGTGAGAAATGTCCATTTGCATTAGCTACTCACCGGAGAACTTGTTTTGAAAGTTTACCACTGGAATGACTGGTTGGATATCCGATCCTATAATTCCAGTAGTAAATTGCAAAAGAAAAACCACAATGGTCTCTTGGACAGCAATTAGACATAGGACATTTTGTATGATAATGGATTTTTCTGTTTGTATATGACGTCATAATTATTTAGGTCAGATGTAGCTGGACGTCACAATCAAAATGTGTAATGAATGACGTATCTAGCTCCATCAGGAACATTGAATAGCCAGTCAAGTATGCGAATTGCACGTCTTTACTATTTAATCAACATGCTGTTGAATATTTTGAAACTAATTTGACTAGACGCTGTTCGAATTGTATGTCTTTGCTATTTATTCAACAGTCATTTTCTACGATAATGGCTGGGTTCGATCTGTAACTGAAGGATATGACGTCGTAATCAATTACTTCATATACAGGCTGATGTCACAATCCAAAATGTGTAAATGAATGGCGTATCGAGCTCAGTCATGAACATTGAATAGTCTGGCAAGTGTACGAATTGTATGTCTTTACTGTTTAATCAACATCGTGTTGAATATTTTGAAACTAATTTGACGTGGCGTTGTTGCGGCCAGAGGCATCAAACATTTAAAAGCACCCAGTCAAATTAGTTTCAAAATAGTCATCAGCTTACCTGTATAGTTACCTTGAAATTGGAAGTCTGGGAATTCATTATTCAACGTGTATATATACATCGATTCCAACACGCAAAAATGTGTGGAGCTTAGCTAGAAATAGGCGTGGCATACCTAGAAATGGATCTCTCTATTGAAATTGTCATGAGCAAATTGAGAATTACATGGCTAATACCACTTGGTAATGCGTGGCCCACACAATATGGACCACTTGTATTAAGAGACCACCCATATTTATAGGTCACATATTTGAACAAGGCCAATCATAGATTGTTGCCCTGAATACAATGTACTCGTCTTCTGACGGAAGGAGGATAATTAATACCACTTGCTAATTAACATTTTCATTTTGTCTATCGATCATATTACGTCATATGATGTCATAATCAACGACGTGGCGTATAGGATGACGTCATAATCATGACGTCATGACTGACTCAATTTAGTCCGTCTTAAATACTTAATAGTCTGACACGTTGTACGAATCGTATATCTGCTATTTACAAAACATGCTGGTAAATATTTTGAAACTAATTTGACTGGGCGATGTTACTGCCACAAGCAGCAACAGCACCCGGTCAAATTGGTTTCAAAATATTCAACACCTTACCTGTATAGTTTTCTGGAAATTGATAACCAAGAAGCTCAGAGATCCATCGATATCAACATGAGCGCGGTATTAATGTATTAATATACCATCCGGATTCAGTGACCGATTGACTAACGTTAGGCCTATGGAAGTCATTTCAAGCAACCACCACCAAGATGGGACTTACTTGGGCAGAATTGTGTGTTTTTCTAACAAAATCCTATATAATGTTTAACACCGAGCTTTCAATATCTCAGACAAAGACAACTATACGAATATCTTTTTAATACTTTGACTGGTAGCCAATGTAAGCTTATCATCTTCTCTTAATGTATTTTAACCCTTTCATGAGGAGGCCGCTAAAACCGGCCTCTACAGTGATCTTGAGGATGTTAATTTGCAGGTCAAGAGATCGTTTTTGAAAATTCACCACTGAAATGACTGGCTCGATAATTGAGCCAGTCATTCCAATAGTAACTCTTCAAAACAGTCGTCTATTGGCCTGCAAATAGGCACTCAATAACCAAATATTTTTTTTCATATTCTTGACTCAATTTAGGTAATACAGGGTTAATAAATTATGAGGACGACGATGATGTACCATATCTGTTTAACCTTTCCCGTATTGTATTATAGTATGATTCACATTTGTTGCATTCGAGATAGGGTAAAAATTACAGACTTGTTACAGACAGTCTGGAGGCGTACTATGTGTTTGGTAAATTTCAAAAGAAGAGAGCGAAAAAGTAGACAGAGTTCGCTAACAATAATGGATCCATCTAGAAATAAAGGCTTGGCTTCTTCGAAACTACACCTCTAACGTAATGACCGGCCATCTTCTTACGTTATCACAACGACTAGACTGTTAGACAGACTCAACTTCGGATACCAGACAGACCGGGACCCAGTCTATCTCCGTAGCAGACTGTAAAAGCAACACTGGATCGTGAAATTGCTATGTCAATGGCTACTCAATAGGCCCCTACATATGAGATACATTTCTCGATCTCGTATCGAAAGAGAACTCGCGGGATACGAATGAATAATGGATGTGTGATTATCAGTAGTATCCTTTTGTCTTTAATCCATCCGTGGGAATAAATCCATGAAGGGCCAATGCAATTATGTAGCAGTATTGATAGACTACCAATGTTCCAAATTTCCAGTCAAAACTGCTGTCAATAATATTGTAGCAGATTGTTGAATACAGAAATCAACCGAAAGTGTAGGCCTATGCATGTGCTAAGTTAAGAAGGTCTACAGGAAATTTGGCCACATAATTTCAACCATATAGTTAGATAGGTATATCAATAAGCTAGTGAATTAATGGATTGAGCTTAAAAAATTTTTTACCATGAAGTAATTTCGTAGTGCACAATTTCATACCGAAAATTAGCTAAATCTCCGTTGATTCACAGTTTTCAGTGCCCTATTGTCTGTAGTAAGTTTAGCCCCATAATTTCACCTACATAGACTTGAGCCTTAATATACTAGGTATATTCCGAATCTAACAAATTCTAGATGAAATAATTTTATTAGGCAAAAATTGGCTTAACTGTTGGGGTTTTCGTGCTTTTCGGTGTCCTACTGTCTGTATGTAATATGCTCGGCTCCAGAACTTCGCTCACATAGACATAAAGGGATTTGAATACGATAGTTATATTGGGAATTTAAAAAAATTTGACCGTAAAGTAATTTCGTAGTATACGATTTCATCGCGTAAATTCGTTTCAATTTTGGCAGATCTGCGGGTTTTCAATGCCCTACTATTACCTGTTTGCAATAGGTTTGGCCACATAATTTCACCGATATTATTAGATAGCGATATGAACACGCTAATGAATCTTGAGTTTTCTACCACGTAGTAATTTCGTAATATTCAATTTACTAGCCACGGACAGTTGCCAAATGCCAACAATTTACTATATTCAGTATTAGAATCGCAGTTTGTAATCAATTTTTTTACATATAGCTGTGCTTTTGCACGATCCTACCATCAAGTAATTTGGTAATATGTTGTTACATATTCGCCATATGGCCCCATTGTAATATGGTTAGTTCACATTCACCACATTCACCACATTCAGATAGGTGTCGATATGTCCTGACATATCACTCATAATGGGTTCAGCCCAGAATATCACCCATATATTTAGATAGGTATAGGCATAAGCTTACAACGTAGTGAAATTAAAAAATTTTGTAACGTAAATAAGCTCAAACTCAGGATAATTCATGGTTTTCATTGCAATACATTCACCCCCAGAATTTCACCCACAAATACTTATAGGAAATATGCTAGTTGTAGTCCGAATTTAAAAAGATTCTACAGGAACGTAATTTTATAATACACAATTCAATGCCGAAAATTGGCGTAAATTCTGTCAGATCAATGATTTTCTGTACCAAACTGTTTGCAATAGGTTCGAACCCAGAAGTTCACCCATATGGTTAGATATGTATATGAATACGCTAATAAAGTAACAAAGGTTTTTTGTGTACTATGCAGTAATTTCGTCATATGCAATTTAGTAGTGGCACACCATTGTCAAATTCCAATGTACTATATTCGGTACCAGAATATCTCTACATGCCTTGTAGCCAGTTTTCAAACATAAGGCCATGTAGAACTCACTATGTTCTCGTGCTGTGCGAAATATTGTAATAATTCTACCACCAAATATTTATTATAGTAATGTGAAAATATTTCTATATGTCCCATATTATTAGGCGCGTGTACTGGTAGAACCTGACTTATCAGGCAAATACCCTAACATTTGCACATATGGTCAACAAGGTCGTCATCATTACAACGGATGAGGCCAATTTTGGCCTTTTTGTCGAGCAAAAATATTTGATTTAATAGTTTGTCACTGTTTCCAGTAAAGATATCGTTTAATAGGTGACATAGATATGATAGCTAAATGAAACAGATCACGATGTTTCCCACTGGGTCTTCAGTCAGAATGTTTTCTAATATATCATTTTCGTTGGAGAAAACTGGGTTCACGGTATTGGTTTTATACTGGCCACTTAACTTTGTTGAAAAGGTTATCTGTCAGTACAGATCGGGGTCCTGTATTGCATCAGAAATATACTTGCTTTGTGCATTTCACTAGCATTGCAGTGTATATTTCACCAATATATTTCCGGGTAATAAGCTCTTCACGTCTGTTTAAGAACGTATCAAGATTTAGGTTTAAAATATTCTTTACATGTTTTCTTTAATATGTTTGAATGGGTGTCAGGGTCTGTACTGCTTCTTGCGCCGATTTTCTAATGACTGGGTTGCCAGCTCTGTTGCTTTCTTTATCTTTACAAGTTGTTGATACCTAATGACCCAAATTTGATCTGTTACACTCTGTTGATGCAGTAGTGCAGTTTTCTCATCACTGGCTGCTCTTAATTTTGTTTGTTCCTCTCTCTGTTAAGGAGTTTGGCCTGGAGAAAAAGGATGGATGGAAAAACTGTTGGACTGACCAAAAATATAAGCTATTTTTCCTAGCCCATAGCTAATACTGTCCATATATTTTTGCAAGAAATATTCCTTCTTTTGTGTTTATTGTATGCCTTTATATAACATTTTTTCATGAAACAGTTGAGTTTATTCTCAGAATTAAAATAACCTCTGGGCACACTATTTACCATTGATGCCTTGCATCAATATGTGTACTTGTTTTATAATGGATTCCTTAGTTCATCTGCAAACTTCATTTTTCATCAGACTGGCCAAGAAGAGAGTCTGTTACGGGAATGGCTGGATTGTGGCTTAACCAAACAGGGACTTCTTGTCGCTGCCCAGGTCCTCGGTAAGCGACCATTGTGCGTTAAGCAGATGCTGGACGAGTGGTTAGATCGCTACCGTCAACTGACACGCGTCGTTCAATCAAGCAGCGCTCAAGTCACGTCGTACTCAAGTGATGAGGAAACTGATGACGAATAACGATATATAGGCTTGTTAAGTGACTTGCTTCCATATCCACCGGTTTGTTAACTGTTTGCCTGTTGAATTTCTGCAGACTACATTTCCCATGCATTTTAACTCTGGATATACTAAATATTTCGAAAACAATTTGACTGAAATTTGTTGGTGGCTAAGCCACCAATAACTTTCAGTCAAATTATTTTCAAAATATTCAGCAGGTCCAGAGTTATTGCACATTGAAATTATTGTCTGCTGCCTTGTAGCATTTAGACAGGTTAGACATTGATTTTAACACTTGAAATTTCAGTGTCTCAGTTTCCAAACAGATATACATGAAAGCTGTTGAATATTTTGAAACTGTATGCAACAACAGCTCTCGATCAATCTAGTTTCAAAATATTTAAGAGAATATTCCTTACATCATAAACAATTTTTGGTCTGCAAGGGTTAGAGGCTTAAGTGATTGTTAAATACAAAATCAATATTGTTTGTCAATAGCAAATGATGCCATAAGCAAACAATAGATGACAGCAGTTTTAACCATGCCGCTCCATCTCTAGCTAAGCTCCGCCCATGCCTTGCCCGTGTTGGGATCGATCGAACCCTGAACTTCAAATTAGTTTCAAAATATTCAACAGGATGTTTAATAAATAGTAGACATAAAATTTGTACAATTTGAGACTATTACGCGTTTATGATGGACTTAGATCCATGACATAAGTGAGTGACGTCAACCTCTATTTTAACATAATAAATGCAAAATACTACACTAAGGATCCATTACATGTGTATGACGTCAAAGTTAACAAGCCTATTGTTATGCAAATAACGAGGATCCTGCTCATGAATAGCAATGCTTTGTGACTCGTAATCTCTCCGTTATTCGAGTAGCATAGAAACTGATGATGAATTTACTGATCTCATCTGTCATAGTATTCACCTCTTCTACTCAAGTGATGAGTGGTGATCCATTTGAAAAGTTACATCCATTGTTACTCAGTAGACCGTTCCAGTTTTATCTATGCCATGCCCACCTCTAGCTAAGCTCCACCCACACCTCGCCGTGATGGGATTGATCGATCCCCAAATGTCCTGACTCAATTTCCTGAAAACTATACAGGTAAGTTGTTGAATATTTTGTAACTAATTTGACTGGGTGGTGTTGCTGCCTGTGGCAGCAACAGCGCCCAGTCAAGTTAGTTTCAAAATATTCGACAGGATATTTATTAAATAGTAAAGATTTACAATACGTACGTCTTCAATTATGCATTCGTGACGTACTTATCGATGTCATAATGACGTCATTGATTGTGATCTACATGTCACATAGTTGATTATGATGTCATATGGTGGATGGATAGAGTGGAAAGGTCCATCGTTGATTTGATCTGTTTTGTTAAGAGAATGTTGTTTTATTGTTGTTCTTTGACAAGGGTATGTTACCCGTACTAGTCTAGCTATCAGTCTTTCTTAAATTTATATTAAAACTTTGGAGGATATGAACTCGTGAAGTAACAAAAACTTTGCTGAATAACCGGGATAATAATTTGCATAAAAGTTGCTAGAGCAGTTTGATTGAAAGTTGTTGATTCTTTAGATGCTTTGCAGCAATTTAAACAGTAAAAAATATTGAGATATTAGTATTTTCCGAGTAGAAAGCGTGAATTAATATAATTACATTTATAAGCCACAATAGGAAGTGGCACAGCGGTAAAGCTTGTTGAAGTGTTGTGTTTTAGCTGGGATTTAATGATCTGTTTTCTTGCTTATTAGTATGGAATTATGGGTATGCTACATAAGGCTTTGCGGTTTTGATTGTAGTCCTCTTATATAAATAAATACAGAATTATTTAACATTACGATTAATTAGCACATGGTATCAGGTACCGGATATATATTCCAAGTACAAAATATTAATGGGTTTATTTAAGCTGTAGCTTTAATTATGTTGTACAAGAGCATGGACGTCGTCACCCTCCACATATCATGGCAATATTTTTATAGTAGAATATTTAACCCTCTAATGGTCGAATTCATTCAAGAAAATATAAAATTTCTCATTAAAAATGTGCATTTGCAGGCCAAAGGAAATTTATTTAAAAAAGACTTACCACTGGAATGACTTGGACAGTTGTTTAGCCAGTCATTCCAATGGTAAATTTTCAAAAATGGTCTCTGCCTGTAAGTGGACATTCCCAGAGGATGGTTTTGGCCGGCTTGATGATTAAAGGGTTAGATAATTGAGTATTTGAATCACTGAGTGATAACATGTTGTGAGTTAACCCTTTTACAGATGAATTCCCCATATCGCATTTACAAGGCAATCATACAGGAAAACTGTTGAATATTTTGAAATTAATCTGACTGGAAGCCGTGTCTGCCTTAGGCAGCAATGGTTTCCAGTCAAATTAATTTCAAAATATTCAACAGAATACATTTTTTTATTGTACAGAATTTACATTTTCCGGGATTTGTCGGTGAAAGTGTTAAAGCTTATTTATGAATCTGATTGTCCGTAATACAAAGGCCAAAAATGAGCAGCTCATCAGTATTATTAATAACTCTTTTGCTGTTTAATTTATATACAGGTCAATAATATGAACTCGCTTCCTCTTGCCTGAGCGCATGGCTATTAGAATAATCTGTAATAATATCTATTCTCACCCCTTTAATGGTTAAATTTGCTTACTGTAAGTTAAGTAACCCTGTAATGCTCAAGCAGGTTTTAGAGAAATATCCATTTACAGACTAAAAGCATATTTTTTGAAAATTTACCACTGGAATGACTGGCTCGGTTACCGAGTCAGTCATTCCAGTGGTAAATTTAAAAAAAAATCATCTCTTGGTCTGCAAATGGACATTCAATAAGCACACATTAGGATTTTCTTGACCAAATTTGGTCATGAAAATATTAAAGGTGTCATGACCAGTAACACAATGTTATCAATAAAGTTGCATTTTCAGTAACTTTATTATGAGTTCAGGTATTTATACCTTAAACAAGACCCGCCTAACATTCCTGCTTCATAATAAAAGGATTCGCCCGGTACACAGAGCTCCAAGTCAGTAGATAGGTATTTGCATGAACACTTGGCGGCGAAACAATATAGACAACAACTCTGCTATTGCTTATCACCAGATAGTGCTTACCTGTCTAGACCTGCTGACTCACTGTACTGAGAAAATCTGTTTCTCGCCAGTCAGAATGGACCTATCAGGTTTTAGCTATGCCCCGCCCATCTCTAGCTAACCTCCACCCACACCTCTCTCATGTTGGGATCGCTCACTCCCTGAACTCCCTATCAATTTCCAGAAAACTATACAGGTGAGCTGTTAGATATTTTGACACTAATTTGACTGGGTGCTGTATCTGCCTATGGCAGCAACAGCGCCCGTCAAATTAGTTTCAAAATATTAAGCGTTAAAGACGGACTAAATCAAGTCATTCATGCCTTAATTAATTATGATGCCATCCTACATGTCACTTAGTTGATTATGACGTCAGATGATGGATGAATAAACTGGAAAGGTCCATTGTTGTATGGGTCATGTTTAGAGAATCAATTATAAGCTAACCTGTAACAGAGTTACTGAAAACAGAAATTGATTGTTACTGGCATGGGTTAACATTTACTATTATAATATGTCATGACAACTTTAATAATGTGTAGTCTTTTAAATGATTTCTGGAAATTTCTTGGAAAATACAAGATGGCGTGAAATTTCTTGGAAAATACAAGATGGCATGAAAAATGGTTTAACCAATTTTTCTGTTGAAGTTTTTAGGCCTGCTATCCTATGGTCCTCTCAGCCATGTTTGATTAAAATCATTTAGGTTCTTAACTCGTTAATCAGCAGACCAACCATAAATGGCTTTGGCAGTTGTCTTGAGCAATGATCATGAGCAGAGCAAGAGAAGACTATTTTTGAAAATTTACCACTAATTGACCCAAGCGCTTTCCAGTGGTAAATTAAAAAATAGTCTTCTGTTGGTCTGCAAATGGACATTTTCTATGAGAAAAAAAGTTCTTGAACAACTTTGACCATTAAACGGTTAATGAGGAGTATTGTTATAAGTAAAAAAATTAATATAATTTACAAAATGCAAAAATGCCTACAACTTAATCTAACAATTAATCTTCAGACGTCAGTGTGATAAGAGGTATTAACCTTCTAACACTCGAGCTGGCAAAAACGACTTCTGCAATGGTCTTCAGTCATAATTTGTCAAAGGTAATCTTTTGTTGGTCTGCAAATGGACATTTTCAGCGAAAATTTAAATTTTCGTGACCAAATTTGAGGGTTAAAGGTTACTAAACCTGTTTCTTTGTTGCTAGATATTCGGCACAATATTTATTTCTGTGGCATATCATTGTGCATTATGAAATAAATAACATGACCCGTGCTTGCCTGGCATGATATTCTAGATAAATAGCTATGTCATTGTGTGATTTACTCATAATACTATGGTGTAAGAATCTATGTATAAGTTAATTATTATTATTATTTTATCAGAATACATACTAGTACAAATATTGTACACAAATTTGTGCATTATTAATTTTTTGTTAGATGGGAAACAAGACGGATCAATTTCTCGCAGTGTCTCCATTTCTAGCTAACCTCGACCCACTTTTTAAGCGCATTGAAATCGATTTGAAACTTTAAAACCTGAATTCTCAGAATCCCAATTTCAAGGTAATTATACAGGTAAGCTGTTGAATATTTTGAACCTAATTTGACTGGTGGAATCGTGCAGCCTTTGCCAGCAATAGCTCCTAGTAAAATTAGTTTCAAGTTTCCAAAAATTTTACAGAATGCATATTAAAGTTCATCAAATACATACAATTCGTACCCTAGAGCCTTTGTCATTATGGTTGTGATGTCAGGTTACTAGTCATGCAATTGATTATGACATCATATACGTGAGTGACAGATCAGATATGTCCATTAGAGTTGCATGGGAGAGGTGTTACCATCCTCTCTCCCACAACCACCACTCTTGAGTGAAGATAAAAATCAAGAAACTATGATTTTTAGTTTAACTGGTCTGAAATGCGAAGTGAACATATGTCATGGTGATCGTCTGTCCTGTGTCCATCATCCGTAAAACAACTTCTCAAGAACCAGTAACCCGATTTCAAGTAAATTATATCAGGAAGTATCATTGTGTTAGACTGGTCAAATGACGTGGGCTGGTCAATGGTCATCTTGGATTCTATGCTATTTTTAGAAACGCCTTTAACCATCATAGAAACTGTTTGGCTGATTGATATGAAACGCAAGAAACTTCATCTACAGGAAGAGCGTAACCAGATTCAAAAGATCCTGATTGGTCGATTTGACTGGTGTCCATCTTGGATGACCAAGTTTTTTCCCGCTGAATGGTTTTGACAAAAAAAGACTGGAATCGCTGCCGTGATTGTGTAGAAGAAATTTGGCAAATATGATTAGAGTTTGATCCAGGGAAGTGAAAATGCCAATATATAAATATATGTTGTGTTGGATACTAAATATAAATTTGACACTTGAATCTGATTGATTGATCGGGTTGTTCAAACGATGCTGATTAGAGAATCTGGTCAAGCAGCCATCTTGGATTTTGTGCTAATGTTAGAAGCACATTTAACATATTAATGGTCAAGATTTGTCAAGAAACTTTTTTGCTTAGTGAATGTCCGTATTCAGGCCACGAGAAAAATATTTTTAGCTTACCTGGCCTGAAAGGCCAAGTCCGCTTATGTCATGGCAACTGCCTGTCATTCGTCTGCCATCAACTTTTGCTTTAAACATCTTCTTAAGAACTGTGCCGATTTCAACAAAATCTTGCATGAAGCATCCTTGGGTAATAGAAATCCATGACTACTGCAGACCATTAAACAGTTAACGATCTCCGAAATTGCTTTCCCTATTTACATGAAACTCAAGAAACTTCTATGACAGCAGCTGAACCAAGTTGTCAAGAGAACCTGATTGGTCGATTTGCCTGCAGCTATATTGGATGACGCACTTTTAACAAACATGTCTTCTGGAACTACTTAAGCAATCAGGTTGAAATTTGACAAATATAATTTGTGAGTTAGGGCCATTCATGTTTGGTCAAGAGAAATTCATTTGTGAAAGGATATCCATGGCCACCACCAACTAATCAAAATTGAGGATTTGTTAGTTTATGGATTTTACAGTGAAAAAGGTGGTATACCATGGATAGGTTTTAGGGGTTGTTGAATATGAATCAATGAATTGAATAGAGGGATTCATTTCTAGCCATGCCCCCACCCATTTCTACCTAAACTCCGTCCATGCTTTGCACATGTTGGGATCGATTTATAAACTAATTACTTTGAATCCTGCTTCCCTATAAAACCAATTTCAAGGTAACTATACCGGTAACCTGTTGAATATTTTGAAACTAATTGGACTGGGTGCTCATTCAATTCATACAGTAGACGGACTATTCAATGTTCATAACGGACCTAGATACGTCATTCATTATGCCTTTTGATTGTGGTGACTTAAATGATTATGGCGATCTATCCATTTAATCTGAGTGCTCAATTGGCTGAATTGCAATCATAAATTTTTTTGCTTTTAATCCAAATTTGTACATATTGGTCCAAGATTATCTCATTTCTAACCTACATGCTCAGGTTTCCTGTCTAAAGTTCACCTCTGGAACTCCGATTTTAATGCTTCATACAGAAATATTTGTATTTTCATTCAAAAACTCATGAGTGATATCTATTTGGCCTTTCAATAAATAGAAAGAGGCGGTAATTCTGACTGATAGAGGGGTTATGGAGAGACACTAATTTACAACAGGTGAGAATATTAACCCTTTAACACTCATATCAAACGGCTTCTGCAGTGATCTTTAGAAATGGTAATTTGCAGGCCAAGAGAAGACTATTTTGGTAAATTAAAAAAAATAGTCTTCTCTTGGCAAATGAATATTTTCTGGAACAAATTTGAGGATTAAATGGTTAAGTAGACATTCACGATGACTATGATCTTGAGAATATATGGGTCTATTATTAGCGTGTTGGCATTCAATAGTTATCTGATGTGACACTAGATAGCACTAAAGGACTGCTGATTTTAGAATATGACATTTTAGCCACTAAGGAGTAAGGAGAAACAACAAATAACAGAATCTCATTTGTTAATAGAATACGGTATTGTATATAATAAATTATACTTATGTATATACAGAAGTGTTTCTGAAAACTGTACCTGGCTAACCACGTGATCATGGTTTCAAGGTGGGTACCTATATGATCACGAAACCTGCTGAATAATTTGAAATGATTACCTGATTGAAGGGTGAGACAGTAATGGCCCTTTCCAGTTTTAGCTATGCCCCGCCCATCTCTATCTAAGCTTCACCCACACTGCGCCCGTGTTTGGATTGATGGATCGATCCCTGAAATCCCTGACTATCAATTTCCAGAAAATTTTACAGGTAAGCTGTTGAATATTTTGAAACTAATTTGACTGTTGCGCCCAGTAAAATTAGTTTCAAAATATTCAGAATGTTTATTAAATAGTAAAGACACACAATTCGTACAATAACGCTTAGTCTATTTTCAATTAAGAGGTCATGACATACTTATCTATAAATTATATATATATAAATATATTTATTATGATATCATTCGACATTCACGTATTTGATTATGACTTAATATGATGGAAAGGATCATTACTTTCATACTATTTTAACCACTCTTATGTCTACAGCACCTCAAAATGCCTGCATAGATCAATTAATCCTGGGTCAAGATTTGTTAAGCAAATTGAAACTTTACATCAGTGAATGTCCTTTTGCATGCTAAGAGTTTTTGCAACAGCTTGCTATTGTTTTGCAAATAGATATTTTTCAAGACTACTTGAGAGGCTCTTTTGGCTGGCTTGAAAATGAAAAGGTCAAGAAATGAAAAAATTTTGATTAAACAGTGCCCATATATATTAGGCTTGTGCGATTATTGCGTTGAATGATCGCGATCGATTATTAAAAAAGAATCATGATTACTCGATTAATCATATCCAAATTACAAAGACATAACAACAAAAGTATATCAATGACGAAAATTGCAATGGTGTTTAGAAAAGTCTATTTGCAGGGAAAGAAAAGACCCACTGGGTGTCAATCCAGACATTTGGAGGAGCTAACCAGAGCATTATGCACAATGCTAATGAAATGACACTTGGAGATCGAATCAACCGAAATGGTGCTCGCTCTGTTAGGATCCGCGAGGCAGGTGCAGCGCCGGGCTCCACGCCTCGAAGGAGCCCACCCTCAGCTACTGGAGGTCCCATCAACTCGTCTTGTGGAGCCAGGGGACGAGGATGGAGAGCTACTGGCCAACTGAAAGAGAAGACCAAAACCAAAGAGAACCCCAGTATCAACATCATGCACTGGAACGCAGAAGGGGTTACCAACAAGAAATCAGAGCTCGAACAGTTCCTGTATGAAAACAACATTGATATCTGCTGCATCCAAGAGACACACCTGCATGAAGGAAACCCATTTAAGATCAGAGGTTACCAGGTTTTCCGGTGTGATCGAAGAGGAAGAAAGAAAGGCGGGGTGATCACCTTGGTCCGAAACAGCGTGAACGCCAGCCAGATCAAAACCTTTATGGAAGAGGCAGAATATATCAAGATCAAGGTAACAACCAGCAACTCTGTGATTGGCATTGTCAATTATTACTGCCCTAATGACAAGAATCTCTCACTTGACACAATCCAGGTCCCGGACTGCCACTTCCTCATTGCGGGAGACTTTAATAGCCAGTCCCAGAGCTGGGGATACAGAACACTTGATAAACGAGGAGACATTGAAGCATGGCAAGATGAAAAGCACCTTTTACTTGTCAATGATCCCACAGATCAGCCTACCTTCTACTCGCGCCGGTGGCACTCGACAACAACGCCAGACTTGGCATTTTGTACAGAAGACATTCACAGAAACCTCAGTAGAGTGGTCAGATCGCAGTTAGGAGGAAGCGACCACCGCCCAGTCTTCTCTCTTTCTGGAAGTATTTCAACAAGTTCATCTCAACATCCAAGGTGGAACTACAAAAAGGCAAATTGGAGTTTGTTCGGCATTCGTTCCAATGAGCTTACCCAAAATATAGCAGTAGAAGGGAGAAACATCAACAATGTGTTCAAGGAATTTAATTCAAGTATCCTCAAGGCTGCCAACGAAGCGATTCCTCGAGGATTCAGGAAAAACTACCGCCCCTACTGGACAACAGAACTGCAAGCAGCACATGATAAACTAGACAAGGCCAGAGAAGATGCAGAGGGTAGTCCCTGTCATGAAACCAACTTCACGCTACAACAAACTAAAGCCAGGCATCTAAAGACCAAGCTGGAGGCCAAAAGAAGAAGCTGGAGGGAAAAGACGGCAGGGTTTAATTTATAGCGAGACACCACAAAGATATGGAGACTGACTAAAGCACTGAATGATGAGGGTGTCGGGGGAGAGAAGATTACTCTTGACGAAGATGGACAAACACTGACAGGAAAGATGGCTGCAGACGCCTTTGCGAAGGCATATACAAAAGAAAGCAACATTTCTATACCACGGATGCGTCAAAAAGAGGTTAGAAAAGAGCAAAAGGAAAGAACAGACACCAACACTCATGATGCAATGAAACTTGACATTAGTTTAGCAGAACTCAAGAAGGCTATCCACCAATTGAAGAAGAAGAAATCTCCCGGGCCAGATGGCATTACGAATGAAATGATCCAACACCTTGGTAATGCATCTCTCCGCAAGTTGCTAGACATCTTTAATCTCAGTTGGACCAATGGAGAGGTTCCTCAGTGCTGGAAGGAAGCCAGAATAAAGGGAAGAACAAGGCGAAAGTGCTGAGCTACCGTCCTATCAGTCTTACAAGCTGCATATGCAAGACCATGGAGTGCATCGTCAACCAGCGGTTGCAGTGGTACCTGGAGTCGGAGAACATTATAGTTTCAGAGCAGGCCGGCTTCAGAAGATACAGGAGCACAAGATCAAACAACACATCTTGCACATGTCATAGAGGATACATTTCAAGCCAAGAAGGTGATGCTAGCTGCCTTTATCGGTCTGCAGAAGGCATTTAACAAGGTGTGGAAGGATGGCCTCCTCGTGAAGGTCCGGCGCACAGGCATCGGTGGCAACATGTTCCGATGGACCAAGTCATACCTACACAATCGCAGAGCTAGGGTGCTGGTGGATGGACAATCTGGACAGAATGTATTGCTGAGACAAGGGGTGCCACAAGGCGGAGTATTATCATCAACTCTGTTCATACTCTTCATTAATGACATTGTAGCAGAGCTGCCCAATGGGATCCAAGCAGCCCTCTATGCAGATGACCTCGTACTCTGGTGCACCGAGGAGTACACAATGACTGCCACATACAGAATGTAGCTCGCCGTGGACAGAATTACAGCTTGGGCCAATCGCTGGTATATTACCATAAAAAAAAATCAATCAGCCATGCTATTCTCACTGTCCACCTAAACCAAGGTTGGCAATCTGACACTGGGCGGTACGCCACTCGAGTACGAGGACCAGCAGACATACCTGGGAGTCACCTATGAAAGAAGATTAACATGGAAGGAGCACATCCAGAATGCAGAGGCAAAGGCCAGAAGAAAGCTAAACATCATGAGGAAGCTGGCAGGAACAAAGTGAGGTGCCAATGAAAGGATCCTCACGACCACACCTTGAGTATGGATCCAGCTCATGGATGACAGCAGCTAAATCTCATCAACAGAACCTCGACAGAGTACAAAACCAGGCACTGCGCATCATCACTGGTGGAATGAGATCAACACCAATAGACAAAAAGGAGCAGGCAGCAGGAATCCCCCCCACTTAGCAAAGGAAGGGAATGCGCACTGATCCAAGCTGCAAAGTTCAAATCGTTCAACAACCACCCGATGAAGATCAGGCAAGTACAGTTGTCATCAGGAAGACTTAAAAGATCAAGTTTTGTGAAAGAGACAAAAGCACTTCAAAGGAAACACCAAGAAATGTTGCCAGCACAAATAGAAGACCCAAACCACACCCTTGATCCTCCACCCTGGGAAAACAAACTAGAGAGCATAGCTATTCGAACCACAGTACCTCATCTCACAACCAAAGATGAGGACAGTGATATGAGCAAGAAGACCCTGACCCTAGCCATGCTGGAAGAAATGTACCCTCAGGAGACATGGATAAGGATCTACACAGATGGATCAGCCAAAGATCCAATTAGGGGCGGAGGTGCTGGACTGCACATACAGTATCCAAACGGACAACATGAGTCAGCTGCAATACCGACAGGCAAACACTGCACAAACTACACAGCTGAAGTCGAAACACTGGTTCATGCAGCTAATACCATCAGCAGAACAGCAGACCCCCTCACTGTGTAGTCCAAGGAAATGAGGAAGCAGACAAGATGGCAAAGGTGGGTGCAGAAGAGAATCAGACAGAAAACATGGTTACTCATACAGAGAGTCACTATAGAACATTTTTGTATTTATTGTACTACTTTCAGGTAGAGATTGTCACCAATCAGCGTGATTAATTCCAATTGGGTCCATGCTATGTAGCTGGTGGATCCAGAATTTCTCGCGTTCCTTACGGATAGACGTTGCTTCCGTGGATTCAGGATCGCGATGGAACACCTCAATGATTCATTGACTGAAGAGGTGTTGTGATTAGGGAGATTGAAGTGAATGGCTACTGGTGTGTCTTTTTTGTTTTTAATGTCCCTAAGATGTTCTTTAATACGTATTTGGAATTCTCGTTTAGTTTCACCAATGTATTGTTTAGAACATGTGTTACACGTTATTAAATAAACCACATTCATTGTGTTACAGAATGTTTTTGTTTTGGTATGATAGTTAAACCCAGTGTGTGAGCATTTGAATGTGTGTTTTTTGTCCATTTGTTGACAAAATGCGCAATTGTGTTTGTTGCATGGAATGACAGGGTTGGTGATATTTCTGCCTTGAATGCCAAAAGTTTTTGCATCCACAAATTTGGCCGTTATTAGTGTGTCTTTAGAGGAGGGATTCCTTCTGTGACCAAATAATGGCGGTTCCTGGAATGTTGCCCTACATTTGGGGCTGCTCTGTAGTTGGTCCCAGTGGCGTAAGATAACGTTTTAAGCTAGTTTGCTATGTGGGTGGAAATCCATAATGTATGGGATGCGAGTTGAAATTTGTTTTTGTGTGTTGGGTGAGAGTAGATTTTTCCTTGTTTTTTCAAGGGTTCTGTTGAGACAGTTTTCCAGATCTTTTTCTGGGTAACCGCGTATGACATAATAGTGTATTACGTTATGCGCATGTTTGAGGAAGTCTTCATCTCTGCTACAAATTCTCTTGATTCTTAGCAATTGGCCAAAAGGGTTGGCCTTTTTGGTGGAATCTGGATGTGCTGAGGAGAAATGTAGGTAACCATGTGTGTCGGTAGGTTTGGTGTATAGGTCAAATCCCAAGTGTCTATTGGGTAATAGAAATACGTTGGTGTCTAAGAAGTTGATTGACACTTGTGACTTTTCGGCCGTGAACTTGATTGAATGATGTGAGTTGTTCATCATGTGGATGAACTGATTCAATGATTCCAAGCCGGAGGTCCAAATCATGAAGATGTCATCAATATAGCGGAGGTAGAGGGCCGGTTTGGTTAGGTTTTTGTTCAAGCATTGCCATAAAGATGATGGCATAGCTTGGAGCAACTTTTGTCCCCGTAGCGGTGCCTCCGATTTGGAGGTAATGTTCGTTGTTGAATTCAAAGTTGTTGCAAGTTAGCACAATTTTTAGAAGAGATAGAAGTCTTCTTGCTGTAACCGTGCCAGGGCAGCCATGTTGTCTTAAAAACTGTGCGACTGCTCTAAGCCCATCGTTGTGTGGAATGTTGGTATAGAGTGATGTGACATCCATAGTGACTAGGATTGCATGTGGGGGTACCGGTCCAAAATTCTCAAGTTTATTGATAAAGTCGGTGGTGTCACGTACATAAGACTTGATTTGTGGTAGGTGGATTTTGATGTGTTCATCGATGAAGCTACTGAGGTGTTCAGTGTGGCTTCTATTACCACTAATTATTGGTCTGCCAGGTGTTAGCGGGCCAATAGATTGTTTGTGTGTTTTTGGTAATAGATAGAATCTAGCTGTCCTTGGATTGTCGATTCTTAATCCATTAGCTATCTCAGTTGAGATTTCACCACTTAAGACCATATCTGTGATGGCTGTTTCTACCCTTTCAGCGTGGTTAGTGGTGAGATCTGTTGTTTGCTTGACATAATAGTTTGGGTCGCTGAGTTGTCGCGGTTGGTGCGGTGAATGAAGGTCGTCTTTCTGGGCTATGTGATGAGTGCGGCTCAGGTGTAAAGGTGCATGCGGCGTTGTCCTCGCATGTGGCCTGGATATGCTCAGCGCTCACCTTGCGGTGAGGGTTGTGGAGGCAGATGATGTTTTTCTGTGCTGTTGTTGAAAGATCGTGTAGGGTGCGAAGATGTGTTCTGAAGTCCCTGGTTCTAGTGGAACTCTGGCCGCACTCGAGGCACCACCTGAAGCCTTGCTTTAGGTGTGCCACAGCCATCTTAACACCACACGCATTCTTCTAAACTATAGCATGATTAAAACTTTATCATCTTAACTACTATACAATGATTTTCGAATATACACATCCCAGTAAAAACTACTGTGACAAAGTGTCTACACATTTCCTCTGATGAGTATAACCCAAACATGGGTACGAAACGCCAGGAGTCTGGATCAAATATGGAAAGGCCCACTAACAAATGGACCAATGCCGCTATAACCTTTTACTAAAGATCTATCCCTTAAACCCAATGTATAAAACCATACATTTCGGGTACGCATTTATTCCCAAACCGGGTACATTCAGGTACACGCACACTCGGGTACACCAATACACATTTAAAACAAACACTCGGGTACACCAAAACTCGGGTACATAAAGAACACAGATTGTTACCAAATCGGGTACAACTACACATCAAGTCGGGTACAAAAACGACAACAACAATGGGATGTATCTACCAAATCCGGGTACATACACATAGGATCAGGTACAATCGGGTACAAGATTACTATAAAAGGAGCGCGCAAACAGTGCATCCAGACTCAACGGACACTAACCGTTAGTGTCAGGACAACATAGCATCTTACAAGCTTTTTACAAAAATATCACTATAGAACACCTCAATCAGAAGATGCCTACCATCATCTCTAAAGGCCAGAGCAAGTGACCATTTTTCGTCTCAGAACTGGACACAACAGACTAAACCAACACATGTACAGGCGGTTCCACATTACGACATCGCCCGCTTGTCCTTGTGGAGAAGCAGAACAGACCACAGAGCACATACTTCAATGTTGCAGTACATATCAGCTGCTGAGAGAAGAGATCTAGTCTTTGTCAACCTCTTTTCTTGAAAAGCTTTATAGGCCTGTGGAAGAACTGCAGAAAACCACAGATTTCATCTTGAGAACGGCTCTCCAAGTGTGATACCAGCGATCGAAAAGAAGAAGAAGACGATATATATATATATATATATATATATATATATATATATATATATATATATATATATAAATATATATATATATATATATATATATATATATATATATATATATATATATATATATAAATCAGTTAGAATTACAGTATAGATAAAAAATAACTTAAATGTTATAAAATATTTTGACCATAATTACATTGGAAGACATTACAAGACAGCAAATGCCTTCATATTCATATCCAATTACGTTCAAAATATTCAACAGAACATTTCTTACTTACATGTGTCTGTTTTGGAAATACATCAGCTTATTTATGAGCTGTACTGTATTCTTGCACAAGGTGCGAGCTTTAATCCTTTAACCCTCAGCACTCTGATGTCAATCTTCTACATTTTATTGTGTCAATATCAAAGAAACTGGTGTACATTTTTCAACAATTTTGATGGAAGATGGTGCTGTCTATGACAGCACCATCTATCATCAAAATTGTTGAAAAATGTAAACCAGTTCATCTTTTAATTTAATTTGAAAATTAAACATTTTGAAATCAGAGTGGTAAGGGTTAACCATAAAAAATGACAGTGACTGAATGGATGAATCCAGTTTTAGATATGCCCCACCCATCTCTAGCTAAGCTCCACCCACACTTGTCCATGTTTTGCAACTGATTTGACTGTATGCTATGGTAGCAACAACGCCCAATCAAATTACTTTCCAAATATTCAACAGAATCTTTATTAAATAGTAAAGACAATTATTATTGTGGATTGTGACACTGGATTGTGACGTCAACCTAAATGTGATGTATTTGAATATGACGTCATAAGATTGAGCTATACACTGGATTCCTCAATTTCAACACAACTGTATATGGAAGAAGTCAAAGTTGGGAGAATTCAATCAAATTTGCTACGTTAGTTACCCATGATTGTGGGTTGCGAGACAATGTGTATGTTATTGTGACGTAGTAACTTTAGACTTAGAAAAACCTTAACAATAATATCCAAAGGAAGAAAAAAGAATTTGATTGTCGAAAGAAAATTCAGTTGCTAGAGGTCACCGGTTCTTAATGAATCCAATTTGTCTTAACTATAGGCGTGAATGACGGGGGATGGGAGTAATAATATAAAAATTAAGTTTAAGAATTTTAATGAATGAATTCTCTCACCGTTTGTTCACTGTTCCACAACGAATATCTATACAAATGGAATAAGCAAAATACTGAATATATTACATAATGCCTTAAACACTACACATGCAAAAATCATTTTATCGTTTCAAAGAATAACCCAATGAAACAATTACCAGGATCTCCTGGAATCAAAGTTGAAAATAAAATATGACTGATCACAACCTTACCTATAAAATACCCGTAATCCTTATAACCACCGGGACGGACGTAGCCCAAAGACAAAATATTCTTTAATAATATGGAAAATTCCAAATTTTCTCAGAATAAGTAGCATAAAATATAATGCCCTAAATACATTTTACAGATATTTAAATTTCTTATCTAGGTCTAACCAACTAAATTTTTTTTATCTAATTTCTGACATAATATTTATGTGAAGTCCGGTAAGCATAAAATTCTTTTATATTGAAATGTCCAAATACAGATTAAATTTAACACAATACCGGGAACATTTCTGACAGTTTCAGAAATGACATTACTAGAGAACCATGTCTCTGAAAAATCTCATACACTATCCAGGTAAACACCCCATGAACTGCTTCATGTTAACATCCAAGTAAACACCCCATGAAACGGCTTCAGGTTAACATTCAGGTAAACACCCCATGAACTGCTTTAGGTTAACACCCAGGTAAACACCCCATGAACTGCTTCAGGTTAAGACCCAGGTAGACACCCCATGAACTGCTTCAGGTTAACACCCAGGTAAACACCCCAGAACTGTTCCTCCCATATACGCGCTCAAAGTCCGAACTGCCTCATTATCTGCCGTCAATTGACCGGTATCCAAACTACAGGCCAAATCTACAAACAGGATTCCATACTTATTTTCACGGAATCATTCCTTCAAAGTTGACTTGTCAGTTGGATATGAGTGAATCGCTATCTTAAACCATCCTTCAAACAAACACACAACTTTCGAGCGGTCCGGCTAATCAGAAGCAAACCTGAGTTTCGCGTGCAAAAACAGCGGGAAATACATTTCATCTGATTACGTGCCAACTTAAAGTTACCCTTAAAGTTATCCTGCCCTAACATATAAAATAAATTTGTAGAAAAACCTAACCATATCCCAAAACACAACCTGACTGAGACAAGTGATTTTGACACAGCAAATCACTCTGTCACATTAGGTTCCTTCGCTAGGGTGGGTGTGGTGAAGGGTAGGGGTGGGCTCTGGGCAGAATGGACCTTTCCAGTTTTAGCTATGCACCACTCATCTCTAGCTAAGCTCCATCCACACCTCGTTCATGTTGGGATCGATCAATCACTGAACTGCCTGACTAGCAATTTCCAGAAATTGTATGTATTTACTATTTAATAAAGTTGCTGTTAAATATTTTGAAACTAATTTGACTGGGTGATATTGCTGCCTATGGCAGCAACAGCGCCCAGTCAAATTAGTTTTAAAATATTTAACAGCAACTTTATTAAATAGTAAATACATACAATTCGTATAACAATGCTTAGCCCGTCATCAATTAAGCGTTCATGACAAACCTATCTACGTCATTCATGACATCATCCTGCATGTCATGTAGTTGATTATGATGTCATATGATGGATAAAATGAAAGGCCCATTTCAAAGTTGGCGAAAGCATGGTGATTTGCGATGGCATGCCATTGCCTGCACATTCTGGTATTCCATTGCATAACATTCATTAAACCATTACAATTCATTTTATATACAAGACCTTGGCTATGATCCGGATGAAAATCCCAGATCTGAATCAGAACAAAATCTGGATCTACAGTATTGATATCTCGGAAACTACATGTTCGATTTATCAAATATTTTACCACAAGAACGGGTGTTACCATAGACTAGGATTTCACAATTTTGGGTGTGATAAAAAAATCTGAAGAATCTTAAAATATTCAGAAAAAAACAATTTAAATTGTGACAGAAATGCGAGGACGACGGTTTGCAATCTCTGAGTGCTCCTTTTTTATTATTGCAAAATTAAATATATTGAAAAATTTTAATGAAAAGTAAAGAAAATCTTAGTGAATCATTTACAGGTGTTTTAACCCTTTAATCCTTAAATTGCTTCAAGAAAATTAAAAAAATTTCAAAGAAAATGTTGATTTGCAGACCAAGACTATTTTTGAAAATTTACCAGTCTTTTGGCTGGTTGAATGTTCACGGGTTAATGATTTCAAATCACTATATTTTGCTACACATTGGTTTGGACACTCAGTAGTGATGCATTACAGTGATAAAGAAATACAAAAATAGTACAAAAATTACCAGAACCAATGTTTCTATTCCTTTCAGCTGCTCATCTTCATACCAGTATAAGACTTGCTATGGGCAATTTTACACTTGAAGATTTTTAGAACAATTTGACTTAAATAAAACTATTCTTTGGAATATTTTGAAACTAATTTGATGGGAAGATATTAGTACACCAAAGGGCTCAAATGATAATAGAATTGTCTCAACATTCATAAAACTATTTTGGCTGATGACAAGACACAGTTGTCAAAAGCGAAGGACTGATTGCAGCTGTAGGATGTTTCTACTACTAAGGCCGTGGGAATACAGTAATCATACATGCACTATTATAATTCTTGCTTAACTGAAAGGTGTTTTATGAGATTTTGTATGCTAGCCTTCAAATCTGCAAAGTATTGATCATTGTCCACGCGATTATCAGCAGTTTCTTGTATGGATAGAGTATGATATTCTAAAACAAGTCTTGTAAGTACTGGATGGAACTGCACAAAGCTCTCTCGACATGGCTCCAATAATGTTGCCATGGCTATCAGAACCTTTTCTCGGGTATCATGATCACGACTCTCGAGCAAATTTGGAATAGAATCACACCAACCGTGATCCATCATTGTAGTCAACAAACTCAACCTATGGACAAATAACAATATACATTAATCCTTTAACACTCATATCAGCCAAAAATGGCTTCTGCAGTGATCTTGAGAATTGGCCATTTGCAGAATAAGAGAAGACAATCTTTGAAAATTTACCACTGGAATGACTGGCTCGATAACCAAGCCAGTCATTCCAGTGGTAAACTAAAAAAATAGTCTTCTTGGCCTGTAAATGGACATTTTCTATGAGAAAATTTAAATATTCTTGAACAAATTCGAGCGTTAAAGGGTTAATGGTCAAGACTGGTCAAGAACAATATTTATATTTTTTATTTTTCCGAAACTTAAAACGCTAAATACAAAACATGTTAAGTATCTTGAAAATGATTTGACATAGAGAAGCAATGACTGTCAGGTAAATTGTTTTCAAAATAATCAACATGTTATGTGACAGATTCGTGCATAGCTATGACTCCTGGGTAACCATTCAGGTTCATGCAGCAACACATTCAAAGGCTCATCCATGTGATTCCAGAAATCATATATTACAAGATATCACACAGAGGCTCAAGCTTACTATCAGCAAATACAATGAGCCAGGTATATGAACAATTGTGGCTGGAAATACAAACATTTCTGTATGGAAAAAAGTTACAATTGTGACACTTTTGACAGGAAACATGACCATTCATGGAACCAATAAACAAATTTGGGGCAGAAATACATTTTTGTCCGAAACATGATGGCCACTAATTGGATCGAACATTCAGATATCAAATTCCCATTCAGCCTCCACCAAGACCTACCTACCCGTATATACGTAGCCATAAGCACTCTCAAAATCCATCAACTAACAAACGCTTAATTTTGATTGGTCAATGGTGACTATGTTATTTCACATATCAACTTCCCTTGAACAAACTTGCATGGTTCTACCGTAATCATATTTTCCAAATTTCAGCCCGATCCATTCATCGTCTCCAGAATAATCTTGTGAAAATTAGTTCTCCAAAATTGGCTGCAAGACAAATTAACCAATCACGTTCCCTTGAACAAACTTGGTTCAGCTATTGATGATGGGTCTTGAGCTCCACCTCTGTCATCTCAGTAGTTCCAGAGATCTTTATTTATTTAATTATTTTATACAATAGCACAAAATCTGAGATTGGAGCTGACCAAATATGGAAATAAGTTGATAACAGACAGATGATGGATGGACACCATGGCATAAATAAGTTCACATGCCATTTCAAGCCAGATGAACTGAAAAGGCAAACAAAAAAAAAATACAATGGCATACAGTTTTAAACCAAAACACCAAAGTATGTTATATATAGCACGCGTAACACATGCAATTTGTACATGATAAAAGTACTGATCAGTGATTTCTTTGGCGCATCAAATGATATCTTTGTACCGACCTTCAAAAAAGCTATCTTTATATAGCGTTCTTATTATTTTACCTTTGGATTCAAGGCGTTTCACTGGAGGAAGAAATCTGCCATTCAAGTATCTGATGTCATAATCAAATACATCACTTAATCACATATCATAATCAGAATGATGTAGGCTCGTCATGAAACTGACAGTGAAAGTGTCTGAATTGTATGTCTTTGATTAATTTACAATTTAACCCTTACCATTCTGATGTCAAAATTTTAAATTTCCAAATTAAATTAATAGATTGAAATGGTGTTCATTTTTCAACACATTTGGACATCGTCCACCAAAATTGTTAAAAAATGTACACCATGTGTTATTGACACATTAAAATATCGAACATTGACATCAGGGTTAATAAACATTCAGCTGAATACTTTGCAAATAATTTGACTGGGAGCTGTTTCAGAAACAGCCTCCAGACAAATTACTTTCAAAGTATTCAATAGCTTACCTGTATAATTGCCTTGAAATTATTTTATAGTCATATAGACTAAATGCACTGATGGTATAAAAGATAATTCCTTGATTGATTGATTGATTAAATGACAACTGAAAAACTTTTTAACATTCTTCTACTTCTTGACTTAAGCAGGATGTATACCACATAAAAATATTCTAAGTACCAACCTCCCCCCCCCCCCCCCACCACCCCAAAAAAAAATATGGAGAAAATTTGAAAATCATTTCAATTATGATGGAGACTAGATACAATGATGGTATAGATCAGGTTTGTACAGATTTATTAAGATCGGATAAGGCCTTGATGGATGAATGTCAATTGAACAACCTAACATTTACCTAATTCTCGCCGTACGGCGAATGCCATTTGGATCACTATGTCGAGGTTCTCCGCTTCGCTATGGGTTCGACAAAAATAAGCTGGTTTACCAATGGACAAATTCTATGAGATAATCGAAATTTTCTTGAACAAATTTGAGGGTTAGAGTTAATTGGTAACAGAATGATTGACTGGCCTGTGTATATCATTAGAGTTGCTAACCTGTGCTGGCTTCTTACAGGGTTTAGTGAGTGCTCATTTTCTTGACCATCAGTAAGCAGGTCATGTAACAATGTCACAACACGTAACTGTACAGCCTCATCAGGAGATGAGTTGAACAGTAACTTTAGAATTGTAAGCCCACCAAGATGGACAAACTGCTCCTGTAAGAAATAAAATAATGATCAGAAATTGTTCACACACCATAACACGAACGTACATACATACGCATGCACACATGGAATTAAATATGTAAAAAAAATATTTTGATTATGATACAGAGTGGAAGAACAAAACCATGTTTTATTGAACAGATAGAAACTTAGATTCTTGGAGTTCAAGTTTCAAATCGATTCTAGCATGCATAAAAAGTGGGTGGAGCTTAGCTAGAAATGGGCAGGTTATTGCTATAAATGGGTGGGTTATAGCTGGAAATGGGTGGGTTATAGCTGGAAATGGGTGGGTTATAGCTAGAAATGGGCGGGTTATAGCTAGAAATGGGTGGGTTATAGCTGGAAATGGGTGAGTTATAGCTGGAAATGGGTGGGTTATAACTAGAAATGGATTCCTCCATTACCTGCACTGCATAGAAATGTCTCAGCAGACCTGACATGGCAAACAGAGCCTTCTTCTGAAGACTAGACATGGCACTGGATGAAGACAGTGTTCTCAGCAGTGCGCCTAATGCACCATTCTCAAAGGCCACAGCCTGCACCTCGGGATTGCTGAAACAACAACATTTAACCCTTTAATGGAGAAATTTGGTCAAGAAAATCTAAATATTTGCTTATCGAATGTCCATTTTCAGGGTAAGAGAATACAATTTTTTCAAATCTACACACAAATCTTTTATAAAAGAATTCAAGACTTTTTAAGGTAACAGTTAACAAATGGAATTTTCAAGGTTTCTTTAAGGTACGGGCTACATGTTCTTTACCAACCCCTTCTAGCCATCAGTACCTCCATTCATAACTGTTTCGCTTGGTCTGCGATAGCCGTGGAAGTTGGACAATGAGAAATTGAAGGGTTTTTCAAGGAAGTGTTCATTTCTGTCTAAATTCTAGGATTTTCACTGCCTTGAAAATGCAATTTCTTTTCTCCAAAATTTTCAAGGTTGTTGGAACCCTGTACCATTGGAATGGCACTTGGTTATCGAGCCAGTCATTCCAGAGGTAAAGTTTCAAAAATAGTATTCTCTTGTCCTGCACATGGACATTGCTCAAAACCATTATACAGGCCGGCTTCGCCATGAAGAGACGCTCAACTCTAGCTACACTCCATCCACTTCATGTATAAGGCATGTTGGAATTGATTTATAGACTGAACAGACAAGCATTACATTATTTTGATTGACGTTAGCTAACATGTGAGGTATTTGATTACGGCGGCAGATACTTGATTGACAAATCGGATCCTTTCATTGTGTTCATAACTCTACAATAAAATTTCTACCACACAACCCTGAATGTGAATCGCATCGGGTGGGGGTTAGTGGATTCATCAGCTTTATATGATGGACTCAGTCACTATAAGCACACTATACATTAGAACAGAAATACACAATACAGAAACCGATATTGGCTATATTGGATCATTTAACCCATATATATATATATATATATATATATATATATATATATATATATATATATATTCACTCACTAACTTAGTGGAGTGAGTGAGAGTATTTTTACTCTCCCTGGAGTCTCTCTGTCTATCGCAGTGAACTACACAACTTCTTACAAGGGTAACGCATTTATACATCTGGCGTGAGAGATAGAGATAGCGATGAGTGAAGACAATTCACCAAGATGCCTGTTTGAGTGTTTGTCTGTCTATGATAATGAATGCAACTCCCTCCCTCCCCCTCCCCCTCTCCCTCTCTAACGCAGCAACTGACTAGACCACTTTGTCCCGAGCATACCTTTGGACAGCTGCCCCTATTGCACTCGTCACTTCTGACTTCAGCGCTGAATTGTTGTCTTTAAGCATAGCGATCAAAATCTTCATGCCTCCAAGGCCACAGAAGAGTTGTGCATTGTCTATCTGTGGGTCAAACACACATTTACAAACACTTTAATGTTTACCCTTTCACTGACAAATCCCTGAAAAAGTAAATTCTTTACGATATAAAACTTATTCTGTTGAATATTTAGAAATTAATTTGACTGGAATAGCGATCCAAATGGCATTCGCCGTACGACTTCCAGTCAAATTAATTTCAAAATATTCAAATTTTCATGTATGGTTACCTTGAAAATGAGACAGGGAATTCAAGGTTTCATGTCCAAGCCGCCCAACAACCAGCTTCTGCAGTGGTCTTGAGAAATGTTCAATTGCTGGCCGAAAGATTCTTTTGAAATTTTATGACCTCAAATCTTGGCTTACAAATCAAGACAGATATTCCAGTGGCAAATATTTCAAAATAGTCTTCTCTTGGCCTGCCAAGGCAGCAACAGGTTCCTGTCAAATTAGTTTTCAAAATGTTCAACAGCTTACCTCCTTAAATTGGGATTCTGACAATTGAGGTTTCAAAGAGTTAAACTATTCAAATAGCTAATAAAACAGAATATTCAATAGAACTACCGGTAAACTTTTTTTAACCCTTTAACAATCATATCAGCCAAAAACGGCTTCTGTAGTGGTCTTAGGGAATGTCCATTTGCAGACCAAAGAGAAGACTATTTTTGAAAATGTATCACTGGAATAACTGGCTCAATAACCGAGCCAGTCATTCAAGTGATAAATTTTGAAAAATAATCTTTTGGTCTGCAAATGGATATTTTCTGAGAAAATTAAAATTTTCTTGAAAAAATTTAATGGTTATAGCAAACCAAGAACAATCAAAGGTTGCAGCCCCTCGCCTTCACATTTATGTCACAATGTAAAAAGTTGTTGGATTTTCTGGATTTTTTTTCGGATTATCCATGTATTTTTGTTTTTTAGGATTTTTTTCCAGATCACGTCCAAAGTTGTGCAATCCTAGTGGACAGTCACATCCTTTCCTGTGCTAAAATGTGAGCCAAATCTGACAAGTAGTATTTTTGATCCAATCTAGATTTTCTCATCAGGATCATGGCCAAAGTCTGGAAATAATCCTCTTGGCATGGCAAGTTCCTTCTTTGTGTTGAAAGTTGGACAAAATCGGGTCAGTATTTTTTAAATACACCTCCAGACACACAGACAGACATACCCGATCACAATACCCTCTTCCCCTTGTCTAGTAACAAAAGTTTATAACTGTTATTCCATTGAGAACATTCCCTATGAATGGAGGATTCTAGTTTATCCATCAATCAAAATCAATTATGTGATGTGTAGGATGATGTCATAATCAACTAGATGATATAAACAGGGTTCATACAGAATTAAATTCCATACTTTTTCAAGACTCAATTTCAAATTTTCCAGACCTAATTTACGACTTTCAATCAGACAAAAAACAAATACACTTACTAAGTTCATCATATTATCATATATAAACTTTATAAAACAACATATCAAAATAAATAATCAACTAATTTAACATCAGATAACACTCATCACAGATAGAAAGATATACAGCACTCTATTTGTTTATATGACAGTTAAAATAACTGGATACAATCATGGCAATTTTAATGTTGATATGGATGGATAACACTCAGGAAAGATAAAATCAAAATAAAAATAATTTATTTTCTTCAAAATTTACAACTGGAATGACTGACATAGTGCCAGTCCAGTCATTACAGCGATAAATCTTCAAAAATAGTATTTTTTGATCTGCAAATGGACATTTCTCCGTACCACTGCATATATACATCATGACATGATAAAACAAAGGGTTTAAGTGTAAATAGAAAATGTGCATTTGCAGGTCAGAAGACTTTTTTTGAAAATTTACCACTGGAATGACTGACATGGTGACCAAGCCAGTCATTATTGTGATAAATCTTCAAAAATAGTCTTTTCCTGATCTGCAAATGTACATTTCTCAGGACTACTGCATACATACATAATGACATGATAAAACAAAGGGTTTAACTGTAAATAGAAAATGTGTATTTGCAGGTCAGGAGAACTTTTGAAAATTTACCACTGGAATGACTGACATGGTGACCAAGCCAGTCATTACTGTGATAAATCTTCAAAAGTAGGCTTTTCTTGATCTGCAAATGGACATTTCTCAGGAACCGCATATTGTCTAGGAGTGGCTCAGTGTTTTTCAGGATGCAAGCCAGATATGAATTTCATTACAGCAGCACATTTTTTGTTGAATATTTTGAAAATAATTTGACTGGAAATTGTTGCAGCAATAGTTTCCAGTCAAATTATTTTCAAAATATTCAACAGCTATCCTGTAAAGTTGAGCTTGAGACACCAACATTCACTTGTTGAGGGCCACCCTCCACCCCACCTTTAGATGATAAGTTAAAACCTGCACATATACACTAATTTATTTTAAATTTAATTTACCATAGCTGATCATAATGCCATAGCAACCGGAGGAATCCTCATTATTTTCACTCGATAATGTGCCATAAGAGGCCTCGCGATACGAGAGAGTTGTCGGACAGTCAATACTATTTTACCGCGACTCAGCGCAAAGTTGGGATCATCTAACATTGGGCGATATAAAATTGCCACGCTTCTAAATGATTACCATAGCAACAGGAATTCATTATTTTCACTCGATGACGAGCCAACACAAGAGGCCTCGCGATACGAGGGAAAAGTTGGGATCATCTAACGTTGGTCGATATAAAATTGCTACGCTTCTAAATGATTCTGGTACTATCAATGTGAAAATGTAAAATATTCTTACCTTGAACCAAAGAAATCCGTAACTTTCGGCGCTGGCTTTAGACGAACTTCTGTCAGTGTCTCATGTTTTTTCCCCGGCATGTGGCTAACAAGAGCCGCTTCGCCCATATTCCCGATGTCAAACGACTTATTACAAACACTACATTTGGCATGCGAGTTTGATGTGTTGTCCGGTAAAATCCAATCCTTATATTTATCATTAGTTTCCCAAACACTAGAATATTTGCACTTTCCCATCTTTACTGTATCACAAAAAACGGCAATCTCGCAAATTATTTCATTGTTTCGGCTTCTAACACTGTACTATTTGACAGACGACTGCCGATTCACTCATTTTTATTGCATTGTACTTGAACATGTTCAGACACGTATTGCTCAACAACCGCGAGATGTTCCTGGTAAAAGGCGGTTTTCTATTGGCAGACGAGACTGGGACCCAATCGAATTAAATTCTGGCAAGATTGGCTGAAACGCGAGATTTCGTTCGTAAACAAAAAGATTGCGGTCGGAAAAATTAGGATTGCCGATATTTTAATTTTCCATACATTTTCCATACCAGTTGGCCCAAAATTGGAATTTCCATACTTTTTCCAGCCCTGGAAAAGTCTTTCCTAATTTTCCATACTTTTCCAGACATGCGTATGAACCCTGTATAAATCAAATAATCCCCCTGCAATGGCAGCCATGTTCGTGGGATGACATAATATCCTGATTTGGATATGGATGGATACACAGACAAATGGGAGCTAATAATTATAAACTAGCCACATGAGATTACTAACCTATTCAATAACACATTCAAGTAGAAGGTTTGGTTATTAAGTTTCGTCACAATACTTCAAGCAAAAATAAACTTATTGAATGAAAACCAAAAATTTGCACGGACGGACACAAATTCAGAGACAAAGGGATGGATGGATGTAGGGATGGGCTGACTGACACACAAAATAATGTACATTTCCCTAGTACCATAGCCAATGTTCCCATGAAGTTTCCTCACAATACTCCAAGCAAAAATAAAGTTACTGAATGAAAACCCAAAATTTGCACGGACGGACCGACACAAATTCAGAGACAAAGTGATGGACGGACAGAGGGACGAGCTGACTGACCCACAAAATAATGTACATTTACCTAGTACCATAGCCAACATTCTCATGAAGTTTCCTCACAATATCCCAAGCAAAGATAAAGTTATTGAACAAAAACCCAAACTTTGCACGGATGGATGGACACAAATTCAGAGACAAAGGGATGGATGGACAGAGGGACGAGCTGACTGACCCGCAAAATAATGTACATTTCCCTAGAAACATAGCCAATGTTCCCATGAAGTTTCGTCACAATACTCCAAGCAAAAATTAAATTATTGAACGAAAACCCAAAATTTGCATGGACGGACAGACACAAATTCAGAGACAAAGGTATGGATGGACGGAGGGACAAGCTGACTGACCCACAAAATAATGTACATTTCCCTAGTACCATAGCCAACATTTCCATGAAGTGTTTGTCACAATATTCCAAGCAAAAGTAAAGTTATCGAAAGAAAACCTCTGTGTGATGGATGCATGGACAGACGGACGGACGGATGGACAGAAGCGAAAAACATAATCCCCCGCTTTTCACTAAAGCGGGCGGGGAGGGGGGGATAATTATGTGACATGTAGGATGACGTCATAATCAACAATATATGTGATCCATAGCATGATGTCATAATCAATAACATCATGAATGATGGAACTAGGTTCATCACGAACACTTAATTATGATGGACTAAATGTTGTTGTATGAATTGTATGTCTTTACTATTTAATAAACATTCTGTTGAATATTTTAAAACTAATTTGACTGGGCACTGTTGGGCAGCCATAGGCAGCAAAAGCACCCAGTCAAATTAGTTTCAAAATATTCAACAGCTTACATGATTGTATAGTCTTCTGGAAATTGAGATTTCGGGAGTGCAGGGATCGATTGATCCTAACACGGGGTGAAGCTTATGTAAAGATGGGTGAGGAGGCATAGCTAAAACTGTATTCCTCCATTTACATGGTCTGGCATCCAACAAACCTGATGCAGATAATACTCCAGGTCAATCAGGACCTCCCTCATCAAGTCTTCTGTGTTGCCCGGTTTCGAGGAGTTTAGCTTAAAAACAAGCTCTGTTATGATTTCTGCATCAGTCTTAATACCCATATTTATTTCTTCCAAATCATCTTTCAGCTCCTCGTAACTACGAAATTTCCGACGAATCTCTTCTTTTTGAGTCTGTGAATGAGAACATTGAAGTGAGGTTATTATATCAGACTTATTACTAGCTGATAGCAATTAACCCGTAACCCGTTAATGGCTTAATTTTGTCACGAAAATCAACTTATTTGCTTACTGAATGTCAATTTGCACACCAAGAGAATATTTAAAAAAATTTATTACTGGAATGACTGGCTCTGTTACCGAGCCAGTCATTCCACTGATAAATTTTCAAAAACAGTCTTCTCTTGGCCTACAAATGGAGATTCCTCAAGACCACAGCAAAGGCCAGTTTTGGCCGGCTTCATCATGAAAGGGTTAAAATTTATTTGCTATTCACATAATAGTACACACATGCATGTCAACAGGCAGTTCATCAAAGCCAGTGGCTATACACAGTGATTGATACCTTACACATAAAATATTTAATAGAATGTTTATTAAATTGTAAATTCATCCAAGACTTACAATTCATACAATTTTCTGACGGACTTCTCAGTTTTTCGCGACAGAGCTTATAATAATAATGATATCATTATCATTGTGATGTCAGCAAATTTGTGACTTATTTGACATTAAAATTAGATAATTGAGTGACAGATCAGATCCCACCATTATTGAATATGTGATTGCTTAACGTTTTCATGACCAAGCCGACCAATACCGGCCTCTGTAGTGGTCTTGAAAAATATCCATTTGCATAGAGAATACAATTTTTTTAATTTACCACCAGAATCACTGGCCAGTCATTCCAGTGGTAAATTTTCAAAAATTTTATTCTCCTTACCTGCAAATGGACATTTTCCATTTTCATGACCATATTTAGGCAGTAAAGGGTTAAACACATTACCTCCTCCATCTCATCATCTACTTCATTAACTTTGAAATCCTGAATGGCCTTCTTCAGTTTCTCCATGCTGTGCTGTCTACCGTCTCCTTTCTCATCTGTAACAGTAATATTGAATACTATGCTTGCTACGCGCAGCTTCACGCCTCTTGTGCCAACTTCACTTTTTAATGGCCGAGTCGACCATAACAACCTCTGCAGTTGTTTTGAGAAACGACTGTTTGCAGGCTAAGAGAAGACTATATTGAACAATTTACACGGTAATCAGGGATTCTCATAAGGGTCCTTTTGATGGTATATACCCCTAAGATGCAGCTTGGGATCCCCAAAAGTAGTGGCAGTGGGTACAATGCGACCCCCCCATGAATATCTTGTATGATTGTTAGGTACTAAGTTGTTTTATAGATCTTTGCACAAAAATACCTGTAACCCTTTCGTGATGAAACCGGCCAAAACCGCCCTCTGTAGTGGTTTTGAGTAATGTCCATTTACAGGACAAGAGAAGATATTTTTGAAATTTTACCACTGAAATGACTGGCTCGGTAACCGAGCCAGTCAATACAGTGGTAAATTTAAAAAAGTCTTCTCTTGGCCTGTAAATGGACATTCAACAAGTAAATAACTTAATTTTTTGAAGAAATTTAGTCATTAAAGGGTTAAAATCTAGCATGGGACCGCCATTATTCATAGTTGGGAGTCCATGGTACCCTCTAATTTTAGCATGGATGCGAAATACTGCTTGGGAAAACCAGATTTCAGCTGGTGACCCTCAGATTTCATGGTGTAGGGTCACTGGGACCTCCACAATTTAGGTGCCATGAAAAACACTGGATGTAATGACAGGCTCGGTAATGAAACCAGTCATTCCAGTGGCAAATTGTCAAAACTAGTCTTCACTTGGTCATCAACTTGACATTGACTAAGTGAAAAAACATACATTTTCTTGACATTTAACCCTGAAAAAATATTCATTTGCGACCCAGAAAGCAATCTTTGGAAATTCCAGTGGTAAATTTACAGAAAATAATCTTCTCTTGGCCTGCAAATGAACATTCACTGAGCTAAAATTAAAATTTTCTTGAAACTTCATGACCATTAATTGCCCAATTGATATAAGTAACATATTGTGTGCTTTGACATGTTTGAGGTGCTGTTAACTAGGCTTAGGATTATTGCGTTGAGTGATCGCGATCGATTATTAAAAAATAATCGTGATTACTCGATTAATCAGCTTGGATACAAATTACCAAGCCATAACAACAAAAAAATATCAATGACGAAAATTGCAATGGTGTATAGAAAAGTCCATTTGCAGGGCAAGAGAAGACTATTTTTGAAAATGTATCACTGGAATGACTGGCTCAATTCTCGAGCCAGGCATTCCAGTAATACATTTTCAAAAATAGTCCTCTCTTGCCTTGCAAATGGACATTCAGGTACATTCACTAAGCAAAATGTAATTTTTCATGACCGATCGCATTAAAAAATAATTGAAAATTAGGTTTTGAAATATTTTCTGCAATAGAAAATATTCACGATTATTTGATTATTTAATTTTTAATCATATAAATTCACGATTTAAAACATAATCACGATTTTCGATTTAATCATGTAATCGTGCAAGCCTAGTGTTAACACAGGAGGGATTAAACGATGACTATTTAAAAGCAAGCACACCTAATCTTATACTTACATGTAGTCTAGCTATACAGGTAATAGAATATTCCAGACATAAATTATGCATGGCACTCTTAGATATCTAACATGATATCAAAGAAAGATACTTGTCTTTATTCAGCAAATGTTGATACACGTATATTTTTCAGCCTAATCAGAAAACATTTCTGACATCTGCTTGGTCTTCAATCTTGGTTGGTAGTGTGGTGTAAGAACAACTATACAGGTAAGTTGTAGAATATTTTGAAAAACAACAGCAACAGCTTTCAGTCACAGTAGTTTCAAAATATTCAACAAGGTAGTTATTGAATCAGACAGAATATGCTATATCTGTACCTGCATTACATCACATATTATACTTTAAGGAGACAAAATGGTGGCAGCCATATATCAATGTTAAACTAAAATCATGCTAAAAAGCAAATAATTGTGATATAAATAGAGGAACACAACTAAAAACTGAGTACCAGTACAATAGAACAGTGAAGATGAGATGAACATTCCTTTAATCATTTAACACACAAATGTAGTAAAGCTCAACAAGGTCTTCCTTCCCTGGCGACGAAAATTTCAATTTTCTCATAGAAAATGTCCATTTGCAGAGCAAGAAATTATTTTTAAAAATTTACCACTGTTTTCAAGCCAGTCATTCCAATAGTAAATTTTCAAAAATAGTCTTCTATGTCCTTGTCTGCAAACGGAGATTTCTCAAGACCACTGCAGAAGCTGTTTAATGGGTCAGACATCGTGTGTGGTCACATTTTGCTGCTATATTAGGTGATCCTAATAGACATGTATAAGTGACGTTATATTGTGGAAGGGTACGATATGGAAATTTGCATTATAAATGTAGGTATTGTAAATTTGGGTAATTTTTCTCAGGCCAACAGGCGGGTGCATGCTGTAGACTATTTTATACATGTACCATGGCCATATAGTTAGTTCAACATTTTAGGTCAAAATAGTATCAAGTTGTAGAATTTTATGCATGAACCAAATAGTCTACCTTATTACACATCCATTTTGAGCAATGAAAGTATGACTGACATAAAATAATCCAAAACAGAACCAGACGTCCAAAGAAGTTGCTTGAACACCCGAGAAGTTAAACTGAGATAGATCGCTTCTTATGTTGGCGGGCCCGTTGCAAAAATGAAACCTCTTTTGTGATTGGAGGCATTCCACCGAGCTATATGATGACTGGAAGGCCGGCCAAAAACGAACAGATTTTGTAACGTGCGAACTCAATATTGCAAATCAATATATTATTATTATGTACCGAAGATAATGTTTTTAAAGCAGTTTAAGTAATAATTTCACTATTCCTAGTCAGCATTGTATTTATCAGTGAGGTACACTTGAGTGATTTACTCTGGGACGACATTGTTACATGATAATATCTTACTCTCACGCTAGCAGAAATCTCGCGAGAACACAAATGGGGCTTCCCCTGTATATTGAATACATTTATCACTCAGATTGTTTTATGCATTCTATGGTGGTTAAAGTATGGAATAAACTGGTTAATATTAATAAAAAAACCCAATTATTTAGCCGATATGCTGATATTATTATTTTGCATTTTGCATACGACTGCGTGTTATACACCAGGTTTGTATACAGTTTTTTTGCTCATAATTTGTCATATTCTGCTCTGCATGTTATCTATTAGGGCATAAAATATACACGAATGTATAGTAATATCAACCATTTAAATCCTAATTTCCCAGAATCTCAAATTCAAGGCTGACTAAACTCGCAAGATGATGAATATTTTGAAACTAATTTGACAGGATCTTGTTGCTGCAGCACAAAGTCAAATTAATTTCAAAATATTCAACCCAAACATTTCTTAATTCTTAAATGAATTTTCAAGTGCAAATAGTTAATAAATGTGTAATACTCTAATTGTTGCATAAATAACCCACCCTTGTTTTCTTCATCAGCATTATCCAGGAGCTTTGCTTCTCTTTCTCCTGTCTCCAAGTTCAAGCGAATATGTAAGCCAGCAGGAGCACGTTGACCTGTCATGAGGTAATACAAGGTAATAAACAATATTTAGTGTGAGAAACGGTTCTCTATATAATATCATAAGTGAAAGACTTGTTTCTACATGGTAATACTGTTTTAACAAGAGCCCCGCAAACTGAGCATAATACCCCACCATGATGACAAACCAATGATGAAAGCTATCAGAAAAGAGATTTCTTCCTCAGAGCCAGATCAGTCATCCCATGAAGCGATCCGCTAAACAGTCTAAGAATTATTTTCAAGATGACCACTGGTGGCTGGCAGCCATATTGGATTTCAGACTCATAAATTTTGACTAGTTTCTTCATCAGACATGGTCAAAACACCCTATGAAGTTTCAAATCAATCCGGTAAACGTCAACAAAGTTATTATCAGGAAAACAATCTTCAAGATGGCTGCTGGTGGCCATGTTGAATTTTGGATCTTTGTCAATTTCAATAGGTTTCTTTCCCAGACCTAGTCAAACCACCCTATGAAGTTTCAAATGGATTCGATAAACGGTAACTGAGTTCTTATAGGGAAACAATTTTCAAGATGCCCGCCGGTGCCTGGCGGCCATCTTGGACTTTGGATCATCGTCTATTTCAATAGGTCGCTTCCCCAGACCTAGTCCAACTACCCTATGAAGTTTCAAAGCGATCTGATAAACAGTAACTGAGTTATTATCGGGAAACCAATTTTCAAGATGGCCACTGGTGGCTGGCAGCCATATTGAATTTCGGATCATCGTCGATTTCGATAGGTTTCTTCCCCAGACCTAGTCCAATCACCCTATGATGCTTCAAAGTGATCCTACAAACGGGAGTTATCATCCGGAAACCAGTCTGCCACCCACCTGCCTGGACCGCGCCATCACATAATACCCCGTCAATAGTTTAAAAATTGTATAAAAATTAGTTCATCACTGTGCTTGTACTTTCAGCTAGAAGTTCAGGTTTAATAAAGTAGCTGTTTTCAGCTTGTTTGGCACCACAAATCTGCACAGCAGCTAAACAAGCCAGGAATGCCACCATTTGTGCGAATTTTGTCAGTGGATATGATATCATATGCACGGTAGCTTGGTGAATGAAATGACATCATTTGTGCAGTGTGGTCAGACATTTGTGATAGTTTGATCCGAGAAAATGACATCATCTATGTGATCCTTGTCAAAGGAAATGATACATGTATCATTAGTGAAATCCTTTTCAGAGGAATTTTTGAGAGGAAATTATACCCTCATCCCATTCAAGTCGTGTGTGTGTGCATGCGTGTGCGCGTGCAAGCTGTTAGCCAGATATTGAAAATATGGTGTCCACAAACAGTTTTCAGCCAATGGGCCTTGAAATTAAAGCTTTTTCTAATTTCCTGGCTAAATTGGTAAAATTCTGATAGTATTTTTTAGGATTTAGTTCTGGTCTAAAAAAGATTTTTCCCGCCCAAAAGGCATATGGACGGGTCTCTAGCTAACAGTGTGCGCGCGCGTGCGTGCGTGTGTGCGTGGGTGTGTCAGAAGGGGTATCTAAAAAACTACTAATTTTAACACAATGTAGGAACTTGCCATGCACGAGCATTTCCTTACTATGGCTGTGGTCTTGATAAAAGAATCTGGATCTGGGATCAGATCAGATTTTTGATCTATAGATATCTTGGAAACTACTTCTCCAATTTGACTCATATTTTAACATAAGGCCTAGGGAGGGTGTGACCATACACTAGGATTCCACAACTTTAGGCGTCATGGAAAAAATACAGAAAATCCGAAAAAATCTGGACTATCCTAAAACTTTTTAGAATATGATAAAAAGGGAGGCAAGGGGCTGCAATCTCTGATCGTTCTTGTTTGATTTGTGGAAGAGTTGCCAGTGTAAATGACATCATTGTCGATGTTGGAAGAAAACTTGCCAGAGGAAATGACATCATTGTCGATGTTGGAAGAAAACTTGCCAGAGGAAATGACATCAATGGACCTTTCCAGTTTATCCATCAATCATAGATGATGTCATAATCAAATACATGACGTGTAGGATGATGTCAATCAATGACATCATCATGAATGATGTAGATAAGTTCATCACGAACGCTTAATTGATAATGGATGAAGCATTTTTGTACGAATTGTATGGCTTTACTGTTTAATAAATGTGCTGTTGAATATTTTGAAACTAATTTGACTTGGTGCTGTTGCTGCCAACAACTTACCTGTACAGTTTTCTGGAAGGTGATATTCAGGGAATCCCAGCATGGGTGAAATGTAGGTGTAGCTTATCTACAGATGGGTGGGACATACATGTAGCTAAAACGGGATTCCTCCAATACATTGCAGAATCCTTGTCAGAGGAAATGACATCATTTGTGAAAGCGATTTCAAAGAAAATGACATCACTTGTGAGTGTTTTGATAAAGGAAATGACATCATTTGTGGCAGTTTTGTCTGAGGCAATAACCGTTTGTGGGAGTTTGGTCAAAGAAAATGAATTGTGAGTCTGCCTGACAAACAATCTATTTAACTCACCAGGCTTGAGAGTCTGCCAGTCACGCGTAGCAAAAAATGGTTCCATATTCACATCCTCACTCTCATCTATGTCATCCATCACTTCTGTCAAAGAAAATAAAACAAAGGTATTATCCACGAAATAACTTTTTCATCCCTGCAATTTCTCCACACGTTTCACAGCGAATACATCGGTAAAATAATGATCATTTTGAAACAAATTTTTACTGAAAGACAAGTCATTGAACATGTCTTTCTGCTTGGGCAGCAACAGGTTTGAGTAAAATTAATTTCAAAATATTAAAAATAAGACAATAATATGATCACCCACAGTATCGATGATATCATCATGTAGTGATTCCAATAATGGGGGGATTGAAGGAAATTTCAATTTCCCTTTCTCCGAGATCTAACAATACTCACCATTCTATTACTTCTGATATACAGCTGGCCCTGACAGCTGGCTCTAGGACTATAGACTTAGAAAGCCTTACCGACTCCTGGAACCGGGTACTCGGCTCCCAACTGCCGAGTACCAGTCTACCATGAAACTCATATTGTTTGCATAGCCACCAAACAAGAGAAACCCATGGCTTGCCTCCGTGGGGCTGGGAGGCTGGGTCCATAATAGAATGGTGAGTATTGTTAGATCTAGGAGAAAGGGAAATTGACATTTCCTTCATTCTCCTTCGATCAATACTCACCATTCTATTACTTCTGATATACACCAGATTTGGTCAGTAACCTGGTGGGAAGGGGCAAGCCATAACTGCTACTTTTGTCCCTTGGAGAAAGAGCTAGACTTAAACTTGATTAATGGAGAGCTAAAAAGACCATCAAGTTAACGGAACCGAATCACATTCGCATCACTGCCGCCCCCCCCCCCCCCCCCCCCCCCCCCCCTTTTCTCCTAAGAAAAAGGAGAGAACTCACGAACATGCATCTCGCCTGAAAACAGAAATATGACAAGAGGGTTAACTGCTCTTTGCATATATTAGCCTGGGAATGAGCATGAATATATAAGATGAATGATCATGACATATAGACATAATACAAAACACTCCCAATCTTGAATTACCTCATGATATTTGGATTTCAGACGTGGAGCCTCCAACCATTCACTTGTCCGGCCATCAGTGACACAATCTGGTTGATATCCTATCGCTTCTTAATTCTTTCTTACAAATGCCGAAAAAGGAAGAAGAGCAGTGTGGTCATATAGCTATCGTCTCAAAACAGCTAAAACGAGTGGATTGGCGAAGTCGGACACATCCCTCATATAGTAATCCATGAAAGAGGACTCACAGTGCCATTGTGCATCAGCCATGATGTCCTTAAACGGAACACCATTGTAAAAGGGCAGAAGAGGCGGCTATTCCTCTAACATCATGCCCTTGCGCATTGCACATGGTGCCCAGTCGTAATCTCACGGGTAGTCTGAATGCATTCGACTACGCAACGAGAGATAGAATCCATGAATGCGGCGCCATATGGCTCCTTATAGCAGATCCACAGATGTCTATCATTCGACCGTAACTAGTCTGTCCGTTTTGTACTTAGTCAAAGCACGGACTGGGCACCAGACACTGGCATCACGATCAAACCTACTTAGTTTTGGTATAACGATCGGTTTGGCGGGATATCTCAAAGATTGAATCTTTGACATAAACTCTGCTCTTGGCAGTAGACGCAGACCCTCTCTGGAGACAATAAATCGGTCCCTCTCTGCTGAAAGTGCATGGATCACACTGCGCCTTCTAGCTGAGGAAGCTGCCAATAGAAAGACCGCCTTTAGAGTCAAATGCTTTAGACTAGCCGAACGCAACGGTTCGAAAGGGTGCTTGGCCAGTACATTAAGCACTAAAGATAGACTCCAGGCTGGAATGACTACCGGTTGTCTCGGTCGGAGATTGCTCATTCCCTTCACCATCACACTCAACTGGGCCACCCCTGGACTATCCCTGTTGGCTAGACAAGGGATAACTGATGCCAAAGCTGACTTGTATCCAGCAATTGTGACAGGAGCTAGTCCTGAAAAGAACAGCTCACGGAGAAAGTCTGCTATTTGCTGAATAGTGGAATGAAAGGTATCAATAATCTTTTCTTCACACCAGTCTGCAAATCCGTTAACGTTGTTGTTATATGACTTGAAGGTTGACCTCCCTCTCGCAGCTGCGATGAAATCTGCAGCATGTCGAGAAAAGCCCTCTGACGTGGAACGTTGTTTGACAACCACGCGGTCAATAACATTTCGGGACGCTCGTGTAGGAAGCATCCCTTGGCCTGGGAGATTATGTTTGGAATCTCAGGTAACTGCACTGGATTTTCCACCCGCAGATCTCGAAGATCCGTGAACCACGCCCTGCTGGGCCAAATGGTGCTATTAGCAGGACCAGGCACGGTTCCTCCCTGATCTTCACCAATATCTTCGGTAGAAGAATGGTGGGTTGGTACGCGTAAGCGTGCATCCCTCTCCAGCTTAACGCCAGAGCGTCTGTATCGACGGCATTAGGATCTGGAATCGGCGAGACATAAGTCATGATTTGAACATTTTCCCTTGTGGCGAACAAGTCCATGTTGGGTTTGCCCCAATGCTCGAAGATCCTGTGAAGAACTGGAGGGTTGAGAGACCATTCTGTTGGCAGAATTGTCTGTCTGCAAGACAAAGCATCCGCCCGAATGTTCAATCGCCCAGGAATATGAGCTGCTTTCAAAACAACCGAGTAATTCCTGCACCATTGAATCAAGTGCCACACACAAGTGATACATAGTGTGGGTGACTTGGTCCCGCCTTGGCGATTTCTGTATGATACTACTGTCGAGTTGTCTGACCGTATCAATATCGCCTTGCCCCTGACTTTTGGAAGAGACTTTTCCAATGCCAGTTCCACTGCCATCATATCCAACAGATTGATATGCAGCTGGCTCTCTTTGAGAGTCCATGTGCCCGAGACCTGGTGTTCTCCCAGGTAGGCCCCCCCATCCCTCCAGCGATGCATCCGTGTACACGGACAGCTGGGGGTGGGGTAGGTGCAGCGTTAACTCCTACTAGGAGATTCTGACGCTTTTTCCCACCATACAAGATGCGACATTATAGGCTCCAAAACTGGCACCAGTTTTGACAGGGGTTCTATTCTGTTTCCACAGAGACATTAGATACAACTGAATAGGTCTTCGCATCAGAGCAGTGTATGGGTTACCTGCTCCATGGAGATCATCATGGCCAGCATCTGAAGAAACCGCCTTGCCTGAATGTGGTTTCCCAATCGAAACTCTTGAGGATGGCTAACAGAGACACCACTCTGGGCTCTGATGGGTAAAAAACCCTGCCCTCCTCGAGATTGAATCGCATCCTTAAATAAACGAAATGTTGAGTGGGTGTCAACTCAGATTTCTCCTTGTTGACTATCCAGCCTAGATCTGAAATCCACCTCTAACCTGGCTGATGATCAGCCAATCGTCTATGTAGGTGTGAAGCGCCACGTTCTCTTTTCTGAGAAACGTTGTCACCACAAGGACCACTCTGGTGAAAACCCCTTGGAGCTGTCGACAGGCCGAATGGGAGGATATAAACTCCCATACATGATTCTGAAACGCAATTCTCAGAAATCTGTGACAACTCCTTCATTGGAATGTGGAAACATGCATCTCTCAGATCGATCGATCACCACACCCCCTTCCTCAATCCTGCCATTACTGACCTCAGAGTTTCCATCTGAAACCGAGGCATATGGATAAACCAATTCAATGGCCTGAGACTGAGTATGGGTCTCCATCCCCCTGTGCTCTTGGGGACAAGGAACATGTTTGAATAGAAGCCTGGAGTGTTCCGGTTTGCTGTTTTATTGCTCCTTTCAGAAGCAAACCCGACACTTCGTTTTGAATATTTTCTAACTTGTCTGGTTCTGTTGAACGGGTGTCCAGACAGGTGCCAAAGACAGATTCTGTGGTGGAAAGTCCCACCACTCTGGCATGTACCCCTGGGATAACTATCCCAGGACCAGACTGTCTGACGTCACACCTCGCCAAACCTCGACGAAAACGCATGAGCCTTCCACCCACTATAGACGCCTCAATGCCTAATGGGGGTGTCTGGCTCGTGATCCACTCCCCCCCCCCCTCTTGATGAGAGAGAGAGAGAGAGAGAGAGAGAGAACCATTTTGGTCTTGGCACCAAACTGTCTAACTGGCACTGCTGTTCCTGTCGCACAGGTGCAGTCCAGGCAGATGCAAAGGGAGCCCTTGTACCCTCGGGTACGATCCACTCCCTTCTGTCCGCTCTTTGAGGACTTACCCCTCCCCTTCCCGCCTCTCGGGCAATCAGGAGCAACATTGGGGAGGGTAGGGGCCCCCACAACCTTCTTGGCTTTCTTCGCCGAGGCGGCTGAGAATACCCCAGCAGAAAACAGCAGCCCTAGGCTTAGCTTTCACCTTGCTTTTTTCTGCTTCTTGAAGTTTGCCCGGTCAGCGGCCTGACTACAGTCCCTAGTGCGTGCGCTTGACGCACTAGCTGCAGATTGGAGCCGCCAACCGATTCTGCGCAATGCTGGCCGTATCCTCCAAGATGGCCAGCGCCTGACCACCAAAGATGCTAAGGCCTGTCAGGGGCGTCCCAAGAAGACGCTCCCTGACGGCAGTAGCTGGACGCATATGGTCAAGGACCATCTGCCTCCTGGACATAGTCACACATGCCTGCACCCTTGCCAATGCGTCCATAGACAGCACCACGCCGTCATTAACGCACGAAAGCGCCACAAGTGGCACAGGGCGGCCTGCCCCCGCTTCAGCCCACACTGACTGAAGAAGACGATAAGAGTGGTTGACAGCACTCATTGCTGTCCTCACAACCCCATCACAAAGGACAGGACTTCATTATGGTGTACCTGTGCTTTGTCCACCAGTGCCGTGGCGGGGCCACCCGCTCCAGCACTCTGGAGACTCAGTACCCAGCGGTCATCCTCGGTGACCGATGGAACAACACCATACCTGTCGTATCCCCCCACCATCCCTGGAATACGACCCCTCGCCCGCACCTCCCTGGAGGCCGCAAGAAGCCGGCCCTTGGTCATGCATTGTTTGCTATAAATAGCATCAAGCAACACCATTAACCTTGGATCCACTCCAACAGACTGGATCAGGGCTGCGGGCAAGATCCCCATCCTAATCGATGCAACCGATGGACGGGGTACATCCTCCTCGGCCGTGGTCAAAACCACAGACGGGTCCACCCTGGCTAGCCAAGCCAGAGCTTCAGACCAATCTGTCTCCGAGGAGGACACTCCCGTGAACACCTCACCCATTGACATGTTCACGGCCCTACCAGCAACGGCCTCCCGCCTAGGAGCCATTGCTGATATGCCAGGAACTCCGGTACTGTACGGTTCCGCCGCCACCCCATGGAACACACCAGTCCACGGAGTAGGCCCGCACGGAAAACTGTGCGGACCCGTAGCGGTTGAGGAACCGTGGTCAAACACAGGCGCCAACGGCACCCCATGTCTGACCGCCGGACCAGGCAAGATAGGTGAGTACCATGCCTGGCCAGCCACACCCGTCACTGTGTTGGTTGGCGGCAACCAACCATCACGGGACCGGTGCCCGGTACCGGAGTGGCCTCAACCACGGGCGGAGCCGCTGCCCTGGCTTGCGCCAGGCCAGACAGATGGAGGACGGTTCCGTCCAGGATGGAATCGACCTCCATGCTTTTCACCCGCGGCATCACAGGCCGGAGCAACCTCTCCTCCTCGGCCTCCTCATCTTCAGACCACGAAGAATCATCACTAGACAAGGAAAACCATGGAGCCATCCTGGCGGATGGCTCCCATGCCTGACGGACCGGCCACCACTACTGGACCACCCGGAGGTGGCCGCAGAGAGACAGAACTCATCAGGCCGGAGCCCAACGGGACTGCCAGGGTCTAAATCAAACATGGGGAGACTGCCCTACAACTTTTGGCAGCAGGGACGACACCAGCGTGGGCAGAACGCTATGCAAGAAACCTTGCCTAGCCGGACCAAACCACGCCAGCGGTGCCATCTCCGCCACCTCCGGTTGCAGACGTGGAACGCCCCCACGGGCCGAAACGGATGCTCCACGATTTACTTTCGGACCGCCTGACCCCGCGTCAGACCCTGCCAAGTCCTTCTGGCAAGACACCTAAGCATCATATCGACCGACCACACAGCGCAAACGTTACACCTACTGTCAAGACTACACTTAGTACAGTGGAAACAGACCTTGGATAGGACCCATATGATATGTGGCACTCGTCACATGATGGCGGGGCTGGCTTGGCCTATAAAAAGCCAAACCTACAATAAGCCAGCGGAACGAAACAGAAATGGAAGGCAGACAATTAATCTTCAAATATTTTGACCATAAATTAACTGTAACCCTCCCGCACCCCACCCCGCAACGTTACAGCAAAGATCGCATTGATTATGACGACAAGAACGAAGCGGGCAATAATACACCCATACACTGATCCTCAATGATGTATAACGGAACCAGGAATCATATCGCATAGCATTCGGGGTATATTTACTAATAAATATAAATTATACTGCTAACGAAGGCCAAAAACGATATGTGAAGAAACAACAAAATGAAAACAAACTGCTGTAGCACACGGTAAAACCGCAGACCACACATCTAAATCAAGCCTTTTGAAACCACAGATCGTGATAACACGCAAAACTTGAAAATTCCAAAGTTTTTCTGGTACCAATTAAAGTATGCAGCACCCAGAATCAGATGCGCGAATTAATGAAACATTTTCTTCATATAAACATCCGAGAAACATGGGTGTGACGTCACCCGCTCGGATCTTACGGAGAACGACGTCAGCCGACAATCGTATTAAAACACCGATAAGCCAACACCTAATTTCATATCTGCCGATCGCCTGTTGGGGTTTACAGGAAGGCGATTATCTGGAATATTTCGTTGTTAACACACTTCCCAGAGTCTTTGGGGTTAGAAATTGGAACATGCGACACAGACAAAATTTTAGAGACCTAAGTCTTTTAACTATGGAATAACATGGAAATATACGACCTGGTTATCATCGGAAGCATCCATATTAATCCAAATATCCTTTTGAGAACGCACAAGCTATCACAATTAATCACAGTAAAAAGACTTAGGCTTAAACAATCTTAAGACTTTCCAACTGCAAAAAGCATGTATTCTCTTGTCGCTATGCAAACAAGAATGAGCTTCATGGTAGACGGGTACTCGGCAGTTGTGAGCCGAGTACCCGGTTCCAGGAGTCGGTAAGGCTTTCTAAGTCTATAGTCCTAGAGCCAGCTGTCAGCGCCAGCTGTATAGCAGAAGTAATAGAATGGTGAGTATTGATCGAAGGAGAACTGATTTGTCACTCAAGTACCTGATGTCATAATCAAATACGTCACAAGCTAGCTGACATCACAATCAAAATGACGTACATGTAAATCTGTCAAGATAAATCGAAAGGTTCCTTACTAATGTGTATGTCTGATAATTTACAATTTAATAAACATTCTGTTGAATACGTTGAAACTAATTTGTCTGAGAGCAGTTGCAGTCAAATTAATTTCAAGATAGTTAACCAAAATATTTAACAGCTTACTTATTAGTCCAGTCAATATAGGGATATACCTAGAACAAATTGCAACAGAAGCTTTTTTGGTTTTATGTAATGCTACTGGGCTTCACCTACCAGAAAATAAAAAATTCCTAAAAATTCTATCCCGGTAAAGGACTATTTCACAGAATTTAATAGGACCACTTAAAACCAATTATTAAGCTGAATATCTTACGTATCTTTAACTGGAGACCCATAAAATGTCTTAACTACATAAATAAGTGATAGCAAAGAACTGTTATTTCGTGATATGATCGCTATATGACATCCCGCTAACAGTAGATCCGTTACTACGTCTCTTGATGACGTCATCATGACGTCAATTATCAATCTTCCAATATTCAAGTAAATTTAATCCAAGTTTTATGATTTGTTGAATCAGTATGATGAATTTAGTAATGGTTTATTATATACAAACAGTTACATCCGTCATTTTCTCAATGGACGGCAAGGTCCAACATACTCATATTATCTTTACACAAGACCAACGTCTATGTCGTCAAATTATGCAAGATCTACAGCTTGACAACTTGGAATGATGCTGCAGTTGGTACCCTTGCATTCACCACATGCATATGTACAATGTAGGCTATGCTTTCTGCAGCTGCATCGCAATGTCGCACATTCTCCTCGGCACTGGCATCGAATAACTTTCAGAATGCAATCAGGAGATGGTAGCTTATCCACTGTTCTGGGAATAAATTTCCAATGGTGAATCTGCCATCCGAAATCCTCTGGCTTTAAGATCTCTTGCTCCTTCGTCCATAACTTTACTTGGAAGTAAACGCGAAAACTATGATACTTGGCTGCATCAGACGTTGGTGACAGATTTTGAATCTGCAGAGATGAAATACTCTTAACCACTTTTTCTCGAAATTTTCGAAGTCTCAATGCGTCCAATGTATCAGTTTCACTACCACCATACATACATACCAATAGCTTTTCACCAGACACCTGAATTCCGACCTTAGTAGGTGTGGCAAAATTCCTTTGCATGATTCATGAATGAAGAATTGGACTGCATCTTTCTAAGAGGAACACCTTTGCCTATGCTAAATAAACGTGATGTTGTGTCACATCCACCTATTGCATGAATTAAAGGTAGGTAACGAGCAACATCATCGCCAATTTCAGCTCGCAGAAAATTGATGTCCCAAACGATGCATTTTCCAACCCTGTCTGGCTTCCCTGGCTTATCCGATCTGTAGATAAGTTTGTGGAGACCAGGATCAGCGATATGGCACAACAACACTAATATGTCTGTGTCTTCCCCAATAACGTGAGTTATGCCTGATTTGGCACACTCAACCCCCGTCAATGCAATCAGAACATCTGCATCATCGACAGCATTCAAAGTTTTAACATTATTTTCTTGGAGTTTTTTGGACAACATATCAATGAAGTTTTGTTTATTGGCTGAATTTGCCAATAAATGATCCTTCTTTGACTTGAGTGTCATGTTACTTGAGAAAATAACTTTTGGCCCCACTGCACCTTTTGTCCATCTTAGATGAGTCATATCCTTAATCGATGGTCCTGAAATATATCCATCAAACACAACAGTTGGGTGGTTGAATGCTTTTACATACTCCACGTACATCGCGGCAATGTCATTGAAGCTGCTACCTTTCTTCCAAAGAAATCGGTGGATTAATGATCCGCCATCAAAAACAGTGTATTCTGGTGTTATTTCTTGGCATTTGGTGCTGCTCGTAGTAGAGGTTGCAGAATTCAATGCCTCTGCTAGCTGCGGCTTATTCGCTTCTCGGAGATGTCCATGTTTGTCAAATAGAGATGGTGGATATGTAGACAGCTCGTGCATTAAAGCAGTGTCTAGATTGCATTCACTATTATTTGCTACAATTAAAAGGCGCTGAAAAAGGAGCTGTGAGTCAAGAGAAAGCTTATCACCATCACTCGATACGACATGTCCTCCCATACATACCACTTGATCTTTTTTCCTGAATGAAAACTCGAATGCATCGTGGCCTTCCATTTTCTGTATTATGGCCTTTCCAACTTCCAATGCCTTGTGTTGATTACAAGTGGGATCAGCTGTAATTCCAGTGGCAGTATTATATAATTCATCATTTGACATAAATGGACAGTAATCCTGAAAATATTTTAAAATAGTCAAACAATCTGTGTGATCCCGAACTTTCCTGGCTTCAGACATGTCTTTATGTTGCTCCGAGACTTGGTATTCTGCTTCTGTTAGCTCCTGCATGGCCTCGTTAATTTCTGCACACACAGGGTGTGCTAAAAGCCAACGTGTCCTTTGTAATTCATCCATCCCCCGCCCACGAGTGAGGCCCCCAGTGGTCTTGATGGTCCGCATCAATGACTGTTCTATGACAGTGTCACTAGCACGACCAGCCCAGTACCTATCAGATCTTCGCACTACAAATAGTCCGGTCATGAACTTCTGATAAATGTCTGGCCTTGTACTCTCTAGTTTTACCATGTCCTGCCGATGCAAATATACTGATTTTGTGTAATGGCAATGCCAGGCAGCAGCAAAGAAGGGCAGCATATCTGACAGTGACTTCAAGTACAACTTAAAGTCACCCGTCCTCTGAGCTCTGAGAAAAATCTTTAGCAGGTCTACCATATGCATGTACTGCACCCATAAACGTCCTGTTGGACAACTTACAATCATTGACTTCTCTGATTCTAACTTCTCATTTATCCGCTCAAACACATCATCGGATATCACTGATTCAAGTCTAGAGTCATATTTGATAACAACATCAAAATGGCGTGGAGCTGCTTCAATATCATCACACGTCACTACAGCATTATCTATATTTCCTTCACTCACCTCTAAGATAGGAATGCCATACGCCGTTGACAGAACCATTGCATTAAGTGCTGCATCAACCAGGAAATGTCCACGTACAGCTCTGGCATACGCTTTTCCAGTCAACATGTGCGTTACAGCATTTTCAGCATACACCAACCCCGATGACTGCATGAGGTGACCAATGCAACCAAGGTAGCTCATTGTTGTGTGGAAGCCACTAGAATCAAGATTATTTGCACTAAATCACTTCTCTCGCCTTCATGAGCCATGATTGTCTTGGCCTTCCACCAAAGTGGCTGATCGAAGGTGACAATGGGTGTTGAACCATGACGTTGGTTTTCCGAAGCAATGAAGTGCAAGGTTGAATAAATACAACTCATGTCAGTTGGATCCATATCTAGCATTTGGAGAAAGTGGATTGATGCTTTTCCCGGATGAACTCCTTTGCAAATGGCTTGCATGGTTCCAGACCAACCGGGCCGATTAGGACGCAACAGCCATGACACTTTCCACATTATGTCCAGGTGTTTCCAAATGTCAGCCACACTAACAACAGGTAGTTTATCATAAACCAAAGGTACCCTATTGCCCTTTACTGCTTTGTAGTAGTTAATAGCAATTTTTGCATTATGGACATTATTACTGGCTAACTCTAGCCGTGGAATGACATGTTGTTGTGCTAACTCAGGGGTAACGGCTACGACCATGCCCATGCCATGGAAGGTACCATGTCCATCCAACGTACGCAAGTTGTGGTCAACATTATCTGCAATATATTGTCCAAAATGTCCAGACATTGGGATATCAGTCCCTGGAAAGCACGCTGCACTTTTTGAGAAATTGACCACCTCTGAATATGAAACACAAAAGCCATGACTTGCCAAGCATTCAATCAAAAACCTTGACCCAAACTGGTGATGCATTTGTACTCCAAGTCCTAATGGTATTGGTGCAATGACAACCCTCGGTCTGGTCATCTGAATCATGCACTGACCAATAGAAGCAACTTTCACATCCTTTGACTCCCCACTTAAAAGGTTTTCTAGGAGGACGCGAAGTGTCGTTGGCAGATATGCCAAATTATGTTCCAAGGATCTGATATCAGTTGCCCCTGGGTAGACATCTTTTGATGTCTGCATACATTTGATGTCATTTTCTATGAGCGCAGCTGCCGTTCTAATGATCTGATGCTTTCTTATCTCCTCGTCGTCCACCTTTGGTGCATCATGAAATGTCTGCAATATCTTTGCAGCAGTTGTTCGAAAGATTACAACATCTGGACGACCGTTAATATTAGTTATTACTATGCTTTCCCCTACATGATTCTCAAGCTTTTGTCGCATAAATTTTACACTGTAATGTTCAGTGCAGAATTCTGGCATTTTGTTAACCAGGTCAACTACAGTTGTCTGTTCATCATCGATTTCCCTCAGATAATTGACTACCTTCAGGAAAGCGTCCTCCCTCGATGTATCTACTGGTCTGCCCAAACGTGGAATTTTGGGTTCATCTACTGGGGTTCTTCTATATCGCATGGGAATCTGTTTGCCAGTTCTAAAATTAACGCTGCACATTTGGTGGTATACAGCTTCCACCGCAAGAAGATCCCTAGCATATATGACCCATCCTCGAACCTCTTCTGTCCAACTATCGTCTTCAGGCCTTTCATCACATGCAGCAATAATTGATTTCTGGCAATCCCATGTGCGTACCTTGAAAACATCGTCATTCTCATCACACCTACTATTTGTCTCAACTGCCGTCCCACATAGAAAGCAGTGGTCCTTGAATCGGAATTCAGGTACCTGTGAGCGGAGAATGGGTGATGGGGTATTTCGCCGGTTGCTTTCTAATTTTCTTTTTCTGGCTGCTTCGACCGTAGTTCTATCAATGTGATCTCTCCTACAGGAAACATGTAATCTTTGCCCTTTTACAATAGTCATAGGTGCAATCTCACGGGTCAAACTGGTTTCATTTATTCCAGCAATACCTTTTGATGATATCACAAATGTGGGTTTGCCATTGTCAAGACTCTCCCCACAAATTGCACAGCATGCTACATTTGCTGTTTCGTCCATGACGTTGAAATGGTGAAGTAAAACAATGTAATTAATGATTAATTATCATGGGACACAATGACATACATATTTCAACAGTAATTCATATATGGTAATGGGTAAAGTGTTGTGAATTAATGTATGTGTAGGGTTTTCATATATACATGCGCTCTGGACACCAGGTCCTTGAAAGCGCTCTATAGCGGTTCTGTGTGCATAAAGTAAACAAACACTGTTTGTTTCAGCCGATTTGATGAAGAATGACTTGATAAAGCCAAAGCTTGACAAAGAAAAGCTTGACGAAGTGAAAACTTTACAAAATGTGGAGAAAACAGAAATGAATACGGAAAACAAGTTTATAAAAAGTTCCGCCCGGAACGTACATTCACGGAAAATAATAGTCAGAAAGTGTTAAATGTCCCTCTGCTCGTTATAAAGGACCTGCTGACAATAAAGAGCACATATGAGACATTCTGCGCATAAATTCCGCCGTTAGCTACAATTTAGCCATAGACTTCCTACAAATGGATGCTTCTAGCGTAATGTATAAATACTTCAATGTCTCCTGTCTACATGTGACGTCACCATTAAGGGCTGGTGACGTAAATACACTAGCAATGAGACAGCACAACACTTTTACTAGTAGATTCAATCACTTAGCATCACATTCTACCATTTCTTACTTTTTAGAAATACATTATATGCGTCTAAAATTAATAGGAAATGTAATCCTTAGCTTGCAACAAAAATGTGGCAGCCATTTTTAATCACATTAATTAGGACCTTTCCTGGTGTGGGATTTTTAAGAATTTTTTATTTTGTGGTACTTGAAGACCAGTAGTATCAAATAAAACCAAAACAGCTTCTGTTGCAATTTGTTCTAGGTTAACCTTATTTAAGCGTAGATTGACTGGACTATATATACCGTAGTTACCTTGAAATTTAGATTCGGGAAACTCAGGCTTCAAAGTTCTACATCAATTCCAATGCAAGTACAAAGGTGGTCAGAGCTTAGCTAGAAATGGGTGTGGCATAGCTAGAACTAGATCCCTCCAGACAAGCACTTAACACGGGCATAGTTTATCTGGTATCGCATCTCAATTTGCTACACATATTTAGGCAGTTGCTATACATTCTGCAACATGCATAGCTGTATCTGCTATGCAAAATTTGTACGGGATTGCAATTTTATTTTTGCTTTTGTTAAGTTCTATTATTAAACATTTCAACGACAAATCCCTGAAAAAGTAAATTCTTTAATTACTATATACATATACATAGCATATCCTGTTGAATATTTTGAAATAAATCTGACTGGAAGCCATTGCTGCCTTAGGCAGCAATGGCTTCCAGTCAGATTAATTTCAAAATATTCAACAGCTTCCCTGTTTGTTTGCTCCAAGATTGAGATACAGGGAATTTATTGGTGAAAGAGTTAATTGCTATACATTTTTGACGACAAATATACAATTTATAATTTGCGCAGCAATACATGCTATACAAATATCAAATTTTAAATTATGCCCAGCACTAGCATGATAACAGGGCTTGAAAGCAACATTAGCCAGAGGTGAGTATAGATTTTCCAGGGATAGTGCTATTTATGGATTGATCAACCATGTCAGTCAATGGGTTAGTTATCTACATCTTAACAATTTAACCCTAAAATTTCCTCTCTTGGTCTGTAAATTGACATTTTCTATGAGAAAATTAAAATTTGTTTGAACAAATTTGAGAATTAAAGGGGTTAAACCGTACAAACCAGAAACAACAAATTCTGTAATTAAAGTCAGTCATTCCTGCGGTAAACTTCCAAAAATAGACTTATCTTGGCCTGTAAATTGTCATTCACTGCACAGCAAGAGCATAATTTTCTTGACAAATCATACCTGATTCATTATAAGGCTATAAAGCATAATGAATATGAAATTCATGACAATTATAACGGAAAGCTGGTGAATCGAATGGGACTGCAATGGGTTAAGATTATGGAAGGATCTGTTTCTATCTATACACCTGTGCAAAAGTTAAGCACCAGCAAAACAATAGAATGTAGAAACATGATGGTACAACTAGGCTGCCATACTTTTTGTCCCCGCGTTAGCTGACATAATTCCAAGTACGAAATGCACATGCATGCATGACTTCACGCCGCTTGATGTCCGTGCGTGGCGGGAAACAGCACATGTGTTCAGTTATGTAAAAGTCCAGTTTGAGGTGTAGAACATTACATACAGATTTAGGCGACAAGATTAGGAATTTTGTGTTCATGACCGTGGTTTATTTGTACAGAGAGAATTAGCTCTTGATTGTGAACCGCTATGGCAAGACGAAGGTTAAGTGATCGTGTGAAATGGCAAATCATAGGCATGCATACCACTGGTATGTCATGCAGAGAGATTGGCAGACAGCTGAACATTAACCACACTGTAATCAGTCGTTTGATTGCAAAACATGGGCAAACTAACGAGGTGAAGGACAGGCCTAGATCTGGAAGACCGAAGAAGACTACTGCCCGTGATGATCGAGCCCTAGTACGCCTTGTTAGGAGATCTCCATTCACCAACAGCAGAGTGCTCAGCCAGCAATGGGAAACGCGCAATAGAGTGTCAATGTCTACCGTCAAAAGGAGACTGTATGCTGCTGGCATGAAAGCTAGGAGACCTGTCAGACGTCCTCTCCTCACTGCACACCACAAAGAGGAGCGTCTGAGGTGGTGCAACGAAAGAAGACACTGGAACATGAGATCCTGGAGACGGGTACACTGGTCCGATGAAAGTCGGTTCCTGCTTCATGCCACAGATGGTCGAACTCGTGTATGGAGGTCCAGACGCACGGCGTACGACCAACGTAACATCATGGAAGAAGTTCCATTTGGTGGAGGTTTCGTTATGATATGGGGGTGCATCTCATTTGATTGTAAGCTGGATCTGTTGACTGTACCTGGAACACTAAATGGACAAAGATATCAAGATTCCATACTGGATAGAGTTGTGGTCCCTCATTTTGTAAATCATGCACCTGGAACCCACCCTATATTCATGGATGACAACGCCCGACCACATCGTGCTAGAGCTGTGCATGAATACCTCCGCCAGAATGCCATCGAAACCCTACCATGGCCAGCAAGGAGCCCTGACATGAACCCTATTGAGCATATCTGGGACATTCTGGGAAACATGGTGAGAAGGAGGGATCCTCCTGTGCAGAACCTACAGGAATTAACAGACGCACTCCATCTTGAATGGCAACGAATACCACAATGGCGTATCAGTCGGTTGGTGACCAGCATGAGACGTCGTGTCCAGGCCGTCATCCAGGCACAAGGTGGATATACCCGGTATTAATAATGACAGTCTCAAACTCGTGCACAGATGTTAAACTTCGTTTTCAGACACCATTAATGACAATCTAGCGCCGTGTGTCAACTGTAGGGCAATAGTTGTCAGTTGTGTCAACGGAACCATATTCAGGCCTCGTTTTCAAGTTCAAACAAAAACATACAGTGTTTCCCCACCATCATAATCAGCATTCCTCTAGTTGCATTATTACCTCTTGCACTAAGATGGATGGGTACATAAATGTTTATGCTATTGCTTTCTTCATAGCACATGAATATACCCTCGCATGTGCGTAAAAATAGGGTGCTAAATGGTAAGGAGAGACAAATCCTACAACTGAGGAACTATTCAAGGTCTATGACGGAGTATTTTTGTCAATTATAATTGTGACATCAGCCTACATATGACGTAATAGAGTATGACATCATATACTTGAGTGACAGATTTGATCCCTCTATTTATTATGAATACCCATACCTGCATCATCATCATCTCCATTCTGATCACTGATAACCAGGGCATTAGACTGTCTAGTCTCTGCTTTGTCCTCTCTCTGATCATTGCTTGATTGACCAGCAGAATGTGACAGATTATGGGTTGTGCTCATATGGTGATGACAACAAAAAGCAAACAAAAGTAGACTGAGGATGTTCCAACGTCGAACAGTACTGGTTATGTGCTGTGTCTTCTCACACTTCATCCTGATAGACAAATGCTGAGCTATGTACACATATATTCTACCTGAAATAGTACAAAGTAAATAAATTGATACCCTAATTCTTAAAATAAATAAACAACTTTGTTGACAAAATTTAATATTTAGGAATTGGAAAATATGGAATTTATATATTTTATTTTAATTACATTATACTGTAGCGAAACTGGAGCGCAATGCTCTGCTGGTCATGGTGTGATGCTAATTTGGTGTAAGTGTGATGCATTCTAGGTCTTGGCTTGTTGATCTTTGTGTTGCCACCCGGAGTTCTCTTTGGCGCAGTTAAAGCTGAAAGCCTAAAAGTGAACCCGGATGGTGGTGCTATCACAGTCGAAATGAAGACCGGTTTTGGTGTTCTCATCAGGAAAGATGGTGAGTTCTCAGGCTGTTGTGTGTGTGTATGTGTGTGCACCACAATTTGCCCCGTCTCCTCCCACTTCCCCTACAGTTACTTTCCCTTCTTGGGAAATCTGTCTCAACAGATCACCCATCACACCAACCAGTTGTTCTATCCACAAACAAAATTGTCCCTGCTCCCAAGGCTACAGGAGTTCCCATCTTGCTGTATTCCATGCACTGCTCAAGCGCCTGAATTGCTTGAATGATCCAATGACTACAAGCAGATAAAAGTCCATACTGTGGGTCAGATGACACTCAAGATACACCGTACAAAAGAGTCTTGAAAAAGGGTTGAAGCGCAGGTTAGTAGTGCAGCCCGTGCAAGTGCTGAGGTTGTTAGAATGCAAAAGGACATGTTTGCATCAAATTCCTAATGAGTTTACTAAAGACTGGTGCCTAGTCTACTAAATCAAAAAGAAGAACAGAAGTTCTTTGAAGAAAATGTTTTGCTACAAGGCTAAGCAAAGGTAGATTACGTCAAGTTGGTTGAACACTGGGGTTGTGCAAACTTCTTAGTCTACACAAGTAATCCTCAGTTAGCAAACAACTTGTCGATCTTTATCGGCTAAATAACTAGATAACTAGCTTATAATTTCTTACTCCAATCCTTAGCCAGGGGTTAAATTTTATCCAACTAATGTGTAGTGTAAAGTGCGCCGTTGTATCAAGGACAACTTAAATAAAACGTACTTAAAATTTGACTGGATAATTTTCATCAAACTTGGTATAAATTGAAAATAAATGTCAGCTAAGCAACCTATACAATGGCTAACTCAGAGACTAAGTTTGAATCTTAAATAATCTAGCATCAGTTAACTATGCTCAGATTTTTGTACCACATGTGATAGCAGTTTAGCGCACTATCTGACAATAATGCCTACAGTTATTTTGGAAATATTCTGCTGGTAACAATCTGGCAACGCTTAGCAATGCTCAGGTTCTGTACCGTAGACGATAGCGATAGAGCACACTATCTGGCAACAACACTCCAATATAAATTCTATCAGGCTTAAATAATTTGTTAACTGATGTTGAAAGTCAACAATACTAAGAAGAACTCGGAACACTATCTATAAGCATGTTGGGCCTACAATCCTAGGATAACCTGTTCGAGTAAAGAATCTTGTGCCGCTTATTGGACAGGTAATCAAGATGTTTTCACCTGAAAGTTATTCTAAGAACTATATAAGTAAGTGGGCTGGGACTCCGAGTGACTACATCCTGAGACAGCAGGTAAATAAGATTAAGTATAAAAGTATAAGAAAGATCTCCTTGAAATTTGGTAGTCAGGAGCTGAAAGAGCCTAGCTCACCTTTCTATTGAAGGAAGAGTGATCTCTCTAACTACCGAGTGAGTACAGGTGGACTTAATTGATGACCATGACCTATGACCTTTGTCCTACAGATGTGTCCGAGTTTCTAGACTCAATTTAGCTAATTTGAATGGTTCGAAATCACGGACAACGGAGATCAAGTTTTAACTAAAGCGATCAAGTAAAATTAAAGTTTAGACTACCCTGTGTTGAGGATGGCCCGTCCCTTCCCTGTAACACTACGCTTGGTTTATGAGAAACCGGATTAGTTAATTTAGATTCAGGATGCGATTTTACCATAAAGGTTAAATCTAGAACGCCATAATTAATAATTTAGATCCAGCAATTTCATTACTTGCATCCAAAATGTGGAAAGAAATCTGGTTCACCTATCCTAGCCTAACCAGAGGGGAGTCCGGACACACTAGATAATTAATCGATACAGAAAGATTATGACCTCACAATACTCGAACCGTTGCTAATGCAGGCAGGTACCTTCTTAGCATCAGCAAGGCACTTGGAAATAATAACGGCACGATAAAATACTACTGAAAAGTAGCTCCTAAGTGTAGTGTAAAAAATAGTCAAAAATTCTTCTTCTGTATGTCCTAATGTTAACGAGTGTGCCTATGTGGTGTGATTCTAAACTGATTACAATGGGAATGATTCTGTAAAAACTTTGTACCTGCTTCTAAAAATCGAGAGCAGTATCTACTGAATACTAAGAAAATAAGTGCTGAACAATGATTCTGTAAAAGCTTTGTACTTGCTCCTAAAATCAAGAGTGGAATCTACTGAATATAACAAAATGTTGTCTATCTATGAATTGACTGCTGTCTACACCTTGCTTCAACAGGAAACCGGAATCTACTGGATAATAAGAAATATCTCAGCACTGGCTCTCTTCTAATGCTAACTGCAAACTTAATAACTTGCTTCACTACAGGAAACAAGGATTTCCCGAACAAAATAACATCTCAGTGCTGGCTATCTGTAAATTCTGCTATCTGAAAACTTGCTTCTACTGGGTCAGCAAAACGTTCTCAAAATTCTCTTCACAGACAGTAAAAATTATGACAAAATCTAACTGACAATATTGCGAGGCGCCTCTGTACCAGTTACTTGAAATTGAATCATAAAGGGCCCTATAAAAATGGACTGTATTTCCACTATCCCTGCCTCTTCGTAAAGCGAAAGGGACAGATAAAGCGGAAGTGGAAATAATGAAAACGGAAGTGAATAAAATTAAGGATTATTCTGGACAATTTGGTATAGGTTCAAATTGGTACAGGTAACCTGCTGTTAAGCAGCGAAAAGATGCCTCCTAGCTCTTGGCATCTTGTGTCCCGGGTTCGTGTCCTCAAACTAACACATTTAACTCTGAATGAAACAACTGCATTAGCCAAAAACCAAGAAAAGTGTGCACAGTACAATCGACTATGGATTAACCAGTTAGGCCAGCTGAAACTATCCCAAGTGCCAACACCAAGCAAAAATGCCTTTCACATCAAACGTGAACAGTAAAAATTAATAAGGTGAGAGCACACAAATTATAACTGGCTTCACATTAATTCAAGTCGATACACTAAGCTTAACACTGTCGAAGAATTAATTTCCTTCGACTAGAAAAACTTCCAGAAACTTTAGGCTCACAGTTGATCAAAATTTAGAAGTTAGCAAGAGCGGAACACAAATTTTAGATGTTTCTATGTTTGAGTACAGACGCCAAGAGAAAGAAAATTTGAGACGACTGTAGTTTTATGAAGATGTCTCAAAAGAAAAAACATGCACAAAGTACATGCTACCAGAATAACCCGGTCTGCCTGAGCATAACTCCAATTTGACATGCTCCCATATTACCTCTGAATGCTGCCAAACACCCTGGTCAAGAAAGCATCGGTCAAAGAATGTGCGAGAAATCCCTCAAATAATGACAATAAAATCATTGCAAAGTGCATTTGCAACAACTCTCAGCAACATACTTGAAGAAAATCAGACACATTCCAAGACGCCAGCATTTTGACTAGAATCTCTAAACAGGTTATCAAAAATAGGAGGGGTAACATGTCGGGCTAACTGCTAATTGTTATGCAAATCTGGAACTGAAAGATGTTATGAGGACTAGATAACCGATCGCTCTGATTAACTTGACAATCATATTACAGATTCTCCTTTACTAGAAGAACAAAATGCTTTTTAAATTTTTGTAATCGGCCCAGCCAAAGCTGAGATAAGCATATAGCAACCACCTTGACAACCAAACGTTTTTAGCTATCACACTAGAGTTGTGACGTCACACCGGGATGACACCAATTCCTATTAGTCTAGATCATTATCTCGGGGAGGATAGCTGGGCTCTCTACTGTTGCGCGCATTAGGCACCTATGCACCTATTCTTTGACAATTCATTGTTCACGCAGGGACACTACATTGTTCGAGATGCACAAAGGTTCAATAATATTGAAGTTGATGATATTTTTGTTGATTAAAATTTAAAGGACAGACCTCATGGTAACGGTGCCTGATATCACAATTGTAACATATAGGCCTGTTAGAGGTGACAGTAACATCGGATTTCGTGTACGTGAATTAGGCTATATTTAATCAAACCCACCCACACACTTCTTGGAATACAATTCTACAAATGCATATATATGTTATCTTTCTGGATTGACTGCAGAGATTTTGCATATATGATAGGCATGCATGTACACAACTTTTTAAATGTTAGTTAAGTAGGCCTACACCGCTCAGTGCACGTATGATCGCAATTTACCATTGTGTAGGCTTATGAATAAATTTATGATTGCACTATAGCAGTTACTCCAGTTATGTGTTTAAAGTTAACTAAAATGTCGGGTAGATATAAATCTAATCAAAACTAATCTATTTGCGTATAGTCTACATTGACATATTATTGACAGTACATGGTTTGTTTACAATTTAGGCAGCAGTCGAGGTGCATAGCGAGGCTTTCACTGCCGTCCGCATGTTTATAGTACAACTTAAATAACATATACTGCTGAATGTTTTGATCATAATTGGGTTGGATTTCAACCCAAATTGTGTTCAAAATATTCAACATAATGTTTCTTGTATCATGTTCATATGGTTCTAACTACCATATTTGTGTTTTTGCTTTGGAAGCATTTAAACTTATTTATGAGCTGCACTGTAACTAAAGATGATACGCTAGCGACCTCTGAACATCTGTCAGTACACCTACCTATTTAAAATTTGTTCATCCGCTACAGTTTTGCTTTTTCATAACATTGAAATATGAGTGTATGCTACTTCCATACATGGAAGAAGTTGGTTTGAAAACGATATAGTTCATATGGTTGTCACAGACCCCCCCACCCCCACCCACCAACGTACGTGTTGACCCGTACATGCCTCTACATTATTAATATCCAAACACATTGCCAAAAGTTTATAGGTAAACAATTGCATTCTAATCATTAATCACGGGAAATTTCACATAGGCCACACTGACACACTTATTGTAGATTCGTAATCTTCAGAAAAAGTTGTAACTGCACTCTGTAGCCTATACATTTAGATATGAAGTTGTACAATTATAGCCATCGTCAACCTCTCCCACCAACCTCGATCATCACGCTCACATCCATCCATCCCAGACAGTACATAGTACACCCAGTCCTTTCAAGAATGGTAATGGATCCGCAATTAGGCCCACTAGACTATAGAGCATTTGTCACATGCATTGAAATATTGCCGATTTTCAGCACTGCCCATGGTTTACCGTAGTTATAGGCCTATTATTATGCGAATATAGATATCCATGAAACCATTAAAAATGAGTAAATACCATAATAGATTTTTAAAAATCATGATTTTTTTTATTTCTTGAAGACTTGGCTTCAACCTGACATAATTTATGTTATGGTAGGTGAAGTCTATCCTGTTAAACGCACGTTTTAAAATATGTTACCTTTGTACTACAGACAGAAAAATATTGACCCAGCTCACAGCGCCATTCCCGGTGTGACGTCACAGCGAGTGGTGATGTGATTCAGATTGATGCGTCATTTAATCTCGTTATTTGGGCTGCCTAACATATTTTTCTCACTCCAAAGTGACGCTATTGTGTTTAAATAGTGTAGCAGACCATAAAATTAATTAAAACTCGTTATCGACCGCAAGTCCTCACAAGACCTTTAACAAAAGCTGTACTGGTGAAAATATGTGTTCGTCTCATATGACTAGTTGTATGTAATGATGTAGGTCGAAAAATTTTCCCGAAAGTTACCCAGACATTTTCATTTTCCAGTTTTTATCTGAAACTTAAATTGTATTATTTATTCATAGAATTATTTTTAACGTAAACTAATTAATAGAAAAAGTGCACCAGCAACATGTTTTATATTAATACTAATACTCCAATACTTGTTGGGGAATAAAAGAGTTGATCATATTGAATTGTAGAACCAGGTGTGACCTACTTTTGTTACATTTACATATGATTAAACCTAACAATGCATGTATACACCAAGGTTGATAAATTAATATTCTGTTGAATATTTTGAAACTAATTTGACTAGGAGCTGTTGCAGTCAAATTAGTTTCAAAATATTCAACAGTTTACCTGTATCATTGTCTTGAAATTCAGTTTTATGGGACTGTAGCATTAAAAGGGCTAATAATGCTTACATGTAAGACAGCAACAACTTTCAGTCAAATTGTTTTCAAAATGCACACCAGTCTTTCTTCTACCAGTTCTTTAAAACTAGATTTCAGACCACCAGCTTTCATTCCACCAGCTCTTTAACCATTTACATTTATCACTAAATATTTTGTAATTTGATATGCATAATGCACATGATGTCGTTTGTTCACCGATTTGAAAGGAAGAATTCTAATTAAGTATTTAACGTGTTTCCTTTTAACAAATACAAAAAATGACATCTAAGACAAAAGTCGAAAATTTTCCAGAAAATAATGGAAAATTTTCTGAAAATTATTTTTCAGGAAAATTAACATCATTATGTATATGTACATGTAGAATTACAGTACAGCTCATAAATAAGTTACAGATAGAATGTGCCCAAAACAGAAACATATTAATTTTGAACACGATATAAGAAATTTTGTATTAAACATTTTGGACTTAATTTTATTGGGTGCATTTGCTGCCTTGGGCAGCAATGGCTTCCAATCAAATTAAGCCCAAAATATTCCACAGTACATTTTGTTTTGGAATCATGTTAAGCTATTTCTGAGCTCTACTGATATATATATATTCTATGGAGGTGGGAGTCAGATGTTCCAAAGAATACAAAAGCCGATCTTGTGTATCAGCAGCAGGATATATATATATATATATATATATATATATATATATATATATATATATATATATATATATATATAGCAAATCATTTCTCAGCATCTATATTTTTGTCAAACACATATCTGCCTCTGTTGTCCATTATGGGTGTCTCAAGAATTTTCAAAATGCCTGATTTATCAATCCAACATGTGTCATCTCTTGCTGGCTTGACAAAAATATTATTTCCACATTTCCTCAAAAAAGATACCTCAGTCTATCACCGTCTTGATTAACATCCATACATAAAAACTTTTTGACAGACGTTTTGCTCGTGAACTGGGACAAGACATATTTGAAATCTTTCTGCAACCATCTCAGAAGCTTGTGGCATGACCGGCATAGATAGGGGATTGGACATGATGGATCCTGATCTCAAATCAAGTGTTTAGGTTGTCTACATCAGAATAGCTTTTGACCTCGACCAGCCTTATGTTCCGTAGGTGCAAAAAATAGTTTCAATAGATCACTCTGTTAGAGCGCTCTGTAACAAAACTATTCTATATGGAATGATGTTTGCTAAGAAAACGCAATACCAGCATCCTTTGCACGATACATTTATGACATCATACATATTGCCTCTACGATGTATGACATTGTTTTGCGTGCAATTATGTCACAGATTAAAAAACATGTTTTGTTTTTCGCGAGTCACCTCCAAACATGTTTCGTGAAATAGCAGAGTGCTCTAACAAAACGTAGCGTTCCGTTGGAGAAACTTGTTTCTGCAGAGCTTTTCTAGTAGAGCACTCTGTTAAGTTTTCCTTACAGAACGAGCTCCAGATAAGAACTTCTGGCTACAACCTGATGGGCACTCTGTATCACTGGTAGCATTCTGATATCCTCCCATCTCTGGTTAAGGAAGGTTTTGTTAGAATTTGTTTCACCTTCTGAGACCAGAATAATTTTGGTTAGTTGAATTCAAGGTCTCATAAATTAAAACGATTTTGCATCGGTCACTAGGGCATAAATATGCTGATAAATACTATCAAGATATATAATAAACTTCAAACCCTAAATAGCTTAACATATGGTCCAATTTGGAAATTGTCTAAAAACAGAGACAGTTAATTGATTTTCTAAATTCTTTGTCTGTTTGTGAACATGTGCTAAAACTTGTTAACTAACTCTGAAAGGAAAGATCTCATTGTAATGTAGGGTAGATGGGTGCAAAATGGAACAAGTTACAGGGTTTGTACACCTTTCAGTATTTGAAATTCCATGACTTTTCCATGACTAAAATTAAGAAATTCCATGACCTCCAAGAATCAATAGCTAGGTCAAAGACAGACAAATTTGTTTCAAAATGTTCAACAGAAAATAGTGAATCATATGGAATTCACTTTATCTAGGGCAAAGGGTCAACATGTGAGAATTTCCGGTACATTTTCAATAAAATCTGCGGTTTTCACATAAAAAATTTACGGACAAAAATTCTGAATGGAAGTTCTAGAGCCTATGATCATACATGTAACATCCTTTCAGCCTAACTTGGTTGAAATCGGTCAAAATGGTAAGAAGCAATATGACCATTTCTAGTAAATTTTGTAATTGCCTATTAACCCTTTAACACTCATATCTGCCAAAGACGGCTTCTGTAGTGGTCTTGTGAAATGTCCATTTGCAGACCAAAAGAAGACTATTGTTGAAAAAATGTCTAAAATAGTCTTCACTTGGTCTGCAAATTGAAATTTTTTTTACATTATTTTGAACAACATTAAGGCTTAAAGCCTAGGCTTCTATTTGGACAAGGTGTTCATGAAAAAATTGAAATCCATTCCCTAAAATGGTTACTTTTACGGATATGTTTGCGCACTAATAGATAACACGCAGGGGAAAATTTGACAAAATATGAGCAAAAAAAGCCTTATGCAGCTATATAATACGCAGTCGTAGTTCAGAAATATTGCAAAACATATTTTTCAGACGAACAAAAATTGGTAACTTTACCGCTAGATTCAAAATAATAATAATTGCTTATCGGCTAAATATCTGGTTATTTTTTATTAATATTAACAAGTTTATTTCATACTTTAACCATAATAGAATGCATAAAACCATCTTTGATGCAAGAATACATTCATTATACAGGGGAATCTCCATATGCTAGAGAGTGCGAGATATCATCGTCATCTAATTATCATAATGTAATCAATTCGGTCGGGACGAAATCCTCCCAAATGAACAAAAATCTTGCCAATAAATATACTGCTGAATGCATATGCTGAGTAGAAAATAGTGAATTTATTGCTCAAATTGTTTTAAAAACATTATCTTCTGTACATATTTATTATTAATTTGGGATATTCGCATTCGCATCATTACAAAACCTGTTTTTATTTGGAAGGCCTCCTTCCAGTCCTGATATAGTTCAGTGGAATGCCTCCAATCACAAGAGTTTAATTTGGCCTTCCAACGTAAGATGCAATCCAACCGCATTTTATTTCTTACGTTGTTTTGGATCATTTTATGTTGCTTGGACATATGACTTTGATAATGTATGTATGTATGTATGTCGGATTTATATAGCGCCAATTCCAAACTGAATTGCTCAAAAGCGCTTTACAAAATTTAGAATGCTCTTTGGAAAAGATATGTTTTTAGCAGTGATTTAAATGAGTCAATTTTAGAGCAGTTTCTAATTTCAGGTGGAAGAGAATTCCAGAATCGCGGACCGGCTCGAGAAAATGCACGATCACCAGTAGTTATGTTTGATTTTGGTATGGTACATAGTAATTGTGTGCTAGACCTAAGAGACCTTGGTGCTGCTCTTTGCTGGATTAAGGATTTTAAGTACGGTGGGGCCAGATCATTTAGGCACTTGAACACCAACAACGCCACCTTGTACCATATACGTTGTCTTATAGGCAACCAGTGCAGCTCCAATAGGACAGGTGTGATATGATCGAATCTTTTGGTGTGTAATCAGTCTAGCTGCTGTACTCTGCGCTGTCTGTAAACGATCTAATTGGCTAGATGGTATGCCTATTAACAGAGAGTTACAGTAGTCCAGGCATGACGTGATGGTAGCATGTACGAGAGTTTTGACCGCGTTTTCATCCAGGAAGCTGCAAATTTTGCTAATGTTCTGAATGTTCATGAATATGGAACGGCAGACAGTGGTAACATGAGCTTCCATCGATAGGGAATTGTCAAATGTTACGCCTATGTTACGGGCACTTGCACTGAAAGATACGTCAGCCTCCCCAATGTGCAAACTGGTGATGTCAACCTTATGTCTTAGGTGCGGTGAGGTTATTAACAGAATTTCAGTTTTCTTATCATTCAACTGCAATAAGTTGCTTAACATCCATAGTTTAATGTCACGAACACAGTCTTCAACACGCTCACGAGCATTCACCTGGTCATTTGCATAGAATGCGAGATATAGCTGTGTATCGTCAGCGTAGAAATGGTAACTTATGCCATGAGACTGCAATAGCACTCCAAGGGGTGCTGTATAGATTGTAAAAAGGATCGGTCCCAGGACCGACCCCTGTGGCACACCTGATGTTAATTCATGTTCCTATGATTTGATATTATTCACAATGATCATTTGATGGCGTTTTCTGAGATATGATGAAAACCAAGCAAGAGAAGTGTCTAAAATGCCCAGTTCTGCTAATCTAGATAACATGACATCGTGGTCTATAGTGTCAAATGCGGCAGACAAATCCAGGAGAACTAGTAAAACACACTTGCATTCATCCATGGAACATAAGACATCATTTTGTACGCGCAGTAGGGCTGTCTCAGTGCTGTGAAGTTCGCGGTATGCACTTTGAAAAGGTTCCAGAAGATTATTTCTTACTAAGTGATCATTGAGCTGCTTGGCGACAACTCGTTCTAATACTTTTGACAGGAAAGGTAAATTTGAAACAGGTCTGTAGTTTCCAAGCACATTTTGGTCTAGTGATGCCTTTTTTAGTAACGGAATCACGTTTGCAGTTTTGAACAGGTCAGGGACATTGCCACTTGTTAAGAACAAATTAATGATTTTGAGTATCGTAGGCAATAATTCATCAACACAGCGATAAATCTTGTTGAAATCGTAGGCAATAATTCATCAACACAGCGATAAATCTTGTTGAATGAAATCACGTGATTGCCATGATAAAGAAATGGAAATGTGTATTTCCGAGCTTTATTTCCCCATTTTACATTTGTATGCCATCAGATTTTATTTTTATTTAGGGAGATTATCATTTTCCATGACTTTTATCAAAATGACAAATTTTAATGACTTTTCCAGGCCTGGAAGTTAGATTTTCAAATTCCATGACTTTCCAGGGTTTCCATGACCTGTGCGAACCTGAAGTTATGCCTGTAATTTTTTTACCAAATGTAGGTTGTCACATATGCAACTGCTGTTGTCACATACGCAACCAGCCATTTGGGGATGAACATGTAGTGTTTTAGTTTAGATACTCTACCTTTTAGTAGATTATCATTAACATGCTTTGCATAAAAAAAGTTTGATTTAAAAAATGTGCCTGTAAGTAACAGAATATTTTTAAAGTGGTTGTGTATGTGACAGCTGGGAAGGTTTGAAAGAAATTATGCTCTCGTGCCATAACAACAGGCCAGTCATTACAGCGATAAATCTTCAAAAATAGTATTTTTTGATCTGCAAATGGACATTTGTCAGGACCACTGCATACATACATCATGACATGATAAAACAAAGGGTTTAAGTATAAATAGAAAATGTGCATTTGCAGGTCAGAAGACATTTTTGAAAATTTACCACTGGAATGACTGACATGGTGGCCAGTTATTAGTGTGATAAATCTTCAAAAATAGTCTTTTCTTGATCTGCAAATGGACATTTCTCAGGACTACTGCATACATACATCATGACATGATAAAACAAAGGGTTTAAGTGTAAATAGAAAATATTATGTTATAGAAAATGTGCATTTGCAGGTCAGGAGAACTCTTTTTGAAAATTTCCCACTGGAATGACTGACATGGTGGCCAAGCCAGTCATTACTGTGATAAATCTTCAAAAATATGCTTTTCTTGATCTGCAAATGGACATTTCTCAGGAACCGCATATTGTCTAGGAGTGGCTGTGTTTTTCAGGATGCAAGCCAGATATGAATTTCATTACAGCAGCACATTTTTTGTTGAATATTTTGAAAATAATTTGACTGGAAACTGTTGCAGCAATAGTTTCCAGTCAAATTATTTTCAAAATATTCAACAGCTATCCTGTAAAGTTGAGCTTGAGACACCAACATTCACTTGTTGAGGGCCACCCCTACCCCACCACCCCCACCTTTAGATGACAAGTTAAAACTGCACATATACTCTAATTTATTTTAAATTTAATTTACCATAGCTGATCATAATGCCATAGCAACAGGAAGAATCCTCATTATTTTCACTCGATAATGCGCCATAAGAGGCCTCGCGATATGAGAGAGCTGTCGGGCAGTCAATAATATTTTACCGTGACTCAGCGCAAAGTTGGGATCATCTACCATTGGGCGATATAAAATCGCCATGCTTCTAAATGATCGCCATAGCAACAGGAATTTATTATTTTCACTCGATGACGAGCCAACACAAGAGGCCTCGCGATACGAGGGCAAAGTTGGGATCATCTAACGTTGGGCGATATAAAATTGCTACGCTTCTAAATGATTCTGGTAGTATCAATGTGAAAATGTAAAATATTCTTACCTTGAACCAAAGAAATCCGTAACTTTCGGCACTGGATTTAGATGAACTTCAGTCAGTGTCTCATGTTTTTTCCCCGGCATGTGGCTAACAAGAGCCGCTTCGCCCATATTCCCGATGTCAAACGACTTATTATAAACACTACATTTGCCACGCGGTAAAATCCAATCCTCATATGTATCATTAGTTTCCCTAACACTAGAATATTTGCACTTTCCCATCTTTACTGTATCACAAAAAATGGCAATCTCACAAATTATTTCATTGTTCGGCTTCTAACACTCTGCCGATTCACTCTTTTTTTTTGCGTTGTACTTGAACATGTTCAGACACGTATTGCTCAACAACCGCGAGATGTTCCCGGTAATAGGCGGTTTTCTATTGCAAGACGAGACCGGGACAAAATCGAATTAGATTCTGGCAAGACTGGTGGAAACGCGAGATTTCCTTCGTAAACAAAAAGATGGCGGTCGGAAAAATTAGGATTGCCGATATTTTAATTTTCCATACATTTTCCATACCAGTTGGCCCAAAATTGGAATTTCCATACTTTTTCCAGCCCTGGAAAAGGCTTTCCTAATTTTCCATACTTTTTCCAGACTTCCATACATGCGTACGAACCCTGTATAACTGACCAAAAATGGTTTCTGCAATGGCCTGGCCCTGAGAAACCGCCATCTGTCCAATTGCAGACAGAACAAGAAAATAATTTTTGAAAATTTACCACTGGAATTACTGGCTCAATTATTGAACCAGACATTTGAGTGGTAAATTTTCAAAAATAGTCTTCTCTTGGCCTGCAAATGGACATTCCCAAATACCACTCCAGGTTTTGGGCAGCTTTGTTAAAACACTTTGATGGCTACATGTTTTCATGGTGTGGTTTTCTTATATTTTAAGTTTTTGAGCCAGTCATTCCAATAGCAGATTTTCAAAAATAGTCTTTACTTGGTCTGCAAATAGAGATTGCTCAATAGTGAATATGACTTTAGAAGCCATTTTGGGTCAAGTATTTTTCATGGCGGAGTGGGGAGTTATGCCTTTAAGCTAATTAACAACCTGGCTGAGCCCTGGATTAAAGATTAAAATTCAGCTAAAATGATTTTAAAAATAAGAAAAATTTATGACAGCTTTAGCATTTTGTCAAGTCAAATTCTTGTTACCATAGACATTTGATCACAAAAAATATTTTAGACTATAACTCTATCACACACACACACCACTACATGACAACTTGTATACATTGTTATAAAGCGAGAGCCCATTTTTGCCTATAAAAGTAAGCTAAAAATCATATTTTATTTTCTATATCTGGTCACATTGTATGTTTTTTGTTTTTGTTCTGGTTTGGTATAGGTACCTACAGTGTTCATGAAAAAAAAAGTTTTTAGCTCACCTGGCCATACAAAATGAAAAATTGAATAAAAATGAAACAAAAAATCACAGCTTGAACAAGTTTGTGGATTTATACTTCAATGAGGCCATAGCATAAGTCTGCCAAATTTGGTAATTATCTTTCAACATATAAAAAACTGCTGCCCCATCCTAGATAATGACGACTAAATATGAAAATAATCTTGAATTTCAGTCGGTTTTACTACAGCTTAACATTAAACGGAATTCATTTAATGTTAAACTGTAGTAAATGCAATGAATTGTGGCAAGTTGGTTGAAGACCGAATAATTAAATACAAAATTTTAATTCACGTTCAACTTTAAAGTGTAAGTAAAATGCTAAGCCAACTTACTGCGTTAGTGTATGGAAATAACTCAGTATATGCCAATATAATGATATGGTTATACAATATTTTATAGACTATTACTATTTATATAAAATTTCATATCAAAAGTGCTAATTTTCGTACCTTCCGAAAATGACTCGAACACCCGAAGACAAGGCATATGACGTAATATCAGGGACCTGCGTACGACGGAAAATTGACTCGCTAAGATTCTGACAGCATATACATTATTATATTACCTTTTAAATACAAATATCCCGTGTTGTGTGGTTTAGCGTATTAATACAGCAAATCAGTTTCAATGGAAATGAAATGTATTTCCGTGATTCTGATAGTTGTTACACGTCTATTTCATGAACGTCAAAAGCTAGTTGTAATGGCTATAAAATAAGTTTTACTCTTCCTATGCACCGATACACTTTTATATAATAACCTCTCTAATGTTATCAGTGCCTCAAAATGATACTTAACCCTTTCACCGACAAATGCCTGAAAAAGTATGGGGCCTATCTTTTAAAGTATTTAACATATTATGTTAAATATTTTGCAATTTATTTGACTGGAAGCCAAATATATGTTGCTGCAACAGGTTCTAGTCAAGTTTAACTGCAAACAATTTAACATTTCCTCTATGGTTGCTGTGGCAATGCTGAAAGGATTAAATTAATTAACCCATTAATGGTCAAGATTTTCAGAAAATTTGAATTTTTGCTCAGTGGTTCAGGTTTCGGATTCTGCCATGAGCTTGCAAAAATGTGCATTTGTAGGTCAAGAGAAGACCAGTTTTGAAAGTTTACCACTGCAATGACAGGCTCACCTGCAAATGGACATTCACCAAGCAAAGCTTTCGATTTTCCTGACCAATCAATCTTGTATTTCAGCCAATTTGACGAGAGCCATCTTGGATTTTGGCTGATTTTTAGAAACCTCTTTAAAAATCTCCGAAACCACTTGGGGGGGGGGATTAATTCAAAACTTATGAAATAGCATCCAGTATTAAAATTTAAATTGCATGGTAGTCATACAAGTCAGCTGTTTTTAACAAAGTTTTGACAGAAAGTAGGTGCTGTATTGAGAAATATCCTTTTTCCACCCATAAGATTAGTTTTGAAAATTTATCACTGGAATGACCGACTCGATTATCGAGCAAGACATGCCAGTGGTCCATTTAAAAGAAAATAGCCTTCTCTTGGCCTGCGACTGGACATTCAATAAGCAGATATGTCAATATTCTTGACCAAATGTAGTTATTAGAGTTAATAGGCAAAATTGGTCTAAAGAACATCTAAAATCTTGTTTGGTAACTGTTCATTTACAAGCCAAGACTAATTTTTAAAGTTTACCACCGGAATGCAGGAAATTTAGATTTCCCTTTCTCCGAGATCTAACAATACTCACCATCCTATTACTTCTGATACAGCTAGCCTGGATAGCTGGGCCCTAGGACTATAGACTTAGTAAGCTTTACCGACTCCTGGAACCGGGTACTCGGCTCCCAACTACCGAGTACCCATTTGCCATGAAGCTCAGATTGTTTGCATAGCCACCAAACAAGCGATACCCATGGCTTGCCTCCATGGGGCTGGGAGGCTGGGTCCGTAATAGAATGGTGAATATTGCTCTCGAATTTCCTGCATTCTCCTTCGATCAATACTCACCATTCTATTACTTCTGATATACACCAGATTTAGACAGTAACCTGGTGGGAAGGGGCAAGCCATCAATTGCTACTTTTGCACCTTGGAGAAAGAGCTAGGCTTAAACTTGATTAATGGAGACCTAAAAGGACCATCAAGTTAACGGAACCGAATCACATTCGCATCACTGCCCCCCCCCCCCCCCCCCCACCCCCCCTTTTTCTCCTAAGAAAAGGGAGAGAACTCATGAACATGCATCTCGCCTGAAACACATATATGCCAAGAGGGTTTACTGCTCTTTGCATATATTAGCCTGGGGATGAGCATGAACATATAAGATGAATGAACATGATATATAGACATGATACAAAAAACTTTCAATCTTGATTTACCTCATGATATTTGGATTTCAGACGTGGAGCCTCCAACCATTCACTTGTCCAGCCATCAGTGACACACTCTGGTTGACATCCTCTCGCTCGACCATGTCTGCTTCTTAATTCTTTCTTACAAATGCCAAAAAAGGGAGAAGAGCAGTGTGGTCATATAGCTTTCGTTTCAAAACAGCTAAAGCGAGCGGATTGGCGGAGTCTGACACATCCCTCATATAGTAATCCGTGAAAGAGGACTCACAGTGCCATTGTGCAACAGCCATGATGTCCTTAAACGGAACACCATTGTAAAAGGGCAGAAGAGGCGGCTATTCCTCTAACATTGTGCCCTTGCGCATTGCACCTGGTGCCCAGTCGTAATCTCACGGGTAGTCTGAATGCAATCGACTACCCAACGAGAGATAGAATCCATGAATGCGGCGCCATATGGCGTCTTATGACAGATCCACAGATGTCTATCATTCGACCGTAACGAGTCTTTTGTACTTAGTCTAAGAACGGACTGGGCACCAGACACTGGCATCATGATCAAACCTAGTTAGTTTCGGTATAATGATCGGTTTGCCAGGATATCTCAAAGATTGATTCTTTGACATAAACTCTGCTCTTGGCAGTAGACGCAGACCCTCTCCGGAGACAGTAAATCGGTCCCTCTCTACTGAAAGTGCATGGATCTCACTGCGCCTTCTAGCTGAGGAAGCTGCCAATAGAAAGCCCGCCTTTAGAGTCAAATGCTTTAGACTACCCGAATGCAATGGTTCGAAAGGGTGCTTGGCCAGTACATTAAGCACTAACGATAGACTCCAGGCTGGAATGACTACCGGTTGTCTCGGTCTGAGATTGCTCATTCCCTTCACCATCACATTCAACAGGGCCACCTCTGGACTATCCCTGTTGGCTAGACAAGGGATAACTGATGCCAAAGCTGACTTGTATCCAGCAATTGTGGCAGGAGTTAGTCCTGAAAAGAACAACTCACAGACAAAGTCTGCTATTTGCTGAATAGTGGATTGAAAGGTATCAATACCCTTTTCTTCACACCAGTCTGCAAATCTGTTAACCTTGTTGTTATATGACCAGAAGGTTAACCTCCTTCTCGCAGCTGCGATGAAATCTGCAGCTTGTCGAGAAAAGCCTTCCGACGTCGAACGTTGTTTGATAACATCCACGCAGTCAATTTGAACATTTCGGGACGCTCGTGTAGGAAGCGTCCTTTGGCCTGGGAGATTATGTTCAGAATCTCAGGTAACTGCACTGGATTTTCCACCAGCAGATCTAGAAGATCCATGAATCACGCCCTGCTGGGCCAAAATGGCGCTATTAGCAGGACCAGGCATGGCTCCTCCCCGATCTTCTTCCAATATCTTTGGTAGAAGAATAGTGGGTGGGTACGCGTAAGCGTGCATCCCTCTCCAGCTTACCGCCAGAGCGTCTGTATCGACGGCATTAGGATCTGGAATCGGCGAGACATAAGTCATGATTTGAGCATTTTCCCTTGTGGCGAACAGGTCCACGTTGGGTTTGCCCCAATGCTCGAAGATCCTGTGTAGAACTGGAGGGTTGAGAGACCATTCTGTTGGCAGAATTCTCTATCTGCGAGACAAAGCATTCGCGAGAATGTTCAATCACCTAGGAATGTGAGCTGCTTTCAAAACAACCGAGTAATTCCTGCACCATTGAATCAAGTGCCACACTTTGATACATAGTGTGGGTGACTTGGTCCCGCCTTGGTGATTTATGTATGATACTACTGTCGAGTTGTCCGACCGTATCAATATCGCCTTGCCCCTGACTTTTGGAAGAAACTTTTCCAATGCCAGTTCCACTGCCATCATTTCCAACAGATTGATATGCAGCTGGCTCTCTTGGAGAGTCCATGTGCCCGAGACCTGGTGTTCTCCCAGACAGGCCCCTCCCTCCCTCCAGCGATGCATCCGTGTACACTGACAGCTGGTGGTGGGGTAGGTGCAGCGAAACTCCTAGGAGATTCTGACGCTCTTTCAACCAGACAAGATGCGACATTATTGGCTCCAAAACTGGCACCAGTTTTGACAGGGGTTCTGTTCTCTGTTTCCACAGAGACATCAGATACAACTGGATAGGCCTTCGCATTAGAGCAGCGTACGGGATAACCTGCTCCATGGAGACCATCATGCCCAGCATCTGAAGGAACCGCCTCGCCTTAATGTGGTTTCCCACTCGAAAACTCCTGAGGATGGCTAACAGAGACACCACTCTGGGCTCTGACGGGTAAACCCTGCCCTCCTCGAGGTCGAATCGCATCCCCAAATAAACGAAATGTTGAGTGGGCGTCAACTCGGATTTCTCCGCGTTGACTATCCAGCCTAGATCTGAAAGTAACTTCAGAGTCAGAGCAGTATCCACGTTCAACCTGGCTGCCGAGTCTGCCTTGAACAGCCAGTCGTCTATGTAGGTGTGTAGCGCCACGTTCTCTTTTCTGAGAAACGCTGTCACCGCAAGGACCACTCTTGCGAAAACCCTCGGAGCTGTCGACAGGCCGAACGGTAGAACTGTAAACTCCCATACTTGATTCTGAAACGCAAATCTCAGAAACCTGTGCCAACTCCGATTCATAGGAATGTGGAAATATGCATCTTTCAGATCGATCGATACACACCACATTCCTTTCCTCAATCCCGCCATTACCGACCTCGGCGTTTCCATCTGGAACCGAGGAGTATGGATAAACCAATTTAATGGCCTGAGATTGAGTATGGGTCTCCATCCCCCTGTGCTCTTGGGGACAAGGAACATGTTTGAATAGAAGCCTGGAGTGTTTCGCTTTGCTGGTTTTATTGCTCCCTTCAGAAGCAAACCCGACACTTCCTTTTGAACGGCTTCTAACTTGTCTGGCTCCCTTGGTACAGGTGTCCAGACAGGTGCCAAAGACAGATTTTGTGGTGGAAAGTCCCACCACTCCGGCATGTAACCCTGGGATAACCATCCCAGGACCAGACTGTCTGACGTCACACCTCGCCAGGCCTCGACGAAACGCATGAACCTTCCACCCACCATAGACGCCTCGACGTCTAACGGGGTTGTCCGGCTCGCAGTCCGCCCCCCCCCCCCCCCACCCTTTCTTAACGAGAGAGAGTGAGAACCATTTCGTTCTAGGCACGACGGGTATAACTGGCACCGCTGTTCCTGTCGCACAGGCGCGGTCCAGGCGGATATGAAGGGAGCTTTCGTACCCTCAGGTACGTTTCGGCCCCTTCTGTCCGCCCTTTGAGGCCTTACCCATACCCTTCCCCTTGCCCTTCCCGCCCCTAGGGCGGTCAGGAGCAACATTGGGGAGGGTAGGCGCCTCTACAACCTTCCTGGGCTTCTTCGCCGGCGGCGGCTCTGAAAACCCAGCTGAAGCAGAAGTCGCAACAGGCCTGGCTTTCGCCTTGCCGGTATGCTTCTTCTGCTTCTTTGAAGGCTGTCCCGTTAGCGGTTTCCCCACAGCCCCTAGTGCGTGCGCTTGCTGCACTAGCTCTAGCTGTAGGTTTACCGCTAACCGATTCTGCGCGATACTGGCGGTGTCCTCTAAGATGGCCCGCGCTTGGCCACCGAAGATGCTAGGCCCTGTCAGGGGCGTCCCAAGAAGACGCTCCCTGACTGCCGTAGCCGGACGCATATGGTCAATGACCATTTGCCTCCTGGACTTCGTCACTCGCGCTTGCACCCTTGCCAATGCGTCCATTGACAGCACCAAGCCGTCATTAACACATGAAAGCGCCACAGGTGGCACAGGGTGGCCTGCCCCCGCTTCAGCCCACACCGACTGAAGGAGACGATAAGAGTGGTTGACAGCACTCATAGCTGCCCTCACACCCTCATCACATAGGGACAGGACTTCTTCCTGGTGTACTTGGGATTTATCCACTAGTGCCGGACCGGGGCCACCCAACCCGGCACTCTGGACTCCCAATACCCATCGGTCATCCTCCGTGACCGACGGGACTACACCATACCTGTCGTATTGCCCCCGCGGAATACGACATCTTGCCCGCACCTCCCTGGAGGCCGCAGGGAGCTGACCCTTGGTCATTAGTTGTTTGCTATAAATAGCATCCAACAAATCTATGAACCGTGGATCCAGTCCCACTGACTGGATCCGGGCCGCGGGCAAAATCCCCGTCCTAATCGACGCAACCGACGGACGGGGCGCATCTTCATCGGCCGTGGCCGAAACCACAGATGGGTCAACCCTGGCTAGCCATGCCAGAGCATCCGACCAAGGTCCCGTACGGACCCGTAACAGTCGCGGAACCGTAGCCGGACACGGGCGCCAACGGCACCCCACGTCCGGCTGCCGGACCAGGCGAGATAGGTGAGTACCACGCCTGGCCCGGCACACCTGTTCCCGTGACGGCTGGTGACAAACCAAGCCGCCCGGAACCGGTGCACGGTAACGGATTGGCCTCAGCCGCAGGCGGAGCCGCTGACCTGGCTTGCGCCAAACCAGACAAATGGAGGCCGGTTCCGTCCAGGACGGAATCAACCTCCATATTCTCCACCTGCGGCTTCACGGCCGCAGCAACCTCTCCTCCTCGTCTTCAGACTCCGAAGAGCCGTCACTAGACGAGTCAACCGTGGAGCCGTCCTGGCGGACGGCTCCCACACCTGACAGACCAGTCACCGCTACTGGACCACCCGGAGGTGGCCGCAGAGACAGAACCCGTCTGGCCGAAGCCAGACGGGACTGCCAGGGGGCCGTACGAGACGGCCCCCTCGGTAACCAGTCCAGAATCCTGTCCGAGGACAGGATCCGTACCAGGCATGGGGAGAAACTGCCCCCCCAACCTTTGGTAGCAGGGACGACACCAGCGTGGGCAGAACGCTATGCAGAAAACCCTGCATAGCCGGACCAAACCACGCCGGCGGTGCCATCTCCGCCACCTCCAGCTGGGGACGTGGAGCACCCCCACCGGCCGAACCGGGCGCTCCACGATTTCGTCTCGGACCGCCTGACCCCGCGTCAGACCCAGCCAAGTCCTTCTGGGCAAGGAACTTAACCATCATTTTGACGGACCACACTGCACAAACATTACACCTATGATCTATATTACACAGGGAACACCTAAAACAAGCATGGTCCTTGAACATTACACGGACAAACTTATGACATTCGTCACATGATGGCGGGGCTGGCTTGGCCTATAAAATAAGCACAAACCTACAATAAACAAGCGGAACGAGACCCGGATGGAAGGCAGACAATTAATTTTCAAATAATTTTGACTCATAAATTAACCGTAACCTCCCCGCACCCCACCCCGCCACGTTACAACAACGATCGCATTGATTATGATGACAAGAACGCGGCGGGCATCAAACACACCCATATTAGATCCTCCAGGATGTGTAACGGCTCCAGGAATCATATCGCATAGCATTTGGGGTATATTTACTAATCAATATAAATTATACTCCTAACGAAAGCAGCACGATATGTGAAGAAAACAACAAAATGTATAACAAACTGCTGTATCACACGGTAAAACCGCAGACCACGCATCTACTCAAGAATTTTGAAACCACCGATCATTGCAAACCGATCGTGATCGCACGTAAACTTGATCATTCTAAAGTTTCCGGTACCATTTTTAGTACGCAGCACCCAGAACAAGATGCGCGAATTAATGAAAGTTTTTTCTTCACATAAACATCCGAGCGACCGGGTGTGACGTCACCCGCTCGGATTCTACGGAGAACGACGTCAGCCGATATTCGTGTTAGAAATACCGTAGCATACACCTATTTTCATATCTGCCGATCGCCTGTTGGGGTTCAAAGAAGGCGATCATCTGGCATATATCGTTGTTAGCACACGTCCCAGATTCTATGGGGTCAGAAATTGGAACATGCGACACAACGAAATTTAGAGACCTAAGTCTTTTAACTATGGATAATAAAGAACGATACAACCTGGTTATCTTCAGCGGTATGCTCCATAGTCCTTAGTTAATCCTTTCACGAACACACAAACTATCACAAATTAAAGACTTAGATCTTTTGTTTCACAAAAAAACCACTAAAATCCTTAATGCAAAAAGCATGTATTGCTCTTGTTGCTATGCAAATAAGAATGAGCTCTATGGTAAACGGGTACTTGGCAGTTGGGAGCCGAGTACCCAGTTCCCAGGAGTCGGTAAAGCTTTCTAAGTCTATAATCCTAGAGCCGCTGTCAAGGCCAGCTGTATATCAGAAGTAACAGAATGGTGAGTATTGATCGAAGGAGAATCCAGTACCGTACGGTTCCGCCACCACCCCATGGAACACACCAGTCTATGGAGTAGGCCCGCACGGAAAACCGTGTGGACCCATAGCGGTTGAAGAACCGTGGCCAAACACGGGCGCCACCGACACCCCATGTTTGACCGCCGGACCAGGCGAGATAAGTGAGTACCACGCATGGCCCGCCACACCCATCACCGTGTTGGTAGGCAGCAAAGCAACCATCATGGGACTGGTGCCCGGTACCGGAGTGGCCTCAACCACGGACGGAGCTGCTGCCCTGGCTTGCACCAAGCCATACAGATGGAGGATGGCTCCCATGCCTGACAGACCGGCCACCGCTACTGGACCACCCGGAGGTGGCCGCAGAGAGACAGAGCCCATCAGGCTGGAGCCCGACGGGACTGCCAGGGGACCATATGAGACGGCTCCCTCGGTGGCCAGTCCAGAACAGGGTCCGAATCAAACATGGGGAGAGACTGCCCTACAACTTTTGGCAGCAGGGATGACACCAGCGTGGGCAGAACGCTATGCAAGAAGCCTTGCACAGCAGGACCAAACCACGCCGGCGGTGCCATCTCCGCCACCTCCGGTTGCAGACGTGGAACGCCCCCAAGGGCCGAAACGGACGCTCCACGATTTACTTTCGGACCACCTGACCCCACGTCAGACCCTGCCAAGTCCTTCTGGGCAAGGAACTTAAGCATCATATCGACCGACCACACTCCGCAAACGTTACACCTACTGTCAAGATTACACTTAGTACAGCAGAAACAGACATGGTCCTTGAACAGAACCTTTACAAATTTGTGGGACTCCTCACATCATAGCGGGGCTGGCTTGGCCTATAAATAAGCACAAACCTACAATAAGCAAGCGGAACGAAACAAACATGGAAGGCAGACAATTAATTTTCAAATATTTTGATCATAAATTAACCCTCTTAACCCTCCCGCACCCCACCCCGCAACGTTACAGCAAAGATCGCATTGATTATGAGGACAAGAACGAAGCGGGCAATAATACACCCATACACTGATCCTCAAGGATGTATAATGGAATCAGAATCATATCGCATAGCATTCGGGGTACATTTACTAATAAATATAAATTATACTCCTAACGAAGGCCAAAACGATATGTGAAGAAACAACAAAATGTAAACAAACTGCTGTAGCACACTGTAAAACCGCAGACCACACATCTAAATCAAGAATTTGAAACCACTGATCATTGCAAACAGATCGTGATAACACGCAAAACTTGAAAATTCCAAAGTTTTTCTGGTACCAATTAAAGTATGCAACACCTAGAATCAGATGCGCGAATTAATGAAACATTTTCTTCACATAAACATCCGAGTAACACGGGTGTGACGTCACCCGCTCGGATCTTACCGAGAACGACGTCAGCCGATTTTCGTGTTAAAAGACACCGTCAACCAACACATAATTTCATATCTGCCGATCGCCTGTTGGGGTTTAAAGGAAGGCAATTATCTGGCATATTTCGTTGGTAACACACGTCCCAGATTCTTTGTGGTTAGAAATTGGAACATGCGACACACAAAATTTTGAAGACCTAAGTCTTTTTAACTATGGAATAACATGGAAATATACAACCTGGTTATCATCAGCAGCATCCATGGTAATCCAATATATCCTTAGAGAGCGCACAAAACTATCACAATTTACACAGAAAAGACTTAATATAATCTCAAGACTTCCACCTGCAAAAATGCATGTGTCTCTTGTTGCCATGCAAACAAGAATGAGCTTCATGGCAAATGGGTACTCTGCAGTTGGGAGCCGATTCCAGGAGTCGGTAAAGCTTACTAAGTCTATAGTCCTAGGGCACAGCTATCCAGGCTAGCTGTATCCGAAGTAATAGAATGGTGAGTATTGATCGAAGGAGAATCACTCACTTGATGTTATCATGCCACTCATTCCATTGTTAAATCTTAAAAAATGGTCTCTTAGTCAGTAAACCAACATTCACAAGATAGATCTGCTTTTTCCAGCTTGACCACCAAAGGGTTAAAGTGTATGTGTGAGAGAGAGAGGGGGTGGGAGACAGAGACAGAGAGAGGGGGTGGGAGGAGGGAGGTGTGTACCATATACTTTATTATATATGATACGTTCCTGAATCTGTTGTCTTTTTATTCAATTTTACAGTGTGTCTGGCATTCTACAAGGAACTATATATATGATACTATACTTCAATATGCTTACTTCCACATTGCCAATAGCAAATGATAAAGGACTGACAGCTCAGAAGAAATGGACAATATAATTAAATAATTTAATCAAAACAATGTTCTTTCTTCTAGGATTTCTAAATGATGTTTGTTGGTGTTTGGTGTTATTGTATGTGTTCATTAGTAATAAGTCCTATCACATTCACATGACTGTAAATAAATCACAATCCATGCATTTCTATATCCCAGGCTTTGTTTTCTCATATACGTTTTAGCTGAGAAAACTACTGATCCGATTTGGCTCAAATTTTAACATGAAGAAACTTGCCGTCAAAGAGGATTTCCAGTATTGTCCAAGATCCATATAAAAGAACCTGGATTCCGATAGGATCAGATTCTGTATCTGTAGATATCTCGATCGGAAACTACTGGTCTGATTTGGCTACAACTTTAACACATGAAAGGGTGTGACCATACATTAGGATTCCACAACCTGATGTGTAATCCGAAAAACATCCAGAAAAATGTGAAACAATCTGGACTCGCAATTAGTATAAGTCTGCCTGTCTCTGTCTGTCAATTTTTTTACATTCCTGACAAAGATGCCAAAATCGCAACTGGATCTCATCCTGTGTTTTTAAAAACTAGGATGGGATATTGCATCGGTCAGTCAGTCCATCCGTCTGTCTATCTCATCTGAAACCTATTGGTGGAATTCAGTCAAATTTGTTATGTGAGTTACCCATAATATTGAGATGACGTTTACATTAGGCTCCAATCACATGGTGGGCTAGGTGGAGGGGGGGGGGGGGGGGTCGCAGAAAGTCAAAGTTGGTGGAATTCAAACAAATTTGGTATGTTAATTACCCATTTGATTGCGGGTAACAAGACAATGTTTACATTAGGAACTAAAATGTGCAGTCGATGGCATGCCATTGCAAATCCCCAACCGTTCACCACTTCGAGCTTTATCATCACTTTGGCCCAAAACACAATAAATTCCTTGAAATGTAGTTTCAATGGGTAATGGGTTTCAAAATGAAATGCGACATGACCACCTTTGGATAAATTTAATTTTTGACTCACAATACCCACCCCTTGAGCCCCACCCCTGGGGATCATAACAAAATTTCAAAAGTGCCATGCACATCCCTGGCCATATGTGTAATCATACCCACGTTTCAAGTTTCTATCTGAAATGGTCTAGGCGGAGTTGCATTACAATCGATAATTACTGGCCAATTTTTACTTTTTGATCCCACCCCCTAACTTCAGTTTGAGCCAAGATCAAAATAGTTCCTTGTCTTGTAGACTACTAACCATTGGCTTGAAAATGATATGCGACATGACAACCGTTGGAAAAGTTTTCCCCACCCAAGGGTCCTGTCCCTGAGGGACACGCCAAGATTCCAAAAGTGTCATGGACATCCCTGCCCAGGTGTGCAATCATCCCCAAAGTTTTAAGTTTCTATTTGAAATGGTGTAGGAGGAGTTGCATTACAATCGATAATTACTGGCTAATTTTGATGTTTTTACCCCCTGGGACCAGCCCGGGGTTGGGGGGGGGGGGGGGGCAGAACAAAATTCCAAAAGTGCCATGCACTTCTTTGCCCATAGGTATAATCATCACCAACATTTCAAGTTTCTATCTTAAATGGTCTAGAAGGAGATGCGTTAAAATGAATAAGTGCACAGACGGCCGACACGCATGCACGCACACAGGTCACATCATATAATCCCAAGTTTTTCTTCGAAAAGCATGGGGATAACTAGATTGATCAGTCGATGACGCGTTATCACAAATCCCCACATTCAGCACCTTGAACTTTTGACACACCCCACACCTCAGCAGCGGAGCCAGATCTAAATGTCATTTGCAATCATATGCAGGAAATGTCAATTTCCCTTTCTCCGAGATCTAACAATACTCACCATTCTGTTACTTCTGATATACAGCTGGCCTTGACAGCGGCTCTAGGATTATAGACTTAGAAAGCTTTACCGACTCCTGGGAACCGGGTACTCGGCTCCCAACTGCCGAGTACCCGTTTACCATAGAGCTCATATTGTTTGCATAGCCACCAAACAAGAGAAAACTATGGCTTGCCTCCGTGGGGCTGGGAGGCTGGGTCCGTAACAGAATGGTGAGTATTGTTAGATCTCGGAGAAAGGGAAATTGACATTTCCTGCATTCTCCTTCGATCAATACTCACCATTCTGTTACTTCTGATATACACCAGATTTGATCAGTAACCTGGTGGGAAGGGGCAAGCCATACATGCTAATTTTGCCCCTTGGAGAAAGATTTTAGACTTCAAACTTGACTAACGGAGACCTAAAAGGACCGTCAAGTTCACGGAACCGAATCACATTCGCGTCACAGCCCCCCCCCCCCCCTTTTTCCTCCTAAGAAAAGGGAGAGAACTAACGAACATGTATCTCGCCTGAAAACACCATTATGCCAAGAGGGTTAACTACTCCCTGCATATTGCCTGTACTAGCCTGGGAATGAGCATGAATATATAAGATGAATGAACATGATACATATACATAATACAAAAAACTCTCACTTATTGAATTACCTTATGATAACAGGACTTCAGACGTACCGCCTCCAACCATTCACCGGTTCGGCCATCGGTGACACAATCTGGTTGACATCCTCTCGCCTGACCATGCCTGCTTTAGGTTCTTTTCTTACCAAAGTGAGAAAAGGGTGAAAAGCAGTGTGGTCACTAACTATCGTTTGAAAACAGCTAAAGCGAGTGGATTGGCTGAGTCTGACACATCCCTCATATAGTAATCCGTGAATGAGGACTCACAGTGCCATTGTGCAACGGCCATGATGTCCTATAACGGAACACCATTGTAAAGGGCGGTCGAGGCGGCTATTCCTCTGACATTGTGTGCCCTTACGCCTTGCACCTGGTGCCCAGTCGCCATCTCATGAGTAGTCTGAATGCATTCGACCACCAAACGAGAGATAGTATCCATGGATGCGGCGCCATAAGACTTTTGATGGCAGATCCACAGATGTCTATCGTTCGACCGTAACGAGTCAGTCCGTTTCTTGTACTTAGTCAAAGCACGGACCGGGCACCAGACACTGGCATCACGATCAAACCTAGTTAACTTCGGTATAATGATCGGTTTGCCGGGATATCTCAAAGATTGGTTCTTTGACATAACCTCTGCTCTTGGCAGAAGACGCAGACCTTCTCCAGAAACAATAAATCGGTTCCTCTCTGCCGAAAGCGCATGGATCTCACTGCGCCTTCTAGCTGAGGAAGCTGCCAATAGAAAGACCGCCTTTAGAGTCAAATGCTTTAGACTAGCCGAACGCAACGGTTCGAAAGGGTGCTTGGCCAGTACATTAAGCACTAAAGATAGACTCCAGGCTGGAATGACTACCGGTTGTCTCGGTCGGAGATTGCTCATTCCCTTCAACATCACGTTTAACTGGGCCACCTCTGGACTATCCCTGTTGGCTAGACAAGGGATAACTGATGCCAAAGCTGACTTGTATCCAGCAACTGTGACGGGAGCTAGTCCTCAAAAGAACAGCTCACAGAGAAAGTCTGCTATTTGCTGATAGTGGATTGAAGGGTATCAATACCCTTTTCTTCACACCAGTCTGCAAATCTGTTAACCTTGTTGTTATATGACTTGAAGGTTGACCTCCTTCTCGCAGCCGCGATGAAATCAGCAGCCTGTCGAGAAAAGCCTTCCGACGTGGAACGTTGTTTGATAACATCCACGCAGTCAAAACATTTCGGGACGCTCGTGTAGGAAGCGTCCCTTGGCCTGGGAGATTATGTTCGGAATCTCGGGCAACTGCACAGGATTTTCCACCAGCAGATCTAGAAGATCCGTGAACCACGCCTTGCTCGGCCAATACGGCGCTATTAGCAGGACCAGACATGGTTCCTCCCTGACCTTCACCAATACCTTCGGTAGAAGAATGGTGGGTGGGTACGCGTAAGCGTGCATCCCTCTCCAGCTTATCGCCAGAGCGTCTGTATCGACGGCATTTGGATCTGTAATCGGCGAGACATATGTCATGATTTGAGCATTTTCCTTTGTGGCGAACAAGTCCACGTTGGGTTTGCCCCAATGCTCGAAGATCCGTCGCAGAACTGGAGGGACCATTCTGTTGGCAGGATTCTCTGTCTGCGAGACAAAGCATCCGCCAGAATGTTCAATCGGCCAGGAATACGAGCTGCTTTCAAAACAACCGAGTAATTCCTGCACCATTGAATCAAGTGCCACACTCTGATACACAGAGTGGGCGACCTGGTCCCGCCTTGGCGATTTATATATGATACTACTGTCGAATTGTCCGACCGTATCAATATCACCTTGCCCCTGATCATCGGAAGGAACTCTTCCAACGCCAGTTCCACTGCCATCATTTCCAACAGATTGATATGCAGCTGACTCTCCGGGAGAGTCCATGTGCCCGAGACCTGGTGTTCTCCCAGGCAGGCACCCCACCCTTCCAGCGATGCATCCGTGTAGATGGACAGCTGGGGGCGGGGTAGGTGCAGCGAAACCCCTAATAGGAGATTCTGACACTGTTTCCACCATAGAAGATGCGATACTATCGGCTCCAAAACTGGCACCAGTTTTGACAGGGGTTCTGTTCTCTGTTTCCACAGAGACATCAGATACAACTGGATAGGTCTTCGCATTAGAGCAGCGTACGGGATAACCTGCTCCATGGAGACCATCATGCCCAGCATCTGAAGGAACCGCCTCGCCTGAATGTGGTTTCCCACTCGAAAACTCCCGAGGATGGCTAACAGAGACACCACTCTGGGCTCTGATGGGTAAACCCTGCCCTCCTCGAGGTCGAATCGCATCCCCAAATAAACGAAGCCTAGATCTGAAAGTAACCTCAGAGTCAGAGCAGTATCCACGTTCAACCTGGCTGCCGAGTCTGCCTTGAGCAGCCAGTCGTCTATGTAGGTGTGTAGCGCCACGTTCTCTTTTCTGAGAAACGCTGTCACCGCAAGGACCACTCTTGTGAAAACCCTCGGAGCTGTCGACAGGCCAAACGGGAGAACTGTAAACTCCCATACTTGATTCTGAAACGCAAATCTCAGAAACCTGTGCCAACTCCGATTCATCGGAATGTGGAAATATGCATCTTTCAGATCGATCGATACACACCACATTCCTTTCCTCAATCCCGCCATTACCGACCTCGGTGTTTCCATCTGGAACCGAGGCGTATGGATAAACCAATTTAATGGCCTGAGATTGAGTATGGGTCTCCATCCCCCCGTGCTCTTGGGGACAAGGAACATGTTTGAATAGAAGCCTGGAGTGTTCCGGTTTGCTGGTCTTATTGCTCCCTTCAGAAGCAAACCCGACACTTCCTTTTGAACGGCTTCTAACTTGTCTGGCTCCCTTGGTACGGGTGTCCAGACAGGTGCCAAAGACAGATTTTGTGGCGGAAAGTCCCACCACTCCGGCATGTAACCCTGGGATAACCATCCCAGGACCAGACTGTCTGACGTCACACCTCGCCAAGCCTCGACGAAACGCATGAGCCTTCCACCCACCATAGACGCCTCGACGTCTAACGGGGTTGTCCGGCTCGCAGTCCGCCCCCCCCCCCTTTCTTAACGAGAGGTGCGGTCCAGGCGGATATGAAGGGAGCTTGCGTACCCTCAGGTACGCTTCGGCCCCTTCTGTCCGCCCTTTGAGGCCTTACCCTTACCCTTCCCCTTGCCCTTACCACCTCTAGGGCGGTCCGGAGCAACATTGGGGAGGGTAGGCGCCTCTACATCCTTCCTGGGTTTCTTCGCCGGCGGCGGCTCCGAGAACCCAGCCGAAACAGACGTCGCAATAGGCCTGGCTTTCGCCTTGCCCTTATGCTTTTTCTGTTTCTTTGAAGGCTGTCCTGTTAGCGGCTTGCCCACAGCCCCTAGTGCGTGCGCTTGCCGCACTAGCTCTAGCTGTAGATTTACCGCTAACCGATTCTGCGCAATACTGGCGGTGTCCTCTAAGATGGCCCGCGCTTGGCCACCAAAGATGCTAGGCCCTGTCAGGGGCGTCCCAAGAAGACGTTCCTTGACTGCCGTAGCCGGACGCATATGGTCAATGACCATTTGCCTCCTGGACTTCGTCACACGCGCTTGCACCCTTGCCAATGCGTCCATTGACAGCACCAAGCCGTCATTAATGCACGATAGCGCCACAGGTGGCACAGGGTGGCCTGCCCCCGCTTCAGCCCACACCGACTGAAGTAGACGATAGGAGTGATTGACAGCGCTCATCGCTGCCCTCACACCCTCATCGCATAGGGCCAGGACTTCTTCCTGGTGTACCTGGGCCTTATCCACTAGTGCCGGACCGGGACCACCCGACCCGGCACTCTGGACGCCCAGTACCCATCGGTCATCCTCCGTGACCGACGGGACTACACCATACCTGTCGTATTCACCCCGCGGAATACATCTTGCCCGCACCTCCCTGGAGGCCGCAGGGAGCTGACCCTTGGTCATTAGTTGTTTACTATAAATAGCATCCAACAAATCAATGAACCGTGGATCCAGTCCCACTGACTGGATCCGGGCCGCGGGCAAAATCCCCGTCCTAATCGACGCACGGGGCGCACCTTCATCGGCCGTGGCCGAAACCACAGACGGGTCTACTCTGGCTAGCCACGCCAGAGCATCAGACCAATCTATCTCCGAAGAAGATACCCCCGCAAACACGTCACCCGTTGACGTGCTTACGGGTCTGCCAGCCATGGCCTCCCGGCAAGGAGCCACGGCTGACACGCCAGGCACTCCGCTACCACATGGTTCCGCCGCCACCCCATGAAACACTCCGGTCCATGGGGTAGGTCCGCACGGAAAACCGTACGGACCCGTAACCGTCGCGGAACCATAGCCGGCCACGGGCGCCAACGGCACCCCATGTCCGGCTGCCGGACCAGGCGAGATAGGTGAGTACCACGCCTGGCCCGGCACACCCGTTCCCCTGACGGCTGGTGACAAACCAAGCCGCGCGGAACCGGTGCATGGTAACGGATTGGCCTCAGCCGCAGGCGGAGCCGCTGACCTGGCTTGCGCCAAACCAGACAAATGGAGGCCGGTTCCGTCCAGGACGGAATCAACAATGGAGGCCGGTTCCGTCCAGGACGGAATCAACCTCCATATTCTCCACCTGCGGCTTCACGGGCCGCAGCAACCTCTCCTCCTCGGCCTCATCATCTTCAGACTCTGAAGAGCCGTCACTAGACGAATAAACCGTGGAGCCGTCCTGGCGGACAGCTCCCACACCTGACGGACCGGCCACCGCTACTGGACCACCCGGAGGTGGCCGCAGAGACACAGAACCCGTCTGGCCGAAGCCAGACGGGACCGCCAGGGGGCCGTACGAGATGGCCCCCTCGGTAACCAGTCCAGAATCCTGTCCGAGGACAGGATCTGTACCAGGCATGGGGAGAAACTGCCCCCCAACCTTTGGTAGCAGGGACGACACCAGCGTGGGAAGAACGCTATGCAGAAAACCCTGCATAGCCGGACCAAACCACGCCGGCGGTGCCATCTCCGCCACCTCCAGCTGGGGATGTGGAGCACCCCCACCGGCCGAACCGGGCGCTCCACGATTTACTCTCGGACCGCCTGACCCCGCGTCAGACCCAGCCAAGTCCTTCTGGGCAAGGAACTTAACCATCGTTTCGACGGACCACACTGCACAAACATTACACCTATGATCTATATTACACAGGGCACACCTAAAACAGACATGATCCTTGAACATTACACGGACAAACTTATGGCAGTCGTCACATGATGGCGGGGCTGGCTTGGCCTATAAAATAAGCACAAACCTACAATAAACAAGCGGAACGAGACACGGATGGAAGGCAGACAATTAATTTTCAAATATTTTGACTCATAAATTAACCGTAACCTCCCGCACCCCACCCCACCACGTTACAACAACGATCGCATTGATTATGACGACAAGTACGCGGCGGGCACAACACACCCATAATAGATCCTACAGGATGTGTAACGGCTCCAGGAATCATATCGCATAGCATTCAGGGTATATTTACTAATCAATATAAATTATACTCCTAACGAACGCAGCACGATATGTGAAGAAAACAACAAAATGTATAACAACTGCTGTCTCACACGGTAAAACCGCAGACCACACATCTACTCAAGAATTTTGAAACCACCGATCATTGCAAACCGATCGTGATCGCACGTAAACTTGATCATTCTAAAGTTTCCGGTACCATTTTTTAGTACGCAGCACCCAGAACAAGATGCGCGAATTAATGAAAAAATTTTTCTTCACATAAACATCCGAGCGACCGGGTGTGACGTCACCCGCTCGGATTCTACGGAGAACGACGTCAGCCGATATTCGTGTTAGAAATACCGTAGCAAACACCTATTTTCATATCTGCCGATCGCCTGTTGGGGTTTAAAGAAGGCGATCGTCTGGCATATATCGTTGTTAGCACACGTCCCAGATTCTATGGGGTCAGAAATCGGAACATGCGACACAACGAAATTTAGAGACCTAAGTCTTTTATCTATGGATAATAAAGAACAATACAACCTGGTTGTCTTGGGCGGTATTCTCCATAGTCCTTAGTTATCCTTTCAGAACACACAAACTATCACTGATTAAAGACTTAGATTCTTTTAAAAACACTAAAATCCTTAATGCGAAAAGCATGTATTGCACTTGTTGCTATGCAAACAAGAATGAGCTCTATGGTAAACGGGTACTCGGCAGTTGGGAGCCGAGTACCCGGTTCCCAGGAGTCGGTAAAGCTTTCTAAGTCTATAATCCTAGAGCCGCTGTCAAGGCCAGCTGTATATCAGAAGTAACAGAATGGTGAGTATTGATCGAAGGAGAATGGGTAATTCACATACCAAGTTTGGTTGAATTTCGTCGAATAGTCTCAGAGGAGTTGCATTACAATCAATTTCATGACCTTTTAACAGCCCCCCCCCCCCCCCAACCATCCCATACACCCGTGTGGCGGGGCCAAATGTAAATGTGCTCATTAACTCCACAATGATATGGGTAACTGACATACTTAATTTGGTTGGATTCTGACATACAGTGTCAGAGGAGTTACGTTACAATCAATTTCATGACCTTTTGACCCCATCCCCCACATGTAAAGGTGCTCATCCACTGCACAGCGGAAAATTAACACACTGAATGCGTCTGGCATGCGGCAAACCACAATCACATATACGCATGCCATTTTTACGTAGCAGCAGCAGCAGTAGTAGTAGTAGTAGTAGTAGTAGTAGTAGTAGTAGTAGTAGTAGTAGTAGTAGTAGTAGTAGCGGCAGCAGCATCTTTAGCAGCAGAGACGGCTATGGCTACTGCTACTACTACTACCGCCACCCCAGGAAATTGAAGGCAGTGATTGTATTCAATTAACTCACCCCCACTCCCCCCCCCCATGTACACATTCCCTGCCGTTGAATATTTTTGGAATTCGTTTGACTAGGAGCTGGTGCTGTCTATGACAACAGCAACATAATCCAGTCAAATTAGTTTTAAAAATATTAAAATAAGAGCTTTCTTGTGTAGTTTTCTTATAATCGAGACGCTGGAATTTCAAGGGTTAAGTGCCAACAGACAGTTGACCTAGTTTGCCGAGATCTTTGTTGAATGACAGAGGATTGCTATTTACAACGTAATTTGGCAATGCACATTTTGTTCTTTCCCACGCATTAGACTACTTGTGTTGGGTGAGTGTGTAGGATATATATATATAATATATATAAATATTTTACTACGAATGTAGTTGATGGTCTATGATTGTATTATAATAATCTTTGAGTTCGCGAAAATTGCTTGTCTGTTAGAACAAGTCGCCTCTTATGACAGCGCATCAACATTATTTCACTCAGCTGTTTCAGGCAAGCTCAGCCGATCCCCTGAAATGATGTCACGCACCAAGGCCGTTCTCATTTCATGTTTCAGCGAGTTGCCGCAGGATCGCCGAATTTAAAATAAATCCGAATAATATCTTCTAATAACACATTCTATTTTATTCTTTAATGCCCAATGTTGTATATGAAAGCCACTTTCAATGCCATTGTACTTCTTCTTTAATTAACCACAGGAGTCTGCCGTTTTAGATACGAAAACGCGAAATTCAAAAATACGAAAACACGGTAGCATTATATACTACTATATACAGGGTTCATACACCATCAGCAGAATTAAATTCCATACTTTTTCAAGACTCAATTAAAAATTTTCCAGACCTAATTTACGACTTTCAATCAGACAAAAAACAAAAACAGTTACTAAGTTCATCATATTATCATATATAAACTTTATTAAACTTTATAAAACAACACATCAAAATAAATAATCAACTAATTTAACATCAGATAGCACTCATCACAGATAGAAAGATATACAGCACTCTATTTGTTGATATGACAGTTAAAATAACTGGATACAATCATGGCAATTTTAATGTTGATATGGATGGATAACACTCAGGAAAGATAAATAGTCTTTTTTGATCTGCAAATGGACATTTCTCAGAACCACTGCATACATACATCATGACATGATAAAACAAAGGGTTTAAGTGTAAATAGAAAATGTGCATTTGCAGGTCAGGAGAAGATTTTTGAAAATTTACCAGTGGAATGAGTGACATGGTGACCAGGCCAGCCATTAGTGTGATAAATCTTCAAAAATAGTCTTTTCTTGATCTGCAAATGTACATTTCTCAGGACTACTGCATACATACATCATGACATCATAAAACAAATGGTTTAAGTGTAAATAGAAAATGTGCATTTGCAGGTCAGGAGAAGATTTTTGAAAATTTACCACAGGAATGAGTGACATGGTGACCAGGCCAGCCATTAGTGTGATAAATCTTCAAAAATAGTCTTTTCTTGATCTGCAAATGTACATTTCTCAGGACTACTGCATACATACATCATGACATGATAAAACAAAGGGTTTAAGTGTAAATAGAAAATGTGTATTTGTAGGTCAGAACTTTTGAAAATTTACCACTGGAATGACTGACATGATGACCAAGCCAGTCATTACTGTGATAAATATTCAAAAATAGGTTTTTCTTGATCTGCAAATGGACATTTCTCAGGAACCGCATATTGTCTAGGAGTGGCTCAGTGTTTTTCAGGATGCAAGCCAGATATGAATTTCATTACAGCAGCACATTTTTTGTTGAATATTTTGAAAATAATTTGACTGGAAACTGTTGCAGCAATAGTTTCCAATCAAATTATTTTCAAAATATTCAACAGCTATCCTGTAAAGTTGAGCTTGAGACACCAACATTCATTTGTTGAGGGCCACCCTCCACCCCACCTTTAGAAGACAAGTCAAAACCTGCACATATTTTCACTCGATAACGCGCCATAAAGGGCCTCACGATACGAGAGAGCTGTCGGACAGTCAATAATATTTTACCGTGACTCAGCACAAAGTTGTGATCATCTCACATTGGGCGATATAAAATTGCCATGCTTCTAAATGATCGCCATAGCAACAGGAATTCATTATTGTCACTCGATGACGAGCCAACACAAGAGGCCTCGCGATACGAGGGCAAAGTTGGGATCATCTAACGTTGGGCGATATAAAATTGCTATGCTTCTAAATGATTCTGGTACTATCAATGTGAAAATGTTAAATATTCTTACCATAAACCAAAGAAATCTGTAACTTTCGACACTGGCTTCAGACGAACTGTCAGTGTCTCATGGGTTTTTTTCCCAGCATGTGGCTAACAAGAGCCGCTTCGCCCATATTCCCCATGTCAAACGACTTATTACAATCACTACATTTGGCATGCGAGTTTGATGTGTTGTCCGGTAAAATCCAATCCTTATATTTATCATTAGTTTCCCAAACACTAGCATATTTGCACTTTCCCATCTTTACTGTATCACAAAAGACAGCAATCTCGCAAATTATTTCATTGTTTCGGCTTCTAGCACTCTGTACTATTTGACAGACGACTGCTGATTCACTCATTTTTATTGCGTTGTACTTGAACAAGTTCAGAACCCGTATTGCTCAACAACCGCGAGATGTTCCCGGTAATAGGGGGTTTTCTATTGCAAGACGAGACCGGGACCCAATCGAATTAGATTCTGGCAAGATTGGCGGAAACGCGAGATTTCGTTCGTAAACAAAAGATTGCGGTCGGAAAAATTAGGATTGCCGATATTTTAATTTTCCATACCAGTTGGCCCAAAATTGGAATTTCCATACCTTTTCCAGCCCTGGAAAAGGCTTTCCTAATTTTCCATACTTTTTCCAGACTTCCATACATGCGTACGACGAACCCTGTATATGTATATATATATATATATATATATATATATATATATATATATATATACATATATATATATATATTGGTAGTGGGATGGTGGATGAAAATTCAAAGGCCTGTGGTGTCAATCAATTCAACGACAGCATCAGTCATGAAAGCAAGGATTTGGTTGGAGTACAGTGATGTCGGCCGCCTACGACGCCGGCCGCTATGTATACGAAGCCGGCCTCCTAGTATAGGGCTATATGTAGTGGTCATGGGGAATGCCACTTTGCAGGCCAAGAGAAGACTATTTTTTGAGAATTTATCACTGGAATGACTGGCTCGATAACCGAGCCAGTCATTCCAGTGATAAAATTTCAAAAATAATCTTCTGTCGGCCTGCAGTGGCATTCAATTATTAAATGTTTAAATATTTTGAACAAATATCGCTTAATTTTTTGGATTAACTGAGGTTCGGTTAACAAGGATAGGGACTTACTACATGCTCTAAACTAATACTATAGGCGGCCGGCATCGTATACATAGCGGCCGGCATCGAATGCGGCAGGCATCGATGGCGACCATTTGGTTTGGCCTACCCTTGCAAATAAACAGATAAGTTTGTCCTTATAGGGTTTACCTATTTCATATTAGGTTGTATCCACTTAATATTTTAAATGGACTGGTAAACTCCAAACGACTGTGCCAGCCTTGTGTTCCATAGGGAAAACACAACAGAACGTTCTGCTAAAAAATGCCCCTGCAGAAACATGTTTCTCCTGCGGAATGATAAGTTTTGTTAGAGCGCTCTATTTCGTGAAACATGTGACTCGCGAAAAGCAAAACATGTTTTCAATCTGTTACGTAATTGCACGCGAAACAACGTCATATACCACACAGGCATATATTACTGTGGGGAATTACATCATAAGCGTGTCACGCAAAGGATGTCGGGATACCATTTTCTTCGCAAATATTATCATTCCGTATAGAACAGTTTTGTTGCAGAGCGGTCTAACAGAGCACACCTATTGAAACTATGTTTTGCACCTCCTACGGAACGTAAGGCTATGGACAGTGGTTTAGTTTAACTTAGACTAGAGATGTGTACACGAAAACTGGTTCCTTACAATAAAACTGGCCCCATGAAAATAGTATATATACAGTGATGATTGCAGATCAGCTGGTTAATTCAGTGCGTGTTTTTCTAGATCAATGAAATTTTAGATGAAATTAATATATATTTTACTTCCTAATTTAAACACTTTTGAAAGAGAATTTTTAATGGAGCTTACGTTCCTGGGAACTCTTAATGACATTTATCTTGTTGTTATTGTCTTCAGTAAATCCCGGCTATACGATCGCTAGGCTGGTACCCGACTCCTCATACCCTCGCTGGCGATTCTCTGGCTCAGGATATGGGGGCCGGTATGGGCTGCCATCTTTGTACGCGATTTACGTACATGACGTCATTACACAGATAGGGGAACTCCATAAGACAGCAGACGCTTCCAAGCGAAATGACAGCTATTTAACCCTTGTGCAACGACACCGCTTCGGGTATTAGTATAGTCTTATATTACACATTTCGTTACACTACATAACTAAAATGGAATTTTTCACTAAAGACTATTGTCCAAAATTTAAAAAGTTGCGCTATTAATCTAGATTATTTTCTTGAAGGATAGTAGGCGCATTTCCAAATTTTGTTACCAGTTTTCGTTCATCGCTCAGTAGAAGGCTTGGGCCACATATTTACTTCTTATGTGACTCTTCTAGTTTATTTTACGGAAATATTTGTATAAATTGAATAAAGAATACCAGTATTTCCTTGAAAATCACCTACCACTGAAGGTGGTGGGGAGGGTGGGTGGTATTGGGGTGGGGGGAGGGGTTGTGATTGGTGGAGGCAATTGAAAATAGTTCCAGCAGGGGACCCTGCGAAGCTTTGAAAATTTGATTTATTGATCACTTTCTGTATCATGATTCCATCACATGTTGAATATTTTGAAACTAAAATTACTGGAATTGTGGAGGCTGGCTCAGCATCTTACAATAATATTATTTGTGTCAATATATCTGACAGGTTGCTTGTATCATATGGTCACATTTCTGCACCATTGGGTTAATATAATTTGAATAATGAGGGGCACCCAAGAGCACTGCCCCCTCCACCCCCTCCCACCCAACCACCCAGCTGAAGTATATATAAGGCACCATGGAATGATGGATGCCAATTTCTTTTTAAAAATCAGCTTCATTGCCATAATCCATATAATAATGATATATCTGATTTTCACCATTGACCAACCATTAAAACCATTATTGATGTTAATTCTCTCCAGGTAAATAACTATAATCTACACATGCACCACTGATCCTGTGATCATGTAGGCCTTTGGCTCAGTAAAGGATAACTCATTTATTAATGGTAATTGATCCAGATTGTTTTTCACAAGTAGCAAATCTAAATATATAAAAAGGGCATACATTTACTGCTTACTTTATCAAATACCTGTAATCAGTAGCTAGTGCAATCTGTGAAAGGTTATTGTTGAAATTAAAGTTGTTGTTAATTATGCCAACATTTACATGTAAGTCATAAGATCTAGAAATTTAGTTTGAAAATACAAATATTTGGACCTGAAATGTGCAAATTTGTGATTATTAGCTAAGTTACACAGAAATGTAAACATTTTGACAGTTAATTGAGAATCTGGTTTTGAAATACCAAGGATTTAAATGGAAATGTGAAGATTGTACAAAATCCAGGCAAGTATTATGAAAATTTATGTCAGAAATATAAAAGGTTTCAGCCTGAAACAAGGGCATTTTGGTTTAAATCAGATTAATTTCAGGCCACGCATAAATTATAGTTTATTTGGGGTAACCAACTTAATATTTTGGTTATGTATGCTTATATATCCAAAATATATTATAGGGTTTAATACTACAAACAGACCATAAGTGGTCTCTGTGATCTTGAGACATGATACCCAGACTGCCAGAGATCAAAGTAGACTTTGGAACCAAGAGGCACAATGGGTATGGTGGGCCTGTATCACTCACCTAGGATATCAGTATTTGTACAAGAAACATTTAAAATTGGGTTTCAAACACAGAATATGGCTGGAATCATGGAAATTTGTACTTAAATGCAGAAATTGGTGTTGAAATGCAAACATTTCTGGCTGAAATTTGTAAATTTTGTGTTGAAAGCATAAGTTTAGAGAAATATATACATTTTGACAGGTAATATGTGTATGTGGGCTCAAAATGTTAAATCTGTAATGGACCATTTCGTAAAATATCAGCCAGTGTTTAAAATTTAACAACAAATTAGAAAATTTTGACCTAAAATGAAAGAATATGTGTGAAAATGCACAAATTTGGTACTGAAATCTGTGAATTTGGGATTATAAGCAAGTGTTTACCAAGAAATATATAGATTTTCACAGTTAATAAGAATATCTGGGTTCAAAATGCTAAAAAAAATTCAAATGACCAGTAATCTGAAAATTTAAGCTGGAAATGTGAAGATTCTGGTCAGAAACATGCAGTCTTTGACAGGAAACAAGAAAATTTGGACTAAAAAGCAACTGCTTTGTTTAGAAACAAAACATATTGGTGCAAAATGCAAAAGTAAGACAGTTTAGGCTGATCATACACACATTTCTGTATGAAGAATTGATATCTATGTTCCAAATATGAACATTTTAACAGGAAACATGAATAGTTTAGGTTAAAAAATTTAAGAATTTAGGCCCAAAATGGCAAAACTTGGATATGAAATGATGGCCACTGACCAATAATGTCAAATTCCTATTCAACAGGCCCAAAACCTATATTATTGCCATGCTCACTGAAAATTCATCAACTAAGAGAGCCAAGTCTAACTCTTTAATGATAATTAAGCCAGCAAAACCAGCCTTTGCAGTGGTATTGGGAATATCTTCAAGAATTTATCACTGTAATGCCTTTGTTAGTCAATCCAGTGTTAAAATTTCAAAAAATGTCTTCTTGGCCAGCAAATGAACATTCACTAAGTAAAATGACAATTTTCATAACCAATCTTAACCATTAACAGCAATAACTCTGATAGGAAATATGAAGATTTTGGGCTGAAATGCATAATTTTTATTCAGAAACATAAAAATCTTGGTACAAATGCAGAAATATGGCCATTTTGACTGAAAATTAAAACATTTCTGTACAAAGCATGGATATCTAAGTTCCAAATATGAAAATTTTGACAAAAACATGAACCATTTAGGTCAGAAATGAAAAAAAGAATTTCCATGCAAAACAAAAGAATTGATGATGGACACTGGCTCAAAGATCAAAATCTATACATCACTGTTTTCACTGTCAAGACCATCAACTACATGTAACAAAAGCTCAAATGTGATTGGCCGATATTGTCGAGTTTGCTTTAGCTTAGCTGACTTTTCACACACATATATCTGAGAAAAACATCTCCCAGTAGATCAATCTGGCCTAGTTTCTTAAGAATATATGTAAATGGTAAATTTTCTTAAATTTGAATGGTCACCAGTAATAACACATTCAGCCAGTAAGCTCTGCATGAAGTGGATCATGGTGTGACTTAGTGATCCAAATAGGCAAGGGCCTGTCTTACAAACTCAGAATTTGCTACTGGTAGAATGGTAAAGGTTTTTCAAAAAATTTAACGACCTGCAAACAATCATTGCATATTGTTTTATTTATTGAGCTATTTAGACCAAATATATTGCCATGGAATAAGCTCATTTGGCCTCTCAGGTTTTTCAGACCAGATGAGCTAGAACTGAGATCTGCAGAAAACTAAATATTTTGAAATTAATTTGTCTGAAAGTGATTTAGGTCTTGCGGTTTGAGCAGCTATATCCTTAAATCAAATAATCTGACTGAATTAATAAAGAAACAAGGAGTTTTTGGTCTTGCTCGCTCTGATTACAAATAAATTTGTTTTTAAGAGAGATGATATGAAGATTGTAGAATATCTTGAAAATAACCTGATTGACAGCTGTTTGCCACTCTCTATGGAACAGCAGGTTTCAGTGAAACGGTTTTTAAAATAGTTTGCCTATTGAAATATCATGCGCGTACACTGTCATTGTCATACAGAGTGAAATTGAATATTGTTTTCACTGGTTTTATTAATTTGATATATTTTTTTCAGATAAGAGTTCTCACCTCAGAGGGATGCATTACTAAATGTCAAACATGACCATGTCACCGAAGTCATTATTGTTTTGTGTGACAGCATTTTCTCATTGAGTATAGGGTACAGCATGAAATAGATTGCTCAGATTTCCTGACTTTCCAGCTGATCAATGAAATCTTATATAAAATTATTCATTCCAGTGAATTAAGTTGTGATTTACTGCTTGGACAGCAGATTTTCTATCCCCACACTTTTTGAAAAAATGCTGGAATAATAAAATCGCGCCTGTTTGTTCATTTACAGGTCAAGAGGACTATTTTTTCAAGTTTACCACTGCAATGTCTGATTGGCGGACCAGCCACTCCAGTGTTAAACTTTCAAAAATAGTCTCTTGGTGTACAGAGCTATTTCTCAAGATCACTGCAGAAGCTACTTTGGCCGGTTCGTTGATTAACAGGTTATATTCAAGTCATTAACCCTTAGCACACTGATGTCACTATTCTATCTTTTACTGTGTCAGTATCAAAGAAACTGGTGTATATTTTTCAACAATTTTGCTAGAAGATTTTGCTGTCTATGGCAGCACCATCTCCCACCAAATTTGTTGAAAAATGAAAACCAGTTCATCTTTTAATTTAATTTAAAATTTTGACACCAGAGTGGTAAGGGTTAACTCATTCAAAACCCAAAAACCATACAACATATTCATCATGGTAATACGAGGTTGTTGGTTGCACAAGGTACATAGACATTTTGCGCTGATAGATAGTAATACCAGTTTAACCCTCAATGTCTCAATTTCAAGCCAACTATACAGGAAACCTGTTAAATATTTTTAATCTATGGCAGCAGCAGCTCAGTCAAATTAATTTCAAAATACTCAATATAATATTCATTACTGTATATCATAAAGAAGTTGTCATTTCTTGCCTATGATGGTTAAAGGGTTAACTCTTTGAACTCTGAATATCAGGCTAAACAAATTATTCTGGATGAAAGAAATATTATGTTGAGTATTGTGATTTAACTAGATTCAAGATTCTTTATTTTCATATAGATAAATAATTTAACAGTTCAAAACAGGCATCCACCTAAGGCTATGTGGTGGTGGTGGTGGTGGTGGGTACTTGACAAACTAGGTAAGTGCAGAGATGAAAAAACCTCAACAACCTACAACAGTGGAAGACTGATATCCCCCCCCCCCCCCCCCGAATTACAACAGCCTACAATACAGTAGCACTACATTCCAGTTAATAAAACAGGTTAATATTCCCAAAACAGACAAATGTTATCTAGTTTTGTTGAATATTTTCGACCTGCGGCAGCACTGGCTTCCAATCAAATTAAGTCCAAAATATTCAACTGTACATTTTATCTCGTTTTGTAAACACTAGGTTATTTCTGAGGCGTATTGTACGTCCAACAGCGGGAGGTTGACATTTCCCGGAATCTTAGAACACGTTTATAGAAATGCATTTCAGCAGCTTGAATCTGACAATGCGCTACAGATTAGTACAAAATTATGCCAAACAATGTTTGTTTGCATTTCAAAAGATGGACTAAACACTGAATAATTGACGTTTTACGCGATGTATTGTCGTATTCATAATCAGCTGGTTAAAAGGTTAAAAAATGTGAAAGGGTATTTTACATTCCACTCGTTTGTTTTTGGGTTTCCCCGGGCTAAAGATTGACAACCAATAGAAATATTCGGTCTTACGTGTATGCGGCTTATCAAAATTAGCCAATCAGCGCCGTGGACTCTGTAGCCCCTACCGGCTCCACTATTGTGACTATGAGCAATTGGAGTCGGGTACCAGCTTATACGATCGCAGGCCCTCAGACGAACCTTCTGGAGTTCATCATCATCATCATCATCATCATCATCATCGTCGTCGTCATCATCGTCATCATCTGTTGCGACGTTGGAGGCCCTAGTAAGGCCTATCGCCGATCTCAACTTAAATACGTATTGTGCATTGTTGCGCATACGCGGATAGTGGATGTACAATTTACATATGTACATAGGTTAGTAATTGGTAAAATCAGGTTGGTAGGACATGCCCACCTATACAGTTTGGATGTACAGCGGTATATACAAGATTTACAGAGGCTGGTAAGACATGCTCCTCTACCTTGCTTGGGTGTGCTTTGGCTATATACAAGTGTGCTAAACGTTGGTGCGTCTCGTAGGACGCGCCCGCCTGGCCTGGTTGCATGTAGTTATATACAGATGTGGTTGACACTGATGAGGTTGGTAGGACAAGCCCACCTGGCCTGGTGCCAAGTACTGGTGCATAGCTGATGATGAGGGTGGTAGGATATGCCCACCTGCCTGGTTGTGTGTACTTACGCTATGTATGTAAGTATTAACTGCGGTGAGGTTGGTAGGATATACCCGCCTGGCCTGTTGGATGTACAATAGATACAATATGTACAGTGCAATGTGGTGTGATAGCTACTGATTGGAGTGGAAGACATGCCCACCTGCCCCGGTTGCATGTGCATAAGCTTTATCTATGTGATATGTAGGATGGCTGTTGAAATGATTGAGGTTGGTAGGATACACCCACCTGGCCTATGTAAATTTTGCTGTGAGTTAGTGGTAAAGGGGTGGCTTGTATGCGGATTGAGGTGGTGCAGTGATTGGATCTTCCTCTTGCTGACCCTCTAGTTGGGTCTGACTTCTAAGTACGGCTGCGAGGTCGACTGTGTACACATAGTGAGACCAGAACTTGTCGAGTCTGTTCTTGAAACAATTTAGTGGGGGTGCTTGTCACAATATTTTCGCTTAGAGAATTCCAGTTATTGACAACCCTGTTACTAAATGTGTGTGCACGTAGTGACTGGTTTGAATGGTGTTTCTTTAACTTGTAGCTGTGGCCACGTGTTTTGGTTGACGTTTCTAGTGCCAGACCCTGTAGGGCCATGGTATATTTATTGTGAAGGAACTTGTATGTTTTGATCATGTCACCATGGATACGTCTATATGTGAGTGTCAGGAGTTTTAGAATGCGGAGCCTTTCCTCATATGCCTTATCACACAGTCCTGGTAGTAACTTGGTGGCCCGTCTCTAGACATTTTCTATATGGGTTATGTCCGTATTGAGCCATGGACTCCATATTGTGTTGGCATATTTGAGCAACGGTCTCACTCTTGACTTAAAAAGTAGTCTGAAGATTTCACCATCAAGGTAGTGGAAGGAGCGCCTGATTAGCCCGACTACTTAGTTAGCTTTGTTGACTGTCATCTGGACATGCTTATGGAATGTTAACTTGTCATCGAAGTGAACTCCTAGGTCTTTTTTTGCATATTGTGATTTCCAGTTCGGTAACTTCCCCCCTGCTTCGGACATTGTGTAGGTGTAATCAGGGTGGCCAGTTCCAATCCGCAATACTTTGCATTTCTGGGGGTGGAATTTTAAAAGCCAGCATTCTGACCATAATTGTAGACTGTCTATATCGTTTTGGAGTATTCTGCAGTCCTCTGCTGATACAATTTCGCGGTAGAGTTTGGTATCATCGGCAAATAGCTTTATGAAGCTATGGGCGACATCTGGTAGATCATTGATATAGATCAAGAACAGAATAGGGCCTAAGACACTGCCTTGGGGGACTTCACTAATGACATCGGCCCATGGGGAATATGCTCTATTTACGCAGACTCGCTTGTGTCTATGTGAGAGGAAGGCTAAGATCAAGTTGGAGACCATCCCTGAGATTCCGCAGCTATAGAGCTTGGTAAGGATTTTTTTGTGTGGAACGCTGTCGAATGCCTTTTGGAGATCGAAGTAGATATAGCATCCACACAGGATTGTTTGTCTAGCAGTTCGGTCCACGTTTCTATTACAGTTAGTAGTTGCGTGGTGCATGAGCATCCAGACCAGAATCCATGTTGTTGATCTGAGAATAGATTATTTGTGGTCATGTGATCAACTATACTGTCTCTAACTATGGATTCCATCACTTTGCAGAAAATTGAAGTTAGGCTGATGGGTCTGTAATTACCGGCTGATCGCTTACTCCCTTTTTTAAATATAGGGGTTACATTGCTTTGCCGCCAGATATTTGGTATGTTTCCCTCTGCCAGGCTCTTCGAGAAGATGATGTACAGTGGAAGTGACAGTGTGTCGCTGAGCTCATCGAGCACCCATTGGTGTATGTTATCAGGGCTGGCTGATTTATTTGTGTTAAGCTTACGTATTTTTCAGCAATTTTGTCTACTGTTAGATTCAGACCATGTAATTGTGATTCCACAGGGTGCTGGGTACTTTCAATGTTTACATCATCTTCCTTAGTGAAGACACTAACAAAGAAATTGCTAAGTACTGCAGCCCTATCACTGTCTGCGGTCACTGTGCCTCCATCGTGATCGAGGTCTGAGATGCCAGCTCTTGTTTTTAGTTTGCCTTTTACGTATTTGTGGAAGGCTTTTGGATTAAGCTTGGCTTGTTTAGCTATATTTTTCTCGAAATCTTTCATTGCCTGATGTGTGGCAATATGGGATTGGTTCCTCATCTTGCAGTAGTGGACATAGTTTCCTTGGTCATGACTCCGATAAAAGATCCTCCATGCCCGGTTCTTGTCCTGGACCTTGGACAAGGCTTTGGCATTAATCCATTGTGGTTTAGCCTGTCTGTTTGTACCCTGGCTGCGCATTGGAATAAACCTTTCTTGGCCTGACATAACTTGAGTTGATTCCTAATCTTATATATTCAGTTTAACAGATTTCGGGTTCTGTAGATCAGCATACTCACCATAGCAAAATAGCGATTCTTACATGTAATAAATAATACTGCAGCGATGATCATTGGCATGACACAGTAATTGAGAGGACCATTGTCACACACACACTCACGCACGCACGCACACACGCACGCACGCACGCACGCACACTCGCACGCACACACACACACACACAATTAACTGATCTATGTCTGCCAACTCACTTCCGCACAGATGTGAATGACGATGGGCAGAATGTGCCAGTCATGAAGAAGAGAAAAACGCCTGTCTTACCCAGCAGCTATTGACCTATTATTATACTGGCACTTCTGGAATGGCTAATAGAAAAAAGATCTAGTTAACCAAAGCCAAAATGAATCTGAATGGCCATATGCTTGATCTACAGAGAGGGTCTATAAAATTAAGTTCTTACATCATTTTTAGTTTTCCTCTTCCTTGATCACTGCCTTCATGCTGGAACACATGTAACTCACACAAAAGCTGATGTTTGCTCCAAGACTACCAGATTTAATACAGTTTTTTCTATTAAGAATATTTCCTCAGGCTAAGCCTATGGACATCCTGAAATAGTCAGTGTTGGAGGTGTTCACTGGCCATCCGTAGTTCATGTGATATCAGCATCTACGCAATGTCAACAAATTCTTGTCCTCATTTTGTGTGTGACCGATTTGAATTTTACTACGAAGTACGAGAGACTATTTGGCTGTTAACAATTCTTTATACAGGAGACTATGAGCTGTATGTCATCAAGTTTTGGATGGAATAATATTGTCTGGTATGTATCATGTCCTTTCAAGATTCAATTGTCTTTATCCACTAATTCTTACTAAATGACCACTAATTACACCATTCGTGACTCGCGGGATCTCATTCGATAAAATATCGAGAAAAGAATCTTGAGTGCAATCACCGTCAATTAGCGTAGTAATTTTCAACAAAATTTGGCGAAAAAAGAAAAGAATGTTGAAAGGAAACGATACATACCAGACAATATTATTTCACATAAAACGAGATGATATAAAGCCTATAGTCTCCTGTATGAAGAAAAGCTAACAGCAAAATAATCCCTCTTAAATCATCGTAAAATTCAAATCGGTTGCACACAAAATAAGGACGAGTATTTGCTGACGTTGTGCAGATGCTGATATCACATGAACCACTGAATCGATCAAGTTGATCTTAATGTCTGTATCAAGTTAGTAATGCAACCTTGGGGTTAAGATGATATCAAAATCAACATGATCCAGTGGTGCGTTTACAGTTCACCAAGGAGATAGACTGGGTCCCAGCGTGTTTGGCCTGCGAAGTTGAGTCTGTGTAACATTCTGGTCATTATGATGATGTGGCAAAATGGCTGGTAATTACGTTAGAGGCATATTTCTCAGCACGAAGCCACGGCTCTATGTTTAGATTGCCATTACACACACGTTTCTTTTGTCGGTCTCATATCGAAGGAGATCTTGCCATACACGAATGTACATGGCCAATATGGATCATAATTGGACCAGCAATTTGCATTATCAGGGTACTGACCGGTATGGCACTGGGGCAATAACTGGTCATGTACTAGCCCATTATTGGTTCAGTACCGACTTGTTATCAGGGATACACATATGGATGCACACATGCAGGAATGCATAGTGCACACCCACACAGTTACAAACACATGCATTTACGCATGCTCACATGCATGCGCGCACACACTCACTCACGTACATTGTATTCATCTGTGTGACCAAACAATTATATTATGAAATTGGATCTGTCTCCGACCAGCTGTACGTTCAATAAGAGGTGTGAAAAATAGTTTGAAAAGGTTGCTTTTAGAGCAGTCTCTAACAAACCTATTCTACACTGAACGAAAATGTTTAAAAAGAGTGCTTTCCTTCAGCATCCTTTGTGCGATACACTTACGACATAATATATGCCTATTGTTGTTGTGTATGGATAATCCTCCTCTTGATAGGAGCATGCATGTAATGTGGTTAATAGTTCAAAATGAACATCAGAATATTTAAATGAGTATAATGCAACACAGAAACGTCTAGAAAGTCAACTTATTTACAGCAATCAAGCACTTAAGCTGTGGTATATAGCGGTGTCTGGGCTGATATAAGGCTCTACAATGCAATAGAAAGTGTGAGTAATTCTCAGTATCAGTTTGACATAGATGATAATTAGGATTGATAGCATTCTGGTTGAACTTTCTAAGTGTGGATTGAGCAAGATATGACCATGTTACAAGTCGAGCTTTGATGGCACTTCTGACATCTTTGTTATTATTTTGGACAGACTCAACTGATAAGTGCTGTTTGCTAATTGACACATTGGATGCATTCAGATGTATTAGCGTAATCTTTGAGCTGCATTCCGTATCTAGGATATTATTCCAACGAGTGCTGATGGCACGTTTACAGCTGTTTTCCATGCAGCCTTGGTTTGTTTATTTAGAATTAGATTCTCTATTGTTGGTAGATCATATCTTTCAAAAAGCTTTGTAACATGTATGAACAAGCTCTTTGAATTTTTTTCTTCCAATGCGGTCTGCTGTGCTAGGATGTTATTGAGGACTTCATTGTCGTTCATAAGAATTCCTCCCAATAGTGAGAGTTATCATGTATAAAGTTCAGCTGTTAGCGGTCTAGCACTGAGTAGTATTTACACATCACATTTAGCAATATGGACAGGAAGGGCCTTAATCTTTCTAAGAGTGTCAATGAAAAACTGTTCGAGACTGTCTAGCTGCTGTTTGTTGAGAACAAACATCTCCAATCCATATAAGAGGTGAGGAATGACGAACAGTATCAATGTGCAATAGCATGTTCGAGGTGATAACCCATTTGGCCCATGAAGACCCGTTCCAGTTAGGCTGTAAAGAGTTCTGCTAGCACAGGATACCAATCCTTAGTGGGTTCTGAAGAATGATCCCTGTTGCACTTTTCTTAAGTTGTTGCGGTAGGTTGTTGACATACAAATTGTGTAGAAGTCCACCTTCTCTGACTCCTTGAAGGATTGGAATGAGTGACTTAACGATTCTTTCCATTTTACCCTTGTAGTTAGATTAGAGTAAAGGCTGTTAGTTATGTGGAGCTGGTTGATTTCTTGTTCATAGAACTTACATTTAAGAGATTTGTGGGCCACAACATCGAAGGCGTTTTGCGTATCAAGAAAGGCGGTAAACTGAGGAATGTGTAGGTCTTTGCAACCAACCATAGCCCCAGAGAGTACCAGACCTGCCATAAGTGGGGAAAGCTCCTTCTTAAAACCAAATTGGAGGTCTGACTGATACTGTGGTAGCTGATCAGTGATTTTAGCCAGAATGACATGCTCGAAGATCTTTCCTATCTGAGATATGACAGTGATGCCTCGGTAGTTAGTCAAGTCCTAGGTGACATATGATGTTGTTTCGCATGCAATTACATCACAGATTAAAAAGAATGTTTTGGGAGTTTAGATTGTCGAGAACAAAATCTTGTTTTCAGCAGCGAGTATTATTATGTAAAGGGACGTTTTAATAATCTGTTTTTTTATAATTTGAACTGTGTTTTATTTGTGCCGTCCAGTTTTCTCAACAAGAGAATCATTTTACTAGCGTCATTAACCATTATATCACAACTGGAGGGGATCCACGTTTTCGTGTCCAGCCTGAACCAGTCTAAATAATTTGAGTCTCCAGTGCTGATTTTAACGAACTGATATCTATTTCAAGAACATTAAAGAACGTAAAATTTTGTTTTATACTGCCGAAATTTGTTTTATGTCGCTGAATACAGTTTTAACTTTGCAATCACTTCCTCTTCACCCATGTTTCCTGACTGACGACACCAGCGCCTCGGCCATCAAATCCATAAACGATGACACTCAAACCCATTTTAATACTTTCAACAGCAACAGGTTATGATTCTAAGTTCTAATCTCAGGATATTTCATTTACATACACATGTACACTAGACATTCATTCAATTTTTCCCGTTTCTTGATCTTTTTATTCACATGGCAATTAACTTAATTTATTTGTTCTTCAGTTTTTGATTTGATAGCATTACTTTTGATTTTCATCTCACTTTAATATACTTATTTAGCTTAACTTTCCTTCTAGATTTAATTTTACAGACTGCCCTCCTCCAGACCAAAACCCAAGTTATAGCATAACCCAATAAAATTCACCCACCTCTACCCCACCATCTCCACCCACCCACCTACATCCATCCCACCCCGAATAGCACCACTACAAATCACACGCATCCCTAGCAGCAGTACACTAGGGACCATCACCAATGCTGCACAAACCATGAGCAGAAAATTTAATTTTGTTTATTTCAGTTTTAGAAATATTATTTAAATATGAGACCGAAGGCTTATGGATGAATTTCTGGTCGTCCCCGAAATAAGCACAAAAACAACAACATTTGTTTTCGCGAGTCACCTCAAAACATATTTTGTGAAACAGCGTCTAGTGCTCTAACAACACATATCGTTCATTAACAGAAACTGTTTTTCGCTCTGCGAATCTTGCAGAGTGCTCTGCAAAGTTTCCCTTATTGAATGAGTTCCATTGCACTACCTATGGTACCAGAGTAGACTTACAAAGACCTCCCTCTATGTGGCGAAGATAAGGGACGTATGGTATTCACAGACATCTGACAGCTGATTGGTCAGGCTGAAAAGGGCTTTCTCAGATAATGACGTCATTTTCTTCTTACAGGAATAAGCACTCTATGAAGGAGCATTGCTGAATGCCTAGTTTAAATTTTAACAATGAACCATAATGACAAAGCTAACAATTATATTAAATTCTATATGATATATCAAGCATGTAAATAGTCAACAATGTATACAGTGGCTGATGCAGTAGTGGGGGGTGGGATGACCCGCGTGGCAGAGCAAGTTATAAGATTTGCTGCAACGTTTCGCATCACGGTGCTCCCAATCAATGAAGGGAAATACAAACAACATCATGAAATATCATTCGCTAGGATTGCAAAATCATGTTTATCCAGACATTTGCAACCAAAAACGTGGAGTGCATGATGCATGTCTGCGAGTAAATACATGAATGTAAATACATCTAGGTAAGAATCAAATTATATTGGACCTTAAATATATATTTAATGAAATATTTAAAGATGCGTGCGTGCGTGCGTGTGTTCAGTTATTCAATGTGAGCATGTCGACCAGAGGCCATATTCCTGAATAGTACCTAAGATACACATGGGTCTGCCTAACTGCCCTCACCTATTTGGAAGTCTTGACTATATTATTATCATGAAGAGGCGACTAAATATTCCTCTTATGTAGGTGAATAGAGGATAAAGGCATTTTATGGATTTTACAAATCTTTTCGTACTTTAGTACCCTTCATGAATACGGTTCCTGATTTGTTTGGCGTTGGGATAGTCATTCGAAGCACCATCTTTTCTCAATTAAGAGTACTACTGCAGGGAATTCCGTGCAGTGAATTCGGCAGCTACAAGTCCCTCTATCGTAATTATTGGCTGGATCACCCATGCAAATAATATGGGGTGGTGTCGCTACCATCGATGCCTTGAGTTCAGTAAATAATGAGTGTGCCTGACCAGGTATTTTAAGATTTTGACACGTCGATGCAAGCTGTCAGTAACAGCTGTTCAGCTGATGTTACATTTTATTTTGGCAACTTTTCAACCCGTGTCAACAACGATCAGTAGATCGTTTTCTCAGTTGTGTCGTTTAAATTAACTTAACTTGGAACTTGCAATTCAACAGGCCACAACTACTCCACAAGAGGTGCTTCTGAAACAGGAGGAATCTATGATTACGATTACGGTGGTGGATATTTACAAGCATAGGCACTGTTCTGTTCTTTTCATTAGGCACACCCAGGTTTCCCTGGTAACGATGTACGTAGAAAATTTGTTGACACGTTATGCATTATTATCCTCTCAGACTCTGTAGTGAATATATACTTGGTGTGCGAGAATATCACGATTACAGCAACTACATATCTTTAACGCAGCTGGACAATCCATTATAGCAACTACAGTCACACAAATGTTAGAATAAACAGTTCCATGAATATCATATAATCATTAATTAAACAAATTATAAAGTTCTTTGGCCACAACAAGATGATTAGTGGTAAACCAGATATGCAACACAGTGCCAATTAGCTGGTTCTGATTTGCAGATATTGAGTTACAACCGCAAGAAAGGTGAGTAGCAATAGATCGGGTGGTCTTATGGTCTCAGATCCAAGAAATGACATCGCTTGGCGTGGATCTTGTGAAGGAAAGCACGACTGCACTTCTCTATCTTTAGTATTAGGTGATCTGTAATGCCTGTTGAGTGCTCAAATTGATCCAGCAAGACTCGGGAGCTGTCTAGCGTTAATTGTACAAAAGTGTTGATCTCCTTGATCAGGTTCTCTGCTTGATAAGACGTACAGACTGTCTGAAGAATACTGGATAATCTTGATATATACTTCTGCCGTAATTCAGAGTACAGTCGACATCTCGCAATCAGGTGGGAGCGATCTTCAGCTTCTTCACCACATAGAGGACAGGTAGGGTCAATCCGATATTGATTGAACTTCGCCCAGTTGCCTTGCAGTGTGTAGGTGTCTGTCAGGAATTTTGCCTTGATTGCAGCCTTCTCCACTTCTCTCGGATCATCACACACTGAGGACCAAACATGATGCACCTTCCCCATACATATAGCAGTAGAATTCAGGAATTTTAGAGAGACCATTTACTCAATTTCCGATCGTCACTTTGCAGTCCAGTGCTGCCTCAGGGCCTTCTTCATCATGGTCTTCCATGTTGCCTTGGACAATGGGTTCTCCAGTAATACCCAAGCAGAAGGGAGATTGTACTTGAACAAGACCCTTTTCACCATTGAATACCAGGTGATTGCACCAGTCGATGCTCTTTCGACTTGGGGCTTCTGCAGATGTTGCCATACAGAGAAAGGACCTTCATGTCAATCACTGCTTCCACAGGTTCAGCACCTAAAAGTGAGTATACTGCGACATCTGCACACCTGTCGGGTAAGGACTGGATTTGCTTTAGCTTCTGGCGCTGTACCTTTTCAAGTTGCAGTATATCTGTGTGACTTAGATAGCATGCCTCTAATCCATATGTCAGTCTGGGGCTTATGTACAGCTGCCATATCTTGTGAATTAGTGCAGGGTCAAGACCATGCTTAACATGCGGACCGGCGCCAAGGAGGGCATACATTGTTCGACATGTGCTGGCTATCAGAGGCTCAATGAAAACTTTGCCGTCTGCCGTCTGGTTGCTCCTAGATGGACCAGCGTATTGTTTGGTGGAATCTCCTTTTTCCCAAGCCAGAAGGTAGGAGTTCTTGTTGAATATTATGCTAGTGCATTTATTTGTATTATGTAGGAAGCGCTCCTGGGTTGTATATTGGTTTGCAATATTGAGCAACACCTGCATGTGTAGTGGAGAATCTGCTATACAAATAACGTCATCGGCGCAAGTTGGGGCCGAGATGTCGACAGTCAATTTTCGTGCCAAACTTCCTATCCTCTATCTCCCACAACATGGGTTTATGAATTGGAGGTAACAGTGAGGAGAGATAATACCGCCCTGTCTCATGCCTTGCAGTAGCTCCACCTGACTGGAAAGTTTTCCGTCCCACTTTACTCTTGACTTCAGGATTTTCCACAGATTGCCTGGGAGGTCTATCTGATGCATCTTACTCAACAGCCCTGTATCCACACAACATCGAAAGCTTTCTCTGCATCTGAAGAAACCATGCACACAGGTTTTTTCTTCTCCTTCGCCTCCAGAATTGCTTCTGTTACATTAGTATTGCATTTGTACATGAACTACCTTCTCTAAATCCCCTCTGCACTTCAGACTGATGTGTAATTAGAGTAGTCTTTGCCCATACCAACCACATCCTTTCAATCACCTTTTCCAGAACTGTTAAAATGGTAATTCCACGGTAGTTGCCTGATAGAGTGGGAGGTTTCCCCTTCTTGAGTACAGGAGTAATTTGCCCTTCTTTGAAGATGTCTGGAATGCACACTGAACTCAAGACATAGTTCATTAGTGCGGTGATATATGGAATGACCGTTTCACCAGCATTTTGCAAGTGTTCTGCCGTTAAGCCCATGGAGTCAGTAGCCTTCCCTTTGTTTAGGGATCTGATTGCGTCTCTCACTTCCTTGAATGTGATGTCAGTAGACTTACTCCCTGCCACCTTCTTCCTGATAATGGCATTGTCCTCTATGGTTCTTTGCCTGTAGGCTTCATCAATGTCAGGACACTCTTTAGACATTGCTAGATTCTGAAAGTAGGATCACAAACCGTCACGTATCTGGTCCGGTTTGGTTAAACTGCATCCAGAAACCACAAGTTCTTTAGTTAGAGTAGCACCTGATCTGCGTTGTTTAGCAATGAGTTTGTAAAAAAGCTTCTTGTCATTTGCATCTGCATCCATGATCTGTTTGTAGTGCTCTCTTCTTCTAGATCCATGCGTCATCCGTTGCACCTGACGTAGCCTTCTTTTATAGAAAATCCTATTCCTGCATAAAACATTGGAACGATCATGGGTGCTCCTTCTGCGACCCATTTATAGTGTGCTTCCTTAGATTTTCTTACTGCCTCAGCGATTGCTGGCGTCCATGGCGTAAGCCCCTTCTGTCGCCCCCCCCCCCCACGCTTCCTTGAACTCTGTCTCCCACAGCTATTGGCGGCTGTATGTATGATCTTAGTCAAGTGCTTAGTGGCAGACACTATATGCCGCTCTGGTGACTCATGGTAGATTTGTTGGAGCAAAGAGGCTTTTACACACTCCTGGTAATTACCCAAATCCATCTTTTCCCAATTAACTTTTAGCGTGACGTCGTACCCTCTCCTATTTATACATACATAAAGGGTAGCACACGAGTCCGACGTCACGCTGAAAGTGCCTATGTTTACAAGCGGTTTAGGATTATTTTACGTTGTGTTTTTTTTTGTGTATGTCAATTATTTCAATGACCGAAAAACCAATGACTAGATGGTATATATGTATAAGTATAATAGTGACCGTAACTTATTTCAATATACTAACGGTAGAAATAATCTGGAAAGTACATTTGATAACTACCCCGGGCCAAATACTATAGAACTATTTGTTGCTATAATGCCACGTCATCAATATACACTATTGCGTATTGAATTCGAAGTTGTTTATGCGGCATATATATATATATATATATATATATATATATATATATATATATATATATATATATATTTACAAAGTCATAATGGGTAGTCCATCACAAGCTATGCCTATAATCGGATGGACGGCGACCGTTAAATAGACAGTCACAATATTTAACATTGACAAGACGCGTGCGCAAGCACAATTAAAGCACATAAGGCAGTATATTATTAGGAGTAGCATCTATTATTTATATATAATTACTTTTATAGGATTGATATATCACAGGCCACCGGGTTGCAATATATTGTCAATGGCGATATCTACGGTATGGAGTATGATTGGTTAATTGTAGACAAATATGTCATATTTATGCTTTTTGGTCACAGTTGATGATGGGAAAAGCAATGTGTGTCATGGTTGGTGACATAGTGACGTTATTGTCTAATATTCCGGGACTGCAACACATTACAAAACATGGAAAACACACATACATGAAAACATATGGGGTATAGCCCGGGGATGGTTATTATTATTTTGGGTGTGGGGTGGGTGTGGGTTGGGTTGTGTTGCCTCATCACGGGGTAAGTTTACTGACTCGCCGGAATTTTATTCCGCTATAGCCCATGACCGTATTTAGATATGGGCACACTGGGCCATGGCGCTAATCAACTCGCCACAGAAGGGTCCCGGTAGATCTAATGAAAATAACTATATATATATGCGGAAATGATCGATATCATACGTAGGTCTATGTGTCTACACAGAGTATCCATCTCTACCATCAAGCAATGCATCATCAGAAAACTTTATTTTTTCTTTAAAAGTTGGGGTTTTAATGGAAAGCATGACTCGAATCGACATATATAGGACCGCCGAAAACTTTGACATCTGAATGCTTTCAGACGGTCTCGTCAGCATTTCCGGAGATTAATATCATCAGGTTGTTGCTAAATTATTACATTTTTGTCGCTGAATAGGGATTTAATGCCACCCATGAGAACCGGTAACTGCCCCTCCACCCCCACCCACGCTACTGAGTGTACTGACTCGCCGGAAGAAATCCCTAAAAATCTAGTTGTTGTCAGAGGCAATCTCCTGCATTTCTGAACATAATTTAGATGAATATAACTTTGTTTTCCACATCTTCCTCAAATTTCGAAAGCCTCCACAATGTTGTAGCCCTCCCCACACCCACGCCAATTTAGTAGGCCCTAGGCACAGTGCCTATTTTGCTTAATACATAATCCGGGCCTGATTGTGTGTGGTGTGGATTTGGGGTTTCTACTTCGATCCTATCACCGCCCGATTAATAACCCCCATGATGCAATGTATGTAGTGAATGTGTATCTTCTATCATTTGCGCATCATATCTACTGAATGTAATTTTTCATCGGTTCCTCATAAATATTTAAATCGATCTCCTGTGGGTGGAGTGCGGGGTGTGTGTTGTTATTAATGAAACTGCAGAGAGAATTTGAGTATCAACCGACACCGTGGAACAAGATTTATGTTTGCCACCTATCCATATAACTGTTCACCAAGATGCCCGTCTATTCACCATACCGTACCTGTGAAAATCCATAAACATTTCAATACTTTGACAATATTAAATTAGGTTCTTTTGGGATCTTATGGTTTATTGATAAACCTTTCTCTTGTTTGACTCAGAGCCCCCACCCCACCCACCCCCACATCACGGAATCACTGAAAATACCTTTCTCTATGTAGTAGGTAGCAGTTTTATTCAAAGCCTCCATATTATTACAAATTTTAAATAAAGAAAATGAAAAAAATAAGAAAAAAATAAAAATAACAAAATAAAAACAATGAAATTGAAAAAAATCGTGATTTTATGCCTGAAAAGCCAATTTGTATTCACAAGGTTTTTTTCCTATAAAGGTGAATACTTCAAAAGGCACATCTACCCATCATAGAAAGAAGCCACCTGCCAAGTTTCATTAAATTATTTTAAGCGATTCCGTATGATACTGTAACGCGGATCGCTCAGTCGGGTACGCACCGACCCAGGTTAGCTGGGTCTAAGATGCTCTGAGCCATGCCCCATTGGTTCCATAAGCCAGCGCATGTAGCCACCATGCAAAGAGAATAGAATTGTAGAGCCAGTAAAATTGCCTATCACGCATGCGCGCCACTAAGAGATTGCCTAACCTCGCTGCACTGACAGTGCGTGGGATGGCATTCTTATGTATATATTAGTTGCCTGTATTTTGGGGAATCCTTAATACTAGGCCCTTTCTCTTCATCTTGGTGTGAATCGACACCAGGATTAGTTGAGAAAAAACGAATCTCTTTACAGAATTGAAATCGGTCCAGGCTTGGCAGAGATATCAGTTAAATAGGAATTGGCCTTAATCTTACTTTCTAAGTTGGTTAGATTGCCATCGCGCATGTGTTGATAGCATGACGTCATAGACACGTGTTCGTCATATGCTATCTTCATATGGGGTGCGCGATGATTGGTTGAGCTCTACTATGGTGACGGTTGATTGGTCACCATACAGTATAAAATGACTCGCTCTGGCTGTATTCCGCAGTTGGGAATGGGATTTGTTTAACAGGGACCCGAACTATACGCCAACCAAAAGTATTCTTCAGTTGTACGGGAGTCATCTGGAGTGAGGAACATTATCCATGCCTACTGCGTAGAGCTCACCATGCTGGCAATCTACACCAATGCCGCTTATTTCAGTTCGTGTTCTCGTTTCGGAGACTCGCCAAGAACCATGACGCTAGCTCAAATTTTATAAGCCCTGCGACAACAGGGGCTAATGAACCAAATTTAAAGTCAGGTCTCCCATCTACCAAACTATTAGGAACATGTAAGAGTCGCGTCAGAGGTTGGCCAAATTATGTGAAACGATTGGCCTGTACTGGTGTCTCGCCAAACCTACTGTACCACACCAACCAGTGGAAACTAGAAGTAGCACGTGCCTAGCGCATCAATGTTTTAATCTTTCGTTCCTGCCTGCAAACATTTCCTTCAACGCTGCTAATGAGCTAAGCGGCGTGGATCGGCTTGTGCTGCAAAACTATAACTCCACCCGTCTTCATGGGTGGAAGCATCTTCATTCAGCACCAAGTTTCATGGACTTCTACATAGCCGTAAATTAGACTGTTATTACTTGTGTTATTAATTTTGTGTCAATGACTATGAATACCGCATTGATTCCAGAGAACCTCGCCAACAGATGCCAACATGCACTGATGACTAGCAGACACCAGCCGCCAACTTCGCCAACAGATGCCAACATGTGCTGATGACTAACAGGCGTCAACTAGACATTTGTATACGAACATTGCGTTGATGACTAATAGGAACCCATTTTAATGTAATATAGTTATCTTATTTTTCTGTAGCACTGATTACAAGCGCCGCGGGCCAGTTTGACCTTATTATATTGTATAAACCTTTAGATATTATTACTTTTTTTTCATTACTTTTTGTTAGGTTAACTAGTTATATATTTTCTTAAAAAGTGCAGATGCTTAAACTTATACTAAACAGCTTCACTAACTACAACACTTACTTTCTAAATACGACAACACCGTTTCACTAGAACTGTCTCTCGTGCCTCACCAATAGGCTCGAGATACGGTGACTAATCTCAACTAGTAGTAAGCGCAGATATTTTGTTAGGAGAGAGTAGATAGGGACGACTGCTCGAATGAGGGAGTGCTGTTTATTGTAAAGCCTCTTTCCCGGTACTGCTGCTCCGTTACATAAGCAGAATGGTGTTTCCATAATTGGCCACCAACTTTAAAGCCTCCTAAATTACTTCTGGAGCAGCTGTCTCTTCTATTACTCTCCGGCCTCTAGCCAACTAATTGTCTGGTAGTACCATCCACAGGTGTGGTTAGCATCGACCCGAGAAATAGCAGAGGTTTCTCGATGGCGAGAATCAAAACGGCGATGCCTCACACACTTCTCCTGTACCTTCACCTGTACCCTTAGCTAGTCTTTAAGCCAAAGTATGATTCACTGCGGTAACATTAGTTATAGTAGGTATGTCCTAGCAGTGGACCTCAGGGCAACTACATAACCCTAATGGAGATAAACGTTAGCTCCTAGGAACGAATCTCATATGGTTCGCTCGCGCCATGCTGGGATCCACTGAAAACGTGGTTCGCAGACATATACCACGGTGACTGGGAGATGCCAATCTGCTCTCCACACCTTCTTGGAAAGTCACCACAGTATGCCACCTGCTTCTTCATCCTCAGCCGTAACTAGATACGCTGGTTGCTAATGCTTTTGTGTGTTATCCTGTCCTTGTCTTGCTATTTGTGGTTGTGCTGACACATAGTTAGAAGTCGCTCATCGGCTTCGGACTCATCGACCAGCAACATGTACACTCCACCAGCCTGAGGGAGTGGTCCAAGGGGTACGTGCCGAGATGGCTACCCGGGCTCATCCACCAGGAGGGCAACCTGTTATTAAAGTTAATTAGGCCTAAGCCGTTTGAGGCATAAACCACACATGTTTGGACTCAATAACCAAAGGTTAGCCTACTCCTCAAGAAAGACCACCAAAATAACGCGGCATCAACTAAACCAGTGACTAGCTTAAGAGACGATGGCGTCAGAGTCTGTCCAAACCGGCGCTCTGCCTCCACGTAATACAGTGTGCATCCCACAAATATATAATTTAACACACTTTGGCATTGATCTATATGGGAGGATGGTCTCGGCTGCCTCTCCCCTCTGCTTCGGTGGAGTAGACATTTTCCTGTGACGGAGGCCCATGCGAGGCGCTTTCCTCTTGCAAAACCAATTTATTGGCCTTAGTTTTATATTAAACTAGTTAGCTGCGCTAGGATTTCTCCTTAACAGTGGTGCCTTCTGTATAAATAACAATAGGTTAGGTATCTTTGGCGCGATATAACACAGACGGCCAATACGTCACATAGTTCAGCAGTGCTTTTCAGCTAGAAGCCGGCTTTCGACTCACCGTGCTATATAATATTCAAATTTAGTAACCAAACATACAGAGATACACCGACTGCACCAATAGTCGTGATGATATGGTGGTGTTCACCACAGGCGGCAATGGTCGCCCAGCCTCACTGGAAAGTGAACCTTCCACCGAGCTTCGAAGTCGGTCTTTGTCATCGCCAGTTGCGCGCACACTCCTCTCTCCATCCACAGAGGCTTGCTAACCAGCACCATCAGGCTGGCGAGTACCTCGCATACGCTTCGGATTCCGAGGAAGAATTGTGGGAGCAGCGCGATGCCGGAGCTACAATACGCAGTTTATGAGAACATTGACAACAATTGTGAGTCTTTGCATTAAAACGCCAATTTTCACCCAATATCTTGGAGCTATAAATGCAAAAGTCATATCTACCAATCATAATGAATCAACCTGCCAAGTTCCATTAAATTATTTTAAGCGATTCTGTATAATATGGTGTTTATGAGAAAATTGACAAATATCAGGAATTTTTTCAGGCACGCTTTTCACAGATAGCTTCAAGCACTAAGCAAAGCCTACAGGGAATTTAAGAAGTCTACAAGAAGTAGCGACTATAATGCATACCAACTAACTAACCAACAAACAAACAAGAAACGCAGTAACAACTAAGAGTAGACAAACCAACCGTGAATTTGAAATGAACTTGTCCACAGAAACTATTACAAACCCAAATGCCAAAAAAGCCTATTTTTACCCAATGTTTTGGCATATAAAGGTGAATCCTTCAAAAGGCCCATCTACCCATCATAAAGAAGCCACATGCCAAGTTTCATTAACATATTTAAGCGATTCTGTATGATATGGTGTTTACGAAAAAATTGAGCGTGAGTTTTTACATTAAAAAGCTAATTTTTACCAAAGGAAGGTGACTCCTCCAAAAGGCACATCTACCCATCATAAAGACGCCACCTGTCAAGTTTCATTAAATTATTTTAAGCGACTCCGTGTGATGTGCTGTTTACGAGAACATTGACAAAAATTGTGCGTTTTTGCATTAAGAGGCCGATTTTCATCCAAAATCTTGGACCTATAAAGGCGAATCCTTCAAAAGGCACATCTACCCATCATAAAGAAGCCACCTGTCAGGTTTCATTGAATTATTTCTAACGATTCCGTATGGTATGGTGTTTATGAGAAAATTGACAAAGTCGTGAGTTTTGGCATTAAAAAGCCAATTTTTACCCAATGTCCTATACCTTTAAAAGTGAATCCTTCAAAAAGCACAGAAATCTGCGTATCATATGCCAAGTTTCATTAAAATAGCTTACGTTGTTCTGTATGATATGCTGTTTACGAGATATTGTGGATGAACAGACGGATGGATGGGCAGACAGACGGACGGATGTGGTGATTATTAATAGGGATTCCGCATCTTCCGGTGCGGGGCCCTAATAATACAAATAATTTTCATATATATCCGTTACCTCTGGAGACAATAAAACCGACCTTGGGGTAATAATTCAAACGAATCTAAAAATTAATAAACATATCGTCACATTTATAAATAACCAAATAAATTGCTAGGACATAAAACATAGTTGTGAATATATTTACCAAAACGTATTAATAACATTAGATAAATCATTGGTGAGACCCAAAACTAGAAAACGTTCAGAGAATGAAGTTACTCTCTGTAATTAAACATTTGACACACACAGGCACGCTTTTCACAGATAGTTTCCAGCACTAGGCAAAGCCTACAGGGAATGTAAGACGTCTACAAGAAGTGGCGACTATAGTGCATACTAACTAACTAACAAACCAACAAACAAACAAGAAACGCAGTAACAACTAAGAGTAGACAAACCAACCGTGAATTTGAAATGAACTTGTCCACAGAAACTACTACAAACCCAAATGCCCTATGAAATTACGTGAAAAGTAGGACAACACTTAAAATATTGGTAACATGAAAGCTCCAGAAAGTAACAGGATAGCAACAACTAATGCAGAAAATGCAACTGTATTGAACAACTTGGCTGATATCGTGATTACTCCGCAAGCCGTAGAAATGAAACTCAGGAATATAAACGCAAATATAAGCATGGGTCAGATGAGGTGCACCCTAAAAGTGAAACAGTAAAAAAATTGTCTGCCGGTCAGCATTTTATTTAATAAATCTTGCAGACAGAAAAATCGATATGGGAAACGACAAATGTGACCTGCATTTATAAGAAAGGACGTAAACATGACCTAGCTAACTATTGACCAGTTAGTTTAACGTGCAAACTGTTATAGTCTTAGAATCCTTTGTACGAGATGCTATCATAGACCACTTAGAACAATACAACCTGCTATCAACATGCTACCATGGATTTAAGCCCAACATATCTTGCAAGACCAAGTTACTAGAATATCTTGAATTAGCGATCTAAATGCTATCATGCTAGACATCAATGAGCCAGTACTACTTAGATTTCAAGAAAGCGTTCAACACTGTACCACATAGACGACTACCGAGAAACTGAGTGCTTACGGCATCGGTAATAAAATCACATGATGGATAGACGGATTTTTAAATAACATGAAACAATGAGTACAATTAGACACACCACTGTCGGATTATAAAAATGCAACCAGTGCCCACCCACAAGGTAGAGTTCTCGGATCAGCTTTGTTTGTACTCTTTATTAGCGACCTACTAGACACTATCGAATACATCTGCAAAATCTTTTTGGCGATGACACAGAACCTATTGGGAATCCAGCGGACTTCCATGGGAATATTGAGTTAACTTGCAAGTGGTCGGTACATTGGCAGCTAAGGTTCAACGAAGATCTATGTACTGCATCTATGTAGCACTAACCCGGCACTCCAGTATATCATGGCAGATACTGAGCATAGCGTGCCAGCTTGTAGCTATGCAATCTCCACGTTTCTTTGTAAATAACGTGCGCTAAACTAATAAACATGTCATTTTGCATACTAAAACCGGGTACCTCATTCATTGTGCGAGACCTCGTAGGTTACCGACGTAAATTTACCATCTCATTAAAATGACGTTTTGAAGAATAGTGAATAGAGCACCGGGTGAGATATATAATTTCTAGCCTTACGCATTAAAAGTAATTATTGATATTTTGATTAAAACGTATGAATTCGCGAAAATCTTACCGGTTTGCTCACGGAGTGGCCTTTACATGCTCCTTTCTAGCGCGTGCTACTCATGGATTCGCAGATCAGATTGTCCACGGTGGCTACATTCGTGTTCTCGCGAGATCTACGCTAACGGGAGAGAGATAGTGTTAAATTGCGGTGATTAGAGGAGATCAGTGTATGACGTCATCCAAACGTATGGAATCTTAAATCAAGTTGACGCTCCTCCAGTAGAGAAAGTGTATCAATTAACAAAGTCAAACACAAGGGTAAATTATAGACTCTATAAAAAGTCAGCAAAAAGTACCCCCAAGACACAATGGAGGAATCCAATTTTAGTCATTCCCCGCCTATCTTTAGCCACGCTCCACCCACACTTTGCCTGTGTTGGGATCGATTGATCCCTAAATTCCATGACTATCAATTTCCAGAAAACTATGCAGGTAAGCTGTTGAATATTTTGAAATTAATTTGACCTATGGCAGCAACAGCGCCCAGTCAAATTAGTTTCAAAATATTCAACAGCATGGTTACTAAACAATATAGCCATACAATTCGTATAAACAACGCTTAGTCCGTCATAAATTAAACGTTCGTGACGAAGTTATCTATGTCATACATGACTTAATTATTTATGACGTCAGCCTACACGTCACGTAGTTGATTATGACGTCATATGATTGACTGAGCAGCTGAAATTATCCATCACTCCTCATATAGAATCATCAATACATAGAACAATCAACCAAACGAAGTCGTTAATGCAATACGTTAACATCCGTCAAGTCACAGTTAAATAGAATACAATGGAATTCATCCAAATTTAAACCAACGTAATCTAGAATTATGATCTACATGTACTCCACAACATGGTCGTCATGCAGGACCCGTATTTGTGACAGTCCAGAAGGTCAACTAGTCAGAGTAGCAAGTAGCGTAGCGGACCATTACCGCTAGTGAGGTGTGCTAAACAGGCAATTTGTTCATCTTGCCTGTGAAAGAAGATTTTTATTCTGTGAATGGTGGACTCGTGGACGAGTACTCACCTCCCAAACGCCAGATGGATGATCTTGCAGAAACGCCTGGTTTTGAAACCCACGCAAGTCGAAAACTGAAAAAATTAAAAGTTTCATTGCATATGATTGACGGAGCTATATCCTAGTGTCAGTGCGTCATCAACGTTCACAGAAGAACAGAGGAATGGCCTCGCATATGCCTCGTATGCCATTGAGGGGCCTGAGTGTAATGAAGTGAACTTGAACTTGAATTCCCAAGATTTCTTGGGTTCGAACTCCAATCTGGTGGAAAACTGAAAAAGGTAGAAATTTCATTGCAAATGATAGACTGCTCTATATCCTAGTGCCAGTGCGTCACCAATGACAGGTTTTTAAAAATAAAACTAATGCTTGGCATGAATAAAAACGTGCTGGCTGGCTGGCTGGCTGGCTGGCTGGCTGGCTGGCTGGCTGGTTGATTGATTGATTGACTGGCTGGCTGACTGACTGACTGACTGACTGACTGACTGACTGACTGACTGACTGACTGACTGACTGACTGACTGACTGACTGACTGACTGACTGACTGACTGACTGACTGACTGACTGACTGACTGACTGACTGACTGACTGACTGACTGACTGACTGACTGACTGACTGACTGACTGACTGACTGACTGACTGACTGACTGACTGACTGACTGACTGACTGACTGACTGACTGACTGACTGACTGACTGACTGACTGACTGACTGACTGACTGACTGACTGACTGACTGACTGACTGACTGACTGACTGACTGACTGACTGACTGACTGACTGACTGACTGACTGACTGACTGACTGACTGACTGACTGACTGACTGACTGACTGAGGGACATGCCGTATTTGGGCTGCTACCCGCAGATAAATAATTTTAACATAGCTAATATTATTACTATTTTCGTGTGATTGTAGACATGAAATCTCTTAAGTGGCCTGAGTGATGCAGCAGGAATTCTAACCACTCGTTAAACTAATTTCAAAATACACAATTGTTTACCTTTATAGTTACTACACCTTGAATTTCATATTTTGAAATTAGTTTAACAATTAATTATTTTAAAAGGAACCTTTTCACAGCGTCTGCATCTTCTAGTCAAATTAGTTTTAAAAATATTCAACAGAATCTTTCGCGTCCAAATGGATAATATACAGTCCAGCTCAGAAATAACTTTAAATGTTTCCAAAACAAAAGGAAACAGAAACAAGCTACAATAGTAAGAAAGATTCTATTGAATATTTTGAACATAATTAGATTGGAAGCCATTGCTGCCTTGGGCAACTATTAAGTATCACTCGCAATGGAGATTCAGGGACTTCAGGGTTCAAGGTAACGACGGCTTCCAGTAAATATAGTTATCAAAATCTATCTATTCAACAGTTTAACATATTCTTGTCTTGTAATGGAGGTTTTGGGGTTATCGCGATGAACGTGTTGACCGAACAATCTGAAGTGTACCCAACCCCTCCCCCACGAAAAAGACAGTAAATAATTGGATTGGTTTAATAATGTTGATAATACTGCAAATATACAGTCTAGCTCAGAAATAACGTACGGCGTTTGCTAAACAAAATAAAACTGATTGACTGAACATAATTAGAGTGGAAGACATTTCTCAATGGAGGAATCCAGTTTTAGCTATCTCTAGCTAAGGTCCACCCACACTTCGCCTGTGTTGGGATCGATCGATCCCTAAGCTCCCTGATTATCAATTTCCTCAAAACTAACAGGTAAACTGTTGAATATTTTGAAACTAATTTGACTGGTTGCTGTTGCTTTAAAGAGTAAAGACATACAATTCGTAGAACAACGCTTAGTTGGTCATCAATTAAGCGTTCGTGACGAACTAATCTATGTCATTCATGACGTCATTAAGTATGACGGTATCATACACATCACGTAATTGGTTATGACGTTATATGATTGATGAATAAGCTGGAAGATTTACAATATTCAACATAGAATTTCTTACATCGTATTCAAAATTGTAGGCTGCGCAGCTAACCAACATGTATCTGCTTTTGTTTTGGAAACATTTTAACTTATTTATGAGAAGTACTGTAAATCTAAGATTATGTCCCATAGGCGGCAAGACAACAGATTAATTTTACACAAATACTGATACGGATGTTCGTTTTATAGATCTGAGTTTTAATCAGATAAGGTGTATGACCACCGCTAATAGCGTTGTTGTAATCCTAACACCAAACCGACAGATAAGATTACGATTAATGTACAGGTATTAATTTTCCTTAAATAAATCACCGAACAGTAACTACATTAGACTATTTCTGTGAAGAAATACCAGGAAGATTGGAGTATTTGTTATAAAGTTATGTGGAAATGAGAACATTATTTCTTAAGTTTATCTCACAACCGTGTACCTGGTCGATCACGAAGGAGCCAGTGTGGACATGAGGCTAAGATCACCACTGACATATATTTAAACAATAATAGGCCTATCCCCGATATGATCGTAATTCATCATCATCTATTCAAATATATGCCAGTTGCGGGCTTACGATAAGAGCGTACCTGGACTACCACGTGACTGTGACGGGATGTTTAGTGTTTAACCGTCAATGGCTAAATCTGTTCAAGAATGTTAAACTATTTGCTCATTGAATGTCCATTTGCAGACCAGGAGAAAACTATTTATGACAACTTAGCACTGGAATGACTGGTTCGGTTATCGAGTCAGTCATTCCAGTGTTAAATTGTCAAAAATAGTCTGCTCTTGGTTTGCAAATGAACATTCTTCAAGACCACTGCAAAGGCCGGTTTTGGCTGGCTTCGTCGTGAAAGAGTTAAAGAATATACAACTGTAGTATATATATATATATATATATATATATATATATATATATATATATATATATATATATATATATATATATATATATATATATATATATATATATATATATATATATATATATATATATATATATATATATATATATATATATATATATATACCGTAGTCCATCATTTGACTTTGGTTTGGATGCGCTTACTGGCCGTAAAAAGTAATGGAGGATTCCAGTTTCTCAGTTAATAATATGAAGTCATAATCAACTACGAGACGCGTCGGATGACGTCATAATCAACTACATCATGAATGACGTCGCCAAGTTCGTCACGACCGCTTAATTGATGACAGACTAAGCGTGGTCTACTATTTAATAAACATGCTGTTGCATATTTTGAAATTAATTTGACTGGGCGATGTTGCTGCCACAGCAACAACACCCAGTCAAATTAGTTTCAAAATATTCCACATCTTACCTGTATTGTTGTCTGGAAATTGAGATTTATAGAGTGCAGGGATGGATTGATCCCAACACGGGGAACGTGTGGTTGGAGCTTAGCTAGAGCTGGGCGTAGCTAAAACAGGATTCCTCCATTGGTATACAACTTATATTGGTGTTAAACTGAAGCAGTTATTGTTATAGTCTGTAGACGTGTCTCGTAATAGAGGGATCCGATCTGCCACTCAATTATCTGGCATCATAATAAATTACGTCACTAGCTAGCTGGTGTTACAATCATAATGACGTAGCCCCGTCACGAAAATCGAAAAGCCCGGCACTAAAGTGTACGAATTGGATATCTTTTATAAATTTAGAATTTCATAAATATTTTTGAAACTAATTTAACTGGTAGTTGTTCTGCCATAGTCAGCAACAGCTTCAAGTCAAATTACTCTTAAAATATGTAACAACTTACCTGTATAGTTACCTTGCAATTTAGAATCAGGATGTTTCAAAGTTTCAAATCGCTTACAACACGGGTTAAAAAGTGGCTGGAGGTTAGCTAGAAAAGGGCGGGACATAGCTAGAAATGGATTGCTCTATTGGTATACAACTTAAACAGTTATTGCTAGAGTGTAGACGTCACGATACATAATGATAGTAAATAGTGGAAAACACTGTTTTATATGTAGGTCGTGCTCTGATTCTGTGTACGACATTATCTAGACTGAAAAAACCACTGTTGCTGCATACATTGATAGCTGGATTATATAGTTACCGTGTGCCATATTCGGGAACTGGAATATTCAGGTTCAGCTTGTGCGACCTCTCCTACTCTGTTTCGGAAATTTATGAAGATTGAAAGTTAACAAAGGGATGTGTGTAACAAGAATAGGTCTTTACAAAGATTTTCGTTGCATACTATACGACCAGAAATGCCTCCTAAAGTCACGAGAACGGACAACAGCGTTGGTTCTGCGCGTACACTGTCTAACCTAGAAAAGCATCGGCAAGGTAGAGACGAACAGAAATTACCAAATTTTCAAAATCCGAACAAGCGTGTAGATCAAGTGAAACAAAAGATAGTAACAGAAAGTGCCGAGATAGGAGCCTGTGAGAGATACCAAGAAAGCAGAATAATAAATGGAGATGTTGTTGATAGTGGTGACATTGGTGATGTTGATGATGGGAATAATGGCGATGACAAATTAGAATGACCGCGCATTCTCCTTCCAAGTGTTCATCTCGTCGTACATCTACGTTTAGCGGAACGATATATCCCTAGTCGTACGCTCCCTAGGGGACCAATATCGAACGATGAATGGCGTGAGCTGAGGAATTGTCGGTATATTCGCCATCCACCGACAAGAATGCGAAGACATCAAACGCCAGGAGACCAGCCATTCAAATACTGAGCCCTCCGAGATTTCCAAGTATCTCTTTTTGTAGGCCTAAATGTCGACTTTCCAAAGTCTCTGAGAATATTAAAGAAACTTTGTGCTTTGTCATACTGGTCTATAAGCTTATTATGAACATATTATTTATTGTCTTGTCGCATGTTACTTAGCGTTGAATCACTAAATCATAAAGCCTATTCATCTCTGGCGGCATCACAACCATGCATAATGTACGTAGACAACATTAGGGAATATGTTTAGCTCGTTTTACCTCAGATGATTGAAGGTGAACTTCTATCCAGTTTTAACCTTCCATCGTTATTGGGATTAACAGCTGGACCCCACCCCTTTAGTCTAATAGTAGTAGTAGCAGCAGCAGCAGCAGCAGCAGCAGCAGCAACAGCAGCAGCAGCAGCAGCAGCAGCAGCAGCAGTAGAAGTAGTAGTAGTAGTAGTAGTAGTAGTAGTAGTAGTAGTAGTAGTAGTAGTAGTAGTAGTTTTAGCAGCAGCAGCAGCAGCAGCAGCAGCAGCAGCAGCAGCAGCAGCAGCAGCAGCAGCTGTAACAACAACAACAACAACAACAACAACAACAACAACAACACGGGTGAGTGCATGCAAATATCGGCGCTATCGTGAGAAGCTGCTAGGTACAGAGTTTCCTTTATTTCATGCAAGACCCCATTTGTAGACCTATTAGTGCGCGCATTCTCAAGCGGGTTTGCACTTTGTCTTTATTGCATGTGTTGGACGGATAGAGTCAGTCTTGGTATGCATGCTTTATATTGTTAGCCTCATATATATATATATATATATCGGCAGGATCCGTCGTTTGTATGCACCCTGACGTTGACTGACACCGTATTGATGTTCATAAGATCAGCGTGTAAAATAAGAGTGCAGTGTTCCAAACATGTTTAGTGTTCAATCCAATATGTGCAGTGATGAGTGATTATGATGATTATTTGCAGTTATAAAATAATTATAATAAGGAAATGATAAACCATGTCCAGAATATTACTTCATCGCAGCGCTATCTCGGGCTCTCCGCTGTGATGAGTTCACACGTCATCGTGGCGTAGACCTGTCACGGAAATGGCAATTTAATAAATATTTTGTTGAATAGTTTGAAACTAATTTTACTGGGTGCTGATGCGTCCTATATTGAACATTTTAAAACCTACTTTACTTTGAGCTGTTTGCTACCATATGCAGCAACGCCAGACAGTCAAATTAGCTTCAAAATATTCAACAAGTTATCTGTATAGCAGGGTAAAAATAGATGAAATGGGATAATTTAACAGCCAACAAATGGATGAATTTAGTTTTAGCTATGCCCTGCTGATCTCTAGCTAAGCTCCACCCACTCCTTGACCGTGTTGGGATCGATTGATCCCGGCACTCTCTGAATCTCAATTTCCAACAAACGGTGTAGTTAAACTGATTAATATTTTAAAATTAATTTTTTCTACGCTTCTATTTATTGCTGGCTAGAATTGCCTATAGGCGCGGACATTTCGCGCAGGGGATTGTGGGGCTGTGGCTCGCGAGATCTCCATCGATACGAGATCTAATAATTCTCGGCGCGAAGACACGGCTCTATTTTTAGATTGCTGGATATCTCATAATTATTATCTTCACGCACATGCAATCGTGGCGAGTTCTCTTATTTGTTCTGGTCCGAGTGTAATAGAGTTTGCGCGGCGATGACCGCTTAATTATTTTAATAAACAGCCAACGGAACTTATATGTCCACTTTAGCACTCTATCAAACTTACCACAAATGGCTTCTTGCGGTGATCGTGAGAAATGTCCATTTGAACTTAGCTACTCACCGGAGAACTTGTTTTGAAAGTTTACCACTGGAATGACTGGTTGGATAACCGATCCTATAATTCCAGTAGTAAATTGCAAAAGAAAAACCACAATGGTCTCTTGGACGGCAATTAGACATAGGACATTTTCTATGATAATGGATTTTTCTGTATATGACGTCATTATTATTTAGGTCAGATGTAGCTGGACGTCACAATCAAAATGTGTAATGAATGACGTATCTAGCTCCACCAGGAACATTGAATAGCCAGTCAAGTATGCCGATTGCACGTCTTTACTATTTAATCAACATGCTGTTGAATATTTTGAAAGTAATTTAACTAGACGCTGTTCGAATTGTATGTCTTTGCTATTTATTCAACAGTCATTTTCTATGATAATGGCTGGGTTCGATCTGTAACTGAAGGATATGACGTCATAATCAATTACTTCATATACAGGCTGACGTCACAATCCAAAATGTGTAAATGAATGGCGTATCGAGCTCAGTCATGATCATTGAAAAGTCCCAAGTGTACGAATTGTATGTCTTTACTGTTTAATCAACATCGTGTTGAATATTTTGAAACTAATTTGAACTGGCATTGTTGCGGCCAGAGGCAGCAAATCTTTAAAAGCATGCAGTCAAATTAGTTTCAAAATAGTCATCAGCTTACCTGTATAGTTACCTTGAAACAGGAAGTCTGGGAATTCATTATTCAGCGTGTATATATATATATATATATATATATATATATATATATATATATATATATATATATATATATATATATATATATATATATATATATATATATATATATATATATATATATATATATATATATATATATATATATATATATATATATAAATATATATTATGGAAGGCCAGCAGGGTCACAATTCGGTATTTATTATGCATAATAATTCGATTTATTATGCGTAATAAATCAACCAATCAGAAAGCTAGCATATCGTTTTTTTCTCTATTGATTGGTTGATTTAATACACATAATAATTCGATTTATTATGCGTAATAAATCAACCAATCAGAAGGCTAGAATGTATTTTATTCGTTATTGATTGGTTGATTTAATACACATAATAATTCGAATTATTATGCATAATAATTCGATTTATTATGCGTAATAAATCAACCAATCAGAAGGCTAGAATGGTATTTATTCGTTATTGAATGGTTGATTTAATATACATAATAATTCGATTTATTATACGTAATAAATCAACCAATCAGACGGCTACAATGTCTTTTATTCGTTATTGATTGGTTGATTTAATACACATAATAATTCGAATTATTATGCATAATAATTCGATTTATTATGCGTAATAAATCGACCAATCAGAAGGCTAGAATGGCTTTTATTCGTTATTGATTGGTTGATTTAATATACATAATAAATCGAATTACTACCCATAATAAATCTACCAATCAACGCAACCCTCGTGCAGCGCCTGCTAGAATTAAAATCTGACAAGGCACGTGTTCTTCTTTTGCGCTGTATGTTACTGTATGTTTCGCCACTTAAGCGCGTTTCTTGCTCTTGTTGGAATATTATTCGTCAGAATATCTTAAATTTGCCATGTCAAATATTAGGCCTAATAATTCTACTGAGAGGAGGAATCGTCTGCAAGCTCTTGCTCGGAGAGTTTCCTCCTTAGCTGCTGAGCACACTGATACATCAACCAGTATGCCTACTCCCGGAACAAGTGCAGATGTTCACGATACAGATCATGACTTCGCGTCGAGGTATGCATAAATATGTAAATCAGCGTTAAATAAATTAATAACAATAACGTCGATGACTCTAATTGCTTAAACATGATAGAAGATATCAACTTTTTTTAGAATTCATATAAGAAACAGCCCCAATAATCCGCCACCTCACACCACTCACCCACCCCGTGATATCAGTAAGGTGCATATTTACACGGGCCCGCCAGAATGCTTGAAATAAAACTAAAAATTAGAGGCTTAAATTGAGTGCACCAATGTAATGAAACAAAATAAATCTAAACATATGATAGTTTCATTCGGTATAAATTAATTGAAATTGAATTAAAAACACGCATCCCTAATTCAACTTCGAAACACAAATATTATATAAATTCTATTTTATTTTCAGGCATTCTGGTGTGAATATGCACATTTAACTGCTAAACATGACATCGTCTCTAAACGCATAATTATTATTAGTCCCGAAGCTAAGGAATCCATGTATTTGACCCTCCATATACAGTACATCTACGTATAAAGGACGGGTTTTTTCATTGCCACCAAGGTGTCATTTAAAGACAGGTCATATACTGCATCACTCCGCATTAAGAGGCCCATAATCATGGAAGTCTATCGACATATAATAACCGTGTTCACGCGAGTTAATCCGGAGTAACCGCCATGCTGACTCAATCCTGAATCACAATAGCGCGATTGAGAGAGCGAAAGCGTGCGCGATAGTTTCAGTTTTCTTCTTTTTACACTCAAGCCATCCTTTCGATGGCATATGAGGGGGTTACTGTGCTGTGCCAGAATTGTTATGCATGAAATAAATAGACCTAATATCTGTTTGGAATTTATTTAATTTTGTCATATAGATATTCTTTTATTTAACTTTTAAAATGTTCACATTTTATTCGTGTATAAACCAAAATCACATAAATTCCTCAGAGATGCCATATTTTCTGCAAGGCATCTCTGGGCAACCATACACTATATATCGCCCTTGCATTCACCCTCACCAGTCGCGCTAATGTGTTTCGGAATTACTCCTGATTAACTCTCTAGCGTGAACACAGACTTAACCCTTTAACACTCATACCAACCAAAAACGACTTCTGCCGTGGTATTAAGAAGGGTTAAAGGGTTAAGTCGATCGCGCACCAGGTTTACGCGACGACATTTTGAAAATCTCTAGCAAGCGGCTGATCGCCTCTGATCTCTAGTCGTCGATCGATAGTGAATGTGCTTTCACATATTTTTTCGCTGGTGGCCGAAATAACAGTAACCAATGACTGTCACGAGATTTTTGGCCGCCGCCGCTGCTGCTGCTGCTGCTGCTGCTGGATATCGTGAGATGGTTTAAAAAAATAGAAATTTTAAGTTTTAAATGCTTCGTAGTCTGACAAGAAGGCAGTGTTTATGTTGGCGTAGTGTGAGCTAGATATCGATGCGATAGCGACACGATGAGACTATAGTAGGCGAGCATACGTAGCGATACTGTCGCCGTCGCCCTAGTGGGCGTCCGCCCTTTAATAATCATTTGGGGGGGAACGGGCTGCCATTTTAATGCTATGTAAATAGTCTGAGTGAAGGGAGAACTGCATGGTAGAGCTACTGAAGGACCAACAAAAGTTAGCCTAGTCACGTGTTTCCCCGAATTTTAAAACATGATTTTCCAATCTTTCTATTCTTATTTGTATAAATCAATCCCTTTTATGACATCTACGGGGTCAACGGATGAACTAAGCGAAAAAGTAGAGCCTAAACCTGCGGTGTATCGTAATGGCAGTAAACGCAATCTAGAAACAGAAACTATATATATTATCTTTGCAGAAACTACACGCAACGTCACGCCACGTGCCGTAATAAGCCCGTTCCGCGTGGCGCCAAGGACGTGTCAGATCTGGGAGGAAAATGGGGCATTAGAGCTGCTAGCTTTTTTCTCAAATTTGTAAAGCATCAATTTTGATTTTATTATTATTTAAGGTGCATATATTCCAACCAGAATTCATGAACAACTAGCTAGGATTCCATTAACGCGTATGCGTATGCGTATCCGTATCCGAATCCGTATCCCATTACAAATAGATAGTATGATCCCATATGTCCATATGCGTATGCGAAACCTGTCCGTATCCGAATCCGATCGCTAGATATAGCGATTTTATTCGGATACAGACAGCATTCGGATGTGGGATTCCTTGAAAATGACATTTTCATTACGTCATTCATGGGCTTTCCCCAAATCGGCACTATTATTCTGTACATGTGTTCCAATATATAAGTTAAATTCATAGCTGGAATGTGAAACTCACTGAAAGGCTGATAGACTATTTTAGAACACATTCATGCTAGTAGTAGTAACAACAGCAGCAGTGGCGGCGGTGGCAGCGGTTGTAGTAGTAGTAGTAGTAGTAGTAGTAGTAGTAGTAGTAGTAGTAGTAGTAGTAGTAGTAGTAGTAGTAGTAGTAGTAGTAGTAGTCCAATTTAGTTCAATTGATTGAATAAAATCACTCATTCGGATACGCATACGCATACGCATTAATGGAATCCTAGCTTTAAAGCCGCAAGTCTCATTCCCTGGGTTGAGATGAAATTAATACCCTATGAGGCGGAGCTTCTACGATGACGCGTATGAGTTCATTAAGTATGCGTATCCGAATGAGTGATCTCATTTGTACGCATGCGTATATGTGTCCGAAAGCAGTGATTTTATTCAATTCTAGGCCAATCAAGTGCATATAACTACTACTACTACTACTACTACTACTACTACTACTACTACTACTACTACTACTACTACTACTACTACTACTACTACTACTACTACTACTACTACTACTACTGCCACCGCCGTTGATCCTACTGCCGCTGCTGTTGTTGGCTTTGCTCTTGCTGCTGCTATTACGAATTCTAACACTACTTCACTGCCCTAGACATCTCAAGACAACATATAGTTTCAAAATTCAATGGATTTTGGTATCAAAGATATTTTAAACTCGGTAGGAATTGCCAATAGCTTTTATGAAGAACAAATCGACAGAAAAACGAACAGTAAAATACGTTGAAGATACCCTACAACAGCAATATGTTATTAAATGGAAATCGGAATTAGAAACCTCATGCAGACTAACATTTTACAACACCATTAAAAAGGATGTTTTTTACTAGAAACCTATTTACAGCAATTATCATACCGGGAAGCAATAAGTATGTGTCACTTCAGTACCCTAAACCACAGACGACAGATATATAGTCAAAACGTTGGACAGGCACGGACGGACAGGACGGGCGGACTTGTGGCAGATGCAATGTTATTGATGACGGATTACATTTTTGGCTCACCTGGCCACAATGGCCAACGGCCAAGTGAGCTTATGCCGTGACGACCGTCAGTCTTTAAACGGCTGCTTCTCAAGAACCACTGGGCCTTTTGCATCCTTTTGCATTACGGGTCCAAGTTTGTTCAAACGAAGCCGATCGGCCAATTTGGCCGGCAGCCATTTGGGACGATTTTTAGAAACGTCTTTAAAAATCTTCTCCCAAACCGCATGGGGGATCGATGCACACCTCTTGAAATATGATCTAGGGCAACAGCTGAAACAAGTTTGTTCAAGGGAACTTGATACTTGCATCTATGATAAAAGAAGATATGAGAAGTCGTTTAAAGAAAATGTTGATGGACGGACAACGAACAGACACACGACGGATTGACACACGACGGACGGTCGCCGTGGCATAAGCTCACTTAACCTTTCACAAGTGGGATGAAAAAGTTGGATAAAACAAGAGGCCCAAATTGGCTGATTGGTTCATCGGGACCGTAGGCATTGCAACTAGAAAGGCCAACGACTATAACTAGAACACTAAGAAGTGGACCAGAGATGTAACAAGAACAAAGCAGTCATGCTTCTTTACATATCAACTTCCCTTGAACAAATTTGATCATGTCTCGAAGATTGCAGACCCATCCGTTCAGCGTTTCTGTAAAAGTCCCAGCCCCTGAAATTCGCCACAGCAATCAGCAAACTCGTGGTAAACTTAATTTGCCACAGCAAAAAATTGCAGGCCTGGCTACTTACATGTGATTTTATCATAGATGCAAGGTATCAATCATGATGTCATATTAAAGCAAGGTTTTACAATTCACGAAAAGCAGAACAAAAATTATAATTGATGAAATTTGAAAAAAAAGCTGTAGTTGTGCCCTGGTGAACGAGTTCTGTTACAGCATTTTTAGTGCCATGAAAAAAAAATTCTGAATTTCCATTACTGAAGTCCTTATCACGAAAACTAGGACATACAAGGTGGCCGATAACGCAATAAGCCAATCAAGCTCCCTTGTCCAAACTTAGTTCAGCTGTTGTCCTAGATCACATTTCATCGATCCCCTAAGCGGATTTAGAAAAGAAGATTTTTAAAGGCATTAAAAAAAATCGAACAAAATCCAAACTGATCGGCGGGCAAATTTGCCGACAGGCGTCATTTGAACAACGTGGATCTCTATGGCCTAAGGATGCTATACCTGCCAAATACAACTGAAACCGGCTCAGTGGTTCTAGAGAAGACGACATTTAATATTTCATATTGCTTTGGGAGAGAACAAGATCCAAGATCGATGACAAGCTGTTTATCCGACAGTTTTGAAAATGGCAAATTTGACATCAGAATTCCTAAACACCTATTATAAAACCAATTTCAGCTTCAAAATCCATCAAAGAAAATAATCCAATATGACTGCCAAACACGCTACATAGCCCTATTGATTGGCTCAAGGCGGCCATGTTTTTAGACGTATCAACTTCCCTTGCTCAAACATCAATGGCCCTTACTCCTTAATCATATCTCCCAAATCTCAGCCTGATCCGTTCTTCGGCTGTGGAGAAGTCGTTTTCGCGAAAACTAGGCCGCCCAAGATGGCCGCAAAAGTATTTGGCCAATCAAGTTCTCGTGAACAAACTTGATTCCGCTGTTGCCCTAGATAATGTTTCATGAGTATTGAATTTATTCCCTTAAGATACTTCCTGTCAAATTTATTTGAAATCGGCCCTGTGGTTCTTGCGAAGACATTGTTTAAAGGGAAAGTTGCCAGACGACGCACAGTCGCCATGGTATAAGCTCACGAGACCTTTCAGGCCAGATGAGCTAAAATCTATACGCATGTACGTGCCAACTTGTTGCATATGTAACTTGCTGGATGAAAAAGTTCGATGAAAAAGTTGGATTAAAATAGGCCACTACTCTCTTATTTCCAGCCAACCTTTTGTTGCATATAACATAGTCTAAGTATGTACACACTTACAACATGTTGTATCCACTTTTTTAACGCGTGTCTTGAGATTACGGTACACACGAGCTAGCTTCTACTATGCAACCTGTTGTACCGTGTGCATCTAGATTAACCCCAGTTAGCTCGGTGCGCCTATACAGCCATGATTCGTCTGTTGATTGTCTCGCAACAATTCTAGCATGATTTGCAATTTGTTGTTGATTAAAACCAAATTTGACAAATATGTTGATTTTGGTAATATCTACTTTTGCTATTGTAGAAAATGGTGTGGCCCCTCAAAAACGTGAAGAATGGCGCTCTTTTAATGTATTGACGCCTATTGGGTTGTTGATGTATCAATGGAAACATATATTTTGGTGCATTTTTATTGAACAATAAATTACAATTTTTGCTTCTGTACAACTTGAAAATGGACACTTGAAGCCCCATTGGTAAATAATATAGACGTACCGGAAAACAGTCAGATTGGGATAATTAAAGAGAACATACGAACCTGATCAACAAGATGAAAACTTACGTGAGGCAAACATATATTAATAACTTGGACGAGGAATTAAGCGACCTTTCTGTGCGAAACTGTAAGAAATATTGGAAAATCGTCCGGTCATTAGTTACGGGAAAGAGCAACCATAGTAAAATTCCACCTCTTGTGTACAAAAACGTGCAAGGAGACTTGGAGGATATCGCCTTCTCGTATCAAGAACAAGCAGATCTGCTGAATTGATATTTTGTAAATATTTCCAAATTAGATGATAGTAATGTTGTTCTTCCAACTTTTAGACTCAAATGCGGCGGCCGAATAAACCATAGTTTGCTCTCTGTGCAGGAAATAGAAGAGGCAATTTCATTACTAGCAACAAACAAGGCATAGGGTCCGGACAAAATCAGCCTTAAACTGCTCAAAATGTGTCTAAAAGAAATCGCCATTCCTCTCAGCATTCTTTTTAATAAATCGCTAACTGACTGTCGTTTCCTATCACAGTGGAGAACTGTACATGTAGTGGCATTGTTCAAGAATGGTGCTGAGAGTGATCCAGCTAATTATAGACATGTGTCATTACTAAGTTGTGTTGGTAAATTAATGGAACGTCTGGTATTTAAACAATTATATAGTTACATGAATCAATACAATTTGCGAATTTGTATTTCAATACAATATCAATCCGGCTGTCGTCCTGGATGCTCGACTGTATCAACTAATATACATATATATAATCAAATTGCTCAGGGTCTCAATGAGCGTTAACAAACTTGCTCAATATTCTGCGATGTGTCAAAGCATTTGAGAGGATATGGCACAAAGGTCTTTTGTTTAAATTAAATCAGTAAGGAATTTGTGGCAGCCTTTTACTATAGCTAGAAAACTTGTATCAGCAAATCAAACTGTATCAGAATTGGGCGACATTCAAGCAGTTGTGCCTCAATGTTCGGTCTTAGGGCCACTTTTATTTTCTATGTATGTAAATCGCATTGCCGATAATTTGGAGAATTTAGCGCCCCTCTTTGCGGATGACACCACGTTATGCTACTCTTCAAACAGTAGTAATGTTATGGAGGTGTCCTTAAATCGTGATCTAATCAAACGTGCCGACTGGGCAGATATGTAGCTTGTTAAATTTAATCCAGAAAAGACTGTATGTGTATTATTCAGTGGTCGTGCAAATAATGATATATATATATATATATATATATATATATATATATATATATATATATATATATATATATATATATATATATATATATATATATATATATATATATATATATATATATATATATATATATATATATATATATATATATATATATATATATATATATATGTTGCCAACGTTTGATATGATGTAGGAATAGTCCGTATTTTTGTTGTCATGGTTACATGGTTATAATACAAATGACTGTCTGTATATATATATATATATATATATATATATATATATATATATATATATATATATATGCTATATACTTTAATCTTTTGCTTCCGCTATCGTTACTGTTAAATGTTTATGATACAAATGACTGTATAGATATGCTATTTACTTTAATCCGTTACTTCCGCTGTGGTTACTGTGTATAGAGGTCTTCCCTTACTCACAATGTATTACTCTCATATTGCTTTTCGGATCATCCACGATGATGCGATGCCGCAGACGACGACGACAACGACGACGATGATGATGACTTGAGATGGGATGATGGGGATGCAATGAAGGCTCGCTAAACCGTTAATCTCCTCAAACTTTTCGTTACACGTCATGAGGCGGTTAAAATTTCAGGTTTACCTAAATACACAGAAGTGGAGCCATTTTCAATGTGCGGGGTGGGCGGGGGTCGGAGGTGACTGGGTCTCATTTCTCGTTTCTCTCGTTTTGTTTCGTGTGAGAAACGAGAAGAGAAACCCTGGTGAAAGCATGGTGACAGTTGAGAGGAGGGGTTGGGTGGGTGGGGGTAAATCACGACGGTAGGGACAGGGCAAATCTAAGTTGTAAGAAATTGTGTCCGTTCCCATTGTGCAAATGTTACAATAAAATATGATTAAATAAAAAAAAATCAATAATATATTGATCAATGGTACTTGCCTAGTTGGTCAATTGTGCCAAACGATTTCAACATCCCCTACTCTTACATTTGCCTGCGACAATTCCCCCATTGGTAAATATTCCCCATTGCTCAATTGTACTTATTACGTTTGTCAATTGCGTCAGTGATAAACTATTTTAGCATTTCCCGCTCTGACACGAATGTGGATGGTTGGTAAATATGGTTTAGATGTTTGACAAAAAGGTCAATGGTAGGCTTTCTTGTCCAATTTGTTAATAATCTAACCTGTCCTTGTGTTATTTGTCACTAGTGTCAAATATGATTTCTTCATTGCTCAGTAACAGCAATGACGTATGAAATATGCTTGGTCCATTGACCAATGAATCTTATTAAATTAATTCGGCTTCAAATGACTTTGCACAATTAATTAAAGACGAAAAAGGCATTCTGGCCTTTGAGCAATTTATTTTATTCTTAGTTTTCAGCTCTTTCGAAGACGAAACATACCTCAAGCTTATAAAAGTCGTCTGCGGGTACGAGGACGTCCGGTATGCATGCATATAGTACGCATCAGACTACTGAACAAGCCGGGCGCGTTAAGGACGTGCGCGTTATTGCTCAGAGGTACCAGAAACATAGAAACATAGAACTTTACATTCCATGAGAATTGTTTGCCAAATGATTATTTTTAGCTGTTGGTAGCAGCTCAATAAACCACCATGTCCCTCAGTCAGCCAGCCAGTCACAAAATGCTTATTCCGTGATGTATCTCAAAGTTTGGTCAATTGGTCAAGACGTTGTTCGTTTGGTTGTTCATTCAGCCAGCTCCCTCGCTCGACAACCCGCTCGCCGGCCACCTGGCTGTCTGCCTGCCGGTCTGCCTGCCTATCCGTCCGTCCGTCTGTCTGTCTAGGCGTCCGTCCGCCTGCCTGTCACATATATAATCCTACTGGGGTTTTTAAATCTTATTCTGCACCATGAATGCCCGTTGGTTCTGAAGATATTTGTCCACCTTACATGTTTTCATACCACATTTTTTAGATTCTCCTTCAACAATAATCGGACGGTTATGACAGATTTGGTTCAATAGGCTGATCATTGATGCATTATCTGAGATAATTTCCAAGTTATGCAGAGTTTCAGACTTCAGTACCCTCTTGGTTTGAGGTCTTTGAAAAAGGTAGAATATGATGATTCAAAGGTTTTTTCTGTCGCTAAAATCCTATGAAAACGGATTATTTGTGACTACAATTCCTCAAAAGGTATGGGTTGACGGAACGATTTCTTAAGCAGTAGTTGATACGAATCGATAGACACACTTTGTACTCTCTCTCTCTCTCTCTCTCGCGAGCGCGCGCGCGCCAAGATTATTAAAATATCATCATGGTACGTTCGCTAAATGAGCGGCTGAAATGGCCACTTTTCGGGAGCTTCATTCCCACATTCTGAGAAAATATTAGCGAAATCTGGGCTTGAAACGTTTGCCCATCGTACAGCCATATATTTTGTTGACCAATTTCATCAGCGAATCCCAACTCAGCGCTGTCCCAATATCTCACTTTATACATTATGCGCGTGCGTGCGTGTGTGTGCGTGCGCGCGCGTGCGTGCGCGCGTGTGTAAGCGCGCTCATATGCGTGAGTGGGTGGGTGGGTGGGTGGGTGGGTGGGTGCGTGCGTGTTAGCAGACTCATGGAGAATGCGTTCGGAATCTTATCTTCTACTACTACTACTACTACTACTACTACTACTACTACTACTACTACTACTACTACTACTACTACTACTACTACTACTACTACTACTACTACTACTACTACTACTATGACTACGAATGATGCTGTTGCTGTTACCGCTACTACTGATGCTACTGCTACTGCTACTCATGCTGCTGCTGTTGCTGCTACTACTGCTACTACTTTTTTTTCTTCTTTTTTTTAAATCCGACGCTGATGCAGTCGGACACGTTTGACGGAGGAACTTCTTTAAAAAAATGGCTTGAAAACCCCCATAAAATCGTGTGAAATAGCAGGCTTGATTAATAGTATATGAATACCAATACAAACGTAACATATCAAAACAATGAAGGTTAAAATACTCTATTACCATATACCACAACAATGGCATAAACACACAGAAAACAAACATAACTAGAACACATTTACTGAAGTAACTGTAAATCTGCGATGTCTGGCCAAGTAATATCATCCAATATGATCGAATATGCCCAATGGGCATGCATGATTAAGGGGAATCGATTTCTGCAAAAAACGAAAACGGGTAACATTGATGCCTAATCAATGAAAAACACTAGAAAATGCGTAAATATAAGGCGCAACTCTAGGGCGTAAGCTACCCTAGGCGTAAGTAACTCAATGTAAGACTCTAAATCAGCATGTGTGGATAAAGGGGGTGGGGTGGGGGTAATCTATGTAAAACTAAATCTGGTATCTTGCGATTCTAGTGGGTGACCTTGACCTTGAGGCTGGATCACTTCAATATCATCAACATTGGGTCAGTATGTGTGATATACCATTGGTAAAGTTTTCATGAAAATCAAGGAAAACGCCTTGAAGTGTCAAATAACCGAGAAATTGTAAAGTGTGTGTGGGTCCTTGGATTCAAAATTCAAAATATAAAATTTCATTCATTTTAAGACTCTTAAAGAGCTTATATGGGTAAAGGGACAATCGAAAACTGCTCTCTTGCGACTCTACTGCGTGACCTTGACCTTGAGGCCGGATCACTCCGAAACCATTACCATTGGACCCGGCATTTGTAATATATGTATGGTAAAGTTTTCATGAAAATCAAGGAAAAGGCCCTGAAGGGGCAAAATTTGCAATTTGAAATTGCAGTTTGTGTGGGTCCTTGGCATCAAAATATAACATTTTATTCAATTTAAGACTCTTAATCAGCTTATATGGGCAAAGCGACGTAATCTATGCCAAAAAAAACCCCAACTGTTATCTTGCAACTATACTCAGCGACCTTGACCTTGAGGTCGTGTTACTCCGAAACCATCACGATTGGATCCGGCATATGTGATATACTATAGTAGCATTCATGAAAATCAAGGAAAAGGCCCTGAAGTGTCAAATAACCGAGAAATTGCAACGTTTGTGTGGGTCCTTGGAACCAAAGTATAAAATTTCATTCAATCTAAGACTCTTAATTAGCTTGTATGGGTAATCTATGCCAAAATCGAAAACTGCTATCTTGCGACTCTACTGCGTGACTTTGACCGTGAGTTTGGATCACATCGAAACCATCACCATTGCATCCAGCATTTGGGACATACTGTTAGTAAAGTTTTCATGAAAATCATGGAAAAAGCCCTGAGGGGTCAAATAACTGAGATATTTTCAAAGATGGGTGGGTGTTCCTAAAACCTAACATTTCATTCAATCTAACAATCTGAATCAGCTTCTATGGGTAAATGGAGGTAATCTATGCCCTAAAAGTAGTGGTAATTTTTAGGCCAAAGGGGTGCCATACCATCTGGGCACAGGCCCAGGTGTGGTGGAAACATAAAAGGGCGTCACAGTGTACCCTGTCACTTGCCCATGTGTCCTGCAGATCAATCAAACGCCTCCAGGACTCCAAGGGTAACATCCTACCCACCTATGGTAGAGATCCGATAATAACTATCGCTAGAGTCGCAGTTCAAAGTAGGTTTGCACGATTTGTCGATTTAATCGTGAAGTTCGGTTTATTTTTTAAATCGCGATTTTTACGATGTACATGTAATTGAGGAAAAATCGGAAAATCGTCAAAAGGTTCATGTTTGTTTGAAATCCGAAATCAATTTTTCCGTCACATTTTAGCAGTACATGAGTAAATTATAAGCAATTCACACCTGTGTTCATTGTGTTTCTATCCCGCCGTGCCATGCACGTATCTAATAATTACTAATCACAACACAAAGCGCTACGATAAACAAGCTAACAATAGTTAGGTAACACCTTTGCGATCGAGAAAACCAGTTAGTTACTCCGCCGAATCCCCATATAATTTTTTTTCTTTCGCTGCAGACCCTGAGTCTGTCGTGAAATATCAAGTATATACTTAGTTGCAATCTAAAAATAAAGGCGTGGCTTGTTCGAGAATAAATCTCTAATGTAATGAGCGGTCATCTTATTACGTCATCACAACGACTAGACTGATACACAGACTCCACTTCGGAGACTACATATATTGGGATCCAGACTACCTCCATATCGGACCGTAAAAGCAACGCAGTGGATGGTGTTAATTTTGATATCATCTTAACCTCTGTCTCACTACCTTAATGTATGATGGATGTAGTAGTAGAAACATCCCATAGCTGCAATCAGTCCTTCGCTTTTGCCCACTGTGTCTTGTCCTCCGCCGAAATCCGTAGCTTCCTCAGGTCCATTCTTGACTTGAGTGTACCGAGTCATGCTTTCTTGAGGTCACCTCGTAGCACGCTTAGCAGATTTATGCAATGACGTCCTTTCCTGGCTTTGTATTTGCTGGCTCAGAGTAGAGCGAATTCCAAGGCTGTCTGTGCTGGTGTCTCTTCTGGCACCCTTAGCACATGGCCAAACATGGCCCATCTTTGCTGGGCGACTTTTATAGACAGCGGCGACGTATTACACATCTTGTATAGTGCATCGTTGGAAATTATGCTGTCTGGCCATCGGTGCCCAGTGATGGTGCGCAGGTGTTTGCGGTGGCAGGCATCGAATTTGTCTAGAGCTGCCTTTGGAGCTGCCCAGCTGTTTCAGTTATACAGCATCAAGGATATAAATACAATAGAATGAAAAAATTACCCTGGTTAAATAGTGTTGCCTGTATTAGCTTTGCTTAGCGATTGTTCCACTATGACGTCACAGCAAGTGTGATATTGGCATATGGGAAGTGTGCCGTTTATAAATGGGAGTGCCGATAACCAATTTGCATATGCGCCGTGCACCGTTTACAAACGGGAACGCCGATAGCAAATTGGTATATGGGTCAGCGCCATTTACAAACGGTCGTGGGCCGTTTACAAATTGGCCAAATTGAATATTGGGTCGCTAGACTGTGTATATGTGCGCAAGAGAAATAAAGGGTTTTATATATTTTTTTATTTCAGCTGGAAGAGCGCAGCTCGTAGTAAACAATGCAACAGTCACTCTCCAGCTGTCAGACATACTTATGTGGCTAACAGGTTCGATGATTCTGCCAGTAGTGGGGCTGCCGACGAAAATTCATGTGCATTTTGTTAAACACAAAACTTTGCCAGAGCTCAACACATGTGGCCCCATTGTCAAATTTCCGATCATTCCAGAAGTCATGCGTGGGAGGCGAAGCGTCACAACTTTTATGACTTAGATATTAGATTTCCAAGGTTTTAGCCAAGTTTAAAACAGTAGTAGTAGTAGTAGTAGTAGTAGTAGTAGTAGTAGTAGTAGTAGTAGTAGTAGTAGTAGTAGTAGTAGTAGTAGTAGTAGTAGTAGTAGCGCCAGCAGGAGCCGCAACAGAAGCAATAAATTGAAGAATTGACATACGGGTTTGAGTAATAAATAACAATAGCATTCAAACATATAGACGATAAGAATCGCATAATTATACAAAAGATTATGTTCCTCGCTCATGTCAGTGATGCCCAATGGTGCAGTATAAGATTGAATAATAAACGACATAGTAACGTTTAAAACGGATAAATTATAGTAAGGCAATAAATATACCTCAAACGACTTCTCATTTACTTTCAAATAAATTAAGCACATTATTAGTCCCCACCGGTAAAACCGGATGGGGTGGGGGTTGGGGGGGGGGGGGTGGGGACTATAGGTTTGCACTCCATCTGTCCATCCGTCCGTCTATCTGTCCGTCTGTCGCAGCTGGTTTTCCGCATTTTTTTCTCGCAATCCATCAAGCTATTCAGCTGAGAATTGGTATATTGCTTTGTTATGAGAAATTACAGACCAAGTTCAAGTTTCAGGCGTATGCGTAAATTTTTGATGGAGTTATGCTCCCTTGCGACTTAAGAAATACGAAAAATATCAGCTTACCGCACTTTTTTCGCACTCCTTCAAGATATTTAAGCGAAAATCGGTGCATCCCTTTAGTATAAGGAGTTATAGAGCAAGTTCGAGTTTCAGACATTTTCGTCAATTTTTCATGGAGTTATGCACCCCCACCCCCGTTCGACATGAAATACGAAAAATATTAGTTTTCCGCACTTTTCTTTTGCAGTCTTTAAAGATATTATACTGAGGATTGCTACATTGCTTTGTTATGAGAGGTTACAGACCAAGTTCGAGTTTCAGGCATATGCGTAAATTGTTGATGGAGTTATGTCCCCTTTCGACTTAGGAAATACGAAAAATATCAGCTTCCCGCACTTTTTTTCGCACTTTATATTTAAGGAAAAATCAGTACATCGCTTTAGTATAAGGATTTACAGAGCATGTTCGAGTGTCAGACATTTTCGTCAATTTTTCATGGAGTTATGCCCCTTTCGACGTATGAAATACAACAAATATTAGTTTCCGCACTTTTTTTCGCAGTCTTTCAAGATATTATACTGAGAACTGCGACATTGCTTTGTTATGAGAAGTTACAAACCAAGTTCGAGTTTCAGGCGTATGCGTAAATTTTTGATGAGTTATGCCCGCTTTAGACGAAAAATATCAGCTTCCCGCACTTCTTTCGCAAGCCTTCAAGATATTTAAGGGAAAATTGGTACATCGCTTTAGTATAAGGAGTTACAGAGTAAGTTCGAGTTTCCGCCCTTTTTCTCGCAGTCTTTCAAGATATTCAACTGAGAATTGGTCTATTACTTTATTATGAGAAATTACAGACCAAGTTCGAATTTCAGGCGCTTGCGTCATTTTTGATGCGTCATCTTTCGACTTATGAAATACAAACATATCAGCTTTCACGATTTTTTCCTTCTCCTTCACCATATATAACTGAAACTTGGTTTATTGCTATGTTATGAGAAGTTACAGATCAAGTTCGAGTTTCAGCTGCTTCTGTCAATTTTTAATGGAGTTTTTGACTGTCAATCTCTAAAGATTTATATCACCAGGTAGGGGACATGTATTGCAAAACAATACTTAGAGAATGCTTGTTAAATTTGATTTGCAACTCTCTATGGAACTCCTTTCAAGACCGTCTATGCTATATGACCTATCATATAAGGTGAAGTTCTCGGCTCCTAATCTTACACTAAAACATTGGAGTCGGGCTATGATACTAACTTCATAGATGTGAGCCGATGACTCAATATTCAGTGTCAAGATCAGAATATGGAAGATTCGGGATAGAGGTTTCTCACGAAGATTCCACAATTAACTCTTATGAAGAACTACTTAACTACTTGCGCGTGATTATATAAACTCCATTAAATTAAAATTGCTATTGGCAATAATCACACTCCCTGAAGGGCATGGATACTCTTGAAACCATGGCACGGACACAAATTCTCTAATGTTCAGTGAACCATGAAAAGTATGTCAAAAGCATGTTCAGTGAACAATAAAAAGTAGGTCACGATGACCTACTTTTTATATGCAACATGCCTTTAGTTCCAATATACCAAAATCTCTTGTAAATACAACCTGGACAAAGATGTTCTGTAATGTTCAATGAATCGTGCAAAGTAGGTCACGCTGGCATACCTTTCATAAACAACACACCTTCAGCATGTACTGCATCGATACACCAAGTTTACTTCATGTATAACAAAAACTCTTGAAACCTCAGCCCGGACAATCTTCTGTAATGTTTAGTGGCCCATGAAAAGTAGGTCAAAGGTAGGTCACGCTGACCTATTTTTCATACGCTGCACACCATCTCCCAAAGATGCATCCACATATCGAGTGTAGTTCCAGTATACCAAAAAATCCTTGACACTACAGACCAGACAAAAATGTTTGGTAATGTTCAATGAACCATGAAAAGTATGTCCAAAGTAGGTCACGCTGACCTACTTTTCATACACTGCACACCTCCATCAGATGCATGCCCATATCAAGTTTAGTTCCCGTATACTCAAAAACTCTGGTTCCACGAAGGTGGTTCCTGCATGGCACCCTGCCGTATATAAATAAGCCAGAGGAAGAATACACACGACTTATTTAAATGTGCATATTCACACCAAAATGCATGAAAATAAAATTGTTGAAATTAAATAATTCTTTAGGCTTAAAGTGTGTACCTCAATGTAATGAAACGAAATAAATATGATGATTCCATTCCTTATAAATACATTTCGTAGGTTTAGTTGTGAATCTGAATTAGGAACTCATGCCTCTAATTCAATTTGACAACTTAAAAAATTATATTAATTTATACGTAATGAAATCATCATATGCTAAGATTTATTTCGTTTCATTATATCTAGGCATACAACTTAAGCCCCTAAGAGTATATAATTTTAACAGTTTTATTTTGAACCATTCTGCTGTGAATGTCCACCTTTAAGCAACCCTTCGGAAAAGCAACGCCTTCGGGGGAAGCACCTCGAAGAATGCCATTGCTTGAATACATCTAGGTGTGAGTGGCCAATAAAACAAAATCCAACACCAAATACCACCTAAGTGTGAGCGGCCAATAAAACCAAACCAACAACAACGGGACACCAGGCACGAATCGGAAGTTAGTTCAGGAAGGCGAATGTTCGGCGAAAGTTCGCGTTCTTCGTAGGACAGTGTTCAGGAATGTGTCGGCTACATTTTAAACTTAAGTATGTTGTGAGTATACGACACATTATTGAACGCTGTTAGTGTTACGTAACAGGAAAACGTACTTAGCGCTCCTGAGTGCATCCCGGGGTTCGGAAATTCACCCACGCGGCCAGTCGCCAAATACGCGGTCCAAAAACAATGCATTTTAACGTAAAGCTCCATATTTAATATTAATATATCCAACTTTCACTTCAAATATAATATATTTACAGGATGAAAAATACGCTGAATAAAATGGTGTTAAAACTTACCTTAAGACGGTTACGGCTGGGAGGCAAATTAAAGCGCAATCAATATTTAATCTACGCCCCGACTGAAACCATTTATTCATGAAAGCACCGCTCCATTAGAATCGCCACAAACTGAAGCAGCTATCAATATGTGTGTTTTAACCAAAGACACTTGACACTAAATTCACTAATTATCAAAATTCCGTTATAAACGCCAATAACCAACTGCATGCAGCTCTTCTAAAATCACTCATCCACAAAAACATCTTACATTCTTCCCACAGTCAGTTGTGCCGATCCAGCCTCTACATTAGTTGTCGAGGTTAAAGACCAAGTACTATACGCAGCGAGATTTGTGTTCTGATACGTGCAAATAACGCAACATATACTGACTACAAAAATTACAATATCATATTGTCATAGGATACAGATAATTCTGTAAATACTTCGTCGAAAGTGCCCATTTTCGTACCTTCCCAAAAACGAAACTGAAACGGAAGTACTAGCGTCAAAACGGGGATGTGACGTCATCGGAGGACCTGCATTTCTGTTAACAAAAACTCTTTCATCGCTGAAAATGGAAATTTACTCAAATAACGGGAATATTTATCGGCATATTCTCCAGGCAGCATTCACTAGAACGAGTATGAACTCATATCTGAGGGAAATAGTGACTCCGGGCTTGAAGATGGCAATGAAGTGCCGAATTTAGGCGTAGATCAAACCAATTTGAACCGTTACCAGATTTCGAACAGGCACTAGCAGACGAGTTGAACTGGCATGGACGACAGAAATGCGCGACTTCAGAACGTAGACTGGTCAGTAAATTACAAACGAGTTATTGGTTTTTCTATATGAGCTAATATTGTATTATATCTGCCGCATTAAATTATAAAGTATCTATATATAGGCTGCGTATCAGAAAATAGACAATAATTTGCACAGTTTGTTTTAGTTTTAGTCAAAACTTACAAGTTGTGATGGGACAATGCTTGCTGTTGTAGTGACAAATACAAAACCTCCATACACGCAAAGGTCATGCTTCATTATTACAAACCAATAATTAATTAATTGCTTACAAACAGAAAACTGGAAGCAGTCCAAACGTGGCCTGGAAAGTCGCTACGCTTTGTCTTACTACAATTACTGAAATATAGATATACTGGAGCCATACGCATGTTCAAGACAGATGCTGTCCCGACTGGTTAATCATTTGTAGCCGAGCATACCTGAAGTCTGTGTAACCGCTTAGGCAAATCTGCTGGAGAAATCGCCTTCAGATCCAGTATTTGAATCCACATGTGTACAACCGTTTATACGAAACTGGCAGGGATTGTCAGTACCTAGTAGAATGTATAGCCTACTTTGTTTCCATGATTTAAGCATAGGTGGACATGTATGATTTTCATGCGCCTTGTACTGTCTAGAAGTGTAAATGTGTATATACGTATAATATGTTATTATGAATACATAAGATGTATAGATATATGTATCCATCATATCTACATGACACAAGTCACAACCGTTTATTAACCTTAACCGGAAATAGTGATGGTTAGTTTTAAGCTCAAATATTTCGACCAACAAAAGGCCATACAGGTCTTATACTTCGTAATGATTCCGTAACAAAACCGTACCGGTCAATCCGTACCTAGCCTTATTAGAGCGTCCATACCCTAAATCTGGTTGATGATGATTTGGGTGGCTAAAAAGGACAAAGAGACTGTGTCATAAAAACGGACAAAGAGGGTGTGTCCTCTAACATAAATCATCATCATCTACGAGGCATATGACAAAGACATTGGCTTGTTATGTCCTCGGTTGTGTTTGTCATCTTGTTTCTTTGTGTTTTATCATGCTGTCACTTTTGCTGTGTCACTGTGATAATAAAACTACACTCTACATTGACACTCACAGGTAGGCCTACTTACCAAATATAAGAATTTTTCTGTCCAATGCATAATACCTAAAATTATATTCCGTTGAAGAATTTGAAAATAATTTAACTGGAGGCCATTGCTGCCTTAGACATCAATGTCTTCCAGTCAAACCTTTTCCAAAATATTCAACAGATTGCCTTTATTATTGACCTAAGATTGACAAGGATTGTCATGGTCAGCATAAATTTGAAACCATAATAATCAGCATCATTATTTCTATCATTGTCCGCCATCACTATTATCTTCATTGTTACTTAAATCATGGTCACCATAAAACTATAACTATCATAATTGTCACAGTCACCATTGTTAGGCCCATCATTACGGATGACTCTAATCTGTCGTTCAAATATATGGCGTCATAATCAATTACATCACATGTAGGATGATGTCACAATCATATTTGAGATAAATACTCCGTCATGAAGCTGCAATAGTCCGTCAAGTGTACAAATTGTATGTCTGATAGATGTACTATTTAATAATCATTCTGCCGATTCTATTGAAAATTTTGAAACTAATTTGACTGTGCGCTGACTATGGCAGAAACAGCACTCAGTCAAATTAGTTTCAAAATATTCATCAGGTTAGCTGAGGTTATCTGTGTAGGTAGGTACCTCGATAATGGTATTCTAGGAATCCAGGGTTCGATAGATTCCAACAAAGGCAAATCATGAGTGGAGCTTACCTAAAATGGACACGGCATAGCTAGAAATGTATCTCTCTGTTCTTGGTACTATTATCTCCATCAGCCTTTTTACTGTCATTATCGGTCACCATGGCCGTATTTAGATATATGGGGGCCCCGGGGCAAAGAATGAGTGGGGGGGGGGGCTCTGGGGTCCTCACCTATACATTTTTTTACATCTAGCTGCTCTGAGACGGCCAGAGAGTCTACTTTTAGGGTGATTATGGCGCTTTCTTTCGTTGTAAAATTATTTTATTTTGCAAATTTTCGTAATTAACATTTGCCGAACACCAAACAAGAATTGGGCCCCCACAAATATTAGAATAGAATTATAATGCATGATTACGAGTTCTTAACTAATAAAGTTTGCTTTAAATGTCCTATAACTTCCCAAAAAGTGCAATTTTTTTTTTGCATTTTTAAATTGTGGGGGGGGGGCCCTTGCTTGTGGGGGCCCCGGGGCTTTTGCCCCGCTTGTCCCCCCCCCCCCCTTAAATACGGCCCTGTCGGCCACAATCAACAGTGTAAGCGCCATAATTGTTACTCTCATCATGTCACTGTTGTTGTCATCACCATCATTGTCACTCATCATGATAGTAAGATGCAGTCATCACCATCATCACAATCATTGTCACTGCCATCGGTCTTATCATTATCATTGTCACTCCATTGATAGAACTTTACTATCATCACCTTCATTGTCACTCATCATTATTATTATTATTATTATTATTATTATTATTATTATTATTATTATTATTATTATTATTATTATTATTATTGTCAATGCTAACACCGTACACGCATCAATTGTGATTTAGCTCATAAAATTGTGATATATTTATTTCAAGCGTTTCAAGCCGTTGGTGTGAGTGTGTAACACGTGTCACTGTGTGTGTAGACACAGTAGATGATTAGGTGGTGCTTTGGACTTCGGGGGATAACAAAGTGAGTTCGGAGTGGCTGCTCATAAACCAGACAGTCATTCGTTCACTCTTTAATTTCACCTGGATTCACTTTCTGCAGAGACCACCAAGTATCAGAAATGAGGTCGGTGCCAATGACTCGGGTGTGCGTGCCTGTCAAGATGTTTTATCCTATTATAAAGAATCATTGATTTAAATAAAATGATTCATTGTACCTCTCTAACTTCTTTCATTTTCTCTAGTATTGGGCTCAATGAGAAACAATACTACCATTGTGGCACGTTTGGCCATACTTAGAGCTATTGACTTCAAACTTGGTAAGTGAGTACCGCTGGGCAAAAGCTACCATCCATATAATTACTAGGTCAGTCTGATCTACTTTCTGAATAATATAGGTGGCTAATAAAGGTTTATGCCGTATATTTCGATAACCTCATCACAAATTAACATTATAAATTTAGTGATTGAAATGATGATGTCGGAAACAAGATGAATCAAGAAAATCAATGTAACAATTGGCGTCGAGTATGCGCATAGAACGCAGTTGTTACTTTCTATTTCGTGGATTATAATCAGTTTCAAATTGAAAGGAATTAAGAGTTTTAAGACACAGGAAGCTTATGTCATTGAAATAAACAGCAGTATTTATTCATGTAATTATTTTCCATGTTTATTCATTTCATACGTTTCTTCATATTTCAGAGTGATAAATTGTACAAGTTGTGAATAATGACAAGATGCAACTTGAAATCAAGGACAAAATATACGTCCATGATATTAGGCCGATAATAAAGACAAACTTGTCTAGATAGCATGGATTGGCACAGATTAGCAAATGCTTAGCGAAAGATGAAAAATTTTATGTTTATTTGCAAACTAAGATGACTATTTTTGACAATTTACCAATGATATCACTTGTTCCATAAAATAACCAGTTATCTCAGCGGTAAATTTTCAAAAATAGTCTTCTTGGTTTGCAAATGGGCATTTATGAAGAGGACTACTGGTACACAAACACTAATGGAAATATTGCAACATCTTTCAGTATAGGCTATTGAGAGCAATACATATTGGGGTTGCCAGAGCGAACTGGGTCATATACAGTGTATGCCCATTTGCTGACCAAGATTCCAGAAGAAGACTACTTTTGAGGATTTACCAATGAAATTACTGTTTTGGTAATCTAACCTGTCATTCCAGTGGTAAACTTTCAAAAATAGTCTAGTTGGTCTGCAAATGGACATTATCGAGGCAACTACAGACATAACAGAATGATGCAACAGTAGCATCTTTTTATATATTTATTCACACTATTGACAACAATATATATTGGGGTGAGAGAACTGAGCTATAAACAGTGTACTAGTGTGTCCATTTACTGACCAAGACCCCAAGAGATTACTTCTGAAAATTTACCACCGGAGAGACTGGTTTTGTAACCAACGAACCAGTCATTCCAGTGGGAAATTTTCAAAAATAGTCTTGATTTGTAAATGGACATTTATCAAGACCACTGCGGAAGCGCTAATGATGGAAAGGTTGACCAGCATCTAGTATGTTTATTCATCATGAGGCAATGAGCACAATACACTTAATTAATACATATATTGGGATGCGTAAAATGAGTTATATTTTTTTTTAATTGTTCATAATACATTGGTTGACAATTTGAGGACCCAGATCCCAACACTATTTTTTTTAATTTACCACCGTAATGACTGGTTCGGTAATCTAGCCAGTCATTCCAGTGGTAAATTAAAAAAAATAGTCCTCTTGGTCGGCACAAAGACATTCCTCAAGATCACTTCAGATGACGTCTTTGACTGCCTTGAACATTAAAGGGTTTACTTTAGCTATTAAATTATTACTAGGCCACCGAGTTGGGCTAACAGTGGTAACAGGCTAGTGTTAATTTCAGTAAATGGCACATGTAGGTAAAACTTTTCTCACTTTGTGATCAAGGATGCGCCACATCCACCTTGCAAATCTCCTTATGCCGTGGCGACCATCCGTCGTGTCTGTCAACTTTTGCTTTCAAACACTACTCCTCATTAACCACTTGGCCGATTTCAACCAAATTTGGCTGGAAGGACCCTATGGTCGTAGGCTCCAGAACTACAGTTCAGAATTTTTATTCCTCAATCTGTGGGGTGAAAATCTTTGATTTTTATGAAAAATGTACCAGAAATTGTCAAAATGATAAAACATACTTTTGTGAAAACACAATCTTAGATTTTATGAAAAAAACCTATAACTGCTTGACATATTTCAACCAACTTTGGCTAGAGTGACCCTATCATGGTAGAATCCAGAACTTCTATTCTGAATTTTGATTGATCAATTTTAGGGGTGAAAGTCCAAAAATTATCCATCATGTCTCTTTAAATGCTAATGGTTCACATGCTAATGGTCCAGGTGAGCGCCACAGCCCCCTTGGGCCTCTTGTTTTTTAAATTCTGGATGTGGTGTGGACTGTTGGTGAAGCATGGTGTGTGTGTGTGTGTGTGTGTGTGTGTGTGTGTGTGTGTGTGTGTGTGTGTGTGTTGAAGGGGGTTGGGTGGGGGTTCTGACTTGTCGGTTGTTAAGCCTACTTTTCCTGGCAGCAACCAATTTCATTAGGATCAGACATACTCAAACTGAGTATAATATTTTATTACTTAACAGAGAGGTCAGTGGTCTCTGAAAAAAAGAGAGGAAGTATGACCACTGCACAGGAAATCTGTTGAATATTTTGAAAACAGTTTTACTGGAACCTGTTGCTGCAACAGCTACCAGTCAAATATTTTTCAAAATATTCAATATGTTTAAATTCTGGTGTTCTCCAACTAATAGGTCACAATGCATAATTATGCCCCTCCCCCTCCCCTCACACCCGCGTTGCATCACACAGTGCATTGCAAACAGATAGGTGTACTATGTATGTCTCTGCTGCAAATGACTCTAGACGATTGACCTAAATTACTGGTTTTGAACTATAGATAGACTAGCTAGACAGCTGTTAATAATTCTTGATGTCGTGATTTGACGTTACCCGGCCTTATATTTAGACAAAGGGCGTAAGTAGTAGTAGTAGTAGTAGTAGTAGTAGTAGTAGTAGTAGTAGTAGTAGTAGTAGTAGTAGTAGTAGTAGTAGTAGTAGGCAAAGTAGTATTTTCTTTATTCTTGCGGTTTTTGTTGGCAAGAAAGTGGGAGGGAGGGGGGGCCTTTCTTAGGCCTAATGGGGTGCGCATTTTTTTCATAATTAATCTAAATAAGCATTCCAAATTATGTATATAATAACCAGTCAGTATAACCATCTGTGCTTCTACTCGAAAACAATCTGCGCCGAAATGCAGAGAGCAGACGACGGCTGTTGTACTGAGCCATCTTTGGGTTCGCGGAAATCTGCTCCCTTTGTATGGAATTTACCCACTGCACCCTAGCCTATAAATTTTATTTGTTCGGAAAAATATGCAGCGAAATTCCATTTGTTTGGTTTGCAGTATTAGCGCAGCTTTAAGCCACGCAACGGTTAGGCATATTTGACAATCCGCGATCGCGCAACAGGGTCACAATGACTTATTCGCGCGATAGCGATAGGTCCCTCCGATGACGTCATACAATATAGAGCGTTTCTATTTCGGGTTTTTCGAGGACAACGCAGAATTGAAAAATACAACGTAAAACAGAGTAATATTTTAAAATAAAACATTTTATTATATTATTTATTGCACAATCTTGTATATTAAAGCCACTTTTGCTACCGTTGTGCTTGGTCTTTACGCTGAATAGTTTGACGTCATAAGAATTGTGACGTATTATTTAAAATTAAACGTCACAACGCTTAAAAGACGTCATCACTTAACAAGCATGCGTGTATCCACAAGGTCACACTTTAATGCGGAAATTCATGCTACGATTTTAGGGTCGATTTCCCCGAGTTGACCTGTCGCAAATAACAAATCGGTTCGTGTAAATACTTTGCTGGATATTGGTTTTGATCGGACCCTAGAGCTATTTTTTAAGATTAAAAATTACTTTCTAACTGTCGTAAAGGCATTGAAATAACTTCACTAATAAAAGTATTATAGTTCAAATATACCCTTCCTGATTTAACCCGCCACCTCCCCAATCATAATACCATACACTTCTAAAGCTATTGGTCCTATGTAATATAGGTTACAACCCTGTTATTCTTGGCGGTAAACGCGCTGCTGGCGTCAGCTTCTGATGTCTGACGTCATATTCCAGCGCGTTTACTTCCGAGAGGACCGATTGTCTATTTTTCTGGCAGTGGTAAGTGTATTTTGAACGTTATTGCGCGTCAAATTTCACACATTGTGTACAGTTTTCTGGACACCGAATAGGCCTATATAGCCTTCACAAATTCTTAAAATTATCGTTTGGTAATTTGAAGGGAAATTGAACAGACGCAAATTTACATATTTTTATCACAAATAAAATTGTATTGGGTATATTGATCTGACACAATATTCGACGACCTAATACGTTTAATAACACACACATATTATGTTGGAGACTATACACCGGGAGAAATCAGATGTGTTCGGTATAGACGAAGGATCATGATTTCGTTTCGGCAAAATCCACCCATATTCGCCAGAGTTATCGCACATGAATGGCTAAAATTCGTAAAAAATGTTCTTGTCCGGGCCAGATCTCGAAGAGTTTTGAACCTACACTCACAATTTTTGTTTCAGCCGATGTGTTAGCATCGTCCCATTGCGCAACCCTCGCCCTCACACTCCGTTCCCGTATCGAGTAGCTATGTCAGTGATCGATCTCTGAACTCCCTGACTATCAATTTCCAGAAACCTATACTGTGTAAGCTGTTAAATATTTTGAAACTAATTTTTCTTTTGCTGCATACAGTCAAATTAGTTTCAAAATATTCAACAGTATGTTTATTAATAGCAAGACATACAATTCGTGCAGCGTGTCGGACTATTAAGCGGTTAAGACGGACTAAATGGAGTCATTCATGCCCACGTCACGTAGGTGATTATGACATCATGTGATGGATGGATAAATTGTAACGGTCCCTTGATTATACAATTATTTGCACGACCCGTTGGGTGCAGTACACGTCGTACAACAGATTGAACAATCTATCTAATCGTGGAAACACATTTACCGCCGCCTAGACCGTGCCGCCCGCCTCAGTCTGTTTTCTTATATGGTCTCAAGTTCAAGTTCACTTTATTACACTCATGCATGTGAGGCATTACAGTTGACAGTATATTTCATGACGGTAGATTTGATATACATAATTATGTTCATTATAAATTAATCAACAAAATGCAATTCATACACTCGAAAGTAACACAAGGAGAAAGGTCCAAATATTCAACAGCTATTAGATTCTGACTCACACAGTACACTTGAAAATTGCACAAAGAGAAGGTAACTTTAGTGTTTTTCAGCCAAATTATTTTCAAAATATTCGGAAGTCATTAAATTTCTGATTTATATATGACATACAGTTCGTACACTTGAAAAAGGCACAGAGAGAAACTGCATTGAACATACTCACAAGGCAAATTAGTTTCAGAATATTCAACAGTTATTAAATTGATTTATCAATAATATACAACGCGTACACTCGAATGTGGTATAAGGAGAATTGGTCATTTTCTCCAGTTAATCGTGAGAGAGAGAGAGAGAGAGAGAGAGAGAGGGGGGGGGGGGAAGGGTAAGGGGCACTAGTTTGCAAAAATAATTTCACTGGACGTTGTTGCTGCATTAATTTCAAAGCTTTTGAAGATATTTACTTGGTATTTCGTTTTTTAGGAACGTGCTGGGGTGGTTTTTTTTCAGAAACGTGCGACACGTTTTACAAATCAGACCAGGTCATAACTTTCATTCGATCGACCGTCCTACAATATGGGCAAGCAGATATTGCTAATACAGCGATATTTGCCTATTAATGCAATACCTGTGTCCACACTTCTCGCAAGCTCGCGGGGACAGTGGTGGTGGTGTGTGTTTGCGTGCGTGCGTGCGTGTGTGTGGGTTTGTGGATATAATGCTGATAATGATGTATTTGCTGTAGAATATGTGTATGGGAGATGCATGTATAAGACACACGTACTATCGTATTCCCATTTGAACAAAAAATTAATTCTGTTTAAAGGAAGGGTAAAGCAAATGATGTTTATTGCTAATTTCATACAATATTAAAGGTACATATTCACAACTTTTCGAGGCTTAAATTCTGGACCTAGATGTAAAGAAACGAAATAAATTTTAACATATGATGATTTCATCACTATAAATTAATATAAATTTTAAGTTGTGAAATTGAATTAGAGACACTTTCAAATTCACAACTAAAAGAATTATAATAATTTATACGTGATGAAATCATCATATGTTAAAATTTATTCAATTTCTTTACGAGTCCCTATTATCAAATTCACAACTAAAAGAATTATAATAATTTATACGGAATGAAATCTTCATATGTTAAGATTTATTTCGTTTCCTTACTTCTATGCACACAATTTAAGCCTCTAAACGTATACAATTTTAACAATCTTATGTTCACGCAATCTGCTCTGAATATGCATCTTTAAGTAAACTACCACCGGAAAAATGGAAATGAATCGGAATTATTTGAGAAAAAGCCGTTACTAAATTTTTACTTAGCTTGGAACCAATTGTTGACGTAGCTGGTGCGTCACACTTCGCCGTTGGCCAACTGTGTGCGTATGTATACAGCGTACTTGAATATAACGAAAACACCTGAATATTGTTTCGTAAGTGTTGTGGATAGTATTCTCTATAGGCGCCGATGCGGAGCGATTAATTCGCTACTGTTAATTCACTATTGATCCTTTTCAAAACATTGTATTTGAAAGTTACTGTTTCTGGTGGAAGCAACGAGTTTCGGTCAAACGATTTCGAAATAGACAGCTGGTTTCCAAGGTACAAACATGATGTCCAATTTCATCAGCTGGTACAATATAAGCAACTTTCATCAGCTGGTACACTATAAGCAACTTTCATCAGCTGGTACAATATAAGCGACATTCATCAGCTGGTACAATATGGACAACTTTCATCAACTGGTACAATATAAGCAACTTTCATCAACTGGTACAATATAAGCATTCATCAGCTGGTACAATATAAGCAACTTTCATCAGCTGGTACAATATAAACAACTTTCATCAGCTGGTACAATATAAGCACCATTCACCAGCTGGTACAATATAAGCAACTTTCATCAGCTGGTACAATATAAGCAACTTTCATCAGCTGGTACAATATAAGCAACTCATCAGCTGATACAATATAAGCATTCATCAGCTTGTACAATATAAACAACTTTCATCAGCTGGTACAATATAAGCAACTTTCATCAGCTGGTACAATATAAGCACCATTCATCAGCTGGTACAATATAAGCAACTTTCATCAGCTGGTACAATATAAGCACCATTCACCAGCTGGTACAATATAAGCACCATTCATCAGCTTGTACAATATAAACAACTTTCATCAGCTGGTACAATATAAGCAACTTTCATCAGCTGGTACAATATAAGCACCATTCATCAGCTGGTACAATATAAGCACCATTCATCAGCTGGTACAATATAAGCAACTTTCATCAGCTGGTACAATATAAGCAACTCATCAGCTGGTACAATATAAGCAACTCATCAGCTGATACAATATAAGCATTCATCAGCTGGTACAATATAAGCACCATTCATCAGCTGGTACAATATAAACAACTTTCATCAGCTGGTACAATATAAGCAACTTTCATCAGCTGGTACAATATAAGCACCATTCATCAGCTGATACAATATAAGCAACTTTCATCAGCTGGTACAATATAAGCAACTCATCAGCTGGTACAATATAAGCAACTCATCAGCTGATACAATATAAGCATTCATCAACTGGTACAATATAAGCACCATTCATCAGCTGGTACAATATAAACAACTTTCATCAGCTGGTACAATATAAGCACCATTCATCAGCTGGTACAATATAAGCAACTTTCATCAGCTGGTACAATATAAGCAACTTTCATCAGCTGGTACAATATACGCACCATTCATCAGCTGGTACAATATAAGCAACTTTCATCAGCTGATACAATATAAGCAACTTTCATCAGCTGGTACAATATAAGCAACTCATCAGCTGATACAATATAAGCAACTCATCAGCTGATACAATATAAGCACCATTCATCAACTGGTACAATATAAGCAACTTTCATCAGCTGATACAATATAAGCAACTTTCATCAGCTGATACAATATAAACAACTTTCATCAGCTGATACAATATAAGCACCATTCATCAGCTGGTACAATATAAGCACCATTCATCAGCTGGTACAATATAAGCAACTTTCATCAGCTGGTACAATATAAACAACTTTCATCAGCTGATACAATATAAGCAACTTTCATCAGCTGATACAATATAAGCACCATTCATCAGCTGGTACAATATAAGCACAATTCATGAGCTGGTACAATATAAGCAACTTTCATCAGCTGGTACAATATAAGCAACTTTCATCAGCTGGTACAATATAAGCACCATTCATCAGCTGGTACAATATAAGCAACTTTCATCAGCTGGTACAATATAAGCACCATTCATCAGCTGGTACAATATAAGCACCATTCATCAGCTGGTACAATATAAGCACCATTCATCAGCTGGTACTATATAAGCAACTTTCATCAGCTGGTAAAATATATGCACCATTCATCAGCTGGTACAATATAACCAACTCATCAGCTGGTACAATATAAGCACCATTCATCAGCTGGTACAATATAAACAACTTTCATCAGCTGGTACAATATAAGCAACTTTCATCAGCTGGTACAATATAAACAACTTTCATCAGCTGATACAATATAAGCAACTCATCAGCTGGGACAATATAAACAACTCATCAGCTGATACAATATAAGCATTCATCAGCTGGTACAATATAAGCACCATTCATCAGCTGGTACAATATAAACAACTTTCATCAGCTGGTACAATATAAGCAACTTTCATCAGCTGGTACACTATAAACAACTTTCATCAGCTGGTACAATATAAGCAACTTTCATCAGCTGGTACAATATAAACAACTTTCATGAGCCACTACAATATAAACAACTTACATCATCTGGTACACTATAAACAACTTTCATCAGCCGGTTCAATATACACAGCTTACATCAGCTGGTACAATATAAGCAACTTTCATCAGCTGGTACAATATAAGCAACTCATCAGCTGGTACAATATAAGCACCATTCATCAGCTGGTACTATATAAGCAACTTTCATCAGCTGGTAAAATATATGCACCATTCATCAGCTGGTACAATATAACCAACTCATCAGCTGGTACAATATAAGCACCATTCATCAGCTGGTACAATATAAACAACTTTCATCAGCTGGTACAATATAAGCAACTTTCATCAGCTGGTACAATATAAACAACTTTCATCAGCTGATACAATATAAGCAACTCATCAGCTGGGACAATATAAACAACTCATCAGCTGATACAATATAAGCATTCATCAGCTGGTACAATATAAGCACCATTCATCAGCTGGTACAATATAAACAACTTTCATCAGCTGGTACAATATAAGCAACTTTCATCAGCTGGTACACTATAAACAACTTTCATCAGCTGGTACAATATAAGCAACTTTCATCAGCTGGTACAATATAAACAACTTTCATGAGCCACTACAATATAAACAACTTACATCATCTGGTACACTATAAACAACTTTCATCAGCCGGTTCAATATACACAGCTTACATTAGCTGGTACAATATAAGCAACTTTCATCAGCTGGTACAATATAAGCAACTTTCATCAGCTGGTACAATGTAAACAACCTTCATTAGCTGGTACAATATAAACAACCTTCATCAGCTGGTACAATATAAACAACTTTCATCAGCATTCAACAGTAATATTTTCAACCAGTTAGGCCTATATTCTATTGAATTTTTACTTGCCACTATCAACATGTATAAGTTGATTGTTTTGGTATTTCGGTCCGTCAGTCTTTCAGAGGTCCTGCCAGTCTGTCCAATTATTATTGTATTAATAATTATTTAAAGGTGCATAGTCACAGCAGAGTGCTTCAAAATAAAATTGACAAAATGGCATACTTTTAGAGACTTAAATTGTGGGTACAAATATAATGCAGCGAAAAGGCGTAACATGATGATTTCATTACTATAAATAATATAATAGTTGCGAAATTGAAGTAGAGGCATGTATCCCTAATTCAAGTTCGTAGCCATAAAATTATAATAATGTGTACGGAATTAAATCATCATATGTTAAGCTTTATTTCGCTTCATTACATTGAGGTACACAAATTAAGCCTCTAAAGTATACTATTTAAACAATTTTATTTTAACAATTTCTAGTGTGAATGTGCACTTTTTAAAAGACAGAAATATAGCCATACATTTAAGCATCGAAACAGGAAAGTGGACGAACAGACAAGGTGATAGATCAGATTACAAGACAGCTCTGCCACCCCACAACGCCATAATGGCTATCGATGGCTAACTTGCGACGTGTTCATTGATAAACTCTATGGTTCGTGTGTATAGTTGTAAACCAAATCTGTCCAGTGTATCGTCGAGTGGGTTAACTGAGTCTCGTAGTTGTTGTAACTCGGTGTCTGAAAGCGGCATGGCGGTACGTGGAACATCTACGGTATCTGTCCAAGTGGTATTACTTTCCTGTTCCTGGGCAGCTACATTATTTGCACCTTGCTCGCCAGCTGTTTCTGTCGTTATCAACGCAGTACCAGTGGCCGTTGTCTCCGCCGTCTGTTCTCTTGCTGGAAACATGTCCAATACCCCTTCCAAGTCACTATTTTGTCGAGCCAGTATATGTTGTACAAAGAGTTGGTTTGGTGTGGCATGCTTTTCTGTACGTAATCTGTGATTGTTCCATTGATTTCTAAAGGATTCTAGATCTCTGTTAATTCTAGGAAGAAACACGTAGTGCAAAGCCCATATGTGGAGATCATCACTGGAATCTAACATTGTCTCATCCTCCATAAAATGGAACAAATCGTGGTATAGATTATTAACACTGCTCCATAGGTCTACCCACAATCGCTCGATGCGCTGATTGTGTGTACTTTTACCGCGCATTGCACTGCTCCTATCCTGTCCACGAAATGACTCCATGAACAGGCACACGTCATTGTTCTCTCCCCCTAAATCACACCTGGTACGGGAAGGAACACCGTATCTAGCAATGCCATCGGTAAAACATTGTAATACAGTGTCAGAGCGGTTGTTGTCTGAGGCGCGAAGGAAGACCAACATTCGACTGAATCCATCAATTCCTCCGTGAATTACAACTCTCCACCTGAAATAGTAGATATATACGAATTATATCGGCTACTAATTCACTCCAACTATACGAAATCTGTTGCTACATTTAATACATTGACAAGTTATAGATGACACATGTTACACCTATCCATTGGTAATTTGGCAGTCCATATTTGCGACGGTCATGCTATGCAGGCGCGCATGTATGTCATCAGACGTAATTTGATTTTTAAGGCGCATATTCACACCTGAATTCGTGAAAATAAAATTGTTAAAATTGTATAGCTAGGCTTAGAATGTGTACCTATATATGTAATGAAACGAAATAAATCTTAATAAGTGAGGATTTCAATACTATAAATTAATATAATTATTTTTAAGTTGTGAAATTGAATTAGAGACAAGAGTCCCTAATTCAACTTCACCACTAAGACGGCTATGTTAAGCAAGAGCAATCAGCGATTGGAGACCCTGGTCCTCACAGGTTTGTCATACTCTAAATAATTTTTGGGCTTTTATCGGACTTTTCGGATTCTTACGGATTTTTCGGATTTTCATGTACCACGACCAAAATTGTGAAATCCTAGTGTATGGTCACACCCTTTCCTGTGTTAAAATTTGGGACCAATAGTGTCCGAGTAGTGTCCGAGATATCCACAGATCCAGAATTTGACCCAATCCAGTTCAAGGTTCTCTCATTCGGATTAAGGCAAAGTCTGGAAATCCTCTTGGACCACATGTTCCTTGGTTGTGTTAAAGTCTGAGCCAAATCGGAATAGTAGTTTTTTAGATACAGCTCCGGACGAATAAACAGAGACAGCTAGACATGCATGCCGGCGGACAGACAGACATACCCGATCGCAATATCTTATTCCCCTTACGGAGCGAGTCTAATTATATGCAATATAATCATCATATTATAAGATTTATTTCGTTTCATTGCATTGCAGAGCACAATTTTAAGCATCTAAAAGTACACAATTTTAACGATTTTATTTTCAAGCAGTTTGGTGTGAATGTGCACCTTTAATTTGACACAATAAAAATCTAGATATAGATTCTGTGACATATTACTGCGTACTCTACCTGAGGAGCTTGTCCATGGCATGTTTCGCCAATTGTGAATAGTTTAAAACCAAATTTGGCAAAAATTCCATTGTTGAATATCTATGACATATAGAAGTTGATATGCTTTCAAATACCGGAGTTATTGGCCTCTATTTTCTACATGATGGCACATTTTACCATAGACCCATTGACTTCCAATGTGGCTACATGGACACCTTTCGACATTAGCTACAATACAACTAAGAACAAGGCACTTAACCATAACTTCTGGAAAATATGTCAACGGTCAACAGGATAGGAGCAGTGCATAGCTTTAAGCTAGGATTTCATTAAAGCTAGGATTCCATTAATGCGTATTCGTATCCGAAATTTCTTTCGCTCCAATTACAAATAGATAGTATGATTCCATATGTCCGTATGTGTATGCGAAACCTGTCCGTATCCGAATCCGATAGCTACATGTAGCGATTTCATTCGGATATGGGATTCCTTGAAAATGACGTTTTTGTTACGTCATTCAAGGCTTTCCACAAATCGACATGCCATTATTCTGTACACCTGTGTTCCAAAATAAAGTTAACTTCGTAGTAAGTGCGGTGGAAGGTGAAAGAATTATTTAGAACATATTCATGCCTGTTTGATGTTAGAAATCCAGACCATAAAGACGGCAATTCCAAAGACAGAGCAGAAGCTTATCCAGTGGTGGTGGGTGTGAGGTGGTAGTCTTGATTTGTAGTGGTGACCCGTAGTAGTAGTAGTAGTAGTAGTAGTAGTAGTAGTAGTAGTAGTAGGAGTAGTAGGAGTAGTAGTAGTAGTAGTAGATTTCCATTTTATTGAATAAAATCACTGCTTTCGGACATGTATACGCATACGTACCAATGGAATCACTCATACGGATACGCAAACGCATTAAGCTAGGATTCCATTAACGCGCATGCGCATCCGTATGCATATCCGAATGAGTGATTACATTTATACGTACGCGTATGCATGTCCGAAAGCAGTGATTTTATTCAATTCCAAGCCAATCAAGTGGACTACTACTACTACTACTACTACTACTACTACTACTACCACTACTACTACTACTACTACTACTACTACTACTACTACTACTACTACTACTACTACTACTACTATTACTACTACTACTACTACTACTACTACTACTACTACTACTACTACTACTACTACTACTACTCGACCGGGGAAATGATGATCAGCAAAGTAAACTAACGGGTGCAGATTTTAAGAAATGGAAGGGGTATTATTTCACCCGCCCCGCCTTCCCCCTAATAGCTTTACAAAATTGAGGAAAAGTGAGCGGTTCTCATGTCCTATTTTCCGACCAGATCTGACATGTCCTTGGCAGCACGCGGAACCGGCTTATTACGGCACGTGGCATGATGTAGCGCGTTTCTGTTGTCGTGTTTCTGTTTTCGCCTATAAATAAACCTAAACATAAACTAACTAACTAACCTAAAATGGAAACATTATTATTATTATGTAGTAGTAGGGTCACAATTCGGTATTTATTATGCATAATAATTCGAATTATTATGCATAATAATTCGATTTATTATATTTAATAAATCGACCAATCAGAAGGCTGGAATTGTTGATATTCGTTATTAATTGGTTGATTTAATACACATAATAATTCGAATTCTTATGCATAATAAATCGATTTATTATGCGTAATAAATCAACCATTTAGAAGGCTAGAATGGCTTTTATTCGTTATTGATTGGTTGATTTAATACGCATAATAATTCGAATTATTATGCATAATAATTCGATTTATTATACGTAATAAATCAACCAACCAAAAGGCTAGAATTGCAGGTATTTGTTAATGATTGGTTGATTTAATACACAGAATAATTCGATTTATTATGCGTAATAAATCAACCATTCAGAAAGCTAGAATGGCTTTTATTCGTTATTGATTGGTTGATTTAATACGCATAATAATTCGAATTATTATACATAATAATTCGATTTATTATACGTAATAAATCAACCAACCAGAAGGCTAGAATTGCGGGTATTCGTTATTGATTGGTTGATTTAATACACATAATAAATCGAATTATTACGCATAATAAATCAACCAATCAGCGCAACCCTCGTGCAGCGCCTGCTAGAATTAAAGTCTGACAAGGCACGTGTTTTTATTTTGCACTGTGTGTTACTGTGTTTCGTAATTTAAGTGCGTTTCCCGCTCTTGTTCAAATATTATTAGTCAGACTATCTAAATTCTGTCATGTCAAATATTAAATCCTTATAATACCCACCCACCCCGACAGTATTATTAATTATTATAATTTCTTTTTTAAGGATAGGCCTATAGTTAAGCCTGCTCTAAAGCACACCTCTCTATAAAGACTCCACCATTGAAATATACCTAAAGGAAACTAATTAGTCCCAAGCTAAAGAATCGATGTATTTGACCCTCCATATACTGTACACCTGTGTATAAAGGACAGTTGTATATTGTCACCAAGGTATCCAGTCCTTTAAAGACAGGTTATATATAGCATACTGTATTATCGACTTCTACATTACGGGAGGACAATAAGCGTGTACGCATAGCGGCATGCCAGCATAATTTTTTTCTTATCATTATCTGTAAATATTATATTTTGGCTCTAACTCTGTAGAGTTCCGAGAATAAACTACTACTACTACTACTACTACTACTACTACTACTACTACTACTACTACTACTACTACTACTACTACTACTACTACTACTACTACTACTACTACTACTACTACTACATAATAATAATGTTTCCATTTTAGGTTATGTTTAGGTTTATTTATAAGCGAAAACAGAAACACGAGAACTGAAACGCGCTACGTCACGCCACGTGCCGTAATAAGCCGGTTCCGCGTGCTGCCAAGGACGTGTCAGATCTGGTCGGAAAATAGGACATGAGAACCGCTCACTTTTCCTCAATTTTGTAAAGCTATTAGGGGAAGGCGGGGCTGGTGAAATAATACCCCTTCTATTTCTTAAAATCTGCTCCCGTTAGTTTACTTTGCTGATCATCATTTCCCCGGTCGAGTAGTAGTAGTAGTAGTAGTAGTAGTAGTAGTAGTAGTAGCAGTAGCAGCAGCAGTATTCGTAGCTGCAGCAGTGGCAGTAGATCCCGCCGCCACCACTGACGGCATTGCTGGCACTGCCACCTTTATCGGCGGTAGTAGTAGTAGTGGTAGCAGTAGTAGTAGTAGTAGTAGTAGTAGTAACGGTAGTAGTAGATTTTATTATTGTCAAGCATTAGTTCTATGAACCCTGTATTTGACGACGCACTGTCACCATAGGATTTAGCTCATTCATCATCTGGAATGTAATTTTACCTTTTTCAATTTTTCGACCCAAGTGGGGTTCGAACCTGGCAATTCTATGGCACCTTTCGCCTAGCGTTTGGGAGGCGAGTGCTCTACCATTAGACCAACATCCAGAGGACAAAATCCTCTTTCACTGGACTGGCTTTCAACCAGCAGTCTCACAACCACACGAATTGACTGGAATCTTTATGGTGTACAGTCCAGATATTCTCACTTTTACATTGTTGAGATCTCTCCTGTTAGATCACTAGTGTGTAGTTTGTAGACGGCATTACTAGTAGTAGTAGTAGTAGTAGTAGTAGTAGTAGATTTTATTATTGTCAAGCATTAGTTGACTGTTCTATGAACCCTGTATTTGACGACGCACTGTCACCATAGGATTTAGCTCATTCATCATCTGGAATGTAATTTTACCTTTTTCAATTTTTCGACCCAAGTGGGGTTCGAACCTGGCAATTCTATGGCACCTTTCGCCTAGCGTTTGGGAGGCGAGTGCTCTACCATTAGACCAACATCCAGAGGACAAAATCCTCTTTCACTGGACTGGCTTTCAACCAGCAGTCTCACAACCACACGAATTGACTGGAATCTTTATGGTGTACAGTCCAGATATTCTCACTTTTACATTGTTGAGATCTCTCCTGTTAGATCACTAGTGTGTAGTTTGTAGACGCCATTGCCGTCGCTGCCACCGTTATCAGCGGCAGAGGCGTTGGCGGTAGTAGTAGTAGTAGTAGTAGTAGTAGTAGTAGTAGTAGTAGTAGTAGTAGTAGTAGTAGTAGTAGTAGTAGTAGTAGTGGTAGTAGTAGTAGTAGTAGTAGTAGCGGCGGCGGTAGTACTACTACTACTACTACTACTACTACTACTACTACTACTACTACTACTACTACTACTACTACTACTACTAGTAGTAGTAGTGGTAGTGGTAGTGGTAGTGGTAGTAGTAGTAGTAGTAGTAGTAGTAGTAGTAGTAGTAGTAGTAGTAGTAGTAGTAGTAGTAGTAGTAGTAGTAGTAGTGGTAGTGCATACATCGGTAATATTTGACAATTTCTATTGGGACATGTAATGGGACATTGCCCCCCTCTTGCCCCAAAAGGGGATTCCCTTTTTGTCACAATCGCGTTTACTTCGTTTTTTTCACATTTCCCGCTATTTTATCATGCTTATGCACAATTTATTTTTCAAATATTATACCTTAATGCTTTATTTATCAACTATCTTAATTAACAGTTGCTTTTGAGACAAGTCTATAGAAATACACTACTTAACATAGATCCTTATATCAACATGCGCAAAATTCAAAATCGTGATATAGAATACATATGACGTAGCCGAAAAAGAAACCTATATCGTATCTAAAATCTTGCATTACGTTGTGCCACAGAGGGGGTGGTGGTGGGGGCGGTGGGGGGGGGGGTGGTGGCTGAGTGTGTGTGTGGTAGGGGGGGGGGGATGCCGTCCCTCTTTGCCCCGCGTCTCGTTATGTCCTGCCTTCCCATATTATTGTCACGTGATTTGGAAAAAAATCCGAAGGAGTATTGTAATCGGCTCCACCCGGACGTTCGTCAGGCTATCGCCTCAGAAACCGTTTGATGGTATTCAACCAAATTCGTTAGCTTATCTGGAAAAAAGCACCGATCACGAAAATGACCAGTGAACAACGGCTAATAAATATAGCGCAAAGATTTAGGTCTTTAGCAAATGAAGTGGCAGTGACTAGACCCGAGGCGACGGACGATTTAATAGCAAGGTATGTGTGAAACTATTACACTGAAAACTAGATTACAAACTCTGAACTTTGCGGCCATTTGCTACAAAGCTAGTGGGCATACAGTCTCACTCTCATATATCACGGGGAATGTCGGATATATGTTCTCTGCTAATGATAACCCATGACCCTAACAATTATATATATATTCAGAGGCATTTTACTTTGGCAGACATGTTGCTTTTAATGCCCGAATTACACGATCAGACAGATTGCAGCCTACAATCTGTCCTACGACCCGCATATGATGGGTGGACACTCTGGAAAGGTGAATTGTGCACCGGCCGAGTCTTTGCCGGTGCACAATTCACCTTTCCAGAGTATCCAAGTACCCAGTCAAATTAGTTACACAATATTTAACAGCTTCCTTGTATAGTTTTCATGAAATTGACAGTTAGAGCATTCGGGGATAGATCAATCCCAACACGGCGAGGTGTTGGTGGAGCTTAGCTAGTGATGGGCGGGGCATAACTAAAAATGGAAAGGTCCATTGTTGGTATAATATCATTCTCGTAATTATATACTAATGCTAGTCATTCGTCTGCTGGCTTCCACGATGAGCGCATGAATAGTTTAATGCCTAGAGTTAGAGTTAGATAGAGTCAGTCAATCTGTCAAGCCGTTAGTGATGTGTAGTCTCTTGACAATTTCCGGTGAATTTTTCATAAAATCTAAGATTTTTACCAGAAAACTTGACCCGCCAAAATTCTGTATATAAAGTTCTGAAGGTTACAGCTATAGGGTCCTTTCAGCCAAATTAAGCTGAATTCCGCCAAGCTGTTAATGAGGCGTAGTGTTTTGACAATTTCCGGTAAGTTTTCATAAAATCTAAGATTTTCAACAAAATCTCAAGCTAAGGAGATACGTTTTGACAACTTTGTAAATATGTTATAAAATCTAAGATTTTCACCCAAAATATGGTCCAACCAAACTTCTGAATAGAAGTTCTAGAGCCTACCACCATAGAATCATTCCAGGCAAATTTAGTTGAAATCTGTCAAGAAGCTAAGGAGTGGCGTTTTTAAAATTTCCGTAAAATTTCTCATAAAATCTAAGATTTACACCCCAAAAAATGACCAATCAAAATTCTAAATACAAGAGGTCCAATTAGGGGCCTGTATTGTTCACCTGGAATTATTGGCCACTGGCACAACCGAACAAAACGAGATGACCACTGGAAAAATTACCAATCAAATTTCTGTGAAGAAGGTTTAGCCAAGTTTTATTGAAATTAGCCCACTGTTTAAGTAGCATTTTTATGATTTTTATGACCGCCAAAAATGCTAAATTTTAATAATTTATTCGTGGCGGACATGTTCTTTTTACATATCAACTTTGACAAATTTTAATGTCGTTTCGGCCTGAACAAACTTGGTTCAGGTCTTGCCCTAGATCGTATTTCATGAGGTTTGCATCGCCCCCCCCCCCAACCGGTTTCGGAGAAGAATATTTTAAAAGACGTTTCTAAATGTCAGCCAAAATCCAAGATGCCCGATCGTCTTTCTTTGAACAAACTCGTATCCATATGCCCTAAGAATAATTCCTGTCAGATATACTTGAAATCGGCCCAGAGGTTCTCGAGAAGACATTTTAAATTTCCCATTGCTTTAGTATAGGAGTTTTGGGCGGGAAAAAGATCCAAGGTGGCCGACAAACCGTTTACCAAAATATTTCGAAAATGGCAAATTTGAAATCAGAATACACAAAAAACCCTATATAAATCCAATTTCGCTTTAAAAATTCATCAAATAAAAAAAATCAAAATGGCCGCCAAACACCCTATATTTTGATTGTCCCACGACGGCCATGTTTTTCGACACAGTAGCTTCCATTGAACAAATTTTAATAGCCCTCAATCCCTAATCATATCTCCCAAATTTTGACCCGACCCATTCAGCGGTTTTGTAGAAGGCGTTTTCGCGAAAACTGGGTCATCAAATTCTGGCCAGGTGAGCTAATAAATTATAGAGCCTCCTAATATATGATCCTTGCACGTAAATTTAGTTGGAGTTTTTCTAGAAGTTAAGGAGTAGCATTTTTTACAGTTTCCGGTAAATTTATCATAAAATCTACGATTTCACCCGAAAAATTTACCAATCAAAATTGTGATTATAAATATAGGATCCTTCCAGGAAAATTTGGTCGAAATCGGTCGAGACGAAGCGATTTGACGGACGGACGGAAGGATGGCCGACATTGCATAATCTCACTTGGCCCTTCGGGGAAGGTGAGCTAATAATTATTGTATTTTGTAAGGGCAAGTTTTTTTTACATAAAAGTCTTTTACTTAAAGTTCCATATACCAGAATGCCTGAAAATAAAATTGTTAAAATTGTATACATTTAGAGGCTTAAATTGTGTGCCAAGATGTAGTGAACCGAATTAAATCTTAAGGTTCTAACGAGACCGGTATTCTTATAGACTTACTGGGCCTCAATGTACATATGCCACCTGGTGTTTGTTGTCAAAACTACTACAGTTTAGGTCATGTACGCATGCGATGTGGATGCTATTTTGTTATATCGGATATGTCCACGCGTGTCAGTGGTCTAAACGCACATGTTGTATGTGATTAACATTCAATCATAAAAAAGATCTCGGCTTTCCAGATCTTCGTCTATCTTTAAAGGTTTATACTTTGGGAAAACGGATTTGAACACATTTAATTTTAGGTCCTAAATATTTCCACGACTTTCTCTTAATTTTCAAATAATGCTGACTGGTCGATTGTATTGCTTCACGTAGGTGTGCTTATACAATCGCGATTTGTCTGTCTGCCGTCTGTCACCAATTGTGGCAAATTTCGATGTTTGTTGATTGATAAAACCCAAATTTGGCAGATATGTTCATTTAATTAGGCAATATCTATTTGGGCTATTAAGATGAAGTGGCCACAAATAGCAGAGTTATGGCCCTTGTTATATTGTTAAAATATTGACGCCTATAGGGGGAAATACGTTTGTGGCACACTTCGTCTTTTATCAATGGATTAAAACAAAATTTGGCAGATATGTTCCATTAGGCAAAATCTATTCGAGCTATGAATACGAAGTTGCCACGAGCCCACGAGCCTAAAGAAGGGCCATAACTTTATTCATTAAGTCATTTTAGCTCACCTGGCCCGAAAAACCTAGCGACCTCATGGCGGCCGTCTATCATCCGTCCGTCAAATCGATTCTTCTCCTTAATGGTTTGACCGATTTCAACCGAAATTGGCTGGAAGGATCCTGTGGTGGTAGGCTCCACAAATTTTGGTTCGACAATTTTTCCGGCGGCCATCTTGGATTGTCTCAACATTATCCGAAAATCCTTTAAAAGGCTACTCCTCCAATATCAATGTCCCAATTTCGACGAAACTTGGGTGCAATAATCATGTGTTAGTAGGCCTCGGTAGAAAGGAGGTTAGAGTGGTATGCTTCATACTTTGCATACATAATTTTGATTGGACACTTTTTTCGGCGGACATTTTGAATTTTCCGAAAAATGGCGATAAATCGTTTGAAAGGCTACTTCTCTTTAACTGCTTGGGCAACTTCAACCAGATTTAGCTGGAAGGATACTAGGTTGGTAACTTTCAGAACATGTATACAGTATTTTCATAGGACAAGTTGTGGTAGTGGGTCCCATGGGACCTCTGAAATTTTTGCTTGATTCTTAAGATTCATAGCCGTGCACCCATGGTACTTTCTAATTTTAGCATAGATGAAAAAATCTAAAATTTCAGTTTGGGACCCCCAGATTTCAGGTTGGGAACCCTAGATTTCTAGGTGTGAGGTCGCTAGGACCTCCACAGTTTAGATGCCATGAGAAACACTGATTGGATGAGCCATTGTTGAGAAAAAGTTGATTTTAAAAGCGCTAAGCAAAAGTGCTCAAATGATGGACAGCGACGACGACGCCACCAACGCCACCGCAATTAGTGATCCATATGTCTCGCTTTCTGCTTCACAGGCGAGATAAAAACTTGGGTAGGACGATCCTAAAATGGTAGGCTTCAACATATCGCACGATAATCTTGGTTGGTCAATATTTTTGGTGACCATCTTGGATTCTCAAAAAATTATCCATCATGTCTATTTGAACGCAAATGGTTCAAATGCTAATAGTTCAGGGGAGCGTCACCTGCAATTGAACTTCTTGTTAAGTATTGATCCCTATGGGGATTAAAAGGAAAATTGGCAGATATGTTACTTTATGCAGTTCATCTATGTGAACTATGAATATGAAGTGTTCCCGCCCTTAAATAATGGCAACAACTCGGGTTCATTAAGTCGTTTTCAGTATTGAAACCCTATGGGGTAAAATACACGTGATTCGTCAATTGTTGATGGATTAAAACCAAATTTGTTCCTAAATACAAATATTTATTTGAAATATAAATATAAAGAGTCCGCACCTTTATACAACGGACATAACTCTGGTTCATTAAGACAAACTATTCAACCCTTTGGTTAAAATACATTTGTTTTGTTAATTGTTGATGGATTTAAAACAAATTTAGCAGATATGTTCCTTAATGCAATATCTATACTTGCCATATAGTAGATATGGGATTGTCTTGTGGGAAGTCATGACCCCGCTGGACATCTTATATGTACGAGTAAGTCCCGAGTAAAATTCAGGTGTGAATACCAGGTGAGCTAATAGACTATGTCACCATGTATATTAAGATGTACCGACCAGCGGCTATGTTTAGATACGTTACTAGCGCTGATCATCATCTATACTTAGATGCATTACCAGCATCTTATTATTTGGATATATATTATCAGCACTGGATGACTGACAGCAGGTACGTCAGCTAGTGCGCAGGTACCGCTTCGCAGATAGTGAATCGTGTATGGTTAGCACCAGGTTGGAATCAATCAAAGAGATTAGATAGGACAAACGGACTTAGTTAGTTACGTAGCGGTCTGTGTTCTCCCGGAGCGTGGGACCGGATAAGCCGAGAATAACCCGGCTATGAGGAATGGTAACTCGTGTGCCAATTAACTCTAGCATTCTACAAGTTGTCGACTAATAGGCAATGAACATGACATGGACATTTTAGCATCCTGTAGGCGGTAGGTACACAATCGAAAGTTATGATCAAAAACATATAAATCGAGGGGCGTGCTAATCCACCAGCAAGCCTTGGTATCAAATCAGCATTCGTCATTTTGGACAGGTCATTCGTCAGGAATGACATGGGAAGCCAGCTGGAATTCTAAAATAAAGTTAGGGGAACGACAGATCCCATCACTCAAGAACCAGCCAAACTGCAGGTGCTAGGTAGAAAGCACCCTCCCGGGGAGGGAGGGTCGGGGTCTTGATTGGTCAAAATGATGTCATAATCCAATGAGAATCAGAGCAACCTCCGGCGGTGCGAAACCAAGATGGAGGGAGAATAGAAACTGAGATAGTACATAAGGGGGACTTTAACTTTAATCGAGAGTTCGGTCCGCCTCGCACCTTGTGAAACTCTTTGCTGAATGGTTTTAAGTAGGCAAGAGCTGGTCAAAGTGGGAAGCTTAGGAAACATTGAGTTGTAATATTTAATGCTTGTGAATAGATCGCTAGGTAACAGTAAAAGTTACCAACTTTGTAGGTTTATTGTACAGTTAAAGTTAGCAAGTAAAACGATCACCTTGTGATATATACAAGACAAAAGTTTGTCACCTATTTGTTGTTATTCTGGAGAACACGGAAGACCACCGTGTCGAACCAATCGTTCTGAAGCGCGCAGTTAGATCAGGCCCAGGCACTAATATAAATATCGTCAGGTCTCTGTACCTACGAGGCGAGCTAGTGTCATGCTCCATCTTCATCGGTGGCACCGGTTGTCACAGCAACCATCCGTACAAGGTTTCATCGAAGGGGGTAGAGCACACGTCATCAACAAGGGTAGACAACCCGAAATCTTCAATATGAATACGAAGATGTCACAACTTGAAACAAGGGCAGTAACTCTGGCTGTTTAAGTTGTTTGTAAGCATTGAACCCCATTGGGAAAATAATCTGTGTCACGTTTCGTGAATTGTTAATGGATTAAAACAAGATGTGGCTAAACTGTTCCTTTAATCATTTGTCAGTTGGTGTCATGGATGGCTGCCCTATTGATTAATGGTACTTTTCTAGTTGCCCAATCATGCAAATATTCTTGAATTTTCTCATCCAATTTTTACTGTGACCTCACCATCGCCTCTTTGGTAAATGTAAGTGTTGTGACACTTGAACCATTTGCCAATAGTGTCAGTGATGACTGACCCATTGATCAATGGTTCTTTTTTTCATTGGTCAGTAATGTCAATGACAACAATATTATTACATTTCCTCAGCCAAATTTTTTACTGTAACCATTTTCCAGTTGGTAAATGCCATTTACTTGGTCAATAATGACATGGATGGCTACCCCATTGGTCAATGGTACATTTCGCATTGGTCAATCGTGTCAAGGACACCAATATTTTTGTACTACTGGTAAGGATGATTGCCTCATAGGTCAATAATGATAAGGACCATTGCTCCATTGGCCTATGGGAACAGTTATGCTTGCCTGATGGACCAATGGCGCTTGTTGAGCATTAATATATGTAAAAAAATCCTTACAGTTCTTCATCAGCTAAGTGAGCACTATGGCCCTTGAGCCATTTATTTTCTGTCCACTGAACGTGATAAGCTCTGGTCATATGTATTTCAATTCTTAAATAATTTTGATATATTATTCATTAATCCATTTATATGGGCGTATAGTGTGTTCAACGAGTCTCTTTGTTCACAGGTTAACACACGTACAAGAAGCAATCAGACGAACCACTGGACTTGATATAGATAGAGAGACTGGCCAATCTGTTCTGGAAGAAATTGACCTTTTGGTTGAGGATATTCGTTCGCAGAATGAAGATAGTCGCACACGTATGACGAAATATGCTATATATATATATATATATATATATATATATATATATATATATATATATATATATATATATATATATATATATATATATATATATATATATATATATATATATATATATATATATACTAAATCATTTACTAAATGGATGTATCCGATGTCACTCAAGTAAATGACATCATATGGCGCTATATGTTGTCACAAGTGGGCTGATGTCACAATTAAAACGCACAAGGAATGACATATCTATAGCTCCGACCTGGACATTTAAAGCGTCGAAAGTACACGAATTGTATGTCTACTATTTAATAAACATTCTGTCGAATAATTTTGAAACCAATTTGACTTGGAGATGTTATTGTCATAGGTAAATTAGTTTCAAAATACTCAACAGCTTACCTGCATAATTACGTTGAAAATGGGAATGTGAGAATTCAGGGTTCAAAGAGCATAAACTGATCCCAACACGTGAAAACCGTGTCGGAGCCTAGCTAAGAATGAGCCACTCTGTTGATAAATAGATCATCTCGTAGAACAGGTTTGGGTGAATAAAAAGAAACCGCGTTAAATGATCAGCATGGCAAATCCAAATTCCGTACACCTATAGTTAGTTATTTACATACCCGCATAACACGCGCCTCACATTTTCATAGACGCACTAAATATAGTTATTTTACCAGATAATAGAAACAATCACATACGTGCAATTTTAGATAATCTTGCCCATTGACCTCTGAACCTTTTGACCACAATAACATCACAACTCATTAGGCCCCAAAGGAAAACCTCTCAGCCATGTTTACGGAATATCCTTCCATGTAGGCGAGTAGAATTTGAATTATCGTGATACACCATACCGCGGATCTTTGTCTTTGAGCCATTAACACCCAAATCAATATACAGTTATTTGGTCCAACAAGGACAACACCCCAGACAAGTTTGGGTGACGGTCCATTCATAAGAATATTAGACTTTGTACCAGACCTTTTCGATGTCCTTCACATTAACTCCAATATGAATACATTTCTTCAGGGCACCACAACAGTTTGATCAAGGTACTTGGAATAGAGTTATAGCTGCGGACACCCACATACGTACGCACGCACGCACACATACACGCGCACACGCGGCTATTATGCGTATCTTGCGAGACTAATAATCAGGTTCTTTGGAGTAGCAATGGCAGTATACTTATTTGATTATTGCTTATTGTTGAGCTGTGAGAATTCCCTTTAAAAGTCTACATCGAACTGGACAAATTTAGACAGATGGACAGACGGATGAGTGGAAGGATGGTCCGAAGTATGGAGAAAGGATTGATGTTACAGTGATGTTGGAAGCAAGCAGGCATACATGCATGCAAGCAGGCAGACCGACCAACCGACAGATCTATCGATCAACCGACCGACCGACCAGCAGAGAGACAGACAGACAGACAGACAGACAGACAGACAGACAGACAGACTTAGAGTTCATTTTCTTCTTTCTACAGGTAATATGCTAGATTTTCCAAACGTTCATTATATATTCATATTTCTACTAGGTCAAGTTGGCTATCAAGCTGTAAGAGAACCTATTCAAAATAGACGTGGTGCACCTGCGTACAGCATTACAAAGGATCAACTAAAATTCCTCATTGGCTGTGGCTTTACAACTGTTAAAATGGGCACCATTCTGAATGTGTCAACGTCTACAGTCAAACGAAGACTTAGGTAAATTATCATATCTTCGCTTACGTCTTACATTGAGATTAATTTGGTCTGCCATTCCTTGTAAATCGTATCAAACAGATGGATAACGGCAATGCCTAAATTTGTTTTCTGTCATAATGCTGTATATTTAGAACCTTATGAGAACGAGAATCATTCTCATCTCATTATGCGATGATGGTGCAGAGGATCTGAACATGACACGCGAGCAAGAAAGACGCGTATAGATCAAAGATTGCATTCACCATGTCGCCCTAACAGTTGCATCTGTAGCGTTCCATTATAGGCGTAGGATATATATTTTCTGTGCATTAGAAGTTAAAAATCATCAAATTTCCACCACTACAATTAAACATTTCTGCTTACTGGCGTATTTCCCATTACTATTTTCGCCTAGCTATTAGGCTATATAAATTCATTCTGTCATTATTACGACAATATGGAGCAAGCTGTAGGTGATTCCTATAGACTGTAGGTGAATGGCAGGATGCGGGAACCTTGCTTTCTTCCTTCTGATTATATCTCTTCTCTTTCCAGACAGTTTGAGTTGAAACTGTCTGATTTATATTCAGACATCTCCGATGCGGACCTTGACACAGCGGTTGTGGATGCCATCAGGGGAAACAGGCAAATAGGACCAAATGCTGTCCGGTCTAGACTTGTCAACAATGGAATCAAGGTTCAACGGCACCGAGTGAGGGACAGCATGTTGCGTGTTGACCCAGATGGCTCATCACAAAGATCTCTTCCTGGTCTTCTAAAACGCAGGACATATTCTGTTGCCGGACCCAATTCTGTATGGCATATAGATGGAAACCACAAGCTGATAAGGTACAGTCACATTAAGTATGCGGTTACTAAAAACTACCGTAAGCCAATAAGAATATCAAATTAGACATTGTCTATGTTCTGTCACATGGGACCTACACCCGCCCTATATTTTTAACACATTTAAATGGATGGATCTTCCAAAGATGCAATAGGTCAATGTGACCTAGAGTCCAAATAGACATGTAATTAGGTGAGATAACTCAGCGCTATAGCTTATTGCTAGATACTGATGAAACATTTTAGCTGAGGGTAGCAGCTTAATAAATATTACTAAGGTAAGTAAGGTTGTGTTCACAGTTCACACTAGACAACTATAATGCACTCGAGGGAGATGCTGACTCCCTGAAAACATGTAGAGGTTGGCAACAGGTTGGCAGATCGCAGTTGGCATTACAACGTTGGCTTTATCATGTGTTTGCCAACGTTGGGCCAGCATTGGAAATTTCACATTAAATCAAACAAAATCAAAATCAAATTTTAATTCTCTCCCCCCCACCCTACTTAGTGACCCCAAAAGCTGTAACAATATGAAGGCGTGTGCTAAATCTGGTGATTATACATTCTGGCATTCCAGAGTTGTGGTCAAAAAGATGTATTCCAGTATGCAGTTTGTGACCCCGTTACCTAGATATTTGATGCTTTGTGCTGAAACTGAGAACTTCTATCCACCTATAATATGAAAGAATGTAGCAAAATTTGTGATTCTAACTACTTACGTTCCCGATTTATGGCTAAAATGTGTATTTCATGGGCTTTCCCCAAATCAAAGTGCTATTTTTCTGTACATGTGTTCCAAAATAAAAGTTGAATTTATAGAAAGCGCGCTAGAATGTGAAAGGCGGATAGATTAATAGAACATATTCATGCCTCTTTGATGCCAGCAATCCAGATCATAAAGACGCCAATTACGACACATAGATAAGACACGTATAGCCGGTGGTGGTGGGTTTTTGTAGGTAGGTAGGTAGGTAGTAATATGGTTAAGGCGCTGGCTCAGAATTTTCAAAAAACTGAAAATATTTTTTATTTATTTTATTGCCTGAGATTTGTTATTTTTGTTTTCTAGAGGCGAGATGGCCTTATAAATATTGGACAACTTTAAGATGATGATGTTTGTCCAGTTAATTTCGATTTTACCAATATGTCACGTAGATTCGGATTTTTCCTAAATGCTATTACTGGGCGCAAATTGAGAGGCTGTCTTAGATTATTCTGTAATTTATGATATTCATCTTTCAAAATTTCGGCAATTTCTACATTTTTTCGATTATATGTCAGAGTGAATGGAATTATTTCACGCTGATCAGCAAGACCGGGGTCCACATTTATGCCCCTCGGCCATTCTGTTTCTAATTGCTTAATCCAAAATGATTCTCTAAGTTTCCTTTGTTTATCAGTTTCGTCAGTGGTATTTGAGAGAGGTGGTTGTTCAATGGGTATAATTTCGAAGTCCCGAGCGACTGAATGGCCAGGAAGGTTAAAGTGTTCAGCGACATGCGTGTCTTTTTCATGTCTAATATCGCAAAGGTGTCTAGTAGCTCGCCATCTTAATGGGCATTTGGTTTCACCGACATATTGCTTTTGGCACAATTTACAAGATATTACATAAATGACGTTTTCGGAATCGCAATCTAAATTAGACTGAATTTGAAATTTGTTTTTGTTCTGAAAGCTCATAAACGTTTTTTGATTTGGAAGAAGTAGGTCTAATTTACACCTTTTCTTTCCACATTTCCGAGATTCTCCTGCGCCTGTGATTGGACGATTGTGACGAATCTTGGTAGGCCTGTGATCCGCAGCATTATCAGGGATAGTTTCCAAATCCTGTAAAGTATCAGACTTAATTTTGCGCAAAAATCTAGATGAATAGCCTCTCGGCTTGAGGGCCTTGAATAAGAGAGAGCATGCAGATTCAAAGTTTTTTCTATCACACGAATTTCTATGAAAACGGATGATTTGTGATTTTACAATTCCTTTAAAGGTATGAGGTGGATGGAAGGATTTCTTGTGAAGTAGTTGATGAGAATCTGTGGGCTTAAAATATACTTTATAATCAAGGTGTCCCGTTGTGTCATACATTACACCTTTGTATAGCGTTAAATCTAAAAAGTCTACGGACATTTGGTCAATGTTGGCTTTTAGCTTGATATTCGGGTCATGATTGTTCAAAATGGTGAAAAATTCATTAAATTCTTCCTTTGTATGATGCCAAATAATGAAAATATCATCGAGGTACCTGCGATAAAAGAGAGGCTGTTTCGGACATTTGCTAAGCGCATCCTCCTCCCACTCTGCTACATAGATGTTGGCAAAACTCGGACTGAAACGCTTACCCATTGCGCAGCCGCAAATTTGTTGGTATGTTTCACCCGCGAATTCAAAATCATTGCCCTTTAAGCTTAGCTCTAAGAGAGCTAATATTTCGCCAGTGGGCCTATTGTTATCAGGGTATTTTTCAAACGCTTTACGGACAGAATTCAAACCCTTTTCGATGTCAATGTTTGTGTACATTGCATCGATGTCGAGCGTAATTAAAAATGCATTTGGAGGTATCGAGATCTCAGAGACCTGCGACAGAAAGTCGTCAGTATTTTTCAAGAAGCTAAAATGTCTATTCGCAATTGGTTGTAGGTGATAATCAATGATTTCACTGATCCTATAGGATTCAGAACCACAATCCGATATAATAGGTCGTCCTGGTGGTATCATAGGATCTGACCAAGAATCAATAGCCTTATGAATTTTGGGTAACAGATAAAATGTACGTGGTTTTGAGTCTCGTTTCGCAACGAGGTATTTAAACTGTTTCTGCGTTAAACTCTTGTTATCAACCATATTTTGGAGAATTTCATTAAAATTGTCGCAGTTATTTTGCCAGAGTGGTTCGTCTAATTTTTGGTAATGTTTTGGATTACTGAGTTGACGATGTGCTTCACGAATGTAGTTGTCTTTAAGCATTATTACTGCAGCAGATCCCTTATCAGCAGGTTTAATGACAATGTCATTGTTTTTACGCAATCCTGTTAAGGCTTGACGTTCCTCATATGACAAATTTGTATGGTTTTTCGGAAATTCAACATTTTCAATACGTTCTTTTACAATTTTTATACTGTCGGGGATCGCTGGATCGACTAATTTTGAGTCTGGTGCCCAGCCAGTTCTTTCAACGAATGGCAGAATATTACTTTTCGAGTTTCGAAAAAAGTCGGCTAATTTGACACGGTGGGAAAATTCAAGAACTTCCATTGAGCCATTATCTAAAAGTGCATCTATGCCTAATTTGGGCCTAGGAGTTGGTACAAATGTTAGGCCACGATTGAGTATTGATTTTTCTGCTTCAGTTAATGTAGCGCCAGTGAGATTAACAATATCACTACCTAGCCCGATACCGGGGTGGTTAGTACCCTGACCCTCGGTTAGTTTAAATTAAGAAAGGTTAACCAGCTATAATACAATGCATTAGCAGTTTTTTCACTCCAATGGATATTATCCTGGACTACTTCAAAATCAGAAATTGGTAGACTAGGGATGACAGAGACCTTTATACGCAGGGATTCTACAGATGAATTGATAAATGCTAAGGTCCTTTTCTGCTTTGCAGTTAGATGTTGAGAGTAGTTCAGTTTAGTGAAATAAACCTTTGCATCTGGAAATTTTGAACGAATGGTACTGAATAGGAGTTGGACTCGTTGGGCAGTTACAGACATAGGTTCATCCTTATCATTTATGCCAATGTTTATGATGATTTTCTCTGGCTGATAGGAGTCCATGTATTTTTTGACAATAGTCCTAGCATGGCACAATTTTGCCCCTGGATAGCAAGCTATCTGGGTGTCTGAATGGGGTTTCACATTTATACGGCTTAGATTGGAGGAGCCAAGGATCAAGATTTTTTTCGTCAAGACAGGGAGTCGCCATTCATGTTTGTGGTCTACCTCATACCGAAATTTCCAGAAAGAATTAGCTTCTAAGTGTGTAATTTTCTTGAGTTTATTTTGATGATTGATGCTGTTTCTACACGGTGTAGGGGTGAAATTTGGTTGAGGTAGTTTGGCCACTGGCACTGGGGTACTGCCACACTTTTGAGTCAAAGGTGTTGATCTGGTCCTTAGACCAGATTTTCTGTCATCCTTTGCTCTCTGTGGAAGGGGAGGTAATTCATCTGAAGACAGTGGAGGCGGGGTGTCTGGTAGTGGTATCTTACTAGGATCCACAGGAGTTGATTTGGTCCTTGGACCAGATTTCTGATTAGCATCGACTCTCCGTGGAAGGGGAGGGAACTCCTCTGGAGACAAGGGTGGTGGGGAGTCAGGTAGAGGAATCTGAAGAGGGTCCACAGGAGAGTCTAATAGGAATATCGGTGATGGCCGAGTATCCGTTCTCTTCACTGGTGGGGGGCTATCGGTCGGTGACCTGAGCCGTTTCCTGAGTTCTGAAGGTGGTGGAATGACTGGTACGGTCTCGGATGACCTTGCAGTAGGGGTGGTAACTTGGCAATTTTGTGCTTTCTGTTGAAAGTGTGGGTCGAAAGGCCTAATAAATTGATAGAATGCTTCGATTGATTTGACGTGAAGTTTTTTGCCATAGTTGGCTTTTGCCCATCTAATGGCAGTTGATTTTGCCTTACCTAAATTAAGGTTTGGCGCGGTCTGAGCTATGATAATTTCGGACATGATGGTGCCTAAACTGAAATTGTAATGGTCTATCATAGCTCGAATGATGGAATTTGCCCAAACAAAGTTAACTTTCTTGATGTCACTTACTACCTCTATATTTGGCATAGCTGGCTTAATGAAATGGCAGAGTTCGCTCACCTTCCTGCTCAGACCGGTTGGCAGGGTGTTGGAGCCCAAATTGCTGGTTAGGACACCTATGTGGTGAAAACATTGTATTATCATATAATAGCACTTGACTAGTCGAGCCTGGGGAGGAGACGGACTGCTGTCCTCATGGTTGACATTCCGTCTCTTGCCCTTGCTCGTTCTAGCCATGGTGATATTATGCTCTAATAAATGATCAAAAACCAACAAATTTAGCAACAACTGGGCCAGTCAACAAATCTAAGCAAGGGAGATAATCAAGCTCTAACCAACAATTGTCTAGTTTAAATTAAAGGGCTGATCTAAAAATTAAAACCTGAAATTTGAGTGATGAATAATTACATCTACAAGCCTACATAGAACCACAAGCCTACTAAGTTTACAAGCCTACACAATTTAACTATACCTGAAATGGAAGATGAAGGATTAGTAGCATTTTAATATTTAAACATACAATCAATACAATAATAGCAATTAATATATAACTCACAATTTTATGATACCGTCGTGCTTGGCTGACCGGTTTCGGTTAAGAATAACCTTCTTCAGAGCCTTGAGAACAAATCTGTCCTTCCATCATAATTCCTGTCTATTTATTAGGGTGGCTGGCTTTAGGGGATTGTCTTCGAAAATTACTCAATTGCTTTGAAGTTAGCTAACTTATTTTCAATAAAGATTCAGGCCACCATAGGTGCTAGATTCAATTGTGTTATGCCCTTTGCTATTGATTGAGCTCTAGGGTTTCCGAGTGAGGTTTGGGTGTCACTCGCTTGATTGAGAAGTCATTGATCAAAGGGTCAAACCTAGGCCATTAATTCAGTGAATTGTTTTCTATTCTTCAAAGGCGCCAGATTGGTATTGTTTTCAATGTTTGATTTATTCAGCTAGAACTAAGCTTTAAACTGGGAATGATTTTGTCAATTTTATTAAGAATTTCTTTTTTAATTTTAATACTGAAAATTCTTTAAAAACTAATTTTGAGTATTGTGCTGCTGAATGTATTTTGTTGTTTCTCACAGCAATAAAACTTTCAGTAAACCTAATTTCAAAATCTTTCCCCAAACTGGGGAAAATTGGAGGGAAGGACGGGAAAGAGGAGAGGGAATGAAGGGCTGAAAGAAGGAGGAGTGGAGTGAAGGAAGGAGGAGTCTGATCCATCAATCCATTCACCCATCCACCCATCCATCCAGAACCATCCATCAGTCAGACATTCCATTCATCGAGACCCTCCATCCATACATCCCTCGATCCCTCTATCCATCCATCAAGACCATCTGTCCTTCCATCCATCCATTCATCCATCCATACCACCCATTCACCCACCCATACCACCCACCCATCCATCCAGAACCATCCATACATCCAGATCCTACATCCATCCATTCAGACCACCTGCCCTTCCATCCTTCCATCCTTCCTTCCATCCATCCATCCTTCCTTCCATCCACCAACCCACCCATCCATCCATCCATCCATCCATTCATCTTTCCATCCCTAACCATCCATCCATCAGTCGGACCATCCATCCATCCAGATCCTCTATTCCCACATCCATCCATCCAGACCACCTGTCCTTCCATCCATCACTCCATCCATTCATCCATCCATCCAGCCACCCACCCACCCAGCCACCCACCCATCCATCCAGAACCATCCATACCATCCACCCATCCAGCAATCAGACCATCCATCCCTCCAGATCCTCCATCCATCTCTCCATCCATCCATCCAGACCACCTGTCCTTCCATCCATCCATCCATCCATCCATCCCATCCAACTCCCAATTACAATACCACAATTTGAGAAGACAGACCATATTGATTGATGAGTGGAATGACAGATTTGCCCGACGGTATAGACAGGTGCACATAATTAGTTGGTTAGTAAGTCAATAAAATAATAGAACTGGCACTGGCTGGTAGGTAGTAATATGGTTAAGGCGCTGGCTCAGAATTTTCAAAAAACTGAAAATATTTTTTATTTATTTTATTGCCTGAGATTTGTTATTTTTGTTTTCTAGAGGCGAGATGGCCTTATAAATATTGGACAACTTTAAGATGATGATGTTTGTCCAGTTAATTTCGATTTTACCAATATGTCACGTAGATTCGGATTTTTCCTAAATGCTATTACTGGGCGCAAATTGAGAGGCTGTCTTAGATTATTCTGTAATTTATGATATTCATCTTTCAAAATTTCGGCAATTTCTACATTTTTTCGATTATATGTCAGAGTGAATGGAATTATTTCACGCTGATCAGCAAGACCGGGGTCCACATTTATGCCCCTCGGCCATTCTGTTTCTAATTGCTTAATCCAAAATGATTCTCTAAGTTTCCTTTGTTTATCAGTTTCGTCAGTGGTATTTGAGAGAGGTGGTTGTTCAATGGGTATAATTTCGAAGTCCCGAGCGACTGAATGGCCAGGAAGGTTAAAGTGTTCAGCGACATGCGTGTCTTTTTCATGTCTAATATCGCAAAGGTGTCTAGTAGCTCGCCATCTTAATGGGCATTTGGTTTCACCGACATATTGCTTTTGGCACAATTTACAAGATATTACATAAATGACGTTTTCGGAATCGCAATCTAAATTAGACTGAATTTGAAATTTGTTTTTGTTCTGAAAGCTCATAAACGTTTTTTGATTTGGAAGAAGTAGGTCTAATTTACACCTTTTCTTTCCACATTTCCGAGATTCTCCTGCGCCTGTGATTGGACGATTGTGACGAATCTTGGTAGGCCTGTGATCCGCAGCATTATCAGGGATAGTTTCCAAATCCTGTAAAGTATCAGACTTAATTTTGCGCAAAAATCTAGATGAATAGCCTCTCGGCTTGAGGGCCTTGAATAAGAGAGAGCATGCAGATTCAAAGTTTTTTCTATCACTCGAATTTCTATGAAAACGGATGATTTGTGATTTTACAATTCCTTTAAAGGTATGAGGTGGATGGAAGGATTTCTTGTGAAGTAGTTGATGAGAATCTGTGGGCTTAAAATATACTTTATAATCAAGGTGTCCCGTTGTGTCATACATTACACCTTTGTATAGCGTTAAATCTAAAAAGTCTACGGACATTTGGTCAATGTTGGCTTTTAGCTTGATATTCGGGTCATGATTGTTCAAAATGGTGAAAAATTCATTAAATTCTTCCTTTGTATGATGCCAAATAATGAAAATATCATCGAGGTACCTGCGATAAAAGAGAGGCTGTTTCGGACATTTGCTAAGCGCATCCTCCTCCCACTCTGCTACATAGATGTTGGCAAAACTCGGACTGAAACGCTTACCCATTGCGCAGCCGCAAATTTGTTGGTATGTTTCACCCGCGAATTCAAAATCATTGCCCTTTAAGCTTAGCTCTAAGAGAGCTAATATTTCGCCAGTGGGCCTATTGTTATCAGGGTATTTTTCAAACGCTTTACGGACAGAATTCAAACCCTTTTCGATGTCAATGTTTGTGTACATTGCATCGATGTCGAGCGTAATTAAAAATGCATTTGGAGGTATCGAGATCTCAGAGACCTGCGACAGAAAGTCGTCAGTATTTTTCAAGAAGCTAAAATGTCTATTCGCAATTGGTTGTAGGTGATAATCAATGATTTCACTGATCCTATAGGATTCAGAACCACAATCCGATATAATAGGTCGTCCTGGTGGTATCATAGGATCTGACCAAGAATCAATAGCCTTATGAATTTTGGGTAACAGATAAAATGTACGTGGTTTTGAGTCTCGTTTCGCAACGAGGTATTTAAACTGTTTCTGCGTTAAACTCTTGTTATCAACCATATTTTGGAGAATTTCATTAAAATTGTCGCAGTTATTTTGCCAGAGTGGTTCGTCTAATTTTTGGTAATGTTTTGGATTACTGAGTTGACGATGTGCTTCACGAATGTAGTTGTCTTTAAGCATTATTACTGCAGCAGATCCCTTATCAGCAGGTTTAATGACAATGTCATTGTTTTTACGCAATCCTGTTAAGGCTTGACGTTCCTCATATGACAAATTTGTATGGTTTTTCGGAAATTCAACATTTTCAATACGTTCTTTTACAATTTTTATACTGTCGGGGATCGCTGGATCGACTAATTTTGAGTCTGGTGCCCAGCCAGTTCTTTCAACGAATGGCAGAATATTACTTTTCGAGTTTCGAAAAAAGTCGGCTAATTTGACACGGTGGGAAAATTCAAGAACTTCCATTGAGCCATTATCTAAAAGTGCATCTATGCCTAATTTGGGCCTAGGAGTTGGTACAAATGTTAGGCCACGATTGAGTATTGATTTTTCTGCTTCAGTTAATGTAGCGCCAGTGAGATTAACAATATCACTACCTAGCCCGATACCGGGGTGGTTAGTACCCTGACCCTCGGTTAGTTTAAATTAAGAAAGGTTAACCAGCTATAATACAATGCATTAGCAGTTTTTTCACTCCAATGGATATTATCCTGGACTACTTCAAAATCAGAAATTGGTAGACTAGGGATGACAGAGACCTTTATACGCAGGGATTCTACAGATGAATTGATAAATGCTAAGGTCCTTTTCTGCTTTGCAGTTAGATGTTGAGAGTAGTTCAGTTTAGTGAAATAAACCTTTGCATCTGGAAATTTTGAACGAATGGTACTGAATAGGAGTTGGACTCGTTGGGCAGTTACAGACATAGGTTCATCCTTATCATTTATGCCAATGTTTATGATGATTTTCTCTGGCTGATAGGAGTCCATGTATTTTTTGACAATAGTCCTAGCATGGCACAATTTTGCCCCTGGATAGCAAGCTATCTGGGTGTCTGAATGGGGTTTCACATTTATACGGCTTAGATTGGAGGAGCCAAGGATCAAGATTTTTTTCGTCAAGACAGGGAGTCGCCATTCATGTTTGTGGTCTACCTCATACCGAAATTTCCAGAAAGAATTAGCTTCTAAGTGTGTAATTTTCTTGAGTTTATTTTGATGATTGATGCTGTTTCTACACGGTGTAGGGGTGAAATTTGGTTGAGGTAGTTTGGCCACTGGCACTGGGGTACTGCCACACTTTTGAGTCAAAGGTGTTGATCTGGTCCTTAGACCAGATTTTCTGTCATCCTTTGCTCTCTGTGGAAGGGGAGGTAATTCATCTGAAGACAGTGGAGGCGGGGTGTCTGGTAGTGGTATCTTACTAGGATCCACAGGAGTTGATTTGGTCCTTGGACCAGATTTCTGATTAGCATCGACTCTCCGTGGAAGGGGAGGGAACTCCTCTGGAGACAAGGGTGGTGGGGAGTCAGGTAGAGGAATCTGAAGAGGGTCCACAGGAGAGTCTAATAGGAATATCGGTGATGGCCGAGTATCCGTTCTCTTCACTGGTGGGGGGCTATCGGTCGGTGACCTGAGCCGTTTCCTGAGTTCTGAAGGTGGTGGAATGACTGGTACGGTCTCGGATGACCTTGCAGTAGGGGTGGTAACTTGGCAATTTTGTGCTTTCTGTTGAAAGTGTGGGTCGAAAGGCCTAATAAATTGATAGAATGCTTCGATTGATTTGACGTGAAGTTTTTTGCCATAGTTGGCTTTTGCCCATCTAATGGCAGTTGATTTTGCCTTACCTAAATTAAGGTTTGGCGCGGTCTGAGCTATGATAATTTCGGACATGATGGTGCCTAAACTGAAATTGTAATGGTCTATCATAGCTCGAATGATGGAATTTGCCCAAACAAAGTTAACTTTCTTGATGTCACTTACTACCTCTATATTTGGCATAGCTGGCTTAATGAAATGGCAGAGTTCGCTCACCTTCCTGCTCAGACCGGTTGGCAGGGTGTTGGAGCCCAAATTGCTGGTTAGGACACCTATGTGGTGAAAACATTGTATTATCATATAATAGCACTTGACTAGTCGAGCCTGGGGAGGAGACGGACTGCTGTCCTCATGGTTGACATTCCGTCTCTTGCCCTTGCTCGTTCTAGCCATGGTGATATTATGCTCTAATAAATGATCAAAAACCAACAAATTTAGCAACAACTGGGCCAGTCAACAAATCTAAGCAAGGGAGATAATCAAGCTCTAACCAACAATTGTCTAGTTTAAATTAAAGGGCTGATCTAAAAATTAAAACCTGAAATTTGAGTGATGAATAATTACATCTACAAGCCTACATAGAACCACAAGCCTACTAAGTTTACAAGCCTACACAATTTAACTATACCTGAAATGGAAGATGAAGGATTAGTAGCATTTTAATATTTAAACATACAATCAATACAATAATAGCAATTAATATATAACTCACAATTTTATGATACCGTCGTGCTTGGCTGACCGGTTTCGGTTAAGAATAACCTTCTTCAGAGCCTTGAGAACAAATCTGTCCTTCCATCATAATTCCTGTCTATTTATTAGGGTGGCTGGCTTTAGGGGATTGTCTTCGAAAATTACTCAATTGCTTTGAAGTTAGCTAACTTATTTTCAATAAAGATTCAGGCCACCATAGGTGCTAGATTCAATTGTGTTATGCCCTTTGCTATTGATTGAGCTCTAGGGTTTCCGAGTGAGGTTTGGGTGTCACTCGCTTGATTGAGAAGTCATTGATCAAAGGGTCAAACCTAGGCCATTAATTCAGTGAATTGTTTTCTATTCTTCAAAGGCGCCAGATTGGTATTGTTTTCAATGTTTGATTTATTCAGCTAGAACTAAGCTTTAAACTGGGAATGATTTTGTCAATTTTATTAAGAATTTCTTTTTTAATTTTAATACTGAAAATTCTTTAAAAACTAATTTTGAGTATTGTGCTGCTGAATGTATTTTGTTGTTTCTCACAGCAATAAAACTTTCAGTAAACCTAATTTCAAAATCTTTCCCCAAACTGGGGAAAATTGGAGGGAAGGACGGGAAAGAGGAGAGGGAATGAAGGGCTGAAAGAAGGAGGAGTGGAGTGAAGGAAGGAGGAGTCTGATCCATCAATCCATTCACCCATCCACCCATCCATCCAGAACCATCCATCAGTCAGACATTCCATTCATCGAGACCCTCCATCCATACATCCCTCGATCCCTCTATCCATCCATCAAGACCATCTGTCCTTCCATCCATCCATTCATCCATCCATACCACCCATTCACCCACCCATACCACCCACCCATCCATCCAGAACCATCCATACATCCAGATCCTACATCCATCCATTCAGACCACCTGCCCTTCCATCCTTCCATCCTTCCTTCCATCCATCCATCCTTCCTTCCATCCACCAACCCACCCATCCATCCATCCATCCATCCATTCATCTTTCCATCCCTAACCATCCATCCATCAGTCGGACCATCCATCCATCCAGATCCTCTATTCCCACATCCATCCATCCAGACCACCTGTCCTTCCATCCATCACTCCATCCATTCATCCATCCATCCAGCCACCCACCCACCCAGCCACCCACCCATCCATCCAGAACCATCCATACCATCCACCCATCCAGCAATCAGACCATCCATCCCTCCAGATCCTCCATCCATCTCTCCATCCATCCATCCAGACCACCTGTCCTTCCATCCATCCATCCATCCATCCATCCCATCCAACTCCCAATTACAATACCACAATTTGAGAAGACAGACCATATTGATTGATGAGTGGAATGACAGATTTGCCCGACGGTATAGACAGGTGCACATAATTAGTTGGTTAGTAAGTCAATAAAATAATAGAACTGGCACTGGCTGGTAGGTAGTAATATGGTTAAGGCGCTGGCTCAGAATTTTCAAAAAACTGAAAATATTTTTTATTTATTTTATTGCCTGAGATTTGTTATTTTTGTTTTCTAGAGGCGAGATGGCCTTATAAATATTGGACAACTTTAAGATGATGATGTTTGTCCAGTTAATTTCGATTTTACCAATATGTCACGTAGATTCGGATTTTTCCTAAATGCTATTACTGGGCGCAAATTGAGAGGCTGTCTTAGATTATTCTGTAATTTATGATATTCATCTTTCAAAATTTCGGCAATTTCTACATTTTTTCGATTATATGTCAGAGTGAATGGAATTATTTCACGCTGATCAGCAAGACCGGGGTCCACATTTATGCCCCTCGGCCATTCTGTTTCTAATTGCTTAATCCAAAATGATTCTCTAAGTTTCCTTTGTTTATCAGTTTCGTCAGTGGTATTTGAGAGAGGTGGTTGTTCAATGGGTATAATTTCGAAGTCCCGAGCGACTGAATGGCCAGGAAGGTTAAAGTGTTCAGCGACATGCGTGTCTTTTTCATGTCTAATATCGCAAAGGTGTCTAGTAGCTCGCCATCTTAATGGGCATTTGGTTTCACCGACATATTGCTTTTGGCACAATTTACAAGATATTACATAAATGACGTTTTCGGAATCGCAATCTAAATTAGACTGAATTTGAAATTTGTTTTTGTTCTGAAAGCTCATAAACGTTTTTTGATTTGGAAGAAGTAGGTCTAATTTACACCTTTTCTTTCCACATTTCCGAGATTCTCCTGCGCCTGTGATTGGACGATTGTGACGAATCTTGGTAGGCCTGTGATCCGCAGCATTATCAGGGATAGTTTCCAAATCCTGTAAAGTATCAGACTTAATTTTGCGCAAAAATCTAGATGAATAGCCTCTCGGCTTGAGGGCCTTGAATAAGAGAGAGCATGCAGATTCAAAGTTTTTTCTATCACTCGAATTTCTATGAAAACGGATGATTTGTGATTTTACAATTCCTTTAAAGGTATGAGGTGGATGGAAGGATTTCTTGTGAAGTAGTTGATGAGAATCTGTGGGCTTAAAATATACTTTATAATCAAGGTGTCCCGTTGTGTCATACATTACACCTTTGTATAGCGTTAAATCTAAAAAGTCTACGGACATTTGGTCAATGTTGGCTTTTAGCTTGATATTCGGGTCATGATTGTTCAAAATGGTGAAAAATTCATTAAATTCTTCCTTTGTATGATGCCAAATAATGAAAATATCATCGAGGTACCTGCGATAAAAGAGAGGCTGTTTCGGACATTTGCTAAGCGCATCCTCCTCCCACTCTGCTACATAGATGTTGGCAAAACTCGGACTGAAACGCTTACCCATTGCGCAGCCGCAAATTTGTTGGTATGTTTCACCCGCGAATTCAAAATCATTGCCCTTTAAGCTTAGCTCTAAGAGAGCTAATATTTCGCCAGTGGGCCTATTGTTATCAGGGTATTTTTCAAACGCTTTACGGACAGAATTCAAACCCTTTTCGATGTCAATGTTTGTGTACATTGCATCGATGTCGAGCGTAATTAAAAATGCATTTGGAGGTATCGAGATCTCAGAGACCTGCGACAGAAAGTCGTCAGTATTTTTCAAGAAGCTAAAATGTCTATTCGCAATTGGTTGTAGGTGATAATCAATGATTTCACTGATCCTATAGGATTCAGAACCACAATCCGATATAATAGGTCGTCCTGGTGGTATCATAGGATCTGACCAAGAATCAATAGCCTTATGAATTTTGGGTAACAGATAAAATGTACGTGGTTTTGAGTCTCGTTTCGCAACGAGGTATTTAAACTGTTTCTGCGTTAAACTCTTGTTATCAACCATATTTTGGAGAATTTCATTAAAATTGTCGCAGTTATTTTGCCAGAGTGGTTCGTCTAATTTTTGGTAATGTTTTGGATTACTGAGTTGACGATGTGCTTCACGAATGTAGTTGTCTTTAAGCATTATTACTGCAGCAGATCCCTTATCAGCAGGTTTAATGACAATGTCATTGTTTTTACGCAATCCTGTTAAGGCTTGACGTTCCTCATATGACAAATTTGTATGGTTTTTCGGAAATTCAACATTTTCAATACGTTCTTTTACAATTTTTATACTGTCGGGGATCGCTGGATCGACTAATTTTGAGTCTGGTGCCCAGCCAGTTCTTTCAACGAATGGCAGAATATTACTTTTCGAGTTTCGAAAAAAGTCGGCTAATTTGACACGGTTGGAAAATTCAAGAACTTCCATTGAGCCATTATCTAAAAGTGCATCTATGCCTAATTTGGGCCTAGGAGTTGGTACAAATGTTAGGCCACGATTGAGTATTGATTTTTCTGCTTCAGTTAATGTAGCGCCAGTGAGATTAACAATATCACTACCTAGCCCGATACCGGGGTGGTTAGTACCCTGACCCTCGGTTAGTTTAAATTAAGAAAGGTTAACCAGCTATAATACAATGCATTAGCAGTTTTTTCACTCCAATGGATATTATCCTGGACTACTTCAAAATCAGAAATTGGTAGACTAGGGATGACAGAGACCTTTATACGCAGGGATTCTACAGATGAATTGATAAATGCTAAGGTCCTTTTCTGCTTTGCAGTTAGATGTTGAGAGTAGTTCAGTTTAGTGAAATAAACCTTTGCATCTGGAAATTTTGAACGAATGGTACTGAATAGGAGTTGGACTCGTTGGGCAGTTACAGACATAGGTTCATCCTTATCATTTATGCCAATGTTTATGATGATTTTCTCTGGCTGATAGGAGTCCATGTATTTTTTGACAATAGTCCTAGCATGGCACAATTTTGCCCCTGGATAGCAAGCTATCTGGGTGTCTGAATGTCTCTGTACCTACGAGGCGAGCTAGTGTCATGCTCCATCTTCATCGGTGGCACCGGTTGTCACAGCAACCATCCGTACAAGGTTTCATCGAAGGGGGTAGAGCACACGTCATCAACAAGGGTAGACAACCCGAAATCTTCAATATGAATACGAAGATGTCACAACTTGAAACAAGGGCAGTAACTCTGGCTGTTTAAGTTGTTTGTAAGCATTGAACCCCATTGGGAAAATAATCTGTGTCACGTTTCGTGAATTGTTAATGGATTAAAACAAGATGTGGCTAAACTGTTCCTTTAATCATTTGTCAGTTGGTGTCATGGATTGCTGCCCTATTGATTAATGGTACTTTTCTAGTTGCCCAATCATGCAAATATTCTTGAATTTTCTCATCCAATTTTTACTGTGACCTCACCATCGCCTCTTTGGTAAATGTAAGTGTTGTGACACTTGAACCATTTGCCAATAGTGTCAGTGATGACTGACCCATTGATCAATGGTTCTTTTTTTCATTGGTCAGTAATGTCAATGACAACAATATTATTACATTTCCTCAGCCAAATTTTTTACTGTAACCATTTTCCCGTTGGTAAATGCCATTTACTTGGTCAATAATGACATGGATGGCTACCCCATTGGTCAATGGTACATTTCGCATTGGTCAATCGTGTCAAGGACACCAATATTTTTGTACTACTGGTAAGGATGATTGCCTCATAGGTCAATAATGATAAGGACCATTGCTCCATTGGCCTATGGGAACAGTTATGCTTGCCTGATGGACCAATGGCGCTTGTTGAGCATTAATATATGTAAAAAAATCCTTACAGTTCTTCATCAGCTAAGTGAGCACTATGGCCCTTGAGCCATTTATTTTCTGTCCACTGAACGTGATAAGCTCTGGTCATATGTATTTCAATTCTTAAATAATTTTGATATATTATTCATTAATCCATTTATATGGGCGTATAGTGTGTTCAACGAGTCTCTTTGTTCACAGGTTAACACACGTACAAGAAGCAATCAGACGAACCACTGGACTTGATATAGATAGAGAGACTGGCCAATCTGTTCTGGAAGAAATTGACCTTTTGGTTGAGGATATTCGTTCGCAGAATGAAGATAGTCGCACACGTATGACGAAATATGCTATATATATATATATATATATATATATATATATATATATATATATATATATATATATATATATATATATATATATATATATATATATATATATATATATATATATATATATATATATATATATATATATATATATATATATATATATATATATATATATATATATATATATATATATATATATATATATATATATATATATACCAAATCATTTACTAAATGGATGTATCCGATGTCACTCAAGTAAATGACATCATATGGCGCTATATGTTGTCACAAGTGGGCTGATGTCACAATTAAAACGCACAAGGAATGACATATCTATAGCTCCGACCTGGACATTTAAAGCGTCGAAAGTATACGAATTGTATGTCTACTATTTAATAAACATTCTGTCGAATAATTTTGAAACCAATTTGACTTGGAGATGTTATTGTCATAGGTAAATTAGTTTCAAAATACTCAACAGCTTACCTGCATAATTACGTTGAAAATGGGAATGTGAGAATTCAGGGTTCAAAGAGCATAAACTGATCCCAACACGTGAAAACCGTGTCGGAGCCTAGCTAAGAATGAGCCACTCTGTTGATAAATAGATCATCTCGTAGAACAGGTTTGGGTGAATAAAAAGAAACCGTGTTAAATGATCAGCATGGCAAATCCAAATTCCGTACACCTATAGTTAGTTATTTACATACCCGCATAACACGCGCCTCACATTTTCATAGACGCACTAAATATAGTTATTTTACCAGATAATAGAAACAATCACATACGTGCAATTTTAGATAATCTTGCCCATTGACCTCTGAACCTTTTGACCACAATAACATCACAACTCATTAGGCCCCAAAGGAAAACCTCTCAGCCATGTTTACGGAATATCCTTCCATGTAGGCGAGTAGAATTTGAATTATCGTGATACACCATACCGCGGATCTTTGTCTTTGAGCCATTAACACCCAAATCAATATACAGTTATTTGGTCCAACAAGGACAACACCCCAGACAAGTTTGGGTGACGGTCCATTCATAAGAATATTAGACTTTGTACCAGACCTTTTCGATGTCCTTCACATTAACTCCAATATGAATACATTTCTTCAGGGCACCACAACAGTTTGATCAAGGTACTTGGAATAGAGTTATAGCTGCGGACACCCACATACGTACGCACGCACGCACACATACACGCGCACACGCGGCTATTATGCGTATCTTGCGAGACTAATAATCAGGTTCTTTGGAGTAGCAATGGCAGTATACTTATTTGATTATTGCTTATTGTTGAGCTGTGAGAATTCCCTTTAAAAGTCTACATCGAACTGGACAAATTTAGACAGATGGACAGACGGATGAGTGGAAGGATGGTCCGAAGTATGGAGAAAGGATTGATGTTACAGTGATGTTGGAAGCAAGCAGGCATACATGCATGCAAGCAGGCAGACCGACCAACCGACAGATCTATCGATCAACCGACCGACCGACCAGCAGAGAGACAGACAGACAGACAGACAGACAGACAGACAGACAGACTTAGAGTTCATTTTCTTCTTTCTACAGGTAATATGCTAGATTTTCCAAACGTTCATTATATATTCATATTTCTACTAGGTCAAGTTGGCTATCAAGCTGTAAGAGAACCTATTCAAAATAGACGTGGTGCACCTGCGTACAGCATTACAAAGGATCAACTAAAATTCCTCATTGGCTGTGGCTTTACAACTGTTAAAATGGGCACCATTCTGAATGTGTCAACGTCTACAGTCAAACGAAGACTTAGGTAAATTATCATATCTTCGCTTACGTCTTACATTGAGATTAATTTGGTCTGCCATTCCTTGTAAATCGTATCAAACAGATGGATAACGGCAATGCCTAAATTTGTTTTCTGTCATAATGCTGTATATTTAGAACCTTATGAGAACGAGAATCATTCTCATCTCATTATGCGATGATGGTGCAGAGGATCTGAACATGACACGCGAGCAAGAAAGACGCGTATAGATCAAAGATTGCATTCACCATGTCGCCCTAACAGTTGCATCTGTAGCGTTCCATTATAGGCGTAGGATATATATTTTCTGTGCATTAGAAGTTAAAAATCATCAAATTTCCACCACTACAATTAAACATTTCTGCTTACTGGCGTATTTCCCATTACTATTTTCGCCTAGCTATTAGGCTATATAAATTCATTCTGTCATTATTACGACAATATGGAGCAAGCTGTAGGTGATTCCTATAGACTGTAGGTGAATGGCAGGATGCGGGAACCTTGCTTTCTTCCTTCTGATTATATCTCTTCTCTTTCCAGACAGTTTGAGTTGAAACTGTCTGATTTATATTCAGACATCTCCGATGCGGACCTTGACACAGCGGTTGTGGATGCCATCAGGGGAAACAGGCAAATAGGACCAAATGCTGTCCGGTCTAGACTTGTCAACAATGGAATCAAGGTTCAACGGCACCGAGTGAGGGACAGCATGTTGCGTGTTGACCCAGATGGCTCATCACAAAGATCTCTTCCTGGTCTTCTAAAACGCAGGACATATTCTGTTGCCGGACCCAATTCTGTATGGCATATAGATGGAAACCACAAGCTGATAAGGTACAGTCACATTAAGTATGCGGTTACTAAAAACTACCGTAAGCCAATAAGAATATCAAATTAGACATTGTCTATGTTCTGTCACATGGGACCTACACCCGCCCTATATTTTTAACACATTTAAATGGATGGATCTTCCAAAGATGCAATAGGTCAATGTGACCTAGAGTCCAAATAGACATGTAATTAGGTGAGATAACTCAGCGCTATAGCTTATTGCTAGATACTGATGAAACATTTTAGCTGAGGGTAGCAGCTTAATAAATATTACTAAGGTAAGTAAGGTTGTGTTCACAGTTCACACTAGACAACTATAATGCACTCGAGGGAGATGCTGACTCCCTGAAAACATGTAGAGGTTGGCAACAGGTTGGCAGATCGCAGTTGGCATTACAACGTTGGCTTTATCATGTGTTTGCCAACGTTGGGCCAGCATTGGAAATTTCACATTAAATCAAACAAAATCAAAATCAAATTTTAATTCTCTCCCCCCCCCACCCTACTTAGTGACCCCAAAAGCTGTAACAATATGAAGGCGTGTGCTAAATCTGGTGATTATACATTCTGGCATTCCAGAGTTGTGGTCAAAAAGATGTATTCCAGTATGCAGTTTGTGACCCCGTTACCTAGATATTTGATGCTTTGTGCCGAAACTCAGAGAACTTCTATCCACCTATAATATGAAAGAATGTAGCAAAATTTGTGATTCTAACTACTTACGTTCCCGATTTATGGCTAAAATGTGTATTTCATGGGCTTTCCCCAAATCAAAGTGCTATTTTTCTGTACATGTGTTCCAAAATAAAAGTTGAATTTATAGAAAGCGCGCTAGAATGTGAAAGGCGGATAGATTAATAGAACATATTCATGCCTCTTTGATGCCAGCAATCCAGATCATAAAGACGCCAATTACGACACATAGATAAGACACGTATAGCCGGTGGTGGTGGGTTTTTGTAGGTAGGTAGGTAGGTAGGTAGGTAGGTAGGTAGTAGTAGTAGTAGTAGTAGTAGTAGTAGTAGTAGTAGTAGTAGTAGTAGTAGTCCACTTGATTAGCTTGGAATTGAATAAAACCACTGCTTTCGGACATGCATACGTGTACGTATAAATGTAATCACTCATTCGGATACGCATACAGATACGGATACGCATGCGCGTTAATGGAATCCTAGCTTAACGCGCGTATCCCTATGAGTGATTCCATTTGTATGTATGCATATACATGTCCGAAAGCGGTGATTTTATTCAATAAAATGGAAATCTACTACTACTACTACAACTACTACTACTACTACTACTACTACTACTACTACTACTACTACTACTACTACTACTACTACGGGCCACCACTACAAATCAACACTACCACCTCACACCCACCACCACTGGATAAGCTTCTGATCTGTCTTTGGAATTGGCGTCTTTATGGTCTGGATTTCTGACATCAAACAGGCATGAATATGTTCTAAATAATTCTTTCACCTTCCACAGCGCTTACTACGAATTTAACTTTATTTTGGAACACATGGGTGTACAGAATAATGGCATGTCGATTTGTGAAAAGCCCTTGAATGACGTAACAAAAACGTCATTTTCAAGGAATCCCGTATCCGAATGAAATCGCTACATGTAGCTATCGGATTCGGATACGGACAGGTTTCGCATACACATACGGACATATGGAATCATACTATCTATTTGTAATTGGAGCGAAAGAAATTTCGGATACGGATACGCATTAATGGAATCCTAGCTTTAATGAAATCCTAGCTTAAAGCTATGCACTGCTCCTATCCTGTTGACCGTTGACATATTTTCCAGAAGTTATGGTTAAGTGCCTTGTTCTTAGTTGTATAGTAGCTAATGTCGAAAGGTGTCCATGTAGCCACATTGGAAGTCAATGGGTCTATGGCAAAATGTGCCATCATGTAGAAAATAGAGGCCAATAACCCCGGTATTTGAAAGCATATCAACTTCTATATGTCATAGATATTCAACAATGGAATTTTTGCCAAATTTGGTTTTAAACTTTTCACAAATGGCGAAACATGCCATGGACAAGCTCCTCAGGTAGAGTACGCAGTAATCTGTCACGGAATCTGTATCTAGATCTTTATTGTGTCAAATTAAAGGTGCACATTCACACCAAATTGCTTGAAAATAAAATCGTTAAAATTGTGTACTTTTAGATGCTTAAAATTGTGCTCTGCAATGCAATGAAACGAAATAAATCTTATAATATGATGATTATATTGCGTATAATTAGACTCGTTCCGTAAGAGGAATAAGGTATTGCGATCGGGTGTGTCTGTCTGTCCGCCGGCATGCATGTCTAGCTGTCTCTGTTTATTCGTCCGGAGCTGTATCTAAAAAACTACTATTCCGATTTGGCTCAGACTTTAACACAACCAAGGAACACGTGGTCCAAGAGGATTTCCAGACTTTGCCTTAATCCGAACGAGAGAGCCTTGATCTGGATCGGATCAAATTCTGGATCTGTGGATATCTCGGACACTACTGGTCCCAATCGGCTCAAATTTTAACACAGGAAAGGGTGTGACCATACACTAGGATTTCACAAATTTGGTCGTGGTACATGAAAATCCGGAAAATCCGTAAGAATCCGAAAAGTCCGATAAAGGCTGATTGCTCTTGCTTAACATAGCCGTCTTAGTGGTGAAGTTGAATTAGGGACTCTTGTCTCTAATTCAATTTCACAACTTAAAAATAATTTTATTAATTTATAGTATTTAAATCCTCATTTATTAAGATTTATTTCGTTTCATTACATATATAAGTACACATTCTAAGCCTAGCTATACAATTTTAACAATTTTATTTTCACGAATTCAGGTGTGAATATGCGCCTTAAAAATCAAATTACGTCAGATGACATACATGCGCGCCTGCATAGCATGACCGTCGCAAATATGGACTGCCAAATTACCAATGGATAGGTGTAACATGTGTCATCTATAACTTGTCAATGTATTAAATGTAGCAACAGATTTCGTATAGTTGGAGTGAATTAGTAGCCGATATAATTCGTATATATCTACTATTTCAGGTGGAGAGTTGTAATTCACGGAGGAATTGATGGATTCAGTCGAATGTTGGTCTTCCTTCGCACCTCAGACAACAAACGCTCTAACACTGTATTGCAATGTTTTACCGATGGCATTGCTAGATACGGTGTTCCTTCCCGTACCAGGTGTGATTTAGGGGGAGAGAACAATGACGTGTGCCTGTTCATGGAGTCATTTCGTGGACAGGATAGGAGCAGTGCAATGCGCGGTAAAAGTACACACAATCAGCGCATCGAGCGATTGTGGGTAGACCTATGGAGCGGTGTTAATAATCTATACCACGATTTGTTCCATTTTATGGAGGATGAGACAATGTTAGATTCCAGTGATGATCTCCACATATGGGCTTTGCACTACGTGTTTCTTCCTAGAATTAACAGAGATCTAGAATCCTTTAGAAATCAATGGAACAATCACGGATTACGTACAGAAAAGCATGGCGCACCAAACCAACTCTGTGTACAACATATGCTGGCTCGACAAAATAGCGACTTGGAAGGGGTATTGGACATGTTTCCAGCAACAGAACAGACGGCGGAGACAACGGCCACCGGTACTGCGTTGATAACGACAGAAACAGCTGACGAACAAGGTGCAAATAATGTAGCTGCCCAGGAACAGGAAAGTAATACCACTTGGACAGATACCGTAGATGTTCCACGTACCGCCATGCCGCTTTCAGACACCGAGTTACAACAACTACGAGACTCAGTTAACCCACTCGACGATACACTGGACAGATTTGGTTTACAACTATATACACGAACCTTAGAGTTTATCAATGAACACGTCGCAAGTTAGCCATCGATAGCCATTATGGCGTTGTGGGGTGGCAGAGCTGTCTTGTAATCGGATCTATCACCTTGTCTGTTCGTCCACTTTCCGGTTTCGATGCTTAAATATATGGCTATATTTCTGTCTTTTAAAAAGTGCACATTCACACAAGAAATTGTTAAAATAAAATTGTTTAAATAGTATACTTTAGAGGCTTAATTTGTGTACCTCAATGTAATGAAGCGAAATAAAGCTTAACATATGATGATTTAATTCCGTACACATTATTATAATTTTATGGCTACGAACTTGAATTAGGGATACATGCCTCTACTTCAATTTCGCAACTATTATATTATTTATAGTAATGAAATCATCATGTTACGCCTTTTCGCTGCATTATATTTGTACCCACAATTTAAGCCTCTAAAAGTATGCCATTTTGTCAATTTTATTTTGAAGCACTCTGCTGTGACTATGCACCTTTAAATAGTTATTAATACAATAATAATTGGACAGACTGGCAGGACCTCTGAAAGACTGACGGACCGAAATACCAAAACAATCAACTTATACATGTTGATAGTGGCAAGTAAAAATTCAATAGAATATAGGCCTAACTGGTTGAAAATATGACTGTTGAATGCTGATGAAAGTTGTTTATATTGTACCAGCTGATGAAGGTTGTTTATATTGTACCAGCTGATGAAAGTTGCTTATATTGTACCAGCTGATGAAAGTTGTTTATATTGTACCAGCTGATGAAAGTTGCATATATTGTACCAGCTGATGAAAGTTGTTTTATTGTACCAGCTGATGAATGGTGCTTATATTGTACCAGGTGATGAAAGTTGCTTATATTGTACCAGCTGATGAAAGTTGCTTATATTGTACCAGCTGATGAAAGTTGCTTATATTGTACCAGCTGATGAAAGTTGTTTATATTGTACCAGCTGATGAAAGTTGTTTATATTGTACCAGCTGATGAAAGTTGCTTATATTGTACCAGCTGATGAAAGTTGTTTATATTGTACCAGCTGATGAAAGTTGTATATATTGTACCGGCTGATGAAAGTTGCTTATATTGTACTAGCTGATGAAAGTTGCTTATATTATACCAGCTGATGAAAGTTGCTTATATTGTACTAGCTGATGAAAGTTGCTTATATTATACAAGCTGATGAAAGTTGCTTATATTGTACCAGCTGATGAAAGTTGTATATATTGTACCAGCTGATGAAAGTTGCTTATATTGTACCAGCTGATGAAAGTTGCTTATATTGTACCAGCTGATGAATGGTGTTTATATTGTACCAGCTGATGAAAGTTGCTTATATTATACAAGCTGATGAATCGTGTTTATATTGTACCAGCTGATGAAAGTTGTATATATTATACAAGCTGATGAAAGTTGCTTATATTGTACCAGCTGATGAAAGTTGTATATATTGTACCAGCTGATGAAAGTTGCTTATATTGTACCAGCTGATGAAAGTTGCTTATATTGTACCAGCTGATGAATGGTGTTTATATTGTACCAGCTGATGAAAGTTGCTTATATTATACAAGCTGATGAAAGTTGCTTATATTGTACCAGCTGATGAAAGTTGTATATATTGTACCAGCTGATGAAAGTTGCTTATATTGTACCAGCTGATGAAAGTTGTTTATATTGTACCAGTTGATGAAAGTTGTCTATATTGTACCAGCTTATGAAAGTTGCTTATATTGTACCAGTTGATGAAAGTTGTCTATATTGTACCAGCTGATGAATGGTGCTTATATTGTACCAGCTGATGAAAGTTGCTTGAATTGCACCAGCTAATGAAAGTTGCTTATATTGTACCAGCTGATGAAAGTTGTTTATATTGCACCAGCTAATGAAAGGTGCTTATATTGTACTAGCTGATGAAAAGATAGTGCATCGTCTGTAAACGTCGGCTTATTTACACTTGAGGGTGTAATTCCATATACTTGAGGGTGTAATTCCAGATCAAACTATGCCCAGTTCCAAGAAACGCTAACAACATTTTCTACGGACATTGGTGATGGTGAAGCGTAAACTTAATAACTTAGGTTACATTATCTTTTGAGACAAAGCATGATTATATATATAACGCGTGAGTTCGTGAGAAGCTCCAGCCATGGCGCAACATTTGCCGCTATTGCAATACTGTACATTCGAATCTGTTGAAAACTATTAGGCCTACATAAATGACAGTCCAAATGTCATTGTGTAGCAAAGCTGTTGAATATCACCAAGGATAACTCGTTGCTTCCGGTCAAATTAATTTCAACATATTGGTCAAATTTCTTTTACAGCTTAAGTAGTATTGCGCGAGGAGACGCGTGTTCAGCGTTTGGAGGTCAATGTTCAGCACAATTTCTTGGTATTTTAATGTTTTCAGCGATCAAACATCAGGATGCGTAGGCCTACTTCTCTTGATAAGCGGATAAAATTCAAATCGAAATTGAGAAATTGCATTTCATCTTTAGTAACATCTCAACGCATTTGATGACGCCGTGTCTCGTGGTCAGAGCTGAAAGGTTCTGGTCAATAGCTATAAGATAGTCAGAAGATAACGTTCGCTAGCATTCTGCAGTGCGACAGGCCTAAAACATAAGGATACCATTTGTCATAGGGGTGGTAGGGTGTGGTGTTATTTACAGATATTAAAGCACAAAGACGAATAAAGACTGAATATTGTGAAGACTTGAATTTTATATTATTATCTCTATGACAATTTACAAAGTATCAATCATGGTGTCATGTTAAAACGAGCTGTTACAATTACGCAACAAAAATGAACAGATATTTTATAAATTGAGAAATGCTATGAAATGTGAGCTAAAATGAATTTATGGCACAGTTTAAAGATAGAATCCTTGTTGGGGGGGGGGGGGGGGGGCAGGCGAAATGCATCCTGTTCACGCGGCTGAGCATGTTTCATCCATCGCAAAGGATCAAGTATATCATGTGTGATTCTCAGAGAAACGGTTAAGACAGCTCCGTTTGTCTTGAAATATTGGTTTAACGGAAAGGACCAGGTTATAGGGAACTAATAAATTCTCTTGAATGATAGATTTATATAATAATCAACTCATAACCATCAGTAAATAACAGAAACAAAGCGGAATAATTTGAAAAAAGCAGGTAAATACCATTTATGTCACTCTAGCGGGAACCAATAGCCCTTTCCACTTCACACATCCATCATATTGGAATGACATAACAATCAATGACGTCATTATGAATGACGTAGATAAGTACGTCAAGTCCCTGTATAGTTTTCAGGAAATTGATAGTCAGTGCATTCAGGGATCGATCGATCCCAACACGGGCGAAGTGTGGGTGGAGCCGACATCACAATCAATGACGTCATTAGTACATCATGAGTACTAATGACGTAGATAAGTACGTCACGAACGCAAAATTGAAGACGGACTGCGTTGTTGTACGAATTGTATGTATTTACTATTTAATAAGTATTCTGTTGAATATTTTGAAACTAATTTTACTCGGCGCTCTTGTTGCATTAGGTAGTCAAATTAGTTACAAAATATTCAACAGCTTACAGTATTTTTCAGGAATTTGATAGTCAGTACATTCAGGGATCGATCGGTCCCAACACGGGCGAAGTGTGGGTGAAGATTAGCTAGAGGTGCGCGGGGAATAGCTAAAACTGGCAAGGTACATAGCGCATTGCACTATGGGACTGTTTGGGGGGGGGGCAGTCGATCGTGCGGGCATAAACAAATAAAAAGGTTTTATGCTCATATCAAATGACTTCTGCAGTGGTCTTGAGAAATGTCTATCTGCTTGCCCATATTGGAGGACGGTCGATCGAATGAAAGTTATGACCTGGTCTGATTTGTAAAATGTGTCGCACGTTTCTGAAAAAAAAACCCAGCACGTTCCTAAAAAAACGAAATACTAAGTAAATATCTTCAAAAGCTTTGAAATTAATGCAGCAACAACGTCCAGTGAATTTATTTTGCAAACTAATGCCCCTTATCCCCCCCCCCCTCTCTCTCTCTCTCTCTCTCTCTCACGATTAACTGGAGAAAATGATCAATTCTCCTTATACCACATTCGAGTGTACGCATTGTATATTATTGATAAATCAATTTAATAACTGTTGAATATTCTGAAACTAATTTGCCTTGTGAGTATGTCCAATGCAGTTTCTCTCTGTGCCCTTTTCAAGTGTACGAACTGTATATCACATATAAATCAGAAATTTAATGACTTTCGAATATTTTGAAAATAATTTGGCTGAAAAACACCAAAGTTACCTTCTCTTTGTGCAATTTTCAAGTGTACTGTGTGAGTCAGAATAGCTGTTGAATATTTCGACCTTTCTCCTTGTGTTATTTTCGAGTGTATGAATTGCATTTTGTTGATTAATTTATAATGAACATAATTATGTATATAAAATCTACCGTCATGAAATATACTGTCAACTGTAATGCCTCACATGCATGAGTGTAATAAAGTGAACTTGAACTTGAGACCATATAAGAAAACAGACTGAGGCGGGCGGCACGGTCTAGGCGGCGGTAAATGTGTTTCCACGATTAGATAGATTGTTCAATCTGTTGTACGACGTGTACTGCACCCAACGGGTCGTGCAAATAATTGTATAATCAAGGGACCGTTACAATTTATCCATCCATCACATGATGTCATAATCACCTACGTGACGTGGGCATGAATGACTCCATTTAGTCCGTCTTAAACGCTTAATAGTCCGACACGCTGCACGAATTGTATGTCTTGCTATTAATAAACATACTGTTGAATATTTTGAAACTAATTTGACTGTATGCAGCAAAAGAAAAATTAGTTTCAAAATATTTAACAGCTTACACAGTATAGTTTTCTGGAAATTGATAGTCAGGGAGTTCAGAGATCGATCGATCCCAACACAAGCGAGGTGTGGGTGGAGTTTAGCTAGAAATGGGCGGGGCATGGCTAAAACTTGAAAGGTCCATTTGATTCAGCTTAAACAGCAGCCTAAGTGACACACGCTAATTTGACTTCAACATATTACTGTAAAGGCCTATTCAGGTATTTTAACTACAAAAATGTTGCACGTGGAGACCTGAATATAGGTTCGTGAGCGGTGTGATTGTTTTTACTGATTTGAGCGAGATTCTAAATAAACGCCCACGTGCGGTCTGAATGGACGTTACAGCACGCTGGAGCGGCACGCATGTGGTATGAATTTGAGATACATTTCAACTGAAAACCACTATCTTTGTTCCATATCGTGAAATTATTTTGACAGGAATCCATTTGTTGATGCCTCAAGCAGCAATTGCTTCTCAAGTAACAATTGATTTCAGTCAAATTAATTTCAAAATAATATTTCTCACAGTAGAACGTCTACAAATACTTTATTAGGGTTAAGATGAGTAAGTCATTAGAATCATTCATACATCACGCGTGTCTTCGCGAGCAACATTTTTGCAGCTAAAATGATTTTAACAACATCGCGTGCTTCTAGTTGTCGCAATCTACATAGCCAATCAGATGTGTGCGTGCGCGCGCGCGCGCGCGCGCGCGCGCGTGTGTGTGTGTGTGTGTGTGTGTGTGTGTGTGTGTGTGTGCTACATTTAACATCTTTACCTTTCCCACTTCAGCAACATGGAACCCGAAAAACTAATAGAAAGAAGTTTATGAATTAAAATTTATATTTTAATTAGATAAACAAGTAGACACTGAGAAACACCTCTTTGATTAGTAAGTAGACTACGAGTAAATTGTACCATATAACTAATTTGCTGGAATTTTCTTTATGATAATGTATAAGCAAATAATATCAGAAGTCCATAATATATTATATTATGGACTTCTGGTAATATGCGTTACCCTCGCACACTAAGGAGTGGGGGTAGGTCACCGCATTTGAATCTGTCTGTTTGTCTCTCTGTCTATTTGTCTTTTTACCTAATTTTAAACGCCTGGCAGCAAAAGTTCTGCCTCCAAGTCAACTTAGTGAAACTCAATATACGCCCGCAATAAAGCCATGCAGTTGTTAAAGAACAGTGTTATTTGAAATAAAAATTGTCAAGAGATATTCCCCGGACATAAATATGTTGTCGACTTCTGCCGAAAAAAGTTTGTGAGTGTAAGTTCAAAACGCTTCTAGAGCAAGACAATTTTTTAGATAACTCTGGTGAATATGGGCAGATTTTGCCGAAACGACATCACGACACATCGTTTATAGGCCTACCTAACACATCATCGTAGTAATATACGCCCACTGACATAGCTACTCGATACGGGAACTGAGTGTGAGGGCGAGGGTTGCGCAATGGGACGATGCTAACACATCGGCTGAAACAAAAATTGTGAGTGTAGGTTCAAAACACTTCGAGATCTGGCCCGGACAAGAAATTTTTTTACGAATTTTAGCCATTCATGTGCGATAACTCTGGCGAATATGGGTGGATTTTGCCGAAACGAAATCATGATCCTTCATCTATACCTAACACATCTGATTTTTCCCGGTGTATAGTCTCCAACATAATATGTTTGTGTTATTAAACGTATTAGGTCGTCGAATATTGTGTCAGATCAATATACCCAATACAATTTTATTTGTGATAAAAATATGTAAATTTGCGTATGTTCAATTTCCCTTCAAATTACCAAACGATAATTTTAAGAATTTGTGAAGGCTATATAGGCCTATTCGGTCTCCAGAAAACTGTACAGAATGTGTGAAATTTGACGCGCAATAACGTTCAAAATACACTTACCACTGACGCAAAAGTAGGCCCATGCTTCGTGCCTTCGTCGATAGTCTGCTAGAAAAATAGACAATCGGCCCTCTCGGCGGTAAACGCGCTGGAATATGTTGACGTCAGAATATGACGTCAGACATCAGAAGCTGACGCCAGCAGCGCGTTTACCGCCAAGAATAACAGGGTTGTAACCTATATTACATCGGACCAATAGCTTTAGAAGTGTATGGTATTATGATTGAGGAGGTGGCGGGTTAAATTAGGAAGGGTATATTTGAACTATAATACTTTTATTAGTGAAGTTATTTCAATGCCTTCACGACAGTTAGAAAGTAATTTTTAATCTTAAAAAATAGCTCTAGGGTCCGATCAAAACCAATATCCAGCAAAGTATTTACACGAACCGATTTGTTATTTGCGACAGGTCAACTCGGGGAAATCGACCCTAAAATCGTAGCATGAATTTCCGCATTAAAGTGTGACCTTGTGGATACACGCATGCTTGTTAAGTGATGACGTCATTTAAGCGTTGTGACGTTTAATTTTAAATAAAACGTCACAATTCTTATGACGTCAAACTATTCAGCTTAAAGGGATATTCCACTGGGGGATTTTATGCATCTGACGTAAAGTACTAATTTTCCGCATTAATTTGAGACCAAGAGCACAATTTTATGCCAACAAATAAAAAAGATAAACCCTCAATTTAAATTGCTAAAGTAACCAGTAGATAGAGGCGCCATTTTGGACAAGCAGCTGACGTCTGTTTGCCCGATCGAGGATAACCGCAACCAGGGGAGGTAAATCTTGCATCTCGTGGATAATTAGCGTACTGGCTAAACAACTGACACTTTGCCGCAGTGTTTGGAGGAAATTAAAGTGCAATTAGTGTCCCGATGATCGCGCCAGTCATTGTAGTGCTAAATTGTCAAAAATTGTTTTCTTATGGGCAATTTCTATTTTTAAAAAACATTGAAGGGTTATGCCAGGAGCGTGTTTGCAATCAACCAATTACAACAAATTCTTGAAAAATATGTTAGTTGAATAAATGTTGAATGTAATTTCTCTGAAAGGTGTTGCTATTGCAACTTCTGCTTCCATTCAAATTCCAGTTTCAGAAATATTCAACAGGCAGTATATATGGGTCAACATTTAAAAATTTTGGATCAATTAGTTAACCCTTTCAAGGATAGAAAAGTAGAAAGCTTAAAATTTACCCTGCATAGGCCTATTGTGTGAAACTAATTAGTTTGGAAGCTACTGCAACATAATTCCAGGAAAATTTAATTCAGAATATTCAACACTCAGCAGTTGTTTTAAAATTGGTAGTAAACGTTGTAAATGATTAATAACGCTGGATTTCAATAGTGTGAAAGCACTAAACTACTAATTATGTCTAGCGTACACTTGTCATTATTTACTAGCTGTCGACTACTATCGTCTACGAAGTAAGCCGCTAAGCGGTTGCCTATAATTGACCGACCGGGCAATCAGCGACATCGTTTCATTTTGGTTTGCAAATCCCGTTTTACAATTGATGCAAGCAAATACGACGTTAATTGTCGAGTTTGATTCTGTTATATTAAAATTAAGTACCGTGCCTTTTGTTTTGAAATGCATGACACATTATTTTAAAATTATACAGGCTATATGTTCTAAACTTGTGTCATCCAAATTTAAATGTGGAAGATATCCATCCAGTGCCGATGTTATGAAGCCATCTTTCAGTTAGCCCCTTTTCATGCGGATGCTTCTGTGGATCCGGTATCTGAAAATGTGAATTTCCGTACCCTTTCCATTACATGATCGTTTCCATTACTGCAAGCCCATGCTTGACATGCGGACGTGATGCGATTTAACCATTTCACGCCAGCACTGGCCTCTGCAATCGTCAAGTTGAGGACGCAGGTCAAAAGAAGGCTATTTTGAGAATGTACAACTAAAACGACTGTCTCAGTAACCGAACCAGCCATTCCAGTGGTAAATTTTCAAAAATAGTCTTCGCTTGGCCTGCAAGTGGCCATTCAATAAGGAAATATTCTGATTTTCCTGACAGAATTTTGTCATTAAAGTGTTAATTAATATTCGGCCTTCATAACGCGAAGTAAACAGGTAAATCTAAAAGCGCTGGCGATATTTGCCGGTGTGTCGTTGACGTCATAATCTCGCGGTTTCTCGCTCTCGTTGCGAGAAAATGGATGCGCCCAGGAGTCACGTTTTCGAGCGTTTTGGGCATATTCATTTTATTATTTCTCGGCAATGGAACAGTGTATTTCATATTTTTTTGCGGGAACTATTTCGGATTATAGTATATTTTTAGTTGACTTATTCCCGATTTTCACTGGAATTTCCCTCCCCCCCCACCCCTACCCCCTTTCTCGCAAACAAAAACCGCAAGAAACAAAAAATACTACTTGGCCTACTACTACTTACGCCCTTTGTCTAAATATAAGGCCAGGTAACGTCAAATCACGACATCAAGAATTATAAACAGCTGTCTAGCTCGTCTATCTAGTTCAAACCAGTAATTTAGGTCAATCGCCTGAGTCATTTGCAGCGGAGACACGAGCGGTGTGTGATGCAACAAGGGTGTTAAGGGAAGGGAGGGGCATAATTATGCATTGCGACCTATTAGTTACAACAGAATTTAAACTTATTGAATATTTAGAAAAATGTTGACTGGTAGCTGTTGCAGCAACATGTTCCAGTAAAACTATTTTCAAAATATTCAACAGATTTCCTGTGCAGTGGTCATACGTCATCTCTTTTTTCAGAGAACACTGACCATATTACACTGATCATCAGTTTGAGTATGTGATCCTAATGAAATTGGTTGCTGCCAGGAAGAGTAGGCTTAACAACCGACAAGCCACAGCCCCCACCCAACCCGCTTCAACACGCACACACACACACACACACACACACACACACACACACACACACACACACACACACACACCATGCTTCACCAACAGTCCACACCACACCCAGAATTAAAAAAAACAAGAGGCCCAAGGAGCTGTGGCGCTCACCTGGACCATTAGCATTTGAACCATTTGCACTTAAAGAGACATGATGGATACTTTTTGGAAAATCTAAGACTCACCCGAAAAAATGATCAATCAAAATTCAGAATAGAAGTTCTGGATTATTCCATGATAGGGTAACCTATATAACCATAGCCAAAGTTGGTTGAAATATGTCAAGCAGTTATAGTTTTTATTCATAAAATCTAAGATTGTGTTTTTACAAAAGTATATGTTTTATCATTTTGACAATTTCCGGTACATTTTTCATAAAATTAGATTTTCACCCCAAAAATTAATGAATAAAAATTCTTAACTGTGGTTCTGGAGCGTACAACCAAAGGGTCCTTCCACCCAAATTTGGTTGAAATCGACCAAGAGGTTAATGAGGATGAAGTGTTTGAAAACAAAAGTTGATGGACGGACGGCGAATGGTTGCCACGGCATAAGATTTACAAGGTGGACGTGACGCATCCTTGGTCAGAAAGTGAGAAAGGTTTTACCTACATGCGTCATTCACAGAAATTAACACTAGCCTGTTACCACTGTTAGCTAGCAAGGCAAATTGACAAGTGTAAATTATAATTTGTGACTGACCACACCTCGGTGGCCTAGTAATAATTTAATAGCTAAAGTAACCCCGTTAATGGTATAGGCAGTCAAAGACGTCATCTGAAGTGATCTTGAAGAATGTCTTTGTGCCGACCAAGAGATTATTTTTTTTAATTTACCACTAGAATGACTGGCTAGATTACTAAACCAGTCATTACGGTGGTAAATTAAAAAAAAAATTCTTGGAATCTGGGTCCCCAAATTGACAACCAATGTATTATGAATAATTTCTTTTTAAATATAACTCATTTTACGCATCCCAATATATGTATTAATTAGTGTATTGTGCTCATTGCCTCATGATTAATAAATATACTAGATGCTGGTCAACCTTTCCATCATTAGCTCTTCTGCAGTGGTCTTGATAAATGTCCATTTACAAATCAACAGACTATTTTTTAAATTTTCCCACTGGAATGACTGGTTTGGTTACAAAAGCAGTCTCTCCACTGGTAAATTTTCAGATGTAATCGCTTGGAGTCTTGGTCAGCAAATGGACACACCAGTACACTGTTTATAGCTTAGTTCCCTCACCCCAATATATATTGTTGTGAATAGTGCGAATAAATATATATTTTGTAATATTACCGTTGCATCATTCTGTCATGTCTGTAGTTGCCTTGATAATCTCGATTTGTAGACCAACTAAAGAATATTTTTGAAAGTTTAACACGAATGACAGGTTAGATTACCAAAACAGTCATTAAATTGGTAAATCTTCAAAAATTGTCTTCTGGAATCTTGGTCAGCAAATGGACATACACTGTATATGACCCAGTTCGCTCTGGCAATCCCAGTATCTATTGCTCTCAATAGCCTATACTAGATGTTGCACTATTTCCATTAGTGTTTGTGTACCAGTAGTCCTCTTCATAAATGCCTATTTGCAAACCAAGAAGACTATTTTAGAAAATTTACCATTGAAATACCTGCTTAGTTTATGGAACCAGTGATATCATTAGTAAATTGTCAAAAATAGTCATCTTGGTTTGCAAATAAACATTAAGTCTTTCATCTTTCGCTAAGCATTTGCTAATCCGTGCCAATCCATGCTATCTAGACAAGTTTTACTTTATTATAGGCCTAATATCATGGGCTTATATTTTGTCCTTGATTTCAAGTTGCATCTTGTCATTATTCACAACTTGTACAATTTATCACTCTGAAATATGAAGAAACGTATGAAATGAAAACATGAAAAATAATTACATGAATAAATACTGCTGCATATTTCATTGACATAAGCTTTCCGTGTCTTAAAAACTCTTAATTCCTTTCAATTTGAAACTGATTATAATCCAGGAAATAGAAAGTAAGAACTGCGTTCTATGCGCATGCTCGACGCCAATTGTTACATTTTTTCTTGATTCATCTTGCTTCCGACATCATCATTCCACATCACTAAATTTATAATGTCAATTTGTGATGAAGTTATCAAAATATATGGCATAAACTTTTATTAGCCACCTATAATATCCAGAAAGTAGATCAGACTGACCTAGTAATTATACGGATGGTAGCTTTTGCCCAGAGGTACTCACTCACCAAGTTTGAAGTCAATAGCTCTAAGTATGGCCACACGTACCACAATGGTAATATAGTTTCTCATTGAGCCCAATACTAGAGAAAATGAAAGAAGTCGGAGAGGTACAATGAATCCATTTTGTTTAAATCAATGATTCTTCATAATAGGATAAAATATCTTGACGGCGCACGCATACCCGAGTCATTGGCACCGACCTCATTTCTGATACGTGGTGGTCTCTGCAGAAAGTGAACCCAGGTGAAATTAAAGAGAGAACGAATGACTGACTGGTTTATGAGCAGCCAATCCGAACTCCCTTTGTTAACCCCCCGAAGTCCAAAGCACCACCTAATGATCTACTGTGTCCACACACACAGTGACACATGTTGCACACTCACTTGAAACGCTTGAAATAAATACCGGTATGTCACAATTTTATGAGCTCAATCACAATGCGTGTACGGTGTTAGTATTGACAATGATGATGGTGACAATGAAGGTGATGATGAGGATGATAGTAAAGTTCTATCAAGAAAGTGACAATGATGATGATAAGACCGAAGGCAGTGACAATGATGGTGATGACTATCGTACTATGATGATGAGTGACAATGATGGTGATGACAAAATCGGCATGATGAGAGTAACAATTATGGTTATAAAAATGTTACTTAATTTTCAGCCCAGATAATCTATCATAAAGTAGATTATCGATTCAACGAAATCGCTACAGATATCGCATTCTTGTCAATATTAGGTCAATCACAAAGGCAATTTGTTGAATATTTTGGAAAAGGTTTGATTGGAAGGCATTGATGTCTAAGGCAGCAATGGCTTCCAATTAAATTATTTTCAAATTCTTCAACGGAATATAATTTTAGTTATTATGCATTGGACAGAAATTTTTTTCTATTTTATAGTGTACCTGTGAAAGTGTCAATGTAGATTGTAGTTTTATTATCACAGTGACACAGCACAAGTGACAGCATGATAAACATAAAGAAACAAGATGACAAACACCACCGAGGACATAACAAGCCAATGTCTGTCATATGCCTCGTAGATGATGATGATGATCTATGTTAGATGACACGCCCTCTTTGTCCGTTTTAATGACACAGCCTCTTTGTCCTTTTTAGCCACCCAAATCATCATCAACCAGATGTAGGGTATGGACTCTCCAATAGGCTAGGTACGGATTGACCAGTACGGTTTGGTTACGGAATCATTACGACGTATAAGGCCTGTATGGCCTTTTGTTGGTCAAAATATTTGAGTTTAAAACTAACCGCCACTTTTTCCGGTTAAGGAACTTTTGTGACTTGTCATGTAGATATGATGGATACATATATCTATACATCTTATGTATTCATAATAACATATTATACATATATACACATTTATACTTCTAGACAGTACAAGACGCATGAAAAACATACATGTCCACCTCTGCTTAAATCATGGAAACAAAATAGGCTATACATTCTACTAGGTATTGACAATCCCTGCCAGTTTCGTATAAACGGTTGTACACAAGGGGATTCAAATACTGGATCTGAAGGCGACTTCTCCAGCAGATTTGCGTAAGCGGTTACACAGACTTCAGGTATGCTCGGCTACAAATGATTAACCAGGCGGGCATCGTCGGGACAGCATCTGTCTTGAACATGCGTATGGCTCCAGTATATCTATATTTTCAGTAATTGTAGTAAGACAAAGCGTAGCTAGCGACTTCCCAGGCTGTGTTTGCAGCGCTTCAAGTTTTCTGTTTGTAAACAACAATTAATTAGTTTTTGGTTTGTAATAATGAAGCACGGCCCTTGCATGTATGGAGGTTTTGTATTTGTCACTACAACAGCAACCATTGTCCTATCACAACTTGTAAGTTTTGACTAAAACTAAAACAAACGGTGCAAATTATTGTCTAGTTTCTGACACGCAGCCTATATATAGATACTTTATAATTTAATGCGGCAGATATAACACAATATTAGCTCATATAGAAAAAACAATAACTCGTTTGTAATTTACTGACCAGTCGACGTTCTGAAGTCGCGCATTTCTGTCGTCCATGCCAGTTCAACTCATTTGCTAGCGCATGTTCGAAATCTGGTAACGGTTCAAATTGGTATGATCTACGCCTAAATTCGGCACATCATCGGTATCTTCAGACCCGGAGTCACTATTTCCCTCAGATATGAGTTCATACTCGTTCTAGTGAATGCTGCCTGGAAAATATTCCGAGAAATCTTCACGTTATTTGAGTAAATTTCCATTTTTATCGAGGAAAGAGAAGAGAAGGACAGGTCCCTCTGATGACGTCACATCCCCTTTTGACGCTAGTACTTCCGTTTCTATTTCTTTTTTGGGAGGGTACGAAAATTGTCACTTTCGACGAAGTATTTACAAAATTATCTGTATCCTATGACAATATGATAATGTAATTTTTTTAGTCAGTATATGTTGCGCTATTTGCACGTATCAGAACACAAATCTCGCTGCGTATAGTACTTGGTCTTTAACCTCGACGACTAATGTAGAGGCGGGATCGGCACAACTGACTGTGGGAAGCATGTAAGATGTTTTTGTGGATGAGTGATTTTAGAAGAGCCGCATGCAGTTGGTTATTGGCGTTTATAACGGAATTTTGATAATTAGTGAACTTAGTGTCAAGTGTCTTTGGTTAAAACACACATATTGATAGCTGCTTCAGTTTGTGGAGATTCTAATGGAGCAGTGCTTTCATGAATAAATGGTTTCAGTCGGGGCGTAGATTAAATATTGATTGCGCTTTAATTTGCCTCCCAGCCGTAACCGTCTTAAGGTAAGTTTTAACACCATTTTATTCAGCGTATTTTTCATCCGTGTAAATATATTATATTTGAAGTGAAAGTTGGATATATTAATATTAAATATGGAGCTTTACGTTGGACCGCGTATTTGGCGACTGGCCGCGTGGGTGAATTTCCCGAACCCCGGGATGCACTCAGGAGCGCTAAACACGTTTTCCTGTTACGTAACACTAACATCGTTCAATAATGTGTCGTATACTCACAACATACTTAAGTTTAAAATGTAGCCGACACATTCCTGAACACTGTCCTACAAAGAACGCGAACTTTCGCCGAACATTCGTCTTCCTGAACTAACTTCCGATTCGTGCCTGGTGTCCCGTTGTTGTTGGTTTGGTTTTATTGGCCGCTCACACTTAGGTGGTATTTGGTATTGGATTTTGTCTTATTGGCCACTCACACCTAGATGTATTCAAGCCATGGCATTCGAGGTGCTTCCCCCGAAGGCGTTGCTTTTCCGAAGGGTTGCTTAAAGGTGGACATTCACAGCAGAATGGTTCAAAATAAAACTGTTAAAATTATATACTCTTAGAGGCTTAAATTGTATGCCTAGATATAATGAAACGAAATAAATCTTAGCATATGATGATTTCATTACGTATAAATTAATATAATTTTTAAAGTTGTCAAATTGAATTAGAGGCATGAGTTCCTAATTCAAATTCACAACTAAACCTACGAAATTTATTTATAAGGAATGGAATCATCATATTTATTTCGTTTCATTACATTGAGGTACACACTTTAAGCCTAAAGAATTATTTAATTTCAACAATTTTATTTTCATGCAATTTGGTGTGAATATGCACATTTAAATAAGTCGTGTGTATTCTTCCTCTGGCTTATTTATATACGGCAGGGTGCCATGCAGGAACCACCTTCGTGGAACCAGAGTTTTTGGGTATACGGGAACTAAACTTGATATGGGCATACATCTGATGGAGGTGTGCAGTGTATGAAAAGTAGGTCAGCGTGACCTACTTTGGACATACTTTTCATGGGTCATTGAACATTACCAAACGTTTTTGTCTGGTCTGTAGTGTCAAGGGTTTTTTGGTATACTGGAACTACACTCGATATGTGGATGCATCTTTGGGAGATGGTGGGCAGCGTATGAAAAATATGTCAGCGTGACCTACCTTTGACCTACTTTTCATGGGCCACTAAACATTACAGAAGATTGTCTGGGCTGAGGTTTCAAGAGCTTTTTGTTATACATGAAGTAAACTTGGTGTATCGATGCAGTATATGCTGAAGGTGTGTTGTTTATGGAAAAGTATGCCAGCGTGACCTACTTTGCACGATTCATTGAACATTACAGAACATCTTTGTCCAGGTTGTATTTACAAGAGATTTTGGTATATTGTAACTAAACTTAGTGTATGGATGCATTATACACTGAAGGCATGTTGCATATAAAAAGTAGGTCATCGTGACCTACTTTTCATTGTTCACTGAACATGCTTTTGACATACTTTTCATGGTTCACTGAACATTAGAGAATTTGTGTCCGTGCCATGGTTTCAAGAGTATCCATGCCCTTCAGGGAGTGTGATTATTGCCAATAGCAATTTTAATTTATTGGAGTTTATCTAATCAAGCGCAAGTAGTTAAGTAGTTCTTCATAAGAGTTAATTGTAGAATCTTCGTGAGAAACCTCTATCCCGAATCTTCCATATTCTGATCTTGACACTGAATATTGGGTCATCGGCTCAAATTTATGAAGTTAGTATCATAGCCCGACTCCAATGTTTTAGTCTGACACTCGAACATGCTCTGTAACCCCTTATACTAAAGCGATGTACTGATTTTTCCTTAAATATAAAGTGCGAAAAAAAGTGCGGGAAGCTGATATTTTTCGTATTTCCTAAGTCGAAAGGGGGCATAACTCCATAAAAAATTTACGCATATGCCTGAAACTCGAACTTGGTCTGTAACCTCTCATAACAAAGCAATGTAGCAATTCTCAGTATAATATCTTTAAAGACTGCAAAAGAAAAGTGCGGAAAACTAATATCTTTCGTATTTCATGTCGAACGGGGTTGCATAACTATGAGGGGTGCATAACTCCATGAAAAATTGACGAAAATGTCTGAAACTCGAACTTGCTCTATAACTCCTTATACTAAAGGGATGCACCGATTTTCGCTTAAATATCTTGAAGGAGTGCGAAAAAAGTGCAGTAAGCTGATATTTTTCGTATTTCTTAAGTCGAAAGGGGGCATAACTCCATCAAAAATTTATGCATACGCCTGAAACTTGAACTTGGTCTGTAACTTCTCATAACAAAGCAATATACCAATTCTCAGCTGAATAGCTTGATAGATTGCGGGGGAAAATGCGGAAAACCAGCTGCGACAGACGGACGGATGGACAGATGGAGTGCAAACCTATAGTCCCCCCCCTTCCCCCCCCCCCCACCCCAACCTCCATCCGGTTTTACCGGTGGGGACTAATAATGTGCTTAATTTATTTGAAAGTAAATGAGAAGTCGTTTGAGGTATTTATTGCCTTACTGTAATTTATCCGTTTTAAACGTTACTATGTCGTTTATTATTCAATCTTATACTGCACCATTGGGCATCACTGACATGAGCGAGGAACATAATCTTTTGTATAATTATGCGATTCTTATCGTCTATATGTTTGAATGCTATTGTTATTTATTACCCAAACCCGTATGTCAATTCTTCAATTTATTGCTTCTGTTGCGGCTCCTGCTGCCGCTACTACTACTACTACTACTACTACTACTACTACTACTACTACTACTACTACTACTACTACTACTACTACTACTTTTTTCTTTTTTTTTGAAAAACCGACGCTGACGCAGTCGGACAAACTTCACGGAGGAACTCCTTTAAAAAGGCTTGCAAACCCCCAGAAAAAAACCTGGTGAACTAGTAATCTTGATTAATATTACACCAAAACAATGATAAATAATGAGCATTAATATAATCTATAAATACATATGGCTTAAAAGTATAGATACAAAACAATAGGCTGATAAATCTCCGATAGCAAAACAAAACTTAACAACGGCATTACTATTCAACCCAGGTGTAGTAGTAGACCCGTGTGGCGAGTGCAACTATCCAACAAATGATAAGTGCCTCGTCAATCTATGACAAATAAGTCAATCATTGACGCCAGTGGGCTGATTCTCTAAAGATCAGCGGGCGTAGTAGTATTTGGGTAGTATAATACATATAGTCGGCAGAAAAATTTCAGAAAAATTGATGGCACTCTTGTTTACATTTTCAATTTACTTTATTGTAAGGTTTTGTAAATTACCATTCAATCCATGTGTGGTAGTAGACCCGTGTGGCGAGTGCAACTATTCAACAAATGAAAAGTGACTCGTCAATCAATGACAAATAAGTCAATCATTGACGCCAGTGGGCTGAGTCTTTAAAGATCAGCGGGCGTAGTAGCATTTGGGTAGCATAACATATATAGTCAGCAGGAAAATTACAGAAAAATAGATGGAAATAGATGGCGCTCTTGTTTCCATTTTTGATTTACTTTGTTGTAAGGTTTTGTAAATTACCCAGGAACAAATAACCCTATAAAACTCTGTGCAAATTCCTAAAATTACCTGGGACAATTTTATAATTCAATGGCAACTTACTTTATCGATTGATTATTAAATTACCCCAGTCTGTTTATTTGTTAGCATGAATTATTAAACATAACAATATCAAAGTGCAGACTAAAATGAATTACATGACACAGATTAATTAAAAGACACAGATAAATCAGCTGTAGTAATTAAATGATTTAAGCTAGTGCAGGCTCATTTATTTTTACAGCTCCCAACTCTATTGAAACTATGTTTGTTTTGCACCATATGTCCTTGAATACTTTTTCTTTACCATGCTGCTTTAATCTAAAATATTCGCAAGGAATATGATTCAGCAGTAATGAACGAAATATTGCCTTTATTGCTCTATTGTGATTGCCCATAGATGGATTTTTCGTCTGTGCACACCGATGTTTCCAAATGGCCCAAACACCTATGGTTAGTATTGTTATTAAAATAGTCCTTTCAGACTTTATGATATTTACACCGCTTGATCCAAATCCTCTAAATAAGACTACATGCGTGTCTAGAACAATGGGCTTCGCTCCAAATTTTGCCAAGATTTGGCTGATATAGTCCCAAAATTGTGACGATATTGGACATTCCGCAAATAAATGCTCGATTGTTTCCTCGTCTGTTTGACATAAGTAACACCTATCAGAAGTCGTAATATTGCACTTGTATGTCAAGTGTCCCACCCATAGCCGTCGATGTAGTAATCGCCACAATAAATCACGAGCCATATTTGGTATGTATGGAGAATGTAAGATTTTCCATACATTTTTCCAACTGGATGGTTTATAGCTTGAGTCATCCCATCTCCTAATTGCTATAGGAGGTGTTACTTGTTTTCGTCTCATAATATGGTACTATTCCTTGGATCTCATCTTGTATTTTAACATCTCATCATCAAGAACTAATGCGGGTTGTGGAGTCAAACTATTATTATTTACATTTGGCAGACGAAACCATTCAATTGGTACAGCATGTTTTATTTTATTTAGCAACCGCTGGACATCTATATGCCTCATATGTGTTTTTCTAGCTACGTCTTGCATTGAAATCCATCTACGTGTTTGAGGGTGTATCATATCCGATAAATGATGAATGCCATATTTTGCAAAGGACGGTAGATAAAGTACTGCATTGTTATAACATATATTATTATTGCCCCACAATTGCTGTTCTAGTACTTCCTTCCAGCACGTAGGTGGAGGCATGTATCTATCAAATATTTCTAACTCCTTAACTTGATCTTTAAACACATCTGGTATCATTTGGCTATTCGGAGGTGGCTTCTTTGAGGTAAAAACATGCTCCGCCAGAAATGGTTCTACAATTCTCTCCATGAGAGCTCGTGAAACACATGCCCACGTCTCATCTGATGTAATAAGATCATCCAAAAATTTTAACCTTAAAGAAACACATTTCACTTTAATATCAATTAAATCAAGTCCACCTTCTAACTTAGCATTATTGAGAACACGATGGGAAACTAAATGATTCTTTTCTTCCCATATGAATGACAATATCAACTCATTAACCTCCTTTTCTACATGTTTTGGCATGTGTACAACAGATGCTGTATACCATAGCCCAGATAATGCCAAGTTGTTGACAACAAACACTCTACCAAAGATTGAAAGACGACGACGCTTCCAATTTGCTAATATTCTCTTAAGCTTAGATACTCGTTCATTCCAATTTTGTATTGTATTCGGTTTCCTGCCAAAATAGATGCCTAAAATCTTAATGGTATCATTAGACCAATTGATTTCAAGTGGCTGGTCATCCCGCTCTTTCCATGGCCCCAGAAATAATCCTTTGGATTTTCCTTTATTGATTTTCAAACCAGATGCATTTTGGAACTTTTCTAGTACGTGGTTTAAAATTGCAAAATCATTGTTTGAACTGGTAAACACAGTTGTGTCATCAGCATATTGTGACAGCTTAAGTGGTCTTTCTATGCCACGAATACATATGCCTTGAAAGTTATTATTTTGCCTCAATGCTATGCCAAGTGATTCCATCACAATAACAAATAATAATGGCGATAGGGAACACCCCTGTCTAACCCCACGTTCTAAGACAATTTCTCTGGATAATTGATTGTTCACTAAATAGCTACTCTTGATATCCGTATATAAAATCTTTACCCATTTAATAAAGTTTGAGCCTAACCCAAACGATTGCAAAGAATTAAAAAGAAAATCCCATTCCACACGGTCAAATGCCTTTTCATTGTCCAAGGCAATCACAGCTGAAGGGATGCTATCCTTCTCAACCAATTGTATAAGGTCTCTTATTACCATTGTATTGGTTAGAATTGTCCTCCTGGGTACAGCACATGTCTGCTCTGTTCCAATGATTTCTCCTAAAACACTACCTAGTTTCAATGTTAGTGCTCTGGATATTATTTTGTAGTCTACACATAGTAGAGAAATTGGTCTGTAGTTCTGAATTAGACGTCTGTCATTTCCTTTATATATTAGCCTTACGTATGCCCTAGCCATAGTTGGTGGTAAATGGCCTTTCTCAAAAATTTCAGTGCCTAATTCTTCCATTATTGGACCTACAAGGTGCCAAAACGTTTGGTAAAATTCAACTGGAAGGCCATCACACCCCGGTGATTTTTCTAGTTTCATACCTTTAAGGGATTTAGTTAAATCTTCTAGTGTTAAGGGTTGATCACAAAATTCACTGCCTGTGTCTGACACCTTTTTGTCTATATTTGCTAACAAATCCAATTTTGCATCTTCATCAATTCCCTCTGACTTGTACAATGACTCATAATAATTGCATACAATAGTACTCATTTCATTGTTGGTAAAGACGGTTGAACCATCCGGCATGTTTAATGAGCACATCACCTTATCTATTGCCCGTGCTTTTTCTAATGCGCAAAAATATCGGGTTGGCTTTTCCCCTTCTGCGTGCATCTGGGCTCTTGCTCTAATTTTTGCACCCTCAAACTCATAGTGTTCTATATCTCTTATTTTACTTTTAATTTTAACCAGTAATTCATAATAATTCTCTTCACCATTATTTACTTTAGCATTAATTTTCATCAGTGATCGATGAAGTGTTTTCTTGCGTTTGCGTATTTCCTGTGCTTTTCTAATAGCATACTTTCGGGAAACATACTTTAAATCCAGTTTAACATCCTCCCACCATTGCAATGTGCTCTTATATGATGCTTTCCTATTAATCCAATGTTGCCAACAACTCTCTATATTATTCTTATAAAATTCTTCTCCCAACAGTGTTGTGTTTAGTTTCCAAAACCCGACCCCTTTTGTTACCCAGTCAGCATTGGCAAAGGTTACACAAACCATGTTATGATCAGAGAATGCAACTGGCTTAATATTAACATCTCTCCAGTACCCTGTTAACAAACTATTCACATAAATTCTGTCGATCCTTGAACCAACTTTACCATCTACCGAAAACCATGTAAGATCTTTACCATGAGGTTTTGATATTCTATAGGTGTCCACTAAATTTTCATTATCACATATTTCTTTTAAGAGTCTATGTGATGTATCAGTATAAGTTGAAGTTGCATTCCTGTCATTTTCTTTGTCTAAGACACAATTAAAGTCACCACCCATTACTAAGTTTTCAGTGATGTTATCTAGTGCTGTTTTAGACATCTCCTTAAAAAAATTACGACGTAGTTGATGAGATGTAGGTGCATATATACACAGCAACGTGATACGTGTTTGTTGTATATCTAGCGTGACTCTCACCCAGCGACCATTTGCACCTGATACTGAAGAGATTATATTTACATAGGCTGAACAACGAGGGAGTATAACAATTGCTACGCCTGCACTATTATCTTGAGATAACGAATAAAATATTCTTGATCCAGAAATCTTTTCTAAATTATCGTATAATTCTGATTTCTGAATTTTTGTTTCCTGTATCAAAGCAATGTCAATCTGCTCATTTTTCAGAGTCTCTAGTAAGTGACGTTGCTTTATGTCACTATTTAAGCCTCTACAATTGAGTGTGCAAATTAGCATAAAAGGTAATAAAATGCTGTGTAAAACCGCCATTATTAAGCTAACTAGATTTTGTTTTTTTCGACCCTCTCTTAGACCATTTACCTATTTTACTCACAAACGCTGCATTACTTAGCTCAACTTTTTCCAAATGCTTATATTTTAATATATCTGAATCATGACGCAGATGCCTATATTTAACACCATTTGCCGTCACATATGGAACTAACACCTCTCCTGCCTCTGACCTGTACATGACCATTTCATCAGGTGATTTAGAACTCTGTGTTTGAATGGATATATCAGATTCAGCGACTGACATATTATCGTCTTCTATATCACTTTCCTCTATTTCTGATTCAGAACTCTCTCCATCTTTCTGTCGCTTTGTTCCACTCAATCGATCCGAGACACCAATTACTTTCTCTATATTATTTAAATCGTCTAGATTGAGTGTACTCAGTGGAAATTCAAAGTTAGTTTCAGTATCTTGCGACCTGAATTTTACTTGTCCTAAATTAAAACTCTCTTCCAGAGGGTATTGATCCTCATCTTCAACTTGTGTGGAATTAGCCTCTCTGTCATCAAACTTGGATTGACTTGTTACTGGAGCAAGACTTAGCCCCTCATCTAGAACCTCTATTTCATCGCCTGCAACTACAGCGATTGGATTCTTAGTTTTTTCCCCATGCTTCTCATTAACATGGACTTCAGCTACAATCTCAGCAACTACTGGTTCGATGACATTTTCCTTAGCAGCGTGCTTCCCATTAGTATGAATTTCCGCTACAATCTCAGCAGCTACCGGTTCTATGACATTCTCTTTAGAGACAACTTGCTCTACACTTTTATCAGCACCCTTTTTGACATATTTGTTCTGCGGGCATCGCCACTTAAAATGATCAGATGATCCACAAACTAGACATTTGTTTTTGTTAGGGCAATCTGTTGCAAGATGTTCTGTGCTTAAGCAGATTCTACACTCTTTGATTTGCCCCCTGTACCATAATGGCAAGATAAATCGACCATCTATGGTGACCTTGCTTGGGAGAGGTTGTTCTACCTTTTCAAACCAAATTCTTCTGATGCCATTTTCTAAGGTTCGATCAAATGGATAGGTCTCGTGTTCTACTTTGTCCACTTTGCCATACTTGATCAATTCAGTGATAACCCGTTCATCTGGGATCTCTAATGGAACCTTCATCTTGACTAATAGACGATCAGAATCTATTTCCTCCACATTACACACCTCACCCTTCACGACAAGGACCTCGTCGAGCAACTTTTCCTTCACACTTTCATTAACTACGGTGACATTCCATACAGATTTGGAAACATTAACGAGACCCTGAAGGACCCGTGGCCCTGCCCCAACTACATCCTTCAACCCATGATACACCTCAATTGCCGAACTACCCCAAGCCTTTGTCGTGATTTTAAGACTCAGGGTACGCTTATATGAGGTTGCCATGGTGTTTTATAAAAAGAGGAACCCCATACTACTACAATATATAATACAAATATATAACACCAAGACGTCGGGGAAAGAGCTAAACACTAAATAAATAGTGTCCCCTTTTGAAACCCTGACGTCTACCAACAAATATACGAATAGAGAGTACAGTCGTATATTTGTTAGTTTGAACCACTTTCTAAGTGGTTCACTAACACCTAGCCGATTAAAGTATGCTAACAAATATATGATTAAATAGTCAAGTCATATATTTGTTAGTCTGTTCGAGTTGACCGGGGACAGCCAACTGACTATAAGGAGTAATATAGTTAAAGAACTAGGCGTGTGCTTACAAATGACAAAGGAATTAAATCCACTCACTCAAGCGATCTTGCCAAATACAATGCGCTAGCCTACGATCTATAGAAATAGCAGACCGGCGCGGGGAGAAATGTATTGCATTGACCACAGTAAGAGGAGCCCTATTAAATGGCGAAAACCGCCAGCTAAGAGGAATGCCTTTAGAAAATAGAGACACAAAATGCGCTCCAACCAAGACAAGAATTTACAAATTAAATATAAAGTTTGAAAGGAAATACTAATACGAAATATATGTATAAAATTTATCTACAAAATCGCGCTAGAAACTAGCAAATTCGGGCAGCAATTGCAGAGCTAAATAAACGCGTGCGTTCACTTCGACTACTACTACTACTACTACTACTACTACTACTACTACTACTACTACTACTACTACTACTACTACTACTACTACTACTACTACTACTACTACTACTACTACTACTACTACTACTACTACTACTACTACTACTACTACTACTACTACTACTACTACTACTACTACTACTACTACTACTACTACTACTACTACTACTACTACTACTACTACTACTACTACTACTACTACTACTACCACTACTACTACTACTACTACTACTACTACTACTACTACTACTACTACTACTACTACTACTATTACTACTACTGTTTTAAACTTGGCCAAAACCCAACACCTTGGGAATCTAATATCCAAGTCATGTTGACCTCTGGCAAAGTTTTATGTTTAACAAAATGCACATGAATTTTCGTCGGCAGCCCCACTACTTGCAGAATCATCGAACCTGTTAGCCACATAAGTATGTCTGACAGCTGGAGTGTGACTGTTGCATTGTTTACTACGAGCTGCGCTCTTCCAGCTGAAAAAAATAAATATATAAAACCATTTATTTCTCTTGTGCACATGTACACAGTCTAGCGACCCAATATTCAATTTGGCCAATTTGTAAACGGCCCACGACCGTTTGTAAATGGCGCTGACCCATATACCAATTTGCTATCGGCGTTCCCGTTTGTAAACGGTGCACGGCGCATATGCAAATTGGTTATCGGCACTCCCATTTGTAAACGGCACACTTCCCATATGCCAATATCACACTTGCTCTAATATGTGGTATATGGTAATAGAGTATTTTAACCTTCATTGTTTTGATATGTTAAGTGTGTATTGGTATTCATATACTATTAATCAAGCCTGCTATTTCACACGATTTTTATGGGGGTTTGCAAGCCTTTTTTAAAGAAGTTCCTCCGTCAAACGTGTCCGACTGCGTCAGCGTCGGATTTTCAAAAAAAAAGAAAAAAAAGTAGTAGCAGTAGTAGCAGCAACAGCAGCAGCATTAGTAGCAGTAGCAGCAGTAGTAGCGGTAACAGCAACAGCATCATTCGTAGTAGTCTTCTTCTTCTTGTTTTCGTTCGCTGATCATACCGCCAGTCCTGTAAGTGACTATCGACATGATCATAAGCGTTAAGTGCGTGGATCCATGGTGTATTAGAGTGCGCCGTGCGGCCTGGAACCTCCGTCTTCAGCACTCGAGGTTTCTGTCAGGGTTACCTCACCCGTACCTCCTTTAGTCGCCTCTTACGACACGCAGAGGATACGGAAGGAGGATTCTAAGCCCCACCTACAGGGCGCATTCGTAGTAGTAGTAGTAGTAGTAGTAGTAGTAGTAGTAGTAGTAGTAGTAGTAGTAGTAGTAGTAGTAGTAGTAGTAGTAGTAGTAGTAGTAGTAGAAGATAAGATTCCGAACGCATTCTCCATGAGTCTGCTAACACGCACGCACCCACCCACCCACCCACCCACCCACCCACCCACCCACCCACCCACCCACCCACCCACCCACCCACCCACCCACCCACTCACTCACGCATATGAGCGCGCTTACACACGCGCACGCGCGCACACGCACGCACGCACGCACGCGCGCGCGCGCATAATGTATAAAGTGATGTGGGATATTGGGTACAGCACTGAGTTGGGATTCGCTGATGAAATTGGTCAACAAAATATATGGCTGTACGATGGGCAAACGTTTCAAGCCCAGATTTCGCTAATATTTTCTCAGAATGTGGGAATGAAGCTCCCAAAAAGTGGCCATTTCAGCCACTCATTTAGCGAACAAACCATGATGATATTTTAATAATCTTGGCGCGCGCGCGCGAGAGAGAGAGAGAGAGAGAGAGAGAGAGAGAGAGAGAGAGAGAGAGAGAGAGAGAGAGAGAGAGAGAGAGAGAGAGAGAGAGAGAGAGAGAGAGAGAGTGAGTACAAAGTGTGTATATCGATTCGTATCAACTACTGCTTAAGAAATCGTTCCGTCAACCCATACCTTTTGAGCAATTGTAAAGTCACAAATAATCCGTTTTCATAGGATTTTAGCGACAGTAAAAAACTTTGAATCATCATATTCTACCTTTTTCAAAGACCTCAAACCAAGAGGGTACTGAAGTCTGAAACTCTGCATAACTTGGAAATTATCTCAGATAATGCATCAATGATCGGCCTATTGAACCAAATCTGTCATAACCGTCCGATTATTGTTGAAGGAGAATCTAAAAAATGTGGTATGAAAACATGTAAGGTGGACAAATTTCTTCAGAACCAACGGCATTCATGGTGCAGAATAAGATTTAAAAAACCCAGTAGGCCTATATATGTGACAGGCAGGCGGACGGACGCCTAGACAGACATACGGACGGACGGATAGGCAGGCAGACCGGCAGGCAGACCGGCAGGCAGACAGCCAGGTGGCCGGCGAGCGGGTTGTCGAGCGAGGGAGCTGGCTGAATGAACAACCAAACGAACAACGTCTTGACCAATTGACCAAACTTTGAGATACATCACGGAATAAGCTTTTGTGACTGGCTGGCTGACTGAGGGACATGGTGGTTTATTGAGCTGCTACCAACAGCTAAAAATAATCATTTGGCAAACAATTCTCATGGAATGTAAAGTTCTATGTTTCTGGTACCTCTGAGCAATAACGCGCACGTCCTTAACGCGCCCGGCTTGTTCAGTAGTCCGATGCGTACTATATGCTTGCATACCGGACGTCCTCGTACCCGCAGACGACTTTTATAAGCTTGAGGTATGTTTCGTCTTCGAAAGAGCTGAAAACTAAGAATAAAATAAATTGCTCAAAGGCCAGAATGCTTTTTTCGTCTTTAATTAATTGTGCAAAGTCATTTGAAGCCGAATTAATTTAATAAGTTTCATTGGTCAATGGACCAAGCATATTTCATACGTCATTGTCGTTACTGAGCAATGAAGAAATCATATCTGACACTGTTGACAAATAACACAAGGACAGGTTAGATTATTAACAAATTGGACAAGAAAGCCTACCATTGACCTTATTGTCAAACATCTATACCATATTTACCAACCATCCACATTCGTGTCAGAGTGGGAAATGCTAAAATAGTTTATCATTGACACAATTGACAAACGTAATAAGTACAATTGAGCAATGGGGAATATTTACCAATGGGGGAATTGTCGCAGGCAAAAATAAGAGTAGGGGATGTTGAAATCGTTTGGCACAATTGACCAACTAGGCAAGTACCATTGATCAATATATTATTGATTTTTTTTATTTAATCATATTTTATTGTAACATTTGCACAATGGGAACGGACACAATTTCTTACAACTTAGAATTGCCCTGCCCCTACCGTCGTCATTTACCCCCACCCACCCAACCCCTCCTCTCAACTGCCACCATGCTTTCACCAGGGTTTCTCTTCTCGTTTCTTACACGAAACAAAACGAGAGAAACGAGAAATGAGACCCAGTCACCTCCGACCCCCGCCCACCCCGCACATTGAAAATGGCTCAACTTCTGTGTATTTAGGTAAACCTGAAATTTTAACCGCCTCATGACGTGTAACGAAAAGTTTGAGGAGATTAACGGTTTAGCGATCCTTCATTGCATCCCCATCATCCCATCTCAAGTCATCATCATCGTCGTCGTTGTCGTCGTCGTCCGCGGCATCGCATCATCGTGGATGATCCGAAAAGCAATATGAGAGTAATACATTGTGAGTAAGGGAAGACCTCTATACACAGTAACCACAGCGGAAGTAACGGATTAAAGTATATAGCATATCTATACAGTCATTTGTATCATAAATATTTAACAGTAACGATAGCGGAAGCAAAAGATTAAAGTATATAGCATATATATATATATATACAGACAGTCATTTGTATTATAACCATGTAACCATGACAACAAAAATACGGACTATTCCTACATCATATCAAACGTTGGCAACATATATGAGGTTAAAATCTGCCCGTACCGTGAATATAGTTTGGAACTTCTTTGAAGATGCATTCATTTTCCTGGACGGATAGAGATGTATTTCCTTTGTTTAGCGAAACAGTATCATACCGATGTAGTTGTTGTGATAAGTGCTGCCTTTGCATTGTGTCGTAAGGACGTTTTAAAAGAAAGTGATTTGCATCTTCTACTCCTGTCTTACAAACGCAATTTGGTGGGGGAAAACAATCCTATTCTATATAAGTCGCAATTTAAGTGGGAGCAGAGTTTTCGAATTCCGTAGTTATAAAAACTCGGAGGGATATAGTTTTCAGATTTTATTAGCTTCTTAAATTTCGGAATTTTTTATTCTGATTGTACTTTGTTTTCGACTGTTTTCCAGATTTGAATGGTGTTTGGGAAAAACGATTTTTAAAATATATTTCCAATCGTGATAGAGGCACATTGACATTGTTTGGCTTGCGTAAGTCGTATGGCTCTGTTGTATTTGTGCATGTCTGTGTAATGTCCGTCATAGAATCTCGTACCTTGTCGTCATAAAGTAAGTTTAACGTTATGGGTTTCTGCTGAATTCGTCTGTCCTTCAACGTCTCCCACCCCGTTTCATTATAAATGCTAGCTATGGATGAGAATCTAGGGAGAACTGTCACAATTCAACCAGCTTCAAGTTGAAATCTTTCCAATTTAATGTGGATAGAATTAAAGTAAATTTGAGTTTTCTCATAGTCGAAAGTACTTTGGTAGATTTTTTAAGTATAGAATCAATATGTCCTTTCCCGCTAAAGTTCTGGGATAGGGTGACCCCCAGGTGCTTGCGAGTCTCTGAATATTCAAGATTTGTATTGCCAAAATACGAGAGCAGGGGGTGGGGTGGGTGGTGGCATTATCATTATTTGAACGACCACTGAATAACACACATACAGTCTTTTCTGGATTAAATTTAACAAGCTACATATCCGCCCAGTCGGCTCGTTTGATTAGATCACGATTTAAGGACACCTCCATAACATTACTACTGTTTGCAGAGTAGCATAACGTGGTGTCATCCGCGAAGAGGGGCGCTAAATTCTCCAAATTATCGGCAATGCGATTTACATACATAGAAAATAAAAGTGGCCCTAAGACCGAACATTGAGGCACAACTGCTTGAATGTCGCCCAATTCTGATACAGTTTGATTTGCTGATACAAGTTTTCTAGCCATAGTACAAGGCTGCCACAAATTCCTTACTGATTTAATTTAAACAAAAGACCTTTGTGCCATATCCTCTCAAATGCTTTGACACATCAAAGAATATTGAGCAAGTTTGTTAACGCTCATTGAGACCCTGAGCAATTTGATTATATATATGTATATTAGTTGATACACAGTCGAGCATCCAGGACGACAGCCGGATTGATATTGTATTGAAATACAAATTCGCAAATTGTATTGATTCATGTAAATATATAATTGTTTAAATACCAGACGTTCCATTAATTTACCAACACAACTTAGTAATGACACATGTCTATAATTAGCTGGATCACTCTCAGCACCATTTTTGAACAATGCCACTACATGTACAGTTTTCCACTGTGATAGGAAACGACAGTCAGTTAGCGATTTATTAAAAAGAATGCTGAGAGGAATGGCGATTTCTTTTAGACACATTTTGAGCAGTTTAAGGCTGATTTTGTCCGGACCCTATGCCTTGTTTGTTGCTAGTAATGAAATTGCCTCTTCTATTTCCTGCACAGAGAGCAAACTATGGTTTATTCGGCCGTCGGATTTGAGTCTAAAAGTTGGAAGAACAACATTACTATCATCTAATTTGGAAATATTTACAAAATATCAATTCAGCAGATCTGCTTGTTCTTGATACGAGAAGGCGATATCCTCCACGTCTCCTTGCACGTTTTTGTACACAAGAGGTGGAATTTTACTATGGTTGCTCTTTCCCGTAACTAATGACCGGACGATTTTCCAATATTTCTTACAGTTTCGCACAGAAAGGTCACTTAATTCCTCGTCCAAGTTATTAATATATGTTTTCCTCACGTAAGTTTTCATCTTGTTGATCAGGTTCGTATGTTCTCTATAATTATCCCAATCTGACTGTTTTCCGGTACGTCTATATTATTTACCAATGGGACGACTTCAAGTGTCCATTTTCAAGTTGTACAGAAGCAAAAATTGTAATTTATTGTTCAATAAAAATGCACCAAAATATATGTTTCCATTGATACATCAACAACCCAATAGGCGTCAATACATTAAAAGAGCGCCATTCTTCACGTTTTTGAGGGGCCACACCATTTTCTACAATAGCAAAAGTAGATATTACCAAAATCAACATATTTGTCAAATTTGGTTTTAATCAACAACAAATTGCAAACCATGCTCGAATTGTTGCGAGACAATCAACAGACGAATCATGGCTGTATAGGCGCACCGAGCTAACTGGGGTTAATATAGATACACACGGTACAACAGGTTGCGTAGTAGAAGCTAGCTCGTGTGTACCTTAATCTCCAGACACGCGGTACAAAAAGTTGTATACAACATGTTGTAAGTGTGTACATACTTAGACTATGTTATATGCAACAAAAGGTTGGCTGGAAAAAAAGAGAGTAGTGTCCTATTTTAATCCAACTTTTTCATCGAACTTTTTCATCCAGCAAGTTACATATGCAACAAGTTGGCACGCACATGCGTATCGATTTTAGCTCATCTAGCCTGAAAGGTCTCGTGAGCTTATACCCTGGCGACTGTGCGTCGTCTGGCAACTTTCCCTTTAAACAATGTCTTCGCAAGAATCACAGGGCCGATTTCAAATAAATTTGACAGGAAGTATCTTTAGGGAATAAATTCAATACTCATGAAACATTATCTATGGGAACAGCGGAATCAAGTTTGTTCACGAGAACTTGATTGGCCAAATACTTTTGCGGCCATCTTGGGCGGCCTAGTTTTCGCGAAAACGACTTCTCCACAGCCGAAGAACGGATCAGGCTGAGATTTGGGAGATATGTTTAAGGAGTAAGGGCCATTGATGTTTGAGCAAGGGAAGTTGATACGTCTAAAAACATGGCCGCCTTGAGCCAATCAATAGGGCTATGTAGCATGTTTGGCAGTCATATTGGATTATTTTTTTTGATGGATTTTGAAGCTGAAATTGGTTTTATAATAGGTGTTTAGGAATTCTGATGTCAAATTTGCCATTTTCAAAACTGTCGGATAAACAGCTTGTCATCGATCTTGGATCTTGTTCTCTCCCAAAGCAATATGAAATATTAAATGTCGTCTTCTCTAGAATCCCTGAGCCGGTTTCAGTTATATTTGGCAGGTATAGCATCCTTAGGCCATAGAGATCCACGTTGTTCAAATGACGCCTGTCGGCAAATTTGCCCGCCGATCAGTTTGGATTTTGTTCGAGTTTTTTTAATGCCTTTAGAAATCTTCTTTTCTAAATCCGCTTGGGGGATCGATGAAATGTGATCTAGGACAACAGCTGAACTAAGTTTGGACAAGGGAGCTTTATTGGCCTAATGCGTTATCGGCCACCTTGTATGTCCTAGTTTTCGTGATAAGGACTTCAGTAATGGAAATTCAGAATTTCTTTTTCATGGCACTAAAGATGCTGTAGCAGAACTCGTTCACCAGGGCACAGTTACAGCTTTTTTTCAAATTTCATCAATTATAATTTTTGTTCTGCTTTTCGTGAATTGTAGAACCTTGCTTTAATATGACATCATGATTGATACCTTGCATCTATGATAAAATCATATGTAAGTAGCCAGGCCTGCAATTAAGTTTACCACGATTTTACTGATTGCTGTGGCGAATTTCAGGGGCTGGGACTTTTACAGAATCGCTGAACGGATGGGTCTGCAATCTTCGAGATATGATTCAAATTTGTTCAAGGGATGTTGATATGTAAAGAAGCATGACTGCTTTGTTTTTGTTGCATCTCTGGTCCACTTCTTAGTGTTCTAGTTATAGTCGTTGGGCTTTTTAGTTGCAATGCCTACGGTCCCGATGAACCAATCAGCCAATTTGGACCTCTTGTTTTATCCAACTTTTTCATCCCACTTGTGAAAGGTTAAGTAAGCTTATGCCACGGCGACCGTTCGTCGTGTGTCAATCCGTCGCGTGTCTGTTTGTTGTCCGTCCATCAACTTTTTCTTTAAACGACTTCTCATATCTTCTTTTATCATAGATGCAAGTATCAACCATTTGACCAACCAAGTTCCCTTGAACAAACTTGTTTCAGCTGTTGCCCTAGATCATATTTCAAGAGGTGTGCATCGATCCCCCATGCGGTTTCGGAGAAGATTTTTAAAGACGTTTCTAAAAATCGTCCCAAATGGCTGCCGGCCAAATTGGCCGATCGGCTTCGTTTGAACAAACTTGGACCCGTAATGCAAAAGGATGCTTCCTGCCAAATATAATTGAAATCGGCCCAGTGGTTCTTGAGAAGCAGCCGTTTAAAGACTGACGGTCGCCACGGCATAAGCTCACTTGGCCGTTGGCCATTGTGGCCAGGTGAGCCAAAAATGTAATCCATTATCAATAACATTGCATCTGCCACAAGTCCGCCCGTCCTGTCCGTCCGTGCCTGTCCAACGTTTTGACTATATATCTGTCGTCTGTGGTTTAGGGTTCTGAAGTGACACATACTTATTGCTTCCCGGTATGATAATTGCTGTAAATAGGTTTCTAGTAAAAAATCATTTTTAATGGTGTTGTAAAATGTTAGTCTGCATGAGGTTTCTAATTCCGATTTCCATTTAATAACATATTGCTGTTGTAGAGTATCTTCAACGTATTTTACTGTTCGTTTTTCTGTCGATTTGTTCTTCATAAAAGCTATTGGCAATTCCTACCGAGTTTAAAATATCTTTGATACCAAAATCCATTGAATTTTGAAACTATATGTTGTCTTGAGATGTCTAGAGCAGTGAAGTAGTATTAGAATTCGTAATGGCAGCAGCAAGAGCAAAGCCAACAGCAGCAGCGGCAGTAGCATCAACGGCGGTGGCAGTAGTAGTAGTAGTAGTAGTAGTAGTAGTAGTAGTAGTAGTAGTAGTAGTAGTAGTAGTAGTAGTAGTAGTAGTAGTAGTAGTAGTTATATGCACTTGATTGGCCTAGAATTGAATAAAATCACTGCTTTCGGACACATAACCGCATGCGTACAAATGAGATCACTCATTCGGATACGCATACTTAATGAAATCATACGCGTCATCGTAGAAGCTCCGTCTCATAGGGTATTAATTTCATCTCAACCCAGGGAATGAGACTTGCGGCTTCCATTAATGCGTATGCGTATGCGTATCCGAATGAGTGATTTTATTCAATCAATTGAACTAAATTGGACTACTACTACTACTACTACTACTACTACTACTACTACTACTACTACTACTACTACTACTACTACTACTACTACTACTACTACTACTACCACCACCACAACCGCTGCCACCGCCGCCGCTGCTGCTGTTGTTACTACTACTAGCATGAATGTGTTCTAAAATAGTCTATCAGCCTTTCAGTGAGTTTCACATTCCAGCTATGAATTTAACTTATATATTGGAACACATGTACAGAATAATAGTGCCGATTTGGGGAAAGCCCATGAATGACGTAATGAAAATGTCATTTTCAAGGAATCCCACATCCGAATGCTGTCTGTATCCGAATAAAATCGCTATATGTAGCGATCGGATTCGGATACGGACATGTTTCGCATACGCATATGGACATATGGGATCATACTATCTATTTGTAATGGGATACGGATTCGGATTCGGATACGGATACGCATACGCGTTAATGGAATCCTAGCTAGTTGTTCATGAATTCTGGTTGGAATATATGCACCTTAAATAATAATAAAATCAAAATTGATGCTTTACAAATTTGAGAAAAAAGCGAGCAGCTCTAATGCCCCATTTTCCTACCAGATCTGACACGTCCTTGGCGCCACGCGGAACGGGCTTATTACGGCACGTGGCGTGACGTTGCGTGTAGTTTCTGCAAAGATAATATATATAGTTTCTGTTTCTAGATTGCGTTTACTGCCATTACGATACACCGCAGGTTTAGGCTCTACTTTTTCGCTTAGTTCATCCGTTGACCCCGTAGAGGTCATAAAAGGGATTGATTTATACAAATAATAATAGAAAGATTGGAAAATCATGTTTTAAAATTCGGGGAAACACGTGACTAGGCTAACTTTTGTTGGTCCTTCAGAAGTTCTACCATACAGTTCCCTCTTCGCTCAGACTATTTACATTGGATTAAACTGGCAGCCTGTTCCCCCAAATGAGTATTAAAGGGCGGACGCCCACTAGGGCGACGGCGACAGTATCGCTACGTATGCTCGACTACTTTAGTCTCATCGTGTCGCTATCGCATCGATATCTAGCTCACACTACGCCAACATAAACACTGCCTTCTTGTCAGACTACGAAGCGATTTAAAACTTAAAATTTCTATTTTTTAAAACCATCTCACGATATCCAGCAGCAGCAGCAGCGGCGGCGGCAAAAAATCTCGTGACAGTCATTGGTTACTGTTATTTCGGCCAGCAGCGAAAAAATATGTGAAAGCACATTCACCATCGATCGACGACTAGAGATCAGAGGCGATCAGCCGCTTGCTAGAGATTTTCAAAATGTCGTCGCGTAAACCTGGTGCGCGATCGACTTAACCCTTTAACCCTTCTTAATACCACGGCAGAAGTCGTTTTTGGTTGGTATGAGTGTTAAAGGGTTAAGTCTGTGTTCACGCTAGCGAGTTAATCAGGAGTAATTCCGAAACACATTAGCGCGACTGGTGAGGGTGAATGCAAGGGCGATATATAGTGTATGGTTGCCCAGAGATGCCTTGCAGAAAATATGGCATCTCTGAGGAATTTATGTGATTTTGGTTTATACACGGATAAAATGTGAACATTTTAAAAGTTAAATAAAAGAATATCTATATGACAAAATTAAATAAATTCCAAACAGATATTAGGTCTATTTATTTCATGCATAACAATTCTGGCACAGCACAGTAACTCCCTCATGTGCCATCGAAAGGATGGCCTGAGTGTAAAAAAAGGAAAACTGAAACTATCGCGCACGCTTTCGCTCTCTCAATCGCGCTATTGTGATTCAGGATTGAGTCAGCATGGCGTTTACTCAGGATTAACTCGCGTGAACACGGTTATTATATGTCGATAGACTTCCATGATTATGGGCCTCTTAATGTGGAGTGATGCAGTATATGACCTGTCTTTAAAGGACACCTTGGTGGCAATGAAAAAACCCGTCCTTTATACGTAGATGTACTGTATATGGAGGGTCAAATACATGGATTCCTTAGCTTCGGGACTAATAATAATTATGCGTTTAGCAGTTAAATGTGCATATTCACACCAGAATGTCTGAAAATAAAATTGAATTTATGTAATATTTGTGTTGCGAAGTTGAATTGGAGATGCGTGTTTTTAATTCGATTTCAATTAATTTATACCGAATGAAACTAGCATACGTTTAGATTTATTTTGTTTCATTACATTGGTGCACTCAATTTAAGCCTCTAATTTTTAGTTTTATTTCAAGCATTCTGGCGTGGCCCGTGTAAATATGCACCTTACTGATATCACGGGGTGGGTGAGTGGTGTGAGGTGGCGGATTATTGGGGCTGTTTCTTATATGAATTCTAAAAAAAGTTTATATCTTCTATCATGTTTAAGCAATTAGAGTCATCGACGTTATTGTTATTAATTTATTTAACGCTGAATTTACATATTTATGCATACCTCGACGCGAAGTCATGATCTGTATCGTGAACATCTGTACTTGTTCCGGGAGTATGCATACTGGTTGATGTATCAGTGTGCTCAGCAGCTAAGGAGGAAAATCTCCGAGCAAGAGCTTGCAGACGATTCCTCCTCTCAGTAGGATTATTAGGCCTAATATTTGACATGGCAAATTTAAGATATTCTGACGAATAATATACCAACAAGAGCAAGAAACGCGCTTAAGTGGCGAAACATACAGTAACATACAGCGCAAAAGAAGAACACGTGCCTTGTCAGATTTTAATTCTAGCAGGCGCTGCACGAGGGTTGCGTTGATTGGTCGATTTATTATGCGTAATAATTCGATTTATTATGTATATTAAATCAACCAATCAATAACGAATAAAAGCCATTCTAGCCTTCTGATTGGTCGATTTATTACGCATAATAAATCGAATTATTATGCATAATAATTCGAATTATTATGTGTATTAAATCAACCAATCAATAACGAATAAAAGACATTGTAGCCGTCTGATTGGTTGATTTATTACGTATAATAAATCGAATTATTATGTATATTAAATCAACCATTCAATAACGAATAAACACCATTCTAGCCTTCTGATTGGTTGATTTATTACGCATAATAAATCGAATTATTATGCATAATAATTCGAATTATTATGTGTATTAAATCAACCAATCAATAACGAATAAAATACATTCTCGCCTTCTGATTGGTTGATTTATTACGCATAATAAATCGAATTATTATGTGTATTAAATCAACCAATCAATAGAGAAAAAACGATATGCTAGCTTTCTGATTGGTTGATTTATTACGCATAATAAATCGAATTATTATGCATAATAATTCGAATTATTATGCATAATAAATACCGAATTGTGACCCTGATGGCCTTCCATAATATATATATATATATATATATATATATATATATATATATATATATATATATATATATATATATATATATATATATATATATATATATATATATATATATATATATATATATGTATATATATATATATATATATATATACATCGATTCCAACACGCAAAAATGGGTGGAGCTTAGCTAGAAATAGACGTGGTATACCTAGAAATGGATCTCTCTATTGAAATTGTCATGAGCAAATTGAGCATTACATGGCTAATATCACTTGGTAATGCGTGGCCCACACAATATGGACGGACCACTTGTATTAAGAGACCACCCATATTTATAGGTCACATATTTTAACAAGGCCAATCATAGATTGTTGCCCTGAATACAATGTACTCGTCCTCTGACGGAGGGAGGATAATTAATACCACTTGCTAATGGACATTTTCATGTTGTCTATCGATCATATTACGTCATATGATGTCATAATCAACGACGTAACGTATAGGATGACGTCATGACTGACTCAATTTAGTCCGTCTTAAATGCTTAATAGTCCGACACGTTGTACGAATTGTATGTCTTTGCTATTTACAAAACATGCTGGTGAATATTTTGAAACTAATTTGACTGGGCGATGGTACTGCCACAAGCAGCAACAGCACCCAGCCAAATTGGTTTCAAAATAGTCAACACCTTACCTGTATAGTTTTCTGGAAATTGATAGTCAAGAAGCTCAGAGATCCATCGATATCAACACGAGCGCGGTATTAATGTATTAATATACCATCCGGATTCAGTGACCGATTGACTAGCGCTAGGCCTATTGAAGTCATTTCAAGCAACCGCCACCAAGATGTGACTTACTTGAAATTGTGTGTTTTTCTAACAAAATCCTTTAGAATGTTTAACACCGAAATTTCAATATCTCAGATAAAGACAACTATACGAATATCTTTTTAATACTTTGACTGGTAGCCCACCCCACCCTACCCACCTACTTGTTGCTATCATAGACCTGTATTAAGTATTGCAATGGCAACGACTGCCCATGTAAGCCTATCATCTTCTCTTAATGTATTTTAACCCTTTCATGAGGCCGGCGCCAAAACCGGCCTCTACAGTGGTCTTGAGGATGTTAATTTGCAGGTGAAGAGATCGTTTTTGAAAATTAACCACTGAAATGACTGGCTCGATACTTGAGCCAGTCATTCCAATAGTAACTCTTCAAAACAGTCGACTATTGGCCTGCAAATAGGCACTCAATAACCAAATAACTTTTTTTATATTCTTGACTCAATTTAGGTAATACAGGCTTAATAAAGTATGAGGACGACGATGGTGTACCATGTCTGTTTAACCTTTCCCGTATTGTATTATAGTATGATACACACTTGTTGCATTCGAGATAGGGTAAAGACTACAGACTTGTTACAGACAGTCTTGAGGCATACTATGTGTGTGGTAAATTTCAAAAGCAAAACATGCGTAATAATATTGTAGAGGGCGAAAAAGTAGACAGAGCTAACAATAATGGATCCATCTACAAATAAAGGCTTGGCTTCTTCGAGACTACACCTCTAATATAATGACCGGTCATCTTCTTACGTTATCAGAATGACTAGACTGTTAGACAGACTCAACTTCGGATACCAGACAGACCGGGACCCAGTCTATCTCCGTAGCAGTCTGTAAAAACAACACTGGATCGTGAAATCGCTACGTCAATGGCTACTCAATGGGCCCCTACATACGAGATACATTTCTCGATCTCGTATCGAAAGAGAACTCATGGGATACGAATGAATAATGGATGTGTGATTATCAGTAGTATCCTTTTGTCTGTAATCCATCTGTGGGAATAAATCCATGTATGGCCAATGCAATTATGTAGCAGTATTGATAGACTACCAATGTTCCACATTTCCAGTCAAAACTGCTGTCCATAATATTGTAGCAGATTGTTGAGTACAGAAATCAACCGAAAGTGTAGGCCTATGCATGTGCTAAGTTGAGAAGGTCTACAGGAAATTCGGCCACAAAATTTCAACCATATAGTTTAGATAAGTATATCACTACGCTAGTGGATTAATGGATCGAGGTTAAAACAATTTTTACCATGAAATAATTTCGTAGTGCACAATTTCATACCAAAAATTTGCTAAATCTCCAGTGGTTCATAGTTTTCAGTGCCCTATTGTCTGTAGTATGTTTAGCCCCATAATTTCACCTACATAGACTTGAGCCTTAATATAACAGGTATATTCCGAATCTAACAAATTCTAGATGAAATAATTTTATTAGGCAAATATTTGCTTAAATGTTGGGGTTTTCGTGCTTTTCGGTGCCCTACTGTCTGTATGTAATATGGTCAGCTCCAGAACTTCGCTCACAAAGACGTGGAGGGATTTGAATACGATAGTTATATTGGGAATTAAAACAATTTGACTGTGAAGTAATTGCGTAGTATACGATTTCATGCGTAAATTCGTTTCAATTTTGGCAGATCTATAGGTATTCAATGCCCTATTATTACCTATCCGCAATAGGTTTGGCCACATCATTTCACCGATATGGTTAGATAGCGATATGAACACGCTAATGAATCTTGAGTTTTCTACCTCGTAGTAATTGCGTAATATTCAATTTAGTAGCCACGGACAGTTTTCAAATACCAACAATTTACTATATTCGGTATCAGAATGTCTGTTCTCGATTTGTAATAATTTTTTTTAATATATGGATGTAGATAACTCAATATGAGCTAGTGCTTTTGCACAATTCTACCATCAAGTAATCTCATCGTTGGTAGTTACATATTCGCCGTATGGCCCCGTTATAATATGGTTGGTTCACATTCACCACATTCAGATAGGTGTCGGTATGTCCTGGCATATCACTCATAATGGGTTCGGCCCCAGAATGTCACCCATATGTTTAGATAGATATAGGCATGCGCTTACGGAGTAATGAGATTTAAAACTATCTACCATGAAATAATTTCCGCTCAAATTTAGGCCGATTCATGGTTTTCGTTGCACCCAGTCAAATTAGTTTCAAAATAGTCATCAGCTTACCTGTATAGTTACCTTGAAATTGGAAGTCTGGGAATTCATTATTCAGTGTATATATATAGATATCGATTCCAACACGCAAAAAAGGGGTGGAGCTTAGCTAGAAATAGGCGTGGCATACCTAGAAATGGATCCCTCTATTGCAATTGGCATGAGCAAATTGAGCATTACAGGGCTAATACCACTTGTTAATGCGTGGTCCACACAATATGGGCCACTTGTATTAAGAGAACACCCGTATTTATAGGTCACATATCATAGATTGTAGACCCTTGCCATCCCGAACGCACATAGACCCGAATACAATACACTCATCCTCTGACGGAGCGAGGGTAATTAATACCACTTGCTAATGGGCTTTTTCAGGTTGTCTATCCATCATATTACGTCACATGACGTCGTAATTAATTAAGTGACGCGTAGGATAATCTAATAATAATGACGCCATGACTGACGCGATTTAGTCCATCTTAGATGCTTAATAATCTAACACATTGTACGAATTGTATGTTTTTGTTATTTAATAAAAAATGCTGTTGAATATTTTGAAAGTAATTTGACTGGACGCTGTTGTTGCCATAGGCAGCAACAGAACCCAGTCAATTTAGTGTCAACATATTCTACGACTTACCTGTATAGTTTTCTTGAAATTTATCGTCTAGTAGTTCAGAAATCCATTGATCCCAACTCGAGAGTGGTATGGGTGAGTTTAGCTAGAGATGGGCAGGGCATAGCTAAGCTGGAAAGGTTCATTGTATTAATAAACCACCACAGTTTTCAGTGCCCTATTGTCTGTAGTATGTTCAGCCCCATAATTTACCCCACATAGACTTGAGCTTTAATAAGCTAGTTATATTCCGAATCTAACAAATTCTAGATGAAGTAATTTTAATACGCAAAATTTTGCTTAAATGATGGTGTATTTGTGGTTTTCGGTGCCCTACTTTCCGTCATATGGTCGGTTCCAGAACTTCGCTCACATAGACGTATAGGAGTTTGAATATGCTAGTTACATTGGGAAATTAAAAGAATTCGAACGTGAAGTATTTTCGTAATATGCGATTTCATCGCATAAATTTGTTCCAATGTTAGCAGATATGTGGTTTTCAATACCCTACCGTCTGCAATATCGGTGGCTACATCATTTCACCCATATGGTTAGATAGGGCTATGAATACGCTAATGAATCTTGAGATTTCTACCACGTAGTAATTTCGTAATATTCAATTTAGTAGCCATGGACAGTTGTCAAATGCCAATAACTTACTATATTCAGTATTAAAATCTCAGTTCTCTGTTTGTAATAATTTTTTTTACATATAGCCGTATATAACTGAATATGTACTACTGCTTTTGCACGATTCTACCATCAAGTAATTTGGTAATATGTAGTTACATATTCGCCATATGGCCCCATTATAATATGGTTGGGTCACATTCACCACATTCAAATAGGTGTCGATATGTCCTGACATATCGCTCATAATGGGTTTGGCCCAGAATATCACCCATATGTTTAGATAGGTATAGTCATAAGTTTACGACGTAGTGAGATTTAAAAATTTCATCACGTAAATAAGCTCAAACTTAGGATAATTCATGGTTTTCATTGCAATACGTTCACCCCCAGAATTTCGCCCACAAATACTAGGAAATATGCTAGTTGTATTCCGAATTTAAAAAAATTCTACAGGAACGTAATTTCATAGTATACAATTCCATTACCGAAAATTGGCACAAATTCTGTCAGATTAACGATTTTCTGTACCACACTGTTTGCAATAGGTTCGACCCCAGAAGTTCACCCATATGGTTAGATACCTTGCCCTGTACGTGGGGCTTAGAATACACCTTCTGTGTCCTCTGCGTGTCGTAAGAGGCGACTAAAGGAGGTAAGGGTGAGGTAACCCTGACAGAAACCTCGAGTGCTGAAGACGGAGGTTCCAGGCCGCACGGCGCACTCTAAACCATGGATCCACGCACTTAGCGCCTATGATCATGTCGATAGTCATTTACACGACTGGTGGTATGATCAGCGAATGACAAGAAGAAAGAAGAAGTTAGATACATATATGAATACGCTAATAATGTATCAAAGGTTAAAAAAATGTTTACTATACAGTAACTTCGTCATATGCAATTCAGTAGTGGCACACCATTGTCAAATTCCAATAATGTACTATATTCGGTACCAGAATATCTCTAAATTCTGTGTAGCCAATTTTCGAACATAAGGCCATGTAGAACTCACTATGTTCTCGTGCTGTGCGAAATATTGTAATAATTCTACCACCAAATATTTATTATAGTAATGTGAAAATATTTCTATATATCCCATATTATTAGCCACGTGTACTGGTAGAACATGACTTATCAGGCTAATACCCTGACATTTGCATATATTGTCAACAAGATCGTCATCATTACAACGGCTGAGGACAATTTTGGCCTTTTTGTCGAGCAAAAATATTTGATTTAATAGTTTGTCACTGTTTCCAGTAACGATATCGTTTAATAGATATGATAGCTAAATGAAACAGATCACGATTGTGGCTGTTTCCCACTGGGTCTTGTCAGAATGTTTTCTACTATATCATTTTCGTTGGAGAAAACTAGGTTCACGGTATTGGTTCTATCCTGGCCACTTAACTTTGTTGAAAAGGTTTTCTGTCGGTACCGATCTGGGTCCTGTATTGCATCAAAAATATACTTGCTTTGTGCATTTCACTAGCATTGCATTGTATATTTCACCAATATATTTCCGGGTAATAAACTCTTCACTTCTGTTTAGGAAGGTATCAAGATTTAGGTTTAAAATATTCTTTACAGTTTTTCTTTAATATGTTTGAATGGGTGTCAGGGTATGCACTGCTTCTTGCGCTGATTTTCTACTGACTGGGTTGCCAGTTCTGTTGATTTCTTTATCTTTACAACTTGTTGATACCTAATAACCCAAATTTGATCTGTTGCGCTCTATTGATGCAGTAGTGCAATTTTCTCATCACTGGCTGCTCTTAATTTTGTCTGTTCCTCTCTCAGTTAAGGAGTTTGGCCTGGAGAAAAAGGATGGATGGAAAAATTGTTGGATTGACCAAAAATATAAGCTGCTTTTCCTAGCCCATAGCTAATACTGCCCATATCTTTTTGCAAGGAATATTCCTTCTTTTGTGTTTATTGTCCGCATATATTTTTGTCATAAGTGGCTTGTATGCCTTTATTTAACTTCATTTTTTCATGAAACAGTTGAGTTTATTCTCAGAATTGTAATAAGCTCCGAGCACGCTATTTAGCATTGATGCCTTGCATCAATATGGGTCAGATCATGGATCGACATGTTCATGATGTTCATTTGAACGATTTGCATTATGTCTTGCTCCGGACACCAGTAAGGGCACACTGATACATTTATAATAATTTAAATATCCGTCCTGACTTTAAAAATAGTAGGGCAGATATGTGAAAAAGATGTTCCATTCTGGCAGAAAGCATGAAATTTGGCATATAGGTGGTTTAAGGTATCCTGATCATAATTAGATGCAGTGTCACGTGATTCAACCAAGGGAACCCATTCCAAATGGCGGATTCAAAATGGCCGCCTTCCCAGTGGAAAATTCGCATTACTCAAGCTCTAGACGGAGTAGAGAGATGGGATTAATATCAAATTAGGGGTTTCATGGGCCAATCGTTATAAATCGACTCACTACAATAATCTACATATGCAAATATCAATCCTTCCATAGCGACCACCTGTGTTTGATGTCTAAAGATGGTGGCTCTTTAAGATGTGTTATCTAAAAGATCCATCTCTTGAGAACATAAGCAATATAGCATCTAGAAAAAGTTTTAATTACTTGATTTCTTAATATCGAATCAAGTAATGGTCGTTATAGATATGTTCAATTATCCTATTAGAGTATGCAAGGCTATACATGATGCTGCTGATTGTTGAATCATGATTCACAGACGTCACACGCACTGTGCACCGCATGAGCACTGTATACAAGGTAAGTTGGATTTATAGCATTTGCATCTGCCAGTGCAATTACTTTTGCAAGCACATTTCACGAGTTCCCGGCATGCCTTAGATGCGTCTGCAAGCATACTCCATTGCGGTGACCAAGTGTCTTCATCTCTGACCCAACCCCAGTCAGCTGGCGATGGCGTTTTTGCATTTGCGTGGAGTGATTGGCCCCAAAGATGACCTGCCTGGAACACAGCACGTTTGGTGTGTTGCAGCAGAGCTGCACTGGTCGGAGGAATGTTTTCTAGCTCTCTGTTGCCAAAAGCGAAAAGCCGTTTTCGTGCCTCATTAACCTTTGACAATGGTGATGTGCGTTTGAACAGTAGTATGACAAACCTCTCCAGTGTTTCCATGTCATTGTCACACAGAGACGCCGGGGCATCAGACAGTCTCCTACATAGTGACTTGAATAGATCTGAAGTCCTCCAAACTTCCCATGCTGTCTTCTTGCCAATCCCACAAAATGCAGACACAGTGTCACACCCAGAGAAGGCATGCATAAATAGCAGTCCTTGTGACGCTTCTGCACCCAAAGCTGTTGCAATGCCATGAGCTGATACATAGCGGAAGGTCTTCCCATGGCCAAATGCGACCCAGAGATCACACCCGTGAAGAAAGTTTGCTGTCCGTATGGCTAGGACTACGACGTCTGTATCTGTAGCATGAATCATTATTGTTTGATAACCTTGGTGATATGCATGGACGGCGTGGAGCAACATTCTACCATCTGCTTCATCTTGCATGCATGGCGCGAGCTGTGAGACGTTATGCTCTGGCCTCATCAGCACGTTTTCCTCACATGTTGTGACGAGTGTCTTTCCTTCTGGTAGCTCGAATGACTCCAATGTATGTGCGAGAAAGGTGAAGAGGCCTGTTTTGTTTGCATCAACTCGTAGGAAAGTTTTCCAATTTTGAGGGAGTCTTGTACTCGGTGCAACATGAAGAGCTTCACCATGTCCCCGTAATTCTCTAGCGTGTGTCTTCAAGCTTCCCGCCTTATACACGTCCCATACAACATCCAATCTTTTAACCATCTGTAGTTGTCAAGCAATATGTGGGAGAAAGACGTGCTCTGCAAAATCTCCAAATGTGTTCACAACCACGTTTGATTTCTTGGGATCTAGATTATGCATCATAGCTGCTCCGTCAATGATCTTCACTTCAACCTCTGGACAATCAGCTGCACGAGCTACTAATGCTTCCAAACATCCCATCAGATCTGATGTGCTGCCTTGGCGCATTGCGTTGCTCTCAGCAAGTGAGGGGGGCCATGGATGATTCTCAGGCTCAAAGAATGAATCAAGGTCTCCGTCTCTGGATTGGCAGCAAATGTACAGTCTAGCGAATAACTGTACATCTCTCTTGTTGGTTCTGGTACTCTTCCTCTGTTTTGATTTGAACAAAGCCAAATTGTTCTTTTGGATTTGGTCATATACCGATTTTGATGATACAGCTAGTCAATCTGCGATGAATGCGTGGTACTGTCTGATGCCTAGTTCTTCTGCTGTTCGGATCGCATTCACTACAGACTCTGACATAATGACTTTGGTATCTAGAGTCACTAAGTCAAAACTGTCATCTAAAATAGGTTTCCCATGTCCTCGATTGCATCACTAAGACAAATTGTGTTTAAAGCAAACAATTTCTGCTTACTCGGAATCTGCTCATGGTGACAGTTATCACTGATATTTCTGTGTGTATGTTTCACTTCGTACTCGCTGATCATCCTTCCTATTTCTGGGGCAGACACCTTCCACCGTTTCAAAGCAGCTTCATTTTCTGTGATTCCGATAATTCCACCATCGCCCTTCAGAATAGCATTTTGCTGCTCGTGGATTTGATCATGTGCCAAGGCTGAGAACTTATGAGCCGTTTTCTGAGTAACGAAGTTTCCTTCAACAAATTCCCTATGTACAAGTGAGCATCGGTTCTCAAGCTGCAACAGATCAGCCACATGGATGCTGAGCCATCGTGCATCGTGCATAGTGTACATGATCGAGGGTAACCATCCACGGGATAATCTTGCCCAATGTCTTTTCACGGCGCGATCAACCTGAGTCCGGCTACAGAGATGCCAACAAGATTTGTGCCACCTAGCACAGTTTTCTATGAGCCTCTCCGCAATTCCGGATCCATCATTCAACCTACATAGATCCAGGTATGGTGGAAGGGCATGGAGTTGCTGTAGCCTATCAAGGTTATCAGCTAATGACATATAACTCGTAATCACATTGTAACGATTTGTGTTACTACATGGATCTATGAGATGCTCCGTTGTGGTCTGCTGGCAAATAACACACATGGACCAGTTCGGATGTGCTAAATCCACTGTGGGATCAGATGTCAATTTCACTTTTTTACATATTAACTTGAATGCGAGAATATAATAGGCTATTGTCTCTGTCTATAAGCAGAGCACAATACGCTTGTGCATGATTGCTATGCAGCAATGTATTCTCCTGATATATTTAAATAGTCAGTGTCAGGTTAGGAAACTAAAATAATTATATGGAAATCCACAACGAAATAATGTTTGGCGAAGCGAGGGGCTGGCATACAATTACTTTTACTGGAGAAAACGGGTAGACCAGTACCAACAATAATAATAATAATAATAATAATAATAATAATAATAATAATAATAATATATTTTTTCAGCATGTTTATCGATTTAGAGTATTGTAATGGGTAAATCATAACCAGTGACCTTGGCCCTGTAGGTGGGGCTTAGAATACACCTTCCGTATCCTCTGCGTGTCGTAAGAGGCGACAAAAGGAGGTAAGGGTGAGGTAACCCTGACAGAAACCTCGAGTGCTGAAGACGGAGGTTCCAGGCCGCATGGCGCACTCTAATAAACCATGGATCCATGCACTTAACGCATATGATCATGTCGATAGTCACTTACAGGACTGGCGGTATGATCAGCGAACGAAAAGAAGAAGAAAGAAGAAGATAACCAGTGACCAAAGAAACCCTTAATTTGACATCAATTCCAGCCCTCTACTCCATCTAGAACTTGAGTAATGCAGATTTTCCACTGGGAAGGCGGCCATTTTGAATCCGCCATTTTTAATGGGTTCCCTTGGTAGAAGCACGTGGCACTGCATCTAATTATGTTCAGCATACCTTAAACCACCTATATGCCAAAGTTCATGCTTTCTGCCAGAATGGAACATCTTGCCTCAAATTTGTTACATATCCGGCCCACTAAAAGGCCTTTGGTCTTATCAACCATGCCATCCTGTTACGAAAAATAAATATTGACAAATTCGGCTATTATGCATTGAAGTGGTTTTCTGCATGTTTAAAGGGCAGATACCATTATGTTTCAATTTCTAGAAAGAATTCTAAACCACTGACCATCGATATTGGAGTCCGATAAGGCTCGGTGTTAGGGCTGCTTTTGTTCCTTTTATACGTCAATGATTTACCTAGATGTGTGTCAGTAATCTAATGGGTATGTATGCTGATGATACAACTGTTTATGCTGCTGGCTCAAATATCTCTGAAATTCAGGAACATCTAATTAACGGTATGACGTTGGTAGAAGACTGGTGTGTAAAAATAATGTTAAATACATAAAAAATACTAAGTTGATGGTAGGAACTACGCATAAATTGAAGCAAGTAAACCAGCGCGATGTTATAATCCATACCAATCTTGGAAACTTAAATGTTGTGGAATCTTACAAATTTTAGGATTATCTATAGATAATACGCTTGCATGGAAAGAACACATAGGCAAACTTTGTAAAAAGATTTCGTCCTTAATTCATATTCTACGGGAGAATAAACGTTATCTTATCATTGAGCTAAGTACGAAATCTTTTCTATAAGTTCCTTTCGCACATTGATTATTGTAGTCTTGTATTTTGTCAGTCTTCACATACATTATTTGATAGATTTGAAAAATTACAAAAGCGGGCCGTTAGATTTATATTGGACATGCCTTACAGCCCGTTACATGCTACCATCTGCACAGTTATATGCAACGTTAAACTGGAAAAGTTTAACTAAAAGAATGCAAACCAAAATGGGTATAATACAAGTCTAGAAATGGTCTGGCTCCTGGTTACATAAAAAACATGTTCACTTCCGTTGGGGAGGCACACTAGAAATTTAGGTTCCAAATCACGCAATCACCTACAACTTCCGAGGTTTAAAACGGAGTATAGCAGAAAACGCTTCAAATACACTACAGCGCAACTATGGATTTAACTGTCTGAATCGATTACTGAGTCCTCTATACTTCCAACATTTATTATATATGAATATATTACTAAGCTATAATGATATATGGGCTATTTCGCTTTTTCAATTACGAAATCACATTCTCTTAATTTCAAGGTAATTCGTATAAGAAACCTGAATACTTGAGTGACAGATTGGATTCATCAATTCTGATAGAGAGATCCATTTATAGCAAAGTCCCGCGAATGCATTATGGAATCACTTTGAGCCCTGAGTTCCCAGAATTCCCAGGACCTGTAACTATGCTGTGGAATATTTTGAAACTAATTTGAATAGTCCCAGTCAAATTAATTTCAAAACCTTCAACCAATGTTTATTAAATTCTAAATTAGTTAAAGACATAAAATTCATAAACTTTTCTGACAGACTTTTCGACTTTCGACAAATACTTGATTTACAGATCGGGCCACTCCGCCACGGTAGGCCTACCTAAGGTGCAGGGGAAATGTTTGTCAAGCGGACTTTGACATAGCGGAACCTCTGAAAGGGACTAATGGTGGGATATTACCTCATGGATCAGGATGCTAGCTAGCTAATGGTGGGATATTACCTCAGGGATCAGGATGCTAGCTAGCTTCTTCTTCTTCTTTTCATTCGCTGATCATACCGCCAGTCCTGTAAGTGACTATCGACATGATCATAAGCGTTAAGTGCGTGGATCCAATTTTTTATTAGAGTGTGCCGTGCGGCCTGGAACCTCCATCTTCAGCACTCGAGGTTTCTGTCAGGGTTACCTCACCCTTACCTCCTTTAGTCACCTCTTACGACACGCAGAGGATACGGAAGGTGTATTCTAAGCCCCACCTTACAGGGCGAGCTAGCTAGCTAGCTAATGGTGGGATATTACCTCAGGGATCAGGATGCTAGCTAAATAATCGTGAGATATTACCGCAAGAATCGGGATGATAGCTAACTAATGGTGAGATGTTGTCTCGGGGATCCGAATGCTAGCTGGACCTTATTACATATAAAGATGCTACGTAGTCTAATGATAATCAAACAACATAGATCCAGAGAGACTAAGTCCGGTGTCCGGTTATTCACTGAAAACTGAAGCCGGATCATGATTTTGTATATCCAACTGCCTCATCATAGCAATAACGGGGACCATTTAAACTAAATACTATACAGAATGAGATACTTTTGTCGGAAGCTGCCAATATCATAGGTATCCCCGCCTTCCGAATGCGTCCTACTGTAAGCTATTTCCTATGATGTAGTTTCATATTCTTGCTGCAATTCTTATAGTCTAATAAATAAATAAATAACAAAGCAGTTTTAGTAGGACTAATACTACAGTACAATACATATCCCTTACTGTGTCAATTTAACCCTTTAAACGTCAAGCCGGCAATTAATTAATTTCAAAATGGTCATCAGCTTACCTGTATAGTTACCTTGAAATTGGAAGTCTGGGAATTCATTATTCAGCGTATATAAATATATATTTATATACGCTGAATAATGAATTCCCAGACTTCCAATTTCAAGGTAACTATACAGGTAAGCTGATGACCATTTTGAAATTAATTTGACTGCGTGCTTTTAAAGGTTTGCTGCCTCTGGCCGCAACAACGCCAGGTCAAATTAATTTCAAAATATTCAACATGATGTTGATTAAACAGTAAAGACATACAATTCGTACACTTGCCGGACTATTCAATGTGCATGACTGAGCTCGATACGCCATTCATTTACACATTTTGGATTGTGACGTCAGCCTGTATTTGAAGTAATTGATTATGACGTCATATCCTTCAGTTACAGATCGAACCCAGCCATTATCATAGAAAATGACTGTTGAATAAATAGAAAAGACATACAATTCGAACAGCGTCTAGTTAAATTAGTTTCAAAATATTCAACAGCATGTTGATTAAATAGTAGAGACGTGCAATTCGCATACTTGACTGGCTATTCAATGTTCCTGGTGGAGCTAGATACGACATTCATTACACATTTTGATTGTGACGTCCAGCTACATCTGGCCTAAATAATTATGACGTCATATACAGAAAAATCCATTATCATAGAAAATGTCCTATGTCTAATTGCCGTCCAAGAGACCATTGTGGTTTTTCTTTTGCAATTTACTACTGGAATTTATAGGATCGGTTATCCAACCAGTCATTCCAGTGGTAAACTTTCAAAACAAGTTCTCCGGTGAGTAGCTAATGCAAATGGACATTTCTCACGATCACCGCAAGAAGCCATTTGTGGTCAGTATGATAGAGCGCTAAAGTGGACATATAAGTTCCGTTGGCTGTTTATTAAAATAATTAAGCGTCTCGCCGCGCAAACTCTATTACAGTCGGACTAGAACAAATAAGAGAACGCGCCACGAATCACGTGCATAAAAATAATAATTAGATCTCGTATCGATGGAGATCTCGCGAGACACAGCCCCACAATCCCATGCGCGAAATGTCCGCGCCTATAGGCCTACACGCAATAACGGTCTACAGATGTGAATATCCTCATGTAAACAAAGAAACATTATCACAGTGTCTCATCTTTGTATTTGCCATCGAATGTAATAGATATCGATTGGTATCAATAGTTGGCCGATGTCACAGAGTGATACACGTGCCCACAAACGGAAACTGTGAATGATTTTACATCATTATACCCAGAACATCTACGACATTAGTCCGGGTTCTCTGAATCCGCCCTATATCGATTTTGATAAGATCGTCGTCTACTAGTCAGAGTTCTCTGACTCCGCCCTGTACCGATTCTGATATGGCCGGCATATCAGAATCGGTATAGGGCGGAGTCGGAGAACTTGGACTAAATCCTTCCATCTGCGTTGAATTTATTTTAAAGCCAAAGCCGTTAGCGAGCCAGTCATTCCAGTGGTAAATCTTCAAAAATACTCTTCTCTTGGCCCAGAGAACAAATAGAGTTACAGATAAATTCTGAGGAATTCCGAGTGATAATGAGTTGGCTGCGAAAGATTGTTAGATGGAAAGAAAGTTGAAACTAATGCCTTAAAATGTCAGCATTTTTTTTCGACATATGGAAAAATTAAGTTAGGAGGGTTTGTAAAACATAAACATAAATTGGTATGACCAGAAGTACATAATATTATTATAGTATTATATATTATTATGGACTTCTGGTATGGGCTAAGGAGAATAAAGCTGACCCTCTTGTGTCAACAGTGCTTCAAAGCGCCCAAAGTGCTACTTTTATCAATCAACCCATTAATTTGTTAAACTTGTTAAAGAAAATTCAAATGTTTGCTCAGTGAATGACCATTTGCTGACCATGAGAAAGCTGTTATTGTACATTTACTACAGGAAATTAGGAAAATAGTTTTAAGAAGTGCTCTTTGGCCGTCTTGACGATTAAATGGTTAATAGTCAAGAAAATCTAAATGTTTGCATAGTGAATGTCCATTTGCAGGCCAAAAGAAGTCTTTTTTAAATTCGCCACTGACATGACTGGCTTGATTTCCGAGCCAGTCATTCCATTAGGAAATTTTCAAAAATCGTCTTATCTTGGCCTGCAAATGGGCATTCCTCAAGACCAGTGCTGGGGTAGTTTTTTTGCCGGCTTGACGTTTAAAGGGTTAAATTGACACAGTAAGGGATATGTATTGTACTGTAGTATTAGTCCTACTAAAACTGCTTTGTTATTTATTTATTTATTAGACTATAAGAATTGCAGCAAGAATATGAAACTACATCATAGGAAATAGCTTACAGTAGGACGCATTCGGAAGGCGGGGATACCTATGATATTGGCAGCTTCCGACAAAAGTATCTCATTCTGTATAGTATTTAGTTTAAATGGTCCCCGTTATTGCTATGATGAGGCAGTTGGATATACAAAATCATGATCCGGCTTCAGTTTTCAGTGAATAACCGGACACCGGACTTAGTCTCTCTGGATCTATGTTGTTTGATTATCATTAGACTACGTAGCATCTTTATATGTAATAAGGTCCAGCTAGCATTCGGATCCCCGAGACAACATCTCACCATTAGTTAGCTATCATCCCGATTCTTGCGGTAATATCTCACGATTATTATATATATGTATACATTGATTCAAACACGCAAAAAGAGGTGGAGCTTAACTAGAAATAGGCGTGGCATACCTAGAAATGGATCTCTATTGAAATTGTCATGAGCAAATTGAACATTACATGGCTAATGCCACTTGGTAATGCGTGGCCCACACAATATGGACCACTTGTATTAAGAGACCACCCATATTTATAGGTCACATATTTTAACAAGGCCAATCAGAGATTGTTGCCCTGAATACAATGTACTCGTCCTCTGACGGAGGGAGGATAATTAATACCACTTGCTAATGGACATTTTCATGTTGTCTATCGATCATATTGCATCATATGATGTCATAATCAACGACGTGACGTATAGGATGACGTCATAATCATGACGTCATGGCTGACTCAATTTCATCCGTCTTAAATGCTTAATAGTCCGACACCTTGTATCAATTGTATGTCTTTGTTATTACAAAACATGCTGGTGAATATTTTGAAACTAATTTGACTGGGCGATGTTACTGCCACAAGCAGCAACAGCACCCAGTCAAATTGGTTTCAAAATAGTCAACACCTTACCTGTATAGTTTTCTGGAAATTGATAGTCAAGAAGCTCAGAGATCCATCGGTATCAACACGAGGGCGGTATTAATGTATTAATATACCATCCGGATTCAGTGACCGATTGACTAACGTTAGGCCTATGGAAGTCATTTCAAGCAACTGCCACCAAGATATGACTTACTTGGGCAGAATTGTGTGTTTTTCTAACAAAATCCTTTAGAATGTTTAACACCGAAATTTCAATATCTCAGATAAAGACAATTATACGAATATCTTTTTAATACTTTGACTGGTAGCCCACCCCACCCTACCCACCTACTTGTTCCTATCATAGACCTGTATTAAGTATTGCAACGGCACCGACTGCCCATGTAAGCCTATCATCTTCTCTTAATGTATTTTAACCCTTTCATGAGGAGGCCGCCAAAACCGGCCTCTACAGTGATCTTGAGGATGTTAATTTGCAGGTGAAGAGATCGGCCTGCAAATAGGCACTCAATAACCACATTTTCCCCCCATATTCTTGACTCAATTTAGGTAATACAGGGTTAATAAATTATGAGGACGACGATGATGTACCATTTCTGTTTAACCTTTCCAGTATTGTATCATAGTATGATTCCCATTTGTTGCATTCGAGATAGGGTAAAAATTAAACTTGTTACAGACAGTCTGGAGGCGTACTATGTGTTTGGTAAATTTCAAAAGAAGAGAGCGAAAAAGTAGACAGAGTTCGCTAACAATAATGGATCCATCTAGAAATAAAGGCTTGGCTTCTTCGAAACTACACCTCTAACGTAATGACCGGCCATCTTCTTACTTTATCACAACGACTAGACTGTTAGACAGACTCAACTTCGGATACCAGACAGACCGGGACCCAGTCTATCTCCTAGCAGACTGTAAAAGCAACACTGGATCGTGAAATTGCTATGTCAATGGCTACTCAATAGGCCCCTACATATGAGATACATTTCTCGATCTCGTATCGAAAGAGAACTCGCGGGATACGAATGAATAATGGATGTGTGATTATCAGTAGTATCCTTTTGTCTTTAATCCATCCGTGGGAATAAATCCATGAAGGGCCAATGCAATTATGTAGCAGTATTGATAGACTACCAATGTTCCAAATTTCCAGTCAAAACTGCTGTTAATAATATTGTAGCAGATTGTTGAATACAGAAACCAACCGAAAGTGTAGGCCTATGCATGTGCTAAGTTGAGAAGGTCTACAGGAAATTCGGCCACATAATTTCAACCATATAGTTAGATAGGTATATCAATACGCTAGTGAATTAATGGATTGAGGGTAACAAATTTTTTACCATGAAGTAATTTCGTAGTGCATAATTTCATACCAAAAATTTGCTAAATCTCCCGTGATTCACAGTTTCAGTGCCCTATTGTCTGTAGTATGTTTAGCCCCATAATTTCACCTACATAGACGTGAGCCTTAATATGCTAGGTATATTCCGAATCTAACAAATTCTAGATGAAATAATTTTATTAGGAAAAAATGGGCTTAAATGTTGGGGTTTTCGTGCTTTTCGGTGCCCTACTGTCTGTATGTAATATGCTCGGCTCCAGAACTTCGCTCACATAGACGTAGAGGGATTTGAATACGATAGTTATATTGGGAATTAAAAAAAATTGACCGTGAAGTAATTTCGTAGTATACGATTCCATCGCGTAAATTCGTTTCAATTTTGGCAGATCTGTAGGTTTTCAATGCCCTACTATTACCTGTCTGCAATAGGTTTGGCCACATAATTTCACCTATATGGTTAGATAGCGATATGAACACGCTAATGAATCTTGAGTTTTCTAACACGTAGTAATTTTGGAATATTCAATTTAGTAGCCACGGACAATTGTCAAATACAAACAATTTACTATATTCAGTATCAGAATGTCTGTTCTCGATTTGTAATAATAATTTTTTTTAATATATGGATGTATATAACTCAATAGGAGCTAGTGCTTTTGCACAATTCTACCATCAAGTAATCTCATCGTTGGTAGTTACATATTCGCCGTATGGCCCCATTATAATATGGTTGGTTCACATTCACCACATTCAGATAGGTGTCGGTATGACCTGGCATATCGCTCATAATGGGTTCGGCCCCAGAATGTCACCCATATGTTTAGATAGGTATAGGCATACGCTTACGGAGTAGTGAGATTTAAAACTATCTACCATAAAATAATTTCAGCTCAAATTTAGGCCGAGTCATGGTTTTCGTTGCACCCAGTCAAATCAGTTTCAAAATAGTCATCAGCTTATCTGTATAGTTACCATGAAATTGGAAGTCTGGGAATTTATTATTCAGCGTATATATAGACATCGATTCCAACATGCAATAAAGGGGTGGAGCTTAGCTAGACATAGGCGAGGCATACCTAGAAATGGATCCCTCTATTGAAATTGGCATGAGCAAATTGAGCATTACAGGGCTAATACCACTTGTTAATGCGTGGTCCACACAATATGGACCACTTGTATTAAGAGAGCACCCGTATTTATAGGTCACATTTTAACAAGGCCAATCATAGATTGTAGACCCTTGCCACCCCGAACGCACATAGACCCGAATACAATACACTCATCCTCTGACAGAGGGAGGGTAATTAATACCACTTGCTAATGGACCTTTTCAGGTTGTCTATCCATCATATTACGTTATATGACGTCGTAATTAATTAATTGACTCATAGGATAACGTAATAATAATGACGTCATGACTCGATTTAGTTCATCTTAAATATTTAATAATCTGACACGTTGTACGAACTGTATGTTTTTGTTATTTAATAAAAATGCTGTTGAATATTTCGAAAACAATTTGAATGGCCGCTTTTGCTGCCATAGGCAGCAACAGGACCCAGTCAATTTAGTGTCAAAATATTCCACGGCTTACCTGTATTTTTTTCTTGAAATGTATCGTCTATCGTTCAGAAATCCATCAATCCCAACTCGAGAGTGGTATGGGCTAAACTGGAAAGGTTCATTGTATTAATAAACCACCACAGTTTTCAGTGCCCTATTGTCTTTAGTATGTTCAGCCCCATAATTTACCCGACATAGACTTGAGCTTTAATAAGCTAGTTATATTCCGAATCTAACAAATTCTAGATAAAGTAATTTTAATACGCACAATTGAGCTTAAATGATGGTGTATTCGTGGTTTTCGGTGCCCTACTTTCCGTAATATGGTCGGTTCCAGAACTTCGCTCACATAGACGTATAGGAGTTTGAATATGCTAGTTACATTGGGGATTTAAAAGAATTCGAAAGTGAAGTATTTTCGTAGTATGCAATTTCATCGCATACATTTGTTCCAATGTTGGCAGATCTGTGGTTTTCAATACCCTACCGTCTGCAATATGTGTGGCTACATAATTTCACCCATATGGTTAGATATGGATATGAATACGCTAATGAATCTTGAGATTTCTACCACGTAGTAATTTCATAATATTCAATTTAGTAGTCAAGGACAGTTGTCAAATGCCAACAATTTACTATATTCAGTATTAGAATCTCAGTTTGTAATCAATTTTGTTTTACATATAGCTGTGCTTTTGCACGACCCTACCATCAAGTAATTTGGTAACATGTTGTTACATATTCGCCATATGGCCCCATTCTAATATGGTTAGTTCACATCCACCACATTCATATCTCTGGGAACATAAAGTTCTGAATATTCGTCATGGTAGTAAAATATTGAGAATCTGTTTATTCGTTGGTAGCTTTGCAGTCAAAGACATTCTCAATCATTTGATGATCTTCTTGCTTTCGTGTGTCACAATAATGACTCTCCACTTAATTAAGTTCTTCAAGGTCAGAAATCAAACTAAGAATATGGATCTAATGAGAGATGATAGGAAGGGAACGGTACAGAGTGAAATGTGGATCATGATTATAGCTTTCTTTGTTTGTTGGTTTCCTGCATTGATCCATGATATGGCGCATGCGATTTTCAGTGTTCCATATCCGCTTTTTCACTATTTCCTGTATTACATAACCGATTCCATTGTAATGTTAAATAGTACCACTAATCCCTTTATATACATGCTTATAGCAAAGCCAATAAGGGAAGATATATTAAATTATATATTCCCTTCTTTCTTACTTCCTATACATAAACGATGACCATTTCGATCTTAACGAATGATTTACAGAGCGATCACGCTTACTCGGCAGTGCAGCAACATCACTAACACATTTAAATAGTCAGTGTCTTGGCACCTTGTAATGCCATTACACCAGTTCCAGTAGCTATACTCACAAACTAGTGGGTATTGAATGGCGGTTCAAAATGGCTGCGACCAGGAAGCGATTTCATCAATCATCAAGATAATGGACCTTTCCAGTTTTAGCTATGTCCCGGCCATCACTAAGTTCCACCCACACCTCGCTCGTATTAGGATCGATCGATCCCTGAACTCCAGAACAATCACATTCCAGAAAACTATACAGGTAAGCTGTTGAATATTTTGTTCTAATTTGACTGGGTGCTGTTGCTGCCGATGGCAACAACAGCACCCAGTCAAATTAGTTTCAAATATTCGATACAATATTTATTAAATAGTAAAGATATACAGTTCGTACTACGTGTCGCACTACTATGCGCTAAGACGGATTAAATCGAGTCATTCATGCTGTAATTGATTATGACGCCATACTACACGTCACGTAGTTAATTATGACGTCATATTAAGAATGGATACACCGGAACGGTCCAATAAACACACTGGTAGGACCTGGATTCCAATGATTAACCAGAATCCTAGTTCTATGCACAATCTGATAGAATTACACGAAGAAAACTGCATAGTATAAAGGAACATAGGCTTATTATATGCATATGTTGAAACGACATAAATACACTACTTTTCCCCAAATGTGAACTATGTTTAAATACATTGAGTGCTACAGTTAGCTATGTTAAGCCTATAGCTTTTATATTAAGTTATATAAGAGTATTTCTAAAGGATTACAAGCAAGATAATATATTCTCTTAAATATTGTATTTGACAATTGTTGAACGTATGCTTAATTATTTGATGTAATTGCAAATAACACATCATAAATCAAGATATATTCAGATGTGGGCAGGATTATGTCATAACAACGTTCGTTGTTGAATGTACGCCCCATTTGAGCGTTGATGTTGTGATAGTGAAACTGTAATCTGTATATTGGTCAACAGAGCCAATTGTGTGATAGTCGTAGAATGTAGACACACGAATGCGTGTTTAATAGAGTGAAGCGATGTTATATAGTCCTACAGGAATTCATATAGAGTCTGAAAGGTATTTTTGAGTATTTACCGTAATTCACCCTTCCAGAGTATACATCTATCATCTGACATCATATGGCTTCATAATCAGCTAGGCGGCATGTATGACAACGTCATAATCATTACCTCATAAATGATTCTATATGGCCCGTCTTTAACGCTTAATAATCCGACACGGTGTACGAATTGTATGTCTCTACTATTAAATAAACATGCCATAGGCAGCAACAGGGCCCAGTCAAATTAGTTTCAAAATATGCAATAGCTTACCCGTATAGTTTTCTGGAAATTTGTAGTCAGAGAGTTCAGAGATCGATCGATTCCAACACGAGCGAGGTGTGGGTGGAGCTTAGCTAGAGATGGGCGGGGCATAGCTAAAATGGAAAGGTTCATTGGATGATAGATTAAAGTCCTGATTGAAGTAGGGCGTGTTAACAGCGTTGTGAGTTGAGGAATCGCAAAATAACTGTAGCAGTTGACTAATAATTGTCACAGTATGCTGCGGACATATCTGATGATCTTGGAGCCACAACTTTTCTTTTCCCAATCACGCGAATCAACCTCACTGAACCGCCTAACAGATATAAACGTCCTTCGATCCGTGCACAAGTATGGTGTACCCAGTTTTCGTGTCGATGTTTATCTGTTAGAATATCACGAACCAGTTATTGCCAGACTGATTTGCCAGGAAAAACGGGACAATTATTCTCAATTTCAGAGGTCACATGATCATTAATTATGATTCTACGCCCAGGTGAAAAAAAATCACAAATTTCATACACCCACGCGAAGAGGGTAGCTATGCAAGCTTTGTTTAAGATTTCCCAAACTATACAATCTGTGTTTGTTTGTTTAAATCAAATTACAATTTCTAACAGGTTGATTGTCTTCTAGATAGCCAAAGTAGTAAACTTAACTTTGCCGCTCATGCCTCGCAGTAGGCCAATGATGACAACGTATTTATCGTGAACGTCTTGTCTTAACAATTCTCATTCGCATTACTATTTAAATATTATCAAGCCATTGTGATAAGCTTAGTAAACAAGGGACACAATGTTAACGGGATTATGCTACATTTTCAGTGAAACTGTATTGAAAATTAATAGCAGGATTGGTAAATTTAGGAAGTGGGGATAAGGAAGAAGCATGAGAGAGAGAGAGAGAGAGAGAGAGAGAGAGAGAGAGAGAGAGAGAGAGAGAGAGAGAGAGAGAGCGAGAGAGAGTCATTCATGCTGTAATTGATTATGACGCGATCCTACACGTCCCGTAGTTGATTACGACGTCATATGAGATGCAAAATGAGTTTTGCTTGAAATGAATGCTTTGTTCTAAATATCTCTGGAATACGCGTGTTGTGATATGCTTAAAGTAAAATAAATGCACTGATTTAACTAGGCGTTTTCAAAATTTGCATTGTAACTGTGTTGTCATTAGGCTACAATTACTACTATCTGGGAGACTCGTGTGGCGTTGATAACATTATTAATATTTGTCATATATTAAATAATATTTCCTTTTCCATATTCTCAGGAAACAAAGAAATAAAACAGTATAGATAGTGAAGCAGCTTAAGCACCAATTTGACGGTGTCTGTGCACTCTTGGAAGGAAGCTTGAAATTTGGCACAAGGATACACATTACCATTAGTTTCAAAATATTCAACAGCTTACCTGTATAGTTTTCAGGAAATTAGTTCAAACTAGTCAGTGAGTTCAGGGATGGATCGATCCCAACACGGGCGAAGTGTTCGTGGAGCTTAACTAAAGATGGGCGGGGGATAGCTAAACCTGCAATCCTACATTTTCAATCAGCCACACTCTCACAGCACGGTTATGAGCATCAGTAATTAACGCATCTCTTTATAGGTAGCCCATTTCAAATGTTTGGAGAAGGATGCTTTAAAGGGATGCTAATCTCATCTCAAATGTTGTACTGCACTGACAGATTATGGTTTATAGATTCCATATCATTCATATCCCGCCACATTCCCTTCTCTATATCACAATCATCTGCTTTGTATTATGGCGTAAATGTTGAACAGTGATCGCCACCATGTTGTCTCTTCATGTAAATGCAAATGGGTTACATTCGTTATTATGTAAGAATCATCTTGTTAAAAATATGGCCGAACCAGACACTCTAGGTTTATCTGATTGGTTGAAAACTAAATCTTGACAGCCACCATAGGCTGTAGAAATCTAACAACATTTAGCTACTAAGGCCTGAAAAGCTAAACATGTCAGCGATGGATCATGCGTGGAATATTCTACCACCGGAATGGTTAGTATAATATAAGGCGAAATTTCCTTTAATCGGGGCATGTATTTTCTTGAATCCTCAATTTTTCTTAAACAGATCTTTCATAGAAGATAACGACACATCATTCAAACCAGGCCAACAAATACAAGTTTTTTTCCTATGAATGCAGAAACCATAACAAAACCGATGGATATATATGGAATAGTGGCATTGAGGTGCATTTAGGTAGCGCCAATATGCGTGCAATCCCATGGGCCAGTAGATGACACAATGTCTTTTTGTGCCAAATGCTACACATTATTCTTCTACACACGTTCCTTCCATGTTCGAATTTACAATAACGAAAACATCTATATCCACATTTATGATGTTGTCTCTGGATTACCTCTCTTGTCTGCCTCTTCATTGTTGCAAGGAATAATCTAAGTATAGTCTGCATCTGGGTGAGAGAACAGTACATTTTCTCGATCAGTTGTGTGAACTGTTTGTGGCCTGTTCATAAAATTATGTGTCCCAAAGTCAATCAGCGCTAATTTATCTTCAGCCACGCACAGAACGTTCTTCATTAGATTCGGATTGTATATGTCCCTTGAACCAGCCTGATTGTTTCCTCTTCATCTTCTTTCTGGCTACATCTTTCTAGCTATCACTTATGTACACATCCGAAACAATTAGGCTCACACATTGCCAATTTTGCAAGTGTGATTCGATGCATGGCATCCACTCTGAATTTTCATTGAAGGTCTCCAATGTCCTTCGCTCAAGTAGGTGCCCAAGTCTTACAGTGGCTAAACTTATCGTGTCAATCCTTGGATCATCATACTGTGGAATAATCTGCTTTTCAGACATGGAACCATTGACTTATTGCATACATGCAGCTTTCATTGCTTTGACAGGCATGTTTGACCGATTATTTAGCATGAGTTGTACAGCTATGTGAAATATATTTCGTGTCCAACTGAGAGGTCAGGCACTTTAGCCTGTGATCGATAGAGGGGACAATTTTATCTGCAGTGTGCTAAATTTGGTCAATTGCCCCTATGGGAGAGGGTCCAAGATAAATCTTTACGAGCCTCTGATAAAGATACGCATTGTATTGTTTCTCGCCTAGTTGTTCTTGTCGTCCTCACAGTCTCGACTACTAAAACACTGATTATATCTTTTATGTCCAATACTTTAAGTCGAGGAATGGGGGTTTTATGCGCGTCTCCCGTAATGGAGACGTTATGTATATATGTGATGAGCCCCTGTTGAGTTGCTGAAGTCTGTACATGATGGGTGGTGTGATTCTGATAAACGAGGTATCAAATTATTGAGCAACTTTGCTAATCCCGTCCTCCCGCCCTCGAATGTCTGAAGGCACTTGAATTTTCAGTGTGGCCTACTACACGAATGGCCTTTTAACATAGCATTAATTTGTTTGAGTCCTGGATCAATTGGCATTTTCGAATCACAAAGTTCCTGGAATTCAAATATGTTTTTATGCATACCAGATAGTGTAGTCATGTCTCGAAAGTAAACAGTCAACAATCGGACCAACGTTTTGCCCGTGTTGGGATAGGTCGAACCCTGAATTCCCAGACTAGCAATATCAAGGTAATTTACAGGTAAACTGTTGAATATTAAAAACTAATTTGATTGAGTGCTGTTACTACCTATGGCAGCAACAGCGTCCAGTCAAATTAGTATCAAAATATTCAACAGAATGTTTAGTAAATAGTAACGACACACAATTCGTACAACTTAACGAACTATTAAGCGTTTGTGGTAGACTATATAGCGTCATTCTTGATTCCGACGTCAGCCTACATGTGATATAGTTGATTATGACGGCATATGATTGCCTGAGAAACTATAGGGGGCCTAATGACGGATAAAGACCAAGTAAAACCACATGTCTTAAATAACCCCATCGCGTGACTACAAATGTCATTTCACAGAGCAACTGGCTTAGATTATTGGTCTCTCATGATTACTTTCATTGCTTTTTAAGCTTTCCAGTTTTGATTCTGGGTGAAATATATATCACATGAGAAGCAACTAACAACAGGTTGTATGTCTTGGCACATCTGATGGTGTCGAAATGTTTATCATGTCGAAGACATATACGCTGCGAAAAGAATGAGAATATTCCACCTCGATCTAAATTTATGGGCATTTCGTTGAAAATATTAGTAACATCTGGAACCTCTACGACGAGGTGACCACACCTCTACCAGCGGGGTAGTGTCGAAATGTGTCTATGCTACACTTGCAATATCTACGACTTAAATACCCTGAAAGCACAATGAAAGGACTCCAAATAGAAGCAAAATTTTGGCAAGTTATTCGAAACAAGTGTCCAGCTGACACCAGGTGTCGCCACGTGATACCAAGGGGCTCTATCAAAGTTCTTCTTTGTCACTAACTATACGTAATAATATATACGTACGTATATATATGTGCGTGTGAACGTGTGCAGTTTTATATCTGTTTTCAAATTACACAATCATTTATTTAATCCTCTGGACGAAGAGTTTTTAATCATGGTTAATTTTTGTAAATTGATGTCTTTACAGACACGATTCATTCTTTTTCATGTAATGAATATTTTGTTGGATATTTCGAAAGCAATTTAATATGCTGTCTTGAAGATGAGACACTGGAATTTCTTAGGATTAAAACAGCCAACATTCGGACGCGGGCGGCAGATGATCTGTCAAACCAAACATTTCTACATTGTACTCTTAAATGCGTGAAGGGTTTACTGCCTGAACTTCACAATGATGTAATGGAAGCTGTCCAGTTTTCAGCAAAATTGATCTATAGTTACATATCTGACAATTGCATATAAGGCTGTTTATTTTTTATTTCTTAAATTGAGACTAATCGCATCTCAAATGTTGCTTTGACCTGATAGATTATAATGGCATTCATTTCCAGGCGCATCCCTTTATATGTATCACAAATAATTACTTTAACCTCACATTAATGTTGAATTTTGGTTGCCGCCATTTTGTCTCCTCAACTGATAGTGTGCGATATCATGTAAGTGCCAATACAGCACATTCTTTATTATGGAATAATTATCTTGGTACCGATTTTGAAAATAATTTTCCTGGAAGATGTTGTCAGCAACAGCTTCCACACAATTTCTGATTGATTGAGAAGTAAATCATGACAATAAACTACATTATCTATTGGAGAGAGAGAGAGAGAGAGAGAGAGAGAGAGAGAGAGAGAGAGAGAGAGAGAGAGAGAGAGAGAGAGAGAGAGAGAGAGATATGGCGGGAGGGAGGGAGGGAGGGAGGGAGGGAGGGAGAGAGAGAGAGAGAGAGAGAGAGAGAGAGAGAGAGAGAGAGAGAGAGAGAGAGAGAGAGAGAGAGAGAGAGAGATAGAGAGGAGAGTACAGTACAGTGCAGTGCAGTGCCGTGTCGTGCCGTGCCGTGCAGTGCAGTGCAGTGCAGTGCAGTGCAGTGCAGTGCAGTGCAGTGCAGTGCAGTGCAGTGCAGTGCAGTACAGTACAGTACAGTACAGTACAGTACATGTAGCCATTTCCTTGCCTAATATGGTGAAATGATCAAGATGTATTCTCGGCTCTTATCACTACCTCAAGACTATTATGTCAGCTGCCACGTGCCACAGATATTTAATACAATACTATCCGACTAGTATGCTTGATTTATATGTCTGCCATTGCAGTTAAATCATCCGTAAAGGTATATGGTGATATAATTAAAGCCGCCACTTGTTAGCTGATGTCATAATCAAGTGACATAAGGCCACCGGGAAAGAAACAAATGAATATCAGTAGCTGTCTGAAATGTAAGTCATTGCATAATCTACAATCTAATAAACATTCTGCTGAATATTTTGAATTTTTCACCAGTTCCAGTCAAGTTAGATTCAAAGATTCAACAGCGTACCTCTTTAGTCTGGTCTTGTTTTGTGTTAAAGACGAGCCCCCAACAGGAGTAGCTTTTTTGCTGAATCTGTAGTCAGTACACTGTGCAGTCTTTGGCAAGTAGGGGAAAACCTTCCAGAATGATGATCTATACTTGCCGAGTTAAGTTTAACATTGTGTACATTTCCATAGAGCAGCGTCCAATTGTAATATAATGAATCGCATATGGGCAGTACAAGTCTTGTCGCAATATGTGTTACTACGCCAACCAGTGACACAAAATTCTCGATCTACGGCCTTTAGGATCATGTTTGCTCGCTGGCAGTGCAAGACGTGGCACAGTTCCTTGGATAATTTATGGAGCCTGAATAGACCCTGTGCGGCGAGCTTACTGGGGTCCAGGATGGCCTTATGTATTTTTCTTTGTTTCTGGGAACCAAGGCATTTAAGACAGCAGCGTAATTTGACATTGGCGTTCTTTTAACTGGATGGGTATGTGCACATACGAGATAGAAGTGATTTATAGTCTCTTCTTCGATGCTGCAGCGAGTGTAGACAGCGGAACCACTTCTATTTCGGATTGCTGACCCACATAGCAGGTTATACATCTAGAATAGTAGCTTCACTTGGATTGTACCATTATATAGCGGACTATATCCGTCTTACAGCTGGCCCACACACCATGTGATTCCACATTTCACAGGCATCCAGATCGTGGTGTAATAATATCTTCTCTGCAGCCTCTTCTCGTAATCAACAATCCAAGGAGATATGGATTATAGTTTTCCCACACACACCTTTTCTAGACAAGAGACACGGCTATAAGCGCTTGGGCAGCTATATCTCTGGAGTATTTGAATGGCTGTCACTGTTCAGCTATAGGGCGTTTATGACTTGACACATAGATGTCGTTCAATTGTCTCCCGTTCAAAGTAGAAGTTGTCCTGTGCAGCAAGTAGATGGCAGCATTTGCATAACTAAATGGTAGATACCCTATGGATTTCCGTGTCTCCCTGCTCCTCGATCCCCGACTGCTTAGGTATCAAACCATCTACGCTGTGCAGGAGGGCTGGTGCACACCACGCACGCACGCACGCACGCATATATATATATATATATATATATATATATATATATATATATATATATATAATATGCTCTGAGGTTATGTGATTCAGACCATTACTCTAATGCAGGCCAGCACACTTCACGGACTAAGCTTCCCGCGGCGTCACACTAATCTTTATCGTTTGCTACTTTTTGCAGACGTTCTAGTTACATCAAGATGTGTTCCAGCAATTCCTTGTTGATGCGTAGGTGCTATGGTAGGCTATTACATGTCGAGAAAAGGTCGGCAAATGGACAATGACTAGGCAAAGAATTTACCATTACGCATTCGGTGGTAAAGCCAAGTAAAAACGGTTTTGAAGATGTCCAAAATTTAAAGTACAAAAGTAAGCTATTTTTGTCAATTTCAGTGGTAAATTTACAGATATACTCTAATCTTGGCTGGCAAAAATTATGATTTTACTTTTTAAATATTTGATATGTGTATAATTGTGCGTGCTTGTATGCGCTGTTGACACAACAGTGTTAACATGCATTAAACCAGATCTTACTATGATTTTGTGGTTTAAATTTACACATATGACCCCAGCCAAGCCGACTACATTAAGGTGCATGGCCAACAAAATGATACCACCTTCGATATAATAATAATAGACTAAAATGCTGCTCTTATGGTCATCTTCCATTTTCTATGTGTTATATGCAAATCTGTCGATTAAGTAGTCCACCAGACGTCAAAATATCACCAATTTTAAATCTTAATATTGGGCAACTGCATTGTTGTATCTGACAAAGCGCTAATAGAAAACTAATATTGATGTTAGCATCTTGAAAGGCGAGTACTGAACGAAATCTAATAATTGTAATGGGTTAATGTTTAATTTATTGCATGACTATGACAACTGGCCGAATGATCATTTTTGAAAATGGTTGAAATATGCAAGGATGGGGTTACTTAGTGATCGGTAAACTGAAAATAATATCACATGTACACAACTTAGAGTAATGACTGACCACTCAAAATGCCGCTTGTCGTGTTCCCTAAAATCTCCTATAAGTTAAACTTCGATCAGTAGAGTAATTAGGTTAATTGTGGTCAAACGATCACCGCAACTTAAAATCTGGCAGCTCTCCATGGCGATGGACAAAATGTTAATAAAGGAATCTTTGGGAGTTAACAAATATGAATAATAGGCACCATCTGACAAATCTAAATGGCCAATGTTAATTTGTTTCATGGAATGGTGTTAATATGTCAACTGATAAAATGTCCTTTTAAAATAGCGGAAATGCAACTGTATATGGGATAATGAAAACTGACATGAACATAACATTGCATCTAAATAAGGTAATATGATAAGTGAGCTTTCAAATTGTTTGTAATCGTGGCCTCTACATGGCTAACTCTAAATTTGCTAACGTGGGCTAACGTTTCTACAAACCATTAAAAATTACCCAGAGACCAGTGGAATGAATCGTCACGTCACAGGTAGGTGGCTGTCCCTGAACCAGGGCTTGTGAACGCGGTACTAGTCCAGTCAATCTAAGAAAAATGTTAGGTGCACCCAGACAAAAATGCAACACAATTTCTGTCAGTAGATTTATGACGAAGAAGAAATGGCATATGACCAGAAATAAATCTACCCAAATCTGACGATGGGAAATATATAATTTTATTTGTTATAACCCGCACTTTTTTGCGCCACGCTTATTACTGATTTGATGAGAGCGTACATTTCCCTTACGGTCGTCACTTCAGAATTTAAGTCGCTTATTTCCCCTTTTTTTTCTTCCCTATATCCTATTTTTTTTAACTGGCACGGTTATTTAGTGTTATGTTAGGTGTAAATTTCTGCTTTAGAACGTTCATTTGTACAGCAATTACTAAAATAACCGTCGTGCAAACGAATTTCGAATTTTCCTCTTATGTGTTATTTGTATTGTAGACTCCGTCTGTATGGCCTAGGAGAATCACAAGTGGATACTTTAAAATGATACACTGAGCTAAGATTTCTTTCATTTCCTCATGCCGTTTTCGTCCTCTTCTGATATTCCGCCGTTTGTATGAGTATCATGAATAAGTTATTAAATTATCTTAGAAATATCATTTTTCAGCACTAAGAATTGGTAAATTACTACCCTTCAGTGCTTAGATTTGACAACAGTTCAGCTTTCCTCATCCACAAGAGGTTAGGTTTGGCAAAAGGTAATCTCTCATGGTATACAATTTGTAAAATGCCATGTTGCAATGATCAGGATTGGCAACATATCATCCTTCAATGTCCAGAACTGGTAACAAAACATGTTTCAGGGTAAAAATATCATGTCCAGAACTGATAACAAAACATGTTTCAGGGTAGAAATATCATTGTCAGCACTAAGAATTGGCAAATTATTGTCTCAGTGCTTAGAATTGACAACAGATACCACTCCAGGTACATTACATTTAAGTGAAAGTGTATCATGGTATGTAAACGCACATTAAATACTGTCGTAGTTCAAATTTGATTTGATTGTTATGCCATCTAACGTTTGATTATGTTGTTCTGTGTGATCGTAGACGTGCTGCACTAGTTCATGAGAAGGGGGTCTATCGTCCATATCAGATAACTGGACATAATCTTATATGTTATATAATGTAAGAGTCTTTTCAACAATACATTGGGTCATGCTATCTACAGAATGAACAATTGCAGTTTAATTGTGTATGTAGACACAGAGAAGCAACTTAAATAAAACATTTTTAAGCGTGCGAACTACCTAGACAATTGTAATCAGTGGTTGATATAAATGATCATTTAACTAGTTATACATACGTTACTATTTAATTATGTTTTATTATACCCCATCTTGATGTATTTATTAATGTATTGTATTTGTATGTATGGGAGACACGTGTATAAGACTTATGTCTTACTGTGCTCCCATTGAACAAAATAAAATTCTGTAAAATAAAATAATACATTTTTCTGACATTGTGAGACTCATTATTTTCACTACCGGTTTCCCAAAAGAGCGAAACTGGCAGTACAGTTGGACGAGTCTCGTTGTGCGAGAAGGATAAATTAACTTTTTTATTGAATTACAGTAACATATGTCAACCAGACAAGAGATAATGGTATTAATCATCAACATTAAATATCTTTGACCAACACACGAAAAAAGGTACCAATTAAGGACAGTATGCTATATATAACTAGCAAGAATGTAAATACAATAATGTTTATTTAGACAGTTCACTAAATAGTTTGAACTGGTATGCTTAAATAAAACGGGTAAACCAGAATACTTTATAAACACATGCTGCATGTAAAGTTATCTGTCATTATACCAGTGCAGACCTCGTGTGCCCAGGAACCACAAATCTCACACTGAATCCAGTCTCCACCAGACACAGAGAATAATTCTGTACTGTACAGACATTCTGCATCGTCATCTACTTTGTTTGTGGGTGTGACTTTGGTTTTTTTTACATCGAGAACCTTCTGGTTTGGGAATATTTATAGCTTTGCATTTTGCCGTTTTGCCTTTACCTTTTGTCGTTTTGCTTTTGGGATTCTTTGATTTGGTCTCAACTTTGCGTTTCTTTGGCTACTGATTTTAAATTACTTGTACTATATGGAGAGGATGTTAGAATAACAGCAGACTGCTTCTTGTGTCATGGGTCTCGGATTCTGCAGTTTTGGACGAGGCAATAGCTCTTACAATATTTCTTTGGCAGACATCGATTTGACTGCAGTAGTGCTAGTTTTCTTGGAGATTGTTATCGAGAGCCATAGGCAGTTGCTCAGCACTGTAGTTAGGTTGGTGTTACCATCTAGGGTTAAAGCTAGAGCTAGGCACGTGGCTCCACTGCTACTGATGCCGGGCATTGCTGACGCCACACCCGCTGCTGTTGCTGCTGCAGGTCAGTCAGCCTCGGGGTTTGGGAGTGGTAACCGCGCATCTCAAGTGTCCACAAAAAACGACATCCAGGGACAGTGAACGTTCACATTCCAGTGGGCTCGTGCAGCCATTGCTGCGAAAATTGAACAACACCATATCATCCCGGCTGTTCGTGTCCCCGGTGTGTCTAGCCGTCATCTCCAAGGTGGAAAGAACGTTGCCAGCACACTATTTGCATTACTTAATAGAAGTAGCAAACGGTTTTGTTTGCTTGCTACTTATGAACGTTGTATGTAAAAACAAAAAGATGGTGGGTGGGTTTTATATCTCGCCAGAAGTACCTAACCGATCTAGTCATATATAGAGGATTTTGAGAAAGTATCCCTGTGGGGGGGGGGGGGAGGGTCTGGGCAAGGTACGGTAGTTGGTTTAATATAAACTATATCTGTCGCAGTGTGGCCAAAAAGAATTGGTTTGCGAGAGGAAAGTGCCTTGCGTGGGCCTCTGCCACAGGAAAATGCCTACAATGCTGTAGCAGAGGAAGAGAGAAGATAAATGTGTTCCCCCTAACATCTACATGGTTAGGAATATAAGAATTTGCGAGATAAAAATGCCTTCAACGCCGAAGCGGAGGAGGTGAGTGGTAAAGATGGCCGCCCTCCTATCCTACAAAGAGAAAAAGATTATTATGTGTGTTTATCCTAATGTAGTTATTTTAATGTTGATGTGTACTGTGAAGATGTGGTGGCTGATTCTTGTGGAATTCGGCACCATCATCTTGTGTGAGTTAAAGATTTATTTTAGTTGGTACCATTCTAAGATTTGCGGCCCGTGTGTGAGCCTGAACTACCTGTTACGCTTTGCGTCCAAACACTTATTTTTAGGTCGCAAATGGTGTAGCACCAATTGTCTTTAATGAATATGTCTCCTGGCAAGAATGCTCGGTACCCTTGCCAATAACCCACGTAGTGTCTCTCCTCAGACAGACAGCATGCACAATGTTGTCTGGTGGTAGTTTCAGAGCCACAGAGCGATCCCTCCACATACCGCATCACAACCACAAATGACAACACATGGACAAATCACATTGATGGAAGCATATTTAGAAAGCGGTTCTTGGCTTACTTAAGGTGGGGCGAGAGAAACGTATTTCCATCTATGGTGGCTTTCCCATATGACGTGGTGAGCTCTAAGGCTTCACCCAGTCACTGTTATGAGTTAGATGGCGATCTGTGTCTCTCTCCGTCACCTAATGTTTCGAGTACGGACCGTATGAGATCCGTATCATGGGGTTACAGTTTGGCTGCTTTAGGTTTGGAGAAAGTGGCCCAAAGAACACTGCTGAGACGGCAATAATATTGCATTATTTATAATTTCACAGTGTTTCTTACTTTGGCATAAAAAGACTTGCTTAATTGGTATCCGGAGATACACGGGAAATGTATGTGAACGACAAATTGATTCTGGCCGTCAAGAAACCAACTGTAGTTTTTGATTCGGTCATAACCATTCTGACGGTGGGAACTCAAACAATTTTTTCGGCCAGACGGCCAGAGAAGCGTAGTCAAAGACAGTTACTGTTTGCTTTAATTTAGGAGGCCTTAACATGAACGGCCAACTATAAAAATCAGTAGTACCGTTTATAAAACGGTCTTATTGACCATAGAGTCGTAGAGTAATCGCCATTGGCTAGCTTAAAACCCTATCCTATCGAGCTATCATAGTTCTAGGTTTAACGGTCGCATGTCATGTTCTCCGGAGAGAGCATGAGCAGCGACCTTACTGTAAAATTGGTGCCAGTGGGAGAAAACATGGTGATGCATTTGTTGTTGATGTATCGTGTAACCTAGGTGTACTGTAGTCCAAATATTTTTCTATTTTTACTTCTAACTAATAATATGGGCAGAATGCCTAATTACAATTATACATTCATTGAAGTATAAGGCCATCTTAGCCTACGGTGCCGTTTAATTGCTGGCACCGTTTACATGCATAACATTATGTACAATACCTTCGCAAACGGAGGTCGCATCCGACCTTATGGTGCCACATAATGTGGAACTTTACTTATTAATAATGGTATAACTAACTGTGATATGTTCCTATGTGGTGCACCTATTACTCATCATTACAATTTAAACGTCACGTGTAGTCTCTAAACCGTCTTATGGTGTTGATGCATGGTGTAGCTGCCGCCTGAAGAATTACAGTAAGATGCTGGCCGTTATGTTTCATACTAAAAACAGTGAAGAATAAAGCCATTACTGGTGGTCAATAGATTGTGATACATAGCATAATGAGAAGTTCACCGTATCACCTTTATGCTGTTTGTGTTGTGAGAGTGACGGATGCCACCATTGTGTAGAGATGGTAAGCACATATTATACCAAATCATTTCTCGGCACAAGACGATCCACGCTGCTTATCTCTTGCGGCGCGTAAAGTAATCTCCTTGTCTGGACTACGGTCAAAACATAATTTAAATATCACATGGGGTCTTTACACCATCTTCTTGCGGTGTGAGTTGATGCACGGTGTAGCTGCCACCTGAAGAATTACTGCAGGATGCTGGCCGGCATGTTCCATACTAAAAAATAAATGAAGAATAAGCTAATACTGGTGGCCAATAGATTGTGATACATAGCACATAATGAGAAGTTCACTGTATCACCGTTATGCTGTTTGGGCTGTGAGAGTGACGGATGCCTCTATTGTGTAAAGACGGTAAGCACATATTATATTAGATCATTTCTCGGCACAAGACAATCCACGCTGATTAGCTCTTGTGGCGCGCAAAGCAATGTCCTTGTCTGGACTATGGTCAAAACATACATTCAGTCACGCTGGATGCGCCCATTGATTGTTACCACTGTTTCTGTCGTGGTACGGCAAGTCTGGCGACAGTTTCAAACACCACCGTTCTTACATACAGGTTTGGCTGGTAATAGTCAAAAGTCTTACACCGCAATGAAGGTACTGCTGGTGACGGTGGTGGAAATAAAGAAGCTTCTATTAATTTAGAATTTTGCCCCTGTTGATCTACCAGGAGCATCCGAAAACTTGGTGCGGTGCGGAGCGTGCGTGTCCTGAGAGGGAACCTGACTGTAATAAGCTGTGTTGGTGTAGATTGCAGAACTCGAGCTCTATGCAGTAGGCAGATAAGGAACTTGTTCCCAATCAGACGGAAACCGCCTCCATTCTAACTGAGTCTGACTTTGCGAGTGCCTTTTATACTCAGTGAGAGGCTGTGCCAGCGGACTCAGCCAATCAGAGCGTGTGCTGTGTATGAGGCGACTCATGGTCATGCATGCGCTTAGGGCGATCTCACGGACTCTGTAATTCTGTTCTCCCTTTAAATGGCTTATATATGCGCAGGCCCTTGTGGGCAGTGGAGAGGTGGGCGTGGATCCTACCAGGCCGTTTCGTACCCAGCCGAACGGGGCTGGTACATACCCAACAGGGCAGTCCACGCTACACTAGGACCGTGGCCTGGTCTGTTGCACTAATTGTTGATGGAATGCTGGTGCTAGGGCTGGTGTTGACATCTGCAACTGAAACGATTTGATCTGTAATGCTGGTGTTAGCGCTAATGCTGACTTCTGCCAACGAAACATTTTGATCTGAAATGCTGGTGCTTGGGCTGATGTTGACATCTGCAACTGAAACAATTTGATCTGGAATACTGGTCTCTGTGCTGATGTTGACTTCTGTCATCGAAATGATCTGATCTGGAATGCCGCATGAGCTATACTTGTTGCCTGTGGGGAGTGCAGAGAAAATGCAGCATGTCGCAACATTAATCCTTGAAACCAGCCAAGCCCAGCTATTTTAGATGTTTTGTTAAACGGGTGTTGTATTTTAGATCGTCCCGCCAAACAATGCCTTCTCCATATCCTGAATATGGTCACGGAGTTGGTCTTCTGACCAAATTCTGGTAGCAAAAGATATGCGCGGCCTAGCTTGCTGATGCCTAGCTGGCTGACCTTTTGATCTCGGCGTCGCCGAAGTGTTCGGGCTGACACGTTGAACGTGCGTACGGCTCCTTTAACACTTCCAATATCACGAATAAACTTCAGTGTATCACTCAGGGCTTGATTGCCATGACTGGCGCGTGTGGACTCGTTTATACTGTCTTGGCATGATCCTAAAACTAAAAAAATATATATGCTGTGCTATAATCAAGGACGCACGCACGCACGCACGCACGCAAGCACGCACGCACGCACGCACGCACGCACGCACGCACGCACGCACGCACGCACGCACGCACGCACGCACGCACGCACGCACATACGCACGCACACAATTATCTCATTTTCATTTAACGACTAAAGACAAATTAGCTCATATGTTACCGCCACCAGCAGCAAGGAATGGAACTCATTAACCATGCCAGTCTTTTCAGTGGTAAGTTTTCTAAAATCCTATTTTTCAGGCATTCTTCGTATACATTTTTATACCCCGCCGGGCGTGCGGGTGTGCAGGTGGCAGAGTGGTTTCCGGATGATAACTTCGTTACCGTTTGTCGGATCGCATTGAAACTTCATAGGGTGGTTGAACTTGGTCTTGAGAAGAAACCTATCGAAATCGATGATGATCCGAAACCCAAGATGGCCGCCAGCCACCGGCGGCCATCTTGAAAATTGGTTTCCGGATGATAACTCCGTTACCGTTTGGCAGATCGCATTGAAACTTCATAGGGTGGTTGGACGGGGTCTTGGGAAGAAACCTATCGAAATCGATGATGATCCTAAATCCAAGATGGCAGACAGCCACCGGCGGCTATCTTGAAAATTGGTTTCCGGATGATAACTCCGTTACCGTTTATTAGATCGCTTTGAAACTGTATGGAGTGGTTAGACTAGGTCTGAGGAAGAAACCTATTGAAATTGACAATGATCCAAAATCCAAGATGGCCGCCAGCCACCGTTGGCCATCTTGAAAATTGGTTTCCAGATGATAACTCTGTTACCGTTTATCGCATCACTTTGAAACTTCATAAAGTGGTTGGCCTAGGTCTGCGGAAGGAGCCTATGGAAATCGACAATGATCCAAAATCTAAGATGGCCACCAGCCACAGGTGGCCATCTTGAAAATTGGTTTCCAAATGATAACTCCGTTATCGTTTATCGGATCGCTTTTAAACTTCATCGGATGGTTCGACTACATCTGGTGAAGAAACCTATCTAGATTGACAATGACCCAAAATCCAAGATGGCCACCAGCCACCGGTGGCCATCTTGAAAATTGATTTCCGGATGATAACTCAGTTACCGTTTATCAGATCGCTTTGAAACTTCATAGAGTGGTTGGACTAGGTCTGAGAAAGAAACGTATAGGAATCGACACTGATCCAAAATCCAAGATGGCCGCCAGCCACGGGCTGCCATCTTGAAAGTTGGTTTCTGGATGATATCTCCATTAACATTTATCGGATCACTTCCTAGGGTCGTTGGAATATGTTTGGTGAAGAAACCTATCGAAATTTACGATAATTCGAAATCCAATATGGCCACCAGTCATTATAGAAAGTATTATTTGCTAGCATCAGTGATGTTAGTGTAGCGCATTTGCCGATGATGCGCTGTGCCATTGCCTTCACATCTATTTATGATCGTTACGTCAGTAATCAACGTTCTGTATACAGGTCACCACTAGAGAGTAACCAATATTTCACTTCATGAGATGATTCATTCTCATAATTAGTAACCGGTATGATATAATTTGTAAGACCAGTGATACATGTTGCATTGACCGACCACCTTTAAAGCATGGCCAATATATCACTTCGCGAGGTCAGGCGAGTTTGTAACGACCTGGGGCCAGTTTCACAAAGGTGCGTAAGTACGATATTGGACGTAAATATGGCGTAAGTACGGTAGGGGGCGTTAATCGGGTTTCACGAAAAGCGCGTAACTTACGCGGGGGGGGGGGGGGGGGCTACATATGGTCGTAACTTACGCGTGCTGAGACCCACGCGTAAGTTAGACGAAAACGTCTAACTCAGAACATCACGTTCAGAATCTCCTTTTCCAGCGTACACTGCGAGTATTCGCGAGAGGCTAATTAGGTCAACATTTAGATCGGGAACACGTGTTAAAATTAGATCTGTTTATTCATATCTGTTTCTTTGTGCACTTCGGAACTTCGCACATTTTCCCGAATGCATTGCTATTGACACAAACAGATCATCACTGAAAGGTTTGGCTTTACTATATACTATAATTTAAGCTGCCAAAATGAGTCACCAGTTTTCGAACATCCCTATCGCTGTTCTGATAGAGCTCATAACTTCTGCCCCGCCTCGCTTCTAACATGTCAAAGCTACATCTTCGATCTAAAAGTACAGGCAATAGTTTGTTGTTTGAAATAATCGTGCCATCGTCCACTAAAAATGACGCTTAAAAATCCGGGATTTAATTTAACCGATAAAGCCTGTCTATTACGACCACACTATAGGAGCACAGTATAACTGTCAGAATATGAATAGTGAATCGAGCCACGGCCTAAGTGTATGCCCTCGGTGACATAATAGTTGGCAGATTATTTTGAAAATAGATTGAGTGTATTGTTGTTTCCTTAAGTTATTTACTGTCAAATTGTTTCCAAAATAATCAGCCAGTTATTTATAGCCATTTTAGCCTTTATACTTTGTCATAAATAACACAAGTTAATTTTCTTTTTCTGGTAAATGAATTTTCGAATACCGGTACAGCACTGCAGTAATTGTAGACAACAATTTTTGTAAATTTACCACTGGAATGACTGGCTTCGTTATCGAGCCAATTCTTCAAGTGGTAAAATCTAAAAAATAGTTGCCGCATCCGGGGATCTGGCAAGCTTTCACAATGGTTTAATGAAAAGGGCTGTTAACCCTTTAATCCTTGAATTGAAAAATAAATTCCATGTTTTCATTGAAAATGTCCCTTTGCCGACCAAGAGATTATTTTTTAAATTTTAACACTGGAATGACTGGTTCGGTTATTGAGCCAGCCATCCCAGTGGTAATTTTCAAAAATAATCCTCATAGTCTGCAAATGCACATTTCTCATGGCCACTACAGAAGCTGTTTTTGGCTGGCTAAAGAGTTAAAACAAGAAGACAAGAATCATTTCCAGTGACTTCCATTTCCTTTGTTAAACCTAGCCCTATGAACCTGTGGTCGAATAAGGTGGTGGCACAATATACACTCTGAATCTGAATTGTTTAAATCAGGTAGCCATATTGGATTTTGAATGCAGGGCAGTTGTCATAGCCACAATATATATTGTCAAAAGGAACAAACGAGGAAAGTTGTTAAGTTCCATCATGCAAATGTCAAACTTATTGACAGACAAACTGCCAGACCTGTGTACACACTAGTAAGGTTTTTCCAGTATGGCTGCCTTGAAATTAAAATATTCCTTACGGGAAAGGTTTAACCCTTTAATGGCATGGTTCATACACAAGTACACAGAAAGTCTGGGAAAAGTGTGGAATTATAAGAAACCAATATATTCAGGCCTTGAAAATTATGGAAAATTTAATATTTTCTACAGCTTTGGAAAATGTATGGGAAATTAAAATATTGTCAGATGTGATTCTCATTTGCAAAATAATATAGATAATAATCAAAATATTGATGATCTTAGCTACAAATTTCATAATTTTTCTGAGAAAATTGGCAGCGTTCATATGGACACCGATTTGAGACATAAAATGGGACTAGAAATTGATTAATTAGGTCTGGAAAAGGTATAGAAAAAGTATGGAATTTCATTCTGCAGAAGATGTATGTACACTGTAATGAGAAAATGTAGTCAAGAAAAAAAATTCTCCCATAGAAAATATCCATTTGCAGACCCATGAGAAGACTATTTTTGACAACTTATCACTGAAATGACAGACTGGCTTGATGATTTAGCTAGTCATTCCCGTGATAAGATTTCAAGAATAGCATTCTCTTGGTCTGCAAATGGATTATACATTGCCCCATAGAAAATGTCCATTTTCAGACCATGAGAAGACTATTTTTGACAACTTAACACTGGAATAACTGGCTTGGTGATTGAACCAATCATTGTAGTGATAAGATTTCAAAAATAGCATTCGCTTGATCTGCGAATGGATATAGATTGCCCCTTAGAAAACTTCCATTTACAGACCGTAAGAAGACTATTTTTGACAACTTACCACTGGAATGACTGGCTTGGTGATTGAGCCAATCATTCCAGTGATAAGATTCCAAGAATAGCGTTCTCTTTGACTGCAATTCCAGGGCGTACAACTGGTGAATAATATATTATATGATTCAAAAATACTTTCCTTTGTTTTGCAGCCTGTGCCAGGTTGATGAGTGTGCACCAAATCAATGTCTAGTGTAACAGATAAGAAGGCCTTGCAATGAGATGCATTCTATGAGTTCCTCTTCATCACTCTTAAATGATTGGATGCAGTAAATGGAATAACATCTGTAATACCGGTACCAAATTCCCAAAAGACATTCTCAGTCAATCTCAGAATGACAAGCACACACCTGTGATGGATGTGACCACGGTGTTTCTAAAGACTGTTTTCAAAGTCTCATATATACTTGTTATTAACAACACACTCTGATAATTACAGTTCATTACATCAAAAATCATATTTAAGGCAAATACTGTATTTATCGAATCAGTTTTAGTAGTTGAAGTTTTTATTTAACCCTTGTGTCAAGTTATGACAATGATTTCAAAATGGTTAATTGTTGCAGAACCAGTAGTTAATAAGACTGGCATATATTGTTTAAAGAGTTGGATGGCCTAGATGTTAAACAAATAATCTTGGGTTAGTGTCTAAATACACATATTGTGTACAGTCACTAATGTACCTGGCCTTACTCAGTCATTTTTGTCAGTAGACACAATGAGTACTGAAAATTGGAATTAAGAATCTAAAATTATACCAGTCTACAATCTACCAGTTTATACAGAATATGAATTCTGTACTTGATGAAAAAAATTGTGATTTTCGAACTCGGTCATGAGTATCATTCATCAAATACAGAATTCACATGCTGTATGAACTGGTAATTGGAGACTGTTGTAATTTTCAAAAGACAATACCTCTGTCCCTTGCATAATTCTACCATCCTATGCACATTTCTAGCACAGAATTTGTAAGTCTGATCATAAGTTTCATACTTCTGATCAATAGTGTTACATTTTGACCTGCGATTTCCATATTTGCTGCTAAATGAAGGAAATTTCAATTTCCCTTTTTTCGAGATCTAAGAATACTCACAATTCTATTACTTCTGATACAGCTAGCCCTGATAGCTGGGCCCTAGGACTACAGACTTAGAAAGCCTTACCGACTTCTGAAACCGGATACTCGGCTCCCAACTGCCGAGTACCCGTTTGCCATGAAGCTCATATTGTGTGCATAGCCACCAAACAAGAGAAACCCATGGTTTGCCTCCGTGGAGCTGGGAGGCTGGGTCCGTAATAGAATGGTGAGTATTGTTAGATCTCGGAGAAAGGGAAATTGAAATTTCTTTCTTTCTCCTTCGATCAATACTCACCATTCTATTACTTCTGATATACACCAGATTTAGTCAGTAACCTTGTGGGAAGGGGCAAGCCATCAATTGCTACTTTTGGCGCTTGGAGAAAGAGCTAAACTTAAACTGATTAATGGAGACCTAAAAGGACCATCAAGTTAACGGAACCGAATCACATTCGCATCACTGCCCCCCCCCCCACCACCCTTTTTTCTCCTAAGAAAAGGGAGAGAACTCACGAACATATATCTCGCCTGAAACACAAATATGCCAAGAGGGTTAACTGCTCTTTGCATATATATATATATATATATATATATATATATATATATATATATATATATATATATATATATATATATATATATATTAGCCTGGGAATGAGCATGAATATATAAGATGAATGAACATGATATATAGACATAATACAAAAAACTCTCAATCTTGAATTACCTCATGATATTCCAGACGTGGCGCCTCCAACCATTCACTTGTCCGGCCATCAGTGACACAATCTGGTTGACATCCTCTCGCTTGACCATGTCTGCTTCTTAATTCTTTCTTACAAATGCCAAAAAATGGAGAAGAGCAGTGTGGTCGTATAACTATCGTTTCAAAACAGCTAAAGCGAGTGGGTTGGCGGAGTCTGACACATCCCTCATATAGTAATCCGTAAATGAGGACTCACAGTGCCATTGTGCAACATCCATGATGTCCTCTAACAGAACACCACTGTAAAGAGCGGTCGAGGCGGCTATACCTCTAACATCGTGTGCCCTTGCGCATTGCACCTGGTGCCCAGTCACAAGCTCATGGGTAGTCTGAATGCATTCGACTACCCAACGAGAGATAGAATCCACGGATGCGGCACCATATGGCTTCTTATGGCAGATCTACAGATCTCTATCATTCGACCGTAATGAGTCTGTCCGTTTCTTGTACTTAGTCAAAGCACGGACTGGGCACCAGACACTGGCATCACGATCAAACCTAGTTAGTTTTGGTATAATGATCGGTTTGCCAGGATATCTCAAAGATTGATTCTTTGACATAAATTCTGCTCTTGGCAGTAGACGCAGACCCTCTCCGGAGACAATAAATCTGTCCCTCTCTGCTGAAAGTGCATGGATCTCACTGCGCCTTCTAGCTGAGGAAGCTGCCAATAGAAAGACCGCCTTTAGAGTTAAATGCTTTAGACTAGACGAATTCAACGGTTCGAAAGTGTGCTTGGCCAGTACATTAAGCACTAAAGATAGACTCCAGGATGGAATGACTCCCGGTTGTCTCGGTCGGAGATTGCTCATTCCCTTCACCATCACATTTAACTGGGCCACCTCTGGCCTATCCCTGTTGGCTAGACAAGGGATAACTGATGCCAAAGCTGACATGTATCTAGTAATTGTGCCAGGAGCTAGTCCTGAAAAGAACAGCTCACAGAGAAAGTCTGCTATTTGCTGAATAGTGGATTGAAAGGTATCAATACCCTTTTCTTCACACCAGTCTGCAAATCTGTTAACCTTGTTGTTATATGACTTGAAGGTTGACCTCCTTCTCGCAGCTGCGATGAAATCTGCAGCTTGTCGAGAAAAGCCTTCCGACGTTGAACGTTGTTTGATAACATCCACGCAGTCAATTTGAACATTTCGGGACCCTCATGTAGGAAGCGTCCCTTGGCCTGGGAGATTATGTTCAGAATCTCGGGTAACTGCACTGGGTTTTCCACCAGCAGATCTAGAAGATCCGTGAACCACGCCCTGCTCGGCCAAAATGGCGCTATTAACAGGACCAGGCACGGTTCCTCCCTGATCTTCACCAATATCTTCGGTAGAAGAATGGTGGGTGGGTACGCGTAAGCATGCATCCCTCTCCAGCTTATCGCCAGAGCATCTGTATCGACGGCATTTGGATCTGGAATCGGCGAGACATAAGTCATGATTTGAGCATTTTCCCTTGTGGCAAACAAGTCCATGTTGGGTTTGCCCCAATGCTCGAAGATGCTGTGTAGAACTGGAGGGTTGAGAGACCATTCTGTTGGCAGAACTCTCTGTCTGCGAGACAAAGCATCCGCCAGAATGTTCAATCGCCCAGGAATGTGAGCTGCTTTCAAAACAACCGATGTAATTCCTGCACCATTGAATCAAGTGCCACACTTTGATACACAGTGTGGGTGACTTGGTCCCGCCTTGGCGATTTAATTATGATACTTGTCGGGTTGTTCAACCGTATCAATATCGCATTGCCCCTGACTTTTGGAAAAACCTTTTCCAATGCCAGTTCCACTGCCACCATTTCCAACAGATTGATATGCAGCTAGCTCTCCTGAAGAGTCCATGTGCCCGCGACCTGGTGTCCTCCCAGGCAGGCACCCCATCCCTCCAGCAATGCATCCGTGTACATGGACAGCTGGGGTGGGATAGTTGCAGCGAAACTCCTACTAGGAGATTCTGACGCTTTTTCCACCATACAAGATGCGACATTATTGGCTCCAAAACTGGCACCAGCTTTGACAGGGGTTCTGTTCTCTGTTTCCACAGACACATCAGATACAACTGGATAGGTCTTCGCATCAGAGCAGCGTACAGGATTACCTGCCCCATGGAGACCATCATGCCCAGCATCTGAAGAAACCACCTCGCCTGAGTGTGGTTTCACAATCGAAAACTCTTGAGGATGGCTAACAGAGACACCACTCTGGGCTCTGAAGGGTAAACCCTGCCCTCCTCGAGATCGAATCGCATCCCTAAATAAACGAAATGTTGAGTGGGTGTCAACTCGGATTTCTCCTTGTTGACTGTCCAGCGTAGATCTGAAAGCAACTTCAGAGTCAGAGCAGTATCCACCTCTAACCTGGCTGATGTGTCTGCTTTGATCAGCCAATCGTCTATGTAGGTGTGAAACGCTGCCACCGCAAGGACCACTCTGGTGAAAACCCGTGGAGCTGTCGACAGGCCAAATGGGAGGACTATAAACTCCCATACTTGATGCTGAAATGCAAATCTCAGAAATCTATGACAACTCCTGTTCATTGGAATGTGGAAATATGCATCTTTCAGATCGATCGATATACACCACATTCCCTTCCTCAATCCTGCCATTACCGACCTCGGAGTATCCATCTGAAACCGAGGAATATGGATAAACCAATTTAATGGCCTGAGATTGAGTATGGGTCTCCATCCCCCTGTGCTCTTGGGGACAAGGAACATGTTTGAATAGAAGCCTGCAGTGTTCCGGTTTGCTGGTTTTATTGCTCCCTTCAGAAGCAAACCTGACACTTCGTTTTGAATGGCTTCTAACTTGTCTGGTTCCCTTGGGACGGGTGTCCAGACAGGTTCCAAAGACAGATTCTGTGGTGGAAATCTCACCACTCTGGCATGTATCACTGGGATAACCACCCCAGGACCAGACTGTCTGACGTCACACCTCGCCAAGCCTCGACGAAACGCATGAGCCTTCCACTCACTATAGATGCCTCGACGCCTAATGGGGGTGTCTGGACCGCGATCCGCCCCCCCCTCCCTCTCTCTCTTGACGAGAGAGAGAACCATTTTGGTGTTGGCTTGGCCGGTCTAACTGGCACCGCTGTTCCTGTCGCACAGATGTGGTCCAGGCAGATGCGAAGGGAGCTCTCATACCCTCAGGTATGATCCGCTCCCTTCTTTCCGCCCTTTGAGGACTTACCCTTCCCCTTGCCCCTCCTGCCTCTCGAGCGACCAGGAGCAACATTGGGGAGGGTAGGAGCGGCCACAACCTTCTTGGCTTTCTGCGCCGGAGGAGGCTGAGAAAACCCAGAAGCAGAAGCAGCACCAGGCTTAGCTTTCGCCTTGCCTTTGTGCATTTTCTGCTTCTTAGAAGGTTGCATGATCAGCGGCTTAGCAACACCCCCTAGTGCATGCGCCTGACTCACTAGCTCTAGCTGCAGGTTAACCGCCAACTGATTCTGCGCAATGCTGGCCATGTCCTCTAAGATGGCCAGCGCCTGGCCACCAAAGATGCTAGGGTCTGTCAGGGGCGTCCCAAGAAGACGCTCCCTGATGGCCGTAGCTGGATGCATATGGTCAAGAACCATCTACCTCCTGGACTTGGTTACACACGCCTGCACCCTTGGCAATGCGTCCATAGACAGCACCAGGCCGGTGGCACAGGGTGGCCTGCCCCCGCTTCAGCCTACACCGATTGAAGAAGGGGATAAGAATGGTTGACAGCACTCATAGCTGCCCTCACACCCTCATCACATAGGGACAGGACTTCATCATGGTGTCCCTGAGATTTGTCCACCAGTGCCGGGGCGGGGCCACCCGCTCCAGCACTCTGGACACCCAGTACCCATCGGTCATCCTCGGTGACCGACGGAACAACACCATACCTGTCGTATTCCCCCTGTGGAATACGACACCTCGCCCGCACCTCCCTGGAAGCCGCAGGAAGCTTGCCCTTGGTCATGAGTTGCTTGCTATAAATAGCATCAAGTAACTCAATAAACCTTGGATCCAGTCCAATAGACTGGATCCGGGCTGCAGGCAAGATCCCCGTCCTAATCGATGCCACTGATGGACGGGGTGCATCCTCCTCGGCCGTGGTCGGACCACAGACTGGTCTACCCTGGCTAGCCAAGCCAGAGCCTCAGACCAATCCGTCTCTGAGGAGGACACTCCCATGAACACGTCACCCGTTGACATGTTCACGGCCTTACAAGCAACGGCATCCCGGCTAGGAGCCATTACTGATATGCCAGGAACTCCGGTACCGTACAGTTCCGCCGCCACCCCATGGAACACACCAGTCCATGGAGTAGGCCTGCACAGAAAACCGTGTGGACTCGTAGTGGTCGCGGAACCGTGGCCAAACATGGGCGCCAATGGCAGCCCATGTCTGACTTCCGGACCAGGCGAGATAGGTGGGTACCACGCCTGGGTACCACGCCTGGACCGGCACACCAGTTACAGTGTCGGTTGGCGGCAAACCAACCATCACGGGACCGGTGTCCGGTACCAGATTGGCCTCAACCACGGGTGGAGCCGCTGCCCTAGCTTGCGCCAAGCCAGACAGATGGAGGGCGGTTCCGTCCAGGATGGAATCGACCTCCATATTCTCCACCCGTGGCATCACAGGCCGCAGCAACCTCTCCTCCTCCTCTTCAGACCCCCAAGAGTCCGACAGCTCCCATGCCTGACGGACCAGGCCACAGAGAGACAGAACCCATCAGGCCGGAGCCCGACGGAACTGCCAGGGGGCCGTACGAGACGGCTCCCTCGGTGGCCACTCCAGAACCATGTCCAAGAAAAGGGTCCGAATCAAACATGGGGAGAGACTGCCCTACAACTTTTGGCACCAGGCATGACACCAGCGTGGGCAGAACGCTATGCAAGAAGCCTTGCATAGCTGGATCAAATTACGCCGGTGGTGCCATCTCCGCCACCTCCGGTTGTAGACGTGGAGCTCCCCAAGGGCCAAAACGGACGCTCCATGATTTACTTTCGAGCTGCCTGACCGCATGTCAGACCCTGCCAAGTCCTTCTGGGCACGGAACTTCAGCATCATGTCGACCGACCACACTGCGCACACATGCAAACAAGAATGAGCTTCATGGCAAACGGGTACTCGGCAGTTGGGAGCCGAGTACCCGGTTCCAGGAGCTGGTAAAGCTTTCTAAGTCTATAGTCCTAGCGTACAGCTATCAGGGCTAGCTAGATCAGAAGTAATAGAATGGTGAGTATTGATCGAAGGAAAAATATATACATCTCTGTCCAAATGTTTTGGTTTTAATCTCAAATGACCTCATTTCAAGAAAAAAATGTTAGCATTTCTGACCAAAATGTGTATGTTTTCAGCCAAAATGTGTTTTAAAATTTATTTTCAAGTTTTCTGATTCAAATACTGAGGTTCCAGGTGAGCGATACAATCTCCAGGGTGTTTATTTGTTGGTAATTTATGAAAATATCATAGCCATTTTTTGCATGGTAATGATACTTTATAATTTAAAAAATTTTAAATTACAACTACATGACATGCGATAAAGCGACACACATTTATCCAGCTTAACGGTTTATCACTCAAGCCGGCCCAAACAGTGGTACTGAGAAATGTCCATTGGTAGACCAAGAAGACTATTTTTAAAATTCTGGAATTGGAATGACTTGTATTGCTATGAAATTGACTAAATGGTTTAGTCATGCAAAATCATGACGCCCTTGAAATGCCATATCCAGGCTAGATTGAAAGATTCAACCAATGACATGCAGAATACTGCTACTGCATTTGAGCAACATGCCAGAGTGAAATATGTCATCAGATACAGTAAGTAGATTCTGGTAAATTAGCATCATGAATTTATAGTATGTGTGTCTTTCCCATGACTCTGGAACACAAGTATCATCTGAAACATAAACAAAACATGTTTTAAATAATTATTAGCTCACCTGGCCTGAATCGCCAAGTTAGCTTATGCCGTGGCGACCGTCCACTGTCAAGTGAGTGAAGTCAAGTCCATCAACTTTTTCTTTAAATGAATTCTCAAGAGCCACTTGGTCGATTTCAATTATATCTGCAGCATGCCTGTGCTGTAATATTTCCAATGGTAACCCATAATACGTTGCCTTATATGTTTTAAGGAGACATATGGTAACCTAAACCTTAGAAAGCTCATTGATGTCAATACTAAAATCAACAGATTAAGGTAACCTGGTTCAGGTGCCCTAAAATAAATTTAGGCAACCTCACGGAGAGCGTTTTCAACAGGTTACCATAACAGCACAGGCCTGGGCAGGAAGCATCCTTAGGGTCTAGAGATTCAAGTTTGTTCAAACAGTCGATCGGCCAATTTGGCCAGTGGCCATCTTGGATTTTGGCCGATTTGTAGAAGTCTTTAAAAATCCCGAAACCGCTTGGGAATCGATTCAAAACTCATGAAACATCATCTAGGGCAAGAGCTAAGCCAAGTTTGTTCAAGAGAACTTGATTGACTAAATGGTTTGGCGGCCATCTTGGATCATCTAGTTTTCGCGAAAACAACTTCTCCAGAACCGCTGAATGGATCGGGCCGAAAATTGTATATGTGTATATGTAAAAAACATGTCCGCCATGAATCAATCAAAATATAACGTTTTTTGCCGGAAATAAAACTTGGCTAAGCTTTCTTCACAGAAATCTGATTGGTAAATTTTTCCAATGGTCATCTCGTTTTGTTCGGTTGGGTCAGTGGGCAAATATTTCAGGTAAACGATACAGGCCCCTTGGGCCTCTTGTTAATATTCTAAACAACCCACATGCTTTGGCATAAAGACATGAACAAGCAATGTGTCTCATTTTGTGAGGTATTTGCTATGGTTAAAGGCAAATGGTACATTTTATCTTGTTTTGGTTTTATACAATAACAAGATAGAGATTGCAGGCCCTCGCCCTGCCATTTTTATCACTGTACATCTTTCCTATTCGCCAGATTTTGTCATATTACGCCCAAAATTGTGAAACCCTAGTGTATGGTCACATCCTTTCTTATGTACAAATTTTGAGCTAAATAGTTTCCAAAAATTGGATCATGGCTAATGTTGGATATCCGCTTTCACAATAAAATTCTTTGTTGTGTTAAAATTTGAGTCAAATCTGATTAGTTTTTATGGGGAGAACCACACGTAAACAGACCGACAAACACCCCCCCCCCTCACCCCACACGCGCGCACAGCACCTACACAGACGCACGCACACACAAACACACGAATAAAATGATGATGACAATTCTGAAATGCTGCTCAAACCCAATAATCCTTCTTTATTGGAATTAAAATTAACGCATACAACAGTGTTAATAATAATGTACTGGTTTATTTTAGCTCAAATTTTAACACAAGAATGTGTGTGATCCTGTACTAAGATTCCACAACTAGGGATGCAATCTAAAAACTGGAAGTGGTTACAATGCCATAGCAGTAACCAACAACAGGAGAGTGAGGGGCATGCAATCAGATGGTATTGTTTACTTCAGGAAATCATGTGGAGTATGTGGGTTGGGATGTGATGGAGTTGGGGTTGCCACCCAGTGGTATGCGCAAATACACCCCCCCCCCCCCCCTCATTGGTGAACATTATTATAGATCTGTCCTGCTTCCTTGAGGTGATGCTATTTCAATCAACGAAACACTGGTAGAGCTATACAAGCAAACCTGTCTATAACGGTCACTGTATGGACAATATAGTCACTAAGATAGGTGGTCGCTAATTGCAGCTCACCGGCTGTGGGGTTTTAGGTGCATGCATGGCATGTGATCGTGATTTCCTAACAGTAAGACTCAAATCTTATGGATAGTCATCAATTGGTCCCAAAAGCGAGTGTGCGTCGTAGACGTGTATGTCTGCTATAGACAGTTTTGTCGGCATTTCAGCGAAATAGCCCTCTGCCGTTTTAGCGCATGTTGACTCTTAGGCGCCTTCTGCCTGACCTACTTCTGTGCCACTCTCTGTAATAAGAGAGGTACGACGTCGCCCTAAAAATGCCTGTGCCTTGACCTCATTTCGTGTTTTCTTTCTTAGTTGGCAAACGCATTAGAAAAATCAATGTTAACAAAATCACTATTTATAGGATTTATTCAAACATAATTATGTCGACACCGTTTATCAAAATAAAACACAAAATTAGGTAACGGTTACCAAGTTTAATGTAGCGGCAAATGTTGAATTGTCGTCTCGCTGCCGTTAGAATATGCAATTGTACTTTCTATATGGTTCACGCTAGAAGTTATTTGTACTGATTGACCCCATACTATAAATTAACAACTGACAGCTGTCACATTGCCGTCAACTGGATCATGTCATAAGCTGCGATGATTCTCGCCTTAACGTACTAGAGAGCACCGCGTCTAAGTTACACGTTTTATTATTTAGGCCTTTATTTACGACCCCTTTCGTGAAACTGACGTAGGCGCGAGACTTAAGTATAGCGTCTAAGTTAGACGGGGGGGGGGGGGGGGGGGCATAACTTATAACTTACGCACCTTTGTGAAACTGGCCCCAGATGATCTGTTGCTGGGCGTAATAAAGTCAAGTCAGGTCACCGCTGAAGTGTGACCAGTATGTTGCATCCTGAGATGGAACATTTTCATTTACCATTGACAATGATGATGCTGATGATAATGTTGATGGTGGCGGTTAGCGGATGGCGGCGGCGGATGGATGCGGCAGTGGAGGCGTGTCGTGGTGACGGTGGCGACGGCGGTGGGTGTAATGATGATGATGATGATGGCGGTGGTGGTGGTGGTGGTGGTGGGGTGGTGGTGGTGGTGATGATGATTATGATGGTGGTGGTGGTGATGATGATGATGATGATGATGATGGTGGTGGTGGTGGTGATGATGATGATGATGATGGTGGTGGTGGTGGTGGATGTAATGATGATGATGATGATGATGATGATGGTGAATGACTGTGCCCAACAGTAGTAGAAGTGAGAACATCTTTCAGTCGCAATCAACTTTTTATTCACCCTTCTCCAATGTGTCCTTTCCACTACAAGCGTCACTTCTTTAGGGGTTTTCTCGTGTTTATGGGTCCTAGATTGCGTTCTTTGAGGTCTGTTCGCAAAACACTTAGCAAGTTGATGTTGTGGCGTCCTTTGCGTGCCTGGGGCCGTATTCACGAAGAGTGCGTAACCTACGTACATGCCTAAGTTACGCACCTATTTACGCTCCCTACTTATTCCGTATTCACGAGGGGGTGCCTAACTTACGTCAAAAAGCGTATATGTGTATATGTAAAAAGACATGTCCGCCATGAATCAATCAAAATATAACGTTTTTTGCCGGAAATAAAAAAAGCGTAAGTTAGGCGCGGAGCTCTCTAGGGTTTTGAGGCTCGAATGCTGCAGCTGTTCACGACCCCCGCCTATGACGCGAACGAGGTCACAGCTGTCAAATCTTTCTGTAGACCGGCGAGAAATAGTAAAAGTATCACAACCTTACTTAACTTCATGTTTTCCTAATCCCCGTTGACAACATATATCCAGAACTGTATAAATATTAACATTCTCTTCTAAATTAACGATTGAATATTTTTTATTAGTTTTCCTAGCAAGCAATATTTGGAAATAAGAAAACAAGAAATTAGGACTACGCTATTATAGGTGTTACGAGTGTACACACTACTTGTTTGGAGAAGACTCGGCGCAAATTGGAGACTATTTCACGGAAATGCTGGCCGGCCTGCATTTGACAAATATATGGCATACCAGCATTTCCGATAAATATTCCGTTAGAGATATGTGGATTAGCAAGTCTATAAATAAGAGGTGAAATGGCCCCCCACCTCCTACCATTTAGATATGCATCAGCCGCGAATTCTGCCAACAATGCATTTATCGGTCCCGCTACACACGCCAACCCCCCCCCCCCCCCCCCCCCCCCCCTCTCCCCCCCCCCCACCCCCCGCCACACACACACCCTGGTATGTCTGTGGCGAAAATTTCAAGCCTACATACGATTCCAAATAATCCAATCCAAAAAAACAAGTTTCAATGTTCACAAGCAGAACTTATGACGCTTGAAACAAAGTAAATTTTGTGCAAGAGAAGAGATTATAGACCTTCGTCCTCCAGTTTTTGTCACTTTGTACAGCTAAAAAAGTTTCTGATTTTTTTGGAAATTCTTTTCCCCAGATTTTTTTGTATCACTGATTTTTTTTTATCACTGATACAGTTGTGGGATCTTAATGTATGGTCGCAGTCCTTCCTGCGTGCACCCCCCCCCCCCCACCCCTGACCTACTTTTCACACTCTGTACATCGCCTGCATAAGATGCATCCACGTATCAAGTTTCATGGTCGTACATATAAGTTTTGCAACTATGGCACGGAGAGGCTTTGTTTGCATTTCCTATTTAATAAATATTCTGCTGAATAGGCATCAACAGCGCCAGGCGAAATTAGCTTCAAAATATTCAACAGCTTACCTGTATAGAAACTTTTAAACTGTGATTCTGAAAATTCAGGCTTCACAGTATATTAATTGATCCCAACACGCACCAAGCATGGGCAGAGCGTAGCTATAGATGTGTGGATCAAAGCTAGAATTAGATCCCTCTATTGCTTTTAAAGCACAGCTTATCTCACTTCTGACTGATTGGAAACAGCAACAGCATCCAATCAAATTAACAAGAGGTCTGTGATGCGCACTTGGACCATTAGCATTTTAACTACCGTATTTGCATTTAAATAGGCACGATGGAAAATTTGCGCAAACACCAAGATGGTCACAAAAGGAATTGACCAAACAAAATTATCGTTTGAAATGCTGAAGCATTCGACCCAAGTTTCATTGAAATCGGGCCATTAATTAAATGAGTAACGTTTTAACCATTACCACTCTGATGTCAATATTCAATCTTTTACTATGTCAATAGCAATGAAACCGGTGTACATTTTTCAACAATTTTGGTGGCTTATGTTTCTGTCTATGACAACAGCGTACACCAATTTAGTTGAAAAATGGACACCAAATGTTGACATCAGAGTGGTAAGGGTTAAAGGGTTTTGGAACATTTTCAAACAATCTAAGATGTCAGCCAAAAATCGACCAACGAAAAATTTGTTCTAGATTCTACACCTAGAGAATCTCAAATTTGCATAAAATCCACCAAGCAGTTAAGGAGATACGCATTGACAAGTTCTGGTAAAATTTTCATAAAATCTATGATTTTCACCCCAAAACTTGGCCAAGCTAAATTCTGAATAGAAGATCTGGAACCTACCATGACAGGGTCATTCTAGACAAATTTTGTTGAAATCTGTTAAGCAACTCAGGAGAAGCGTTGTGACAATTTCCAGTACATTTTTCATAAAATCAAAGATTTTTACCCAAAAAATTAACCAATCAAAATTCTGTATACAAGTTGTTAACCCTAGGGCCCTTGCAGGCAAATTAGGTTGAAATCCGCCAAGCCAATCCGACAGACAGACAGTGGCGCCATGGCGTAAGCTCACTTGACTTTTCAGGCCAGGTGAGCTAATAATAAGATGTATGCACATAGAAGCGCATCTGTCCAGCAATCTGTTAATGAGGAGAATTTTAAACTAAATGTTGCCAGACAGACAGACGATAGACAGTCACCATGGCATAAGGTCACTTGGCCTAAGGCCACGTAAGCTAATAATAAGATGCGGGTACATAGCAGCTCACCTGCACGACTTGAGACTGGAATTTCAGGGCTAACCCATTAACACTCAAAGCGATCAGAGACCGTCATTTCATTGATGAATTTTCAAAAATAATCTGGTGTGCATACGTTGGCACTTTGATGAGAAAATTAAAAAATTTCAAAAATGACATCTGGAGTGGTTTTGAGAAAGAAGATCACATTTTAGATAATTTACCAGTGCAATGAATGAATTGATAAGCAAGCCAGTCATTCCAGTGATAATTTTTACGAGCTAATCATCTCATAACCTTTAAATTGACATGGACTAAGAAAAAATAATTTACAAACCTTGACTACTAAATATTCAAACAGGTGACCATAAATTTGCTTAACGAATCACATTCTATCTCTCACTAAAATATGTACTAAAACTATCCAGATATTCCAGCATAGAGCAATATTTTGACTAATTTTAAGTAACTGAGACAATCCAGACTGCGGTCTGATCCCAAATATTGTTTTGCTGTCTACAATGGAAGCTGACAATGTCCAGAAATTTTCAAGAGAATCCTCTGTCTGAAGACAGGAGAATGAATGCACGCATAAATAGAATTATATTTATTTTGATACCATCGTGCATTTTAAAGTTATCTATACAACAGACCATTTTTCAAATCTTACCTTAAAATGCATGCACTGCTAAAAAGGGAGATAACTCATGTGGACAGATATATTGGCATATAATCAGGCTTGCCACAAAGTAGATATATTAACATAACAAATTTGACACTAATCCACAGAGAACAACCTTTTAGACGATCAACAAACTGTAAAATCTGTCACTATTTTTAAAGGCGGAGCCCATGGAAGAATTGAAAATTGGTTAAGCTCATTGAAGTTGAGATCTAAAAATATATGTAAGCATTAATCATTATTTTTAACATTTTAATGGTCAAGATTTGTCATGAAAATTTAAATCTTTGCTTAGTAATTGGCCATTGGCAGGTCAAGATTTTTTAAAAACTTACCTGACTGGATCAATTACGGGCAGTGGGCCTGTAATTCCAATGGTAAAATTAAAAAATAGCAAGTTTTCTCTTGGTCTGCAAAATTTCCCTTTCTCAGAAATCTAACAATACTCACCATTCTATTACTTCTGATATACAGCTGGCCCTGACAGCTGGCTCCAGGACTATAGACTTAGTAAGCTTTACCGACTCCTGGAACCGGGTACTCGGCCCCCAACTGCCGAGTACCCGTCTGCCATGAAGCTCATTCTTGTTTGCATAGCAACAAGAGATACATGCTTTTTGCAGTAGGGAAGTCTTAAGATTGTTTAAACCTAAGTCTTTTTTCTGTGATTAAATTGTGATAGCTTGTGCGTTCTCTAAAGGATATTTGGATTAACATGGATGCTGCCGATGATAACCAGGTTGTATATTTCCATGTTATTACATAATTAAGAAGACTTAGGTCTTTGAAATTTCGTGTGTTGCATGTTCCAATTGCTAACCCCAAAGAATCTGGGACGTGTGTTAGCAACGAAATATGCCAGATGATCGCCTTCTTTAAACCCCAACAGGCGATCGGCAGATATGAAAATAGGTGTTGGCCGACGGTGTTTTAACACGAATATCGGCTGACGTCGTTCTCCGTAAGATCCGAGCGGGTGACATCACACCCGTGTGTCTCGGATGTTTATGTGAAGAAAATGTTTCATTAATTTGCGCATCTGATTCTAGGTGATGCGTACTAAAATTGGTACCAGAAAACTTTGGAATTTTCAAGTTTGTGTGCTATCACGATCTGTTTGCAATGATCAGTGGTTTCAAAATTCTTGATTTAGATGTGGTCTGCGCTTTTACCATGTGCTACAGCAGTTTGTTTACATTTTGTTGTTTCTTCACATATCGTTTTGGCCTTCGTTAGGAGTATAATTTGTATTTATTAGTAAATATACCCCGAATGCTATGCGATATGTTCCTGGTTCCATGATACATCCTTGAGGATCAGTGTATGGGTGTATTATTGCCCGCTTCGTTATTGTCATCATAATTAATGCGATCTTTGCTGTAATGTTGCGGGGTGGGGTGCAGGAGGGTTACAGTTAATTTATGGTCAAAATATTTGAAAATTAATTGTCTGCCTTCCGTCTCTGTTTCGTTCCGCTTGCTTATTGTAGGTTTGTGCTTATTTATAGGCCAAGCCAGCCCCGCCATCGTGTGACGAATGCCACAAATTCCTTCTGGGTTCTGTGAAAGGACCATGTCCGTTTTCGATGTCCGAAATGTAACCTTGACAATAGGTGTAATGTATGTGCAGTGTGGTCGGTCGACATGATGTTGAAGTTCCTTGCCCAGAAGGACTTGACAGGGTGTGACGCAGGGTCAGGCGGTCCGAAAGCAAATCATGGATCGTCCGGTTCGGCCCTTTGGGGTGCTCCACATCTGCAACCAGAGGTGGCGGAGATGGCACCGCCGGCGTGGTTTGGTCCAGCTATGCAGGGCTTCCTGCATAGCATTCCGCCCAGGCTGGGGTCGTCCCTGCTGCCGAAAGTTGTAGGGCAGTCTCTCCCCATGTTTGATTCGGACCCTGTCTGCAGCAACCTCCGTGTGGTCCAGTAGCGGTGGCCGGTCCGTCAGGCCACAGTTTCCTCATCTAGTGACGACTCTTCGGGGTCTGAAGATGAGGAGGCCGAGGAGGCGAGGTTGCTATGGCCTGTGATGCCACAGGTGGAGAATATGGAGGTCGATTCCGTCCTAGACGGAACCGCCCTCCATCTGTCTGGCATGGCGCAAGCCAGGGCAGCGGCTCCGCCGATGGTTGAGGCCATTCTGATACCGGGCACCAGTCCCATTATGGGTGGTTTGCTGCCAACCGACACGGTGACGGGTGTGCCGGGCCAGGCGTGGTACTCACCTATCTCGCCTGGTCCGGCGGTCAGACATGGGGTGCCGTTGGCGCCCGTGTTTGGCTACGGTTCCGTGACCGCTACGGGTCCGCACGGTTTTCCGTGCATGCCTACTCCATGGACTCGTGTGTTCCATGGGGTGGCGGCGGAACCGTATGGTACCGGAGTTCCTGGCGTGTCAGCAACGGCTCCTAGCCGGGAGGCCATTGCTGGTAGGCCCGTGAACATGTCAACGGGTGACGTGTTCACGGGAGTGTCCTCCTCGGAGACGGACTGGGCTGAGGCTCTGGCTTGGCTAGCCAGGGTAGACCCGTCTGTGGTTCAGACCACGGCCGAGGAGGATGCGCCCTGTCCATCGGTGGATCAATCAGGACGGGGATCTTGCCCGCAGCCCGTGCAGTCCAATAGACTGGATCCACGGTTTATTGAGTTACTGGATGCTATTTATAGCAAGCAACTCATGACAAAGGGCCAGCTTCATGCGGCCTCCAGGGAGGAGCGGGCTAGTTGTCGTATTCCACGGGGGGAATACGACAGGTATGGTGTTGTTCCATTGGTCACCGAGGATGGCCGATGGGTTCTTGGTATCCCCGCCCCGGCACTGGTGGACAAATCTCAGGGACACCACGATGAAGTCCCTTTGTGATTAGGGTGTGAGGGTAGCTATGAGTGGTGTCAACCACTCTTATCGCCTTCTTCAGTCGGTGTGGGCTGAAGTGGGGGCAGACCACCCTGTGCCACCTGTGGCACTTTCGTGCATCAATGACGGCCTGGTTCTGTCTATGGACGCATTGGCAAGGGTGCAGGCGTGTGTAACCAAGTCCAGGAGGCAGATGGTTCTTGACCATATGCGTCCAGCTACGGCCATCAGGGAGCGTCATCTTGGGACACCCCTGACAGGCCCTAGCATCTTTGCTGGCCAGGCGCGGGCCATCTTAGAAGACATGGCTAGCATTGTGCAGAATTGGTTGGTGGTGAACCTGCAGCTAGAGCTAGTGCTTCAGGCGCACGCACTAGGGACTGTAGCTAAGCCGCTGACCATGCAACCTTCTAAGAAGCAGAAAAAGCACAGAGGCAAAGCGAAAGCTAAGCCTGGTGCTGCTTCTGCTTTTTCTGGGTTTTCTCAGCCGCCTCCGGTGAAGAAAGCCAAGAAGCTTGTGGAGGCTCTTACCCACCCCAATATTGCTCCTGATCGCCCGAGAGGCGGGATGGGCAAGGGGAAGGGGAAGGGTAAGTCCTCAAAGGGCGGAAAGAAGGGAGCGGATCGTACCTGAGGCTATGAGAGCTCCCTTCGTATCTGCCTGGCCCGCACCTGTGCGACAGGAACAGCAGTGCCAGTTAGACCGGTCAAGCCAAGACCTAAATGGTTCTCTCTCTCTCTCTCTCTCTCTCTCTCTCTCTCTCTCTCTCTCTCTCGTCAAGAGGGGGGGGGGGGGGGGGAGCGGATCGCGAGCCAGACACCCCCATTAGGCGTCGAGGCATCTATAGTGGGTGGAAGGCTCATGCATTTCTTCGAGGCTTGGCAAGGTGTGACGTCAGACAGTCTGGGCCTGGGATGGTACATGCCGGAGTATATATATATATATATATATATGAACTCCTGTTCATTGGAATGTGGAAATATGCATCCTTCAGATCGATCGATACACACCACATTCCTTTCCTCAACCCTGCCATTACCGACCTCGGAGATTCCATCTGGAACCGAGGCACATGGATAAACCAATTTAATGGCCTGAGATTGAGTACGGGTCTCCATCCCCCCTGTACTCTTGGGGACAAGGAACATGTTTGAATAGAAGCCTGGAGTGTTCCGGTTTGCTGGTTTTATTGCTCCCTTCAGAAACAAACCTGACACTTCGTTTTGAATGGCTTCTAACTTGTCTGGTTACCTTGGTACGGGTGTCCAGACAGGTGGCAGAGACAGATTCTGTTCTGTCCCACCACTCCGGCATGTACCGTCCCAGGCCCAGACTGTCTGACGTCACACCTTGCCAAGCCTTGAAGAAATGCATGAGCCTTCCACCCACTATAGATGCCTCGACGCCTAATGGGGGTGTCTGGCTCGCGATCCGCTACCCCCCCCCCCACCCCCACCCCCTTCACGAGAGAGAGAGAGAGAGAGAGAGAGAGAGAGAGAGAGAGAGAGAGAGAGAACCATTTAGGTCTTGGCTTGACCGGTCTAACTGGCACTGCTGTTCCTGTCGCACAGGTGCGGTCCAGGCAGATACGAAGGGAGCTCTCATACCCTCAGGTACTATCCGCTCCCTTCTTTCCGCCCTTTGAGGACTTACTCTTCCCCTTCCCCTTGCCCTTCCCGCCTCTCGGGCGATCAGGAGCAATATTGGGGTGGGTAGGAGCCTCCACATCCTTCTTGGCTTTCTTCGCCGGAGGCGGCTGAGAAAACCCAGAAGAAGCAGAAGCAGCACCACGCTTAGCTTTCGCTTTGCCTTTGTGCTTTTTCTGCTTCTTAGAAGGTTGCATGGTCAGCGGCTTAGCTACAGTCCCTAGTGCGTGCGCCTGAAGCACTAGCTCTAGCTGCAGGTTCACCACCAACCAATTCTGCACAATGCTAGCCATGTCTTCTAAGATGGCCCGCGCCTGGCCAGCAAAGATGCTAGGGCCTGTCAGGGGTGTCCCAAGATGACGCTCCCTGATGGCCGTAGCTGGACGCATATGGTCAAGAACCATCTGCCTCCTGGACTTGGTTACACATGCCTGCACCCTTGCCAATGCGTCCATAGACAGAACCAGGCCATCATTGATGCACGAAAGTGCCACAGGTTGCACAGGGTGGTCTGCCCCCGCTTCAGCCCACACCGACTGAAGAAGGTGGGAAGAGTAGTTGACAGCACTCATAGCTACCCTCACACCCTAATCACAAAGGGACAGTACTTCATCGTGGTGTCCCTGAGATTTGTCCACCAGTGCCGGGGCGGGGCCATCAAGAACCCATTGGTCATCCTCGGTGACCAATGGAACAACACTATACCTGTCGTATTCCCCCCGTGGAATACGACACCTAGCCCGCTCCTCCCTGGAGGCCGCAGGAAGCTGGCCCTTTGTCATGAGTTGCTTGCTATAAATAGCATCCAGTAACTCAATAAACCGTGGATCCAGTCCAATAGACTGGATCCGGGCTGCGGGAATGATCCCCGTCCTGATTGATCCACCGATGGACAGGGCGCATCCTCCTCGGCCGTGGTCGGAACCACAGACGTGTCTACCCTGGCTAGCCAAGCCAGAGCCTCAGCCCAGTCCGTCTCCGAGGAGGACACTCCCGTGAACACGTCACCCGTTGACATGTTCACGGGCCTACCAGCAATGGCCTCCCGGCTAGGAGCCGTTGCTGACACGCCAGGAACTCCGGTACCATACGGTTCCACCGCCACCCCATGGAACACACCAGTCCATGGAGTAGGCACGCACGGAAAACCGTGCGGACCAGTAGCGGTCACGGAACCGTAGCCAAACACGGGCGCCAACGGCACCCCATCTCTGACCGCCAGACCAGGCGAGATAGGTGAGTACCACGCCTGGCCCGGCACACCCGTCACCGTGTCGGTTGGCAGCAAACCAACCATAACGGGACTGGTGCCCGGTATCAGAATGGCCTCAACCATCGGCGGAGCCGCTGCCCTGGCTTGCGCCATGCCAGACAGATGGAGGGCGGTTCCGTCCAGGACGGAATCGACTTCCATATTCTCCACCTGTGGCATCACAGGCCGTAGAAACCTCTCCTCCCCGGTCTCCTCATCTTCAGACCCCGAAGAGTCGTCACTAGATGAGGAAACTGTGGCCTGACGGACCGGCCACCGCTACTGGACCACACGGAGGTTGCTGCAGACAGGGTCCGAATCAAACATGGGGAGAGACTGCCCTACAACTTTCGGCAGCAGGGACGACCCCAGCCTGGGCGGAATGCTATGCAGGAAGCCCTGCATAGTTGGACCAAACCACGCCGGCGGTGCCATCTCCGCCACCTCCGGTTGCAGATGTGGAGCACCCCAAAGGGCCGAAACGGACGATCCACGATTTGCTTTCGGACCGCCTGACCCTGCGTCACACCCTGCCAAGTCCTTCTGGGCAAGGAACTTCAACATCATGTCGACCGACCACACTGCACATACATTACACCTATTGTCAAGGTTACATTTCGTACATCGAAAACGGACATGGTCCTTTCACAGAACCCGAACGAATTTGTGGCATTCGTCACATGGTGGCGGGGCTGGCTTGGCCTATAAATAAGCACAAACCTACAATAAGCAAGCGGAACGAAACAGATACGGAAGGCAGACAATTAATTTTCAAATATTTTGACCATAAATTAACTGTAACCCTCCCGCACCCCACCCCGCAACATTACAGCAAAGATCGCATTAATTATGATGACAAGAACGAAGCGGGCAATAATACACCCATACACTGATCCTCAAGGATGTATCACGGAACCAGGAACATATCGCATAGCATTCGGGGTATATTTACTAATAAATATAAATTATACTCCTAACGAAGGCCAAAACGATATGTGAAGAAACAACAAAATGTAAACATACTGCTGTAGCACATGGTAAAACCGCAGACCACATCTAAATCAAGAATTTTGAAACCACTGATCATTGCAAACAGATCGTGATAGCACACAAACTTGAAAATTCCAAAGTTTTCTGGTACCAATTTTAGTACGCATCACCTAGAATCAGATGCGCAAATTAATGAAACATTTTCTTCACATAAACATCCGAGACACACGGGTGTGATGTCACCCGCTCGGATCTTACGGAGAACGACATCAGCCGATATTTGTGTTAAAACACCGTCGGCCAACACCTATTTTCATATCTGCCGATCGTCTGTTGGGGTTTAAAGAAGGCGATCATCTGGCATATTTCGTTGCTAACACATGTCCCAGATTCTTTGGGGTTAGCAATTGGAACATGCGACACACACGAAATTTCAAAGACCTAAGTCTTCTTAATTATGTAATAACATGGAAATATACAACCTGGTTATCATCGGCAGCATCCATGTTAATCCAAATATCCTTTAGAGAACGCACAAGCTATCACAATTTAATCACAGAAAGAAGACTTAGGTTTAAACAATCTTAAGACTTCCCAACTGCAAAAAGCATGTATCTCTTGTTGCTATGCAAACAAGAATGAGCTTCATGGCAGACGGGTACTCGGCAGTTGGGAGCCGAGTACCCGGTTCCAGGAGTCGGTAATGTGTACTAAGTCTATAGTCCTGGAGCCAGCTGTCAGGGCCAGCTGTATATCAGAAGTAATAGAATGGCGAGTATTGATCGAAGGAGAATGGGTATTTCCCAAGACAACTACACAGGCTGGTTTTGTCCGGGTTGAACATTAAAGTGAACAAATTACTGGCTGCTATTCAAATCAATTTCAGAACATTCAACAGCTTCCAAGCATGTAACACTTTAATGGTCAGCATTTGTCAATAATATTTAATTTTGCTTAGAGAATGTCCATGTGCCAACATGGCCAATAAGGCTATTTTTGAAATTTACTCGTGGAATGACTGTCTCATGTATTGAACCAATCACCCAGTCCAGTGGTAATCTTTAAAGATAAATAGCATTGACCTCGTCCTGCAAATGCAGCCAAACCGGCCTCTACAGTATGCTTGAATGTCCATAAATTTGCAAACCAAGAGACTGTCATTGAAAACTCACCACTGGAATGACTAGCTCCATAAGCACGCCAGCCATTCCAGTGGTATATTTTCAAAAATACATCTTGGCCTGCAAATAGTCATTAAATAAGCAAATTATTTGATATTTTTACCCAATTTAGCCATTAAAGGGTTAATTTGCTCAAATCCTTGAAATGATAACTTAAATCTAACACTAAATACTAAAACTGAAAAATAATCAACTATCATGACTATATATACTTACTTTATTACTTTCATTTAACAAAATTCAAATTTACAGTGGCATTTATGTTTAAAACACATAGAATGCAGTACATACAGGTATTTGTCATCCGTGTTGAATGAAAATTGATTAGGGTGTCATGGCTGTGTTAATGGTGTGATCTGATAAGTACATTATCATCCATACCAATATGTATGTGGCTCTGTCTGTCTACACATAGAGTATCTATCTGTTCAGTTTGTCATATCATGAGTTCCTGAGAACACACACTGATTTGACATAGTCTGCAGATCTCTACATTGAGAATGCTACTTGGAAATTTGGTAATCTGAGAAAGCACATGTATTCATTTTAGTCTATAAAAAGTGCTGATCTTTCTAAATCATGAAAAATTGTTCAGTCCATCTTGCATCTCATCATGCTCATTGTAACACTGACTCTGCTTCAGTAGGGTTTGGCTCACAATGGCACCTGCAAAATAAAAGGCAGTTGAATGGTCAAGTCAATCAGAAACTGGCTTTGTAGTGGTCCTGAGAAATGCCTATGCATGTCAAGAGGATAGTTTAGACAATTTACCACTGAAATGGCTGGCTCGATAACAGAGCCAGTTAGTCCAGTGGACTATTTTCTAAAATACTATTCTCTTAAAAATAACCGTTACCACTCTGATATCAATACTCTATCATTTGTGATGTCACTAGCAAAGAAACTGTTGTAGGCTACATTTGTCAACCACAGCAATATATTCCATCAAATTTGTTGAAAAATTCACCACCATTTTTTAATTTAATTTGAAAACTAAAGATTTTTACAACAGAGGGGTAAAGGTTAATCTTGGTCTGCAAAGTGCAAATTGGCATTCAATAATCAAACTTTCTGATTTTCTAGACCATTCTTGAACATTAATGATTAACCCTTTAAGACTTAAATTTCTCCAAGAAAATTTAAAAGATTTCAAGAAAATTTAAATTGTCTCAAAGAAAATGTCAATTTGCAGACCAAGAGAATATTTTTGAAGATTTACCACTAGAAGGATTGGCTCGGTTATTGAGCCAGTCATTTCACTTGCAAATTCTCAAAAATTACTTTCACTTGGTCTGCAAATGGGCATTTCTCAAGACCACTGCAAACACCATTTTGGGCTGATGTGTGTTAAAGAGTTAAGCTGTTGAATAATTTAATTTAGCTGGAAACCTGTGTGATATAATTTGTATCAAAATAAATTTAAATTAATAAAAGATTATGTTGAATATTTTGAGGCTAAATTCATCTGGAAACTGTTGCTTTCTAACATGTCCAAGAAGTTTCCTATGTTGCCAAAAGCTCCCAGCCAAATTGGCTTCAGAACATTCAACAATTTACCTACATGTATACTAATCACTTAAAAATTTAGAAACAGTGATGAGACAATGACAAATTTAGCCAGATTATACCGGTCATGTCAGTAAGGATAATCATTCCATATAAAATCATACATTTATATGGATCTTATGTTCTTCAGCTGTCATTAATTCACCATAAATCTCTTGAAACAATATTAGAAATTAGAAAACTGTTTACATGCCTTTATTGTTGAACATTTGAAGCAACAAATTGCGGTTATCAACACCTAAATAAAAGATATTCCACAGGACACACAGGAGGAACATGAGCACCTAATTATGAATCAAAGAATTAGGCAATTTTGTTTTCAATTGTCTATATTTCAATTTCACTCATTATTTGGCTGTCAGTTTGAATTGCATTCAACTGACTTCATTCCAAGTAGGGGCCATTGACAGATTGAGCTATGGACTGAATTAGAACTGTTGTGGAACAAATGTGTATGCCTACATCATATATTTGAACCTGCTACATCTAAAGCTTACTAGGAATAAACATGGACATTCTAGAACTGACATGCAGTTTAGAATTATCCAGGTACTCTCATCAGACCCAGACAATGAAAACTCCACCCCATGGAGAAAACAGAAGGAATGCCATTGGATACACCAGCTCCACACAATGGAACCTATGGGCATAAATCAAGCCGGATAAGGGACGCTTCTCCCCTGGGCCAACACGCCCACCACGGACGGACACGGCCAGTATGTCGTTATTAAACTTTAATTCCTAAAGTGTCCCCAAGAATCCATCTTTTCAGTTAGATAATATGTATCTACACAATTTTGGCGACGTCATCACTATCGCCATAGACGTCACACACTGACGTCATACCCATTACCGCGCATCTTTTTAAGATGCTTCTAAATATGGCACTTTTACGTGGATTACAGCACAAAGCTTTCTCCCCATCTTTAGATTCAAATAAAATAAAATTTAATTGCACCATATAAAAGAACAACAAAGACGCATACTCACCAAGTTGTCGTGCTTCTCTATTTTATTCCTACTTTATTTATCTTTATAAAAACAAATTTGTAAAACATAAATAAATTTTTCATAATTTCAAATATCTAACCAGTTTTAATTTTGATTTTGTGTAACCGTGATCTATATTCCCCCATCGAAATCACCAAAACATGTAGGACAGCTAGGGCTTTCCGATACACTCCTTGGCTCTCAATCCGAAACACCCACACTATAGTCGCCATATCAGAAAAATGTGGAGCCCAAGAATGGCCACTTCCAGTTGACAAAACTTCGCCTCTGATGAGTTCCACTCAAGGAACGAAACGCCATGATTCATTAATCAAAAGCAGTGCTGACTACATATGATCATTATCCACACAAATAGCCACGAAACTCTCCTCCAAAGGATCACTCTCTCTTTACGAACTTGACCTACAGAAACCCTTAGAAATTTGTCACAAAAATTACTTACAACCGGTAAAAACTTATACCACCAAAAAGTTTTCAAAAACCCGTCAAAAACGGACACAACCGGTAAAACTTCCTCAACCGGTAAAAATGACCACAACCACCAAAAATGTCCCAACCGCCAAAAATGGCAGAACCCCCAAAACCCACAACCAGTAAAAAATACACAACCGCCAAAATACGGACACAACCGCCAAAATACGGACACAACCGCCAAAAAGGTCCAACCAGTAAATAAAGTCACAACCAGTAAACTCGACCCCAACCGGCAAAATATAGGTCAACCGGTAAAAATTGTTGGACCACACCACCAAACCGCCAAAAATTTCAAATGACAGAACCGGCAATCTGGTTTTTCTCTGTCCATATATGGTCAAGTTCGACCCAATCCACAGGCTCGCCCAGAAAGGGTATAAAAGGGACGAAAATTTAAGTCCAGATCATTCAGACTTTTGGTCTCACATCGCAACCAAGCGTCAGGCTAAATACCTTCTAGTAGCTCATATTACTGACTACGTTGTTATTTACTGTCTTTGAACAATGGATTCATCCAGCAAAACGTTGTCACGAGAAACGGAGTTTGTTACAATACCTTCGTTGTCCGCGCTGAGTCAAAACTCAGTGGATTCGGACACTCTACTTGCCAGGTCCAATACAGACCTGAACACCACCATTAAACCATCACGGTCAGCACCACCAGCAACCGTAGGAGTGGCTAGCTCTTCAGCAGTGGATCCTCAAAGGCCATACGCTGTCAGTGCACAGTAAAGAAGAGGGTTGAGGAAGATAGCACACCATCAGCATCCACCAGGGACCAGGCTGACGGCAGTGCCGCCAAGTACCAGAAACCGGCGATCGCAGACCAACATCTGGGAGCATAAGGCTATGGCGCAATGCAGCCTGGCGTTTGACTAAGCTAGAATTCCAACTAGAGAGGTTGGAGGAGTCCCTGAAGGACCACTCACCTCCTAGCATGCTCCTTACCAGGGTAACATGGAACCCGGAGAGGGAGAATGACGATTTAAAAAAACAATGGCTGAACCGCATCAAGGAATTTGAAATGTCATTAACCCAGTCCCTGTTCGACCACACGAGCAGGAAACTGGTAGACCAATACCAGATCGTGAGCGGTTTCAAAACCGCTTTCGAACGAGGCTGCGATCCCTCTACCACCAGAGAGGCAGAACTGGCCATAGCAGCCACCACAGTCAGACACAGCCGTATTCACCGGTCTCCAAGTCCGAGACGCAAAACACCAAAGAGGAAACAGGACCGCCAACAGAAGAGACAGTCCAGGGGAAACAACCGCCAACCCTCCAGAAGACCAGGGCCAAATTACCAGCAACAGGCAACTGACCGGAGGAACAATCGGGACACCAACAGTAGCAGGTCGACAGAATCATGGAGCGCAAGAGCACTTGAGATTCTGCTCCAGGCAGTCAAAAATCTGACAGAGGCGCGCAGATGACTACTCCACTGTCCTAAGAAAGCAAACTCTCTTTCTCAATATTATAAGCTTACATATAATACTTATTTTTCACAACCGCTTCTGCCTGTCTGTAACTGTAACAACAATGCAGTCATTAAAGACTCAGAAACGTACTCATCCTCGTTTGTCTTTAACCAATCAAATTCCCCACTAACCATGGCAACCGTGAGACTTCTTGATAAAGGTTTAGGATTCAGTCCTACGGTTTCAGAACCAAACATGGGCAGCCTCTATACTGATTTACATGCCTTTTTCAGACGCGTGCGCCTGAAACACTTCTTCACCCCCACCCACACACTCCACACACACTCCTACAACAGGGAACCGGCGCGACATTCCCTCCCATAGCACCGGCTCCAACAACATTCCAAGACGTCATAATCAGAAAATTTGCCGCCAAAAAAACTTCAATGCCACCTCCAACCTTGGATGCGCCATTTGAAGCTTTTTTCAAAGCAATCAGGTACGATCACCACAGAACTAATACCAGCAATCTGAGCGAGCAGGAACAGTCAGCTGTAGTGCAACTCCAGCACAACCACACAATAGTGGTAAAAAAAGCTGACAAAGGGCAAGCAACCGTCATCCAAAACACAACAGATTACATAGCAGAAGCAAATCGCCAGCTAGCGGATGAACAGTTCTATACAAAGGTTGAACAAGATCTAACATATAATCACACAAAACTGGTTGAAAAACGACTAGACCAACTAGTCAGGGACAAGGAAATTGATGCTACAATCGCCAGTAGATTAATTCCAAACCCTCCAATAACCGCCAGATTCTACCTACTACCCAAAGTGCACAAAAAGAAGAAAAATGGCCTGGTTCCGGGCAGACCTATCATTAGTGGTATAGGCTGCCCGACGGAGCTGATAAGCAGTTACGTAGATGAACACATCAAAGTGCACGTCACTAAGATCAATCGTATGTGAAAGACACCACGGATTTCATAAATCAGATTGAAGCCTTTGGCAATACAAAGCCCGGCACTCTTCTGGTGACCATGGACGTCACATCACTATACACAAACATCCCCAACAACGAGGGACTCAGAGCAGTAGCCAGATTCTGCCACAAGTATGGAGTACCAGGTGATCTATCAATCAGGGGTCTTCTCAACCTCCTAAAACTTGTCTTAGAATGCAACAATTTCGAGTTTAACGGCGAACATTACCTACAAGTTGGAGGCACCGCCATGGGAAGCAAAGCTGCATGCACCTTTGCATGCATCTTTATGGCGGATTTAGAAGAAAACCTCCTACAAGCGGCTCCCCACAAGCCAGCCTTCTATGTCAGATACATAGATGACATATTCATGTTTTGGGAACATGGCAAACCCGCCCTAGATGAATTTGCCACATACATGAATGCAGAGCACCATAGCATCAAATTCACAATGGAGTCTTCAAAAACACATGTTTCTTTCCTTGACACCATGGTCAAACAAACTGAAGAACATGACATCATTTTCGACCTCTACACAAAACCAACAGACACCCACGGATACCTCCACTACGATTCAGCACACCCCTCCTCCTGCAAGGATTCGTCTCCATATGGACAATTCCTCAGGTAGAGACGGATCTGTAGTCAAATACAAGACTACGACAAAAATAGTATCATTCTACAAGGATACTTTGAAGCAAGGGGTTACCCTATCAAAATTCTCAACGAATCCAGGGCAAAAGCCAGATCAAAGGACAGACACAGCATCCTCCACCCACCACCAAAGACAACCGCCACAAACACTATACAGAGGCCCATTTTCGTCTGCGAGTTCACACGAACTGGCATTTTCCTGAAGAAAACCATCAAGAAGTTCTGGCCAATGCAGAAAGGCTTTCCTAGAGCCTCCTCTCTTCGGTTATAGAAGAAACTAAACAATCAAAGATATGATTGTCAGGGCTAAACTTCCATCAGATAACGCCCCCACACAACACAGAAACCCTCTAAAAGCATGCACCACCAAGAACTGTAACATCTGCAAATGGATGCAATAAAGCAGATTCTTCTCTAGCTCACACACAGGCCTAACATATAGATCCAAGATCATAGGCAACTGCCAGACGAGGAACATCGTCTACCTACTAACTTGCAACAAATGTAAGAAACAGTATGTAGGAGAAACTCTACGCACCTTCAAAATCAGAATCCAAGAACTTCTGAGATCGATATCAAACCTCCATAGGAATGAACGATACGACACACCTGTATCCAGACATTTCAATACACATGGACATTCTAGAACTGACATGCAGTTTAGAATTTTCCAGGTACGCTCATCAGTCCCAAACAATGACAACTCCACCCCATGGAGAAAACAGAAGGAATGTCATTGGATACACCAGCTCCACACAATGGAACCTATGGGCATAAACCAAGCCAGATAAGGGACGCTTCTCCCCTGGACCAACACGCCCATCACAGACGGACACGGCCAGTATGTCGTTATTAAACTCTAATTCAGTCCATAGCTCAATCTGTCAATGGCCCCCACTTGGAATGAAGTAAGTTGAATGCAATTCAAACTGACAGCCAAATAATGAGTGAAATTGAAACATAGACAATTGAAAACAAAATTGCCTAATTCTTTGATTCATAATTAGGTGCTCATGTTCCTCCTGTGTATCCTGTGGACTATCTTTTATTTAGGTGTTGATAACTGCAATTTGTTGCTTCAAATGTTCAACAATAAAGGCATGTAAACAGTTTTCTAATTTCTAATATCGTTTCAAGAAATTTATGGTGAATTAATGACAGCTGAAAAACATAAGATCCATATAAATGTATGATTTTATATGGAATGATTATCGTTACTGACATGACTGGTATTATCTGGCTAAATTTGTCATTGCCTCATCACTGTTTCTAATGTTTTAGGTGATTAGTATACATGTATGTAAATTGTTGAATGTTCTGAAGCCAATTTTGGCTGGGAGCTTTTGGCCACATAGGGACCTTCTTGGACATGTTAGAAAGCAACAGTTTCCAGGTGAATTTAGCCTCAAAATATTCAACATAATCTTTTATTAATTTAAATTTATTTTGATACAAATTATATCACTCAGGTTTCCAGCTAAATAAAATTATTCAACAGCTTAACTCTTTAACACACATCAGCCCAAAATGGTGTTTGCAGTGGTCTTGAGAAATGCCCATTTGCAGACCAAGTGAAAGTAATTTTTGAAAATTTGCAAATGAAATGACTGGCTCAATAACCGAGCCAATCATTCCAGTTGTAAATCTTCAAAAATATTCTCTTGGTCTGCAAATTGAAATTTTTTTTGAGACAATTTAAATTTTCTTGAAATCTTTTTAATTTTCTTGAAGAAATTTAAGTCTTAAAGGGTTAATCATTAATGTTCAAGAATGGTCTAGAAAATCAGAAAGTTTGATCATTGAATGTCAATTTGCACTTTGCAGACCAAGATTAACCTTTACCCCTCTGTTGTAAAAATTTTTAGTTTTCAAATTAAATAGAAAAATGGTGGTGAATTTTTCAACAAATTTGATGGAATATATTGCTGGGGTTGAAAAATGTAGCCTACAACAGTTTCTTTGCTAGCGACATCACACATGATAGAATATTGATATCAGAGTGGTAACGGTTATTTTAAAGAGAATAGTATTTTAGAAAATAGTCCACTGGACTAACTGGCTCTGTTATCGAGCCAGCCATTTCAGTGGTAAATTGTCTAAAATATCCTCTTGACATGCATAGGCATTTCTCAGGACCACTACAAAGCCAGTTTCTGATTGACTTGACCATTCAACTGCCTTTTATTTTGCAGGTGCCATTGTAAGCCAAAGCCTACTGAAGCAGAGTCAGTGTTACAATGAGCATGATGAGATGCAAGATGGACTGAACAATTGTTCATGATTTAGAAAGATCAGCACTTTTAAAAGACGGTGTCGATTAAAATGAATACATGTGCCAAATTTCCAAGAAGCATTCTCAATGTAGAAATCTGCAGACTATGTCAAATCAGTGTGTGTTTTCAGGAACTCATGATATGACAAACTGAACAGATAGATACTCTATGTGTAGACAGACAGAGCCACATACATATTGATATGGATGATAATGTGCTTATCAGATCACACCATTAACACAGCCATGACACCCTAATCAATTTCCATTCAACACGGATGATAAACACCTGTATGTACTGCATTCAGTGTGTTTTAAACATAAATGCCACTGTAAATTTGAATTTTGTTAAATGAAAGTAATAAAGTAAGTATATATAGTCATGATAGTTGATTATTTTTCAGTTTTAGTATTTAGTGTTAGATTTAAGTTATCATTTCAAGGATTTAAGCAAATGAACCCTTTAATGGCTAAATTGGGTAAAAATATCAAATAATTTGCTTATTTAATGACTATTTGCAGGCCAAGATGTATTTTTGAAAATTTACCACTGGAATGGCTGGCATGCTTATGGAGCTAGTCATTCCAGTGGTGAATTTTCAAAGACAGTCTCTTGGTTTGCAAATTTATGGACATTCAAGCATACTGTAGAGGCCGGTTTGGCTGCATTTGCAGGACGAGGTCAATGCTATTTATCTTTTAAAGATTACCACTGGACTGGGTGATTGGTTCAATACATGAGACAGTCAATCCACGAGTAAATATAAAAAATAGCCTTATTGGCCATGTTGGCACATGGACATTCTCTAAGCAAAATTAAATATTATTGACAAATGCTGACCATTAAAGTGTTACATGCTTGGAAGCTGTTGAATGTTCTGAAAATGATTTGAATAGCAGCCAGTAATTTGTTAACTTTAATGTTCAACTCGGACAAAACCAGCCTGTGTCCATATGAAAGCTGCCGAATTTTTCAGAAAAATTATGAAATTTGTAGCTAAGATCATCAATATTTTGATTATTATCTAAATTATTTTGCCAATGAGAATCACATCTGACAATATTTTAATTTCCCATACATTTTCCAAAGCTGTAGGAGAAAATAATAAATTTTCCATAATTTTCAAGGCCTGAATATATTGGTTTCTTATAATTCCACACTTTTCCCAGACTTTCTGTGTACTTGTGTATGTACCATGCCATTAAAGGGCATACCTTTCCCTTGAGGAATATTTAATTTCAAGGCAGCCATACTGGAAGAACTTTATTATTGTGTACACAGGTCTGGCAGTTTGTCTGTCAATAAGTTTGACATTTGCATGATGGAACTTAACAACTTTCCTCATTTGTTCCTTTTGACAATATCTATTGTGGCTATGACAACTGCTCTGCATTCAAAATCCAATATGGCTACCTGATTTAAACAATTCAGATTCAGAGTGTATATTATGCTACCATCTTATTCGACCACAGGTTCATAGGGCTAGTTTTAATAAAGGAAATGGAAATCACTGGAAATGATTCTTGTTTTCTTATTTTAACTCTTTAGCCAGACAAAAACAGCTTCTGCAGTGGTCATGACAAATGTGCATTTGCAGACTAAGAGGATTATTTTTGAAAATTAACACTGAGATGGCTGGCTCAATAACCGAACCAGTCATTCCAGTGTTAAAATTAAAAAAATAATCTCTTGGTCGGCAAAGGGATATTTTCAATGAAAACATGGAATTTATTTTTAAATTCAAGGATTAAAGGGTTAACAGCTCTTTTCATTAAACCATTGTGAAAGCTTGCAAGATGCAGCAACTATTTTTTAGATTTTACCACTTGAAGAATTGGCTCGATAACGAAGCCAGTCATTCCAGTGGTAAATTTACAAAAATTGTTGTCTATAATTACTGCAGTGCTGTACCGGTATTCGAAAATTCATTTACCAGAAAAAGAGAATTAACGTGTGTTAAAAAATATTTATGACAAAGGCTAAAATGGCTATAAATAACTGGCTGATTATTTTGAAAACAATTTGACAGTAAAGATCTTAAGGAAGCAACAACACACTCAATCTATTTTCAAAATAATCTGCCAACTATTATCTGTCACCTAGGGCAAACACTTGGGCCTTGGCTCGATTCACTATTCATATTTTGACAGTTATACCTGTGCTCCTATAGTGTGGTCGTAATAGACAGGCTTTATCGATTAAATTAAATCCTGGATTTTTAAGCGTCATTTTTAGAATATGATGGCTCGATTATTTCAAACAACAAAATATTGCCTGTACTTTTAGATCGAAGATGTAGCATTGACATGTTAGAAGCGAGGCGGGGCAGAAGATAAGCTCTATCAGAACAGCGATAGGGATATTCGAAAACTGGTGGCTCATTTTGGCAGCTTAAATTACAGTATATAGTAAAGCAAACCTTTCAGTGATGATCTGTTTGTGTCGATAGCAATGCATACTGGAAAATGTGCGAAGTTCCGAAGTGCACAAAACAAATAGCTATGAATAAACAGATCTAATTTTAACACCCGACATAAATGTTGACCTAACTAGCCTCTCGCGAGTACTCGTCGTGTACGCTGGAAAAGGAGATTCTGAACATGATGTTCTGAGTTAGACGGTTTCGTCTAATTTATGCGTGGGTCTCAGCACGCGTAAGTTACGACCATATTTATGCCCCTGCGTAAGTTACGCACTTTTCGTGAAACCCGATTTACGCCCCCTACCGTACTTATGCCATATTTACGTCCAATATCGTACTTACACACCGTAGTGAAACTGGTCCCAGGCCTATAGTACACTATTTGGTCTGACATGATGACAGAAGCAACCGTAATTAGATATGAGCATGGCCCTGTTGGAATGAAAGGCAGCACATTTAAGCAGAATGATGCAAGGGATGGGCCATTAGCCATCATACATCAAGTCAACTGCTAAAACAGATTTAATGGAACTAAGTGACAGCTATACAACCAGACAATGTACTCAGCATTCAACACATACTCTGTATATGTATCTAAGCTCTGGACTCAGAGGACTAGCCACAAGAATTAGTAAACATTGAGACTTGAAATCGTTCGAACAAAGCTGCAAATGTCCATCCTGCCAATGAAATATGTTGTGACCGAATAGAATAATTCCAAGATGGCTTACTAGAGAGGTTTATGAGCCTCTCTTTAAGACAGTTGTAACTATGTCCTCTGTGAAAAGATATGTTAAATTTGGATCCATTGGCATTATTGATACATCTTTAATCTATTTACGTGTATTAGCTTTGTAACTGTGTCGTGAGACAGTTGCAATGCAAGATGTACTGCATTATGAGTTAGTACCAATTCCTACTGGTGTGTTTACTGATTTACGAGACATGTGCACAGCCAAAAGCAAACCGGGTTGAAAAACAAATTTAGATTTGATGTGTCAGTCAGATTGGAGAGAGGAGCTGATTCTGTATTCATAGATGGGAGTGTCATCTTATGTATTGTTTCTTGGCCTTTAAAAGGAACAGTTGCTGACTTTGTGACAAATATCACATTTGAGTATACTCTTAAGAAACTTACTTATAGTAATGTGTTTTGATCGGCAATGAGAGTACAGTATTATGTCGTCTGTGAGACCGGAACGTGTTAAAGCGGAAATTAGAGCCCATATGCTGACAAGACAGACACCATCAAAGGCAGCTGCACTTTCAAACACACAGAACAGGAAACAGCTCATCGGCATCATATACACAGATCTGATAGGAACTACATGGTTGAAGAACGTATCAAACCATCTTGTTGTTACAGGCCAGTTTCACATACCAACAAGTTGTCGGCAGTATCATCAGTAAAAGGTCAAATCTTAGGACCACACATGAAAAAGTCAAATGGTGCACTAAGTATGCAACTCATTATGGTATGGCAAGATGTTGATGCTATAGCAGCATGGTGCACACATGTGCAAACTATCTCTCATGATACAGATGTGTTTATTTTACTCACATATTATTATTATTATTATTATTATTATTATTATTATTATTATATTATTGATATTAATAAGACAGATGAACTACTAGCTAATATTCTACCTAATGTTCTTGCAGCACGCGCACTTACCGGATGTCATACGGTGGCCAAATGACATAGCATAGGCAAGGCAACTGTCGTGAAAAAGTTCAGAACTGGTCTATATAGCTAAGTAATATTGGATCTGTAGATGCATCCATTACGGATGTTACAAAGAAACCTAATCTATTGATCAGCAGCTGCTATGCACAATCTGAAGAAGATAAATCCACAGCCAGAGTCAACTAATGGTATCCTAAAACTGTAAAGGCTCATAAATCTGCTCTTGAATTAGCTTGCTTTCCACCTACAACAGCAGCAGTTTCTGAAAATGCCAAACGTGCACACTACTAAGCTGCTCTGTGGTAGTGTGCATTCTGCGGTTGACCCGGACCATTCATTACTGGATCCGCTGATAGAATTCCGCCAAAAAGTGTCCACAGCTCCAGCAGAAATATTAGAGTTGATGAAGTGTGGCTGGCTGTCTAATCTGATGTGACTGTCCATCAACCAAAATTGTGTGTACTATTTTGTGTCACTGCAAAGGACAATCTTATGTAGGCATCAACCAATATTCAATCATCAGATGAATGGCAATGATGTTGGTGATAACGTGTGACAAAATTGTAACCAGCAAAAAAGGTACATTAAAATCGAGTCCAGTGTTCAGTTATATCAAGCATTCACTTTTTGTTACAAATCAGTTTTGTTGTCGCTTGAGACATTAATAGAAGCAGGTCATTATTGAATCGACAATTTCTGTCACTATATTAGGCACGCACGCACGCACGCACGCACGCACGCACGCACGCACGCACGCACGCACGCACGCACGCACGCACGCACGCACGCACGCACGCACGCACGCACGCACGCATATGCACACACATGCCTGTATATAATCTGTTTATATTATACTAAGTATTGCTAACAAGCGTATAAAATACTAGGCACCTAACTTATACCCTTATAGAGTTTTACATAGATTGCTGTAAAATATATGGCGACTGATGGGCATAAAATTAGAGAGAGATAGCGTCGTTGCAAACATAGGCGTATTAGTATTGCCATAAAAGGAACTGTGAAAAACTATACTCATGCACTGTCAATGTCCAAAGTTTACTAGTTTAAAGGTTATGCTGAAAGATTGCAACCAATATAAGAGAAAGGACAGACGGACGGTAAAAGTCAAACATCTCAATTTTCCCGAAGGATACAAAGTGGCATCACGCAGATTTGAAATCAGCAGGAAAAGCTGGTCTAGAAACAATCAGAAAACTTTTAACACACCGAAATCCCATGGTCCTGAAAGTTCCACCAGACTATTGTGAATTTAAGGCAGTAAACACTATCTTAACAGATTTAAGAGCGCAATGCAGATCTGTCCGACAGACAATCTGTCAACACTGCTGAATTATATATATATATATATATATATATATATATATATATATATATATATATATATATATATATATATATATATATATATATATATATATATATATATATATATATATGAGAGAGAGAGAGAGAGAGAGAGAGAGAGAGAGAGAGAGAGGTGGGTGGGTGGGGTGGTTGGATAGACAATGGTACATATACAAATCTCGGTAATTTTATCAACACCCCACCAGTCGCCAAGAAACTTGTGTAACACTGTATATAACGGTAATGACATATTCCTAGTCAGTCTCTCTCTCTCTCTCTCTCTCTCTCTCTCTCTCCTCTCTCTCTCTCTCTCTCCTCTCTCTCTCTCTCTCTCTCTCTCTCTCTCTCTCTCTCTCTCTCTCTCTCTCTCTCCCTCCCTCCCTCCCCTCTCTCCCTCCCTCCCTCCCTCCCTCCCTCCCTCCCTCCCTCCCTCCCTCTCTCTCTCTCTCTCTCTCTCTCTCTCGCTCTCTCTCTCTCTCTCTCTCTCTCTGTTCCCTATATATATTTTATTTATATTTTTTCCCAGGTCAAATACTCGCAGCAATCTTTTTCAAATGTGTACCTTGTCTACTAAATTAATCACAGTGGTTTGATAATATTTCCTGAATGGTACATTAACTCAATAAGTAATAAATACATCTGATCGATTTCTGTAACATTTTATAATGTCTCCATAGAAGGAAAATGATTGAAATTGATTGGTAAATGTTTGAAATAATTGGTTGGTTATAATGGAATATGTTTCCGTTAATTGTTAATGGTCTATATGTGTGGGATTAAAAGAATTGGCGAATTTCGAACAAACAGAGCATACCTGCAAAGACATCAGTGTATTTGAATTGGAGTGGAATTAGTAGAATTGGTGTAGTCGTACAACTTGGCGTTTATGATGGACTTAATTACGTCATTTATGTTATAATTGACTATGACGTCAGCCTACATATGGTGTAGTTGATTATGATGTCATATGATTAATTGATAAACTGGATTCATCCATCATATTCAGATGCATATATGTACACTAGCCTCGCTCCCACAACATCGACGCTCTAGATAATGGAGTGTACATTTACTCACATACATGAGTGCCATTTAATCTAAGGAGTAATACAATTACATCTGCATATATCCTGATTTAAATTCGAGGCAGAATACATTGATTTAAAATGGAACACATATACATATTTTGCTAGCAAGTAGGTTGATTTGCAAGTCAGCCATCACTCACTCACCCACTCACTCACGTACTCACCCCTATCCCTCTCCCCCTTCCAGCTCCCTCTGTCTCATCCTGTGACCCATCCCTCTGCCCTGCCTTCTCGACCACTCTTCTCCTCTCTCGTATCCCAGGGCGCCAGATAATGGCATTTTGATAATATTTTATTACCAAAAATTACACTTTCTCCTAATCCATTAGCTAGTCGTCTATTCTCAGAATGGTTTAACTCATTTGCATATAGATTAATTAATCATTTACCAAATGTAAGTTATTGATTGCCTCCCTTTGCAAGTGTCAACGTAAATCTTTATTTGATTTATTGATTGCTTGATTGATTATTCGATTGAGTTATCGATCAGTGAATTGATTGCTTGATTGAATGATAAATTGATTGATTGATTGATTGATTGATTCACTCACTCACTCACTATCTCACTCTCTCACTCACTCACTCACTCACTCACTCACGCACGCACGCACGCACGCACGCACGCACGCACGCACGCACGCACGCACGCACGCACGCAAGCTCCCACACACTCACTCACCCCTATCCCTCTCCCTCCACACCCTCCATATCCCTCTGTGACCCATCCCTCTGCCCTTCCTTCTCGACCACTCTTTCCCTGTCTCGTATCCCAGGGCGCCAGTGAATTGATTGCTTGATTGAATGATAAATTGATTGATTGATTGATTGATTCACTCACTATCTCACTCTCTCACTCTCTCACTCACTCACTCACTCACTCACTCACTCTCTCTCTCACTCACTCACTCACTCACTCACTCACTCACTCACTCACTCACTCACTCACGCACGCACGCACGCACGCACGCACGCACGCACGCACGCACGCACGCACGCACGCACGCACGCACGCACGCACGCACGCACGCACGCACGCACGCACGCACGCACGCACGCACGCACGCACGCACGCACGCACGCACGCACGCACGCACTCACTCACTCACTCACTCACCCCTATCCCTCTCCCTCCAAGGCAATCTGTTGAATATTTTGGAAAAGGTTTGACTGGAAGACATTGATGTCTAAGGCAGCAATGGCCTCCAGTTAAATTATTTTCAAATTCTTCAACGGAATATAATTTTAGGTGTTATGCATTGGACAGAAAAATTATTATATTTGGTAAGTAGGCCTATCTGTGAGTGTCAATGTAGATTGTAGTTTTATTATCACACTGACACAGCAAAAGTGACAGCATGATAAAACATAAAGAAACAAGATGACAAACACAACCGAGGACATAACAAGCCAATGTCTTTGTCATATGCCTCGTAGATGATGGTGATTTATGTTAGATGACACACCCTCTTTGTCCGTTTTAATGACACAGTCTCTTTGTCCTTTTCAGCCACCCAAATCATCATCAACCAGATTTAGGGTATGGACGCTCTAATAGACTAGGTACGGATTGACCGGTACGGTTTTGTTACGGAATCATTACGAAGTATAAGGCATGTATGGCCTTTTGTTGGTCGAAATATTTGAGCTTAAAACTAACCATCACTATTTCCGGTTAAGGTTAATAAACGTTTGTGACTTGTGTCATGTAGATATGATGGATACATATATCTATACATCTTATGTATTCATAATAACATATTATACGTATATACACATTTACACTTCTAGACAGTACAAGGCGCATGAAAATCATACATGTCCACCTATGCTTAAATCATGGAAACAAAGTAGGCTATACATTCTACTAGGTACTGACAATCCCTGCCAGTTTCGTATAAACGGTTGTACACATGTGGATTCAAATACTGGATCTGAAGGCGATTTCTCCAGCAGATTTGCCTAAGCGGTTACACAGACTTCAGGTATGCTCGGCTACAAATGCTTAACCAGTCGGGACAGCATCTGTCTTGAACATGCGTATGGCTCCAATATATCTATATTTCAGTAATTGTAGTAAGACAAAGCGTAGCGACTTCCCATGCCACGTTTGGACTGCTTCGAGTTTTCTGTTTGTAAACAATTAATTAATTATTAGTTTGTAATAATGAAGCATGACCTTTGCGTGTAAGGAGGTTTTGTATTTGTCACTACAACAGCAATCATTGTCCCATCACAACTTGTAAGTTTTGACTAAAACTAAAACAAACTGTGCAAATTATTGTCTATTTTCTGATACGCAGCCTATATATAGATACTTTATAATTTAATGCGGCAGATATAATACAATATTAGCTCATATAGAAAAACCAATAACTCATTTGTAATTTACTGACCAGTCTACGTTCTGAAGTCGCGCATTTCTGTCGTCCATGCCAGTTCAACTCGTCTGCTAGTGCCTGTTCGAAATCTGATAACGGTTCAAATTGGTTTGATCTACGCCTAAATTCGGCACTTTATTGCCATATTCAGGCCCGGAGTCACTATTTCCCTCAGATATGAGTTCATACTCGTTCTAGTGAATGCTGCCTGGAGAATATGTCGAGAAATATTCCCGTTATTTGAGTAAATTTCCATTTTCAGCGATGAAAGAGTTTTTGTTAACAGAAATGCAGGTCATCTGATGACGTCACATCCCCGTTTTGACGCTAGTACTTCCGTTTCAGTTTCGTTTTTGGGAAGGTACGAAAATGGGCACTTTCGACGAAGTATTTACACAATTATCTGTATCCTATGACAATATGATATTGTAATTTTTGTAGTCAGTATATGTTGCGTTATTTGCACGTATCAGAACACAAATCTCGCTGCGTATAGTACTTGGTCTTTAGCCTCGACAACTAATGTAGAGGCGGGATCGGCACAACTGACTGTGGGAAGAATGTAAGATGTTTTTGTGGATGAGTGATTTTAGAAGAGCCGCATGCAGTTGGTTATTGGCGTTTATAACGGAATTTTGATAATTAGTGAATTTAGTGTCAAGTGTCTTTGGTTAAAACACACATATTGATAGCTGCTTCAGTTTGTGGAGATTCTAATGGAGCGGTGCTTTCATGAATAAATGGTTTCAGTCGGGGCGTAGATTAAATATTGATTGCGCTTTAATTTGCCTCCCAGCCGTAACCGTCTTAAGGTAAGTTTTAACACCATTTTATTCAGCGTATTTTTCATCCTGTAAATATATTATATTTAAAGTGAAAGTTGGATATATTAATATTAAATATAGAGCTTTACGTTAAAATGCATTGTTTTTGGACCGCGTATTTGGCGACTGGACGCGTGGGTGAATTTCCCGAACCCCGGGATGCACTCAGGAGCCCTAAAAACGTTTTCCTGTTACGTAACACTAACAGCGTTCAATAATGTGTCGTATAATCACAACATACTTAAGTTTAAAATGTAGCCGACACATTCCTGAACACTGTCCTACGAAGAATGTGAACTTTCGCCGAACATTCGCCTTCCTGAACTAACTTCCGATTCGTGCCTGGTGTCCCGTTGTTGTTGGTTTGGTTTTATTGGCCGCTCACACTTAGGTGGTATTTGGTATTGGATTTTGTTTTATTGGCCACTCACACCTAGATGTATTCAAGCAATGCCATTCTTCCAGGTGCTTCCTCCGAAGGCGTTGCTTTTCCGAAGGGTTGCTTAAAGGTGGACATTCACAGCAGAATGGTTCAAATTAAACTGTTAAAATTATATACTCTTAGAGGCTTAAATTGTATGCCTAGATATAATGAAACGAAATATACCTCAGCATATGATGATTTCATTACGTATAAATTAATATAATTTTTTAAGTTGTCAAATTGAATTAGAGGCATGAGTTCCTAATTCAAATTCACAACTAAACCTACGAAATTTATTTATAAGGAATGGAATCATCATATTTATTTCGTTTCATTACATTGAGGTACACACTTTAAGCCTAAAGAATTATTTAATTTCAACAATTTTATTTTCATGCATTTTGGTGTGAATATGCACGTTTAAATAAGTCGTGTGTATTCTTCCCCTGGCTTATTTATATACGGCAGGGTGCCATGCAGGAACCACCTTCGTGGAACCAGAGTTTTTGGGTATACGGGAACTAAACTTGATATGGGCATGCATCTTATGGAGGTGTGCAGCGTATGAAAAGTAGGTCAGCGTGACCTACTTTGGACATACTTTTCATGCTTCATTGAACATTACCAAACGTTTTTGTCTGGTCTGTAGTGTCAAGGGTTTGTTGGTATACTGGAACTACACTCGATATGTGGATGCATCTTTGGGAGATGGTGTGCAGCGTATGAAAAATAAGTCAGCGTGACCTACCTTTGACCTACTTTTCATGGGCCACTAAACATTAAAGAAGATTGTCCGGGCTGAGGTTTCAAGAGTTTTTGTTATACATGAAGTAAACTTGGTGTATCGATGCAGTATATGCTGAAGGTGTGTTGTTTATGAAAAGTATGCCAGCGTGACCTACTTTGCACGATTCATTGAACATTACAGAACATCTTTGTCCAGGTTGTATTTACAAGAGATTTTGGTATATGGTAACTAAACTTAGTGTATGGATGCATTATACACTGAAGGCATGTTGCATATAAAAAGTAGGTCATCGTGACCTACTTTTTATTGTTCACTGAACATGCTTTTGACATACTTTTTCATGGTTCACTGAACATTAGAGAATGTGTGTCTGTGCCATGGTTTCAAGAGTATCCATGCCCTTCAGGGAGTGTGATTATTGCCAATAGCAATTTTAATTTAATGGAGTTTATCTAATCAAGCGCAAGTAGTTAAGTAGTTCTTCATAAGAGTTAATTGTAGCATCTTCGTGAGAAACCTCTATCCCGAATCTTCCATATTCTGATCTTGACACTGAATATTGGGTCATCGGCTCAAATTTATGAAGTTAGTATCATAGCCTGACTCCAATGTTTTAGTGTAAGAATAAGAGCCGAGAAACTTCACCTTATGTGATAGGTCATATAGCATAGACGGTCTTGAAAGGCGTTCCATAGAGAGTTGCAAATCAAATTTAACAAGCATTCTCTAAGTATTGTTTTGCAATACATGTCCCCTACTTGGTGATATAAATCTTTAGAGATTGACAGTCAAAAACTCCATTAAAAATTGACAGAAGCAGCTGAAACTCGAACTTGATCTGTAACTTCTCATAACATAGCAATAAACCAAGTTTCAGTTATATATGGTGAAGGAGAAGGAAAAAATCTTGAAAGCTGATATGTTTGTATTTCATAAGTCGAAAGATGACGCATCAAAAATGACGCAAACGCCTGAAATTCGAACTTGGTCTGTAATTTCTCATAATAAAGTAATAGACCAATTCTCAGTTGAATATCTTGAAAGACTGCTAGAAAAAGGGCGGAAACTCGAACTTACTCTGTAACTCCTTATACTAAAGCGATGTACCAATTTCCCCTTAAATATCTTGAAGGCTTGCGAAAGAAGTGCGGAAAGCTGATATTTTTCGTCTAAAGCGGGCATAACTCATCAAAAATTTACGCATACGCCTGAAACTCGAACTTGGTTTGTAACTTCTCATAACAAAGCAATGTCGCAGTTCTCAGTATAATATCTTGAAAGATTGCGAAAAAAAGTGCGGAAACTAATATTTGTTGTATTTCATAAGTCGAAAGGGGCATAACTCCATGAAAAATTGACGAAAATGTCTGACACTCGAACATGCTCTGTAACCCCTTATACTAAAGCGATGTACTGATTTTTCCTTAAATATAAAGTGGGAAAAACGTGCGGGAAGCTGATATTTTTCGTATTTCCTAAGTCGAAAGGGGACATAACTCCATCAAAAATTTACGCATATGCCTGAAACTCGAACTTGGTCTGTAACCTCTCATAACAAAGCAATGTAGCAATTCTCAGTATAATATCTTTAAAGACTGCAAAAGAAAAGTGCGGAAAACTAATATTTTTCGTATTTCATGTCGAACGGGGGGTGGGGGTGCATAACTCCATGAAAAATTGACGAAAATGTCTGAAACTCGAACTTGCTCTATAACTCCTTATACTAAAGGGATGCACCGATTTTCGCTTAAATATCTTGAAGGAGTGCGAAAAAAGTGCGGTAAGCTGATATTTTTCGTATTTCTTAAGTCGCAAGGGAGCATAACTCCATCAAAAATTTACGCATACGCCTGAAACTTGAACTTGGTCTGTAATTTCTCATAACAAAGCAATATACCAATTCTCAGCTGAATAGCTTGATGGATTGCGGGAAAAAATGCGGAAAACCAGCTGCGACAGACGGACAGATAGACGGACGGATGGACAGATGGAGTGCAAACCTATAGTCACCACCTTCCCCCCCCCAACCCCCAACCCATCCGGTTTTACCGGTGGGGACTAATAATGTGCTTAATTTATTTGAAAGTAAATGAGAAGTCGTTTGGGGTATATTTATTGCTTTACTATAATTTATCCGTTTTAAACGTTACTATGTCGTTTATTATTCAATCTTATACTGCACCATTGGGCATCACTGACATGAGCGAGGAACATAATCTTTTGTATAATTATGCGATTCTTATCGTCTATATGTTTGAATGCTATTGTTATTTATTACCCAAACCCGTATGTCAATTCTTCAATTTACTGCTTCTGTTGCGGCTCCTGCTGGCGCTACTACTACTACTACTACTACTACTACTACTACTACTACTACTACTACTACTACTACTACTACTACTACTACTACTACTGCTACTACTACTACTACTACTACTACTACTACTACTACTACTACTACTACTACTACTACTACTGTTTTAAACTTGGCCAAAACCTTGGGAATCTAATATCCAAGTCATAAAAGTTGTGACGCTTCGCCTCCCACGCATGACTTCTGGAATGATCGGAAATTTGACAATGGGGCCATATGTGTTGACCTCTAGCAAAGTTTTGTGTTTAACAAAATGCACATGAATTTTCGTCGGCAGCCCCACTACTGGCAGAATCATCGAACCTGTTAGCCACATAAGTATGTCTGACAGCTGGAGAGTGACTGTTGCATTGTTTACTACGAGCTGCGCTCTTCCAGCTGAAATAAAAAAATATATAATGCATGAAAATAAAATTGTTGAAATTAAATAATTCTTTAGGCTTAAAGTGTGTATCTCAATGTAATGAAACGAAATAAATATGATGATTCCATTCCTTATAAATAAATTTCTTAGGTTTAGTTGTGAATTTGAATTAGGAACTCATGCCTCTAATTCAATTTGACAACTTAAAAAATTATATTAATTTATACGTAATGAAATTATCATATGCTAAGATTTATTTCGTTTCATTATATCTAGGCATACAATTTAAGCCTCTAAGAGTATATAATTTTAACAGTTTTATTTTGAACCATTCTGCTGTGAATGTCCAGCTTTAAGCAACCCTTCGGAAAAGCAACGCGTTCGGGGGGAAGCACCTCGAAGAATGCCATTGCTTGAATACATCTAGGTGTGAGTGGCCAATAAAACAAAATCCAATACCAAATACCACCTAAGTGTGAGCGGCCAATAAAACCAAACCAACAACAACGGGACACCAGGCACGAATCGGAAGTTAGTTCAGGAAGGCGAATGTTCGGCGAAAGTTCGCGTTCTTCGTAGGACAGTGTTCAGGAATGTGTCGGCTACATTTTAAACTTAAGTATGTTGTGAGTATACGACACATTATTGAACGCTGTTAGTGTTACGTAACTGGAAAACGTTTTTAGCGCTCCTGAGTGCATCCCGGGGTTCGGGAAATTCACCCACGCGTCCAGTCGCCAAATACGCGGTCCAAAAACAATGCATTTTAACGTAAAGCTCCATATTTAATATTAATATATCCAACTTTCACTTTAAATATAATATATTTACAGGATGAAAAATACGCTGAATAAAATGGTGTTAAAACTTACCTTAAGACGGTTACGGCTGGGAGGTAAATTAAAGCGCAATCAATATTTAATCTACGCCCCGACTGAAACGATTTATTCATGAAAGCACCGCTCCATTAGAATCTCCACAAACTGAAGCAGCTATCAATATGTGTGTTTTAACCAAAGACACTTGACACTAAATTCACTAATTATCAAAATTCCGTTATAAACGCCAATAACCAACTGCATGCAGCTCTTCTAAAATCACTCATCCACAAAAACATCTTACATTCTTCCCACAGTCAGTTGTGCCGATCCCGCCTCTACATTAGTTGTCGAGGCTAAAGACCAAGTACTATACGCAGCGAGATTTGTGTTCTGATACGTGCAAATAACGCAACATATACTGACTACAAAAATTACAATATCATATTGTCATAGGATACAGATAATTGTGTAAATACTTCGTCGAAAGTGCCCATTTTCGTACCTTCCCAAAAACGAAACTGAAACGGAAGTACTAGCGTCAAAACGGGGATGTGACGTCATCAGATGACCTGCATTTCTGTTAACAAAAACTCTTTCATCGCTGAAAATGGAAATTTACTCAAATAACGGGAATATTTCTCGGCATATTCTCCAGGCAGCATTCACTAGAACGAGTATGAACTCATATCTGAAGGAAATAGTGACTCCGGGCCTGAAGATGGCAATGAAGTGCCGAATTTAGGCGTAGATCAAACCAATTTGAACCGTTACCAGATTTCGAACAGGCACTAGCAGACGAGTTGAACTGGCATGGATGACAGAAATGCGCGACTTCAGAACGTAGACTGGTCAGTAAATTACAAACGAGTTATTGGTTTTTCTATATGAGCTAATATTGTATTATATCTGCCGCATTAAATTATAAATTATCTATATATAGGCTGCGTATCAGAAAATAGACAATAATTTGCACAGTTTGTTTTAGTTTTAGTCAAAACTTACAAGTTGTGATGGGACAATGCTTGCTGTTGTAGTGACAAATACAAAACCCCCTTACACGCAAAGGTCATGCTTCATTATTACAAACTAATAATTAATTAATTGTTTACAAACAGAAAACTCGAAGCAGTCCAAACGTGGCCTGGGAAGTCGCTACGCTTTGTCTTACTACAATTACTGAAATATAGATATACTGGAGCCATACGCATGTTCAAGACAGATGCTGTCCCGACTGGTTAAGCATTTGTAGCCGAGCATACCTGAAGTCTGTGTAACCGCTTAGGCAAATCTGCTGGAGAAATCGCCTTCAGATCCAGTATTTGAATCCACATGTGTACAACCGTTTATACGAAACTGGCAGGGATTGTCAGTACCTAGTAGAATGTATAGCCTACTTTGTTTCCATGATTTAAGCATAGGTGGACATGTATGATTTTCATGCGCCTTGTACTGTCTAGAAGTGTAAATGTGTATATACGTATAATATGTTATTATGAATACATAAGATGTATAGATATATGTATCCATCATATCTACATGACACAAGTCACAAACGTTTATTAACCTTAACCGGAAATAGTGATGGTTAGTTTTAAGCTCAAATATTTCGACCAACAAAAGGCCATACAGGCCTTATACTTCGTAATGATTCCGTAACAAAACCGTACCGGTCAATCCGTACCTAGTCTATTAGAGCGTCCATACCCTAAATCTGGTTGATGATGATTGGGGTGGCTGAAAAGGACAAAGAGACTGTGTCATTAAAACGGACAAAGAGGGTGTGTCATCTAACATAAATCACCATCATCTACGAGGCATATGACAAAGACATTGGCTTGTTATGTCCTCGGTTGTGTTTGTCATCTTGTTTCTTTATGTTTTATCATGCTGTCACTTTTGCTGTGTCACTGTGATAATAAAACTACAATCTACATTGACACTCACAGATAGGCCTACTTACCAAATATAAGAATTTTTCTGTCCAATGCATAATACCTAAAATTATATTCCGTTGAAGAATTTGAAAATAATTTAACTGGAGGCCATTGCTGCCTTAGACATCAATGTCTTCCAGTCAAACCTTTTCCAAAATATTCAACAGATTGCCTTTATTATTGACCTAAGATTGTTAAGGATTGTCATGGTCAGCATAAATTTGAAACCATAATAATCAGCATCATTATTTCTATCATTGTCCGCCATCATTATTATCTTCATTGTTACTTAAATCATGGTCACCATAAAACTATAACTATCATAATTGTCACAGTCACCATTGTTAGGCCCATCATTATGGATGACTCTAATCTGTCGTTCAAATATATGGCGCCATAATCAATTACGTCACATGTAGGATGATGTCACAATCATATTTGAGATAAATACTCCGTCATGAAGCTGGAATAGTCCGTCAAGTGTACAAATTGTATGTCTGATAGATGTACTATTTAATAATCATTCTGCGGATTCTATTGAAAATTTTGAAACTAATTTGACTGTGCGCTGACTATGGCAGAAACAGCACTCAGTCAAATTAGTTTCAACATATTCATCAGGTTAGCTGAGGTTATCTGTGTAGGTAGGTACCTTGATAATGGTATTCTAGGATTTCAGGGTTCGATAGATTCCAACACAGGCAAATCATGAGTGGAGCTTACCTAAGGTGGACACGGCATAGCTAGAAATGTATCTCTCTGTTATTGGTACTATTATCTCCATCAGCCTTTTTACTGTCATTATCGGTCACCATGGCCGTAATTAGATATATGGGGTTCCCGGGGCAAAGAATGAGTGGGGGGTCTGGGGGTCCTCACCCATACATTTTTTTACATCTAGGTGCTCTGAGACGGCCAGAGAGTCTACTTTTAGGGTGAATTATGGCGCTTTCTTTCGTTGTAAAATTATTTTATTTTGCAAATTTTCGTAATTAACATTGTTGCCGAACACCAAACAAGAATTGGGACCCCCCCAAAAATATTAGAATAGAATTATAATGCATGATTACGAGTTCTAAACTAATCAAGTTTGCTTTAAATGTCCTATAACTTCCAAAAAAGTGCATTTTTTTTTTTTTTGCATTTTTAAATTGTTGGGGGGGGGGCCCTTGCTTGTGGGGGCCCCGGGGATTTTGCCCCGCTTGCCCCCCCTCCCCCCTTAAATACGGCCCTGTCGGCCACAATCAACAGTGTAAGCGCCATAATTGTTACTCTCATCATGTCACGGTTGTTGTCATCACCATCATTGTCACTCATCATCATAGTAAGATGCAGTCATCACCATCATCACAATCATTGTGACTGCCATCGGTCTTATCATTATCATTGTCACTCCATTGATAGAACTTTACTATCATCACCTTCATTGTCACCATCATTATTATTATTATTATTATTATTATTATTATTATTATTATTATTATTATTATTATTATTATTATTATTATTATTATTATTATTGTCAATACTAACACCGTACACGCATTGTGATTTAGCTCATAAAATTGTGATATATTTATTTCAAGCGTTTCAAGCCATTGGTGTGAGTGTGTAACACGTGTCACTGTGTGTGTGGCCACAGTAGATGATTAGGTGGTGCTTTGGACTTCGGGGGATAACAAAGTGAGTTCGGAGTGGCTGCTCATAAACAAATCATTCGTTCGCTCTTTAATTTCACCTGGATTCACTTTCTGCAGAGACCACCAAGTATCAGAAATGAGGTCGGTGCCAATGACTCGGGTGTGCGTGCCTGTCAAGATGTTTTATCCTATTATAAAGAATCATTGATTTAAATAAAATGATTCATTGTACCTCTCTGACTTCTTTCATTTTCTCTAGTATTGGGCTCAATGAGAAACAATACTACCATTGTGGCACGTTTAGCCATACTTAGTGCTATTGACTTCAAACTTGGTAAGTGAGTACCGCTGGGCAAAAGCTACCATCCATATAATTACTAGGTCAGTCTGATATACTTTCTGAATAATATAGGTGGCTAATAAAGGTTTATGCCGTATATTTCGATAACTTCATCACAAATTAACATAATAAATTTAGTGATTGAAATGATGATGTCGGAAACAAGATGAATCAAGAAACAATGTAACAATTGGCGTCGAGTATGCGCATAGAACGCAGTTGTTACTTTCTATTTCCTGGATTATAATCAGTTTCAAATTGAAAGGAATTAAGAGTTTTAAGACACAGGAAGCTTATGTCATTGAAATATACAGCAGTATTTATTCATATAATTATTTTTCATGTTTATTCATTTCATACGTTTCTTCATATTTCAGAGTGATAAATTGTACAAGTTGTGAATAATGACAAGATGCAACTTGAAATCAAGGACAAAATATACGTCCATGATATTAGGCCGATAATAAAGACAAACTTGTCTAGATAGCATGGATTGGCACAGATTAGCAAATGCTTAGCGAAAGATGAAAAATTTAATGTTTATTTGCAAACTAAGATGACTATTTTTGACAATTTACCAATGATATCACTTGTTCCATAAACTAACCAGTTATCTCAGCGGTAAATTTTCAAAAATAGTCTTCTTGGTTTGCAAATGGGCATTTATGAAGAGGACTACTGGTACACAAACACTAATGGAAATATTGCAACATCTTTCAGCATAGGCTATTGAGAGCAATACATATTGGGGTTGCCAGAGCGAACTGGGTCATATACAGTGTATGTCCATTTGCTGACCAAGATTCCAGAAGAAGACTACTTTTGAAGATTTACCAAAGAAATTACTGTTTTGGTAATCTAACCTGTCATTCCAGTGGTAAACTTTCAAAAATAGTCTTTAGTTGGTCTGCAAATGGACATTATCGAGGCAACTACAGACATGACAGAATGATGCAACAGTAGCATCTTTTTATATATTTATTCACACTATTGACAACAATATATATTGGGGTGAGAGAACTGAGCTATAAACAGTGTACTGGTGTGTCCATTTGCTGACCAAGACCCCAAGAGATTACTTCTGAAAATTTACCACCGGGGAGACTGGTTTTGTAACCAACGAACCAGTCATTCCAGTGGGAAATTTTCAAAAATAGTCTTGATTTGTAAATGGACATTTATCAAGACCACTGCGGAAGCGCTAATGATGGAAAGGTTGACCAGCATCTAGTATATTTATTCATCATGAGGCAATGAGCACAATACACTTAATTAATACATATATTGGGATGCGTAAAATGAGTTATATTTTTTTTTAATTGTTCATAATACATTGGTTGAAAATTTGAGGACCCAGATTCCATCACTATTTTTTTTTAATTTACCACCGTAATGACTGGTTCGGTAATAGCATTAAAGGGTTTACTTTAGCTATTAAATTATTACTAGGCCACCGAGTTATGGTCAGTCACAAATTCTACTTCACACTTTTCAATTTGTACTAGCCTTGGGCTAACAGTGGTAACAGGCTAGTGTTAATTTCAGTAAATGGCACATGTAGGTAAACCTTTTCTCACTTTGTGATCAAGGATGCGCCACATCCACCTTGCAAATCTCCTTATGCCGTGGCGACCATCCGTCGTGTCTGTCAACTTTTGCTTTCAAACACTACTCCTCATTAACCACTTGGCCGATTTCAACCAAATTTGGCTGGAAGGACCCTATGGTCGTAGGCTCCAGAACTACAGTTCAGAATTTTTATTCCTCAATCTGTGGGGTGAAAATCTTTGATTTTTATGAAAAATGTATCAGAAATTGTCAAAATGATAAAACATACTTTTGTGAAAACACAATCTTAGATTTTATGAAAAAAACCTATAACTGCTTGACATATTTCAACCAACTTTGGCTAGAGTGACCCTATCATGGTAGAATCCAGAACTTCTATTCTGAATTTTGATTGATCAATTTTAGGGGTGAAAGTCTTAGATTTTCCAAAAATTATCCATCATGTCTCTTTAAATGCTAATGGTTCACATGCTAATGGTCCAGGTGAGCGCCACAGCCCCTTGGGCCTCTTGTATTTTAAATTCTGGATGTGGTGTGGACTGTTGGTGAAGCATGGTGTGTGTGTGTTGAAGGGGTTTGGGTGGGGGTTCGGACTTGTCGGGTGTTAAGCCTACTTTTCCTGGCAGCAACCAATTTCATTAGGATCAGACATACTCAAACTGAGTATAATATTTTATTACTTAACAGAGAGGTCAGTTGTCTCTGAAAAAAAAGAGAGGAAGTATGGCCACTGCACAGGAAATCTGTTGAATATTTTGAAAACAGTTTTACTGGAACCTGTTGCTGCAACAGCTACCAGTCAAATATTTTTCAAAATATTCAATATGTTTAAATTCTGGTGTTCTCCAACTAATAGGTCACAATGCATAATTATGCCCCTCCCCCTCCCCTCACACCCGCGTTGCATCACACAGTGCATTGCAAACAGATAGGTGTACTATGTATGTCTCTGCTGCAAATGACTCTAGACAATTGACCTAAATTACTGGTTTTGAACTATAGATAGACTAGCTAGACAGCTGTTAATAATTCTTGATGTAGTGATTTGACGTTACCCGGCCTTATATTTAGACAAAGGGCGTAAGTAGTAGTAGTAGTAGTAGTAGTAGTAGTAGTAGTAGTAGTAGTAGTAGTAGTAGTAGTAGTAGGCAAAGTAGTATTTTTTTGCGGTTTATTCTTGCGGTTTTTGTTGGCAAGAAAGTGGGAGGGAGGGGGGGGGGGGCCTTTCTTAGGCCTAATGGGGTGCGCATTTTTTCATAATTAATCTAAATAAGCATTCCAAATTATGTATATAATAACCAGTCAGTATAACCATCTGTGCTTCTACTCGAAAACAATCTGCGCCGAAATGCAGAGAGCAGACGACGGCTGTTGTACTGAGCCATCTTTGGGTTCGCGGAAATCTGCTCTCTTTGTATGGAATTTACCCACTGCACCCTAGCCTATAAATTTCATTTGTTCGGAAAAATATGCAGCGAAATTCCATTGTTTGGTTTTCAGTATTAGCGCAGCTTTAAGCCACACAACGGTTAGGCATATTTGACAACAATCCGCGATCGCGCAACAGAGTCACACTGACTTATTCTCACGATAGCGATAGGTCCCTCCGATGACGTCATACAATATAGAGCGTTTCTATTTCGGGTTTTTCGAGGACAACGCAGAATTGAAAAATACAACGTAAAACAGAGTAATATTTTAAAATAAAACATTTTATTATATTATTTATTGCACAATCTTGTATATTAAAGCCACTTTTGCTACCGTTGTGCTGGGTCTTTACGCTGAATAGTTTGACGTCATAAGAATTGTGACGTTTTATTTAAAATTAAACGTCACAACGCTTAAATGACGTCATCACTTAACAAGCATGCGTGTATCCACAAGGTCACACTTTAATGCGGAAATTCATGCTACGATTTTAGGGTCGATTTCCCCGAGTTGACCTGTCGCAAATAACAAATCGGTTCGTGTAAATACTTTGCTGGATATTGGTTTTGATCGGACCCTAGAGCTGTTTTTTAAGATTAAAAATTACTTTCGAACTGTCGTGAAGGCATTGAAATAACTTCACTAATAAAAGTATTATAGTTCAAATATACCCTTCCTAATTTAACCCGCCACCTCCCCAATCATAATACCATACACTTCTAAAGCTATTGGTCCTATGTAATATAGGTTACAACCCTGTTATTCTTGGCGGTAAACGCGCTGCTGGCGTCAGCTTCTGATGTCTGACGTCATATTCTGACGTCAACATATTCCAGCGCGTTTACTGCCGAGAGGACCGATTGTCTATTTTTCTGGCAGTGGTAAGTGTATTTTGAACGTTATTGCGCGTCAAATTTCACACATTGTGTACAGTTTTCTGGAGAAGGAATAGGCCTATATGAATAGCCTTCACAAATTCTTAAAATTATCGTTTGGTAATTTGAAGGGAAATTGAACAGACGCAAATTTACATATTTTTATCACAAATAAAATTGTATTGGGTATATTGATCTGACACAATATTCGACGACCTAATACGTTTAATAACACAAACATATTATGTTGGAGACTATACACCGGGAGAAATCAGATGTGTTCTGTATAGACGAAGGATCATGATTTCGTTTCGGCAAAATCCACGCATATTCGCCAGAGTTATCGCACATGAATGGCTAAAATTCGTAAAAAATTTTCTTGTCCGGGCCAGATCTCGAAGAGTTTTGAACCTACACTCACAATTTTTGTTTCAGCCGATGTGTTAGCATCGTCCCATTGCGCAACCCTCGCCCTCACACTCCGTTCCCGTATCGAGTAGCTATGTCAGTGATCGATCTCTGAACTCCCTGACTATCAATTTCCAGAAACCTATACTGTGTAAGCTGTTAAATATTTTGAAACTAATTTTTCTTTTGCTGCATACAGTCAAATTAGTTTCAAAATATTCAACAGTATGTTTATTAATAGCAAGACATACAATTCGTGCAGCGTGTCGGACTATTAAGCGGTTAAGACGGACTAAATGGAGTCATTCATGCCCACGTCACGTAGGTGATTATGACATCATGTGATGGATGGATAAATTGTAAAGGTCCCTTGATTATACAATTATTTGCACGACCCGCTGGGTGCAGTACACGTCGTACAACAGATTGAACAATCTATCTAATCGTGGAAACACATTTATCGCCGCCTAGACCGTGCCGCCCGCCTCAGTCTGTTTTCTTATATGGTCTCAAGTTCAAGTTCACTTTATTACACTCATGCATGTGAGGCATTACAGTTGACAGTATATTTCATGACGGTAGATTTGATATACATAATTATGTTCATTATAAATTAATCAACAAAATGCAATTCATACACTCGAAAGTAACACAAGGAGAAAGGTCGAAATATTCAACAGCTATTAGATTCTGACTCACCCAGTACACTTGAAAATTGCACAAAGAGAAGGTAACTTTAGTGTTTTTCAGCCAAATTATTTTCAAAATATTCGAAAGTCATTAAATTTCTGATTTATATATGACATACAGTTCGTACACTTGAAAAAGGCACAGAGAGAAACTGCATTGAACATACTCACAAGGCAAATTAGTTTCAGAATATTCAACAGTTATTAAATTGATTTATCAATAATATACAAAATATACAATGCGTACACTCGAATGTGGTATAAGGAGAATTGATCATTTTCTCCAGTTAATCGTGAGAGAGAGAGAGAGAGAGAGAGAGAGAGAGAGAGAGAGAGAGAGGGGGGGGGGGGGGAGGGTAAGGGGCACTAGTTAGCAAAATAATTTCAATGGACGTTGTTGCTGCATTAATTTCAAAGCTTTTGAAGATATTTACTTAGTATTTAATTTTTTTAGGAACGTGCTGGGTTGTTTTTTTCAGAAACGTGCGACACGTTTTACAAATCAGACCAGGTCATAACTTTCATTCGATCGACCGTCCTCCAATATGGGCAAGCAGATATTGCTGATACAGCGATATTTGCCTATTAATGCAATACCTGTGTCCACACTTCTTGCAAGCTCGCGGGGACAGTGGTGGTGGTAGTGTGCGTGCGTCCGTGTGTGCGTGTGTGTGGGTTTGTGGATATACTGCTGATAATGATGTATTTGCTGTAGAATATGTGTATGGGAAATGCATGTATAAGACACACGTCTTATCGTATTCCCATTTGAACAAAAAATTAATTCTGTTTAAAGGAAGGGTAAAGCAAATGATGTGTATTGCTAATTTCATACAATATTAAAGGTGCATATTCACAACTTTTCGAGGCTTAAATTCTGGACCTAGATGTAAAGAAACGAAATAAATTTTAACATATGATGATTTCATCACTATAAATTAATATAAATTTTAAGTTATGAAATTGAATTAGAGACACTTTCAAATTCACAACTAAAAGAATTATAATAATTTTTACGTGATGAAATCATCATATGTTAAAATTTATTCAATTTCTTTACGAGTCCCTATTTTCAAATTCACAACTAAAAGAATTATAATAATTTATACGAATGAAATCTTCATATGTTAAGATTTATTTCGTTTCCTTACTTCTATGCACACAATTTAAGCCTCTAAACGTATACAATTTTAACAATCTTATGTTCACGTAATCCGCTCTGAATATGCATCTTTAAGTAAACTACCACCGGAAAAATGGAAATGAATCGGAATTATTTGAGAAAAAGCCTTTACTAAATTTTTACTTAGCTTGGAACCAATTGTTGACGTAGCTGGTGCGTCACACTTCGCCGTTGGCCAACCGTGTGCGTATGTATACAGCGTACTTGAATATAACGAAAACACCTGAATATTGTTTCGTAAGTGTTGTGGATAGTATTCTCTATAGGCGCCGATGCGGAGCGATGAATTCGCTACTGTTAATTCACTATTGATCCTTTTCAAAACATTGTATTTGAAAGTTACTGTTTCTGGTGGAAGCAACGAGTTTCGGTCAAACGATTTCGAAATAGACAGCTGGTTTCCAAGGTACAAACATGATGTCCAATTTCATCAGCTGGTACAATATAAGCAACTTTCATCAGCTGGTACAATATAAGCAACTTTCATCAGCTGGTACAATATAAGCGACATTCATCAGCTGGTACAATATGGACAACTTTCATCAACTGGTACAATATAAGCAACTTTCATCAACTGGTACAATATAAGCATTCATCAGCTGGTACAATATAAGCAACTTTCATCAGCTGGTACAATATAAACAACTTTCATCAGCTGGTACAATATAAGCACCATTCATCAGCTGGTACAATATAAGCAACTTTCATCAGCTGGTACAATATAAGCAACTTTCATCAGCTGATACAATATAAGCAACTCATCAGCTGATATAATATAAGCATTCATCAGCTGGTACAATATAAACAACTCATCAGCTGGTACAATATAAGCAACTTTCATCAGCTGGTACAATATAAGCAACTTTCATCAGCTGGTACAATATAAGCACCATTTATCAGCTGGTACAATATAAGCACCATTCATCAGCTGGTACAATATAAGCAACTTTCATCAGCTGGTACAATATAAACAACTTTCATCAGCTGGTACAATATAAGCATTCACCAGCTGGTACAATATAAGCAACTTTCATCAGCTGGTACAATATAAGCAACTTTCATCAGCTGGTACAATATAAGCAACTCATCAGCTGGTACAATATAAGCAACTCATCAGCTGATACAATATAAGCATTCATCAGCTGGTACAATATAAGCACCATTCATCAGCTGGTACAATATAAACAACGTTCATCAGCTGGTACAATATAAGCAACTTTCATCAGCTGGTACAATATAAGCAACTCATCAGCTGGTACAATATAAGCAACTCATCAGCTGATACTATATAAGCATTCATCAGCTGGTACAATATAAGCACCATTCATCAGCTGGTACAATATAAACAACTTTCATCAGCTGGTACAATATAAGCAACTTTCATCAGCTGGTACAATATAAGCGACATTCATCAGCTGGTACAATATGGACAACTTTCATCAACTGGTACAATATAAGCAACTTTCATCAACTGGTACAATATAAGCATTCATCAGCTGGTACAATATAAGCAACTTCCATCAGCTGGTACAATATAAACAATTTTCATCAGCTGGTACAATATAAGCACCATTCATCAGCTGGTACAATATAAGCAACTTTCATCAGCTGGTACAATATAAGCAACTTTCATCAGCTGATACAAGATAAGCAACTCATCAGCTGATACAATATAAGCATTCATCAGCTGGTACAATATAAACAACTCATCAGCTGGTACAATATAAGCAACTTTCATCAGCTGGTACAATATAAGCACCATTCATCAGCTGGTACAATATAAGCACCATTCATCAGCTGGTACAATATAAGCAACTTTCATCAGCTGGTACAATATAAACAACTTTCATCAGCTGGTACAATATACGCATTCATCAGCTGGTACAATATAAGCAACTTTCATCAGCTGGTACAATATAAGCAACTTTCATCAGCTGGTACAATATAAGCAACTCATCAGCTGGTACAATATAAGCAACTCATCAGGTAATACAATATAAGCATTCATCAGCTGGTACAATATAAGCACCATTCATCAGCTGGTACAATATAAACAACTTTCATCAGCTGGTACAATGTAAGCAACTTTCATCAGCTGGTACACTATAAAGAACGTTCATCAGCTGGTACAATATAAGCAACTTTCATCAGCTGGTACAATATAAGCAACTCATCAGCTGGTACAATATAAGCAACTCATCAGCTGATACAATATAAGCATTCATCAGCTGGTACAATATAAGCACCATTCATCAGCTGATACAATATAAACAACTTTCATCAGCTGGTACAATATAAGCAACTTTCATCAGCTGGTACACTATAAACAACGTTCATCAGCTGGTACAATATAAGCAACTTTCATCAGCTGGTACAATTTAAGCACCATTCATCAGCTGATACAATATAAGCAACTTTCATCAGCTGGTACAATATAAGCAACTTTCATCAGCTGGTACAATATAAGCAACTTTCATCAGCTGGTACAACATAAGCAACTCATCAGCTGATACAATATAAGCACCATTCATCAGCTGGTACAATATAAGCAACTTTCATCAGCTGATACAATAAAGCAACTTTCATCAGCTGGTACAATATAAACAACTTTCATCAGCTGATACAATATAAGCACCATTCATCAGCTGGTACAATATAAGCACCACTCATCAGCTGGTACAATATAAGCAACTTTCATCGGCTGGTACAATATAAGCAACTTTCATCAGCTGGTACAATATAAGCAACTCATCAGCTGGTACAATATAAGCAACTCATCAGGTAATACAATATAAGCATTCATCAGCTGGTACAATATAAGCACCATTCATCAGCTGGTACAATATAAACAACTTTCATCAGCTGGTACAATGTAAGCAACTTTCATCAGCTGGTACACTATAAAGAACGTTCATCAGCTGGTACAATATAAGCAACTTTCATCAGCTGGTACAATATAAGCAACTCATCAGCTGGTACAATATAAGCAACTCATCAGCTGATACAATATAAGCATTCATCAGCTGGTACAATATAAGCAACTCATCAGCTGGTACAATATAAGCACCATTCATCAGCTGGTACAATATAAACAACTTTCATCAGCTGGTACAATATAAGCAACTTTCATCAGCTGGTACAATATAAACAACTTTCATCAGCTGATACAATATAAGCAACTCATCAGCTGGTACAATATAAGCAACTCATCAGCTGATACAATATAAGCATTCATCAGCTGGTACAATATAAACAACCTTCATCAGCTGGTACAATATAAACAACCTTCATCAGCTGGTACAATATAAACAACTTTCATCAGCATTCAACAGTCATATTTTCAACCAGTTAGGCCTATATTCTATTGAATTTTTACTTGCCACTATCAACATGTATAAGTTGATTGTTTTGGTATTTCGGTCCGTCAGTCTTTCAGAGGTCCTGCCAGTCTGTCCAATTATTATTGTATTAATAACTATTTAAAGGTGCATAGTCACAGCAGAGTGCTTCAAAATAAAATTGACAAAATGGCATACTTTTAGAGGCTTAAATTGTGGGTACAAATATAATGCAGCGAAAAGGCGTAACATGATGATTTCATTACTATAAATAATATAATAGTTGCGAAATTGAAGTAGAGGCATGTATCCCTAATTCAAGTTCGTAGCCATAAAATTATAATAATGTGTACGGAATTAAATCATCATATGTTAAGCTTTATTTCGCTTCATTACATTGAGGTACACAAATTAAGCCTCTAAAGTATACTATTTAAACAATTTTATTTTAACACTTTCTAGTGTGAATGTGCACTTTTTAAAAGACAGAAATATAGCCATACATTTAAGCATCGAAACAGGAAAGTGGACGAACAGACAAGGTGATAGATCCGATTACAAGACAGCTCTGCCACCCCACAACGCCATAATGGCTATCGATGGCTAACTTGCGACGTGTTCATTGATAAACTCTAAGGTTCGTGTGTATAGTTGTAAACCAAATCTGTCCAGTGTATCGTCGAGTGGGTTAACTGAGTCTCGTAGTTGTTGTAACTCGGTGTCTGAAAGCGCATGGCGGTACGTGGAACATCTACGGTATCTGTCCAAGGGGTATTACTTTCCTGTTCCTGGGCAGCTACATTATTTGCACCTTGTTCGTCAGCTGTTTCTGTCGTTATCAACGCAGTACCGGTGGCCGTTGTCTCCGCCGTCTGTTCTGTTGCTGGAAACATGTCCAATACCCCTTCCAAGTCGCTATTTTGTCGAGCCAGCATATGTTGTACAAAGAGTTGGTTTGGTGTGGCATGCTTTTCTGTACGTAATCCGTGATTGTTCCATTGATTTCTAAAGGATTCTAGATCTCTGTTAATTCTAGGAAGAAACACGTAGTGCAAAGCCCATATGTGGAGATCATCACTGGAATCTAACAATGTCTCATCCTCCATAAAATGGAACAAATCGTGGTATAGATTATTAACACCGCTCCATAGGTCTACCCACAATCGCTCGATGCGCTGATTGTGTGTACTTTTACCGCGCATTGCACTGCTCCTATCCTGTCCACGAAATGACTCCATGAACAGGCACACGTCATTGTTCTCTCCCCCTAAATCACACCTGGTACTGGAAGGAACGCAGTATCTAGCAATGCCATCGGTAAAACATTGTAATACAGTGTCAGAGCGGTTGTTGTCTGAGGCGCGAAGGAAGACCAACATTCGACTGAATCCATCAATTCCTCCGTGAATTTCAACTCTCCACCTGAAATAGTAGATATAAACGAATTATATCGGCTACTAATTCACTCCAACTATACGAAATCTGTTGCTACATTTAGTACATTGACAAGTTATAGATGACACATGTTACACCTATCCATTGGTAATTTGGCAGTCCATATTTGCGACGGTCATGCTATGCAGGCGCGCATGTATGCCATCAGACGTAATTTGATCTTTAAGGCGCATATTCACACCTGAATTCGTGAAAATAAAATTGTTAAAATTGTATAGCTAGGCTTAGAATGTGTACCTATATATGTAATGAAACGAAATAAATCTTAATAAATGAGGATTTCAATACTATAAATTAATATAATTATTTTTAAGTTGTGAAATTGAATTAGAGACAAGAGTCCCTAATTCAACTTCACCACTAAGACGGCTATGTTAAGCAAGAGCAATCAGCGATTGGAGACCCTGGTCCTCACATTTTTGTCATACTGTAAATAATTTTTGGGCCTTTATCGGACTTTTCGGATTCTTACGGATTTTTCGGATTTTCATGTACCACGACCAAATTTGTGAAATCCTAGTGTATGGTCACACCCTTTCCTGTGTTAAAATTTGGGACCAATAGTGTCCGAGTAGTGTCCGAGATATCCACAGATCCAGAATTTGACCCGATCCAGATCAAGGTTCTCTCATTCGGATTAAGGCAAAGTCTGGAAATCCTCTTGGACCACGTGTTCCTTGGTTGTGTTAAAGTCTGAGCCAAATCGGAATAGTAGTTTTTTAGATACAGCTCCGGACGAATAAACAGAGACAGCTAGACATGCATGCCGGCGGACAGACAGACATACCCGATCGCAATATCTTATTCCCCTTACGGAGCGAGTCTAATTATACGCAATATAATCATCATATTATAAGATTTATTTCGTTTCATTGCATTGCAGAGCACAAATTTAAGCATCTAAAAGTACACAATTTTAACGATTTTATTTTCAAGCAGTTTGGTGTGAATGTGCACCTTTAATTTGACACAATAAAGATCTAGATACAGATTCTGTGACATATTACTGCGTACTCTACCTGAGGAGCTTGTCCATGGCATGTTTCGCCATTTGTGAATAGTTTAAAAGCAAATTTGGCAAAAATTCCATTGTTGAATATCTATGACATATAGAAGTTGATATGCTTTCAAATACCGGAGTTATTGGCCTCTATTTTCTACATGATGGCACATTTTACCATAGACCCATTGACTTCCAATGTGGCTACATGGGCACCTTTCGACATTAGCTACTATACAACTAAGAACAAGGCACTTAACCATAACTTCTGGAAAATATGTCAACGGTCAACAGGATAGGAGCAGTGCATAGCTTTAAGCTAGGATTCCATTAATGTGTATCCGTATCCGAAATTTCTTTCGCTCCAATTACAAATAGATAGTATGATTCCATATGTCCGTATGTGTATGCGAAACCTGTCCGTATCCGAATCCGATAGCTACATGTACCGATTTCATTCGGATACGGGATTCCTTGAAAATGACGTTTTTGTTACATCATTCAAGGGCTTTCCACAAATCGACATGCCATTATTCTGTACACCTATGTGTTCCAAAATAAAGTTAAATTCGTAATAAGCGCAGTGGAAGGTGAAAGAATTATTTAGAACATATTCATGCCTGTTTGATGTTAGAAATCCAGACCATAAAGACGCCAATTCCAAAGACAGATCAGAAGCTTATCCAGTGGTGGTGGGTGTGAGGTGGTAGTGTTGATTTGTAGTGGTGGCCCGTAGTAGTAGTAGTAGTAGTAGTAGTAGTAGTAGTAGAAGTAGTAGTAGTAGTAGTAGTAGTAGTAGTAGTAGTAGTAGTAGTAGTAGTAGTAGTAGATGATTTCCATTTTATTGAATAAAATCACCGCTTTCGGACATGTATACGCATACGTACAAATGGAATCACTCATACGGATACGCAAACGCGTTAAGCTAGGATTCCATTAACGCGCATGCGTATCCGTATCTGTATGCGTATCCGAATGAGTGATTACATTTATACGTACGCGTATGCATGTCCGAAAGCTGTGATTTTTTTCAATTCCAAGCCAATCAAGTGGACTACTACTACTACTACTACTACTACTACTACTACTACTACTACTACTACTACTACTACTACTACTACTACTACTACTACTACTACTACTACTACCACCACCACCTACCTACAAAAACCCACCACCACCGGCTATACGTGTCTTATCTATGTGTCGTAATTGGCGTCTTTATGATCTGGATTGCTAGCATCAAAGAGGCATGAATATTTTCTATTAATCTATCAGCCTTTCACATTCTAGCGCGCTTTCTATAAATTCAAGTTTTATTTTGGAACACATGTAAAGAAAAATAGCACTTTGATTTGGGGAAAGCCCATGAAATACACATTTTGACCATAAATCGGGAACGTAAGTAGTTAGAATCACAAATTTTGCTACATTCTTTCATATTATAGGTGGACAGAAGTTCTTTGAGTTTCAGGACAAAGCATCAAATATCTAGGTGACGGGGTCACAAACTGCATACTGGAATACACCTTTTTGACCACAACTCTGGAATGCTAGAATGTATAATCACCAGATTTAGCACATGCCTTCATATTGTTACAGCTTTTGGGGTCACTAAGTAGGGTAGGGGCGGGGGGAGAGAATTAAAAAATTAAAATTTGATTTTGATTTTGTTTGATTTAATGTGAAATTTCCAATGCTGGCCCAACGTTGGCAACCACATGATAAAGCCAACGAGTGCATTATAGTTGTCTAGTGTGAACTGTGAACACAACCTTACTTACCTTAGTAATATTTATTAAGCTGCTACCCTCAGCTAAAATGTTTCATCAGTATCTAGCAATAAGCTATAGCGCTGAGTTATCTCACCTAATTACATGTCTATTTGGACTCTAGGTCACATTGACCTATTGCATCTTTAGAAGATCCATCCATTTAAATGTGTTAAAAATATATGGCGGGTGTAGGGCCCATGTGACAGAACATAGACAATGTCTAATTTGATATTCTTATTGGCTTACGGTAGTTTTTAGTAACCGCATACTTAATGTGACTGTACCTTATCAGCTTGTGATTTCCATCTATATGCCATACAGAATTGGGTCCGGCAACAGAATATGTCCTGCGTTTCAGAAGACCAGAAAGAGATCTGTGTGATGAGCCATCTGGGTCAACACGCAACATGCTATCCCTCACTCGGTGCCGTTGAACCTTGATTCAATTGCTGACAAGTCTAGACCGGACAGCATTTGGTCCTATTTGGCTGTTGCCCCTGATGGCATCCACAACCGCTGTGTCAAGGTCCGCATTGGAGATGTCAGAATATAAATCAGACCGTTTCAACTCAAACTGTCTGGAAAGAGAAGAGATATAATCAGAAGGAAGAAAGCAAGGTTCCCACACCCTGCCATTCACCTACAGTCTATAGGAATCACCTACAGGTTGCTCCATATTGTCGTAATAATGACAGAATGAATTTATATAGCCTAATAGCTAGGCGAAAATAGTAATGGGAAATACGCCAGTAAGCAGAAATGTTTAATTGTAGTGGTGGAAATCTGATGGTTTTTAACTTCTAATGCACAGAAAATATAACCTACGCCTATAATGGAACGCTACAGATGCAACTGTTAGGGCGACATGGTGAATGCAATCTTGTTTGATCTATACGCGTCTTTCTTGCTCGCGTGTCATGTTAAGATCCTCTGCACCATCATCGCATAATGAGATGAGAATGATTCTCATTCTCATAAGGTTCTAAATATACAGCATTATGACAGAAAACAAATTTAGGCATTTCCGTTATCCATCTGTTTGATACGATTTACAAGGAATGGCAGACCAAATTAATCTCAATGTAAGACGTAAGCGTAGATATGATAATTTACCTAAGTCTTCGTTTGACTGTAGACGTTGACACATTCAGAATGGTGCCCATTTTGACAGTTGTAAAGCCACAGCCAATGAGGAATTTTAGTTGATCCTTTGTAATGTTGTACGCAGGTGCACCACGTCTATTTTGAATAGGTTCTCTTACAGCTTGATTGCCAACTTGACCTAGTAGAAATATGAATAAATAATGAACGTTTGGAATATCTAGCATATTACCTGTAGAAAGAAGAAAATGAACTCTAAGTCTGTCTGTCTGTCTGTCTGTCTGTCTGTCTGTCTGTCTGTCTGTCTGTCTGTCTGTCTGTCTGTCTGTCTGTCTGTCTGTCTGTCTGTCTGTCTGTCTGTCTGTCTGTCTGTCTGTCTGTCTGTCTGTCTGTCTGTCTGTCTGTCTGTCTGTCTGTCTGTCTGTCTGTCTGTCTGTTTGTCTGTCTGTCTGTCTGTCTGTCTGTCTGTCTGTCTGCTTGCCTGCCTGCTGGTCGGTCGATAGATCGGTCGGTCTGCCTGCTTGCTTGCATGCATGCCTGCTTGCTTCCAACAGCACTGTAACATCAATCCTTTCTCCATACTTCGGACCATCCTCTTCTACTCATCCGTCTGTCCATCTGTCTAAATTTGTCCAGTTCGATGTAGACTTTTAAAGGGAATTCTCACAGCTCAACAATAAGCAATAATCAAATAAGTATACTGTCATTGCTACTCCAAAGAACCTGATTATTAGTCTCGCAAGATACGTATAATAGCCGCGTGTGCGCGTGTATGTGTGCGTGCGTGCGTACGTATGTGGGTGTCCGCAGCTATAACTCTATTCCAAGTACCTTGATCAAACTGTTGTGGTGCCCTGAAGAAATGTATTCATATTGGAGTTAATGTGAAGGACATCGAAAAGGTCTGGTACAAAGTCTAATATTCTTATGAAGGGACCGTCACCCAAACTTGTCTGGGGTGTTGTCCTTGTTGGACCAAATAACTGTATATTGATTTGGGTGTTAATGGCTCAAAGACAAAGATCCGCGGTATGGTGTATCACGATAACTCAAATTCTACTCGCCTACATGGAAGGATATTCAGTAAACATGGCTGAGAGGTTTTCCTTTGGGGCCTAATGAGTTGTGTTGTTATTGTGGTCAAACGGTTCAGAGGTCAATGGTCAAGATTCTCTAAAATTGCACGTATGTGATTGTTTCTATTATCTGGTAAAATAACTATATTTAGTGCGTCTATGAAAATGTGAGGCGCGTGTTATGCGGGTATGTAAATAACTCTAGCTATAGGTGTACCGAATTTGGATTTGCCATGCTGATCATTTAACACGGTTTCTTTTCATTCACCCAAACCTGTTCTGCGAGATGATCTATTTATCAACAGAGTGGCTCATTCTTAGCTAGGCTCCGACACGTTTTTCACGTGTTGGGATCAGTTTATGCTCTTTGAACCCTGAATTCTCACATTCCCATTTTCAACGTAATTATGCAGGTAAGCTATTGAGTATTTTGAAACTAATTTATCTATGACAATAACAGCTCCAAGTCAAATTGGTTTCAAAATTATTCGACAGAATGTTTATTAAATAGTAGACATACAATTCGTGTACTTTCGACGCTTTAAATGTCCAGGTCGGAGCTATAGATATGCCATTACTTGTGCGTTTTAATTGTGACATCAGCCCACTTGTGATGTAACTGAATATAGCGCCATATGATGTCATTTAGTAGATGATTTGGTATATATATCAAATTTCGTCATACGTGTGCGACTATCTTCATTCTGCGAACGAATATCCTCAACCAAAAAGTCAATTTCTTCCAGAGCAGATTGGCCAGTCTCTCTATCTATATCAAGTCCAGTGGTTCGTCTGATTGCTTCTTGTACGTGTGTTAATAGATCAACAATTGACGAATCACGTGTATTTTATCCCATAGGGTTCAATACTGAAAACGACTTAATGAACCCTAGTTGTTGCCATTATTTAAGGGCGGGACCACTTCATATTCATAGTTCAAATAGATGAACTGCATAAAGGAACATATCTGCCAATTTTCCTTTTAATCCCCATAGGGATCAATACTTAACAAGAAGTTCAATTTCAGGTGACGCTCCCCTGAACTATTAGCATTTGAACTATTTGCGTTTAAATAGACATAATGGATACTTTTTTGAAAATCCAAGATGGTCACCAAAAAAATTGACCAACCAAGATTATCGTGCGATATGTTGAAGCCTACCATTTTAGAATCGTCCTACCCAAGTTTTTATTTCGCCTGTGAAGCAGAAAGCGAGACATATGGATCACTAATTGCGGCGGCGTTGGTGGCGTCGTCGTCGTTGTCCATCATTTGAGAGCACTTTTGCTTAGCGCTTTTAAAATCAACTTTTTTTCAACAATGGCTCATCCAATCAGTGTTTCTCATGGCATCTAAACTTTGGAGTTCCTAGCGACCTCACACCTAGAAATCTAGGGTTCCCAACCTGAAATCTGGGGGTCCCAAACTGAAATTTTAGATTTTTTCATCTATGCTAAAATTAGAAAGTACCATGGGTGCACGGCTATGAATCTTAAGAATCAAGCACAATTTTCAGAGGTCCCATGGGACCCACTACCACAACTTGACCTATGAAAATACTGTATACATGTTCTGAAAGTTACCAACCTAGTATCCTTCCAGCTAAATCTGGTTGAAGTTGCCCAAGCAGTTAAAGAGAAGTAGCCTTTCAAACGATTTATCGCCATTTTTCGGAAAATTCAAAATGTCCGCCGAAAAAAATGTCCAATCAAAATTATGTATGCAAAGTATGAAGCATACCACTCTAGGCGCCTTTCTACCGTGGCCTACTAACACATGATTATTGCACCCAAGTTTCGTCGAAATTGGGACATTGATATTGGAGGAGTAGCCTTTTAAAGGATTTCCGGATAATGTTGAGACAATCCAAGATAGCCGCCGGAAAAATTGTCGAACCAAAATTTGTGGAGCCTACCACCACAGGATCCTTCCAGCCAATTTCGGTTGAAATCGGTCAAACCATTAAGGAGAAGAATCGATTTGACGGACGGATGATAGACGGCCGCCATGAGGTCGCTAGGTTTTTCGGGCCAGGTGAGCTAAACTGACTTAATGAATAAAGTTATGGCCCTTCTTTAGGCTCGTGGGCTCGTGGCCACCTCGTATTCATAGCTCGAATAGATTTTGCCTAATGGAACATATCTGCCAAATTTTGTTTTAATCCATTGATAAAAGACGAAATGTGCCACAAACGTATTTCCCCCTATAGGCGTCAATATTTTAACAATATAACAAGGGCCATAACTCTGCTATTTGTGGCCACTTCATCTTAATAGCCCAAATAGATATTGCCTAATTAAATGAACATATCTGCCAAATTTGGGTTTTATCAATCAACAAATATCGAAATTTGCCACAATTGGTGACAGACGGCAGACAGACAAATCGCGATTGTATAAGCACACCTACGTGAAGCAATACAATCGACCAGTCAACATTATTTGAAAATTAAGAGAAAGTCGTGGAAATATTTAGGGCCTAAAATTAAATGTGTTCAAATCCGTTTTCCCAAAGTATAAACCTTGAAGATAGACGAAGATCTGGAAAGCCGAGATCTTTTTTATGATTGAATGTTAATCACATACAACATGTGCGTTTAGACCACTGACACGCGTGGACATATCCGATATAACAAAATAGCATCCACATCGCATGCGTACATGACCTAAACTGTAGTAGTTTTGACAACAAACACCAGGTGGCATATGTACATTGAGGCCCAGTAAGTCTATAAGAATACCGGTCTCGTTAGAACCTTAAGATTTAATTCGGTTCACTACATCTTGGCACACAATTTAAGCCTCTAAATGTATACAATTTTAACAATTTTATTTTCAGGCATTCTGGTATATGGAACTTTAAGTAAAAGACTTTTATGTAAAAAAATTGCCCTTACAAAATACAATAATTATTAGCTCACCTTCCCCGAAGGGCCAAGTGAGATTATGCAATATCGGCCATCCTTCCGTCCGTCCGTCAAATCGCTTCGTCTCGACCGATTTCGACCAAATTTGCCTGGAAGGATCCTATCCTAATATTTATAATCACAATTTTGATTGGTCAATTTTTCGGGTGAAATCGTAGATTTTATGATAAATTTACCGGAAACTGTAAAAAATGCTACTCCTTAACTTCTAGAAAAATTCCAACTAAATTTACGTGCAAGGATCATATATTAGGAGGCTCTATAATTTATTAGCTCACCTGGTCAGAATTTGATGACCTAGTTTTCGCGAAAACGCCGTCTACAAAACCGCTGAATGGGTCGGGTCAAAATTTGGGAGATATGATTAGGGATTGAGGGCTATTAAAATTTGTTCAATGGAAGCTACTGTGTCGAAAAACATGGTCGTCGTGGGACAATCAAAATATAGGGTGTTTGGTGGCCATTTTGCTTTTTTTATTTGATGAATTTTTAAAGCGAAATTGGATTTATATAGGTTTCTTTGTGTATTCTGATTTCAAATTTGCCATTTTCGAAATATTTTGGTAAACGGTTTGTCGGCCACCTTGGATCTTTTTCCCGCCCAAAACTCCTATACTAAAGCAATGGGAAATTTAAAATGTCTTCTCGAGAACCACTGGGCCGATTTCAAGTATATCTGACAGGAATTATTCTTAGGGCATATGGATACGAGTTTGTTCAAAGGAAGGCGATCGGGCATCTTGGATTTTGGCTGACATTTAGAAACGTCTTTTAAAATATTCTTCTCCGAAACCGGTTTGTGGGTGGGGGGGGGGGGGCGTGGGTGCGGGGATGCAAACTTCATGAAATGCGATCTAGGGCAAGACCTGAACCAAGTTTGTTCAGGCCGAAACGACATTAAAATTTGTCAAAGTTGATATGTAAAAAGAACATGTCCGCCACGAATAAATTAAAATTTAGCCTTTTTGGCGGTCATAAAAATCATAAAAATACTACTTAAACAGTGGGCTAATTTCAATAAAACTTGGCTAAACCTTCATCACAGAAATTTGATTGGTAAATTTTTCCAGTGGTCATCTCGTTTTGTTCGGTTGTGCCAGTGGCCAATAATTCCAGGTGAACAATACAGGCCCCTAATTGGACCTCTTGTATTTAGAATTTTGATTGGTCATTTTTTGGGGTGTAAATCTGAGATTTTATGAGAAATTTACCGGAAATTTTAAAAACGCTACTCCTTAGCTTCTTAACAGATTTCAACAAAATTTGCCTGGAATGATTCTATGGTGGTAGGCTCTAGAACTTCTATTCAGAAGTTTGGTTGGACCATTTTTTGGGTGAAAATCTTAGATTTTGTAACATATTTACCATAAAGTTGTCAAAACGTATCTCCTTAGCTTGAGTTTTTGTAAAATCTTAGATTTTATGAAAACTTACCGGAAATTGTCAAAACACTACACCTCATTAACAGCTTGGCAGATTTCAGCTTAATTTGGCTGGAAGGACCCCATAGCTGTAACCTTCAGAACTTTATATACAGAATTTTGGTGGGCCAAGTTTTCTGGTAAAAATCTTAGATTTTATGAAAAATTCACCGGAAATTGTCAAGAGACTACACATCACTAACGGCTTGACAGATGTCAACCCTAGTTGGCTGGACGGACTCTATCTAACTCTAACTCTAGGCACTAAACTATTCATGCGCTCATCGTGGAAGCCAGCAGACGAATGACTAGCATTAGTATATAAATACGAGAATGATATTATACCAACAATGGACCTTTCCATTTTTAGTTATGCCCCGCCCATCACTAGCTAAGCTCCACCCACACCTCGCCGTGTTGGGATTGAACGATCCCCGAATGCTCTAACTGTCAATTTCCTGAAAACTATACAAGGAAGCTGTTAAATATTGTGTAACTAATTTGACTGGGTACTTGGATACTCTGGAAAGGTTAATTATGCACCGGCAAAGACTCGGCCGGTGCACAATTCACCTTTCCAGAGTGTCCACCCATCATATGTGGGTCGTAGGACAGATTGTAGGCTACAATATGTCTGATCGTGTAATTCGGGCATTAAAAGCAACATGTCTGCCAAAGTAAAATGCCTCTGAATATATATGATTATTAGTGTCATGGGTTATCATTAGCAGAGACATATATCCGACATTCCCCGTGATATGTGAGATTGAGACTGTATGCTCACTAGCTTTGTAGCAAATGGCCGCAAAGTTCAGAGTTTGTAATCTAGTTTTCCGTGTAATAGTTTCACACATACCTTGCTATTAAATCGTCCGTCGCCTCGGGTCTAGTCACTGCCACTTCATTTGCTAAAGACCTAAATCTTTGCGCTATATTTATTAGCCGTTGTTCACTGGTCATTTTCGTGATCGGTGCTTTTTTTCAGATAAGCTAACGAATTTGATTGAATACCATCAAACGGTTTCTGAGGCGATAGCCTGACGAACGTGCGGGTGGAGCCGATTACAATACTCCTTCAGATTTTTTTTCCAAATCACGTGACAATAATATGGGAAGGCGGGACATAACGAGACGCGGGGCAAAAAGGGACGGCACCCCCCCCCCACCACCACCACATTACTACTACTACTTTTTTTTTTTTTTTTTGGAAAAACCGACGCTGACGCAGTCGGACAAACTTCACGGAGGAACTCCTTTAAAAAGGCTTGCAAACCCCCAGAAAAAAAACCTGGTGAACTAGTAATCTTGATTAATATTACACCAAAACAATGATAAATAATGAGCATTAATACAATCTATAAATACATATGGCTTAAAAAGTATAGATACAAAACAATATGCTGATAAAACTCCGATAGCAAAACAAAACTTAACAAAGGCATTACTATTCAACCCAGGTGTAGTAGTAGACCCGTGTGGCGAGTGCAACTATCCAACAAATGAAAAGTGCCTCGTCAATCTATGACAAATAAGTCAATCATTGACGCCAGTGGGCTGATTCTCTAAAGATCAGCGGGCGTAGTAGCATTTGGGTAGTATAATACATATAGTCGGCAGAAAAATTTCAGAAAAATTGATGGCGCTCTTGTTTACATTTTCAATTTACTTTATTGTAAGGTTTTGTAAATTACCATTCAATCCATGTGTGGTAGTAGACCCGTGTGGTGAGTGCAACTATTCAACAAATGAAAAGTGACTCGTCAATCAATGACAAATAAGTCAATCATTGACGCCAGTGGGCTGAGTCTTAAAGATCAGCGGGCGTAGTAGCATTCGGGTAGCATAACATATATAGTCAGCAGGAAAATTACAGAAAAATAGATGGAAATAGATGGCGCTCTTGTTTCCATTTTTGATTTACTTTGTTGTAAGGTTCTGTAAATTACCCGGGAACAAATAACCCTATAAAACTCTGTGCAAATTCCTAAAATTACCTGGGACAATTTTATAATTCAATGGCAAATTACTTTATCGATTGATTATTAAATTACCCCAGTCTGTTTATTTCTTAACATGAATTATTAAACATAACAATATCAAAGTGCAGACTAAAATGAATTACATGACACAGATTAATTAAAAGACACAGATAAATCAGCTGTAGTAATTAAATGATTTAAGCTAGTGCAGGCTCATTTATTTTTACAGCTCCCAACTCTATTGAAACTATGTTTGTTTTGCACCATATGTCCTTGAATACTTTTTCTTTGCCATGCTGCTTTAATCTAAAATATTCGCAAGGAATATGATTCAGCAGCAATGAACGAAATATTGCCTTTATTGCTCTATTGTGATTGCCCATAGATGGATTTTTCGTCTGTGCACACCGATGTTTCCAAATGGCCCAAACACCTATGGTTAGTATTGTTATTAAAATAGTCCTTTCAGACTTTATGATATTTACACCGCTTGATCCAAATTCTCTAAATAAGACTACATGCATGTCTAGAACAATGGGCTTCGCTCCAAATTTTGCCAAGATTTGGCTGATATAGTCCCAAAATTGTGACGATATTGGACATTCCGCAAATAAATGCTCGATTGTTTCCTCGTCTGTTTGACATAAATAACACCTATCAGAAGTCGTAATATTGCACTTGTATGTCAAGTGTCCCACCCATAGCCGTCGATGTAGTAATCGCCACAATAAATCACGAGCCATATTTGCTATGGATGGAGAATGTAAGATTTTCCATACATTTTTCCAACTGGATGGTTTATAGCTTGAGTCATCCCATCTCCTAATTGCTATGGGAGGTGTTACTTGTTTTCGTCTCATAATATGGTACCATTCCTTGGATCTCATCTTGTATTTTAACTTCTCATCATCAAGAACTAATGCGGGTTGTGGAGTCAAACTATTATTATTTACATTTGGCAGACGAAACCATTCAATTGGTACAGCATGTTTTATTTTATTTAGCAACCGCTGGACATCTATATGCCTCATATGTGTTTTTCTAGCTACGTCTTGCATTGAAATCCATCTACGTGTTTGAGGGTGTATCATATCCGATAAATGTTGAATGCCATATTTTGCAAAGGACGGTAGATAAAGTACTGCATTGTTATAACATATATTACTATTGCCCCACAATTGCTGTTCTAGAACTTCCTTCCAGCACGTAGGTGGAGGCATGTATCTGTCAAATATTTCTAACTCCTTAACTTGATCTTTAAACACATCTGGTATCATTTGGCTATTCGGAGGTGGCTTCTTTGAGGTAAAAACATGCTCCGCCAGAAATGGTTCTACAATTCTCTCCATGAGAGCTCGTGAAACACATGCCCACGTCTCATCTGATGTAATAAGATCATCCAAAAATTTTAACCTGAAAGAAACACATTTCACTTTAATATCAATTAAATCAAGTCCTCCTTCTAACTTAGCATTATTGAGAACACGATGGGAAACTAAATGATTCTTTTCTTCCCATATGAATGACAATATCAACTCATTAACCTCCTTTTCTACATGTCTCGGCATGTGTACAACAGATGCTGTATACCATAGCCCAGATAATGCCAAGTTGTTGACAACAAACACTCTACCAAAGATTGAAAGACGACGACGCTTCCAATTTGCTAATATTCTCTTAAGCTTAGATACTCGTTCATTCCAATTTTGTATTGTATTCGGTTTCCTGCCAAAATAGATGCCTAAAATCTTAATGGTATCATTAGACCAATTGATTTCAAGTGGCTGGTCATCCCGCTCTTTCCATGGCCCCAGAAATAATCCTTTGGATTTTCCTTTATTGATTTTCAAACCAGATGCATTTTGGAACTTTTCTAGTACGTGGTTTAAAATTGCAAAATCATTGTTTGAACTGGTAAACACAGTTGTGTCATCAGCATATTGTGACAGCTTAAGTGGTCTTTCTATGCCACGAATACATATGCCTTGAAAGTTATTATTTTGCCTCAATGCTATGCCAAGTGATTCCATCACAATAACAAATAATAATGGCGATAGGGAACACCCCTGTCTAACCCCACGTTCTAAGACAATTTCTCTGGATAATTGATTGTTCACTAAATAGCTACTCTTGATATCCGTATATAAAATCTTTACCCATTTAATAAAGTTTGAGCCTAACCCAAACGATTGCAAAGAATTAAAAAGAAAATCCCATTCCACACGGTCAAATGCCTTTTCATTGTCCAAGGCAATCACAGCTGAAGGGATGCTATCCTTCTCAACCAATTGTATAAGGTCTCTTATTACCATTGTATTGGTTAGAATTGTCCTCCTGGGTACAGCACATGTCTGCTCTGTTCCAATGATTTCTCCTAAAACACTACCTAGTTTCAATGTTAGTGCTCTGGATATTATTTTGTAGTCTACACATAGTAGAGAAATTGGTCTGTAGTTCTGAATTAGACGTCTGTCATTTCCTTTATATATTAGCCTTACGTATGCCCTAGCCATAGTTGGTGGTAAATGGCCTTTCTAAAAAATTTCAGTGCCTAATTCTTCCATTATTGGACCTACAAGGTGCCAAAACGTTTGGTAAAATTCAACTGGAAGGCCATCACACCCCGGTGATTTTTCTAGTTTCATACCTTTAAGGGATTTAGTTAAATCTTCTAGTGTTAAGGGTTGATCACAAAATTCACTGCCTGTGTCTGACACCTTTTTGTCTATATTTGCTAACAAATCCAATTTTGCATCTTCATCAATTCCCTCTGACTTGTACAATGACTCATAGTAATTGCATACAATAGTACTCATTTCATTGTTGGTAAAGACGGTTGAACCATCCGGCATGTTTAATGAGCACATCACCTTATCTATTGCCCGTGCTTTTTCTAATGCGCAAAAATATCGGGTTGGCTTTTCCCCTTCTGCGTGCATCTGGGCTCTTGCTCTAATTTTTGCACCCTCAAACTCATAGTGTTCTATATCTCTTATTTTACTTTTAATTTTAACCAGTAATTCATAATAATTCTCTTCACCATTATTTACTTTAGCATTAATTTTCATCAGTGATCGATGAAGTGTTTTCTTGCGTTTGCGTATTTCCTGTGCTTTTCTAATAGCATACTTTCGGGAAACATACTTTAAATCCAATTTAACATCCTCCCACCATTGCAATGTGCTCTTATATGATGCTTTCCTATTAATCCAATGTTGCCAACAACTCTCTATATTATTCTTATAAAATTCTTCTCCCAACAGTGTTGTGTTTAATTTCCAAAACCCCACCGCTTTTGTTGGCATTGGCAAAGGTTACACAAACCATGTTATGATCGGAGAATCTAACTGGCTTAATATTAACATCTCTCCAGTACCCTGTTAACAAACTATTCACATAAATTCTGTCGATCCTTGAACCAACTTTACCATCTACCGAAAAACATGTAAGATCTTTACCATGAGGTTTTGATATTCTATAGGTGTCCACTAAATTTTCATTATCACATATTTCTTTTAAGAGTCTATGTGATGTATCAGTATAAGTTGAAGTTGCATTCCTGTCATTTTCTTTGCCTAAGACACAATTAAAGTCACCACCCATTACTAAGTTTTCAGTGATGTTATCTAGTGCTGTTTTAGACATCTCCTTAAAAAAATTACGACGTAGTTGATGAGATGTAGGTGCATATATACACAGCAACGTGATACGTGTTTGTTGTATATCTAGCGTGACTCTCACCCAGCGACCATTTGCACCTGATACTGAAGAGATTATATTTACATAGGCTGAACAACGAGGGAGTATAACAATTGCTACGCCTGCACTATTATCTTGTGATAACGAATAAAATATTCTGGATCCAGAAATCTTTTCTAAATTATCGTATAATTCTGACTTCTGAATTTTTGTTTCCTGTATCAAAGCAATGTCAATCTGCTCATTTTTCAGAGTCTCTAGTAAGTGACGTTGCTTTATGTCCCTATTTAAGCCTCTACAATTGAGTGTGCAAATTAGCATAAAAGGTAATAAAATGCTGTGTAAAACCGCCATTATTAAGCTAACTAGATTTTGGTTTTTTCGACCCTCTCTTAGACCATTTACCTATTTTACTCACAAACGCTGCATTACTTAGCTCAACTTTTTCCAAATGCTTATATTTTAATATATCTGAATCATGACGCAGATGCCTATATTTAACACCATTTGCCGTCACATATGGAACTAACACCTCTCCTGCCTCTGACCTGTACATGACCATTTCATCAGGTGATTTAGAACTCTGTGTTTGAATGGATATATCAGATTCAGCGACTGACATATTATCGTCTTCTATATCACTTTCCTCTATTTCTGATTCAGCACTCTCTCCATCTTTCTGTCGCTTTGTTCCACTCAATCGATCCGAGACACCAATTACTTTCTCTATATTATTTAAATCGTCTAGATTGAGTGTACTCAGTGGAAAATCAAAGTTAGTTTCAGTATCTTGCGACCTGAATTTTACATGTCCTAAATTAAAACTCTCTTCCAGAGGGTATTGATCATCATCTTCAACTTGTGTGGAATTAGCCTCTCTGTAATCAAACTTGGATTGACTTGTTACTGGAGTAAGACTTAGCCCCTCATCTAGAACCTCTATTTCATCGCCTGCAACTACAGCGATTAGATTCTTAGTTTTTTCCCCATGCTTCTCATTAACATGGACTTCAGCTACAATCTCAGCAACTACTGGTTCGATGACATTTTCCTTAGCAGCGTGCTTCCCATTAGTATGGATTTCCGCTACAATCTCAGCAGCTACCGGTTCTATGACATTCTCTTTAGAGACAACTTGCTCTGCACTTTTATCAGCACCCTTTTTGACATATTTGTTCTGCGGGCATCGCCACTTAAAATGATCAGATGATCCACAAACTAGACATTTGTTTTTGTTAGGGCAATCTGTTGCAAGATGTTCTGTGCTTAAGCAGATTCTACACTCTTTGATTTGCCCCTTGTACCATAATGGCAAGATAAATCGACCATCTATGGTGACCTTGCTTGGGAGAGGTTGTTCTACCTTTTCAAACCAAATTCTTCTGGTGCCATTTTCTAAGGTTCGATCAAATGGATAGGTCTCGTGTTCTACTTTGTCCACTTTGCCATACTTGATCAATTCAGTGATAACCCGTTCATCTGGGATCTCTAATGGAATCTTCATCTTGACTAATAGACGATCAGAATCTATTTCCTCCACATTACACACCTCACCCTTCACGACAAGGACCTCGTCGAGCAACTTTTCCTTCACACTTTCATTAACTACGGTGACATTCCATACAGATTTGGAAACATTAACGAGACCTTGAAGGACCCGTGGCCCTGCCCCAACTACATCCTTCAACCCATGATACACCTCAATTGCCGAAATACCCCAAGCCTTTGTCGTGATTTTAAGACTCAGGGTACGCTTATATGAGGTTGCCATGGTGTTTTATAAAAAGAGGAACCCCATACTACTACAATATATAATACAAATATATAACACCAAGACGTCGGGGAAAGAGCTAAACACTAAATAAATAGTGTCCCCTTTTGAAACCCTGACGTCTACCAACAAATATACGAATAGAGAGTACAGTCGTATATTTGTTAGTTTGAACCACTTTCTAAGTGGTTCACTAACACCTAACCGATTAAAGTGGTTTCCTAATGCATACTAACATATTACAGTCATATATTTGTTAGTCTGTTCGAGTTGACCGGGGACAGCCAACTGACTATAAGGATTTATATAGTTAAAGAACTAGGCTTGTGCTTACAAATGACAAAGGAATTAAATCCACTCACTCAAGCGATCTTGCCAAATATAATGCGCTAGCCTACGAACTATAGAAATAGCAGACTGGCGCAGCGAGAAATGTATTGCATTGACCACAGTAAGAGGAGCCCTACTAAATGGCGGAATCCGCCAGCTAAGAGGAATGCCTTTAGAAAATGGAGACACAAAATGCGCTCCAACCAAGACAAGAATTTACAAATTAAACATAAAGTTTGAAAGGAAACACTAATACGAAATATATGTATAAAATTTATCTACAAAATCGCGCTAGAAACTAGCAAATTCAGGCAGCAATTGCAGTGCTAAATAAACGCGTGCGTTCACTTCGACTACTACTACTACTACTACTACTACTACTACTACTACTACTACTACTACTACTACTACTACTACTACTACTACTACTACTACTACTACTACTACTACTACTAGTGCTGTTGCTGCTGCTGCTGCAGCTACTACTACTACTACTACTACTACTACTACTACTACTACTACTACTACTACTACTACTACTACTACTGCGACTACTACTACTACTACTACTACTGCTACTACTACTACTACTAGTGCTGCTGCTGCTACTACTACTACTACTACTACTACTACTACTACTACTACTACTACTACTACTACTACTACTACTACTACTACTACTACTACTACTACTACTACTACTACTACTACTACTACTACTAGTGCTGCTGCTACTACTACTACTACTACTACTACTACTACTACTACTACTACTACTACTACTACTACTACTACTACTACTACTCGACCGGGGAAATGATGATCAGCAAAGTAAACTAACGGGTGCAGATTTTAAGAAATAGAAGGGGTATTATTTCACCCGCCCCGCCTTCCCCTAATAGCTTTACAAAATTGAGGAAAAGTGAGCGGTTCTCATGTCCTATTTTCCGACCAGATCTGACACGTCCTTTGCAGCATGCGGAACCGGCTTATTACGGCACGTGGCGTGATGTAGCGCGTTTCTGTTCTCGTGTTTCTGTTTTCGCTTATAAATAAACCTAAACATAACCTAAAATGGAAACATTATTATGTAGTAGTAGTAGTAGTAGTAGTAGTAGTAGTAGTAGTAGTAGTAGTAGTAGTAGTAGTAGTAGTAGTTTATTTTCGGAACTCTACAGAGTTAGAGCCAAAATATAATATTTACAGATAATGATAAGAAAAAAGATTATGCTGGCATGCCGCTATGCGTACACGCTTATTGTCCTCCCATAATGTAGAAGTCGATAATACAGTATGCTATATATAACCTGTCTTTAAAGGACTGGATGCCTTGGTGACAATATAAAACTGTCCTTTATACACAGGTGTACAGTATATGGAGGGTCAAATACATCGATTATTTAGCTTGGGACTAATTAGTTTCCTTTAGGTATATTTCAATGGTGGAGTCTTTACAGAGAGGTGTGCTTTAGAGCAGGCTTAACTATAGGCCTATCCTTAAAAAAGAAATTATAATAATTAATAATACTGTGTGGGTGGGTGGGTATTATAAGGATTTAATATTTGACATGACAGAATTTAGATAGTCTGACTAATAATATTTGAACAAGAGCAGGAAACGCACTTAAATGACGAAACACAGTAACACACAGTGCAAAATAAAAACACGTGCCTTGTCAGACTTTAATTCTAGCAGGCGCTGCACGAGGGTTGCGCTGATTGGTTGATTTATTATGCATAATAATTCGATTTATTATGTGTATTAAATCAACCAATCAATAACGAATACCCGCAATTCTAGCCTTCTGGTTGGTTGATTTATTACGTATAATAAATCGATTTATTATGTATAATAATTCGAATTATTATGCGTATTAAATCAACCAATCAATAACGAATAAAAGCCATTCTAGCTTTCTTAATGGTTGATTTATTACGCATAATAAATCGAATTATTATGTGTATTAAATCAACCAATCATTAACGAATACCTGCAATTCTAGCCTTTTGGTTGGTTGATTTATTACGTATAATAAATCGAATTATTATGCATAATAATTCGAATTATTATGCATATTAAATCAACCAATCAATAACGAATAAAAGCCGTTCTAGCCTTCTGAATGGTTGATTTATTACGCATAATAAATCGAATTATTATGCATAATAATTCGAATTATTATGTGTATTAAATCAACCAATTAATAACGAATACCAGCCATTCCAGCCTTCTGACTGGTCGATTTATTACACATAATAAATCTAATTATTATGCATAATAATTCGAATTATTATGCATAATAAATACCGAATTGTGACCCTGATGGCCTTCCATAATATATATATATATTGCAGATGTCAGCAGATCTTGTGTGGCATAGTTTTTCAAGAGTATGTGGGATAACCTGCTGTTAAAATGCATGGTGCGCTCCATAGTACCACCCAGGTCCTTAACCATGAATTCTGTTAATGGCTTGAGTGTTCTGGACGGTGGTGCTGGCAGAGTGTCATAGACTGGTGACACGCTACAATTGAGGGGCGTCACTGGCATCTTACTGCCATAACCGCATCCAGTTATAGTGAATGCAGATGGTATGTGTGTGCAACAAATGCGTAAGGCGCTCTGTGTAGCTTTGGCGCATGTAGTGAATGTAAGTGGTGTAAGTGTGAGGAGAAATGTCTAAAAGTGCTCTCCTTGATCTATGAATTTAGAGGTGCTGTCAATCTGGTTAGCACTGGTTGCTGGAGTCTGTTGTACAGTAGATATACTCATGTCCCTGCGACTAATATTTTCTATGTTGAGAACGCATAATGCTGGTGTGCAGGATGATATTCCTGCGAGCGTTAGTGTGAATAAATATGGCCATAAAGACAGAATTTCTATCAGCTAATTGCTGCTAGAGTCAAGCGTAACATTTAGAATTGATTAACAGATTTGTGTCAAATTTGGCTATATCATGCAAGGCGTGTTTTAGCACTTGTAGGCGTAAGTTTTGGCTTGAACAAGAATGAACCGACTGACATAAAAGTTTCTATGTGCTAACGGGCAGGGCAGGGCAGGGCAGAGCATGAAATGAAATAGTTTGAAACTGTTTATGTGAGTTGTGCAATTTCAACTTTGTCGTTTTTATTGTGAAAATATATAATGTGGTCAGTGTCTTGATGCTCGTCGCATAAGACGCACGTAGAATATGTGTGGAAAGTTAAATGGTTTGATCATTGCATTGTTGGGAAGGCACAACGCAGTACGGAAGGCACAACAGCGCTTGTAACTTCTACTTTGTTGTATTTTGAGGTGTTCAGTACTGAAATTAGCCTTGTGTTTTATAACAAAACACAAGTGTGCGCACCTTGGGCTAAACACTATAGTGTGGGTGTTCAACACCAATGCACAATCTCCTAGGTTCACAGTCTCTTACAGACGTTTGGAAACTGGAAGGACTGCCACGGAAAATATCATGAATGCGCAAGGGAATGGTGGAATCGGATGTTGACGCACAGGAGTAGGACTAGTGCAAGCTACGACGACGCCTGCCACCAGATTGTGGGTAGTCGGCGTTTTTAGCACAGTCATGTACTTGGCCTATAGGGCATTGTTGGCGCACTATGAGACCTGTTCTACAAGAACATAAGAGCGTGTTGTGAGTTGGCTGCTCCATGTGAGCCATATGAGCGAATTATAGTTTTTAGCGGCTGCAGCTCCCTGTACATTCGTATCTCGCGAGATCTCCTACGATTCCAGATCGAGAAATGTATCTCGTATGTATTGAATAGCCATTGGCGTAGTGATTTCCACCAGAATATGGTGGTAGAGAGAATCGAAACTTAAAATGACATGAGCGCTACTCCCCTCATACCAGACAATGTTAATTCACATAAAATGAGATTATATAAAGCCTATAGTAGTCTGTATGACAAGTAGTTAACAGAAAAAGTCCCTCTGAATTCGTCGTGAAATTCAAATCTGTCGGACATCTGTCACACACAAAATGAGGTCAAGACTTTGCTGACGTTGCGTGGATATTGATATCACATGAGCCACTAGGTGGATCAAGTCCATTTTCGTAGGAGCCACACCTCTATTTTTAGATTGATCCCTGTAATGGGCCAATGGCATCATGGCGTCATGCGCATTCATGTTAGTCTTGGACAAACTAGTTTTCCTAATCGTTCATTGATTAATATTAGCTGTGCATGCTCTACGGTGTCAATTCTGAGCCTGTCCCTTGTCGTGGAGTTGGACACGTCTGAGCATGTTGTCTATTAAAAAATGCACCTTATTGTATAAAACGGTTGATCGTTTAGAGGAATGTTTATTTCTAGCAATGGTTCATTTTGAAGCAGGATTACTTTACCTTACATCCTTCAATATCAGAATTCATTCACCTATTAATGGTTTACACAAATTATATACAATCACTTCATATAAATTAACCTTCTGGTGGCCGCTATCGTAGCTCGCAGTAATCGAGGTCATTACCCAAGTCTGCTAGATTAACTTGTTTATAAACGGATTAGGAATCGAAGTAATTATCCGGATACTTGAGGTTTTTAGTGGCTTATAGGTTAGAGTATTTAACATTCGTAACATTTCTCTGGTTAAAGCTGACTCATGCATGAGTTACAAAAAATTGCACTGTGAAATTACACCTTTCGACAATCATTTATCTCCCTTGTGATGACTCACCAAAATAGAAAACGCCCTAATAGTAGTAGTGGTAGTGGTAGTGGTTGTAGCAATGGCAGTACTGGGAGTGTCAGTAGCTATGGCCGTGGTGATTGCCATGACCGTGGTGGTAGCCGTAGCATACGCACAAATCGTTATTTGCTAACGTAGGCTTACACTCCATACGGAGTGCTTCAATATATCATAACGAAACACTGCTACAAATAGAGCTGTTTGCTGCCGAATGTCGCACGGTGGCACTGCAAATATCCAACCAAATCTCTTTCTGGCCATTTCTTATGAACTTCGAGAGACACAATTTGCTTGGCCAATTGCGGGCACATGGTTAATACAATATGGATGGGCCCATATGGTTACCGACTCGAAACTACAAATACAGTTTAAATCACTAAGACCTGCCCAATCACGGAATATAAAGTTTACAAATATTTTGTATAGTTATTTTGTGCTAGTAAATAAGTCGATCCTGACTTTATTAATTCTGATCACGTCAGTTTAACTCTTTGTTTATGTTTTAGTAGGTTGTATCTATATGAGTCCCAACCATGATGGAGATAGCAATATATATTTTATCCAATGACACGAGTGTGCAACACTAGTAAATTAAAAGCAGGCCATATTTCGATTGCAGGCGAGTTTAACTTCGCAGATATCTTCTGCCCCCCCCCCCCCCCCCACACACACACACTCAGGCTAGTGACACATTAATTAATACCATGAGAAACAATTTTCTCCACAAGTTTGTATTCAAGCCAACACCGCGCATGATAGACCAGAAGGCAAATATCTTAAATCACATCTTGGGAAACCGTACAAACATTGTCATACAAACACTGTCATTAGCATAATTCATCTAGCGCCTTTAGGAAAAAGCGATCATGATGTCTTACAAATGAACCGTCACCTCTAAATAGTTACTGTTACAACTGAAAGAAATTTATCCAAACATTAGCTGAATAAAGATATGTACAACAACATGCGCAGGGAAGTCGCAACACTGACTGGATAATCATACACAAACTGTATGCATCAGAAACATGGAACATTCTTTACACCATCTTAGCCACACTGCTAAATCACCACATTCCAAACACAAACAAGATGAGTAAAAGGAAACATTTATGGCTTACATACAGCCGTATCATCATCATCATCATCATCATCATCATCATCATGATTACTGTATTCTGCGGTTGTAGTAGTAGAAACATTCTACAGCTGCAATCAGTCCTTCCTCGCTTTTGCCCACTGTGTCTTATCCTCACCCGAAATCTTTAGCTTCCTCGGGGCCATTCTTGACTTGAGTGTACCTTCTTCTTCTTCTTCTTCTTCTTCTTCTTCTTCTTCTTCTTTTCGTTCGCTGATCATACCGCCAGTCCTGTAAGTGACTATCGACATGATCATAAGCATTAAGTGCGTGGATCCATGGTTTATTAGAGTGCGCCGTGCAGCCTGGAACCTCAGCCTTCAGCACTCGAGGTTTCTGTCAGGGTTACCTCACCCTTACTTCCTTTAGTCGCCTCTTATGACACGCAGAGGATACGGAAGGTGTATTCTAAGCCCCACCTACAGGGGAGACTTGAGTGTACCGAGTCCTGCTTTCTTGAGGTCACCTCATGACACACTTAGCAGATTTATGCAATGACATCCTCTCCTGGCTTTGTACTTGCTGGCTCCCACAGTATGACGAATTCCAGGGCTGGTGTGTCTTCTGGCATCCTTCTTAGTACATGACCAAACATGGACCATCTTTGCTGGGCGAATTTTACAGACGGCAGCGACGTATTACACATCTAGTAAAGTATATCATTGGAAATTATGCGATCTGGACATTGGTGTCCAGTGATGGTGCATAGGTGTTTGTGGTTGGCTACGCGCATCGAGTTTGTCTAAAGCTGCCTTTGAAGCTGCCCAGCGGTTACATTTATACAGCATCAAGGATACGCAGGTCGCATTGTTTATCAAGGGCATCTTTGATCCACGAATCCATGACTTCCAGAAGGACCGGAAAGCTATGTTCCCCATGATGCAGCGTGCAGCAATGTGAGAAGTACTACAAAGCAGTGAGCCCTGGATTTTACTTTTCCTCCATAGATCACTGGCACGAAGTGGATCGTCATTTTCTTTAGTGTCATGCTTTGTAGATAGGTAGGGCCTATATGTGGGTGAACTCTGTTTTGGATTCATTTATAAAGAGATTCTCAATTTTTAGTTTGCTTGCAGCTAATTGGGAGATGTTCGTCAAGGGGTTTCTTTTTGTCGTCTATGAAGTCCACATTGTGGGCATATTCCGTCTCTAGTGGCATTTCCAGTATTGACACTGGAGGTTTGGTCTTGTGGCACCTTCCCACATGGATTTCAATCCAGTAGCAAGGTAACAGCTGAAAAAGCACAGGAGATAGACTATCTACCTGTTGTGAGTCGATTGATGTCTCAAACTCTACAGACTTCACTGACTTGACTCGTACGCTCAGTCTGGTGTCTGCAAGCAGTAGTCTCACTAGTTGTAGCTCCTATTCATTGCAACTGGCCTGGCGTAGTAAATCTAGGATCCTTGAGCGTGTAATTGTGTCGCGGGCTCATGACATGTCAATGCACATTTTGTGGCCTACAGCGTCGATGGGAAGGTGGTGCCAGAAACATTTTGTGACAGTCATCCATAGCAGTGATTTCATCTGCTAGTGAGTTTGATTTTTGATGATTCCAGAGATTTCAATATTTTGGTTAGGGCTATGTTTGGATCGGAGCTGATGTCGATGTTAGCTATCTGCTCCCTGAGGTCCCCTTTGTATGACATCTGAGTGTCAGTGTCGCTGATGAGCTAGGGTATGTTGTAGGTGACTCTACCCTCTTGTCTGGTATGACGTTTATACATTAGGTAGAGATCGTTCATCTGAAGGCGTGTAATAACTGGCTTATGGTCAGAATTGAGGTCGGTGTTTCCATAGGAACGAGCATCCTGAAGTAGCGGTTTTGCTTCTCTCTTGCGTAGTATGAAGTCTATTTGGTTGAAGACAGCTGTTGTAGTCTTAGAACGTTTTTTGGGCTTTGTGATCTGCAATGGGTCCGGTCTACATTGTCCAGTGATGGCAAAGCTGTTTGAAAGCCGTATTTGTGGCAAATAGGCCATTGGAACTAAGGATGCCACCAGTGCATCTCCATTTCTTTTGCATGTGCCCTCTCCATACAATTTCATGCATAAGCCAAGTCCTGAACTTTTGTCTGCAATGCCGAGTTTACTCAGCTTGGAGTTGAATCTCCACACATGAACAGTTGCGATCTAGCTGAGATTGTAATGGCGGAGCTCAGGTCTGCATAGAAGGAATCTAATATTGCTTGATTCAATTTTTTTGTTTCATCCCTGGTAGCATTGTATGGTGGGTAAATTGAACAGGCATCTCATATCTCGTGCAAAAGTGTCTATATTTTATGGGGCATAAGATCTTTAAATACGCCTTTCCTAAATTGATGTCATTGCGGCGAGATTCCTCTAAATCAACTCTCAGAGCCCCACTGCTGACTGGTAAAGTCAGCAACAAGCAGCTGACCTACATTGAGTTACTATTGCACTAAAATACACCGCAATTTAAACCATTTCTATGATAAACCAAATTTACAATATTATTGATGTCATACATCATTGGGACGGCATCCAATTACCTAAACATGTATTTGTTTTCATATTTTTGTAATATTTTCACTGAGTTATTTGCATTTATAAAATACACCATTATATCTAGTAACCTATTAGTTAGTAAGTTATATTAGTTGTGGATGGGGGCTGCCATCACGCACTAGTCCACCCCGCCTCTGGACATCTGCTGATAACATCGAATCTACCAGGCAGTGACTACTAAAATTATCCCACGTGCTCCTATATATCTAGGGCACTAAAGTAGGATTCTTCTTTCTCCGCTCTGCCTTGAGCGGAAAAGGGAAATATCAAATGATGTATGTTGGTAATCTCATACAATATTAAATAAACAACCACCAGTAAAAAAAATGGAAATGAATCCGAATTATTTACACAAAAACATTTACTAAATCTATGAGCGCTTAACTCGGAGCCAACTAGTGACAAAGTTGGTACTTCGCACTCCGCCATGTGTCAACTGTGTGTGCAGGTATACTGCATAAGCCTACCTGAATATAACGAAAGCACACGTGAATATAGTTTTGTAATCGATACGAATAGTATTCTCTATAGAAGCCACCCCCCCCCCACTCGTGGAAGCGACAGCCACCATCACAGGAACCACTGCCACGGAAGCCACCACTACAGAAACCACTGCTACACGAACAACTACTGCCTCTACAACCGTCATGACTACAGAAGACCCTACTGACGCATGGAAAATAATAGAATGGTGTCCACACTGTCCCTGCCCTACATGCCTCCAATTCGGACACGAATACCGGAATTGCATTAATAACCTTGCCACACAATTTTCGACCCCTCCGATTGTCGAAGGAAAACAACGAAGGTCCCGCTGAAAGAATTGCCTCCCTTAATGAAAGTGTCCACTGCTAGCTGCGACTCTGCACATCGCCGAAAATAGACTGTGCGCCTTTACTTCGACCACACTTCTGCTGCCGAAGCACTAGAACTTGCCGACATAGTCATGTTGATATTGAAGGTATAGACTTTATCACTACAGCCACCATGGTTCATAGAGACTGTCTGTCTTCCTCGCACTAGTTTCCTTTGTTATTACTGTACCATCCAAGGTACTCAAGTTCTCGCCACCATTTATCCTGGAGCCACAGTTACTATCCTTAGCTCTCATCTCTACGACACTATGCCTGAACACGCACGACCGCCCCTAATGGAACCATGCACCACCTTTGCTGTGATGCTGGAACACCCTAGAAGTAGCTGGAACTGCCAACCTCATGATCCAAATCGAAGATCTCTGATTCATCCAACGAGTAATAGTAGCAAACATTACAAATGGCGCACTTTTCGGAATTGATTTCCTTAAAATTTGTGGCACTATAGCACACTGCGTTTGCCAGGAATTAGAGATCGATGGAGGCTGAATAGCACTGGGCAAATGTACCATCTTGCACCATAGTTGTGCTCTCATTCTCACTCGCACCAACATGCTAGAACCCGGCTGAGAAGAAATTCTCTGGGCCTCAGCATTGAATCCTCATCTTCGCATGCCCTACACCATACTAGAACCTGATAAAGAATTCACACAGACCACTGAGGTCGCTGCTCCAGGAGAATTAATTAATCCCACTAATTTCGAGCGCATCCCATATTATGCTTTTAATCCCTCCGCTCAAGCCATTACTTTGGACGTCGGGCAAATCTACATCTGAATCTTCGAAGCCGACACCATTCATGATGATTATCATCTGCCAGAAGATTTCTACCACTCCGAAAATGTTGCCTCGCCCCCCCCCCCCACCCCCGCGCTCCAAACTGCAAACATCTTCAGTGGGCTTAGCACTATGCTTCAAAAGGCATTGGATAGTGGACAGCTTCCATCTGACTGGCTGAGAGCTAACATATCTGCTGCCTTCAAAACTAGGGATAAACACTTTGCAGAAAATTACCATCCATTATCCTTAGCTTCAGTACCATGTAAAATCCTTGAACATATCATCTGCAAGTTTGAAGCAAAAAACTTCTGTTGCTTCAACGTACAACCTTATAGGACACAACAACTGGAGCAATAATTCTTTAGAAGAACTGTTATAGAGTGGAAGCAACTCAGTGAACACCAACTAGCGGCCGCAACATCAGAGGCCTTTTGTTCCACCTAGCAGAAGTATAATTGATGCACACGCTACCCACATTGCAAAAATGCCATTTTTGGTCTCTGCAATGTATGAATACAGATATAAATCATAGGCCCTGCCTTTGGTGAATGCCTGTTTTGTACTGTTAGACTATTTATCTATATCGAAACAAAGAATCTTGAATCTTGACTGAGTTAATTCGTTTACGTCCCCATGGCAGACACCACACGAGTAGTGTGTAGTAGCATAGAAGAAAACAATCTTATCACATATTAACACCCACTGGAAGAATAAACTTAAGGAGGATGCTGCAGAGAAAACTAGCCTGAAGTACCTAAATATAGACAATTATAAAATCGCTACAGCACACATGATGTGGAGTAGCTGTGGAACAGATAAAACTTCAGTGTACAAAGAAACCATTAACGCCAAACCACTCGTGCAGAGATACCATCCATTTGGTAGCTTAGCCAGAAACAGAAAGGCAATAACCAAATGTCCACTGTGTGGCAATGAAATGGAAGATCTTCAGCACTTCCTTCTGGACTGTCCCGAGCTAGAGCATGTTATAAGCCCAGCTATGACAATGATCAGAACATTGATGCAGTAACAGAATATCGTGACCACAGATGAATGCTGTATACAAATAATATTGGATGCAAGTAAGCTTACAGGTTCTATAATCGAGTATAGTCTTTGAGCACATTTTTTTGTCAGCTTTCGTAATAAAAATTAATGATACCACATAAATTCAACGGTACAAATTCTGGCCGCCTTCCGACTATGTTTAATGTATACCTCAAAACATCATCACGGAAGTGAAATTATTAAATTGCAGCGGCTAAATATTGTGTATCCATTAATAAATATCATTTATTACATCAGAATTAATTCTGAATTTGAGATAAAATGGCGTCCAGAAAAAAAATCATGTGATTTGCCTCCAAACGCGAAAGATTGTTTTTACTTAGAGCGAGTATGAGGATAAAATATTCTGGACTTGGAACTCTGAATACTATGTATTATCATTGCGCGATAGGAACTAAGTATTGTACTTTAGGTCTGTTCCGTACCCGTTTGATAACAAACTCCCGTTAACATATAAGATCTCGCGAGAACACTGCGCCTCCAATCGCACAAGAGTCAGTGGCTCGCCAATGTAAGAAGCGCTTTATCTCATTTTAATTCAGATTCCGTTTTGGATCATTTAATTTGGTCGCCATTACAAAATTAATGCGCAATACGAGAGTAAACACTGTTCTATTATTAATTTTTACTGAAGAGGAATATTATTGCTCTGTTCTGATTGGATACATTCTCCCATACAAGCCAATGAGAATAGAGAATGGCAGATATTAGAAGAATTCTAGTAAGCACAACTGCTGATCTGACCGCATTCGTAATATCACATGATTTCCATATTTCCAAGGCATGTCAAAAGTAGCATTGATTTTAATGCACTGGAAATTTTTATGTTAAAATACAACCAAGCACAAGAGAAGAACATCCCAAAATCGAACAATAACAGTAAGAACAAAGAGCAAAAGTTGACCGGTTTAAATGAGGCATTAATGAAAAAGATCAGAAAGAGACACCACAGTTGGCAGCGCTTTATGGAGACAAGAGATGAAAATAAACACAAAGAATATGCTAAAATTAGAAACCAAGTCAAAGGATCGGTTAGAAAAAACAAAAGAAATCAGGATTAGAAAAAACAAAAGAAATCAGGAAAAGATATAGCTAAGAATGCAAAGAGGAACGCTAAGATATTTTGGAATTATGTCAATTCCAAAAGGCTAGTTAAAACAGGAATTGCTGAAATAAAGGTGATGGGAATGAAGGAATAAAGACTGCTAGCACAGATAAAGAGAAAGCCGACTTCCTCACAAGTGTTTTATGAAAGAGCCAGATACAGAAATACCTGAGCTTGAAATTAAGCAATTGAGTTAAGATTTCCACAATGCAAGATTTACAATGGAGGAAGTGATGAAAATATTGAAAGAGACTGTGAAGAACAAAGCACCAGGCCCAGATGGAGTCCATCCAAATGTAATCAAGGAGCTGAGAGACGTGTGCTGTAAACCTCTGACATTGATCTTTAACAAATCACTGGTAGAGGGAGTAGTACGAGAAACATTGAAAACAGCTAATATAACAGTACTTTTCAAAAATGGGAATAAATCAGAACCTGGGAATTACAGACCGGATAGCTTGACTAGTGTTTTATGTAAGCTGATGGAGAAGCTAGAATGAAGATTATGGACCACATGACCAGAAATAAACTGTTTAGTAAATCCCAATTTGGATTCCTGCCTGGAAGATCAACTACCTTAGAATTATTGAAGATCATGGAGGACTGGACCTGTATTATGGATAAAGGTGGAAAGATAGATAGATACAGTGTACATGGACTTCATGAAAGCCTTTGACACAGTTCCACACCAACATTTGCTAGGAAAGCTAAGAAGTTATGGCATAAGTCAACAGCTAATCTCGTGGATTGAAAACTTCTTGTCAAACAGATAACAAAAAGTTGTTGTCAATGGAGTTTCGTCTGAAATCAGGCTTGTAACAAGTGGCATTCCCCCAGGTTAGTGTATTGGGCCCGGTATTGTTGGTCCTTTACATAAATGATTTACCAGATATAGTGAAGGCAGCAACATATCTCTTTGCAAATGATACCAAGATATACATAGAAATAAAGGGTGTGGATGATGAGAAGGAGATGCAAAAAGATGTAGATGCTCCTCAGAACTGGACAGATAAATGGCTATTGAGGTTTTATCCAGACAAATGCAAAGTAATGACAATACAGAGTCAAAAACGCAAGGAGGAAATAAAGAGAACGTATCATTTATATACACAAAATGGAGAGCATGTGACACTTAAGTTTGTGGATAAAGAAAAAGATATCGGTGTGATCATGGACAACAACATATAATTTAAGGCGCACAGGCAAGTGCAAGTAAACAAAGCAAACAGCACCATGGGGTTAATAAGAAGAACGTTTACATATCTTGACGAGGAGATATTTACTTACCTATTCAAAGCATTGGTGAGACCACATCTTGAATATGCAGTCAGTGGGGGGGGGGGGCACAGAGTAAGACGGAAACCCTGGTGGTTGAAAATGTACAGAAGCAGGAAACAAAGCTTGTTCTCACGCTGAAAGAGTTAGATTACCCAGCCAGACTAAGGAAGCTTGGCCTGCCAATGCTCAAATATAGATTGCTGACAAGTGACATGATTGAAGTTTACAAAATCCTGAATGGAGTGTATGACACGGAGGTGACAGATAACTTGTTTGAGGTAATAGAAAGCAGCTACACAAGAGGCCATACCCTTAAAGTATGAAAGGAAAGGGCCAAACTAGATTTATGGAAACATTCATTTACAAGCCGAGTCAACAATGTATGGAACAGCCTACCCAATGCATTAGTATCTGTATCTGTATCTGTACTGATACTAGGCAAAATCCTAAAGGACATCACGCCTAGGTGCGGGCCTCGTAAACATGGCTGGGTTTCACAGTCCACACGATTAAAAATTAAAAATTAAGAATTGTTCATTGTTCTATTGAAGGTTTCTGTACACTATTTACATCGTCGCGTTCGGTTTAGAAGGTCGTCTCCCGGATGCAGATCTTGAATTGTTCTACATCCATGGCGGCAATTGTGTCTACAGCCAGGTTGTTCCATATTGGCACAGTTCTGGGTAGGAACGAGCAGTGGTACTGGCTGATTGTTGTTTGGTATGGCTGTAACTTCAGTGGGTGGCTGCGCCTGATGGTGTTTATGTTGGCCCACTGGGGATGGTATTCTGATGGTAAGGCTACTTGCCCGTGCAGAATCTTGTACATGAAGATGGCATTGGCTTTCATGCGCCGCTGTTCAAGGGTTTCCCATCCTAGGCGATTTGTCATTGCTGTGACACTCTCTCTTGGGTAGAGGTAGACTGGTCGACTTAAAACAAATCTTGCTGCCTTCCGTTGTACCGCTTCGAGTTGGTTTACCAGATCATGTGTTGGTGGGTCCCAGACTGTGGAAGCATACTCGATTTTGGGTCGGACAAGTGATTGGTATGTACGCTCTTTCACGGATGTTGGGCATGATTTTAGATTTCTCGTCAGAAAGCCGAGTACTCGATGGGCTGATGATGTTGATTTGGATATCTGGTTGTGCCATTTCCAGTTATGCGTTAGCTGGACGCCAAGGTATGGTGCTGCCTTGCATTCCTCCAACAGATCCCGCTCATGGTGCAGTGTGTGCTGAGGCACGTTCTTCGTTGGGTGATTTTGAGGATGTTGCACTTCGAGACATTAAATTTCATCTGCCATCTTTCCGTCCAGGCCATGAGTGTGTCTAAGTCTGCGTGGAGAGCTTGTTGATCCTCAGGTGTGTCTATGGTATGATAAAGTAGGCAGTCATCAGCAAATAGTCGAATGATGGAGTCGAGGTCGTTTGCTATGTCATTGATATAGACGAGAAAGAGGATTGGGTCTAAAACTGATCCTTGTGGTACTCCTGACAAGACATTGGTTGACTCCGAGCAGGCACCTTCTATGACGACCTTTTGTGTTCTTCCACTGAGAAATGATGTTATCCATCCCATAATGTTGCCTTGTATTCTGTAGTGGTGTAGTTTGAGTAATAGACGTTGATGCGGTACCTTATCAAAAGCTTTTGCAAAATCCAGTTCGGCTATGTCTACCTGTCTGCGTTGGTCCAAGGCTAGGGTGAGATCATGAGTTGTCAGAATAAGTTGGGTTTCACAGGATCTGTTACGTCGGAAGCCATGTTGGTTTGGGTGGAGTATATTGTTCTTGTCCATATGTTGCATTAGCTGGCTGGCTATGATATACTCCATCACATTGCATGTGACTGGTGTTAAGGAAACAGGCCTATAGTTTGAAGCTGCTGTTCTGTCACCTTTCTTATAAATCGGTGTAACATTGGCTGTCTTCCAGTCTGATGGTATTGTTGAGTCATTCAGTGTCTGCTGGAAGAGGGCGGCAAGGATTGGTGCAATTTGGCTTGATGTTTCTTTTAAAATTATTGATGGTAGATTGTCTGGACCTGATGCTTTTGATGGGTTTAGGCGCTGTAGAGCCTTCTCTACTCCTAGTGATGTTATTTCTATGTTCTGACTGACGCTATATGGTGATGGTGGTAGGGTAGGCATTGAACTGATGTTTTCTTCGGTAAATACTGATGTGAATTGTTCGTTTAGTGCTCTGGCCTTTCCTTTTGGGTCGGTGATGATTTGCCCGTCTTGTCTGATGGTACTGATTCCTACATTATCCTGCCATCTGTTCTTGATGTAACGCCAGAATTTCTTACTACTCTGGTCATTCTCTGGGTCCAGTATTTTATGTATGTAGTCTTGGTAGGATTGCCGTAGCATGTGGTGTATTTTCACGCATAGTTTCGTAAATATTGATTAAGTGTTTAAATTTGATGTAGGACTAGGATTCTGGCAAGATCAGGAAATTAAGTACGACTTTACTGTAGACTACAAAATGCCTGGAAGTCACGTGCATCCGTCGCATAAGTAAGAGGACAATGAAGAGGCGGACATACGGGCTGAACAAGCCTAAGTCCACAACAACATCCTAAGACATCCTAAGACAATGTTTTGTTTAACAACAAATTGTGATGTCATAAACACGTACTTTTGATGCAATGAAACAAAATACACACTTCCGGGTTGCGAATCACGCGCAGTGACGTCATACTTAACAAGCCCATAATCCATATTTGGCGGTTCGCTTGAGGGTAAAATTCCAAGAGGCGTAACTTATCTGTAATCAAAGATATTGTAGTTGACACAAGAAACGTTATTAACCAGAGTGCACACGACTCAGTCACTGCAACCGTATCACTAACAATACTCCCAGGGAGGGTAAAGAAGATAAACTGCCCTCCGCAACCACGCGTTAATTGGTCGAAAGCAAATCTGGAGTGTTATAAGTCATTGACCAAGACCAGACTTACCAAGGTCTTAAAGGACTGCCCACCAGACACTTCTCCAGATATCATACTTCAAGCCACTAACTCTATTCTAAAGAAGACCGCTCTTCAGTGTGATCCTACATATGCTAAAACTTCTCGCCGTAGGACAACAACTAAATGGAACTTAGCACTAAAACCGCTAGTCTCTAAAGCGAAAGCTGCGCACTGGGCCCGGAAGACGGGAGGCCGTCCTACAGACAAAGTCAACCAATTAACTAATAACAGGATGTGCGCTAAACAAGCCCTACATTATGCTCAACGCCAACTGTCAGCTGACTTGCGTAACAATCTTCACAGTGCTATCATGTACAGGTCAACACATGACAAACAATCCATGTTTAAACTTGTATGTAAACATCGACCTGGTAGCAGAGCATCAAAAATGTCAGCCATCGATTTCAAGCAGTTCTCTTCAAGAATATCAGAAACTGAAGGATGGGCCAAGCATCATCCTAGTTTCAGTGAAGACGCAAACAACTCTGCTAACATGATCCATGCTCTCCTTAGCTCGTTGCCATCAAACGAAAATGCTGGTCAACTGCTCACAGAGGCTGACACAAAGAGACATATTGATTCAATGAAAATGGGTAAAGCTGCAGACTTATTTGGCCTATCGGCGGAGCATGTGAAGTTTGCCTCTGAGGAAGTAATAAGTGTTATCACACGTCTAATTAACGGAATACTGAAACGGGGGGCGATTCCAGACGGTATGAAAATGGGCATCGTATCACCAATCTTGAAGAAAGGAAAACCAGCAAACAATCCAGACAGCTACAGGTGTAGTACGGTTACATCCCTTTTAAGCAAGTTGTTAGAGAAAGAACTTCTGAAATGGTCAAGGGCAGTCTTGGACCCAGAACAAAACAAGCAGCAATTTGGATTCACCAATAGATGCTCTTCTACTCATGCAGCCTTCCTGCTTACTGAATGCTTAGCTGAGGCAAAAGATAGTGCGTTGCCACTGCTTATTACAGTCATGGATGCTTCAAAAGCATTTGACATAGTCTGTCACAAAAGCATGCTGAACGCAGCCTCTTCTCAAGGACTAGATGGCAGACTATGGGAGCCATTTAACAGCATGTATACCGGCATCACATCAGTAATCAAGTGGCAGGGGAATGTATCTAGAGCCTTCAATGAAGAACTCGGCATCAGACAGGGCGCATACACATCTCCTGATCTCTTCAAACAACGTAGCAACCCATTACTGAATAAACTGACAGCTCATCCAGGTGCATTTCGCATTGGTTCTATTCCTACTGGCGCCATCATGTGTGCAGACGACCTGGCCATTATCTCCAAGAGTGCCTTTCAAATGCAGCAACTATTGAATATTGCAGAGCTCGATGCATCAAACGAGCGATACCTGTTTAGCACAGCAAAGACCAAAGCTATGGTCCCAAAAACAGCACCTGGTAAATCTTCAGATGCATTTCTTCATCTTAATGGAGCTGAACTGGAACTTTCCCCAGAGGAAACCCATTTGGGAATTCACAGATCAAATAATGTAAAAAACAAGTCAACAATCGTTGCACGTATTGACTCAGCACACCGAGCAGCATACTCGTTGATTGGCGCCGGAATGCACGGTCTTAATGGTATCAAACCAATGACATCCATCAAGCTATGGGAGATCTATATCACACCAATCCTTCTACATGGCTTAGAAGTAGTTGTGCTCTCAAACAGCGAAGTCCAAATGCTGGAGGACTACTCCAGAGGGACTTTAAAAAGACTGCAGCATCTACCTGCCTCAACCGCTAATGCTGCTGTTTACCTGCTCCTTGGCGTTATCCCAATTGAAGGTCAAATCCATAAGAGAATACTGACACTGTTTCTCAACATGATGCGACGACCTGACTCAATTGAAGCATTAGTTATTAGACGACAGTTGGCAGTCAAAAGCTACAACTTCCATAGCTGGGTGATTGTTGTTAGAAAGCTCCTGATTCAGTATAAGCTTCCATCAGCGTTCAACCTTGTAAAATCCCAACCTACAAAATGTTCCTGGAAGAAGCTGTTGCATGCTAATGTGAATAACTACTGGCTAGAAATCCTACTCGAGGAAGCTGCAGCGAAAGTAACATTGGGATATATCAACTTATTGTCCTGCAAAATAGGAAGTTGCCACTCAGTCTGGAATATGGCAAACACTGATACCCTTACGGTCATCAAAGCAACAGTCAAAGCAAAGTTGCTCACTCAGCGCTACAACTTGTATGCCGGCTCTACTCGAAACCGTGCCTCTAACACTGATTGTCCACTCTGCGAATCTGAACCAGAGACCACTGAACATTTCCTTCTTAATTGTCCATGTCTGGAAGAAACCCGCAAACCACTCATCAACAAGATTGAACACATCATGTTAGCCGGTAACCTCCAAACCTTGAAAGAATGTCAGCAGGTCAACATCGTTAAACTAATTCTCGACACCTCCCATACATTCACTAAATGCAATCCGCTCGCGATCATGCTAGAGGAGGCCACCTGTGACCTCTGTTTCAAGCTGCACCACAAGAGATCTTGCATACTAACTGGAAAGTCTCAGTACACTATATTTCGTCCAAGAAGGCATGATAACACAACGCGACAAAATCAACACTTTACATCTGCTAGGAATTTAGAGGAGGGATTTACAGAACAAGTAACAAGTAACAATTAATGACAGACCGTCACCCAAACGCTGATTGGTCAAATACTCTATGACGCGCATGCGTAATAGCGCAACTATCCGACTTAAGAAAAAATGAAATTCAATTTAATTCTACATAATTCAAATAAAAATTTTTTTAATTGAATAGAGTCATCACGAGGTCGCATGAGGTAAATACACCAGTTTCCGTGATCTCCCAACTATCATAGAGTATAGATGATTTTTTTAAAGTTGTATAATCACGGATTACGCATGCGCATCACTGTGGACCAATCATGGTTTGGGTGACGGTGTGTCATTAATCGCTAGTCATAACGAGAACAAGAGTGAAAAGAAAAGTTAGACCAACTGTACCTTCCACAGATTTGTAAATTACATGTATTGATGTGAGTTGGCATATTTTATACAGCATACAGATATATGTAGTACATAGTGTTAATAATCTGTGTTTATTAGATAGTTACCAGTTTTCGTAGTCACAACAGAATTTCTTTTCATCTTTCTGTTGACTAGCCAACTTCCACTTCAACTGTCTATATCTTGATTCTAACCCCTCCCATAGGTTTACCATTGGCTATCGGTTTACCACGAAATCTGGTTAAAACACTAAATAAAATTATCTATAATGTCTACAACATTTTAGCGTGGAGTATCCAGTTTCGGGGCGCCTAAGCTGCAAGCAGAAATTGTAATAATTTCATAAATACCATAGATATTTAAAAATAAATTGGGTTAATTTGTTAGTGACTTTATCCCTTATCCAGCACCAATTTAGAAGAAAATCCCTTAAAATGAAATGTCAAAACATAGCACCATTACTTAGGTGATGACGCGCTTCAAGACAAACAAAAACAGTAGTTTAGTATCCTGTTTCTACTTCGAATAATACTTACCAGATGTACTATTATGATAATGTCTATTATCTAGTCTAGCTCAAAATAAACAATTAAAAACTCCGCACTCTCCTGGTCCTGCCCATACTGTGTCCGGGAATTACCATAGCCGCAGGTACCGAGTCAATTCCCAATCACAGTCAGATTCGTCTATTTTGCGCTTTTGTCAAGTCGCAATTTGTAGTGTGCTCAAATTTGTTAAATTTAAGAGGTTATCGGTTGTGAAAAGGATTTATATCGGTGGCTTCATGGAGGAACTGGGAAAATCATCACAGGGGCAGGTTGTATCAATCTAGAATTTATACATCCGTGCCATAATGACTGTTTGAAATTTCCTTAAATTGGCTCATTGTTTTAAAATGATAGCCATTGTTGGAGTCGCTTCTGTACCCGTTAACTTTTAGTTTTAATTCAGGTACTCGGTTAATTTCTCTTGCGACTCGGTTCCTCTAAAGATGGATGCGTCCTTAGCCAAGATGGCGGCGCCCATGAATTATATCTTGCTTGGCGTGTCTAGGCACTTTGTTTTCGCCGATTTTTAGCTCTCGCTTCATTGTCGAGGGTGTTTGTAGCGATCGGCGTTGTATTCTTGGTTGTTTAACGTTGGTTAACTGCTAAGTTGTGTGTTTTTTAATTTTCACTCAAAAAAGTTTCAAATATTTCCTGCGTGAAGGCTTGATTATCATTAATTTAAGAGAAAGTTAATGTGTTTATAAGAAAATCTTTTAACGATCAAGTCGATTGTGCGTATTGCTCGTCATCGTTTGTCATGTGCAGCGTTTTAATTCGTCTCCGTGTTCGCAGAAACTAAAGAACCTGGATACTCTCTGCCAGAAATGCAACAGGTTCATGAAGCGCAAGTACTCAGGACATCACTGTGTAGCGTGCGCAAAGTGTAAGGTTGGAAGCCCGTGTGATGTGTGCGCCAAGTGGTCGTCGGCAATGGTGGCAGAGTTTGATAGGGATCGACATGCGCGTCTGGAGAGGATCGCGAGGGACAAGGCGGCGAAGCTGGACCAGGCATCTCTGAAGGGACTGGAAGGTCGTCTGAATGACCGCATGGATTCAGCCCTGGGCGTTCAAGGCAATGTTCGATTCATTGCAGTCCACGGTCCCGTCGATGCAAGCTAGTGCAGGACAACCCTTAGGTGGTCCGGCTAGTTCTGCGGGGGGTCAAGCACCTGCCCCTTCTCTGTCCATGGCTCAAGAGCCTATGATAGAGGAGGAAGACCTTCTTATGGACGATTCCGGCATGCCGGATATTTCGATGACGGCAATGCCTAGTACCTCCCAGGGGTCTCCCTCGGGATTTGTTCCGGTTTGCCAGGTGGTCCGGCTAGTTCTGCGGGGGGTCAAGCACCTGCCCCTTCTCTGTCCATGGCTCAAGAGCCTATGATAGAGGAGGAAGACCTTCTTATGGACGATTCCGGCATGCCGGATATTTCGATGACGGCAATGCCTAGTACCTCCCAGGGGTCTCCCTCGGGATTTGTTCCGGTTTGCCAGGCGGATGGAGATCTCGACGTTCCGTCGGGTATTTTCCATCAGCTGTTTGTGCAACCAGGGGTGTCAGCGGAGCTGTGTTTTGCGGTTCCTGCCGGTATCCAGGCGGCTTTGGGTGCGGCTCCTATCGGAGTGCCGTGAGTAAAGCGGTCGTGGTCCTGACTCCCGTGCTGGAGCCGATGGACTGTGCAGAGAATCCGGGTCCGGCGATTCGTTGGACACCAGTGCCGCTGGTAGTCGAGCTGTGGATGCGATCTGTCTTGGCAGAGAGGTGTCTCGTAGCTCTCAGCATGGATCATCGGTGGCCCTCTCATCTAAGGAAGAGAGGGAGGATGAAAACGGGAGTTCTTTAATGAACGAGTCTGTTTTCTGCACCGAGGCTGAATGGGTGCAGGTCCTTGGATGGATGTCCAATCGTCTCGGGTTGTCATCTGTTCTGTCAAGTGGCTCTTCTGCCATGCCAACACTCCCTTTGGACACGCAGACTTCCGACATGCTGGAAGTTGCGGCATACCATCTGGTGCAGCCGGAGTATGCATTGCCCAAGGCCCCGAAGGGGATAAGGAGTAGGGTCCGTTTTCCGGAGCTGGCCTATCATCAGTATGCCCGGGTCCCACAGCTTTCCGTCGGGGAACGAGAGGCGCTAAATAGGCCGTTGGCTGTTTCGCAGACCAATAAAGACCCATTCAATGAGCTCACGCTCATTGAAGATATGACGAGGGCAGCCATGGCTGCGCTCTCGCACGGGTGTACCGTCCTGCAGGCTATGCTGGCCTGCGCGGCGGAAGGTGGACAGGTGCCAGAGGCTGCTCCCGGAGTTATTCGGGACACCATGCGCCTGTCTCAAGATTGCCTGGCCAGGGTGATCACAAGGACATTGGCAGAGCGACGGAGAATGGTTCTCGATTGTGTAGAACCAGGACCGGAGATGAGGGCTGCATTATCTTCTGCGCCTTTCATCCGTCCAGGCTTGTTCGGCGGCTCGGCACGGCAAGCTCTCTCCAAGGTTGCGTCAATGGTTGCGGAGCAAGAAGTGGTCGGCAAGTCGTGGAAGTCGACTAAAAGGACACAGCCGCAGCAGTCCTACCGCCAACATAGACAGGAGCAGCAGAGGCAGCGTCCAAGATCGCCCTTCTGGCCGTGATGCCCATAGGCCATCCGGATCACAAGGACCTGGCCATTCGTCCTCATACAAGTCCTCTAATAAGAGGCCGTATGAGGATGATAAGAAGGGTGGCGGTTCGGGCCGCGATTGTTTAGTCTGTCAGTGGATAAGAAACGGCTATGATCCGGACTGGCTCATCCATCAATCGTTAGTTCCGTTAACATCGACTCCAACTCATCCATCAATCGTTAGTTCCGTTAACATCGACTCCAATATGAACTCCTGCTCCAAGGGAATCAGATCGTCTGGACGCCATTTGCTCAGAAATAGAATCGCTTCGGCAGAAGAATGCGATTCATCTAGTCCACAATCAGTCTTCTCTGGGCTTTTATTCGATCATGTTCCTTGTTCCGAAGCGTACCGGAGGATGGAGACCAGTTCTCAATCTCAAACCGTTGAACAAATTTATTCTTTCTCCCAAATTTCAGATGGGGACTGTAGCAGCGGTAATGACAGGACTGAGGAAAGGCATGTGGGCAGTGTCGATAGATCTGAAGGATGCATATTTTCATATTCCAATGTCAATTCCTTTTCAGAAATACCTTCGCTTTGCATTCCAAGACAATGTTTGGGAATTCAATGCGCTTCCATTCGGCCTGACCACAGCTCCGAGGGTCTTCACCAAGGTGGTTCTCGCCATGACTTCTTTACTTCGCAGGAGAAACATAGCTGTTCACACTTACATAGACGACTGGCTGCTAAAGGCGGGGAATCCAGTCACTCTGCGCAGCAATCTTCAGGTAGTCCTAGCCTTATTAAAGGATCTAGGATGGATTGTGAATCTAGAGAAATCAGAACTGACTCCATGGTTTACGGATCTGCTGGACCTTCTGGTCTGCAATCCAATCCCTCTTCCAGACAGAAGAGATCTAATCTCTCAGAACAGGGGTCTGTACCTTCACGACAGACCGGAAATGTTCAAATTGACTGCATGGATGTTATCAAGCAGCGTGCAATTGAGGGTGGCTTTTCTGAGCATGCAGCGAAGTTTGTTGCTTCGGCCAGAAGAGTTTCAACCACAAAGACATATAATTATAGAATCAACAAATTTGTACAGTGGTGTGAGAGAAGAGATATTAATCCCTTTTCTGCATCTGTTCAACACGTAGCAGATTTTATCTGTCATTTATACGAAGTTGACAAACTTGTACCTTCTACCCTAGCAGCATATAAGTCTGCATTAGCTTCAGTCATTCCCAGTCTGGCCATTGAAGGAGTGGAGAATGACACCTTGCATGAAGTTATTAAAGGAATGAGCAATCTGCGACCTAGACAGCCAATTCCTATCCCAGTATGGAATCTATCTCTTGTTCTACAGGGCATGCTCCCTTTGAACCAATTAGATCTATAGACATTAAACTGTTAACTATTAAATCAGTTTTCTTAGTTGCAGCAGCATCGGCGTGAAGGAGAAGTGAAATACATGCGCTTTCTGCCGAACAAGACCGTTTTGTCATCACGGGTGAAGGTTTAAGACTACTTCCACGTCTTTGTTTCCTGGCAAAGAATCAGTCACTTAAATATCCAGGACAGCTGATCAATTTGCCAAGTTTAACTAGACATGACCCAAACTCTTCCGCTTGGTGTCCTGTCAGATGTCTGAAAATGTATAAGAAATGTACTGATGGGTGGAGAGATGACCCGAAATCTCTGTGGTTATGTCTCAAAGCTCCTCATTTACGAGCCTCGAAAGATACTATTTCTCGTTGGATAGTTGACGCTATTCAGATGTCGCACAAAATCGCTACAGGAAAGCAGATTGATCGTGCGAATGCCCATCAGGTCCGAGCACTAGCAGCATCATCGCCCCTTTATATGGGTGTCTCATTAGAGGAGGTGATGTCTGTAGCACAATGGCATGCCGAGTCGTCATTCACTGATTTCTACCTTCGCGACATCTCCAGCGCACTTAATCCGGTAGCCGTCGCCAATTTGTCGAATCTAACCTAAGCCACTTCCGACTACTACTTCGCACACATCACAAAGTCTTCCACCTACACTGAACAATCGCTATGCACATGACTGAGTACGACCGTGGATTGCGCCAAGCTCCTGTGATGATCAAGAAAAGATCAAGCACTCAAAATGGTGAGTGTTTACATTAATTAAGTGACTATAAATATGTTTACTTACAGTCGAAATACCAGACTGCTTAGGTAAATAGTCTGGTACAAGAGTATTCTTATCCTCTCAAACAGACATTAGACTCATTCCAATTTGAAAATCTAATCGATATACTAATGTTTTTTCAAAATTAGAAGTTGTACTAGCTTCTTTGCACTCTACTGGACTGCCCTAGCTGAGACTTTGGGCTGACACGGGTCTGGTGGGTGTTGCATCCCCATTGACAGCCCTCTGAATTTTGTGCGGACCAAAGGGGGGGGGAGCGCGGTCTAGACCATGGAAGTTTAGCACTCTGAGTCAGATGGCAGAACCCAAGCGTATGCCAGGGTTCTAATCTCTTCACAACCTTCTCTGTTGGATGGTAGATGAGTGCTGGTTCGAGCCTCACCTCCTCCCACCGGCATTTCCTGGCTGTCGAAATCCGGAGTTTATCATAATAGTACATCTGGTAAGTATTATTCGAAGTAGAATAAAAAAAGCATCCGCTTTTGTTTCTACGAGAATTCTTAATACTTACCAGATGTACTATGGCCCTACCTCAGCCGCCCCGCTGAGGTGAGGCTGAGCTGCTTTCGCTGTTTGCCAAGGCAAATATAAGACGAATCTGACTGTGATTGGGAATTGACTCGGTACCTGCGGCTATGGTAATTCCCGGACACAGTATGGGCAGGACCAGGAGAGTGTGGAGTTTTTAATTGTTTATTTTAAGGTAAACTAGATAATAGACATTATCATAATAGTACATCTGGTAAACTATTAAGAATTCTCGTAGAAACAAAAGCGGATGCTTTTTTGATTCGGTGTTCGACGTTGTCACAATGGGGAACTGTTTTATTGTCATTTTCTAGTTTTTTCTCGTGTGGTGGCTGTGTCATTGTTCCTCAGACTGGAGCTAGTTGTGCTGGCTTAATGACTGAAGTATCAAATGGAAACATGCATAAGTTATTGAATAATAACCATTCATATAGTCATTGATTTTGATCAAATGTGCTAAGAACAGGCACTGCACTGTTGACTTTTGAACCACCCCGCCCACTATGGATTTTGGTGTTGATCATGTGGTATAAATAAAAAAGATGACGCGGAAGAATTTCCAATATTTGGAGAAAAAAAATACAAGTTTTTTATTTAAAATACAATAATTTACAGGCATATGATAAAAAGTAATAAGAGAATCGGCCATTTTTTACATGCTAAAGTTGATTTAGTGTTCAATTAGAATTTTAATGTGCATTTTGAGGGTAACCGCTGTAAACTTTACCGCTAATTACCATATTGTCTGACTACAACATCATGCAAATTTGTGTTGTTACGCAGTGCATGCGTAACGAAAGTTCACCTTAAACTAAAGCCTCACCAAAACTGGATACTCCACGATAATAAATGGTGCTAAAGGATCGAACAACAAAACCCTGTGGTATTTTAAAAAAACCTGGTAACTTGATGGCATTCTATGCTAAAACAAACAAGAGATACCAAATAAATGTATACATACCTTGAACTTGAATAGTTGTCCTGCTGATCATCAAAGATTTGACGTCAAATCATGTACAATTTTGACAGTCCGTCATAAAAATGTTCAGTAAGCGCAATCAAATATTTACAGTAAGCGGGCAAGTCACTCAATTCCGTGGTATAAGAGTGTACACAAACTGCAAATTTGAAACACAAAAATTTAATCTAGAAACATGTGTGCCATAATTTTTAGCATGGTTGGCAAGTTTTGGACACTAGTGGTTTAAATCATACCGTCCACCAAAAATAGGTTTTGGACATCTTAAAATGTCCAAAACCTCATATTTTAGTCCAGGCTTTCCTTTGAAAATGAGATGTATGGAACTCATGATTGGAGAAAGGGTTAACATATGCATACAGGGTTCGCACGGGTCATGGAAATCCTGGAAAGTCATGGAATTTGAAAATCTAAATTCCAGGCCTGGAAAAGTCATGGAAATTTGTCAATTTGATAAAAGTCATGGAAAAGTCATGAAAAATGATAATCTCCCTAAATAAAAATAAAATCTGATGGCATACAAATGTGAAATGGGGAAATAAAGCTCGGAAATACACATTTCCATATCTTTATCGCGGCGATCACATGATTTCATTCATTATCAAAGTCATATGTCCAACCAAAATAAAATGACCCAAAACAACGTAAGAAATTAAATGAGGTTAAATCCCTTCTTATGTTGGTAGGCCATATTAAACTCTTGTGATTGGAGACATTCCACTGAAACTATATCTGGACTGGAAGGAGGCCTCCCAAATAAAAACGGGTTTTGTAACGCCGCGAATGCGAATATCCCAAATTAATAATAAATATGTACAGAAGAGAATGTTTTAAAAACAATTTGAACAATAAATTCACTATTTCCTACTCAGCGTATGCATTCGGCAGTATATTTAGTGGCAAGATTTTTGTTCATTTGGGCGATTTCGTCCCGGCCGAATTGGTTACATTATGATAATTAGATGGCGATGATATCTCGGTCTCGCTAGTGTATGGAGTTCCCCTGTATATTGAACGTATTTCTTGCTCAAAGATGGTTTTATGCGTTCTATTACGGTTAAAGTATGAAATAAACTTGGTAATATTAAAAGAATAACAAGATATTTAGCCTATAAAGGATTATTATTATTTTGAATCTAGCGGTAAAGTTACCAATTTTCGTTCGTCTGAAAAATATGTTTTGCAATATTTCTAAACTGATTGCGTGGTATATACATGTATAAGGCTTTTTTGGCTCATATTTTGTCAAATTTTCCCATGCGTGTTATCTATTAGTGCGCAACATATTTGCGAAAGTAACAATTTTAGGGATTGGATTTAAATTTGTTCTTGAACACCTTGTCCAAATAGAAGCCTCGGCTCTAAGCCTTAAATTTGTTCAAAATTTTTTTTAATTAAAAAAAAAATGTCAATTTGCAGACCAAGTCAAGACTATTTTATAAAAAATGTTCAACAATAATCTTCTCTTGGTCTGCAAATGGACATCTCTCAAGACCACGCGTGACAGAAGCCGGCTTTGGCTGATATGAGTGTTAAAGGGTTAATAGAGAATTTTTTGGGTCAAAATCTTTACTAGAAATGGCCATATTGCTTCTTACCATTTTGACCGATTTCAACCATGTTAGGCTGAAAGGATACTACATGTATGATCATAGGCTCTAGAACTTCCATTCAGAATTTTTATTCATCAATTTTTTATGTGAAAACCTCAGATTTTATTAAAAATGTACCGGATATTCTCACATGTTGACCCTTTGCCCTAGATAAAGTGAATTCCATATGATTCACTATATGCTGTTGAACATTTTGAAACAAATTTGACTGTCTTTGACCTACCTAGCTATTGATTCTTGGAGGTCATGGAATTTCTTAATTTTAGTCATGGAAAAGTCATGGAATTTCAAATACTGAAAGGTGTACAAACCCTGTGCATAGATTAGTTTGAACACAATTTAACTCAATTATCTTAGAGAGTGTAACTACATGTACAGTCAAATCTTTAATAATACTGTATCACCTATTTATACAGCAAAATAATGTATACACCTGTGCAAAAGTTAAGCACCACCCTATTTTTACGCACATGCGAGGGTATATTCATGTGCTATGAAGAAAGCAATAGCATAAACATTTATGTACCCATCCATCTTAGTGCAAGAGGTAATAATGCAACTAGAGGAATGCTGATTATGATGGTGGGGAAACACTGTATGTTTTTGTTTGAACTTGAAAACGAGGCCTGAATATGGTTACGTTGACACAACTGACAACTATTGCCCTACAGTTGACACACGTGGCTAGATTGTCATTAATGGTGTCTGAAAACGAAGTTTAACATCTGTGCACGAGTTTGAGACTGTCATTATTAATACCGGGTATATCCACCTTGTGCCTGGATGACGGCCTGGACACGACGTCTCATGCTGGTCACCAACCGACTGATACGCCATTGTGGTATTCGTTGCCATTCAAGATGGAGTGCGTCTGTTAATTCCTGTAGGTTCTGCACAGGAGGATCCCTCCTTCTCACCATGTTTCCCAGAATGTCCCAGATATGCTCAATAGGGTTCATGTCAGGGCTCCTTGCTGGCTATGGTAGGGTTTCGATGGCATTCTGGTGGAGGTATTCATGCACAGCTCTAGCACGATGTGGTCGGGCGTTGTCATCCATGAATATAGGGTGGGTTCCAGGTGCATGATTTACAAAATGAGGGACCACAACTCTATCCAGTATGGAATCTTGATATCTTTGTCCATTTAGTGTTCCAGGTACAGTCAACAGATCCAGCTTACAATCAAATGAGATGCACCCCCATATCATAACGGAACCTCCACCAAATGGAACTTCTTCCATGATGTTACGTTGGTCGTACGCCGTGCGTCTGGACCTCCATACACGAGTTCGACCATCTGTGGCATGAAGCAGGAACCGAGTTTCATCGGACCAGTGTACCCGTCTCCAGGATCTCATGTTCCAGTGTCTTCTTCCGTTGCACCACCTCAGACGCTCCTCTTTGTGGTGTGCAGTGAGGAGAGGACGTCTGACAGGTCTCCTAGCTTTCATGCCAGCAGCATACAGTCTCCTTTTGACGGTAGACATTGACACTCTATTGCGCGTTTCCCATTGCTGGCTGAGCACTCTGCTGTTGGTGAATGGAGATCTCCTAACAAGGCGTACTAGGGCTCGATCATCACGGGCAGTAGTCTTCTTCGGTCTTCCAGATCTAGGCCTGTCCTTCACCTCGTTAGTTTGCCCATGTTTTGCAATCAAACGACTGATTACAGTATGGTTAATGTTCAGCTGTCTGCCAATCTCTCTGCATGACATACCAGTGGTATGCATGCCTATGATTTGCCATTTCACACGATCACTTAACCTTCGTCTTGCCATAGCGGTTCACAATCAAGAGCTAATTCTCTCTGTACAAATAAACCACGGTCATGAACACAAAATTCCTAATCTTGTCGCCTAAATCTGTATGTAATGTTCTACACCTCAAACTGGACTTTTACATAACTGAACACGTGTGCTGTTTCCCGCCACGCACGAACATCAAGCGGCGTGAAGTCATGCATGCATGTGCATTTCGTACTTGCAATTATGTCAGCTAACGCGGGGACAAAAAGTATGGCAGCCTAGTTGTACCATCATGTTTCTACGTTCTGTTGTTTTTGCTGGTGCTTAACTTTTGCACAGGTGTATATATATAATAAGAATACTGTTGAACATTTAGAGAATAATTTGATTGGAAGCTGTTGCTGCCTCAGACAGCAACATCGTTCAGGCAAATTAATTTCAAAATATTTCACACAAAATTTGCTGTATACCGGTTTTATTGTAAGGAATATGTAGCAATTTCTGGTCATTACCATTGAATGTCTTAACTACAGGCTGTAGGGTCATTCCATACCAAATCACCCAGGATATAAAAATCTTCCCAGGTGACCATCTCTGATTTTTATTAAATTTCGCCCATATGCGTATATATGGAAATGATGCCTGCATGCAAAATTTCATTGCAAAATTCCAATTAGTTTTGAAGTTATGGTTCATTGATTTTAGGGGGCGTGGCACTTTTTTTTTTTTCCACTCGCGAATCCAATAAGTGGTTTGGAAGGATCTTTAAACGCTGATAACTTTCTTAATATTGAAAATATTACGCTGAAATTTGCTGTGCCACCTACTTGATGCATGAGGAGTCTGGAACTGAACGCATTTCCTGGATATCTCTGCCAGTTCCAGAGGTGGAGGACTCTAAAGTTGGGCGTTTATCCATTCAAAAACAATTTTTATCAGATTTCAGTGAACCAGTACTACTTGACTCTTTATCACAGACACTAAATGTAAGTTGTTTTGAAGTATGTACATATAGGTGTTGCTGTAGAAGAAAGCTTATGTGAATCAGGTACAATAATAAAGTGTGGCAGGTGTCCACATAACAGATGAGAACAAAAAATCCGAAAATTTTGTCTTCATATTAGGGATGGTTTACCCATGTGGGCAATTACCTATCATCAGGAGCTTTGAATATGATTAACATACATATATTAGCTGTATATGTACCAAGTTATAACTTTGTGGCTCAATTCCTTCAACCTTAAATAAAGTTCGATATCTACCCTATTTTCCAGAAATCGAACCAACCAAAATGAAGTGTTAATTAATGTATCAACACTTTCAAACCAAAAATACATTGATTTATACATTGCACTATCAATTATCAATGCCTCAATCACAGGCATTCACATCTACATACCACATGCAATGTAACTTACTAAGAATATAAATAAATGCTTAGAAAAACTCACATGGTCGTGAATGCAAATATTACAAAAATGCTGGTAATTCCTGTTGAATCTGCATGTAATTTTGCGGTGAAAGTTTATAATATCGAGCACTGTGTCCTTGTAGTTCCGGAGCACCAATCAAGCAAATGATATGTTGAAATGGCACCCAGCATTGAAACTGAAGGGCAGGAGAGAAATCCTTTACTGGAGCATTTCATACAGTCAACAAGTACATCACTCTGTTCATCAGACCACTCAACAATACTTCCAACATACCATTCCTTGTCATACATACATGCTACATATTTTCCAGGTTGCAACTGATCATGATGTTGAGAATCAGGCAGGATACTTTGAAGTGATGATGTCTGTTTCTCACCAAAGGTGTCCATAGTAAAATCACTCAGCTGAGATCCGTTTCATCTTCAATTCGACTTCGGATACAGGAATAAAGCAATGATGCGACCAGGTGCCTGAAAGTCTTTACTGAATCAAATCGTGAAGTTAATTCAAACCTGGCTGCATTATCTGCAACATCCTTCTCAGAAACAAAGAAAAATTTAACCCCAGGAATGTGTTCTGAAGCCCAGTTATACATTTGAGTTGCAGTCAAAATGTGATCCTTTTGTGTTGCCTGCAAGCTGGCTCGAGCGACTAGGCGTTTCACAGTTCCCCCAATGCCATCACAGGGGCTTTTCCCATGGCTAGTTGCAAAGAAATGCCATTCTGCATCAAGTCCATGGTCATTTTGGTGGTGACATAGATTGCTAAAGTTCTTCCAATTTTTATACTGACCAGCTGCTCCATCACTGAAATATATGATCTTCTTAACGGATGGTAGGATTGTTTTAATATGAGGTATCATGGTTGAGATAAATGAATGCACAGTAACAGTGTCATGCTTTAGGCAATCTGAAATAATACAAATATTTAAACATTTTAATTCTCCCTCAGGTCTGTAATATACCACAAATGGGTGAAGTGTAGCTTGAGAGTTGTCCCAGTGGTGGCACTGCACCACATCTTGAACAATGAAGCTGTAGTTTTCAGCGAAGTCCAACAACCTCATTTGGAGCGAGATCTTCCTTCAGCTTGCTAATGTAGCTGGATTGTGCTTTGGCTATGAAGTGGTGTTGACGAAGACCATCAAATGCATCACTGGCTATCTGTATGAATTCCTGAAGTGATACTGTTAAACCTACAAGCTTAGTAGTTCTCTCTATGTGAACCCACTCTTTATATACAACATCATCATCAGAGTCAAAGTCATGCGAGTTAAAGGGATATTCCACTGGGGGATTTTATGCATCTGATGTAAAGTACTAATTTTCCGCATTAATTTGAGACCAAGAACACACTTTTATGCCAACAAATAAAAAAGATATCCTCAATTTAAATTGCTAAAGTAACCAGTAGATAGAGGCTCCATTTTGGACAAGCAGCTGACGTCACCGACACACCTACTCTGTTTGCCCGATCGAGGATAACCGTAACCAGGGGAGGTAAACCTTGCATCTCGTGGATAATTAGCGTACTGGCTAAACAACTGATACTTTGCCACAGTGTTTGGAGGAAATTAAAGTGCAATTAGTGTCCCGATGATCGCGCCAGTCATTGTAGTGCTAAATTGTCAAAAATTGTTTTCTTATGGGCAATTTCTATTTTTTTAAAACATTGAAGGGTTATGCCAGGAGCGTGTTTGCAATCAACCAGCTACAACAAATTCTTGAAAAATATGTTAGTTGAATAAATGTTGAATGTAATTTCTGTGAAAGCTGTTGCTATTGCAACTTCTGCTTCCAGTCAAATTCCAGTTTCAAAATATTCAACAGGCAGTAAATATGGGTCAACATTTAAAAATTTGCGATCAATTAGTTAACCCTTTCAAGGACAGAAAAGCAGAAAGCTTAAAATTTACCCTGCATAGACCTATTGTGTGAAACTAATTAGTTTGGAAGCTACTGCAACATAATTCCAGGAAAATTTAATTCAGAATATTCAACACTCAGCATAGTTATTTTAAAATTGGGAGTAAACGTTGTAAATGATTAATAACGCTGGATTTAAATAGTGTGAAAGCACTAAACTACTAATTATGTCTAGCGTACACTTGTCATTATTTACTAGCTGTCACCTACTATCGTCTACGAAGTAAGCGGCTAAGCGGTTGCCTATAATTGACCGACCGGGAAATCAGCGACATCGTTTCATTTTGGTTTGCAAATCCCGTTTTACAATTGATGCAAGCAAATACGACGTTAATTGTCGAGTTTGGTTCTGTTATATTAAAATTAAGTACCGCGCCTTTTGTTTTGAAATGCATGACACATTATTTTAAAATTATACAGACTATATGTTCTAAACTTGTGTCATCCAAATTTAAATGTGGAAGATATCCATCCAGTGCCGATGTTCTGAAGCCATCTTTCAGTTAGCCCCTTTTCACGCGGATGCTTCTGTGGATCCGGTATCTGAAAATGTGAATTTCCGTACCCTTTCCATGATCGTTTCTATAACTGTAAGCCCATGCTTGACATGCGGACATGATGCGATTTAACCATTTCACGCCAGCACTGGCCTCTGCAATCGTCAAGTTGAGGACGCAGGTCAAAAGAAAACTATTTTGAGAATTTACAACTAAAACGACTGTCTCAGTAACCGAACCAGCCATTCCAGTGGTAAATTTCCAAAAATAGTCTTCGCTTGGCCTGCAAATGGCCATTCAATAAGGAAATATTCTGATTTTCCTGACAGAATGTTGTCATTAAAGGGTTAATTAATATTCGGCCTTCATAACACGAAGTAAACAGGTAAATCTAAAAACGCTGGCGATATTTTGCTGGTGTGTCGTTGACGTCATAATCTCGCGGTTTCTCGCTCTCATTGCGAGAAAATGGATGCGCCCAGGAGTCACGTTTTCGAGCGTTTTGGGCATATTCATTTTATTATTTCTCGACAATGGAACAGTGTATTTTATATTTTTTTGCGGCAACTATTTCGGATTATAGTATATATTTAGTTGACTTATTCCCGATTTTCACTGGAATTTCCCTTTAAACAAATCTGACAAGTAATCATGAATGGCATCTTTACCCGGACAGGATTCACAAAGATGGAGCATACAGTTGTGGTTTTCTGCACTACACACTATTTTTTCGAGAATATCCTTGTAGTCATCGCTTCCAGGAATGGCAGCTGTTATAAGTTTGACATTCTGGTGGTGCACACAAACACATACAGAATGCATACCAGACGCAGTAACTGGAATACACCATTTGGGTTTAAGTTCGCAAAATTTTGAGAATCCAACCTTAACATCTGGAATTTTCATGGTGTACTCAAGGTAAAATTCTTTGAGATTAAATAGTAGTAACCGTTTTTGCTTAAGCTCTTTGTTGTTCTCTACTCTAATTGTTACATACTCCTTTTTGCCAGGACACATGCGAGAATACTCATCAGACTGATAAAAGTCCACAATGCTTTCAATTACTGCATGAGAAAGGGTCTGCCCTTTCTTTGTATCTGGATCAGCTAAAATGCCCTTCTCCTTTTTCAACTGTCTAGCTCTTTTCACGGTATACTCTGTTACATCAAACTCCTGCATTGTTTTCAGTCTCTCAAGGTCTTTACAAGTTTAAGGGTCACTGTCATCTGTGGATTCAAATTCACTCATTGTTAGGTCGAGTGCATGGGCACACTTACTTTTGACTGCTGTGTTAAGCTGTTTTACCTTCCTTGTGCCATAGGACTTGTCACGTTTACTAACAGAAGTTTTAATGGGTGTACAGTAGAGCTGGGCTGTCTGACGGTAGTACCGTGGTATACCGTGAACCGATACCATGACCGTTGACATTTCCAAATACTGTGAATACCGTCCATAATGTTTGAGCAATATTTGAAAAATATATTCATAAAATTTGACTTGACCAAGAAGGGTAAATAAGTGCTAATAGTGCCAAAAATACAGGCATTCTTAACTGTTAGCCGAGTTGAGGTGAATGGGTCGTTGCAAAAACAAACATCAAGATGTCAATTACAAAATAATGACAGGCAGAATTGTATGTCAAACGTACGTCTTGAAAGTCTCACGTTAAAATTGCTTTATTTAAAACATCTAAACTCATTCTCTGGCCATCCGCCGGTAGTAATTACAGTATAATATTTTCCCTATTCCCGTTTCTATTATTTGTAATTTATTACTCCAAGCATTTTGTCACCGAACAAACACGCTAGAATAACAAAATAACATACAAACTGCGTGCTATTCAAACACAACAGCGATCTCGCACCAGACGTATCTGATTGGTTGTTCATGAACTAGACCGTGGGAAAATACATTACTATGCTGAATTTATCAATGAAAATTTACTAAAACGTAGTATTTGCTCGCGCCGTTTTGATCACGTGCTAATTTATTAACAATGAGCAGCGTTGAAGTTGTTATTTTTTATTTTTCTGGCTTGTTTTAAGAAATTTCTTTAAGGATTAAATCCAGTTTAAGTAACGACACCTAAAATTATAGTGTTTTAGCTTTTGTAATTCATTTTTCAACTGGAAGTTCACGGAAATAGCTTTTTACACGCATTGTTCACGTGAAGCATGGTGAGTAACGAGTCTGCACATCGGGTACTTGGTAATTATCAGAAGCTTTGGAATCGGCTATATTCAATGTCATGTTATATTTTTTCATGGTGGAGGCAAACTTCATCCTGGTCAGTAAAATATATTCCACATCTCCATTGTAGTAATTGTCTATCTTCTTGTTTGAACTCAGAAAGAGGAATAAGTCCTGTTTTTCTACAGTATGTCAATTTGTGACAGTCTTCATTCCAGAACATTCCTATTTTACAGCGTGATAAACTAGTTGACGCCATTTTGATGCTTTCACAACAAATAATAATCTCTGAATGGCAGATATCACTGGCGTAACCAAGTTCACTGTCTAAATAAAGAAATTATGCAACCCATCCGCTCCCTAAATAGTCATGATGCAATACTGCAAGATATTACACTGGGCACAGGTGCTGGTGCTATATGTGCTGAGAGTTGCAAAATCCAGTATTATTTCTGTAAATGATCACATGCACTTTCATTCACTGTTCAAAGCAACTACAAAATTCATGAACTCAGAATATGAGACAAGATATAGCTATGCAAAATATACATGCAATACATATATATTTATAAATTAAACTATTTTATGAGCCGCTGGCTCCTAACCTTTAAATCCTTTATTTTATTGAATAAATTTCACCTAAGAGTCAAGATAACAACGAATGCTTGTTTGGTAACCGTGTCGCGAACCCTGAAAATGGGGTTAAAACATGGAATTATTTAAGATTGAAGGAATTGAGCCACAAAGTGATAACTTGGTACATATACAGCTAATATATGTATGTTAATCATATTCAAAGCTCCTGATGATAGGTAATTGGCCACATGGGTAAACCATCCCTAATATGAAGGCCAAATTTTCGGATTTTTTGTTCTCATCTGTTATGTGGACACCTGCCACACTTTAATATTGTACCTGATTCACATAAGCTTTCTTCTACAGCAACACCTATATGTACATACTTCAAAACAACTTACATTTAGTGTTTGTGATAAAGAGTCAGGTAGTACTGGTTGACTGAAATCTGATAAAAATTGTTTTTGAATGGATAAATTCCCAAATTGAGAGTCCTCCACCTCTGGAACTGGCAGAGATATCCAGGAAATGCGTTCAGTTCCAGACTCCTCATGCATCAATTAGGTGGCACAGCAAATTTTAGCTTGATATCTTCAATATTAAGAAAGTTATCAGCGTTTAAAAATCCTTCCAAACCACTTATTGGATTCGTGAGTGCAAAAACAAAAAAAAGTGCCACGCCCCCTAAAATCAATCAACCATAACTTCAAAACTAATTGGAATTTTGCAATGAAATTTTGCATGCAGGCATCATTTCCATATATGTGCATCTGGGTGAAATTTAATAAAGATCAGAGATGGTCACCTGGGGACCTCTAGGTGATTTGGCATGGAATGACCCTGTAGCTCAATTGTAACTTCTGTTCCTTGATTGGGGACATCAAGACCTTGACTGGTTGGACTAACAATGGGTTCTTTGAGTGTAAACAGATCTAAGTTCAGATAACCAGCAGACACTTCTGTAGATGTTATGTTATAGCAGTCACAAATGAGTGAGCCTATTATTAGGTGCTAGTATAGTTAGGCAGCTTAGGCTTGTACGATCTTTCAATTTGAGGTGATGGTTGTACTTGCTGACATGTCTGGCCGCTGGTTGATGGTTAATAGGTGAGATTGGATAGTGGATAGGTCTTCAGATGGTGGATTAGATAATTCAGTTGGCTGCTCAATGCTTTGTAATGACTCAACAGACGGTGAAACAGATGGATTAAATGGATAAATTCCTGTTTTGCATATTATAAAAATATACTCACAAATGGAAAAAACACCCCATTTTGTCACAAAAAATTTGATGGAAGGAAGAACGGGAGAAAATAGAATTTTGGATATGTTGTAGAGCACACCTAATGCTTTATTGTCTGTAAAGCACAGGTTTCTTCCACCTATCCCATGTGGCCATCCTGACAGTTGAATATGGGATCATTTTCAGGTTGGGCCAATTTCAAGGGCCTATATTTCAAAGATGTTAAGAACCACATATTTTTTCTTTTGCCGTTAAAATTCGACTAAAGAACACAATTTTTGTTGTCATATTACATGTTCTAGGAAAGGGGTGCGTCCTATAATCGAGTAGTCTTTGAGCACATTTTTTTGTCAGCTTTCGTAAATACCTCAAAACATCATCGCGGAAGTGAAATTATTAGATTGCAGTGCCTAAATATTGCGTATCCATTAATAAATATCATTTATTACATCAGAATTAATTCTGAATTTGAGATAAAATGGCGTCGAGAAAAAAACATCATGTGATTTGCCTCCAAACGCGAAAGATTGTTTTTACTTAGAGCGAGTATGAGGATAAAATATTCTGGACTTGGAACTCTGAATACTATGTATTATCATTGCGCGATAGGAACTAAGTATTGTACTTTAGGTCTGATCCGTACCCGTTTGATAACAAACTCCCGTTAACGTATAAGATCTCGCGAGAACACTGCGCCTCCAATCGCACAAGAGTCAGTGGCTCGCCAATGTAAGAAGCGCTTTATCTCATTTTAATTCAGATTCCATTTTGGATCATTTAATGTTGGTCGCCATTACAAAATTAATGCGCAATACGAGAGTAAACACTGTTCTATTATTAATTTGTACTGTTCAAGAGGAATATTATTGCTCTGTTCTGATTGGATAAATTCTCCCGTACAAGCCAATGAGAATAGAGAATGGCAGATATAGAAGAATTCTAGTAAACACAACTGCTGATCTGACCGCATTCGTAATATCACATGATTTCCATATTTTCAAGGCCACATTTTATGTCGAAAGTAGCATTGATTTTAATGTAATAAACAATCTTTATTGAAGATACACGATTTTTAGGCTGTCCCATTAATAATTTCACTTCCACGATAAGGAATTTTTTACTTTTTAGCGTACATTAAACATAGCGGTATGGAGGTAAGCATGCGTATGAAAATTGCGTTCAAGTTTCATGGTAGGTTCTATGTAGGTTCTATAATTTTAGAGAATGGATTTCAATTTCTATATGCGTCCTTTTTATGATTATAATGATTTTTGGGGAGGATTTGGGCCAAAATTTAGCCTGTGTCCAATACATGCTAGTGTCCTTTACTCGAATAAAAACGGTATGTATAAACTAACAAATATATATATATATATATATATATATATATATATATATGCAATTGACCCATCAGTATTAAGTTTGTAACTCTAATAGTTTTAACATAATTGTAATCACAAGTGGGTCTGAAAATTTGTCACTTTGAATAAATTAAATTTTTTTATGTTATCTAGGTTACCAACATGAGCACATAAATTATTATGCCCTGCATATTTCAAGAGGGTACCTATATGTGACCAAGCACTGAAAGTTTTATTGGAATTGGATGTCAGGTTAAGAATTTGCAGAGCCTTGAAAATGCTACAAAATGACAATTGCTTCACATGTGGTGGACCCCCTTGCTGTTCTAGCGTCCATATCTGCAAAAATATTGAGATTTGAGAGCTAATATTTTGCAGGATTTCCTAAAACATACTACTAATACAGTAGAGCGAGAATTATGATAATCTGAATCGGTCATGCAACAAGATTTCTGAAAATTGTTTGTCTTGACACGGAATGACCCACCTCTTCTAATGATCTCATTAAACAGTCAAGTTGGTCAACTCACATATACACATTATTAATATCTAATTAGTAGTTTCATTCCCACAGGAATGAAATGTAAACATGGTGTATAATTGGTGAGTGAGGCCATGTGTGAGAAGGGGCCATGATCTGACAATCTCATTACATACCTAACTAATTGTCTGATTACAAGTTGTCGCAGCAATCACTTGTGCCATACGAGTGTAATGATTGATGGTCGCGACCGCCTGTATAAAGATATATGTCCACTTAGTTATAAGGACATCCACGGATGATGGTATTGCCAAAGTGCTCGGAAATCGAATCAATGACCACATGAAAAAGAAACAAATATTATTGCTGGTAATAGATAATATAATTCTCGCGGTCATAACATGAAATAACTAGATACAGATCATTCACACACAGGTTGTCTATCAGCTAGTACTACGTACAACGGTGGCTGCTACAGCGATACCGACAGCTGTTCTGGATTTACTGCCGGCTATTTTCAACAGCGTCTGTATCAACCGTGTTGATGACTTTACCAAACAGTTTAGCATCATCAGCAAACTCTGACTATACAGTATATTACAACGCAGCCATCAAAGCCAAACTACTTGTGTACACATCATTAATTGTCTTTATGACCCATCTTCGGCTATATATATATATATATACAAAAATGTATATATACACCTGTGCAAAAGTTAAGCACCACCCTATTTTTACGCACATGCGAGGGTATATTCATGTGCTATGAAGAAAGCAATAGCATAAACATTTATGTACCCATCCATCTTAGTGCAAGAGGTAATAATGCAACTAGAGGAATGCTGATTATGATGGTGGGGAAACACTGTATGTTTTTGTTTGAACTTGAAAACGAGGCCTGAATATGGTTACGTTGACACAACTGACAACTATTGACCTACAGTTGACACACGTGGCTAGATTGTCATTAATGGTGTCTGAAAACGAAGTTTAACATCTGTGCACGAGTTTGAGACTGTCATTATTAATACCGGGTATATCCACCTTGTGCCTTGATGACGGCATGGACACGACGTCTGATGATGGTCACCAACCGACTGATACGCCATTGTGGTATTCGTTGCCATTCAAGATGGAGTGCGTCTGTTAATTCCTGTAGGTTCTGCACAGGAGGATCCCTCCTTCTCACCATGTTTCCCAGAATGTCCCAGATATGCTCAATAGGGTTCATGTCAGGGCTCCTTGCTGGCCATGGTAGGGTTTCGATGGCATTCTGGCGGAGGTATTCATGCACAGCTCAAGCACGATGTGGCCGGGCGTTGTCATCCATGAATATAGGGTGGGTTCCAGGTGCATGATTTACAAAATGAGGGACCACAACTCTATCCAGTATGGAATCTTGATATCTTTGTCCATTTAGTGTTCCAGGTACAGTCAACAGATCCAGCTTACAATCAAATGAGATGCACCCCCATATCATAACGGAACCTCCACCAAATGGAACTTCTTCCATGATGTTACGTTGGTCGTACGCCGTGCGTCTGGACCTCCATACACGAGTTCGACCATCTGTGGCATGAAGCAGGAACCGACTTTCATCGGACCAGTGTACCCGTCTCCAGGATCTCATGTTCCAGTGTCTTCTTTCGTTGCACCACCTCAGACGTTCCTCTTTGTGGTGTGCAGTGAGGAGAGGACGTCTGACAGGTCTCCTAGCTTTCATGCCAGCAGCATACAGTCTCCTTTTGACGGTAGACATTGACACTCTATTGCGCGTTTCCCATTGCTGGCTGAGCACTCTGCCGTTGGTGAATGGAGATCTCCTAACAAGGCGTACTAGGGCTCGATCATCACGGGCAGTAGTCTTCTTCGGTCTTCCAGATCTAGGCCTGTCCTTCACCTCGTTAGTTTGCCCATGTTTTGCAATCAAACGACTGATTACAGTATGGTTAATGTTCAGCTGTCTGCCAATCTCTCTGCATGACATACCAGTGGTATGCATGCCTATGATTTGCCATTTCACACGATCACTTAACCTTCGTCTTGCCATAGCGGTTCACAATCAAGAGCTAATTCTCTCTGTACAAATAAACCACGGTCATGAACACAAAATTCCTAATCTTGTCGCCTAAATCTGTATGTAATGTTCTACACCTCAAACTGGACTTTTACATAACTGAACACGTGTGCTGTTTCCCGCCACGCACGGACATCAAGCGGTGTGAAGTCATGCATGCATGTGCATTTCGTACTTGGAATTATGTCAGCTAACGCGGGGACAAAAAGTATGGCAGCCTAGTTGTACCATCATGTTTCTACGTTCTATTGTTTTTGCTGGTGCTTAACTTTTGCACAGGTGTATATATATATATATATATATATATATATATATATATATATATATATATATATATATCTATATCTATATTCTACCCCATCCCATAGGTTTACTATAGGCTTTTGGCTTGCCATGATATCTGGTTAAAATACAATAAACAAAATGATCTATAATGTTTTCAATGTCTGCAACACTTTAATAAGTAATACTATGATTCTATGATGCTTTTTTTGCCATACGAAGAAAGCGGTAAACCGAAATAACAGAGCGTTCATATATATTGATCATGAAATTTCAAATGGTTTTGTAAAGCGTTAGTACCATCTAGAATATGCAAGCAGCATGTGGCATCCGTTCCGTAAATAAAAATGTGATACAAGATGTGTAAAGGGCAACAAAACTGGTTCCAGTGCTAAGGGATTTGGAGCATGAAGATCACCTGAGGCGCGAAGGCATTGAAATTCCTAACACTGGCATATCGGAAATTGCGAGGTGACATGATACAAACTTACACGATTCTTTATGACAGATTGAGCATGGTACCCACAGAACAGGGAGATAACTCTGCCATCTTCACTTAGTTCGCTATTGGTACACTGTGTTATGGTAGAGAATATAAAGCACCTTGAAAATAAGTTCTGTTCTCAGATTTTACCATGTGGATCTGTGAATCATAATGTCATCTGAAAATAAAAAATAAAAGAAATATTACACTATGTGCAATGTCTACTTTATGTTATATTTTGTAACCCATCACAAATGACCACATTTCCGTCTCTAGGGGTGGCGTCAAATATAAGTGTCATCTCAGCCCGTAATCATATCAGTAACTCACAGTTAACACATTCGGTTGAATTCCATCCAACGATTTTGGAGGTAAATGAGTGACTGACAGTTTTTAGGATACTTGACCTTTTGAACCCGCTCCCTTGACCCCATGACATAGCACCAAAGATAGATGCTGCATTGCAGAGCACACCCATGTATAGGTAACCCACATACCAAATTTTGTTGAATTCCACCAAATGGTTTGGAAGGATAGCATGACAGATGGATGGATGGACATACAAGCGGAGGAGATTACAATATCCATAACATTTTTTTTTAATGTGGGGGTAACAATATTATTTGTTCACATTGCTGTGACTGACACTTTCAGAGAGGAAAAATTTACTGATATACATACATAATTAACATGTAATATCATAAAAATATACTCACAAATGGCCAAAATACCCCATTTTGTCACACAAAAATTCATGGAGGGAGGAATGGAAGAAAATAGAATTTTGGATATGTTGTAGAGTACACCTAATGCTTTATTGTCTGTAAAGCACAAGTTTCTTCCACCTATCCCACATGGTCATCCTGACAGTTGAATATGGGATCATTTTCAGGTTGAGCCAATTTCAAGGACCTATATTTCAAAAATGTTAAGAACCACATGTAATTGACCCATCAAGTATTAAGTGTGTAACTCTAATAGTTTTAACATAATTGTAATCGCAAGTGGGTCTGAAAATGTGTTTGAATAAATTTTCATTTTAAATGTTACCTAGGTTACCAACACGAGCACAAAAATTATTATGCTCTGCATATTTCAAGAGGGTACCTACATGTGACCAAGCACTGAAAGTTTTATTGGAATTGGATATCTGGTTAAGAATTTGCAGAGCCTTGAAAATGCTACAAAATGACAACTGCATCAGATGTGGTGGACTCCCTTGCGGTTCTAGCGTCCATATCTAAAAAAATATTGGGATTTGGGTACTGAAATTGTGCAGGATTTCCTAAAACATGCTACTGTACCACTACACAAAGAATATTGGAAATCTGAATTGGTCATGCAACACCCATCGGTTGTCTTGACACGGAATGACCCAGGTGGTCCTTTTACACACAAGTCCACAACCACCAATCCTACTGTTTACAGACACACCAAATCACAATTACCTCAGTCTTAATGAATTAGTTCTGTTGATGCTTGTAGCTGTGCATGGAGCGTTGCTTTGTAAGTATATACTGATGAATAGGGAAGCGGAAACCATGTGTTTCAAGTGTATTCAAGATAACATTTCAAACACATTTGTATTTTTCACTAAAATGGAGGTAAATCTTATTTGTTTAACGGAATTACACTGAGCAGCTTGATCTCCCTTGTTATCGAGATATCTCTAATGTGACTATTCCAACAACAGCGCTGTATGTGTATGTAAATCATGGAAATTAGTTTGCTAACATCGTGTTTTTTCTAGGTTTTGGAATAGTTTTGGGAAGATGATATGTAAACTAACTAATTAAGTTAAAATGTTGCCAAAGGTTGTCTTTTAACCATCAAGTCGGCCAAAAATGGCTTCTACAGTGGTCTTGAGAAATGTCCATTTGCAGACCAACATAAGACTATTTTTGAAAATTTACCACAGATAACTGAGCCAGTCATTCCAGCGGTAAATTTTCAAAAATTGTCTTTATCTTAGTCTGAAAATAGACGTTTCCTATGAGAAAATTTTAATTTTCTTGAACAAATTCAAGGCTTAAATACAGGATTGGCAATTTCCCAGGAAATACTAGTATTTCCCAGGTCCCAGGGCAGTGGGAAATACTCCAATATCAGGTGGCAAGTTTATATATTTAACCTCATAGTTGTTTATAATGCTTATGAAAACACTGACAAGTATCAGTAAATATCATCTAGTGACATATGCATGAGTTACAAACCTATGTATAAAGAACAGTCTTCTAACTGCTAAAGGAACACTACATCAGACAAAACTGAACATCCGATGAAATACCATTATAATTTTAGATATTACTGGATATTTGACAGTAAATCACCATCTATAGATCTGCATGTAGTTCAGTAGATCTATACAATTACATATCCAATAATAAAAGGCTTTGACTACTGTTAGAATGTCCATGCAATGTCCACTTACTTCTGTGGTCTTTACCTATTGCTGTGTACTTGCTTTAACCTTTTAGCACTCAAGTCGGCGAAAAATGGCTTCTGAAGTGGTATTGATAAATGTCCATTTGCAGACCAAGAGAAGACTATTTTTGAAAATTTACTACTAGAATAAATGGCTTGACTGAACCAGTCATTCCAGTAGTAAATTTTCAAGAATAGCCTTCTTGATCTGCAAATAGATATTTTCGATGACAAAATTGAATTTTGCTTGAACAAATTTAAGTGTTAAATAACTAATTCACTGTTGGGGGTGGGGGGGTGGGGTGTCATTATATCTAAGTTAGTGCTATGATGACTGAATACATTCTGAAGTTGCAGAAATATTAAAATTGTAATTGCTATTTAAACCTGAAATCTACAGAATATGTTGAAAATAATGTGAAAGTCTGTTTTCAATCAGTCATATTGTAGCATGTAATAGTATAAATACTAACCATTACATAATATTATTATATATTCATATATATAACAGAATAAAATGTGTTGCCATCTCAATCAGTTAATTCCCACTTAGACACCTTGCTGTCTTTCCATCAGGCCATCCTTAAAAAATGTTTGTTTCGGGTAACCCGACCAACCCATACTGAAGACCCCATTAGCTTTGATGTTTGCTTTCTTTCAAATAGGAAATTAAATATTTTGAAAATAATTTATTACTTTCATTAGTTGCAATGGCAAATTGATTCCGATCAGATAACCTGCTGAGTACCTTATACTTACTACATTTGTAATTTTACTTTCAAAACCTGTTGCTTTATATGGCAGCAACAGCTTTGTTCAGGTCAGATTAGTTTCAAAATGTTCAACATCTTTCCAGTACACTAGTTTAATTCCACAGCCTTTATAAATTTTGTCTGCTATACCAAAATGGTTGATGGCTTGACTTTTATCAATGTCATTGTCCTTTGATCTTTACCACCACACCTACATGTATGTGAATTGACCTTAGTAGCTAGAGTATAATTGCTGAGCAATGATGTCCTAAAATGGTCTAATCAATAGTATATAAAGAAAAGAACAGGACATGCTGTTAATACACAGTGTGGCAGATTTGAATTTTCTTTACAATTCATCATTGGGTGTTTTTAATCCCTTTAACCCTTTGACACTAAAGCTGGACAAAACAGCATTTGCAGTGGTTTCGAGAAATGTCCATTTTCAGACAAATACAAGATATTTTAGAAATTTTACGACTGGAATGACTGGCTCAATAACCAAGCCAGTCATTTTAGTGGCAAATTTTCGAAAATAATCTCATGGTCTGCAAATGGAGATTTTCTATGAGAAAGCTAGTTTTCTTCAAGAAATGTAATCTTTAAAAGGTAGCAGTTAATTCTATAGTAATTTAGTAAAGAACTTGTTTCTAGGCTACATTGTAGATTAATGTAAAAGCTGTATAAGATTTTGATTAACGGTTGTCGTTGCCTGATGTAGCAATAACATTCAGATTATCATTGCTAAAATATAACATATACAGATATAGAGTGGTTTAACCCTTTAATGGACAAGATTGGTCAAGAAATGTCTATTTTTTAGACTAAAGGATTTATATTTGAAAATTTCCCGCTGGAATGACTGCCCCAATAATCAAACCAGTCATTCCAATGACAAATTTCTAAAATAAATATCCCTGACGCTTGGAAATAAAGTTGTTGCCCATGGCTTCAACATCTTCCAGTAAAATTAGCATCAATATATTCAACAGCTTACCTGAATGATTACATTGAAATTTGGATATTGGAGTGTTGCGTGTATAACAGTAGCTATGCCGCAGATTAAGAAAAGTCTAATAAATTTGTTAAGAAAGTTTGAAATGTAACTGAAAAGTAATTGAAATTTCAGTTACTTTTGCAATGTAACTGGTTACATTTCAGTTACTGTGACTAAAAAAATTCTCCAGTTACAAGTTACTTCAGTTACATGAAAAATGTAACTAAGTTACAGTCAGTTACAAGTTACAGTTACCCCAGCCCTGAGGTCAGATCAACTTTAAATTTGACACCAAAATCAAGTCAATGTAAGACGTTGAAGTTCACGAAATTTCAAGTCGATTGGAGCAAGGCTCATTTTGGCAGCCATTTTGAAAAAAAATGTGAAATTTTTTTTTTCACTGCGAGTACATTTTTGCAAAAAAAAAATTTGGGTCATTTTGACCCCCAAAAGTTGCGCCTGGTCATCATTTTTCCAAAAAAAATTTCATCCTGAGTTCATTTCTGCAAAAAGGGAAAACTGGTATTTTTGGGCAAAAATTTTGGATGCCGGCCATTTTGAAAAAAACCATCTCAAAAACATCAGTGGCAACATCCTACCTAGGTATGGGAGCAACCCGATCAAAACTCTAGGTGTAGTTAGTAGCAATTCAAACATCCATTTCAAATCCCCAAACATTTCGTATGGGACCTTTTCTGGCGGCCATTTTGAAAAGAAAAAAAAATCAAAAACAAATGGCAGTGGTAACATCCTCAGCAAATATGGTAGGGATCCGTTCAAAACTAGCTGTAGTAGCACTTCAAAGATCAATTTTGAAAATCCCCATACATTTCCTATGGGACTTTTTGCCCACTCAAAGGTGGGTAGCTCGAAAATGGTTGTAATGGCAGATTAATAATAGTTAAGATCCACCATCATCATACATCAGCATCTATGCCTTGTTGAAAGTTGTTATTGCCTCAAATAACAATGGATTTTGAGAACTATCATCAATAAAGCTCAAGTGGTGTACTTATAATAATATTCAATATTTCCCTGTAATATTTACAAGTGATGTCACTTTCAAATGCGCTATGTAATCGTATAATTAATTAGTTAATAGGAATTTAGGAACACACAACTCAAGTTTCTTAGTATTTGATGACCTATGAACATGACCATTGCAATAGAAGGCTGTTCTAACTAGCCATTGCAAAGTTATTATAACCCCCACTACGCATAGCAGGGCTATTATGCTTTCGTCCTATGCGTATGTAAGTACTTTCATACGTCCCGATAATCTTGTTGCTGCATCTACTCCTACAGTTACAGAGCGAATTGGATGAAACTTGGTAAGATGATTGTACACCACCCAAAGATGTGCCTAATGTTAAAAAAAAATGTTAGTGTCATGCGTGACTGATTTTGGGGGGGGGGGGGGGGGTGGGCGTACATCATGTGCCCGTACATCCCGAAAATCTTGTCGCTGCAACTCCTACAGTTACAGAGAGAATTGCTGTTTGTGGATCTTTGTCAGTGGATAGAAACCAGCTGTGCGTGGATTGTTCATGCGTAGACCATTCGCTACATCGGTTGTGATTTCGGCATTGACCACCATATTTGTGATGGCAGTTTCTACTTGCTCGACGTGTTCTGTGGTGAGGTCATTGTCTTGTTCAAGATAATAGTTTTTATACCCCGCCAATTTGTCATGGTATTATGTAATGGAGCCGTCTGGTCGGGCGCGTGGGCAGCAGAGTGGTTTCCGGATGATAACTCTGTTACTGTTTATCGGATCACTTTCCGGAGGATACCTCCTTGACCTTTTAACGGATCGCTATGACACTTCATAAGGATGACTAGTCTGGGTCTGAGAATAATAAATATTTTCTGATAGCACTCATTCATTGGTTTGTCATCATGGTGCCAGGCGGTGTGTTATGCCCCGTTTGCGGAGCTCTTGTTATCATTAAGTTTTCTGAGGGTTTCTGTGTTGTAGTCAGCTGCATCTAGTATGACCGTGACCTGACATTTGTCAGCCTTTTTAATGACAATGTTTAGCATGATATATATATATATATATATATATATGCTCCATTTCCCAATTTAAATAATTAAGCCGCACAACAGGAAAAAATGCGATAAAACAGTCTGATCCACTTTCTGGATAATATACGCCATATGTAAATTTTGCCATTGGGACCAATGGTTAATTATTCAGAATCAGTCATCCCTTTAGGCATCAGGCATCTTTAGCGAAGTTTAAACCAATTCCTGTCAAAATAGGCATGATAGGCATCTAAAATTTGCATTGTGCAAATAATGTTTATCAGATGTCAAACATCAAAGTTATTGCCCCTGTAAATTTTCATGTATTGGAGCCAATCGGGATAGATAGCGCTTTCGTATCACATTTCATGATAATTCTAGATCTATATTAACCCTTTAACTCTCAAATTTATTCAACAAAATTTTTAATTTCTCTGAAAATGTTCATTTGTGGAGTAAGAGAAAACTATTTTTGAAAATTTATCACTGGAATGACTGGCTTGGTTATCGAGCCAGTCATTCCAGTGATAAACTTTCGAAAATAGTTTTCTCTTACTCTGCAAATGAACATTTCCCAAGACTGCTGCAGAAGCCGATTTTGGTCTTTTTGAGTGTTAAAGGTTAACTTCTAAATTGGTGTGTTTGGGCAGAAATTAGCACACATCTAAGAACTAGGTTAGTCTGACCTACATGTAGTATCTGAAGGACCTATCAACGGTTAATTTGCATAGCGGATAGCTACAACTGGATTCCTCCATTGTATTAGCTATCGAACGGTGACAGTTTTTCTACCACCTGATTCATCTTATGTTTCCAAACTATTAATTTCATACTACATGAACTATGTTTATAAGTTTGTAAGCATGAAGATATAGAAGTACGAAAGTAATCGTTTGAAAACATAAAATAAATCAGGCCGTGAAAAATCCGCCGAATTCACCAATTGAAGGAATCCAGTTTTAGCTATGCCCCACCATCTCTAGTTAAGCCCTGCCCACGCTTCGCCAATGTTGGGATCGATCGATCCATGCACTCTCTGAATCTCACTTTCCAGAAAACTATATACAAGTAAGCTGTTATGGCAGCAACAGCGCCAAGTCAGATTGGTTTCAAAGTATTCAACAGACTGTTTATTAAATACATGTAGTAAAGAACTACAATTCGTACAACTTGCCGGACTATTAAGGGTTTAAGACAAACTAAATTGTGTCATTCATGATGTAATTGATTATGACGTCAGCCTACATGAGATACAGCTGACTATGATGTCATATGATTGACTGAGAAACTGGATTTGTCCATTGACCCACTCATTTCTGATGAGTCTTCAAACTGTTACTATGTAGCAAGTTTTCCAAATGCTTATCCACCATTTTAGCAAATCTGCATTAAGTGTTACCCCAAAATTATTTCAACCAGCAGGACCCATTTTGCAACAGAATAGCAGATGGCAAGTTGCAGTCATTCCAGTGATCGACTTAAAAAAAGAATCATCTCTTAGCCTACAAATTTTAATTTCCCTGAAAACTCTTAATCATTAAATTGTTATCCCTTTAACCCTTAAATTTTGTCAAGAAACTTACAATTTTCACATTAAAATGTCAATTTGCATAGCAAGATAATATTTTTGAAAATTCATCTTTGGAATGACTGGCTCAATTATCGAGCCAGTGATTCCAGTGATAAATTAAAAAAATAGTCTTCTCTTAGTCTGCAAATGAACATTTCCCAAGAGCACTGCAGAAGCCGTTTGTGGCCTGTTTAAGTGTTAAAGGTGTTTTAAAACGTGTTTTTTAATTGTAGCCTGTTTCGCTCTTGCTGTCAGCATGGATCCAGCCCTGATCAGAGAGAGAGAGGCTTTTCTTAAGCGAGCTAAAGCACAGCCGGTGGTTGAGAAGAAGAGGCACAAGAATCGTGATGAGAATGATGACAGAGCTGCGAAGAGAGGCAAATCCTCTAGGCCATCGGTTCCCAAGCCAACAGGTACAAATTATTGTATCTTCCTGCATCAATAGAATATATATGTATATGGGTTTTTTTCAAACGCCGGAACCCATTAACCCTTTCACTGTCAAATCCCTGAAATAGTTAATTCTATAGTATGATATAGAACTTAATCTGTTGAATATTTTGAAATTTATTTTGTCTGAAAACCATTGCAATGGCTTCCAGTCAAATTAATTTCCAAGTTTTCCTGTATTATTGTCTGGAAAATCAGATATGGAGAATTCATCAGAGAAAGGTTAAAACATAATTCGATTTTAGGTCAAAACTGTTGCGCCCAGTCAAATTAATTTCAAATTTTTGAATAGCTTGTTACATTTGAATTCTGGGAATTCAGAGTTTAAAGTGTTAAGTTTGATTCAAATGAGTAAAAACATTTGGCGGAGATTAGTCAGAAATTGGCAGGGCATAGTGAGAAATGGATGCCTCTATTGTCCACTTGGGTTGAATTTCCTCATACTTATATGTTCATTCATCTATAATATAAATTAACTCTTAGATTGTGAGAAAGATTTTGTTGAATATTTTGAAACTAATTTGAATGAAAGTTCATCCATGTGTTGCCATTGGGGAGAGTCATTAAGAAGATAGATCTATGGTCACACACCAAAATCAACAGGAAATTATGTCAGTGTTATTGCTTGCAGTGGAGAAGCAGCTGAATGCATAGTGAAACGATTAAATAACTTATGTGTTTACTTTCAATTGCAGCTGAATTTGACTATAAGACGATGTCCGGCAGCTCTCAGTTCAAATTCAGTATTCTTGCAAAGATTGTCAAATATATGAAGGTATGCATCTTTCTCTTGTGTGGGTGTCAAAGCACTGTGGCTTTTGTCTCGCCTGTGAATAGGCTTGTGCAATTACATGATTATTTATTAAATGGTGAAATTATATGATTAAAAATGAAATAATTGAATAATCGTGAATAATTTCTATTGTACATGTATAACATTTCAAAACCTACTGGTTAATTACTCCTGAATGCAATCGGTTATGAAAATCAACATTTTGCTCAGCGAATGTATGCTAATTTGCAGGCCAATAGAAGACTATTTTTGAAAATATATCACTGGAATGACTGGCTCAAATATCCATCCAGGTATTCCAGTGATACAATTTCAAAAAATAGTCTTGTGGCCTGCAAATGGAAATAATATGCCTTTGTTGTTAAGTCTGGGTAATTTGTATCCAGGCTGTGATTAATCGAGTAATCGCAATTATTCTTAAATAATTAATAGTGATCACTCAAAGGCGTCAAAGCAATAATCGCACAAGCCTACTCTGTGAAGCAGAAGTGAGACATACATGTAGGTATCAGTTTTCAGACTTCAGCAATCCGCTTTAATAGCATATATATTTCGAGTTTTGTTGACCTGTTTGAACTAAACTTTCATACATGATTGTATATACTAGTAGGAGGTAATCCAATGACATTAATCTGAGGTCAAAGGTCATGGTTACTGTGATCTTGATAGAACATCACAGACAACTTTTTGACAAAGAGGAGGATAGATGAGAATTAATTTCACATACCTTCTCAGACATTGTTCCTACTTTTCATATTTATAGTGCTCTTTCCTTAATAACCCTTAACCTTTAACACTCTATCGGGACAAAACCAGCTTTTATAGTGGTCTTAAGAAATGTCGATTTGCAGGCTATTTTTGAAAATTCAAGCTTTGTTGAGGTAGTATCAGCTTTCCTGTTAAGCTTTATTGTATTCAGTTAAGATTTCAATTTAAAAAAAATGGTTCATAGGGATCCTTGAAAAGGCTTAAAGTGAGTGAATTCAGAATTTAATATAACCCTTTGATGGCGAAGCTTTTCTCTGCTTGAGGAGCGTCGATTTGGATGGCAATGTCAATTGTCATTAACTAAGCCTGTAATTTTAACTATAAACTTTCAAAAATATTTTTCTCTTAGCTTGTAAATGGCCATTCATTAAGCAAAATGTATTTGCCTGAGAAATCTTGACAATTAGTGTTAAAGGTTCAGTCATTATGATGTTATGTAATTTTAACATACTGCAAATTAAAGTTTCATGAAAATATCTATTTTTTTTACAAATTTGTGTTAGATTTGGTCATTTACAAGTGACTTTGCTAAATCCGTGCACCTTTAATACTTTAATGGCTAAATTTGGTCAAGAAAATCAAAATATTTGCTTATTGAATGTCGATTTCCGATCAAGAAAAAACTTAAACATTTTACTACTGGAATGACTAGGTCAGTTATGGTGCCAGTCATTCCAGTGCTAAAATTTCAAAACGTCTTGGTCTGCAAATGGATATGCCTCAAGACCACTGCAGAGGCCAGTGTTGGCCAGCCTCATCATGAAAGGGTTAAGATCCCCAATTACTCTTATTTGTCCATGTTCAAAATTATATAGGAACTAACTAAGTTTGCATGGGACTAGTTTATTGGAACCAGTTCAGATTTTGCTTTGTAAATTTATTTGGACCAGTAAAGATTCTGGGTTAGAGATTTATTAGAGCTTGTTAGCTCACCTGGCCAGAATGGCCAAGTGAGCTTATGCCATAGCGACCATCCGTCGTCAGTCCATCCGTCTGTCCGTCCGTCAACTTTTTCCTTTAAACGACTTCTTCTCAAGAACCACTAGGCCGATATAAGTTATCGTTGGCAGGAAGTATCCTTAGGGCATAGGGATCCAAGTTTGTTCAAACGAAGCCGATCGGCCAATTTGGCCGGTGGCCAATTTGGATTTCGGCCGATTTTAGGAAATTTCTTTAAAAATCTTCTCCGAAACCACTTGGTGGATTGAAGCAACTCCCATGAAATATGATCTATGGCAAGAGCTGAACCAAGTTTGTTCAAGGGAACTTGATTGGCCAAATGGTTCAGTGGTCATTTTGGTTGACCTAGTTTTAGCGAAAACGACTTCTTCTCCAGAACGGCTGAAGGGATCAGGCCGAAATTTGGCAGATATGATTAGGGACTAAAGGCCATTAAAGTTTGTTCAAGGGAAGTTAATCCGTCAAAAAACATGGTGCACTCGGCCAATCAAATCACAGCATATTTGGCGGCCATATTGGATTTTTTTGTTTGATGGATTTTGTGGCTGAAATTGGTTTTGTATGTTTTTTGGTATTCTGATCACAAATTTGCATTTTTCAAAGCTGTCGGATAACCGGTTTGGCGACCATCTCCCGCCAAAAGCTCCCATACTAAGGCAATGGGGAATTTAAAATGTCTACGTCTCGAGAACTACTGGGCCGATTTCAATTATATATGGCGGGAAGCATCCTTAGGGTGTAGAGATTCAAATCTGTTCAAACGAAGCTGATCGGCCATCTTGAATTTTGGCCGATTTTTAGAAACATCTTTAAAAACCTCCAAAACCGCTTGGTGGATTGAAGCAAATCCCATGAAATATGATCTATTGCAAGAGCTGAACTAAGTTTGTTCAAGGGAACTTTGGCCAGATGGTTCAATGTCCATTTTGGTTGACCTAGTTTTAGCAAAAATTACTTCTCTAGAACAACTTACTGAAGGAATCAGGTCGAAATTTGGCAGATATGATTAGGAACTAAGGGCCATTAAACTTTGTTCAAGGGAAGTTGATCTGTCAAAAAACATGGCCGCAGTGGGCCAATCAAAATACAGCATGTTTGGCGGCCATATTGGATTTTTTTATTTGATGGATTTTGAAACCAAAATTTGTTTAGTACAGTGTTATGAGTATGCTGATTTCAACCATGCCATTTCTGAATCTATCAGATGAACAGCTTGGTGGCATGTAGTAAAATTGGCATTTAGTACAGGTGGTCTATATAGCATGTTTAACTGCATTCTAAAACCCTTGTAATCATTTGACCAAACTTAGTTAGCAGCAGTTGTTCACCAGTTCAAAATAATAATTTGACTGAAAGTCATTTCTACTTCGAATAATACTTACCAGATGTACTATTATGATAATGTCTATTATCTAGTTTAGCTCAAAATAAACAATTAAAACTCCGCACTCTCCTGGTCCTGCCCATACTGTGTCCGGGAATACCATAGCCGCAGGTACCGAGTCAATTCCCAATCACAGTCAGATTCGTCTATTTTGCGCTTTGTGAAAGTCGCGTTTTTGATAGTGCTCAATTTGTTCACATTAAGGAGTTAATCGGTCGTGTTTCGCGTTTCTATCGGTGGCTTCATGAAGGAACTGGGAAAATCATCACAGGGGCAGGTTGTATCAATCTAGAATTTATACATTCGTGCCATAATGACTGTTTGAAATTTCCTTAAATTGGCACATTGTTTTAGAATGTTAGCCATTGTTGGAGTCGCTTCTGTACCCGTTAACTTTTGGTTTTAATTCGGGTACTCGGTTAATTTCTCTTGCGAATCGGTTCCTCTAAGATGGATGCGGCCTTAGCCAAGATGGCGGCGCCCATGATTAATATGTCTTGCTTGGCTGGACGTGTCTAGGCACTCTGTTTCGTCGATATTTAGCTCTCGCTTCATTGTCGAGGGTGTTTGTAGCAATCGGCGTTGTAATCTTGGTTGTTTAAAGTTAGTTAAAGGCTGAGTTGTTTTGTTTTTTTTAATATTTTCACTCAAAAAAGTTTCAAATATCCTGCCTAGACTTGATTATCATTAATCTAAGAGAAAGTTAATGTGTGTAAGAAATCTTAACTATCAAGTCAATTGTGCGTATTGCTCGTCATCATTTGTCATGTGCAGCATTTAAATTTTTCTCTGTGTTCGCAGAAACCTAAGAATCTTGACACTTTGTGCCAGAAGTGCAATAGGTTCATGAAGCGGAAGTATGCAGGACATCACTGCATGGCATGCGCTAAGTGTAAGGTTGGGAGCCCTTGTGATGTGTGCGTGAAGTGGACGTCGGCTATGGTGGCGGAGTTCGACAAGGATCGACGTGCGAGGCTGGAGAGGATAGCGAAGGACAAGGCAGCAAAGCTGCAGCAGGCGTCTCTGATGGGACTTGAAGGTCGTCTGAATGACCGGATGGATTCAGCTCTGGGCGTATGGGCGGCCCAGTTCAAGGCAATGTTTGAGTCATTGCAGTCCACGGTCCCATTGATGCAAGCTGGTGCAGGACAACCATTAGGTGGTCCGGCTAGTTCTGCGGAGGGTCATGCACCTGCCCCTTCTCTGTCCTTGGCTCAAGAGCCGACGATAGAGGAGGAAGATCTTCTTCTTATGGAAGATTCCGGCATGCCGGATATTTCGATGACGGCAATGCCCAGTACGTCCCCGCGGTCGTCCTCGGGATTTGTATGGTTTGCCAGGCGGATGGTGATGTCGACGTTCCGTCGGGTATTTTCCATCCGCTGTTTGTGCAATCGGAGCGGTCGGCGGAGCCATGTTTTGCGGTTCCTGCTGGTATCCCGGTGGCTTTTGGTGCGGCTCCTATCAGAGTGACGGCGCCAGCCGTGGGTAAGGCGGTCGTAGACCCGACTCCCGTGCTGGAGCCGATGGATTGCGGAGAATCCGGGTCTGGCGATTCGTTAGACACCGGTGCCGCTGGTGGTCGCGCTATGGATGCGCTCTGTCTTGGCAGAGAGGTGTCTCATAGCGCTCAGCATGGATCGTCGGTGGCCCTCTCATCTAAGGGAGAGAGGGAGGATGAAAACGGGAGTTCATTGATGGACGAGTCCGTTTTCTGCACCGAGGCTGAATGGGTGCAGGTCCTTGGATGGATGACCAATCGTCTTGGGTTGGCATCAGATCTGGGATCTCAGCGCGATCCGGCGATGGAGCGGATGTCAGAGCGAGCGGCTAGCGCTCTGTCAAGTGGCTCTTCTGCCATGCCAACACTCCCTTTGGACACGCAGACTTCCGACATACTGGAAGTTGCGGCATACTGTCTGGTTCAGCCGGACTATGCATTGCCGAAGGCCCCGAAGGGGATAAGGAGTAGGGTCCGTTTTCCGGAGCTGGCCTACCATCAGTACGCCCGGGTTCCACGGCTTTCCGTCGCGGAACGAGAGGCGCTGAATAGGCCGTTGGCTGGGAAGGCGAAGGGGCGGTCGCGTCCTTTGGTTTCTCAGACCAACAAAGACCCGTTCAATGAGCTCACGCTCATTGAGGATGCAGCAAGGGCAGCCATGGCTGCGCTGTCGCACGGGTGTACCGTCCTGCAGGGTATGCTGGCCTGCACGGCGGAAGGTGGACAGGTGCCAGAGGCTGCTCCCGGAGTTGTTCGGCACACCATGCGCCTGTCTCAGGATTGCCTGGCCAGGGTGCTCACTAGAACATTGGCAGAGTTCTCGATTGTGTAGAACCAGGACCGGAGATGAGGGCTGCATTATCTTCTGCGCCTTTCATCGGTCCAGGCTTGTTCGGTGGCTCGGCACGACAAGCGCTCTCCAAGGTTGCGTCAATGGTGGCGGAGCAAGAAGTGGTCGGCAAGTCGTGGAAGTCGACTAAGAGGACTTTGCCGCATCAGTCCTACCGTCAACATAGACAGGAGCAGCAGAGGCAGCGTCCTAGATCGCCCTTCCGTCCTTCTGACTGTGATGCCCATAGGTCATCCGGATCACAAGGACCTGGCCATTCATCCTCATACAAGCCCTCTAATATGTCATTCTGGTCTCAGAGAACAGATCCGTTATCTCTGAGGATACCAGTCAAAGAACCATTGATATTCCACCTTCAGTGGTGGTTATCCGAACAGAATCTCCTGCGAGGTGTTCTACAACCTCCTCAACCTCAAATGTCCATCTTCACGGATGCATCGTTGACGGGCTGGAGAGCGGTATTGGACAATCAGTCAGTGTCAGGGGAATGGGATCGGACCAATGCGCAGAAACATATCAATGTGCTCGAACTATTAGCGGTGGTATTTGCACTTCGAAAGTTCGAGAGTCTAATTCAAGACAAAATGTCCTAATAAGGACAGACAACTCAACAGTGGTGTCTTATTTGAACCGCCAGGGCGGGACGAGATCACCAGAGTTGTGCATGATGGTTTGGAACCTTCTGCTGTGGTGCCAAGAGAGGAATATTATTCTTCGGGCAGCACACATTCCAGGAAGATTGAACATCCTAGCGGATGCTCTCAGTCGAAGGACGATTTGTCGTCCGACGGAATGGCAGCTCAACCAATCGGTAGCGGGTTCTATTCAAACAATGGGGCAAGCCAAATATCGACCTGTTTGCGATGAATCAAAACGCAAACATGGTCACTTACGTGTCACCGATCCCGGACCCGCTAGCGCTAGCGGTAGACGCACTGGTGATAAGTTGGGAAGGAATGTACGCGTATGCGTACCCTCCAACATTTCTCATCCCGAAAGTTCTGGCAAAGATAAGAGAAGGGATGTGCCAAGTACTGCTGATCGCCCCTTATTGGCCAGGCCGATCATGGTTTACGGATCTGCTGGACCTTCTGGTTTGCAATCCAATCCCTCTGCCAGACAGAAGAGATCTAATCTCTCAGAACAAGGGTCTGTACCTTCACGACAGACCAGAAATGTTCAAATTGACTGCATGGATGTTATCAAGCAGCGTGCAATTGAGGGTGGCTTTTCTGAGCAAGCAGCGAAGTTTGTTGCTTCAGCCAGAAGAGTGTCAACCACAAAGACATATAATTATAGAATCAACAAATTTGCACAGTGGTGTGAGAGAAGAGATATTAATCCCTTTGCTGCATCTGTTCAACACATAGCAGATTTTATCTGTCATTTATACAAAGTTGACAAACTTGTACCTTCTACCCTAGCAGCATATAAGTCTGCATTAGCTTCAGTCATTCCCAGTCTGGCCATTGAAGGAGTGGAGAATGACACCTTGAATGAAGTTATCAAAGGAATGAGCAATCTGCGACCTAGACAGCCAATTCCTATCCCATCATGGAATCTATCTCTTGTTCTACAGGTTTTAGGGCATGCTCCCTTTGAACCGATTAGATCTATTGATATTAAACTGTTAACTATTAAATCAGTTTTTTTGGTTGCAGCAGCGTCGGCGAGGAGAAGCGAAATTCATGCGCTTTCTGCCGAACAAGACCGTTTTGTCGTCACGGGTGAAGGTTTAATACTTCTTCCACGTCTTTGTTTCCTGGCAAAGAATCAGTCACTTAAATATCCAGGACAGCCGATCAATTTGCCAAGTTTAACTAGACATGACCCAAACTCTTCTGCTTGGTGTCCTGTCAGATGTCTGAAAATGTATAAGAAACGTACTGATGAGTGAAGAGGTGACCCGAAATCTCTGTGGTTATGTCTCAAAAGCTCCCCATTTACGTGCCTCGAAAGATACTATTTCTCGTTGGATAGTTGACGCTATTCAGATGTCGCACAAAATCGCTACAGGAAAGCAGATTGATCGTGCGAATGCCCATCAGGTCCGAGCACTAGCAGCATCATCGGCCCTTTATAAGGGTGTCTCATTAGAGGAGGTGATGTCTGTAGCACAATGGCATGCCGAGTCGTCATTCACTGATTTCTACCTTCGCGACATCTCCAGCGCACTTAATCCGGTAGCCGTTGCCAATCTGTCCAATCTAAACTAAGCCACTTCCGACCACTACTTCGCACACATCACGAGTCTTCCACCTACACCGAACAAGCGCTATGCACATGACTGAGTACGACCGTGGATTGGGCCGAGCTCCTGTGATGATCAAGAACAAATCAAGCACTCAAAATGGTGAGTGTTTACATTAATTAAGTGACTATAAATATGTTTACTTACAGTCGAAATACCAGACTGCTTAGGTAAATAGTCTGGTACAAGAGTATTCTTATCCTATCAACCGGACATTAGACTCATTCCAATTTGAAAATCTAGTCAATATACTGATATTTTTTCAAAGTTAGAAGTTGTAGTAGCTTCTTTGCACTCTACTGGACTGCCCTAGCTGAGGCTTGGGGCTGACACGGGTCTGGTGGGTGTTGCATCCCCATTGACAGCCCTCTGAATTTTGTGCGGACAAAAGACGGGGGGGGGGGGGGGGTGAGCGCGGTCTAGACATGGTAGTTTAGCACTCTATGAGTCAGATGGCAGAACCCAAGCGTATGCCAGGGTTCTAGTCCCTTCACAACCTTCTCTGTTGGATGGTAGATGAATGCTGGTTCGAGCCTCACCTCCTCCCACCGGCATTTCCTGGCTGTCGAAATCCGGAGTTTATCATAATAGTACATCTGGTAAGTATTATTCGAAGTAGAATAAAAAAAGCATCCGCTTTTGTTTCTACGAGAATTCTTAATACTTACCAGATGTACTATGGCCTAGCCTCAGCCGCCCCGCTGAGGTGAGGCTGAGCTGCTTTCGCAGTTTGCCAAGGCAAATATAAGACAAATCTGACTCTGATTGGGAATTGACTCGGTACCTGCGGCTATGGTATTCCCGGACACAGTATGGGCAGGACCAGGAGAGTGCGGAGTTTTAATTGTTTATTTTGAGCTAGACTAGATAATAGACATTATCATAATAGTACATCTGGTAAGTATTAAGAATTCTCGTAGAAACAAAAGCGGATGCTATTTTGATGCTGCCGCAGAATGCAACAACTTTGTGTCAAATAAATATCAAAATATTCAAAGTTATAGATGTCAGCACACACAATACATATCTTAGATATTTAGCCAGCATAGGAAAACATTTAATCTTGTAATTTTAAACCACAACTCTAATTCCCAAGATTGAAATGAAATTAATACCCTGTGAGCTGATGAAGTGTACCATATTCACATACTGATTCTAAAGATTTATGTAATTAATTCATCATTATCCCTTTAACACTCATATCAGCAAAAAAGGGCTTCTGTAGTGATCTTGAGAGATGTTCATTTGCAGACTAAAAGAATACGGTTTTTGAAAATTTACCACTGGAATGACTGGCTCGATAACCGAGCCAGTCATTCCAGTGATAAATTTTCAAAAATAGTCTTCTCTTGGTCTGCAAGTGGACATTTTCTTTGAGAAAATTTAAATTGTCTTGAATAAATTTGAGGGTTAAAGGGTTAAAGCTAATTAATTCCAGCAATAAATTTAGTTCAGTATTGCGTTATTCACAAGTTTTGTTGGATAGCATGTAGCATGGTGACGACCATTTTGAAAATAGTTTTGCTGACGATATCTGTTACTGTCAAGTGCAGCAACAGTTTTCAGCCTGACTATTCAACCCTTGTCACACCAATGTCTAAAGATTAATTGTTACAAAGCCATTATTAGAAAGGGTGCTGTACAGTTTGTAAACACCATTGCTGAAAACCATTGCTGTTATAGACAGCGCTTTTGCTGTTATACAATTGACAGCAACAGCTTACACAACCCTTATTTCCAGTTAAATGCAGTAATAAGAGTTGCTTCTTATCAATTTATTAGCTCACCTGGCCAGAATGGCCAAGTGAGCTTATGCCATGGCGACCGTCCGGCGTCCGTCCATCCGTCAACTTTTTTCTTTAAACAACTTCTCAAGAACCACTGGGCCGATTTCAATTATATTTGGCAGGAAGTATCCTTAGGGCATAGGGATCCAAGTTTGTTCAAACAAAGCCGATCGGCCAATTTGGATTTTGGCCGATTTTAAGAAATGACTAAAAATCTTCTCCGAAACCGCTTGGTGGATCGATTCAAAACTCACGAAATATCATATAGGGCAAGCGCTGAACCAAGTTTGTTCGAAGGAACTTGATTGGCCAAATGGTTCGGCAGCCATCTTGGATGACATAGTTTTCGTGAAAACGACATATTCTGCAGAACCTCTGAACGGATCGGGCTGAATTTTTGGGGATATGATTATGGACTAAGGGCCATTAAAGTTTGCTCATGGGAAGTTGATCGGTAAAAAACATGGCCGCCGTGGACCAATCAAATTTTAGCGTGTTTGGCTGCCATATTCTATTTTTTTATTTGATGCATTTTGAAGCCCAATTGGTTTTCTTAAATCCGCTTACTTGTCAGTCAGCTGTCGTGTAGCGATGACCCCATCCGTCTTCTGTATGTCCGTCCGTCCATCCATCTGTCTGTCTGTCTCACCAACAATGGCGGCTCAATTTGTTATTTCTGGACGGATTGACACCAAACTTGGTCACAATGTTAATGTCGGCATCTAATATCTGTGTTGTGAAAATGAAACTGATAGGACGTCAAATGCCAGAGTTACCACTCCTTAAATATTTGCAGTCTCACTTTCATAGGGCAAATATAGGTTTGTTTCCACTGTCCATTGATTTATCACTATGTCAGATTTTATTGCCAAACTAGATATTAAATTCCAATTAACGGATTAACCTTTCCAGTACTGCCAAAATATTTAAGATATGTATTATGTGCTCTGACATCTATGCTCTTAAAAATATTTTGAAATGTATTTGATTGAAAGTTGTTGCTGCGTTAGGCAGCAGTGAAAGTTGTTGCTGCCTAAGGCAGCAATGATTTCAGTCAAATTATTTTTTAAATCGACTCCAGCTCACCCTACCTCTGCTGCTAACTTGGTGATTCAGCCAGATGCGCATGTGTTAAATGGATTGTGTGGTGGTGGGGAATAACCTGCTATAAAGACCACCTACCTGCCTTTTTAGAGACCATTTTCTTCAATTGTATTTAAATCTCTAATAATCGTCTGACTGAGTTTTTGCAGACGACGTATTCCAAAGGTTATATCTCTGAACCTGATAAATATATTGAAAACAATTGGACTGAAATTGTTGGTGGCTAAGGCGCCAACAACTTTCAGTCGAATTGTTTTCAAAATATTCAACAAATGAAGAGCTTTTGAAAATTGAAATTATTGGCTGCACTGGCTTGCAGCAGTGAGACAGTTAAGAAACCAGCTGTAGTTAGCACTGATATCATCTATTTTTACTTAAACATTGTTCAAAATCACTAATGCAAAAAAAGACAGTCCAGAGATTGTTGTCAATATCTCGAAAACTAAACCATTTGACTGAAAGTCATTGGAAGTGACACCGATGGATGTAAAACTTAGTAAGATTAGTTGAAATGGCAATGTTATAGGTGAGCTATACAGGCCCATTGGGCCTCTTGTTTAGACTGCATCATATTAGCAATTTATTCAGCCCAGTAAATTTTTTCAGTTAAATGTTTATTTCACATCAAGAGTATACTTACCTCCCTAATACTTTTGATATTGCTAAATATCGGCGTTCACTCAATAAACACTCAGAATAAAAACAGTTAGGTGCCCCTACTGGGCAGGTAGACAGAGGGTAGTCCGGCGGATGCTAGCCCCACCACCACGCATGCGCCGACAACTACTTCCTCTTTGCTAATTTATTGGCAGAGAGAACACATGTTTTTGTGCTTTTTTCAAAAGTTTCACTGTTTCAACGAGTTAGAGAGAGAATATAGTCTTAGAAGTGTGAATATATTAGACCTGGATATGTCGGATAAAGTGGCTTCGCCGGAAGATGGCGCAGGATCTTTATATCAGGTGATTTCCCAATATATTGTAGCGAGTTTGCCCCGGTGTAATGTGTTTCCGGGACTCGCGTTTACCGTGATAAGGGCCTGTTTTAGTTGTTTTATTTCAACATGGTGCTATATAAGACTAATCTCTCTCTGTGTTTATGTCCACAGGTCTCTGGGAGGATATGTAATGGACATCACAGCATCTGAGGGTTTGTTTCTCTCCACCAAGGTTCCATTTCCTACTAATACTGTTAGGTTATCTAACCAAGAATCTATGTCCAGTGAGTCGGAGGCCTAGTATAAAGGTCTTCTCACTTTGCCCTCTTGCTCCAATTCCTTCCCCTAAGGTTGAGAGAGTTAAGAGGTGTACAGTTGGTGGAGTGCTCCAGTTCATCACGTTGGATGGTTTGTCTATACAAAGTGTCAGGTATTTAAGTTATGATATGAGGTGAGGTTAATTATTTAAGAAAATTAACTGCTATTGCCATTGTTATCATTGTGTATCTGATGGTTGTGTAGTCTGAATAACCGTTCTAAGATGTTCTGGTTATGTATACAATTCGTCCGCATGCCTAGTTGTTGGTTCGGATCGATTGATTTCTGTCATGGGATCATGACGTCATAATCAGCCTTGCGATTATTAACAATTAAAGTTTTGTCCAACGCTGGTTTTAGTCAATTATTGATCTTTATGATCATTTCCCTCTCTTTTAGTTTGGTTTTGAGTTTCTAACCTTAACTAGTTTGCTCATTGTCCTCGTCCTTGTCCTGTTTCAGAGACCTGGTTGTCCGTCCCGTGGACGTTTCTTGAAAGATCGTTTTGTGCCTTACCTTTGCTTTGGTTGTAGTCCCTGTGGGCCATTGCTTAAGTGTGAGGTATGCAAGCATTGGGGGGGGCAACTTAATGTCTGACTTTCTGTGTTTGCAGGCGAAGGACAAGGTAGTGGAGGAGGAGAGGAAGTCGAAGAGAGAGGATGTGAAGGGTAAGAAGAAGGCCTCGTCCGCGGTGGACATGGAGGCCTTCCGGACCGAGATGTTGGGAGAGATGAAGAGGACGATAAAGGATTTGGTTCCAGAGTTGCTATGTGGCATGCTTCCTGGTCCAAATCCTTTGTCGTCCTCGGCGTCTGCTTCCGAGCAGGTAATCCCCGCCTCTGAATCACCTTTCCGTAGGCCGGTTCCGTTGTTCGTCGATTCAGAGGTGGCCCCATTAGTGGGGGTGATCCACGACCCTGGCAGCAGGCTTGGTGCCGCGCCGAGGGGTCGTGGACGGCTGTCGCTGGAACCCGCGGGCTGCTTATCAGTCCAGGGGTATCCGCACGCCGCGGGTGCCAGTACATCCTCTGGCACCTTTCCTGGCCAGTCCGGGTTAGCTCTCTTTGCTGACCCGGAGTCTAATCTTTCTGGCCAGGACGAAGAGGATTACCTGTTAGGGTCGCCATCTGGGGACATGACCATGGATTATGACGTCTGTGCACCCCTCGCGGGGAATACAGGCGACATATTCCATGGCTCTACTCACGCAGGAGTAGAGTTCATGGTGCAGAAGGTGACCCTGGCCGATGCTGATGCCCAGCTATACGGCATACCTCGGCTTGTGTATCGCTGGTGCTGGCCGGGGCCGTGGTGGGGCGGTATCTGCCCCGCGCTCTACCACGGCGCCTGCTCCTGGTCAAGCCAGTCAGGTTAGCTTGCCTGTTCTTTCGGGCCTGCATGCTTTCCCTGGTTTGCCAGGGGTATCAGCTTATCCGCCATCAAGCTCTGCTGCTTGCACTCAGGAGGAAGACGAAGGCCCCCGTCTTGTAGAGTGCTCGCAGCTAGCCACGGAAGAGGATTGGTCGGACGCTTGCCAGTGGCTGGTAAGTGTTCGGCCAGATCTGCCCGTGGAGCAGTCGGCTAGCCAGCGTGACTACAGGCCGTGGTTAGCTGGTAAGGCTACTGCTACCACCATGCCATCTCTGCCGCTGGCAGAGCATGTCGTTGACATGTTCGAGGCGGCGGAGACATCCATCAAGGTGAATGGGCGTCTCGCGAAGGCCCCTCGCGAGGTGGCCAGGCATTGCCGCATCGTGCCCCTGGATTACCAGAGGTACGGTGTGGTACCCAAGCCGAGCGTGGATGACCGCGCGGCGTTGGGTGAAGATGCGCGGCCAGGCTCCCGTTCTGACACGGGAGTCTTGTGTTCGAACGCGTTGCGTTCGGCTAATGCCGCGTTGCGTGATGCGGAGGAGAGTGGGAGAGCTTCGATTGCCGCTCTGTCCCACGTCTCCCAGCTGTTACAGGGGGTAGTAACGGCATCCGCATCGTGCCAGCCGAGCCCGGTCACAGTCCAGAGAGCCATCCAGGATGGTATCAACCTGGCTCTGGACTGTATGACTCGGGCGGTGACCAGGAGTGTCCGGGCGAGGCGCACGTTTGCCTTGGACAATCTGTGCCCGTCCCAGGACCTGTATAATAGGCTACTGCGTACGCCTATGACAGGTCCTGGTCTCTTTGGAGGTGAGGGATGTAGGCACCTCCAGGAGACGGTTACTCTGGTCAATAATCAGAGGGCGCTGCACGAGCAGTTTGAAGTGCTCCGTCGGGAGCGCGTTCACGCCGCACCCCCTGCGTATCGTCCCCTGCAGGCTCGAGGTGGAGGTGGCCAGGTCAGAGGCCACCCACCATCGCAGCATCGGCCTAGGCCGCGTGCGATTCGGCCAGCAGTGAGGGGGGCGCAGCCAGGCAGCCACCCGCGCACCGAGGTGTGCGCGGTGCTGGGCGTGGCGCGCGAGGATCTGGTCGTGGTAATCGTGCCTGATGGGCCGGTTACCGTGGTGAGAACCACTCCGGTGTTTCTGGCGAAGGAGACAGTGCCACTCTTGCGCTCCTTATGTCCACCTCTTTCCCTAGGTGGACTGGTGGGAGGCCGGCTGGCCGACCACATGCAAGAGTGGGAACGGTAGGCTCAGGACCGTTTAGTCTTGCGATGGCTTTCAGTCGGGTATCATCCCGATTGGTTGACAGGCCCGCCATCGCGACTGTCTCTAGTGCCAATCTGGACTCCAAATCCGAGAGATCCAGAGCAGAGGTTGTGTATCGAGGAGGAGATAAATTCCCTCATACTAAAAGGAGCTATTCAGCCGGCACAGAAGTGTCCGGGCTTCTATTCAACCGTGTTCTTAGTAACAAAAAACACCGGAGGGTGGAGACCAATTCTCAACCTCAAGCCGTTGAACAAGTTCATAGAGATGCCCAGTTTCAAGATGGAGACTGTGCGCTCGGTGTTGGCGGGGTTAGAGAGGGGAATGTGGACAGCTTCGATAGATTTGAAGGATGCTTATTTCCACATTCTCATAGCGAGGAGTTTCCGTCGCTTCCTGAGATTTGCATTCCAGGGCAGACAGTGGGAATTCAGGGTGTTACCCTTCGGGATTTCCACCGCTCCTCGGGTTTTCACCCGTGTGGTGCTTGCGATCACAGCATACCTCCGCAGGAGAAGCATTGCAGTCCACACGTACATAGACGACTGGCTGTTAAAAGCACACACCCAGGAAAGTTTATCGACCAATCTAGAGATTGTTTTGAAAACTCTCACGGATTTGGGCTGGATGATAAATTTTCAAAAATCAGAGCTGACTCCATCCCAGAAGTTTGTTTACCTGGGGATGTTCTTCGATCTAGAGACAGGATATGTTTATCCTACTCAGGAGAGAGTTCAGAGACTCATCTCGGTAATTCAGTCAGTGTGCGACAGTCGTCATGTACTGGCACGGGTTTACTTGAGAATGCTGGGGTTGATGGTTTCGTTGGAACCGGTCATTCCTCAGGCCGCCTTACGCAGGCGGCTGATCCAGTTGTTTCTCATGACACAATGGACCCAGAGTACAGGTTCGCTGGACTCGAACGTGTCAGTGTTGGCGCCTCTAATTCACCACCTGCAATGGTAGTTGAATACAGAGAATCTCTTGGTGGGGGTTTTGCTAACCCCTCCCCACCCTCAGGTGACTGTGTATACAGATGCATCGATGGAGGGGTGGGAAGCTTGCCTGGGAGAATCCACGATATCAGGGCTTTGGAATCTGGAACAGTCAAAGGAACATAGCAATCTACTGGAACTAAGAGCAGTAGTCCTGGGCTTGGAACATTTCTTACAGAAAGTTCAGGGCAAGATTGTTCTTATTCATTCGGACAACTCAACAGTTGTGACTTACATAAACCGACAGGGCGGAACGAAGTCGCCCAGTCTCTGTATGATGACATGGAGACTGCTTTGTTGGTGCCTGGATCACAGGATTACCTTGAAAGCAGTTCATATTCCGGGAAGGTTAAATCTGTTAGCAGACTCATTGAGCCGAAGGATGAGTGTTTTACCGACGGAATGGCAACTAAATCAATGTGTGGCGGATCGTCTGTTCGACCATTGGGGGGAAACCCAACATCGATTTGTTTGCTACGAAGAAGAATGCGAAGATGACGACGTACGTCTCTCCGAGTCCAGATCCAAGCGCTTTCGCAACAGATGCGTTAGCTATCAGCTGGGGGGAATGTATGCATACGCATTCCCTCCAGCAATCCTGATTCCAAAAGTTCTTCAGAAAATCAGACAGGAGGAGTGCCAAGTGCTTCTGATCGCCCCGGATTGGTCAAGCCGATCATGGTATACGGATCTGCTGGACCTTCTGGTCTGCAATCCGGTTCCTCTACCTCTGATGGACGACATTATTTTCCAGGGCAAGGCCCTTCACAACAATCCGTCAATGTTCCGATTGACTGCGTGGATGTTGTCAAGGAATCTAGAATTAAGGAGGGCTTTTCTGAGCATGCAGCCATGTTTATGGCCAAAGCCAGGAGGGGGTCAACCTCCAGAGCATATAATTATAAAATCAACAGATTTGCGGAGTGGTGCTCAAAAAGATGTATTGATCCAATGGATTCATCTATTCAGGTAGTAGCTGATTTCCTGTCACCTGTATGATGCCTATAGCCTCAAGCCTAACTCTATTGCTGGTTATAAATCAGCTTTAATGACTGTTATCCCTTGCTTGGCTAATAGGGGGAGTGATGAAGTAAGTACATTAAATGTATTAATTAAAGGCATGGGCAATCTAAGACCAAGGAATCCCCCGGTGATTCCGTCTTGGAGTTTATCGCTAGTGCTTCAGGTGCTAGGTGATAAGCCTTTTGAACCACTTAGTTCCTTTTCTATGAAACTGTTAATTCTTAAAACCGTATTTTTAATTGCTGCGGCCTCGGCTAGGCGTAGGAGTGAAATTCATGCCTTATCAGCCGAGGAAGACCGTTTTGTGGTTACAGGGGAAGGCCTTAAGCTGCTACCTAGGATTAATTTCTTGGCTAAGAATCAGTCTTTGAAATATCCAGGTCAACCTATTTTTTTGCCTGCTTTAACTAGATATGATCCTAATTCTAAAGCATGGTGTCCCGTTCGGGTGCTACTTCGGTACAAACAGCGTACTTCGGAGTGGCGGACCGATCAGTCAGCGTTATGGTTTGTCATATATTGAACCCCATGGCAGGGCGTCTAAGGACACCATTTCCAGGTGGATTGTAGAGTGTATCCAATTTTGTCATAAATCCGCCACTGGTAAGCAGGTTGACATGGCCAAGGCTCACAGTGTCCGCGGCGTGGTGACTTTCACTGCCCTATTTAATGGGGTTCCAGTGGATGACATTATGTCCGTTGCTCAGTGGCCCTGTGAGTCAAGTTTTACAGACCATTATCTCCGTGACACCTCGAATCCTCTCGCCTTGTCGATTTTGAAAAAATAATCGCTTATATGATTTTTTGAGGAGGGTTTCCTCATTGCTTATATACTTCACAATTAATTAATGGGAACAACCACTTTTTGGGACTGCATCAGCCTTCACCAATGGGAAGATGATGACAGCATCCAAGTTCAACAAGGTCAGTCTTGTTCATTGTTGATTGTATTGTCACGTTACATTTTGTTATTAATATGGTGATGGTTTGTGTATTGTTGTGGTTCATCAGTGAGAGTATACAAAAATGGAGCCTTTTCGTCTCTGTCCTATAGTACATGGCACTGGTACGTAGAGAGCATATGGGACATTGAGGTCATTCAAGTCTTCCTCCCAGAAAGGGGGGGGGGGGGGAGAGCGCATATGACATTCGGTCATCTCTCATCCATCGGCCCAGTTAAGGTTTCACGTGAGAGGCTTTTTTTAAGATTTTATGTAAACGCCTTTTGGAGCCAGTTACAATTTCATGTTTATTAATTGTCTATTGGGGCCAGTTAACCCTTTCACCGATGAATTCCTTATGTCTCATTTTCAAGACAACCATAGAGGGAAATCTGGTAAATATTTTGACATTACTCATTGTCCTATCACACGGTTTCGCCCTCCCGCTCTGCTCCCGTATCGAGTACTGTGCTTACAGGCTATGATATACGCACAAAGTTAACAAGATGTCCTAAATATAAATGAACTGTGGTTCTACTTCGAATAATACTTACCAGATGTACTATTATGATAATGTCTATTATCTAGTCTAGCTCAAAATAAACAATTAAAACTCCGCACTCTCCTGGTCCTGCCCATACTGTGTCCGGGAATACCATAGCCGCAGGTACCGAGTCTATTCCCAATCACAGGCAGATTCGTCTATTTTGCGCTTTTTCAAAGTCGTGTTTTTTAGAGTGCTCAAATTTTGCAATTTAAGCAGTTAATCAGTTGTGTTAGTCGATTACATCGCTGGATTCATGGAGGAACTTGGGAAATCATCACAGGGGCAGGTTGTATCAATCTAGAATTTATACATTCGTGCCATAATGACTGTTTGAAATTTCCTTAAATTGGCACCTTTTTTATAATGTTAGCCATTGTTGGAGTCGCTTCTGTACCCGTTGACTTTTAGTTTTAATTCGGGTACTCGGTTAATTTTCTCTTGCGACTCGGTTCCTCTAAGATGGATGCGTCCTTGGCCAAGATGGCGGCGCCCATGAATTATGTCGTTCTTGGCTTGGTGTATCCAGGCACTCTGTTGTCGCCGATTTTAGCTCTCGCTTAGTTGTCGAGGGTGTTTGTAGTGATCGGCGATTTATTCTTGGTTATTTAACGTTAGTTAAAGGCTAAGTTGTGTTTTTTTAAAAATTTTCACTCAAAAAAGTTTCAAATATTTCCTGCCTAAGACTTGTTATCATTAATTTAAGAGAAAGTTAATGTGTTTAAGAAATCTTAACTATCAAGTCTATTGTGCGTATTGCTCGTCATCACTTGTCATGTGCAGCGTTTTAATTCTTCTCTGTGTTCGCAGAAACCGAAGAACCCGGACACGTTGTGCCAGAAGTGCAACAGGTTCATGAAACGGAAGTATCTTGGTCATCACTGTGTGGCGTGTGCGAAGTGTAAGGTCGGAAGCCCGTGTGATGTGTGCGCCAAGTGGTCGTCGGCAATGGTGGCTGAGTTTGACAGGGATCGACGGGCGAGGCTGGAGCGTATAGAGAAGGATAAGGCAGTGAAGCGTCAGCAAGCGTCGTTGGTTGGACTGGAAGGTCGGCTGAATGAGAGGATGGATTCAGCACTGGGCGTATGGGCGGCCCAGTTCAAGGCCATGTTTGATTCATTACAGTCCACGGGCCCGGTGAGGCAAGCTGGTGCAGGGCAACCATTAGGTGGTCCGGCTAGTTCTGCTGAGGGTCATGCACCTGACCCTTCTCTGTCCTCGGCTCAAGAGCCGTCGGTAGAGGAGGAAGAATTCCTGTTGATGGAAGACTCCGGCATGCCGGATCTTTCAATGTCGGCAATGCCTAGTACGTCCCAGGGGTCTCCCTCGGGATTTGTACGGGTTTGCCAGGCGGATGGTGATGTCGACGTTCCGTCGGGCATTTTTCATCCGTCATTTGTGCAACCGGATATGCCGGCGGAGCCGTGGTTTGCGGTTCCGACGGCTATCCCGACGGCGTTAGGCGCGGCTCCTATCGGAGTTACAGTGCCAACCGTGATTGAGGCGGTCGTAGTCCCGGATCCCGTGTTGGAGCCGATGGACTGCGGAGAATCCGTATCCGGCGATTCGTTGGATACTGGTGCCGCTGGTAGTCGCGCTATGGATGCGCTCTGTCCTGGCAGAGACGTTTATCATAGCGTTCAGCAAGGATCGTCGGTGGCCCTCTCATCTAAGGGAGAGAGGGAGGATGAAAACGGGAGTTCTTTAATGGACGATTCCGCTTTCTGCGCCGAAGCTGAATGGGTGCAGGTCCTTGGATGGATGACCAATCGTCTCGGGTTGGCATCGGATCTAGGATCTCAGCGCGATCCGGCGATGGAGCGGATGTCAGAGCGTGCGGCTAGCGCTCTGTCCAGTGGCTCTTCGGCCATGCCTACACTCCCCTTGGACACGCAGACTTCTGACATGTTGGAAGTTGCGGCATATCGTCTGGTTCAGCCAGACTATGCGTTGCCCAAGGCCCCGAAGGGGATAAGGAGTAGGGTCCGTTTTCCGGAGCAGGCCTATCATCAGTACGCCAGAGTTCCACGGCTTTCCGTTGCGGAACGTGAGGCGCTGAATAGGCGTTGGCTGGGAAGGCCAAGGGGCTGTCACGTCCCTTGGTTTCTCAGACCAAAAAAGACCCGTTTAATGAGCTCACGCTCATTGAGGATGCGGCTAGGGCAGCCATGGCTGCGCTGTCGCACGGGTGTACCGTCTTGCAGGGTATGCTGGACTGCACGGCGGAAGGCGGACAGGTGCCAGAGGCTGCTCCCGGAGTTGTTCGGGACACCATGCGCCTGTCTCAGGATTGCCTGGCCAGGGTGATCACAAGAACTTTAGCAGAGCGACGGAGAATGGTTCTCGATTGTGTGGAACCAGGACCGGAGATGAGGGCAGCGTTATCTTCTGCGCCTTTCATAGGTCCAGGCTTGTTCGGCGGCTCGGCACGACAAGCGCTTTCTAAAGTTGCATCGATGGTGGCGGAGCAAGAGGTGGTCGGCAAGTCGTGGAAGTCGACCAAGAGGACTCAGCCGCAACAGTCCTACCGTCAACACAGACAGGAGCAGCAGAGGCAGCGTCCTAGATCGCCCTTCCGTCCTTCTGCCCATGATGCCCATAGGCCATCCGGAGCACAAGGGCCTGGCCGTTCGTCCACATACAAGCCCTCTAGTAAGAGGCCGTATGAGGACGACAGGAAGGGTGGCGGTTCGGGCCGTGGCGGCTACCGTAAGGATAGTCGTGGCGGCGGTTCCGGACCGTCATACCACAAGAAGCCGTGGGGCGGCCATGGGGCTCGTTCCTGACGGGTTTCCGGCGGAATCAATACCGGCGGCTTTGGAAACAAATGGAGTCGAGAATCTTCACCCAAGCGATGTAGCGTCTTGTCGGCTAATCTCGACCGACAACTGTGTGCAGATTCCTTCCGTCGGAGGCAGACTTCAGCTATTCCTAAGCCAATGGGAACAGGTCGTGCGCGACTATTTAGTCTGTCAGTGGATAAGAAACGGCTACGATCCGGACTGGCTCATCCATCAATCGTTAGTTCCGTTAACCTCGACTCCAATATGGACTCCTATTCCAAGGGAATTAGACCGTCTAGTTGCCATTCAGTCAGAGATAGAATCGCTTCGTCAGAAGAAGGCGATTCACCTGGTCGCCGATCAGTCATCACTGGGCTTCTATTCGATTATGTTCCTAGTTCCGAAGCGTACCGGAGGGTGGAGACCAATTCTCAATCTCAAACCGTTGAACAAATTTATTCTTTCTCCCAGGTTTCAGATGGGGACGGTAGCAGCGGTGATGACAGGGCTCAGGAAAGGCATGTGGGCGGTATCAATAGATCTGAAGGATGCTTATTTTCATATTCCAATGTCAATTCCCTTTCACAATGTTTGGGAATTCAATGCTCTTCCATTCGGCCTGACCACGGCTCCGAGGGTCTTCACCAAGGTGGTTCTCGCCATGACTTCTTTACTTCGCAGGAGAAACATAGCTGTTCACACTTACATAGACGACTGGCTGCTAAAGGCGGGGAATCCAGTCACTCTGCGCAGCAATCTGAAGGTAGTCCTAGACTTATTGAAGAAGCTAGGATGGATTGTGAATCTAGAGAAATCAGAACTGACTCCATCCCAGGAGTTTGTTTATCTGGGAATTTTTTTCAATCTCAGGGACGGAGAGCAGAGTCAGAAGCCTGATTGCAGTATTGGAGTCAGTTTCTCTAGGAGCCTATCTGATGGCGCGTCAATTTCTCAGAATACTCGGTTTACTAGTATCTCTGGAGAAGGTGGTGCCATATGCGGCGCTCAGGCGCAGGCCGATTCAGATGTATTTGATGTCGTTCTGGTCACAGAGAACAGATCCGTTATCTCTGAGAATACCAGTAAAAGAACCATTGATATTCCACCTTCAGTGGTGGTTGTCGGAACAGAATCTCCTGCGAGGTGTTCCTCTACAACCTCCTCAACCTCAGATGTCCATATTCACGGATGCATCGTTGACAGGTTGGGGAGCGGTATTGGACAATCAGTCAGTGTCAGGGGAATGGGATCGGACCAATGCGCAGAAACATATCAATGTGCTCGAGCTATTAGCGGTGGTATTAGCACTGCAGAAGTTCGAGAGTCTAGTTCAAGACAAAATTGTCCTAGTAAGGACAGACAACTCAACAGTGGTGTCTTATTTGAACCGCCAGGGCGGGACAAGATCACCGGAGTTGTGTATGATGGTTTGGAACCTTCTGCTGTGGTGCCAAGAGAGGAATATTATTCTTCGGGCAGCACACATTCCAGGAAGATTGAACATCTTAGCGGATGCTCTCAGTCGAAGGACGGTTTGTCGTCCGACGGAATGGCAGCTCAACCAAGTGGTAGCGGAGGTTCTATTCAAACAATGGGGCAAGCCAAATGTCGACCTATTTGCAATGAAGAAAAACGCAAAGATGGTCACGTACGTGTCACCGATCCCGGACCCGTTAGCTCTAGCAGTAGACGCACTGGCGATAAGTTGGAAGGGAATGTATGCGTATGCGTATCCTCCAACAATTCTCATCCCGAAAGTTCTGGCAAAGATAAGAGAGGGGATGTGCCAAGTACTACTGATCGCTCCTTATTGGCCAGGCCGATCATGGTTTACGGATCTGCTGGACATTCTGGTCTGCAGTCCAATCCCTCTTCCAGACACAAGAGATGTAATCTCTCAGAACAAGGGTCTGTACCTTCACGACAGACCAGAAATGTTCAAATTGACTGCATGGATGTTGTCAAGCAGCGTGCAATTGAGGGTGGCTTTTCTGAGCAAGCAGCGAAGTTTGTTGCTTCGGCCAGAAGAGTTTCGACCACAAAAACATAATTATAGAATCAACAAATTTGCACAGTGGTGTGAGAGAGGAGATATTGATCCCTTTTCTGCATCTGTTCAACACGTAGCAGATTTTATCTGTCATTTATACGAAGTTGACAAACTTGTACCTTCTACCCTAGCAGCATATAAGTCTGCATTAGCTTCTGTCATTCCTAGTCTCACCATTGGGGGAGTGGAGAATGACACCTTGAATGAAGTTATCAAAGGAATGAGCAATCTGCGACCTAGACAGCCAATTCCTATCCCATCATGGAATCTATCTCTTGTTCTACAGGTTTTAGGGCATGCTCCCTTTGAACCGATTAGATCTATTGACATTAAACTGTTAACTATTAAATCAGTTTTCTTGGTTGCAGCAGCGTCGGCGAGAAGGAGAAGCGAGATTCATGCGCTTTCTGCCGAACAAGACCGTTTTGTCGTCACGGGTGAAGGTTTAAGATTACTTCCACGTCTTTGTTTCCTGGCAAAGAATCAGTCACTTAAATATCCAGGACAGCCGATCAATTTGCCAAGTTTAACTAGACATGACCCAAATTCTTGTGCTTGGTGTCCTGTCAGATGTCTAAAGATGTATAAGAAACGTACTTCTGAGTGGAGAGACGACCCGAAATCTCTGTGGTTATGTCTCAAAGCTCCCCATTTACGTGCTTCGAAAGATACTATTTCTCGTTGGATAGTTGACGCTATTCAGATGTCGCACAAGATAACTACAGGAAAGCAGATTGATCGTGCGAATGCCCATGAGGTCCGAGCACTAGCAGCATCATCGGCCCTTTATAAGGGTGTCTCTTTAGAGCAGGTGATGTCTGTAGCACAATGGCATGCCGAGTCGTCATTCACTGATTTCTACCTTTGAGACATCTCCAGCACACTTAATCCAGTAGCCGTCGCCAATCTGTCGAACCTAAACTAAGCCACGTCCGACCACTACTTCGCACACATCACAAAAGCCTTCCGCCTACACTGACCAAGCGCTATGCACATGACTGAGTACGACCGTGGATTGGGCCTAGCTCCTGTGATGATCAAGAACAGATCGACCACTCAAAAATGGTGAGTGTTTACATTAATTAAGTGACTATAAATATGTTTACTTCCAGTCGAAATACCAGACTGAGTAAGTGAATAGTCTGGTACAAGAGTATATTTATCCTCTCATACAGACATGAGACTCATTCCAATTTGAAAATCTAATCGATATACTGATAGTTTTTTCAAAGATTGAAGTTGTAGTAGCTTCTTTGCACTCTACTGGACTGCCCTAGCTGAGACTTGGGGCTGACACGGGTCTGGTGGGTGTTGCATCCCCATGGACATCCCTCTGGTTTTGTGCGGACAAAAGAGGGGGGGGAGCGCGGTCTAGACCATGGAAGTTTAGCACTCTATGAGTCAGATAGCAGAACCCAAGCGTATGCCAGGGTTTTAGTCTCTTCACAACCTTCTCTGTTGGATGGTTGATGAGTGCTGGTTCGAGCCTCACCTCCTCCCACCGGCATTTCCTGGCTGTCGAAATCCGGAGTTTATCATAATAGTACATCTGGTAAGTATTATTCGAAGTAGAATCAAAAAAGCATCCGCTTTTGTTTCTACGAGAATTCTTAATACTTACCAGATGTACTATGGCCCTGCCTCAGCCGCCCCGCTGAGGTGAGGCTGAGCTGCTTTCGCAGTTTGCCAAGGCAAATATAAGACGAATCTGACTGTGATTGGGAATAGACTCGGTACCTGCGGCTATGGTATTCCCGGACACAGTATGGGCAGGACCAGGAGAGTGCGGAGTTTTAATTGTTTATTTTGAGCTAGACTAGATAATAGACATCATCATAATAGTACATCTGGTAAGTATTAAGAATTCTCGTAGAAACAAAAGCGGATGCTTTTTTGAGTCTCAGCCAATGAAATTGCTCGATAAGAAATACATGATGACCTGATTGGTTACCCTCAATCACATAAGCGTAATGTTACTTCACATACACGTACCAAGAGATCAAAGGTCTGCACATACGGTCACATACAGCGGAGCGATGTGAATGGGTGTATGTTAGTACGATGGATATTACTTTGACTGGAAGCCGTTGCTGCCTAATGCAGCAACGGCATCCAGTCAAATTAATTTTAAAATATTCGACAGAATAGGTTTTATATAGTAAAGACTATAATTTTTTAGGGTTTTGTCGGTGAAAGGGATAAGATTTTCTGTTAAAGCATTGTTGGGACTAAGTAAGATTTGTTGATGAAGTTTTACTTTTTCCCCATTTGAAGTTTAAATATACCATTGCGTTCTTTCTTTTTTTAAATTAGAATCTTTATACAGGTTTTCAGTTTTCACACAGGTTTCCATCAGTTACCTAAGCATATTTTACATTATGATTGTTTCAGGAGCGACATCAGAAGGGCGACACTCATGCCTTGCTGTTGGAGGAAATTCTTGATGAGACCAGACAGACAGATATAGGAAGTCGACAAAAGCACTGGCTCGGATCTGAGGTGTGTACAAACCTGACTTTCCTACACAGAATAATGCTATAGGTTTTAAACCCTTTAGTGGCCATGCAGGCCTCTTATGGTCTTTTGGAATGTCCATTTACAGGCCAAGAGAATACAATTTTTGAAAATTTACCAGTGGAATGGCTGCCTGGATAACCGAGCCAGTCATTCCAGTGATAAACTTCAAAACTTGTATTCTCTTGACTTGTAAATGAACATTCAGTAGGCAGATATTTAAATTTTCTTGACCAAATTTGACCAGGAAATGGTTAAAGCTATACTGAAGCATTATCCATTTGGGATATGTCATTATAGTGGAAAACCTAGACTTCCTTTAACTGTCTACCTGCTGAATTTCTGCAGAATACATTTTTCAGTGGATTTACCGCTGGATAAACTGAATATTTTGAAAACAATCTGACTGAAACTTGTTGCTTGTTGGAGTCTAAGCCACCAACAACTTTCACTCAAATTGTTTTTACAATATTCAGCAGGTGTAGAGCTATTGCCCATTGGACTTACTGTCTGATGGCATGCAGCAATCGGGCAGTTAAAGATCACATGCACCGATAGATAGAGAGTAAATTACTCAAGATATAGGATACATGTATTTGGGCTTGTCCACACTAAAGTGGCCAAAAGTGTGACATGAAAGTCAGATTTTAGAAATGGGTATGAATAAAGTTAAACATGTTTTCTGTTAAGGAAAATGACTTTATCTACTGAAAAAAATCAAAAGAAGATAGTAATTTGTGGATTAAGCGTAAAAATCAACAGAATATCAGATGCTGTCAGAAAGTTACGGTTGTGATTTTGACAATGAAAAATGAGAGACTATCTTTTGAAAAGCGACCAAAGTAACCCTTTATGCTACAAAACAAAAGTTACATACCATGGAATAAGATTGAGGCATTAAATTTAACTTTTAAGTAATTTTGCAACGCTTTGCAGGATAAATTGAGGGGGGTTACGGTTGTGATGTTCATATTTTTGACAAACTTCTATTCTTTTATTCAATTATCAATCTTGCACACAAGAAAAGTCTCTTCGAGAAAACTGAATAGCTTCTTATTATGCAGGGAATCGATTGCAAACACAACAAGAAGGAATTAATACAGGAATTGATAATTTTTGTTACGGTTGCAATGTTGACATTTGATGAAAGAAGGTCGTTACGGTTGCGATGTTTGACACTGACAGAACGATTTCGTTAACAGGATAAGAATATAGAGTAAAGTTGGCGCATCTATCAATCAGTAAATCATTCTTTTGAAAGAACTAACAACAGAAGCCATGCTAATATAAATAAATGGCAAGCAACAGGATCAAAATTATAGAAAACAGTATGGAAGAATGTTCCCGTTGCGACTTCAGTATGTTATCAGCTTGCTTTGCTTGAATTTTAATACTGTTCTTTACTGCCTTTTGTTCAAATTTGCAATTGTTTTTAACATTGCTGTTTTGTACTAACATATTATACGTGATTATGTGGTTTGGAATTCATACAAAGAGTAATTTATTCTACAAGCTGAAACAATTGGCAGAATGGTTTTCCAAGGAAGCATCCCTTCCACTAGGGTTGCACAATATCGCCATTGACTGTCACAATATATCATGCATGAAGTTGTACATGTACAGCAATGGCTTCCAGTCAAATTATATTCCTAACAGCACCTTTCATGTAAAGATGATGGTAAAGGAAATTCATCACTGAAGGTGTTAAGCTGAATGAAGCAACACATTTTGTTTGTCATTCTAAATACAGCTCTTTGATTTTAGAAATAGTTTGCTGCCTAAGTTTTTTACGATATAAAGAAGAGGACATTTGCTATTTTTTTTAAACCGATTAGATGTACAATGAACTTTCAAACCATATCTTGAACTGTTAAAAACCGTTCCTGTTGGTCAAAGTTCAGGTGGTCTGTTAAGGTGCTGATGAGTCCAAAACAGACTGCATGGGCCCAATAACATTATGGATGAAACTATAACAACCTTATAAAACCTGTGCAGATTTGAATAATGCAAACTTTAACTAGTATCCTCGTTTCATATAGCTTTGAGGGCGATAAACACAATAAATTCTGAGAAATAAAGAAATATATCGTCCGACGGTATGGCCGTTATTCATGACACAATTCTGAGTTGTGGTCATGATTTTTGATTGAGAAAACTGCGTGTCAAGCGTCACGACCACCAAGGTCAAGGTTACATTTGTGACGGTAGTTGATGTCTCGAACTCGGTGACCTATGCTCAAGAGTTAAATATGGACATAAAATCGTGAGGTTATCGATTTCTACTGTGGATTTAAAAAATATATAGGAACTATTCATTAAAGGAAGCATAGTTTGCGTGGTCGTGACGATTGTTTTGGTCGTCACATGGAGTAAAAAATGTTGACAGAACATTTCTTACCTTAGCTTTGGCGCCATTGTTTTCTCATCACCGTAAAAACAAAAGGCTCGGCGTGTCACATGACCGGTTTTACACCATCACGTGATGCTTGCTTCTTATTTCCTGGAGCTGTGCTATAAATTTATGGATTTCTTGTCCGCTGTTACGGTTGTGATTTATTGACAGAAAGTTGACAGAACATTTACCTTAGCTTTGGCGCCATTGTTTTCTCATCACCGTAAAAACAAAAGGCTCGGCGTGTCACATGACCGGTTTTACACCATCACATTATGCTTGCTTCTTATTTCCTGGAGCCGTGCTATAAATTTATGGATTTCTTGTCCGCTGTTACGGTTGTGATTTATTGACAGAAAGTTGACCACTTAATTTGTTATCATAATTTAAACATAATCTAGCAATAATCAAATCTATCCAAGTGGCAGTGAATGAACAAAAGATATAAGAGATAGTATTTGGATAGAAAAGTACAGCCATACAGGTAAGGAATAGCAACTAAGCTAAAGTGAGATTTATACTAATTTTTGACGGAATGCATCACGACCATAACACACAACTTTGAAGTGAAATAAAAAGTTTTTCTCCTGTAAATCATGACAAAAATGAGCATATTCATAGAAAGCAATGTCTTTTTCTTTAAAATGTTTAGGCTGAAATCCAAAATAACTCATTTAAAATGCTTCTTTAGCACTCTGAAAATTGGCTCATTCTCATGTCACACTTACCCGCTCTAATTTCACTCATATTTGTGGCTGTTAGTTGAATGAAAATAATTTTATTCTGCACTCATTTAACTTTTTTTATCTGTAATTATCTCTCTGAGATACCTTCAACTTGGAAATGATAAGAACAGGAAAATTAATTGGGTCTTTATCATCGAAATTAACAATTCAAATGTAGACCCGAAATCGTTCATCAAATACAGTTTAGTGTGGACAACCCCATTTATTGATGATTTCTGTTCAATCTACCCAGCATGCAATCAGATGGCATATTCATTGCAATTATTAGAGGTCATATTATTTGGGTCTATTATCTGGTCAGGAACACTTCTTTGGAGGCTTTGTTATGCTTGATCTTGTTGGATAGAAATCTGATTGTCACTGCTCTGTTCTGCACTTGCTTTTATACTCTTAGGTCCTGTTACAGTTGCTCCTTGGTGTAACCGGATTCAGAAAAAATCTGGCTACGTGTAACTGGAGATTTTAGTTTGTAGCGGGAAATGTTGTATTTGTAACCAGATGTTTTGTTTTGTAACCTGATTTGTGTTCAGTGTAACCGGATTTGTTAAATTCTGTAACCGGAATAATTTTCGTGTAACCAGATTTTTTAATTGTGTGTTTTAGTGTACCCGGAAATTTTTTTAATGTAACCGTTAAAATTTGTTTGTTCTTTTAGATGTCAATCGGAAATAATTTTTTTTCTTAGTCTTAATAAGTAAAAAAAAATGGCTGCGACAACATTTCTGCAGTCTAGAATTTCCCAGTGCTGCAGGATTTTCAAGTTTTTGTATAATTCACATTGGCGGACATACGTTTCTGTTGTTGCAGCAAAACCTTAAGTGGAAAAGTGATTCAGATTTGTGGCGTTTCGTACTTTGTTAAGTGATACTAATCAGAGAAAGAAAAATTGGATTTGGTTATCTACACAGACGAAATTCACTATGGTGAGTGGAAAATGATTCCTTCTTATGGTATTGCGCGTCTGTCCCCTGATCCGTGACAATCCAAGGTGGTCTATCATCACCAGGTGTCAAATATGAGATTGTGTCGGAGACGATTTCAGTGATGACGAACAATAGTTCAAAAGCTCATCATCAGTTGTAGTACTTGTTGATGGAATGCAGCCTTCAGGTATGTGAATAGCATTTTGAATTTCAATGTTGTGGAATTGCTCACACGTTGGTGCTGGGATGTTGCTGCTCACCAGTGATTCTGGCTCATTAGTGTGGTCAAGTGATGGTCAGATTTGCTCAGAATTTTGTGGGATTTCAGTGTTGATGTTCTAAGATTCTGTTGTCTCTATGATTGGCGGTGTTGTCATCTTTTTAGTCGCTCTGGGTGGTGGGACTGGTACCCTACTTCTGTAGTTTGGGATGCGGATGACTCTATAGAGTCACCTGTTTGACGTAAAAGTTTGTACCTGTATGTGAACTCGATCAGATGCTGTGTAGAAAAATGCCCTTTAGCCTCCTCAAGGTAAGTGAAGTTGATTTTACAGTAATCGCAGGTCCAAAGACTGGCCTTTTCACATCAAGAGTATACTTACCTCCCTAATACTTTTGATATCGCTAAATATCGGCTTTCACTCAATAAACACTCAGATTAAAACAGTTAGGTGCCCCTACTGGGCAGGGAGTCAGAGCGTAGTCTGGCGGATGCCAGCCCCACCACCGCGCATGCGCAGACTAGCACTTCCTCTTTGCTAATTTATTGGCAGAGAGTCTACACATGTTTTTGTGATAGAGCTTTTCTTGACTCAATTCTTAGTGTTTTTGTGAAAATTTGGAAGTGTTTATCCCTGATAAAGATGGCAGGAAGGATGACTTCGCCAGAGGAGGGCCCAGGACCTTTAAATCAGGTGACTTCTAGTAAAATTAGCGAGTTTTGTCCCCGGTGTAATGTGTTTCCGGGACTCGCGCTTACCGTGATAAGCGCCTTGTTTAGTTGGTTTATTTCAACTAGGTGCTATATCATACTAATCTCTCTTTGTGTTTATGTCCGCAGGTCTGTGTGACGATATGTAATGGACATCACATCAGCAGAGGGTTTGTTTTCTCTCCACCATGGTTCCATTTCCTACTAATACTGTTAGGTTATCTAACCAAAAATTTTATGTCCAGTGAGTCGGAGGCCTAGTATAAAGGTCTTCTCACTTTGCCCTCTTGATCCAATTCCTTCCCCTAGAGGTGGAGAGAGTTAAGAGGCGTTCAGTTGGTGGAGTGCTCCAGTTCATCACGTTGGATGGTTTGTCTATACAAAGTGTCAGGTATCTAATTATTGATATGAGGTGATGTTAATTATTTAGAGAGGAAAGGGAGATAATTAACAGTATTTGCCATTGTTATCAGTATATATCTGATGGTTGTGTAGTCGAAATGTCCATTCTGCACATGTTCTGGTTAGAGATACAATTCGTCCTTGCACTTGGATGTTTGTTGGGGATCGATTTTTTCCTGTCATAGGATTAATGACGTCATAATCAGCCTTGCTCTTTATTAACAATTAAAGTTGTCCGAAGCTGGTTTTCTGATGAATATTGATCTTTATGATCATTTCCTTCTCTTGAGTTGGTGAGTTTCTGAGCTTAACTAGATTGCTCATACTCCTCGTCCTTTGCCCTGTTTCAGAGACCTGGTTGTGCGTCCTGTGGACGGTTTTTGAAGGACAAGTTTGTGCCTCATCTCTGTTATCAGTGTAGCCCCTGTGGTCCCTTGCTTAATTGCGAGATATGTAAGCACTGGTGGGGCGAGCTAATGTCCGAATTCTTGTGCTTGCAGGCGAAGGACAAGGTGGTGGAGGAGGAGAAGAAGAAGCAGAAAAGAGAGGTTGTGAGTAAGAAGGGTAAGAGGAAGGCCTCGTCCGCGGTGGACATGGAGGCCTTCCGGACCGAGATGTTGGGAGAGATGAGGAGGACAATAAAGGATTTGGTTCCAGAGTTGATTCGTGGCATGCTTCCTGGACCAAATCCTTTGCTGGCCTCATCATCTGCTTCGGAGCAGGTAATCCCCACCTCTGAATCACCTTTCCTTAGTACGCTTCCGTTGTTCGAAGATTCAGAGGTGGCCCCATTAGAGGGGGCATTCCACGACCCTGGCAGCAGGCTTAGTGCCGCGCCGAATAGGGACCGTGGACGGTTGTCGCTGGAACCCGCGGGCTGCTTATCAGTCCAGGGGTATCCGCACGCCGCGGGTGCCAGTACCTCGTATGGCACCTTCCCTGGCCAGTCCGGGTTAGCTCTCTTTGCTGACCCGGAGTCTAATCTGTCTGGCCAGGAGGATGAGGATTACCTGTTGGGGTCGCCGTCTGAGGACGTGGCCATGGATTATGACGTCTGTGCACCCCTCGCGGGGAATACAGGCGACTTATTCCACAGTTCTACTCACGCAGGGGTAGAATCCACGGTTCAGACTGTGGCCCTGGGCGCTGAGGGCCAGCGTTACCGCATACCTCGGCTTGCCGAGAGTGTCGCTGGTGCTGGCCGGGGCCGTGGTGGGGCGGTATGTGCCCCGCGCTCTACCACGGCGCCTGCTCCTGGTCAAGCCAGTGAGATTAGCATGCCGGTGTTGTCAGGCCCGCATGCTCTCCCTGGCTTGCCAGGGATATCAGCGTATCCGCCGTCAAGCTCTGTTGCTTGCGCTCAGGAGGAAGACGAAGGCCCCCGTCTTGTAGAGCGCTCGCAGCTAGCCACGGAGGAGGATTGGTCTGACGCTTGCCAGTGGTTGGTGAGTGTTAGACCAGATCTGCCCGTGGAGCAGTCGGCTAGCCAGCGTGATCACAGGCCGTGGTTAGCTGGTAAGCCTACTGCTAACGCTATGCCTTCTCTGCCGCTGGCAGAGCATGTCGTTGACATGTTCGAGGCGGCGGAGACGTCCATTAAGTCGAGTGGACGTCTCGCTAAGGCCCCGCGCGAGGTGGCCAGGCGTTGCCGCATCGTGCCCCTGGATTACCAGCGGTACGGTGTGGTACCTAAGCCGAGCGTGGATGACCGCGCGGCTTTGGGTGAGGAGGCGCGGCCACGCTCCCGTTCTGACACGGGAGTCTTGTGTTCGAACGCGTTGCGTTCAGCAAATACCGCGTTGCGTGATGCGGAGGAGAGTGGGAGGGCTTCGATTGCCGCTCTGTCCCACGTCTCCCAGCTGTTACAAGGGGTAGTAACAGCATCCGCATCGCGCCAGCCAAGTCCGGTCACAGTCCAGCGAGCCATCCAGGATGGTATCAACCTGGCTCTGGACTGTATGACGCGGGCGGTGACCAGGAGTGTCCGGGCAAGGCGCACATTTGCCTTGGACAATCTGTGCCCGTCCCAGGACCTGTACAATAGGCTACTGCGTACGCCTATGACAGGTCCTGGTCTCTTTGGAGGTGAGGGATGTAGGCACCTCCAGGAGACGGTTACTCTGGTAAATAACCAGAGGGCGCTGCGCGAGCAGTTTGAGGTGCTTCGTCGTGCTAATGTTCGCGCCGCACCCCCTGCGTATCGTCCCCTGCAGGCTCGGGGTGGTGGTGGCCAGGTCAGAGGCCAACCACCATCGCAGCGTCGGCCTCGGCCGCGTGCGATTCGGCCAGCAGCGAGGGGGGGGCGCAGGCTCCTCAGGCGCAGTCAGCCAGGCAGCCGGCCGCGCACCGAGGTGTGCGCGGTGCTGGTCTTGGCGCGCGAGGATCTGGGCGTGGTAATCGTTCCTGATGGGACGGTTACCGCGGTGAGAACCGCTCCGGTGTTTCTGGCAAAGGAGACAGTGCCGCTCTTGCACTCCTTATGTCCCACCTCTATCCCTAGGTGGACCGGTGGGAGGCCGGCTAGCCGACCACATGCAAGAGTGGGAACGGTTAACTCAGGACCGTTTAGTCTTGCGATGGCTTTCAGTCGGGTATCATCCCGATTGGATGACAGGCCCGCCATCGCGACTGTCTCTAGTGCCGATCTGGACTCCAAATCCGAGAGATCCAGAGCAAAGGTTGTGTATCGAGGAGGAAATAAATTCCCTCATACAAAAAGGAGCTATTCAGCCGGCACAAAGGTGTCCGGGCTTCTATTCAACCCTGTTCTTAGTAACAAAAAACACCGGAGGGTGGAGACCAATTCTCAACCTCAAGCCATTGAACAAGTTCATAGAGACGCCCAGTTTCAAGATGGAGACTGTGCGGTCGGTGTTGGCGGGGTTAGAGAGGGGAATGTGGACAGCGTCGATAGATTTGAAGGACGCTTATTTCCACATCCCCATACACAGGAGTTTCCGTCGCTTCCTGAGATTTGCATTCCAGGGCAAACAGTGGGAATTCAGGGTGTTACCCTTCGGAATTTCCACGGCTCCTCGGGTTTTCACCCGTGTGTTTCTTGCGATCACCGCATACCTCCACAGGAGAAGCATAGCAGTCCACACGTACATAGACGACTGGCTGCTGAAAGCGCACACCCAGGAAAGTTTATCGGCCAGTCTGGAGATTGTTTTGAAGACTCTCACAGACTTGGGCTGGATGATCAATTTCCCAAAATCAGAGCTGACTCCATCCCAGAAGTTTGTTTACCTGGGGATGTTCTTCGATCTAGAGACAGGATATGTTTTTCCTACTCAGGAGAGAGTTCAGAAACTCATCTCATTGATTCAGTCAGTGTGCGACAGTCGTCATGTCCTGGCACTGGTTTACTTGAGAATGCTGGTGTTGATGGTTTCATTGGAACCAGTCATTCCTCAGGCCGCCTTACGCAGGCGGCCGATCCAGTTATTTCTCAAGACACAATGGACCCAGAGTACAGGTTCGCTGGACTCGAACGTGTCAGTGTTGGCGCCTATGATTCATCACCTGCAATGGTGGTTGGACACAGAGAATCTCTTGGTGGGGATTATTCTAACCCCTCCCCACCCTCAGGTGACTGTGTATACAGATGCATCGATGGAGGGCTGGGGAGCTTGCCTGGAAGAATCCACGATATCAGGGCTTTGGAATCTGGAACAGTCAAAGGAACATATAAATCTACTGGAGCTAAGAGCAGTAGTCCTGGGCCTGGAACATTTCTTACAGAAAGTTCAGGGCAAGATTGTTCTTATTCGTTCAGACAACTCAACAGTTGTGACTTACATAAACCGCCAGGGCGGAACGAAGTCGCCCAGTCTCTGTATGATGACATGGAGACTGCTTTGTTGGTGCCTGGATCACAGGATTACCTTGAAAGCAGTTCATATTCTGGGAAGGTTAAATCTGCTAGCAGACTCATTGAGCCGAAGGATGAGTGTTTTACCCACGGAATGGCAACTAAATCAATGTGTGGCGGATCGTCTGTTCGACCATTGGGGGAAACCCAACATCGATTTGTTCGCAACGAAGAAGAATGCGAAGATGACGACGTACGTCTATCCGATTCCGGATCCAAGCACTTTCGCAACAGATGCGTTAGCTTTCAGCTGGGGGAGAATGTATGCATACGCATTCCCTCCAGCAATCCTGATTCCAAAAAATTCTTCAGAAAATCAGACAAGAGGAATGCCAAGTGCTTCTGATCGCCCCGGATTGGCCAAGCCGATCATGGTATAGGGATCTGCTGGACCTTCTGGTCTGCAATCCGGTTCCTCTGCCTCTGATGGACGACATTATCTTCCAGGGCAAGGCCCTTCACAACAATCCGTCAATGTTCAGATTGACTGCGTGGATGTTGTCAAGGAATCTAGAATTAAGGAGGGCTTTTCTGAGCAAGCAGCCATGTTTATGGCCAAAGCCAGGAGGGGGTCAACCTCCAGAGCATATAATTATAAAATCAACAGATTTGCAGAATGGTGCTCAAAAAGATGTATTGATCCAATGGATTCATCTATTCAGGTAGTAGCTGATTTCCTCTGTCACCTGTATGATGCCTATAGCCTCAAGCCTAACTCTATTGCTGGTTATAAGTCAGCTTTAATGTCTGTTATTCCTTGCTTGGCTAAGAGGGGAAGTGATGAAGTAAATACATTAAATGTATTAATTAAAGGCATGGGCAATCTAAGACCAAGGAATCCCCCTGTGATTCCGTCTTTGAGTTTATCGCTAGTGCTTCAAGTACTAGGTGATAAGCCTTTTGAACCACTTAGTTCCATTTCTATGAAACTATTAACACTGAAGACTGTGTTTTTAATTGCTGCGGCCTCGGCTAGGCGTAGAAGTGAAATTCATGCCTTATCAGCCGAGGATGACCATTTTGTGGTTTCAGGGGAAGGCCTTAAGCTGCTACCTAGGATTAATTTCTTGGCTAAGAATCGGTCGTTGAAATATCCAGGTCAACCTATTGTTTTGCCTGCTTTAACTAGATATGATCCTAATTCTAAAGCATGGTGTCCCGTCCGGGCGCTTCTCCGGTACAAGCAACGTACATCGGAGTGGCGCACCGACCAGTCGGCGTTATGGTTGTCATATATTGAACCCCATGGCAGGGCTTCTAAGGACACCATTTCCAGGTGGATTGTAGAATGCATTCAGTTTTGTCATAAATCCGCCACCGGGAAGCAGGTTGACGTGGCCAAGGCTCACAGTGTCCGCGGCGTAGTGACATCCACTGCCCTATTTAATGGGGTCCCTGTGGATGATATTATGTCGGTGGCTCAGTGGCACTGTGAGTCAAGTTTTACAGACCATTATCTCCGTGACACCTCTAATCCTCTCGCCTTGTCGATTTTGAAAAAATAACTAGGCTTATATTTTTGATGGGGTTTCCTCATTGCTTATATATTTCACAATTAATTTATGGAAACAACCACTTTTTTGGGACTGCATCGTTCTTCACCTATGGGAAGAGGATGTCAGCAGCCATTTTAACAAGGTCAGTCTTGTGCATGGGTTGTCCATTGTTGATTGTCTTGTCACGTTACCTGTTATTAATATGATGATGGTTTTGTGTATTTATGTGGTTCATTGTTGAGAGTATACGAAAATGGAGTTTTTTCATCTCTGTCCTATAGTACATGGCACTTGTACGTAGAGAGCGTATAGGACATTGAGGTCATTCGACTCTTCCTCCCAGGAAGGAGGGGGGGGGGGAGCGCATATGACATTCGGTCACCTCTCATACATCGGTGGTGTTATCCGATGGTTAGTCAAATCCTGACTGTTTTTCATACAGTTTCAGAAGTTTAAGTGCCTTAAACGCAGAAAAGCGTATAGGGATGAGCTGGTCTTTTGACCTCGCCTCCCTCCCGCCGAATTCACTGTCGAATTCTGGCAATATCAAAAGTATTAGGGAGGTAAGTATACTCTTGATGTATATAATCAAGGATTTCTTTTTTCACGGGAGAGTTGATACTTACCTCCCTAGATACGGACCCGGCCTCTCCACCCCACAGAGGCTCTGTCTTCAGGCTCTTAATAGTTGCATGTGTATCAGCCAATAAATTAGTCAGAGGAAGTGCTAGTCTGCGCATGCGCGGTGGTGGGGCTGGCATCCGCCAGACTACGCTCTGACTCCCTGCCCAGTAGGGGCACCTAACTGTTTTAATCTGAGTGTTTATTGAGTGAAAGCCGATATTTAGCAATATCAAAAGTATTAGGGAGGTAAGTATCAACTCTCTCGTGAAAAAGAAATCCTTGATTTCGTTTAGTTTATGTGTCTTCTCTGTCTTGTGTGCTGGGCAAATTGTGCACTGCACAGTCTACATTTGAATGGACCCATACAGGTAAGTATTCAAGGATTGACTAACTGATTTTAAGTAATGTTTAAGGAGCAAACATGGTGGTCAGTGTGATGTCAATGTCATATTGCGATGTCTGGAGTTCGGTGATTCTAATTAGCATAAAAACAACTCCAAATTTAAAATCACCAGTCTGCATGATTGATCTCTATGTGATCCAGCGTATGTAGTTGGTGTATCCACTATTTCTCTTGTTCTTTTCTGATATTAGTTTTATCTGAATCCTCAGGGTCATGACGGAGAACTTGTATAATTTTGAAGGACACGTTCTGTCCACTATGATTGGCCAAATTAAATTATGATTAAGAACACTTACGTGATATTAAAAAACACAAAGATACCCCTGTTGCACAACATCTTAATTTGCCCAATCATAGTGGACAGAATGTGTCCTTCAAAATTATACACATTCTCCCTCATGACCCTGAGAATTCAGATAAAACCCATATCAGAAAAGAACAAGAGAAATACTGGGTACACCAACTAGATACGCTGGATCCTATAGGGATCAATCATGCAGGCTAGTGATTCCAAAATCTGAGTTGTTTTTATACTTTCAAAAATAGTTTTCTCTTGGCCTTGCAAATGGCCATTTCTAACCACCATTGCAGCACTTCCGTCATTCATAAGCATTTACTGTTATGTCTGGATAATTTGTATCCAAGCTGATTAATCGAGTAATCATGATTATTCTTAAATAATTGATCGTGATCAGTCAAAGCAGTAATCATGCAAGTCTAGACTATATGCTGCATAACAAATACCTTTCTTTAATAGGCTTTAATAAACAATACCAAGATTGAGGTAATCGGCGGTGAGATGTTTGCTTACAAGCCCAAGTACAATATGCGAGATCGGAAAGGACTATTGAAGTTATTGAAAAACCATGATCTACAGGGACTGGGAGGCATCTTAATGGATGATGTCGAAGAGAGTGTGCCAAACTGTGATAAAGTTATAAAGGTATTTCATCCTGTATGTTTGGATCATTCAGACATACCTGTATTAGCGGCCATGTCCACTTACCCCTCCCCACCCCAATTTGCAAGGTCTCACCCAATTGTGTAGCTCTCCATTTCATAACTTTATATTGCTTTAGATAATTTTTAATGTGTGAAATACATACAACACATTATATTGATGTATTTTGTACTTATGCAGGAGTGGATCTGACCTTTGCCATGACCTTTTATTAGCCAATAGATTAGGCAAGTAGGGTAATCGCATTTTTTGCCAAATCTGAATTATTTATGTTTGCGACTACCACCTGTTAGCCATTTCAGCTGAATGCTACAGATAACTTACAAAGATACAAGACTATGTTGAAAATTTTGAAAGTAATTTGCCTGGAAGATGTTGCTGCCTAGCAACAGCTTCCAGGCAAATAATTTTCAAATTTTGAACATAGTATTACCTATATGACTGCTTTTAAATTGAGATCTTGAGATTGCTGTGTTGAAAGAGTTAATTTTATCACAATAAAATCATTATATTTCTAGTTATAGTAATATTTATCTTAAAGTTATCCTAAAGCAATAAGATAAGAAGAAAATCATTAGAAAAATTCAGTAACAACAGTCTTCCTTGAAGCCACCATTTTAGTTAGATACTTACAGCAATTTAGTTTGATATTTGGGATTCTATTGTTCTCTCTGTTGTGCAACGCTCAGTATGATACAATTAGCGTAATGTCATTCTACTTTCGACTTCCAAGGTGGGTGGAGCTGCCTTGATATAGGAGAAACATGGAAGGCTAAATATTTCTCTAACAAGTTGTCTGAAAATGGTGGCTTCCTATAGCTGCAACAACGTTCCTTAAGGTCTCAGCAAACAATACAAATGTCATAGCTAATGCTTTATGATTTGACTGGGAATCATTACTGCAACAACTTTCCATCAAACTGTTTACAAAATAATCAGCAGGACCGTAGTAGCACATGCACAGTCAGACATGCAATGGTATGCTTACCTACTGATTGACAATGAAATGAACTGTTTCGAACATATTTCACACTGGATCTCAATAACGTAAATAAGTTAGCTAATTAGTCGCACTGCTGAAGGTCGGTTTGGGTATTGCGGTTGATGTTGTCTGTTTGTGTCTCTGCCTGTTGTCTGTCTGTGTCTGTTTGTTTGGTTTTTAGCTCACTTGGCCAGAATGGTGACAGTCCGTTGTCTGTATGTCGTCTGTCATCCGTCAACTTTTTCTTTAAACGACTTCTTCTCAAGAATCACTGGGCCAATTTCAATTATATTTGGCAGGATGCATCCCTATGGCATAGAGATTCAAGTATGTTCAAACGAAGCCGATCAGCCAAAATCCAAGATATCCGCTGGCCAAAATGGCCGATTTTTAGAAACACTTTAAAAAATCTTCTCGGAAACCGCTGGAGGAATTGATTCAAAACTCATAACACATCATCTGTGGCAACGGTAGACCCAAGTTTGTTCAAGGCAACCTGATTGACCGATTTGCCTGGCGGCCATCTTGGATGACCTAGTTTTCGCGAAAACGACTTCTCCCGAACCGCTGAATGGATAGAGCTGAAATTTTTTAAATATGCTTAAGGACCAAGGTCCATTCAAGTTTGTTCAAGGGAAGTTTGTACGTTAAAAAGCATTGCCACCATCAACCGATCAAAATTTAGCGTTTGTTGGTCATATTGGCTTTTTTGTATTTGATGTATTTTGATGGCGAAAATTGCTTTATATATGCTTATCAGTGTGGCGAGTTCAAATATGCCACTTTCGAGACTGTCGGATAAACGGTTTGGCTGCCATCTTTGTTTGTTTTCCCACCATAGGCTCACATAGTACAGCAATGGGCCCATAGTAAAGCAATGGGGAATTCTTTAAATGACTTCTCAAGAACCACGGGGCCGATTTCAATTATATTTTGGAGGAAGCATTCATAGGGCATAGAGATCAAAGTTTGTTCAAGCGAAGCAGATCGGTCAAAATCCAAGATGGCCTCCGGCCAAAATGGCTGATTTTTAGACACTAAAAAATCTTCTCCGAAACCGCAAGAGGAATTGATTCAATACTCATAACACATCATCTATGGCAACGTTAGACCCAAGTTTGTTCACGCCACCATTATTGGCCTATTTGCTTGGCGGCCATCTTGGATGAGGTAGTTTTCCCGAAAATGACCTCCCGAACCGCTGAAGGGATAGAGCTGAAATTTATTAAATATGCTTAGGGACAAAGGGCCATTCAAATTTGTTCAAAGGAATTTTGTACGTTAAAAAACATGGCCGGCATCAACCAATCAAAATTTAGCATTTGTTGGTCATATTGCTTTTTTTTGTATTTGATGTATTTTAATGGGGAAAATTGCTCTATATATGCTTATCAGGGTGGCGAATTCAAATATGCTACTTTTGAGACTGTCGGATAAATGGTTTGGATACCATCTTGGTTTGTTTTCCCGCCATAGGCTCCCATAGTAAAGCAATGGGCCCATAGAAAAGCAAGGGGGAATTCTTTAAACGACTTCTTCTCAAGAACCACTGGGCCAATTTCAATTATATTTGGCAGGAACAATCCTTAGGGCATAGATATTCAAGTTTGTTCAAATGAAGCCGGTCGGACAATTTGGGTGGCGGCCATCTTGGATGTTGGCCGATTTTTAGTAAACTCATTAAATATGATCTAGGGCAACAGCTGAAACAAGTTTGTTCAAAAGAACTTGATTGGCTAACTAGTTTGGCGGCCATCTTGGATGACCTAGTTTGGCTACCATCTTGATTTGTTTTCCCGTCATAGGCTCCCATAGTAAAGCAATGGGCCCATAGAAAAGCAGTGGGGAATTCTTTAAACGACTTCTTCTCAAGAACCACTGGCCCGATTTCAATTATATTTGGCAGGAACAATCCTTAGGGCATAGATATTCAAGTTTGTTCAAATGAAGCTGGTCGGACAATTTGGGCGGCGGCCATCTTGGATGTTGGCCGATTTTTAGTAAACTCATTAAATATGATCTAGGGCAACAGCTGAAACAAGTTTGTTCAAAAGAACTTGATTGGCCAACTAGTTTGGCGGCCATCTTGGATGACCTAGTTTGGCTACCATCTTGATTTGTTTTCCCGCCATAGGCTCCCATAGTAAAGCAATGGGCCCATAGAAAAGCAGTGGGGAATTCTTTAAACGACTTCTCAAGAACCACTGGCCCGATTTCAATTATATTTGGCAGGAACAATCCTTAGGGCATAGATATTCAAGTTTGTTCAAATGAAGCCGCTCGGACAATTTGGGCGGTGGCCATCTTGGATGTTGGCCGATTTTTTAGAAAACTCATTAAATATGATCTAGAGCAACAGCTGAAACAAGTTTGTTCAAGAGAACTTGATTGGCCAACTAGTTTGGTGACCATCTTGGATGACCTAGGTTTTTTTTAAATGACTTCTCCAGACCCGCTGGAAGGATCAGGCTGAAATTTAGGAGATTTGATTAGGGCCTAAGGGCCATTAAAATTTGTTCAAGGGAAGTTGATCCATCAAAACATATGGCTGCCGTGGCCCAATCAAAATGTAGCATGTTTGGTGGCCATATTGAATTTTTTTTATTTTGACAAATCTTGAAGCCGAAATTGGTTTTATATATGTGTTTGGGCAGTCTGATTTCGGATTTGCCATTTTCGAAACTGTCGGATAAACGTTTTAGCGGCCATCATGGATCATTTTCCAACTAGAAACTCCAATGTACTAAAGCAATAGGAAATTTCAAGTGTATTTGGCAGAAAACATACTTAGGGCATAGAGATACACGTTTGTTCAAATGAAGCTGGTCTGTAATTTGCCTGGCGGCCATCCTGGATTTTTGAAATGCCTTTAAAAATCTTCTTTTCCGAACCCGCACATGGGGGATTGATTCAAAACTCATGACAGGTTATTTACGGAAACAGCTGAATCCAGTTTGTTCAATGGAACTTGATTTTCTAATACTTTAGCAGTCATCATGGATGACCTGGTTTTCATGAAAACAACTTCGTATCCAGAATCGCTGAATGGAGTGGGCCGAAATTTGGGAGATATGATAAGGGACTAAGGGCTGGTAAGTTTTGTTCAAAAGAAGTTGATACATAAAGAAACATGGCTTCTGTTTTCTTGTTATAATTCTGCTCAGCTCTGTAGGTTTCTACTTATTGCTGATGGCCTTTCTGGTTGAAATGCCTATGATGCAGGTGAGCGATACAGGCCCCTTGGGCCTCTTGTTTTGTCTGTGCTTATCTGAGTAATATCTCGGGAACCCTAGGAGAATCACCAAATTTGGCACACATTCATATTATGAGTGGCTAGGGTAACTTTTAGTCTGGGGTCAAAAGGTAAAAAATTGAGGTCACATGGTCACTTAGCGCATACCGGAATACACATTTCCATCAATAACTCTGCAATACATGACCAGGTAGAATCACCAAATCGCTTCTCAAGAGCTACTGGGCTGATTTCAATTATATTTTGCAGGAAGCATCCGTAGAGCATAGAGATCCAAGTTTGTTCAAAGAAATCAATTGGCTAGTGGCAATCTTGGATTTTGGCCAATTTTTTAATTTCTTTCAAATGCGTCTCCGAAACCGCTTGGGGATCTATTGAAAACTGATGAAAGATCATCTAGGGAAACAACTGAACCAAGTTTGTTCAAGAGAACTTGATTGGCCCAATGCTTTGTCAGCCATATTAGATGACCTAGTTTTCGTGAAACGACATCTCCAAAACCATTGTATGGATCGTCAAAAAAAGATTTATCCTGCCTTGAAATTTCTGAAAACGTCTGGGAAAGTCATTTAATAGACTACTTATTAACCACTGGGCCAATGTTAATAATTGTTCGGTTCTGCCAGTCGCCAATAATTCCAGGTGAGCGAACAGACCCTTTGGCTCTATTGTTTAATTGAGTAGAGAATAGATTTTGATTTTTAGCTCAACTGGCCTGAAAGGCCAAGTGAGCTTATGCCGTGGAGACTGTCCGTCGTCCATCCGTCCATCCGTCCATCCGTCAACTTTTCCTTTAAACGACTTCTCAAGAACCGCTTGGCCGATTTAAATTATATATGGCAGGAAGCGTCCTTAGGGCATAGGGATCCAAGTTTGTTCAAATGAGCCCGATTGGCCATTGGCCATCTTGGATTTAGGCCGATTTTAGGAAATGTCTTTAAAAATCTTCTCCGAAACCGCTTAGCAATCGCATGAAATATGATCTTGGGCACGAGCTCAACCAAGTTTGTTCAAGGGAACTTGATTGGTCAAATGGTTCGGCGGCCATCTTGGTTGACCAGTTGTAGCGAAAATTACTTTCTCCAGAACTGCTGAAGGGATTGGGCCGAAATTTGGCAGATATGATTAGGGCCTAATGGTTATTAAAGTTTGTTCAAGAGAAGTTGATCCGTAAAAAAACATGGCCGCCGTGGGTCAATCAAAATGTAGCGTGTTTGGCGGCCATATTGGAGTTTTTATATTTGATGGATTTTGAGGCTGAAATTGGTTTTGTATGTGTTTTGCAGTAACTGTCTGATAAATGGTTTGGCGGCCATCTTGGATCATTTTCCCACCAAAAGCTCCCATACTAAAGCAATGGGAAATTTTTAATGTTTTCTTCTCGAGAACAACTGGGCCGATTTCAATTATATTTCGCCCGGAAGCATCCTTAGAGCATAGAGATTCAACTTTGTTCAAACGAAGCCGATCGTCCAATTTGGCCGTCAGCCATCTTGGATTTTGGCCGATTTTTAGAAACATCTTTAAAAATCTCCGAAACCACTTGCAAACCTCATGAAATATGATTTAGGGCAAGTACTGAACCAAGTTTGTTCAAGGGAAATTGATTGGTCAAATGGTTCGGTAGCCATCTTGGTTGACCTAGTTGTAGCAAAAATCACTTCTCCAGAACCACTGAAGGGATCGGGCCGAAATTTTGCAGATATGATTAGTGCCTAAGGGCCATTAAAGTTTGTTCAAGAGAAGTTGATCGGTAAAAAAACATGGCCGCCGTGGGCCAATATATAGCATATATATATATATATATATATATATATATATATATATATATATATATATATATATATATAGCCAATATATAGCAAAATATAGCATGTTTGGCATCCATTTTGGATTTTTTTATTTGATGGATTTTGAGGCCGAAATTGGTTTTGTATGTGTCTTGGGGTATTCTAATCACAAATTTGCAATTTTCGAACCTGTCAGATAAACGGTTTGGTGGCCATCTTGGATAATTTTCCCACCAAACATTTCCATACTAAAGTAATCGGAAATTTTTTATGTTTTCTTCTCGAGAACTACTGGGCCGATTTCAATTATATTATGCAGAAAGTATCCTTAGGGCATAGAGATTCAAGTTTGTTCAAGCGAAGCAGATCGGCCGATTGGGCTGGTAGCCATCTTGGATTTTGGTTGATTGTTGGAAACGTCTTGAAAAATCTCTGAAACCGCTTATTTGATTGATGCAAACCTGATGAAATATGATTTATGGCAAGAGCTGAAACAAGTTTGTTCAAGGGAACTTGATTTGTCAAATGGTTTGGCGGCCATCTTGGTTGACCTAGTTGTAGCGAAACCGACTTCTCCAGAACCGCTGAAGGGATCGGGCCGAAATTTGGCAGATATGATTATGGACTAAGGGCCATTAAAGTTTGTTCAAGGAAGTTGATCCATCAAAAAACCTCGACACCATGGGCCAATCAAAATATAGCATGTTTGGCATCCATATTGGATTTTTTTATTTGGTGGATTTTGAGGCCGAAATTATATTTAGTTTTATGTGTTTTTGGGTATTCTGATCTCAAATTTGCAATTTTCGAAACTGTTTGGTGGCCATCTTGATAATTCTTGATATATACCTAAAAGTGATTCCTGACATCTCACTATCTCGCCAATCAGCTGTTTAAAAATAACTATTTTGAAACAAATTTAACTCCACTTATCTGAAAGTTAGTCATCCATTTGGCACCAATTGACAGGCGTCCTCCAGACCAGGAGTGACTAAATGTACAGTGCAGCTCAGACATGTTTCTAAAACAAAATAAAATGTACACATGAATATTTTGAACATAATTGGTTTGGAAGACATTGCTGCATGCTGCCTAAAGCAACAATGTCTTCCAATCCAATTATGTTCAAAATATTCAACAGAACATTCTGTACATCGTGTTCAAAATTGTAGTAAGTAACATGTTTGTGTTTTTGTTTTGGAAACATGTTAGCTTATTTATGAGGTGTCCTCTATGTTCCTATCATGTTTCTGATTCTCAGCAACTTGGAGATAACATTTTGTTTGTTACTCGGCCGGCAGACAAGAAGAAAGTCCTGTTCTACAATGATAAAGACTGCGCATTTGAGATGGATGAGGGTAAGCACGATGTACCACTTCATGATTTATACATTTTAGCCAAAGCGTTAACCTTTGCCAGTCCAAATTGGCCAAGAAATATACACATGCATGTGCACGTACACACATGTGCATGCATGCTTGCACGCGCTATGCACGCACACACACGCTTCTTATTGAATATCTATTTGCAGGCCAAGAAAAGACTATTTTTGCAAATTTACCACTTCCAGTAAAAAATTTCTTCTCTTGGTGTGCATATGGACATTCCTCAAGACTATTGCAGTGGTCGACTACTTATGTGGTGATAAAGGCCAGGTGGTAGTTATCATGACCACATGAAATTAAATCGAAAATAACGATTATTTAAAAAGTAAATTACCAAATAATCGTGAATAATTTCTACTGCCTAAAATATGTCAAAACCTACCTTTTAATTACATGTACACTTGATGAGACCCGTCAAGAAAACTGACATTTTGATCAGGGAATGACCATTTTCAGGCCAAGAGAACACTATTTTTTTTAAATGTATCTCTGGAATGAGTGGCTCGAACATCGCTCAAGGCACACCAGTGAGCATTTAAAAACTATTTCTCTTTGGCCTGGAAATGGAAACTTCTAAACACCATTGCCGCTTTCATCATTAATAAGGTATTATTGTTATATCCAGATGGGTAATTTGTACCCAGGCTGATTAATCGAGAAATCACGATTATTTTTAAATAGTCAATCGTGATCAATCAAAGCAATGAACGCACAATCCTATGCTACCAGGTGGCTCACATTCAAATGGATAAAAGGGTTAAGACCAGCCCACTAGCCAGAGGCTGCTCTAGAAATTTGCCAGCGCTAGAAGTATTTCTACATTAACCCAGTAGGCAAGTACATGTAGTAGTTTGTATCCTAAAACTTGCATAGACACTATGGACAATTAACGATCCCTATTCGATAAAGTTGGTATATGATTCGGAACTGATTTAATTTTAATAATAATGTTAATGAAGGCTGTTGCTTAGTTTATTTTGCATCAAGAATTTGAAGAATCTTAGTTTTTCAATGGACATTTCATTCATCAAGGGCTTAAATTCTGTCTCACTAAGCTTTAGAGATTTGTTCTATGTCATCATTGCAGCCAGTGTCCAGCATTATTAAAATGATTTTCAAACTTTTTCCATACATTTATGTGGTTTTGGACTTATTTTGCAGCAATAATTGGAAGAATGTTAAAAAACGGACAAGGGAAATGCCAAATGCTATTGAATATGAACATTGTAAAATAATAATAACTACTACATACCACCAGTAAAAAAACCCTAAAATGAGTTGGAATTAGGGCTCTGTTTTAACTGAAAATTGGTTTTATGGGTGACTTCTTTTAGGCATATGTCAAGAAAAGGTTGAAATCCATTCTCTAAAATGCTTAAAAAACGATCGTCAGTAACACAATTTCAAATAGAACATTATTTCCCTGTACAAATTCTTGTCGTCTTACACATATGCTTAATACCATTTTTATTCAAGCAAAGGATGCTAGCTTGTATTGGACGCAGACTAACTTTTGGCCCAAATCCTCCCCAAAAATCCTTATACTCATAGAAAGGACGCATAGAGAAATTGAAATCCATTCTCTAAAATGGTTAAAACTCATAGAACCTACCACAAAATTTTAACGCAATTTCCATACACATGCTTACCGCCATACCACTATGTTTAATGTACACTTCAAAAAGTGGAAGTGAAATTATTAATGGGACAGCCTAAATATCGTGTATCTTCAATAAAGATCATTTATTACATCAAAAAACAATCCTTCTTTTGACATAAAATGTTGCCTAGAAAATATGGAAATCATGTGATATTAGGAATGCGGTCATATCAGCAATTGTGTTTACTAGAATTCTTCTAATATCTGCCACTCTATTTTCATTGGCTTGTACGGGAGAATTCATCCAATCAGAACAGAGAAATAATATTTCTCTTCAGAAAAAATTAATAATAGAACAGTGTTTACACTCGTATTGCGCGTTAATTTTGTAATGTCGACCAACATTAAATGATCCAAATTGGAATAAGAATTAAAATGAGATAAGGCGGTTCTTATGTTGGCGAGCCACTGGCTCTTTTGTGATTGGAGGCGGCGTGTTCTCGCGAGATCTTATGCGCTAATGGGAGTTTGTTATCAAACGGGTACGGATCAGACCCAAAGTACAATCCTTAGTTCCTATCTCGCAATGATAATATATAGTATTCAGAGTTCCGACTCCAGAATATTTTATCCGAGTACTCGCTCTAATTAAAAACAATCTTTTACGTTTGGAGGCGAATCACATTCTTCTTCTTCTTTTCGTTCGCTGATCATACCGCCAGTCCTGTAAGTGACTATCGACATGATCATAAGCGTTAAGTGCGTGGATCCATGGTTTATTAGAGTGCGCCGTGCGGCCTGGAACCTCCGTCTTCAGCACTCGAGGTTTCTGTCAGGGTTACCTCACCCTTTACCTCCTTTAGTCGCCTCGTACGACACGCAGAGGATACGGAAGGTGTATTCTAAGCCCCACCTACAGGGCAAGGCGAATCACATGATTTATATCTTTTCTGGACACCATTTTATGTCAAATTCAGGATTAATTTTGATGTAATAAATGATATTTATTAATGGATACGCAATATTTAGGCGCTCCAGTTTAATAATTTCACTTCGGCGATGATGTTTTGAGGTATACATTAAACATAGTCATAAGGTGGCCAGAATTGGTACTGTGCGAAATTGAGTTGAATTTCCATGTTATTTATTTTTTTTACAAAACTTGCCAAAAAAATGTGCGCAAAGACTGTACTCGATTATAGGATGCACCCCCTTCCTAGAATATGTGATATGACAAAAAAACTGCGTCCTTTAGTTGAATTTGAATAGTGTACGCCATGCCCCTCGGTGCAGTAGTGAACTTATTATCTGGAACCACCTAAATATTAGGTATACTGTAGTAACCATCATTTATTACATCAAAATTAGTATACAATTTGACTCGTGAAAAAATACAAATCACGTGATATTAGAAAGATTTAATTCTGGTATTCAGAGAGAGTTCTCGTCTGTGACTCACGGGCTGCGGTTTGGTCTCAGAAATTACATCCAAGGAAGTTGGGATCGCTCCATTATTTCGCTCTCTCACGCTGGCGTATGAATATGAATGTGTGTTCCAGCAAACTCTTCCATAAATGGTTTAACCAATTATTTACCAATGAGTAATGATTTTTCCTATAGCGACTGAATAATTTTTGTCGTGCTAGCCAATGAGAAAATGGAAATGGAATGATCAACAGAAGCAGCTTGAAGCGATATAGATATTTCCCTGAAAAGCATGTCTTAGGCATCAATCATTACTCATTGCGCTTTTCATAATTGTCGGTGATTAGTATCTTTCATCACAAGCAAATTATTATATAAATAGTAGGGAGATACATGTGTGTGGTACTGGGATGGGTGGACGAAAATTACAAAGGTATTTGCTTTCAATTTTAACAATGCGGATAAGAAAAACCAAAAATAGGGTCATATTTGTTTTTTCGATATTTATATTTTATAAGCGGTTTTGAAACCGTCTGCATGATATCGGTCTTAAATATGGTATCGGTATATCGTGCAGCCCTAGTTGGAATAATTTTTGGCTATAAATCAAATTCCTGTAAAACGAAGTATTTTGTCATGTGACTTTTGTTTGATAGAGTTAGAATCACATCGTTTTGTTTTACTGGGCCTGTTCCTAATCTGCCAGGCTACTGAGCATTGATTTAAGTCGATTTAAGTTAGGTTCCCGCGAATCATTGTGTTTATGTTGTCAATTTATCATAATCTCTTTGTTATGGCATATGCTCTCGAAAAATATTCAGACAGGGGGCTTTTCATGAGAATTCTTGAGATGCGATTTCTGGGAAATAACTACCATTTAGTTATGCAACAGTTTATTGTATTACTGAATACCGAGTACTCGAATACAAACATGTGATTTACTAGACTTACTAGGTGGTTATACGAACTCTAGCCGTATCAGCGCTACTCTAGTGGGGACCTAAACTCGCTCTCATATCCAGGTTCCTATTTTCATGTGTTAGATTTTACTACGCATTCGAAAATAGTCACCTACCGGTAGTAATAGTGTTGAAAATCAACATTTGAGTAGTTAGGGAATTAATTTCACATCACATGAACCAGACTATTCATATTATTTATTTTAACTAATATTTTGATATGGTTATCATAGAAGTAGACTTGCACAATTTTTCGATTTTATCGTGAAGTTCGATTTATTTTTAATGTAATTGAGGAAAGATCGGAAAATCGTCAAAAATGGGGTTTTTAAATCTGAAGTGTGTACTTTTCCGCCGCATTATGTCAGTACATGAGTACAATTATAATCGATTCATGCCTGTGTTCATTGTGTGTATATCCCGCCATGCCATGCACGCGTCGAATAATTACTAATCACAAGACAAAGCGCTACAATAAACAAGCTAACAATAGCGAGGTAACACCTTTGTCATTGAGAAAACCAGCTAGTTACTCCGTTGAATCGCCATATAATTTTCTTTCTTTCGCTGCAGACCCTGAGTCTGTTGCGAAATGTCAAGTATATACAGTTTCAGAGTGTTAGGCAATCAGTGAACATAATTCTTTTTGATTCTAGAGTTAGCAATTTCAGACGGTGTAATAATTTTTCCTTTTTGATTCGGTTGTCATGTCAAATTAAAGAAAGTAAAGCAACAGCATTCCAGAGTGTTTGATTTTGAACTGTGCATTCTGTTGATTACTCTTAAAGTGTAGATTTCGGCTACCAAGAGTAATAGTTATTTTAGGTAAATAAACCGCCTCTACTCGAAAATTGTATTAGTTAATAATATAAATGCCGTATTAAAACAATATAGGCAAATTATCACTAATTTCCGAGGATTGCCGAACAAAAACTCTGATTTCTGGGAAGCGGGAAATCCCTGGTACTTGTGACGTCACAAGTGGAACCCGTGAAAAAAGTAGACACGCCGTCGTTTCCCGATAGACTACTCGGTCTCAGACGTGACAGATTTGTATGGAAATTGGGAATATGATATTTGGTTGTCGATTGGGGCTAATAAGCGTATAGAATTAAAATATTGATCAGTACTGCATCTGAAGCAGAGAATGTAATACACATTTCCGGACGATCACTTAGCGAGGCTGCTCAAAGGCAATTAGCGGGTACTCGGGTACTGGTATATAAGAATCGGTTCCTCACGATGTTTATTTCTTTTTGTGAAAATTTTGTTTGTAAACACGCATTTATCAGGTTATAGAAAGTCAAAATGAAGAAATATTGTGTATCGTAGAGCACTAAAAGTCACATTGGACGGAATATACCAATTAATTCTTTTGATAGTCCAACGATTGGAGTAGACCTGAAAAGCTGGCTTGTAGCGATGAGCAGGTGATTGACGAGCCATGACTGAGTCAGTGCAGGACAACGTTGAACGTGGGGGCAAGAAATAATACTTTACACTCAGAGGTGTCAATTCGCTTTCAAGTTATAAAGGTATAATCATAAATTTATTATTTACAGATTGTAATTGTTCATACAATTAGTTTTATTTTATTAATCCTATTAGAAGGTAATTAATTTCATTAATTTCACTCAACCAAACCAATCGTCAACTGTTTAGCATGCTGGAAATAAACATTAGCACGCTGATGGAGGTTTACTTTTGTTCACACACATAAGCATAATGGATATTTCCAATTTATCCATATGACATCATAATCAACTACGTGACGCATAGTATGGCGTCATAATCAATTACAGCAGGAAAGACTCAATTTAGTCCATTTAAATGTTTAACAGTCCGACACATTGCATGAATTGTATGTATTTGCTATTTAATAATAGTGGTCACATTAGTTTCAAAATATTCAACAGCTTCCCTGAATAGTTTTCTGGAAATTGATAGTCAAGAAGTGCAGGGATCGATCGATCCCCACACGAGCATTGTGTTGGTGTAGCTTAGCTAGAGATGAGTGGGGCATAGCTAAAACTGCAAAGATGTGTTGTAAGAAAAGTATAATAATGATGTATATTGATTTAGTTACTGTTAAAATATCTTGCTGTTGTGTATGTTTGGTGTGCATTAGGTTATTTTGCTACACGTACAACCCGGCATGAGAATTATCAGAGCAGTGTAATGATTACTATCGTCATAAATTAAAATTTCTTAAAAAAATTAATAGAGGACTTAAATAATATCAGATATATTGCACACAATCTTCTCTAAGGCCAAAATAAAAAAAGGTTATACCGCCAGTCTATACTGGCATCTGTCATGTTAGTAGGGCTGCGCGATATACCAATACCATATTTAAAACCGATATCCTGCACTGATGGTTTCATAACCGACTATAAGAAATAAATATCGAAAAACCGAATATGAACATATTTTCGGTTTTTCGTATCAGGATTGTTAAAAATAAAAGATACTAACGAGCATGAAAAGTGTAATGAATAATAATGACCATACTTTCCATTAAGCTACGTTCGGGGCAACTAATAATTGAATGTGGCCCCAATTGCGCATATTGTGTAACTCCATGTAACTCGCTGTACGCCGAGAGAAATCAAGCAGCGAATTAATTAAATAAATATCCACTCGTCTTTTCTCAGGTAGTCTCCGATAAATTTGCAATATAAACACAATACTAACGCGGGAATATGTCATTGAAATTTGTATCGGGGAAAACATTTCTAAACAACGGCATCCATTTTATTTACGTCACCGGCTAATTAACCCTAAGGAACCTACGAGCCGTCTAGACGACACGCAAAAAGCGTACAAATAAACCTACGAGCCGTCTGTACGGTTTTCAATAACTTGACGTGGAAAACTACGCGCCGTCTGGACGGCTTTAAGAGCACTAGTTTTCGATCGCTAAATACACAAGCATTACGGGCGTTTTATCCAATCAAACGTAGCGTTACATTACATCAGATGATTGAATTTTATAAATCCACTGTTGATTGGTCAATTCAGTTTGTTTACAAATTTCTACGGGAAAATATAAAGTTTTCTGTGAATGAAATTCCTAGCATAAAATCGTCAACGATAGCATGTCGATTCCTTTATTTAACCGAGTACTCGATTCCCTGATGGCCGGAATCGCTTAGTGAGAATGGCTAACCTAATTTATAATTGCGTCGGTAAAATATTACATACAGCTGAATAGCTACACTGACGCCTTCAAGATTTAAAGTGCATCCTTACATAGCTTGCCCATTAATACCATTATATCACACCCATCATTTAGCTTCTAGGGAGATATTGTCATGCATCTACGGTCTAATTTCGGTTCCTCAATCATCTATCATGATACCGCATGTTACGGGGCCGCTACTGGGTCAATACGGGCCCGTAACATGCATTTTTAAAGTAATGCGAGTCATGAGACATATTAGCTTGCTATTGCCATTTGAAATCACCTTTGTTGACTGTTCCAGTTTTATTTCCGTTTTCTATTGTTCTTTCATCTTGTAAATGTTTCTCCTCTTTTTTTCTTCAGGATCATATGGCGAATAGGAGAGTTATCTGGTTGAGATTTCATGAAAATGATGATTCTGTAATTCTATCTTCTGCACTATTTTATTAACCCCTACCATTCTGTCAAAATTTTAAATTTTCAAATTAAATTAAAAGAACTGGTGTTCCTGTCTCAACAGATTTGGTGGAAGATGTTGCTGTCGTAGATAGCAACATCATCTACTAAACCAAAGTTGTTAAAAAATGTACACCAGTTTCTATTAGCAGAAGTAGAACAGTACCAGTTTTCCAGGCTATTGGCACATTAAAAGATAGAATATTGGCATAAGAGTGGTAAGGGTTAAATCTGATGCGCTTGATGTAAATCTACTGTACCATTTTATTTCGAATCACTTATTGTATAAGCTGCCATTGTAAACTACATGTATGTCAAATACAGTTTCTTCTATGTAAGAGTGTCAAATTACTTAGTAGAACTGGTGATTAAATTGTTGAATATTTTGAGATCGATTGGACTGGAAGATGTTGCTGCATTAGGTGACAACATGTTCCAGCGGTAAAGCTTGCGTACTAAAGGGTTGAATACTGTATTATTTGTAAGCTATCAGTGTAAATATCAAATAAAGTTTACTCGAAGTGAGAGGGAGAGAGAGAATCTCATCTTAGGTAATCAGACTGGACTATGTATAGTAGATTTGTTGAATATATCGAGTCCAATTTGATTGGAAACTGGTGTTGTTTTGGACAACAATAGATTCCAATTAAATTTGTCAAAATATACTCGACAGATTGTTTCTTTAGATTGCAGGTACTTTTGATCTTTATTGCTATTCATTCCTGGATTATTACCCTTGCCCTAAGGGGAAAGAGGGTATTATGTGTGTGCATGCGTCCAGTATTGCATCTAAAAACTACTGATTCGTTTAAAATTTTAACACAACAAACCAATATAACCTAAACAAGGGTTTCCAGACTTTGGCTGTGATCTGTGTGATCACACATAAAGATTTAACAAATTTGGATATGACAAAAACGGTAGGGTGGTCTCGGCGGTGGTTTACAATCTCTGATTACTCCTGTTCATAATGTTATTTATCAAGCATCAAGTCTTCGACAATGATGGTAAGTGAGTGATAACTAGATTGCTTGGTCGATGACGCATTATAGCAAATCCCCATGCTCACCACTTTGACCTCTTTACCCATCCCATCCCTGGGGGCTTATCCTCTGCACTCCATACTCACATACCAAATTTGTTTGAATTAGTTTCATTACACAGACTGGAGTGCATTGATTAGAAAAATCTGGATGTCATCAGAGGAAGTGATCTGTGAGAGCAGGAGTTAAAATTAACATGAGCCAGAGGCTAGTAGAAATTGACCAGGGTTAATACAATGACCAGCCCAATGGTAACAATTTCATTTGTCAACCCTTTAATGGTCATGGTGGCCAATGAATGCCTCTGCTGTGATCTTAAGAAATGTTGATTAGCAGAGCAATACTTTTTGAAAATTTACCACTAGAATGCTCGGTAATTGAGCCAGTCATTCGTTGTAAAATTTCAAATATAGTCTTGCCTTGGTCTGTATAGAAAACTTGAAGGGCTAAATAGTAATCACTAGTCCTATCTGAACGTATTGGCTCATTTGGCTTAATTTCAATTCATGGAGAGGGTGTCAACTGGTGTGCGAGAGTGGTCTATGAAAAATCCAGAAATCTAGATAAATCTGGAAGACTCCAATCTCTGCTTACAATAAATTTCTTGACCTTTTAACCCCTTCTCCAACCCAAAGAAATAAATGTCAGGCAATCCACAATTATATGGGCAACTTTGAATTCCACACAACGGTTTGGGAGTAAAATGTGACAGACATTTTTTTTGGATATTTGAACTTTGGACCCCACCCCCTGACCTTCAGTGGGCAGGGCCAAATCTAAATGTTGTCTTGCAAAGCGCAATCATATGGGTAACTGCCATACCAAATTTGGTTGAAATAGACCCAACTGTTTGGGAGGAGATAGCATGATGGACATACAGATAAGTGGATGGAGGCAATTATACACCTGTGCAAAAGTTAAGCACCAGCAAAAACAATAGAACGTAGAAACATGATGGTACAACTAGGCTGCCATACTTTTTGTCCCCGCGTTAGCTGACATAATTCCAAGTACGAAATGCACATACATGCATGACTTCACGCCGCTTGATGTCCGTGCGTGGCGGGAAACAGCACACGTGTTCAGTTATGTAAAAGTCCAGTTTGAGGTGTAGAACATTACATACAGATTTAGGCGACAAGATTAGGAATTTTGTGTTCATGACCATGGTTTATTTGTACAGAGAGAATTAGCTCTTGATTGTGAACCGCTATGGCAAGACGAAGGTTAAGTGATCGTGTGAAATGGCAAATCATAGACATGCATACCACTGGTATGTCATGCAGAGAGATTGGCAGACAGCTGAACATTAACCATACTGTAATCAGTTGTTTGATTGCAAAACATGGGCAAACTAACGAGGTGAAGGACAGGCCTAGATCTGGAAGACCGAAGAAGACTACTGCCCGTGATGATCGAGCCCTAGTACGCCTTGTTAGGAGATCTCCATTCACCAACAGCAGAGTGCTCAGCCAGCAATGGGAAACGCGCAATAGAGTGTCAATGTCTACCGTCAAAAGGAGACTGTATGCTGCTGGCATGAAAGCTAGGAGACCTGTCAGACGTCCTCTCCTCACTGCACACCACAAAGAGGAGCGTCTGAGGTGGTGCAACGAAAGAAGACACTGGAACATGAGATCCTGGAGACGGGTACACTGGTCCGATGAAAGTCGGTTCCTGCTTCATGCCACAGATGGTCGAACTCGTGTATGAAGGTCCAGACGCACGGCGTACGACCAACGTAACATCATGGAAGAAGTTCCATTTGGTGGAGGTTCCGTTATGATATGGGGGTGCATCTCATTTGATTGTAAGCTGGATCTGTTGACTGTACCTGGAACACTAAATGGACAAAGATATCAAGATTCCATACTGGATAGAGTTGTGGTCCCTCATTTTGTAAATCATGCACCTGGAACCCACCCTATATTCATGGATGACAACGCCCGACCACATCGTGCTAGAGCTGTGCATGAATACATCCGCCAGAATGCCATCGAAACCCTACCATGGCCAGCAAGGAGCCCTGACATGAACCCTATTGAGCATATCTGGGACATTCTGGGAAACATGGTGAGAAGGAGGGATCCTCCTGTGCAGAACCTACAGGAATTAACAGATGCACTCCATCTTGAATGGCAACGAATACCACAATGGCGTATCAGTCGGTTGGTGACCAGCATGAGACGTCGTGTCCAGGCCGTCATCCAGGCACAAGGTGGATATACCCGGTATTAATAATGACAGTCTCAAACTCGTGCACAGATGTTAAACTTCGTTTTCAGACACCATTAATGACAATCTAGCCACGTGTGTCAACTGTAGGGCAATAGTTGTCAGTTGTGTCAACGTAACCATATTCAGGCCTCGTTTTCAAGTTCAAACAAAAACATACAGTGTTTCCCCACCATCATAATCAGCATTCCTCTAGTTGCATTATTACCTCTTGCACTAAGATCGATGGGTACATAAATGTTTATGCTATTGCTTTCTTCATAGCACATGAATATACCCTCGCATGTGCGTAAAAATAGGGTGGTGCTTAACTTTTGCACAGGTGTATATATACCCATTTTTTCAAAACATGGAGATAATGAATGGACTCAAGGAGACAAGGTAGGTATGGGGATAATGAATGGACTCAAAGAGACAAGGTTGGTAGGTATAATTAATTCAGTCATCATACTAAAATGTAATTTTCTTTAGGATTGAGAAATTAGGCTACAACCATCATTTGCCATGCCACATTGTTTTCAGGACTTGTCACGAAAGGGTTAAACATAGTAAAAACTGGAATTGACAAAAGGAAGGACAGAGCAGAAATTTAGATTTTCTAATGGATAATTTTTTAGCTATGCCCCGCCCATCTCTACATAAGGCTCCATCGATGATTTGCGCGTGTTGGGATCAGTTTATATACTTTGAATCCTGAATTCCAAATTTCATGGTAACCATAGATACCGCTAACTTGGTGAATATTTTGAAACCAATTTCAAGTACTTTGATTTGACTGAAAGCTGTTTCTACTTCGAATAATACTTACCAGATGTACTATTATGATAATGATAATGTCTATTATCTAGTCTAGCTCAAAATAAACAATTAAAACTCCGCACTCTCCTGGTCCTGCCCATACTGTGTCCGGGAATACCATAGCCGCAGGTACCGAGTCAATTCCCAATCACAGTCAGATTCGTCTATTTTGCGCTTTGAAAAGTCGCGTTTTTTCTAGAGCTAGTTAATTGAGCAATTAAGGAGTTTAGCGAGCGTATTTTACGTTGTTATCGGTGGACTCATGGAGGAATTGGGAAAATCATCACAGGGGCAGGTTTTATCAATCTAGAATTTATACATTCGTGCCATAATGACTGTTTGAAATTTCCTTAAATTGGCACATTGTTTTAAAATGCTAGCCATTGTTGGAGTCGCTTCTGTACCCGTTAACTTTTAGTTTAATTCGGGTACTCGGTTAATTTCTCTTGCGACTCGGTTCCTCTAAATATGGATGCGCCCTTAGCCAAGATGGCGGCGCCCATGAATTATGTCGTTCTTGGCTTGGTGTGTCTATACACTCTGTTTATTGCCAATATTAGCTTTCGCTTCATTGTCGAGGGTGTTTGTAGCGATCGGCGATGTAGCCTTGGTGATTTAACGTTAGTTAAAGGCTGAGTTGTGTGTTTTAAAAATTTTCACTCAAAAAAGTTTCAAATATCTCCTACCTAAGAACTTGATTATCATTAATTTAAGGGAAAGTTAATGTGTTTAAGAAATCTTAACTATCAAGTCGATTGTGCATATTGCTTGTCATCATTTGTCATGTGCAGCGTTTTAATTTTTCTCTGTGTTCGCAGAAACCTAAGAATCCGGATACGTTGTGCCAAAAGTGCAACCGGTTCATGAAACGGAAGTATTTGGGACATCACTGCGTGGCGTGCGCCCAGTGTAAGGTCGGGAGCCCTTGTGATGTGTGTGTGAAGTGGTCGGCGGCAATGGTGGCAGAGTTCGACAGGGATCGGCGTGCGAGACTGGAGAGGATCGCGAAGGATAAGGCAGCGAAGTTACAGCAGGCGTCGTTGATGGGACTGGAAGGTCGGCTGAATGACAGGATGGATTCAGCTCTGGGCGTATGGGCAGCCTAGTTCAAGGCAATGTTTGAATCATTGCAGTCCATGGTCCCGGTGACGCAAGCTGGTGCAGGACAACCATTAGGTGGTCCGGCTAGTTCTGCTGAGGGTCAAGCACCTGCCCCTTCTCTGTCCTTGGCTCAAGAGCCGACGATAGAGGAGGAAGATTTGTTGCTGATGAAAGATTCCGGCATGCCGGATATTTCTAAGACGGCAATGCCCGGTACGTCCCAGGGGTCGCTCTCGGGATTAGTACCGGTTTGCCAGGCGGACGGTGATGTCGACGTTCCGTCGGGCATTTTCCATCCGCTATTTGTGCAACCGGAGGGGTCAGCAGAGCCGTGTTTTGCGATTCCTGCTGGTATCCCGGCGGCGTTAGGTGCGGCTCCTATTGGAATGCCGTCGCCTGCCATAGGTAAAGCGGTCATGGTCCCGACTCCCGTGCTGCAGCCGATGGACTGTGGAGAATCCGGGTCTGGCGATTCGTTAGACACCGGTGCCGCTGGTAGTCGCGCTATGGATGTGCTCTGTCTTGGCAGAGACGTGTCTCATAGCGTTCAGCATGGATCGTCGGTGGCCCTCTCATCTAAGGGAGAGAGGGAGGATGAAAACGGGAGTTCGTTGATGGACGAGTCCGTTTTCTGCACCAAAGCTGAATGGGTGCAGGTCCTCGGATGGATGACCAATCTTCTCGGGTTGGCATCTGATCTTGGATCTCAGCGCGATCCGGCGATGGAGCGGATGTCAGAGCGAGCGGCTAGCGCTCTGTCAAGTGGCTCTTCTGCCATGCCGACACTCCCGTTGGACACGCAGACTTCCGACATGCTGGAAGCTGCGGCATACCGTCTGGTTCAGCCAGACTATGCATTGCCAAAGGCCCCGAAGGGGATAAGGAGTAGGGTCCGTTTTCCGGAGCTGGCCTATCATCAGTACGCCCGTGTTCCACGGCTTTCCGTTGCAGAACGAGAGGCTCTGAATAGGCCGTTGGCTGGGAAGGCTAAGGGGCGGTCGCATCCTTTGGTTTCCCAGACCAACAAAGACCCGTTCAATGAGCTCACGCTCATTGAGGATGCGGCGAGGGCAGCCATGGCTGCGCTGTCGCACAGGTGTACCGTCCTGCAGGGTATGCTGGACTGCACGGCGGATGGTGGACAGGTGCCAGAGGCTGCTCCCAGCGTTGTTCGGGACACCATGCGCCTGTCTCAGGATTGCCTGGCCAGGGTGATCACTAGGACATTGGCAGAGCGGCGGAGAATGGTTCTCGATTGTGTAGAACCAGGACCAGAGATGAGGGCTGCATTGTCTTCTGCGCCTTTCATAGGTCCAGGCTTGTTCGGCGGCTCGGCACGACAAGCTCTCTCCAAGGTCGCTTCAATGGTTGCAGAGCAGGAGGTAGTCGGCATGTCGTGGAAGTCGACTAAGAGGACACACCCGCAGCAGTCCTACAGGCAACATCGCCAGGAGCAGCAATGACAGCGTCCTAGATCGCCCTTCCGTCCTTCTGGCTGTGATGCCCATAGGCCATCCGGATCACAAGGACCTGGCCGTTCATCCTCATACAAGTCCTCTAATAAGAGGCCGTATGAGGAAGACAGGAAGGGTGGCGGTTCGGGCCGTGGCGGCTACCGTAAGTATAGCCGTGGCGGCGGTTCCGGACCGTCGTACTACAAGAAGCCGAGGGGCGGCCGTGGGGCTCGTTCCTGACAGGTTTCCGGCGGAACCAGTACCGGTGGCTTTGGAGGCGAATGGAGTCGAGAATCTTCACCCAAGCGATTTAGCGTCTTATCAGCGAATCTTGACCGACAGTTGTGTGCAGATTCCTTCCGTCGGAGGCAGACTTCAGTTATTCCTAAGCCAATGGGAACAGGTCGTGCGCGACTGTTTAGTTTGTCAGTGGATAAGAAACGGCTACGATCCGGACTGGCTCATCCATCAATCGTTAGTTCCGTTAACCTCGACTCCAATATGGACTCCTGTTCCAAGGGAATCAGATCGTCTAGACGCCATTCGGTCAGAAATAGAATCTCTTCGTCAAAAGAAGGCGATTCATCTAGTCAAAGATCAGTCTTCACTGGGCTTCTATTCGATCATGTTCCTCGTTCCGAAGCGTACCGGAGGATGGAGACCAATTCTCAATCTCAAACCGTTGAACAAATTTATTCTTTCTCCCAAATTTCAGATGGAGACGGTAGCATCGGTAATGACAGGGCTGAGGAAAGGCATGTGGGGAGTGTCGGTAGATCTGAAGGATGCATATTTTCATATTCCAATGTCAATTCCTTTTCAGAAGTACCTTCGTTTTGCATTCCAAGACAATGTTTGGGAATTCAATGCTCTCCCGTTCGACCTGACCACAGCTCCGAGGGTCTTCACCAAGGTGGTTCTCGCCATGACTTCTTTACTTCGCAGGAGAAACATAGCTGTTCACACATACATAGACGACTGGCTGCTAAAGGCGGGGAATCCAGTCACTCTGCGCAGCAATCTGCAGGTAGTCCTAGCCTTATTAAAGGATCTAGGGTGGATTGTGAATCTAGAGAAATCAGAACTGACTCCATCCCAGGAGGAATCTTTTTCAATCTCAGGGACGGCGTAGCTTTTCCGGCGGAGAGCAGAGTCAAAAGCCTGATTGCAGTTTTGGAGTCGGTTTCTCTAGGAGCCTATCTGACGGCGCGCCAGTTTCTCAGGATACTGGGGTTACTAGTATCTTTAGAGAAGGTGGTTCCATATGCGGCACTCAGGCGCAGGCCAATTCAGATGTATCTAATGTCATTCTGGTCTTAGAAAACGGATTCGTTATCTCTGAGGATACCAGTAAAAGAACCATTGATATTCCACCTTCAGTGGTGGTTATCGGAACAGAATCTCCTGCGAGGTGTTCCTTTACAACCCCCTCAGCCTCAGATGTCCATCTTCACGGATGCATCGTTGACGGGCTGGGGAGCGGTATTGGACAATCAGTCAGTGTCAGGGGAATGGGATCGGACCAATGCGCAGAAACATATCAATGTGCTCGAACTATTAGCGGTGGTATTTGCACTTCGAAAGTTCGAGAGTCTAATTCAAGACAAAGTTGTCCTAATAAGGACAGACAACTCAACAGTGGTGTCTTATTTGAACCGCCAGGGCGGGACGAGATCACCAGAGTTGTGTATGATTGTTTGGAACCTTCTGCTGTGGTGCCAAGAGAGGAATATTATTCTTCGGGCAGCACACATTCCAGGAAGATTGAACATCCTAGCGGATGCTCTCAGTCGAGGGACGGTTTGTCGTCCGACGGAATGGCAGCTCAACCACTCGGTAGCAGAGGTTCTATTCAAACAATGGGGCAAGCCAAATGTCGACCTGTTTGCGATGAATCAAAACGCAAAGATGGTCACTTACGTGGCACCGATCCCGGACCCGCTAGCCTTAGCAGTAGACGCACTGGCGATAAGTTGGGAGGGAATGTACGCGTATGCGTACCCTCCAACAATTCTCATCCCGAAAGTTCTGGCAAAGATAAGAGAGGGGATGTGCCAAGTACTACTGATCGCCCCGTTTTGGCCAGGCCGATCATGGTTTACGGATCTGCTGGACCTTCTGGTCTGCAATCCAATCTCTCTTCCAGACGCAAGGGATCTAATCTCTCAGAACAAGGGTCTGTACCTTCACGACAGACCAGAAATGTTCAGATTGACTGCATGGATGTTATCAAGCAGCGTGCAATTGAGGGTGGCTTTTCTGAGCAAGCAGCGAAGTTTGTTGCTCCAGCCAGAAGACTTTCAACCACAAAGACATATAATTATAGAATCAACAAATTTGCACAGTGGTGTGAGAGAGGAGATATTGATCCCTTTTCTGCATCTGTTCAACACGTAGCAGATTTTATCTGTCATTTATACGAAGTTGACAAACTTGTACCTTCTACCCTAGCAGCATATAAGTCTGCATTAGCTTCAGTCATTCCCAGTCTCACTATTGGAGGAGTGGAGAATGACACCTTGAATGAAGTTATCAAAGGAATGAGCAATCTGCGACCTAGACAGCCACATCCTATCCCATCTTGGAATCTATATCTTGTTCTACAGGTTTTAGGACTGGCTCCTTTTGAACTGATTAGATCTATTGATATTAAACTGTTAACTATTAAATCAGTTTTCTTGGTTGCAGCAGCGTCGGCGAGAAGGAGAAGCGAAATTCATGCGCTTTCAGCCGAACAAGACCGTTTTGTCGTCACGGGTGAAGGTTTAAGACTACTTCCACGTCTTTGTTTCCTGGCAAAGAATCAGTCACTTAAATATCCAGGACAGCCGATCGATTTGCCAAGTTTAACTAGACATGACCCAAACTCTTCTGTTTGGTGTCCTGTCAGATGTCTTAAAATGTATAAGAAATGTTCTAATGAGTGGAGAGACGACCCGAAATCTCTGTGGTTATGTCTCAAAGCTCCCCATTTACGTGCCTCGAAATATACTATTTCTCGTTGGATAGTTGACGCTATTAAGATGTCGCACAAAATCGCTACAGGAAAGCAGATTGATCGTGCGAATGCCCATCAGGTCCGAGCACTAGCAGCATCATCGGCCCTTTATAAGGGTGTCTCATTAGAGGAGGTGATGTCTGTAGCACAATGGCATGCCGAGTCGTCATTCACTGATTTCTACCTTCGCGACATCTCCAGCTCACTTAATCCGGTAGCCGTCGCCAATCTGTCGAATCTAAACTAAGCCACTTCCGACCACTACTTCGCACACATCACTAAAGTCTTCCGCCTACACTGAACAAACGCTCTGCACATGACTGAGTACGACCGTGGATTGGGCCGAGCTCCTGGGATGATCAAGAAAAGATCAAGCACTCAAAATGGTGAGTGTTTACATTAACTAAGTGACTATAAATATGTTTACTTACAGTCGAAATACCAGACTGCTTAGGTAAATAGTCTGGTACAAGAGTATTCTTATCCTATCAACCAGACATTAGACTCATTCCAATTTGAAAATCTAGTCGATATACTGGTATTTTTTCAAAGTTAGAAGTTGTAGTAGCTTCTTTGCACTCTACTGGACTGCCATAGCTGAGGCGTGGGGATGACACGGGTCTGGTGGGTGTTGCATCCCCAGTGACAGCCCTCTGAATTTTGTGCGGACAAAAGAGGGGGGGGAGCGCGGTCTAGACCCTGGAAGTTTAGCACTCTATGAGTCAGATAGCAGAACCCAAGCGTATGCCAGGGTTCTAGTCTCTTCACAACCTTCTCTGTTGGATGGTAGTTGAGTGCTAGTTCGAGCCTCACCTCCTCCCACCGGCATTTTCTGGCTGTCGAAATCTGGAGTTTATCATAATAGTACATCTGGTAAGTATTATTCGAAGTAGAATCAAAAAAGCATCCGCATTTGTTTCTACGAGAATTCTTAATACTTACCAGATGTACTATGGCCCTCCCTCAGCCGCCCCGCTGAGGTGAGGCTGAGCTGCTTTCGCAGTTTGCCAAGGCAAACATAAGACGAATCTGACTGTGATTGGGAATTGACTCGGTACCTGCGGCTATGGTATTCCCGGACACAGTATGGGCAGGACCAGGAGAGTGCGGAGTTTTAATTGTTTATTTTGAGCTAGACTAGATAATAGACATTATCATTATCATAATAGTACATCTGGTAAGTATTAAGAATTCTCGTAGAAACAAAAGCGGATGCTTTTTTGTTGCTGCCCAACTCACCAGGTCAGCAAAGGCAAACTAATTCTAAAATATTCACCAGCTTTCCTTTATAAATTATAATTTTTCCCATTAAAATGAGATATGGGCAATTCATCTCTTACCTTGATCTTGTGCACATTACATTGTGTAGATTTCACTCTGTTGTCGCCGCTACTCACATAACATATTCAGTTGACGTTTTGCCCCTCCCCCGTCAGCCTCTTCCGACCCGAGCAGTGTCACAGCCTAATGTATTAGATTGTCTCACATTCTACACCCATAGGGCCATGATATGGTAAATCACCAGATTTGGTTATATTCCTTTAACTTTGACAGTCTTCCATCAACCCTATCCCCCCCTCTGGGAATGGAGCCTAGTGTAAATGGTGTCTCCCAATCCACAAGCATATCGGTAATTTACACAATAATTTTGATTGAATTCTACCAAAAGCTTTCTGAGGAGATGGATGGACAGACAGACAGATGGAGGCGATTGTAATATCCCTGCAGTTTTTTCAAAACGTGTGGGTATAATTAAGAGATTAAATTTTATTTACTGATATTTGATTCAAATCCCACCCAATCTCAAATGATACATAGAGCTTATGTGAGATGCACATTAGCTGAGCCCTCAGGAATACGGTTGATAACAGCGGGAGCCGATCCAGAACAGCCGCCGGCATAGCTGTCAGCCATTGATGTGTGTAGTAGCTGATCATGTTTCGAACGTAAATCATCATGTTTTAGTTCAAATATACTGTTTCCATACAAAAATTAGATTATAGAGTAACACAGGTCATCAAATTTTTATTTTTATAAAATCCATGTTAGTAAATCCATTAGGCATAGCAGGAAAAACTGAGTCCGTTTAGAGTTTAGAAGCCATCGCCCATCAGTCACCTGCAAAAAATACGAAGGATAAGTTAGAAATATCCAAATTCTAGAACTGTTATATTAAGACTTTAACAATCAAATTTTTTCATGAAAATTTAAATTTTCTCATAGACAATGCCCATATGCAGACCAAGAGCAAGTCATTCCAGTGATATATTTTCAAAAATAATCTTACTTTGGTCGGAAAATTTACATTTTCCTCGACAACTGCAGCAGTTTTGGTCTGACTCAAATGTTAAATGGTTAACAATATACATGTACGGTGCAAGGTCATAGGGATATATAGTCTGAGTCTGCTCTGACTCAACCCGTCCCAGTGACAGATATTTGGACAGACTGTCACAGACTGACAGTCTATCCAAATATCTGTCACAGGGGCAGGTTGAGTCAGAGCAGACTCAGACTAAGGGATATACTGGTAAACATTATGACCCGACAACGGGTTATGGTCATACACCACTCTCAGATTTTAGCGCATAAATGAAATAAATAATATAATAAATGGTGGGCATATATCGTCCAAGGAGGGAGTATGACTACTAGTTACTGGATTAACCTTTTCAATCGACAAGAGCGAATAATAAATTTGCTACGAATGTTTCAAAATTCTGTTGAATATTTTGAAACTAATTAAACTGGCTAAGGCAGCACCAGCTTCACATTGGATTCAAAGTATTCAACATCTTCCATTTATAATGACTGTAAATGTGGAGTTCTGGAATTTCAGGTTCAAATGGGACAATTGTTTTTGATTTTGGGCACACAAGTTTATTTCAGGGCCCCGGTTCTCTATATCTTTGATCAGAGGATACTGGCCACACAGTAAATGGTGATAGAATGTTTGTAACCAGGGCAATAGTGAAATATTTGTTTTCTAAGGAATTATTCCAGTCATCAATGATTATTAGTAAATGTGCTGTTACTTGTAAGTTTTCAGTTACTCAATGACTAATTTAACCGAGAAAGTTATAGATTGTGTTAAGAGAGCAGCTGAACCAATAATATATAAATCAATTTCGTTTACCTCTGGTGGCGAAATCACAATAAGGTTATAGATAAACAATCCGATAATCTCAATCATCGATGCGTGTCTTTGTTTACAATTTCCGAGATAACTTACTCTTCAAATTACTAGCATTAATTAGGCCGAGTTGAGATGCGAAAGTTGTCAACTATATCGGCATCCCACTTCCCGATTGGCAAAATCGTTAATCTAGTCATCTGTCTACTTTTTAGTTTGTGGCGTACAAGAAATATGCATAGATTGACATATTTGAACACAACTATTTTGCAAAACAGCTGATCATGTCGCCATCTTGCCGGAAAAATTAATATTCATGTATTCCCGACCAATCAGACACATCAATCTTATAGCACGCGATACGGTGTTGCCAATAACGGGTAATGAGCCTGATACTCGTATATTAGATACGGGTACAATTCTACAAATTCCTGTCGTTCTCTCGCGATCTTTCATGATAAACTATTCCTATTTGGGACGCCGCTACGAAAAAATGTCCGATGCTATAGAATCTTAGTGTAAAACATTCGCGTTCGCTTTTTAAACGGCTGAGTGTACCCAGCAATGCTACATAGCATAAAATTTGCCATTTTTCGCTGTCAACGCTGAGAAACCCTGGTATGTGTTCGATTATGTATAAAGGAGTTATTCAACATTGAATGAGGCCTCCCCCCAAAATCATGACCGGAATTTCTCGAAATTTTACGGTACCATAACATAATATAATTGTCATTTTCACATCTTATCGGATGAAAACCTTCACGAAACTTTGGTATCTGTTAGTTTTAATACCATTGTGATTAAATTTATCAATGGCATTTGTAAAATTAAAAAAAACTTCGATAAACTTTGCAAAAATAGACCAATGTATTTATCCTATAAGGTGTGGCCATTTTGAGAGGCACGTTGACTAACTAAAATATATTTTATTCATACAAATTTTATATGTACTTAAAGGTATTTTATTGCCCTTTCTAATGATATATAGTTTTATACATAGTGATCTGTTACTTTGCCAAAAATAGTTAATATAGTTGCCATGGTAGCACTACGCCGCTATCGCTCAACTACCGCTAACAGGCTAGGTTTCCAAGCAAGTTTCTAGCTTTTGGCTGTAGGGTTTCTAGCACTTTTTTGTAAATTCTTGGTAGGGCCCAGAGGGTTAACATAATGCAGTCGTCCCAAAACTAAATCGCCTGAATGCATAAAAATTCCGCCAATAAATATGATGCTGAATACATTTTGCTGATTAGGATATAATTTTAAATAAAATTATTACTCAAACCGTTTTTAAAACGTTATCTTCTATACACAATATCATATTAACTTATGAAATTCGCGTTCGCAATATTACAGTTAATATTTTCTTCAGGGCATGATTTCGTCGGCGGGCCGAATTGGAAATTAAAGAAGAAAGGGATTACATCATAATTAATTATAATCACGTGATTTACGTCTTTTCGCAACCTGTTTTGCTGATGATTTATGATTAATTTTGACAAAATAAACGATGCTTATTTAACTGTGCGTAATATTTAGGTGGTCTAATTAATAATTTCACTCCCGCGATGATGGATATTATGAGGTATATTAAGCTTTAAAGGCGTAAAATGTTACGAATGTATCAAGGCGTGAAAATACGTTCTGTTTTCGTGCTATGTTTTATAATTTAAATTTTTTGTTTCATGTCCATAAAACCGATATTCGGTTAAAACCAATATGAAAAGTCATATCGAAACCGATATGGCTGTAAGCCAAACCGCGCAGCCTTACATGTTAGTTCTCTATTTTTAATGAGCAGGCATAGATAAAGACAATGACCACCACTAACTGGTCCCTTAGCCTCTTCGATGAATGGTTGAGTTTAGAATCAATGAATGGTTGAGTTTAGATTTCCATTTAATTTTGAAATGCCTCCAAGTTAATCAGTAATATTATCACAGAGTGGAAATTATATGCCTATGAAGAGACCACCTTATGGAACACAAACAAGTAGCCACTGTATACAGTCTCCTCACCCTTTAACCCTTGAATTTCTTTTAAATTTCGATTTACTGATGCAAGAGATTAATATTTGAAATTTTACCATTGGAATGACTGGCTCGCTTATCGATCCAGTCGTTCCAATGGTAAATTTTCAAAAGTAGCCTTCTTGGCCTGCAAATGGACATTCTCAAGACCACTGCAGAAGCCGTTTTTAAAGGTGACCTCACTGAACCTGAAGGTTTCGTTGAAGTTAGAAAATGGGCTTTAACATAAACAAAGTAGTGGAATTAGTGTACAATCACTCCACACATTCCCCCCCCCCCAGCAGTATCTTCTGGGATATCCGTAACACCATTATTTGTTTTGTAGGCTAGATACACTTCTGGATACCAAATGCATTACCACCTACGGGATGAGGATTAAACTATGATTCCGGAATTGATTGTAGTACAAAGGTTTTGTTTATGTCAAGAGAGATCTCGTCTGTCTGGATAAATGTTTGAATATTTAACACTTTAATGGTTAAATTTGGTAACAAAAATCAGCATATCTCCTTATTGCATGTTCATCTGCAGGTCATGAGAATTATATTTTTGAAAATTTATCACTAGAATGACTGGCTCCATTATCAAGTCATCCAGTCCAGTGATAAGTTTTCAAAAATTAATCTCTACCATCATGCATGCTAGAACCCCATATTGTTTCGGTTATTGCTGTACAAGAAACATGAACTTTCAGTCTGATAAGCAAACATTTGCTTACCAGTAAATATTAACTACAGAGCGAGCAAGATCACCCTCCACCTAATGACGGATTTTCTGTATGAAACATGGCCATGTTGTGGAAGCCTAATGTACGGTTACAAACTTTCCTATTAAAATTTGAGCCAAATTGGTTGACTGATCACAGCCAACATCTGAAAATTCTCTTCACAGTATCAGCCTTTATTGTGTTAAAATTTTATCCAAATTTGATCAGTAATTTTTAGCACACCCATTCTGAAGGGACAAGTGACTAAGCGGGCTTATACCATGGTGAAAAGGTCCCTCTGTCGCCTGCCCATCTATAATTCTTTTTATGAAAATACTTCTGGCCATTAACCACCGATATTAATCAAATTGTGCTTAGATAGCTCTATGATAGTAGACTTCCCAGAATTTATCCAGAAATTTGATTGGTAAATTTTCCAATGGCCACCTGAAGATTTGACCTGGACATCTTGGAATTTACTATAATTTTTTTTAATCTTTCAAAACGTATAATTAAATCTTCTTAAAAATGAGCCAATTTTAACCAAGCTTGGCTGGCATGACCTTAAACCGCATGGAATTTTTTGATACAAACTATTACTTGATTGGTTGATTTTTACAATGTCTATCTAGGATTTCAAAATTCTTTCAAAACACATTTTTGTCTTAAAGATGACAGTATGTTTCAACAAGCCCTGTATGTAATTACCTCCAAGATGCTACATTATATGATCATGACTTATGGAGAGGCGAATGGTTGCTCTCCTCTTGCCTAAGGTTAATTCTAGGCGAACATCTCATAGATTGCCTATATTGTTTAGTAACGATGATAGAATATAGAGGTGAGTACTAACACTACTCGCTTCACTGGTTTAAATTTAAATTCAGGAGAGCAGGTGATTACTCCGCTTCAAAATTCTCCTGGAGAGACATGTATGATTCTTGACATTTATACAGAATCTGGTTGTTAAATCTTTTGTGCTCATTTTGGATTTCTGAAATTAGGAATGAAATTTGGTAAAAAATACTTGACAGTAATTAATACATTTTACTACTGGGCCGATTTCAATCAAACTTGGCTGCTAGTGTTAGGCATCCGAATAGAATATACATAAAATTGATTGGTGGATTTATTTCAGCAGCTATCTTGGGTTTCCAGTAATCCCCCCAAAATTGTTTAACCCTTTAATGGTCATGCCAGCCAAAATCGGCCTCTGTTATGGTCTTGAGGAATGTCCATTTACAGACCAAGAGAAGACAATTTTGAAAATTTACCACTGGAATGACTGGCTTTATACCTGAGCCAGTCATTCCAGTGATAAATTTTCAAAAGTTGTGTTCTCTTGGCCTGTAAATAGACATTCAATAGGCAGATATTAAAAATTTTTGACCAAATTTGACCATTACAGGGTTAACAGGTTACTCTTACAAATGTCTGGCCACAATGTGTGCTTTTAAAACTAAAAACTATTGCTGGCAACAGTACTCCAGGTGAGCGATACTGATCTCAAGACACACTATCAGATCTGAATGCAATACCTTATTACCTCTACAGGGCAAGGGTAATGAGACAATCATGATAAGCCTACAGGTACAATAACTGAAGCACTAGTCTCAATATTTTGAAAGTAAAACGACTAAAGGTGACAAGATGATTAAATTCTGTTTAGTCAAAGCATAATAATTAGGATATTAATCCTTTATCTCTCACAGACCAGCTATTACCGATTTGTTATAATGTAGGGGAGATTCTGTTGAATATTTTGAAACTAATTTGACTGGGAACTTTTGCTCTCTATGGCAACAACAACTTCCAGTCAAATTATTAGCTTCAAAATATTCACAACATCATTATTGAATAGCTCTTGGTATCGAGAGGCTGTAATTAAAAAGGTCAGATCTTTATGAAAGTAGATACACTGATGTATATTTGAGAAAGAATAATGCTGTAAGCTATTCAAGACAATAACAGTTTAAAAGCAGTATTATTTCAAAATATGTCTCAGTTTGAATTCTTGTTCACTTAAATAGTAGACTTCTGAAAGTGCTTCAATATCCTTCATATCGATTCAACAAACTCGGGGAACATGCTTCATACATGTATTTCAACATCTCTCTTTAACTGTCCTTTCTTTTGCAGGTCTGTGATAGTCGTGTTACTCATGTACTGAAGTCTTCTCTAGCAGAGTGTCAGTCTTACCCTGAGAGTGACACTGCCCTTGAGGAAATCTGTTATTTTAGGTGGTTTAACCATTTATCTAGAGGACTAGACCCACTTTCTGAGATAACGACGTGTCATGTACATAACTTTGCTCAGTTGAATATGTGATGTTATAGTGTGTGCTTTTGTAAGAACTGGTGTAATCCCCGGGCAGGATGAGAACTATCGCCATGTCGGTGCACACAGTGTGGAGGCTTCCTTCAGTGACACACACCTATTATTGATAACCTACTGTGAACAATATGCAGTATTCACACATGCGGCTACATTTCACTCACTGTCTGCAGATTTGATTTATATGGGACAAAATTTGGTACATATTGTGCTTTAATCACCAGGCGGAATTCTACTGTCTATGACTCTATGTTCTGAGAATATTATCATATATATACTGTTGCGATACAACAGATTTAATAATCTTTCACAATAAAAACGTTTTATTATTGCTTAAATCGTCAAATTTCGTTATTAGTCATTTGAAATTGTTGAAATTATCATTAATTTCAAAGATTTGTGTCAATCAACGCTAGCTCCAGAACAGCCACCATAATATATTATAATTTAAAGAAAATGAAAAGATGTACATCGAAATGTTGTGGATTGGTACCATCATAGAGGAATAAAACTATTAACTCCAGTAAAATACCAGAGATGAATCAGAATAACTTAAAACGATGTTTCTAAACATAGACATTAACCATGTATTTATCTGAATAATTGGAGCAATCATTTTACCCATATTGCAAACAATCAAAGATGTAAGTGGACGTAAGTGCCTATCAGTGGGGTTTAAGGGCCATGCAAATAGTATTCCATTTGTGCATTGATACCTATAACAGAGCTTATTTACTGGTGCAATACTGCTGATTATTTTGAAAACAATCTGACTGGAAGTGGTTGCTAGCAGCCGCAAGGATTCCAAGTCAAAATGTTTTGAAGTTGGCTAGTGTAATTTTCACTGATTGTTTCTATGGTCACAAAATGATGCCAGCGAATAATTTGAAACCATTTTCACTGATGAAATTCTTTGCTGCATATACCAGTGGCCTGTCAAATTGTTTTCAGAATAGTTTCAGGTATTTTATATCGCTTTTACTAGCAGATATACTAGTAGATCACTGTTATATAACAAGTACAGTAATAACAGGACCCCTTGTAAAAAGGAACAGAATTAGATTTATCGCGCATCTGAGCATTGGGAGGCATATTAAGGTAGTTTAGTTGCTTTAAGTTATTCTGATTCATTGTATCTTCTTTACTGGTGATAGTAGTTACATTACTTACAGTGTTACCAATCAACACCATTTGGAAGCTCCCTTTTCCTTTACCTTAACCACATGCATCAAGTGTGAGCAAGATTTATCCATGATGTTTTGCTGTCCATGATTTTCTTAACTCTTGGTTTTATCCATGAAACTCCAGCGTCAGTCTGACAGTCTATAGCTTTTTCAAGGGGTTTAATACAATATAAGAAAGCTGTTGGATATTCAGCAAATAATTTTACTGGATGGCAGTGTTAGCATAATCCTTTCATTGACAAATCCCTGAAAAAACAAATTCCATACGACATAAAACTTATTCTGTTGAATATTTTGAAATTGATTTAACTGGAAGTTGTTGTTTCCTAAGGCAGCAACAGTTTCTAGTCAGATCAATTTCAAAATATTCACCAGCTTTCCTCTATGGTTGCCTTGAAAATTAGATATGGGGAAATCATCCGTGAAAGGGTTAAAGCAAACAGGGGTCAGAAAAGCATAGCACATTGAAAGCATGGGCCTTCACAGTACACTCAGGTATTAGTACAGTCATTCTATGTGAAATCATAGCACAATGAAAGCATGGGCCTTCACAGTACACTAAGGTATTAGTACAGTCGTTCTATGTGAAATCATAGCACAATGAAAGCATGGGCCTTCACAGTACACTCGGGTATTAGTACAGTCATTCTATGTGAAATCATAGCACAATGAATGCATGGGCCTTCACAGTATACTCGGGTATTAGTACCGTCATTCTATGTGAAATCATAGCACAATGAAAGCATGGGGCATCACAGTACACTCAGGTATTAGTACAGCCATTCTATGTGAAATCAATGCACAATGAAAGCATGGGCCTTCACAGTACACTCAGGTATTAGTACAGTCATTCTATGTGAAATCATAGCACAATGAAAGCATGGGCCTTTACAGTACACTCGGGTATTAGTACAGCCATTCTATGTGAAATCATAGAAGATTGTTGTTGCATCAACTATTGAAATTACTATGATTCTTGTGCATGGCTAAATTTCTATAAACTGAGAATATTCGGAATATCAGATCATTATTAACTTGCCTGACCTGAAGGCCCAAGTGAGCCTATGCCATGGTGTTCGTCCGTCGGTCAAATTGCATATCCTGGGTCAGCTTATGCAATGGTAATTCGGTTGTAATGAATTACCTGGACAAATTTGCACAATATTCATGTCGTTGATACATGTATATTTTTCAATTGGGCCGCTATGGCATCAAAAGTGTCTGTTTTTGAAGCAATGTTGCCAACTGAAAGCTTTTACTGTTTGAGATTTAGCTTTGACCTCAAAATTGGTGCACATATTCAGGACCCCATAGACAAACATTCGGCCAGTAGAGCCAGAGTTATTCACAGTGTCCAATTTGAAGAAATTGTTGCTGAAAGCTGTTGCATTGTGATTTTTACCCAAAAGAAGTCGAAGCACTCCATTCTCATATTAACCCTTGCGTCTGGCGATGCAGGTAAAAAATCATGACAGTTATGGCCGATTATGAGATAAATGCTGACAAATTGATCTTATGCCGTGGTGGTCGTGACTCAGCTGTCTGTAAATTCTACTTCGAATAATACTTACCAGATGTACTATTATGATAATGTCTATTATCTAGTCTAGTTCAAAATAAACAATTAAAACTCCGCACTCTCCTGGTCCTGCCCATACTGTGTCCGGGAATACCATAGCCGCAGGTACCGAGTCAATTCCCAATCACAGTCAGATTCGTGTATTTTGCGCTTTGAAAAAGTCGCGTTTTTCTAGAGCTGTTAATTTGAGCAATTAAGGAGTTTATCGATCGTATTTCACGTTGTTATCGGTGGCTTCATGGAGGAATTGGGAAAATCATCACAGGGGCAGGTTGTATCAATCTAGAATTTATACATTCGTGCCATAATGACTGTGAAATTTCCTTAAATTGGCACATTGTTTTAAAATGTTAGCCATTGTTGGAGTCGCTTCTGTAATTCGGGTACTCGGTTAATTTCTCTTGCGAATCGGTTCCTCTAAAGATGGATGCGCCCTTAGCCAAGATGGCGGCGCCCATGAATTATGTCGTTCTTGGCTTGGTGTGTCTAGGCACTCTGGTTATCGCCGATTTTAGCTCTCGCTTCATTGTCGAGGGTGTTTGTAGCGATCGGCGATGTAGTCTTGGTTATTTAACGTTAGTTAAAGGCTGAGTTGTGTTGTTAAAGAATTTTCACTCAAAAAAGTTTCAAATATCTCCTGCCTAAGAACTTGATTATCATTAATTTAAGAGAAAGTTAATGTGTTTAAGAAATCTTAACTATCAAGTCGATTGTGCATATTGCTCGTCATCATTTATCATGTGCAGCGTTTTAATTTTTCTCTGTGTTCGCAGAAACCTAAGAATCCGGACACGTTGTGCCAGAAGTGCAACAGGTTCATGAAGCGGAAGTATTTGGGACATACGTGCGCTCAGTGTAAGGTCGGGAGCCCTTGTGATGTGTGCGTGAAGTGGTCGTCGGCAATGGTGGCAGAGTTCGACGTGCGAGGCTGGAGAGGATCGCGAAGGACAAGGCAGCGAAGTTGCAGCAGGCGTCTTTGATGGGGATGGAAGGTCGTCTGAATGACCGGATGGATTCAGCTCTGGGCATATGGGCGGCCCAGTTCAAGGCTATGTTTGAGTCATTGCAGTCCACGGTCCCGGTGATGCAAGCTGGTGCAGGACAACCATTAGGTGGTCCGGCTAGTTCTGTTGAGGGTCATGCACCTGCCCCTTCTCTGTCCTTGGCTCAAGAGCCGACGATAGAGGAGGAAGATCTGTTGCTGATGGAAGATTCCGGCATGCCGGATATTTCGATGACGGCAATGCCCGGTACGTCCCAGGGGTCGCCCTCGGGATTGGTACGGGTTTGCCAGGCGGATGGTGATGGCGACGTTCCATCGAGCATTTTCCATCCGCTATTTGTGCAACCGGAGGGGTCGGCAGAGCCGTGTTTTGCGGTTCCTGTTGGTATCCCGGTGGCGTTAGGTGCGGCTCCTATCGGAGTGAGGGCGCCAGCCGTGGGTAGGGCGGTCGTAGTCCCGGCTCCCGTGCTGGAGCCGATGGACTGTGGAGAATCCGGGTCTGGTGATTCGTTAGACACCGGTGCCGCTGGTAGTCGCGCTATGGATGCGCTCTGTCCTGGCAGAGAGGTGTCTCATAGCGCTCAGCATGGATCGTCAGTGGCTCTCTCCTCTAAGGGAGAGAGGGAGGATGAGAACGGGAGTTCATTGATGGACGAGTCCGTTTTCTGCACCGAAGCTGAATGGGTGCAGGTCCTTGGATGGATGACCAATCGTCTCGGGTTGGCATCTGATCTGGGATCTCAGCGCGATCCGGCGATGGAGTGGATGTCAGAGCGAGCGGCTAGCGCTCTGTCAGGTGGCTCTTCTGCCATGCCGACACTCCCTTTGGACACGCAGACTTCCGACATGCTGGAAGTTGCGGCATACCGTCTGGTTCAGCCAGGATATGCATTGCCGAAGGCCCCGAAGGGGATAAGGAGTAGGGTCCGTTTTCCGGAGCTGGCCTACCATCAGTATGCCCGTGTTCCACGGCTTTCCGTTGCAGAACAAGAGGCTCTGAATAGGCCGTTCGCTGGGAAGGCTAAGGGGCGGTCACGTCCTTTGGTTTCTCAGACCAACAAAGACCCGTTCAATGAGCTCACGCTCATTGAGGATGCGGCGAGGGCAGCCATGGCTGCGCTGTCGCACGGGTGTACCGTCCTGCAGGGTATGCTGGACTGCACGGCGGATGGTGGACAGGTGCCAGAGGCTGCTCCCGGAGTTGTTCGGGACACCATGCGCCTGTCTCAGGATTGCCTGGCCAGGGTGATCACTAGAACATTGGCAGAGCGACGGAGAATGGTTCTCGATTGTGTAGAACCAGGACCAGAGATGAGGGCTGCATTATCTTCTGCGCCTTTCATAGGTCCAGGCTTGTTCGGCGGCTCGGCACGACAAGCGCTCTCCAAGGTTGCGTCAATGGTGGCGGAGCAAGAAGTGGTCGGCAAGTCGTGGAAGTCGACTAAGAGGACTCAGCCGCAGCAGTCCTACCGTCAGCATAGACAGGAGCAGCAGAGGCAGCGTTCTAGATTGCCCTTCCGTCCTTCTGGCCGTGATGCCCATAGGCCATCCGGATCACAAGGACCTGGCCGTTCATCCTCATACAAGTCCTCTAATAAGAGGCCGTATGAGGAAGACAGGAAGGGTGGCGGTTCGGGCCGCGGCGGCTACCATAAGGATGGCCGTGGCGGCGGTTCCGGACCGTCGTACTACAAGAAGCCGCGGGGCGGCCGTGGGGCTCGTTCCTGACGGGTTTCCGGCGGAACCAGTGCTGGTGGCTTTGGAGGCGAATGGAGTCGAGAATCTTCACCCAAGCGATTTAGCGTCTTATCGGCCAATCTTGACCGACAGCTGTGTGCAGATTCCTTCCGTCGGAGGCAGACTTCAGCTATTCCTAAGCCAATGGGAACAGGTCGTGCGCGACTGTTTAGTTTGTCAGTGGATAAGAAACGGCTACGATCCGGACTGGCTCATCCATCAATCGTTAGTTCCGTTAACCTCGACTCCAATATGGACTCCTGTTCCAAGGGATTCAGATCGTCTAGACGCCATTCGGTCAGAAATAGAATCTCTTCGTCAGAAGAAGGCGATTCATCTAGTCAAAGATCAGTCTTCACTGGGCTTCTATTCGATCATGTTCCTCGTTCCGAAGCGTACCGGAGGATGGAGACCAATTCTCAATCTCAAACCGTTGAACAAATTTATTCTTTCTCCCAAATTTCAGATGGAGACGGTAGCATCGGTAATGACAGGGCTGAGGAAAGGCATGTGGGGAGTGTCGATAGATCTGAAGGATGCATATTTTCATATTCCAATGTCAATTCCTTTTCAGAAGTACCTTCGGTTTGCATTCCAAGACAATGTTTGGGAATTCAATGCGCTCCCGTTCGGCCTGACCACAGCTCCGAGGGTCTTCACCAAGGTGGTTCTCGCCATGACTTCTTTACTTCGCAGGAGAAACAAAGCTGTTCACACTTACAGTCACTCTGCGCAGCAATCTGCAGGTAGTCCTAGCCTTATTAAAGGATCTAGGGTGGATTGTGAATCTAGAGAAATCAGAACTGACTCCATCCCAGGAGTTTGTTTATCTGGGAATCTTTTTCAATCTCATGGACGGCGTAGCTTTTCCGGCGGAGAGCAGAGTCAAAAGCCTGATTGCAGTTTTGGAGTCGGTTTCTCTAGGAGCCTATCTGACGGCGCGCCAGTTTCTCAGGATACTGGGGTTACTAGTATCTCTGGAGAAGGTGGTTCCGTATGCGGCACTCCGGCGCAGGCCGATTCAGATGTATCTAATGTCATTCTGGTCGCAGAGAACAGATCCGTTATCTCTGAGGATACCAGTAAAAGAACCATTGATATTCCACCTTCAGTGGTGGTTATCGGAACAGAATCTCCTGCGAGGTGTTCCTCTACAACCTCCTCAACCTCAGATGTCCATCTTCACGGATGCATCGTTGATGGGTTGGGGAGCGGTATTGGACAATCAGTCAAGTGTCAGGGGAATGGGATCGGACCAATGCGCAGAAACATCAATGTGCTCGAGCTATTAGCGGTGGTATTTGCACTTCGAAAGTTCGAGAGTCTAATTCAAGACAAAGTTGTCCTAATAAGGACAGACAACTCAACAGTGGTGTCTTATTTGAACCGCCAGGGCGGGACGAGATCACCAGAGTTGTGTATGATGGTTTGGAACCTTCTGCTGTGGTGCCAAGAGAGGAATATTATTCTTCGGGCAGCACACATTCCAGGAAGATTGAACATCCTAGCGGATGCTCTCAGTCGACGGACGGTTTGTCGTCCGACGGAATGGCAGCTCAACCAAGCGGTAGCGGAGGTTCTATTCAAACAATGGGGCAAGCCAAATGTCGACCTGTTTGCAATGAATCAAAACGCAAAGATGGTCACTTACGTGTCACCGATCCCGGACCCGCTAGCTTTAGCAGTAGACGCACTGGCGATAAGTTGGGAGGGAATGTACGCGTATGCGTACCCTCCAACAATTCTCATCCCGAAAGTTCTGGCAAAGATAAGAGAGGGGATGTGCCAAGTAATACTGATCGCCCCTTATTGGCCAGGCCGATCATGGTTTACGGATCTGCTGGACCTTCTGGTCTGCAATCCAATCCCTCTTCCAGACACAAGAGATCTAATCTCTCAGAACAAGGGTCTGTACCTTCACGACAGACCAGAAATGTTCAAATTGACTGCATGGATGTTATCAAGCAGCGTGCAATTGAGGGTGGCTTTTCTGAGCAAGCAGCGAAGTTTGTTGCTTCAGCCAGAAGAGTTTCAACCACAAAGACATATAATTATAGAATCAACAAATTTGCACAGTGGTGTGAGAGAGGAGATATTGATCCCTTTTCTGCATCTGTTCAACACGTAGCAGATTTTATCTGTCATTTATACGAAGTTGACAAACTTCTACCTTCTACCCTAGCAGCATATAAGTCTGCATTAGCTTCAGTCATTCCCAGTCTCACTATTGAAGGAGTGGAGAATGACACCTTGAATGAAGTTATCAAAGGAATGAGCAATCTGCGACCTAGACAGCCACATCCTATCCCATCTTGGAATCTATATCTTGTTCTACAGGTTTTAGGGCATGCTCCTTTTGAACCGATTAGATCTATTGATATTAAACTGTTAACTATTAAATCAGTTTTCTTGGTTGCAGTAGCGTCGGCGAGAAGGAGAAGCGAAATTCATGCGCTTTCTGCCGAACAAGACCGTTTTGTCGTCACGGGTGAAGGTTTAAGACTACTTCCACGTCTTTGTTTCCTGGCAAAGAATCAGTCACTTAAATATCCAGGACAGCCGATCAATTTGCCAAGTTTAACTAGACATGACCCAAACTCTTCTGCTTGGTGTCCTGTGAGATGTCTTAAAATGTATAAGAAACGTACTAATGAGTGGAGAGACGACCCAAAATCTCTGTGGTTATGTCTCAAAGCTCCCCATTTACGTGCCTCGAAAGATACTATTTCTCGTTGGATAGTTGACGCTATTAAGATGTCACACAAAATTGCTACAGGAAAGCAGATTGATTGTGCGAATGCCCATCAGGTCCGAGCACTAGCAGCATCATCGGCCCTTTATAAGGGTGTCTCATTAGAGGAGGTGATGTCTGTAGCACAATGGCATGCCGAGTTGTCATTCACTGATTTCTACCTTCGCGACATCTCCAGCTCACTTAATCCGGTAGCCGTCGCCAATCTGTCGAATCTAAACTAAGCCACTTCCGACCACTACTTCGCACACATCACTAAAGTCTTCCGCCTACACTGAACAAACGCTATGCACATGACTGAGTACGACCGTGGATTGGGCCGAGCTCCTGTGATGATCAAGAAAAGATCAAGCACTCAAAATGGTGAGTGTTTACATTAATTAAGTGACTATAAATATGTTTACTTACAGTCGAAATACCAGACTGCTTAGGTAAATAGTCTGGTACAAGAGTATTCTTATCCTCTCAATCAGACATTAGACTCATTCCAATTTGAAAATCTAGTCGATATACTGATGGTTTTTCAAAGTTAGAAGTTGTAGTAGCTTCTTTGCACTCTACTGGACTGCCCTAGCTGAGACTTGGGGCTGACACGGGTCTGGTGGGTGTTGCATCCCCATGGACAGCCCTCTGGTTTTGTGCGGACAAAAGAGGGGGTGGAGCGCGGTCTAGACCATGGAAGTTTAGCACTCTATGAGTCAGATGGCAGAACCCAAGCGTATGCCAGGGTTCTAGTCTCTTCACAACCTTCTCTGTTGGATGGTTGATGAGTGCTGGTCCGAGCCTCACCTCCTCCCACCGGCATTTCCTGGCTGTCGAAATCCGGAGTTTATCATAATAGTACATCTGGTAAGTATTATTCGAAGTAGAATCAAAAAAGCATCCGCTTTTGTTTCTACGAGAATTCTTAATACTTACCAGATGTACTATGGCCCTTCCTCAGCCGCCCCGCTGAGGTGAGCCTGAGCTGCTTTCGCAGTTTGCCAAGGCAAATATAAGACGAATCTGACTGTGATTGGGAATTGACTCGGTACCCGCGGCTATGGTATTCCCGGACACAGTATGGGCAGGACCAGGAGAGTGCGGAGTTTTAATTGTTTATTTTGAGCTAGACTAGATAATAGACATTATCATAATAGTACATCTGGTAAGTATTAAGAATTCTCGTAGAAACAAAAGCGGATGCTTTTTTGAATCGCATCTTCTATGACCAATTTCAGGCAAATTTGTCTGGGAGAATCTTATCGTGTTAGCAGGGCTCGATTATAAGACTAACCTGTTAACCCGAGGATAGTAGAACTTCATATGGGCTAGTAAAACTGCACCTGCACTAACCTGTCTGGGTTAGTTGCTCTCAAAAGAGGAAATACAAAAAAATACTATTCTAATGTCATTATGTTGAGTACCCACCAAAGGCAGCAACGGCTTTCCAGACAAACTAATTTCAAAATATTCAACGGCTTCTCTGTATCAGTGATTGGATTAAAGAAGTGATCAGCTTTGAGCTTACAAACATTGGGTTAGTGAAGTTTGCTGCGGGATAGTAAAATCAATGATGCACTATCCTGTCTAGGTTAGTAGAACAAATCCTTAAAATCTACCTCTGGGTGTTAGGCTCCAGAACATCTCTTCAGAATTCTGATTGATCCATAAATTGATCGGTGAAAATCTTAGATTTTGTAAATGATTTACTGGAAATTGTCAAAATGCATCTCCCTGGTGGATTTCAACAAAATTTGGCCATAAGAACCATATGGTCCTACGCTTCTGAGTTCAGAACTTCGATTAGTCAGTTTTGGGGTGAAAATCTTGGATTCTATGAAAAAGTTCCCGGAAATTGTCAAAATGCAGCTCCTCAGCCGCTTGGTTGATTTTAACCAAGTTTAACTAGATGGACCCTATGGTGGTACGCTTCAGAAGTTCTATTCAGAAATTTGATTGGTCAGATGTCTCATCCTTAACCATTTACCCCTCAAATTCTTCAAAATAAGTATCGATTTTCTCATAGAAAATGCCCATTTGCAGGTTGAGATTATTTTTGAAAATTTATCACTGGAATGACTGGCTTGATTATCGAGCCAGTCATTCCAGTAGTAAATTTACAAAATAGTATTCTACTGGAGTCCTGGTCTGAAAATGGACATTTCTCAGATCTACCGCAGAAGCAATTTTTTGGGTGGCACGAGTATTATTGGGTTAATCAATTCCCGGTTTTAACCAAATTCGGCCAGGAGTACCCCATATTGAGTGCCTGGAATTTTAACTGATCCATTTTCAGGTGAACATCTTGTTCTTGAAAATGACATCACAGGAAGTGCTTACGGTTCAGGCTGAAACTGCTGATATTTCATCAATAACTAAGGGTGATTAAAGTTTGTTCAAAAGAAATTGATAAGTGATAAAACATGGCTGTCATGGACCAATCATAATTTACTGTTTGGTGGCCATGTTGGCTCTTTATTGGTTCAATGGAACCTTTCATTCGATCTGATTGTGCATTATCAGTGTTCACTACAGGTAGGCAACTATTGGGTGCATGAGAGAAGAGTCAAGAAGATTGCCAATGTTTCCTCCTGTGGTAAGATAATCCACCACTAAGCCGTGAACTGGGTTCGTCGTTTAAGTAGTCCATTGTTGAGAACCATGCCACTACCTTAAATTTGTTTTTAAATTATTTGTTTGTTTGATATATTTATCATGTCGATATTTTCAAGGTAACATTCATGATTTATGCCAGGTTTACAATTCTATCAGTGTTCACTCAAGGAGCTTAAACTTATATAAGCCTATAGGCTCAGCTTTAGCCAATTTCCCAGATGTGTTGGCTTTCAAGATTCAAAATTATTATCATGACAGCAAAATTTTTTACATAGGCTTTTTTCTTTAAAAAGGAAATAGTGTATGAAGTCCAAAAATTTAAAAGCCAAATCATACTTGAGAAATGGGATATCTATAAAGAAATCCATAAGTTTTAAGTTTATGAAAAATCAGTTATTGACCCATTCACTACTGGTAAGCAACTATCCCAGTTAATTACTAAATGCCAATTTATCAATGTTCAAACAGTTTGGACACATTGACAAATTGACATTTAATAACTACATAATATTTTAATGGCAATTTGATATGAATGTGTTGCTGCCGATGATTTTGACAGATTTCATTTTTACAGAACCTCGAGAAAGTTTATTTCAGATAAAGGGGTTTCCTTCTTTCGTGTTTATTATTGCTCATTAATATGTATGAGCTGAAAGAATGCAGGTTTTATCCAATCATTATCGCGATTCGGGCATTCCTGTGAAGGAATCGTTTAGTGGACTCGATTTACCCGTTTGTTGCTGGAAAGAAGATACGACGAACCTTCGATTCGCGCAATGCTAAATGCTAGCGGGATGGATTGGCGATTGAGCTGTCGCTAAAAATTGTTTAATATTAGAAAATATATTCTAATATGTACAGCAGGATTTTAGAACACGATTCACAATTCATTTTTTATATGAGAATCAATAGTACGGCGCATTTTTCTAGCGTTGAATGTGAAAATTCATGTATGTTTAACACATGTATGCGTACCACCGAGACCCCCGAAATCTCAATGCTATAGCTCAGCAAACATTGCCAAAGTTTAATCTGATGGAAATTAATCAAAGGATAAATTATTCACGTGTGTTTCGATATCGTACTACGGATCTTTGTGTCATTTTAACAAAATTAATTGCATAAATATATCTAAATGCAACTCTTTTCTCCTTGCCAGTCAGACTAAATAACACGTTAACTACTAGAGGGAATTCCCTTGTCCCTTCCACTTGTGACGCGTGTCACGTGGTGCGTTTCACCGGTTTTACGGAACTTGCCGAGTGACATTAGGAGACAGCAAAAGGCATAATTTTCAACATTTATAATCACGTTCTTCTAGCATACACGTTTTAAAAAGAATAAAAGTGCATGATAACATGTTAATCTAGCATCACTCTATCTGTTTTCAAAAGAAAATGCCAGCCATGATCTACACTTTAAATGTAAATCGTACATTCTGAAAGCAACTATAAACTGCACTATAGGACAAGTTTACGCTGTTACACTAGTACCTACTCAAAGCTACCGTCCTATGTATGTGAATTGCACAGTATATCCCGCAGTACTAATATTATCGTCGTCGCGTTACTCCGGTAATGACCTAAACTTGTCCTACAAAGGGAGGCTATAAGCATCATGTAATTTATATTTTTTTCTCAGCGACATTTTATCCCAAATTTTGATGAATTAAATAATGTTTATTAAACTATACGCAATATTTAGGCGGTCCCAATTAATAATTTCTTGCCCGCGATGATGCATATAAGGTATACATTAAGCATAGACGTAGGCTGGTAAGAATTCGTCACATGAACATGTGTTCTAATTTTGTGCTATTTTTGTATCATTTATTTAAACTTTTTCTAGAAACAAGTCACATTAACCCGGTTTATACTTCTGGGAATTTATATAAAATCGATCGCGATGTTTCAAATCAAAAATCATGCAAGCCTACATAGAAGTGAACAGTCATATGTAGTTACCGGTTTAGGTTTGTGGTGATATACATCAGTTGTCAAATCCAAAGCTAAGCAATCCAAAGAGTTTCTCTAATTACAAGATTACGTGGTTAGTACCCTTTTTGTCACAATGAGTTCTAACACCACACAGATGCCAACACCGGAGAAAGAGCTGGTAGTGCTACTGTCAATCTCAGCACATAATATAGCCTCTGTAGAAGCAGAGAGCTTCTACTGGCACCGTCTAACATGGACAACAGCACCGCCAAAGTTGCCCAACCACTGGGTGACCATAACCCAATCCAGGGGGTGGCAGTCGATCCGATTCCTGATAGAAGAGAGAGAGAGAGAGAGTGGCTGGCCGCACCGATGATCAATCCACTTCCGCAGCCAATGGGTGCAGCACTGCCAATCACTGTGGTTCAAAATACTCTAGGCCACAGATTCCAGAACTACACCTGGATGCCTACAGGCTATGGCGCAATGCAGCCTGCATGAAGACTCGCTTGAATTCCAGCTGGAAAGGCTCAAGTCTGCCCTGAAGGACAAGGCACCGCCAAACCGGCTCCAAGCAAAGGTCGCCTTCATCCCAGGCACCAGGGATACTGTTTTCAAAGCAGAATGGGACACAGTGTTCAAATATTTTGAAATGTCACTGACCAACATGGTGACCAGACAGATCGCAGACAAGCTCCATGCACAGTATGTAGTAACAAGAGACTTCAAGCGTGCGTTCGAAAAGGTTGCCAATGCGGAGACAACCCTTAGGCACAACCGAACACAATGTTCTCCAAGTCTCTGAATAAGAAGACCAAGGTACCACCAGAATGCCAAACAAAGCTGACAGGCTAAAGGCACACGTACACAGTCATACGCTGTCATCCGGGTCTGAATTGAGGCCTTGGATGGTTCTGAAGTGCATGTCATTTCTAGAATGGTGTTTCTTGTTGAAATACCTGGATACCGGTGTGTCGTATCTCTCGCTCCAGTATAGATTGGTGATGGAGTGTAGATGCTCTTGTATGTGCGTTTTGAATGTGCGAAAAGTGTTGAGTGGGGGTAGTTTTGCTCTGACTATGGTGTCTTTGATAGGTTTGTTCTTCCTGAATCCGAAAAGTAGTTTTCAGGGAAAGCTATTTCACGTAATTTGCAAACCAGTTATCTCTCCGCATCGGTTGTATCCACCGATTGCTTTTTCACTTCCTGGTTGCTGTCATACAGCAGTTCCAGTTGATTATTTGTGTGTCCAAAAACAAATGTTTTGACAGGGAATCAAACCCACAAGCGTCATAGCCAACAAAGGCTTCAACTACGCCAGCGAAGAAGTCTTACTTTGCCAGTGAGGCTTTCACTATGTGGATTTCTGATACACAGTGGAATTCTGTGGTAGCTGATTTTGACTGTAATTACTGTAACCGGCTAACCAGTTAGTGATTTATGTGCACAGAGGGTCGCACAGTGTCTCGCTTGTACGCACATACAGAGACCCCGCATCTTAACTTATATGGTTCCATATTTTGTGATACAGCCATATGATGTTTGATATGCAGAAAAGCCAAAGGGCTTGAAATGTATGACACAGTCTTTCTAGTTTTAGCTTGACAGTCCCTAGGCCAAGAAGCTATTAGCATAGTACCGAGTCTGCGCCTCTAAAATTTCAATAGGAATAGCTTCAATTTGATACATTGCTTATGTACAAAAACGTTGTTCCATACATTCGAATTTTGACATGGATTTTATGGACCAGCTTTTTCTCTTGTATTTTCTTTATCAATTTGAATATATATCTGCTATATGTACATTTCACATCAAGAGTATACTTACCTCCCTAATACTTTTGATATTGCTAAATATTGGCTTTCACTCAATAAACACTCAGATTAAAACAGTTAGGTGCCCCTACTGGGCAGGGAGTCAGAGCGTAGTCTGGCGGATGCCAGCCCCACCACCGCGCATGCGCAGACTAGCACTTCCTCTTTGCTAATTTATTGGCTAAGAGACTACACATGCTTTTGTGCTGGTGCTTTTTGTGACTCATTTATAAACGTTTTTGACACAATTTTGAACTGTTGTTACCTGAGAAAGATGGCAGAAAGAGTAACTTCGCCACAGGAGGGCCTTGGACCTTTAAATCAGGTGACTTCTAGTAAAATTAGCGAGTTTTGTCCCGTTGTAATGTGTTTCCGGGACTAGCGCTAAACGTGATAAGCGCCTTGATTAGTTGGTTTATTTCAACTAGGTGCTATATAAAACTAATCTCTCTTTGTGTTTATGTCCACAGGTCTGTGTGAAGAAATATTATGGACATGACATCAGCAGAGGGTTTGTGTCTCTCCACCATGGTTCCATTTCCTACTAATACTGTTAGGTTATCTAACCAAAAATTCTATGTCCAGTGAGTTGGAGGCCTATTATAAAGGTCTTCTCACTTTGCCCTCTTGATCCAATTCCTTCCCCTAGAGGTGGAGAGAGTTAAGAGGCGGTCAGTGGTGGAGTGCTCCAGTTCATCAGGTTGGATGGTTTGTCTAGACAAGGTGTCAGGTATCTAATTATTGATATGAGGTGATGTTAATTATTTAGAGGAAAGGGAGATAATTAACTTTATTTGCCATTGTTATCAGTATATATCTGATGCTTGTATAGTCGAAATGTCCATTCTGTACATGTTCTGGTTAGAGATACAATTCGTCCTTGCACTGGGATGTTTGTTGGGGATCGATTTTTTCCTGTCATAGGATTAATGACGTCATAATCAGCCTTGCTCTTTATTTACAATTAAAGTTGTCCGAAGCTGGTTTTCTGATAAATTATGATCTTTATGATCATTTTCCTTCTCTTGAGTTGGTGAGTTTCTAAGCTTAACTAGTTTGCTCATACTCATCGTCCTTTGCCCTTTTTCAGAGACCTGGTTGTGCGTCCTGTGGACGATTTTTGAGGGATAAGTTTGGCCCTCATCTCTGTTTTCAGTGTAGCCCCTGTGGTCCCTTGCTTAATTGCGAGATATGTAAGCACTGGGGGGGCGAGTTAATGTCCGAATTCTTGTGCTTGCAGGCGAAGGACAAGGTGGAGGAGGAGAAGAAGAAGCAGAAGAAAGAGGGTGTAAGTAAGAAGGGTAAGAGGAAGGCCTCGTCCGCGGTGGATATGGAGGCCTTCCGGACCGAGATGTTGGGAGAGATGAGGAGGACAATCAAGGATTTGGTTCCAGAGTTGCTTCGTGGCATGCTTCCTGGACCAAATCCTTTATTGACCTCATCATCTGCTTCGGAGCAGGTAATCCCCACCTCTGAATCAACGTTCCTTAGTACGCTTCCGTTGTTTGACGATTCAGAGGTGGCCCCATTAGAGGGGGCGTTCCACGGCCCTGGCAGCAGGCTTATTGCCGCGCCCAATAGGGACCGTGGACGGTCGTCGCTGGAACCCGCGGGCTGCTTATCAGTCCAGGGGTATCCGCACACCGCGGGTGCCAGTACCTCGTACGGCACCTTCCCTGGCCAGTCCGGGTTAGCTCTCTTTGCTGACCCGGAGTCTAATCTCTCTGGCCAGGAGGATGAGGATTACCTGTTGGGGTCGCCGTCTGAAGACGTGGACATGGATTATGACGTCTGTGCACCCCTCGCGGGGAATACAGGCGCCTTTTTCCATGGTTCTACTCTTCCAGGGGTAGAATCCACGGTTCAGACTGTGGCCCTGGGCGCTGAAGGCCAGCGGTACCGCATACCTCGGCTTGCCGAGAGTGTCGCTGGTGCTGGCCGGGGCCGTGGTGGGGCGGTATATGCCCCGCGCTCTACCACGGCGGCTGCTCCTGGTCAAACCAGTGATATTAGCATGCCGGTATTGTCAGGCCCGCATGTTCTCCCTGGCTTGCCAGGCATAGCAGCGTACCCGCCGTCAAGCTCTGTTGCTTGCGCTCTGGAGGAAGACGAAGGCCCCCGTCTTGTAGAGCGCTCGCAGCTAGCCACGGAGGAGGATTGGTCTGACGCTTGCCAGTGGTTGGTAAGTGTTAGACCAGATCTGCCCGTGGAGCAGTCGGCTAGCCAGCGTGAGCACAGGCCGTGGTTAGCTGGTAAGCCTGCTGCTAACGCTATGCCTTCTCTGCCGCTGGCAGAGCATGTCGTTGACATGTTCGAGGCGGCGGAGACGTCCATTAAGTCGAGTGGACGTCTCGCTAAGGCCTCGCGCGAGGTGGCCAGGCGTTGTCGCATCGTGCCCCTGGACTACCAGCGGTACGGTGTGGTACCGAAGCCGAGCGTGGATGACCGCGCGGCTTTGGGTGAGGATGCGCGGCCAGGCTCCCGTTCTGACACGGGAGTCTTGTGTTCGAACGCGTTGCGTTCAGCAAATGCCGCGTTGCGTGATGCGGAGGAGAGTGGGAGGGCTTCGATTGCCGCTTTGTCCCACGTCTCCCAGCTGTTACAAGGGGTAGTAACAGCATCCGCATCGCGCCAGCCAAGTCCGGTCACAGTCCAGCGAGCCATCCAGGATGGTATCAACCTGGCTCTGGACTGTATGACGCGGGCGGTGACCAGGAGTGTCCGGGCAAGGCGCACTTTTGCCTTGGATAATCTGTGCCCGTCCCAGGACCTCTACAATAGGCTACTACGTACGCCTATGACAGGTCCTGGTCTCTTTGGAGGTGAGGGGTGTAGGCACCTCCAGGAGACGGTTACTCTGGTCAATAACCAGAGGGCGCTGCGCGAGCAGTTTGAGGTGCTTCGTCGTGCCAACGTTCGCGCCGCACCCCCTGCGTATCGTCCCCTGCAGGCTCGAGGTGGTAGTGGCCAGGTCAGAGGCCAACCACCATCGCAGCGCCGGCCTCGGCCGCGTGCGATTCGGCCAGCAGCGAGGGGGGCGCAGGCTCCTCAGGCGCAGTCAGCCAGGCAGCTGCCCGCGCACCGAGGTGCGCGCGGTGCTGGTCGTGGCGCGCGAGGATCTGGGCGGGGTAATCGTTCCTGATGGGACGGTTACCGCGGTGAGAACCGCGCCGGTGTTTCGGGCAGAGGAGACAGTGTCGCTCTTGCACTCCTTATGTCCACCTCTATCCCTAGGTGGACCGGTGGGAGGCCGGCTAGCCGACCACATGCAAGAGTGGGAACGGTTAACTCAGGACCGTTTAGTCTTGCGATGGCTTTCAGTCGGGTATCATCCCGATTGGATGACAGGCCCGCCATCGCGACTGTCTCTAGTGCCGATCTGGACTCCAAATCCGAGAGATCCAGATCAAAGGTTGTGTAACGAGGAGGAAATAAATTCCCTCATACAAAAAGAAGCTATTCAGCCGGCACAGAGGTGTCCGGGCTTCTATTCAACCCTGTTCTTAGTAACAAAGAACACCGGAGGGTGGAGACCAATTCTCAACCTCAAGCCATTGAACAAGTTCATAGAGACGCCCAGTTTCAAGATGGAGACTGTGCGCTCGGTGTTGGCGGGGTTAGAGAGGGGAATGTGGACAGCGTCGATAGATTTGAAGGACGCTTATTTCCACATCCCCATACACAGGAGTTTCCGTCGCTTCCTGAGATTTGCATTCCAGGGCAGACAGTGGGAATTCAGGGTGCTACCATTCGGAATTTCCACGGCTCCTCGGGTTTTCACCCGTGTGGTTCTTGCGATCACCGCATACCTCCGCAGGAGAAGCATAGCAGTCCACACGTACATAGACGACTGGCTGTTGAAAGCACACACCCGGGAAAGTTTATCGGCCAGTCTGGAGATTGTTTTGAAAACTCTCACAGACTTAGGCTGGATGATCAATTTCCCAAAATCAGAGCTGATTCCATCCCAGAAGTTTGTTTACCTGGGGATGTTCTTCGATCTAGAGACAGGATATGTTTATCCTACTCAGGAGAGAGTTCAGAAACTCATCTCATTAATTCAGTCGGTGTGCGACAGTCGTCATTTCCTGGCATGGGTTTACTTGAGAATGCTGGGGTTGATGGTTTCATTGGAACCAGTCATTCCTCAGGCCGCCTTACGCAGGCGGCCGATCCAGTTATTTCTCATGACACAATGGACCCAGAGTACAGGTTCGCTGGACTCGAATGTGTCAGTGTTGGCGCCTCTGATTCATCACCTGCAATGGTGGTTGGACACAGAGAATCTCTTGGTGGGGGTTATGCTAACCCCTCCCCACCCTCAGGTGACTGTGTATACAGATGCATCGATGGAGGGTTGGGGAGCTTGCCTGGAAGAGTCCACGATATCAGGGCTTTGGAATCTGGAACAGTCAAAGGAACATATAAATCTACTGGAGCTAAGAGCAGTAGTCCTGGGCCTGGAACATTTCTTACAGAAAGTTCAGGGCAAGATTGTTCTTATTCGTTCAGACAACTCAACAGTTGTGACTTACATAAACCGCCAGGGCGGAACGAAGTCGCCCAGTCTCTGTATGATGACATGGAGACTGCTTTGTTGGTGTCTGGATCACCAGATTACCTTGAAAGCAGTTCATATTCCGGGAAGGTTAAACCTGCTAGCAGACTCATTGAGCCGAAGGATGAGTGTTTTACCCACGGAATGGCAACTAAATCAATGTGTGGCGGATCGTCTGTTCGACCATTGGGGGAAACCCAACATCGATTTGTTCGCAACGAAGAAGAATGCGAAGATGACGACGTACGTCTCTCCGATTCCGGATCCAAGCGCTTTCGCAACAGATGCGTTAGCTATCAGCTGGGGGAGAATGTATGCATACGCATTCCCTCCAGCAATCCTGATTCCAAAAATTCTTCAGAAAATCAGACAAGAGGAATGCCAAGTGCTTCTGATCGCCCCGGATTGGCCAAGCCGATCATGGTATACGGATCTGCTGGACCTTCTGGTCTGCAATCCGGTTCCTCTGCCTCTGATGGACGATATTATCTTCCAGGGCAAGGCCCTTCACAACAATCCGTCAATGTTCAGATTGACTGCGTGGATGTTGTCAAGGAATCTAGAATTAAGGAGGGCTTTTCTGAGCAAGCAGCCATGTTTATGGCCAAAGCCAGGAGGGGGTCAACCTCCAGAGCATATAATTATAAAATCAACAGATTTGCAGAATGGTGCTCAAAAAGATGTATTGATCCAATGGATTCATCTATTCAAGTAGTAGCTGATTTCCTCTGTCACCTCTATGATGCCTATAGCCTCAAGCCTAACTCTATTGCTGGTTATAAGTCAGCATTAATGTCTGTTATTCCTTGCTTGGCTAAGAGGGGAAGTGATGAAGTAAATACATTAAATGTATTAATTAAAGGCATGGGCAATCTAAGACCAAGGAATCCACCGGTGATTCCGTCTTGGAGTTTATCGCTAGTGCTTCAAGTACTAGGTGATAAGCCTTTTGAACCACTTAGTTCCATTTCTATGAAACTATTAACACTGAAGACTGTGTTTTTAATTGCTGCGGCCTCGGCTAGGCGTAGGAGTGAAATTCATGCCTTATCAGCCGAGGATGACCGTTTTGTGGTTTCAGGGGAAGGCCTTAAGCTGCTACCTAGGATTAATTTCTTGGCTAAAAATCAGTCGTTGAAATATCCAGGTCAACCTATTATTTTGCCTGCTTTAACTAGATATGATCCTAATTCTAAAGCATGGTGTCCTGTCCGGGCGCTTTGCCGGTACAAGCAACGTACGGCGGAGTGGCGCACCGATCAGTCAGCGTTATGGTTGTCATATATTGAACCCCATGGCAGGGCTTCTAAGGACACCATTTCCAGGTGGATTGTAGAATGCATTCAGTTTTGCCATAAATCCGCCACCGGGAAGCAGGTTGACGTGGCCAAGGCTCATAGTGTCCGCGGCGTAGTGACATCCACGGCCCTATTTAATGGGGTCCCTGTGGATGATATTATGTCGGTGGCTCAGTGGCACTGTGAGTCAAGTTTTACAGACCATTATCTCCGTGACACCTCTAATCCTCTCGCCTTGTCGATTTTGAAAAAATAACTAGGCATATATATTTTTGATGGGGTTTCCTCATTGCTTATATATTTCACAATTAATTTATGGAAACAACCACTAATTTGGGACTGCATCGATCTTCACCAATGGGAAGAGGATGTCAGCAGCCATTTCAACAAGGTCAGTCTTGTGTATGTGTGGTCCATTGTTGATTGTCTTGTCACGTTACCCGTTATTTATATGATGATGGTTTTGTGTATTTATGTGGTTCATTGTTAAGAGTATACGAAAATGGAGTTTTTTCGTCTCTGTCCTGTAGTACATGGCACTTGTACGTAGAGAGCGTATAGGACATTGAGGTCATTCGACTCTTCCTCCCAGGAAGGAGGGGGGGGGAGCGCATATGACATTCGGTCATCTCTCATACATCGGGGGTGTTATCCGATGGTTAGTCAAATCCTGTCTGTTTTTCATACAGTTTCAGAAGTTTAAGTGCCTTAAACGCAGAAAAGCATATAGGGATGAGCTGGTCTTTTAACCTCGCCTCCCTCCCGCCGAATTCACTGTCGAATTCTGGCAATATCAAAAGTATTAGGGAGGTAAGTATACTCTTGATGTGAAATAAACGAAATCAAGGATTTCTTTTTTCACGAGAGAGTTGATACTTACCTCCCTAGATACGGACCCGGCCTCTCCACCCCACAGAGGCTCGGTCTTCAGGCTCTTTATAGTTGCATGTGTATCAGCCAATAAATTAGTCAGAGGAAGTGCTAGTCTGCGCATGCGCGGTGGTGGGGCTGGCATCCGCCAGACTACGCTCTGACTCCCTGCCCAGTAGGGGCACCTAACTGTTTTAATCTGAGTGTTTATTGAGTGAAAGCCAATATTTAGCAATATCAAAAGTATTAGGGAGGTAAGTATCAACTCTCTCGTGAAAAAAGAAATCCTTGATTTCGTTTATGTTACACGTATGTCCATAATCTTGGGATCGTGACAAAAATTCTTGGAAATCAAGATATATTTTGCATTGAATTTTTTCATTTTGCAGAGTTTCAGAAGCTATGGCGTAGTGTGACTGTCGAAGGATTAGATGAGAATAAAATTGATGAATATCTAGAGAAACAAGGCATCACCGCGTTACAGGATATCGGACCACGAAAGGTGGGTAATATTTTCATATTATGATCGAGATTCTAGTGTGCATTTCTAACACAAATATTAACCTTTTAACACTTGAATTTGTTCTAGAAAATTTAAGTTTTCTCATAGAAAATGTCCATTTGCAGACCAAGAGAAGACTATTTTTGAAAATTTACCACTGGAATGTTATCGAGCCAGTCATTCCAGTTGTAAATTTGCAAAGATAGTCTTCTCTTGGTCTGAAATGGACATTTCTCAAGACCACTGCAGAAGCCGTTTTTGGCTGATATGAGTGTAAAGGGTTAATGAAAGCTGAATTGTAGCAAGTGGCAGCAGCAACTGTCGCAAAGTATTTTCACAATTCTAACAAAACCTTATTTATCTGTTGTGCTTTTTGTTGAGCCCTGCCTCATTGGCTCGACATAGCATTCCTTATGTCCTGAGGTGTATGGCATGTACCAAGAATTGGGTAAATGTTAAAATTTTGCAATAGACATTTAATTCAGCAAGAACTTTTTTGATTTTACTGAAACTTTATAGATATGATCTACCAGTGTCATCCAGTTTTCATCACATGGAAAAGGATTTTCAGATATTTTATGTTGTTTGCACTTATTCTACATCATAATTAAAATGCATTTTTAGCTCACCTGGCCTGGCCCGCTATGACGGCCGTCCATTGGCCGGCCATTCATTAAATCGTTGCTTCTTAGCGGTTTGACTCATTTCAACCAAATTTGGCTGGAAGGATCCCATTCTGGTACCTTCCAGGTGACTTTTTCAGAATTTTGATGTGTCAATTTTTTATGAAAAATTTACCAGAAATTGTCAAAATGATACTCCTCCTCAGCTACTTGACATATTTCAACCAAATAAATTTGGCTAAACTGATCCTATGGTCATTGGTTCTAGAGCTCTATTCAGAATTTTGATTAATCAATTTTTTGGGTGAAAATCTTAGATTTTATGAAACATTTACTGGAAATTTTCAAAACGCTTCTGCTCATGAATTGCTTGGCAGATTTCAACACAATTTGGCGAGGATGTCACTGTCATGGTAGGCTCTGGAACCTCTTCAGAATTGTGCTTGGTCATGTTTTAGGGATGAAAATTAGATTTTATTACTGATTTACTAGAAATTATCAAAACCTTAACCACTTGGTGGATTTTATCCAAATTTGCCTGGAAGGATTCTATAGCGGTATGCTGTAGAACTTCTATGACAGAATTTTGGTTGGTCGATTTTTTTGGCAGTCATCTTTCTTGGGTGGAATGTTCCTATGGCGGTAGGCTTGAACATATCAACTGCGAATTTTGACTGATCGATTTCTTTGGTGGCGATCTTGGATTTTTTTAAAATTTTCAATCATGTCTATTTAAATGCAGAAAGTTCAAATGCTAATGGTCCATGTGAGCGTCACAGGCCCTTGGGTCTCTTGTTTGCTGAGTTTTAAATTTTGGAACAATTTACTTATTCCTCCTATTACTAGTCTATTCCTTAATAAAAGCATACACCCAAATTCAGCATCTTGGTCTAATAAGCCTTTTCCACGTACTGATGTCAATAAGTAATCAATCATTTATTACTTCAAAATCCATCATAAAAATTGAAATTCAGTCTTGAAAATGGTTGAAAAACGAACTTCAATAACACGAAAATAGGACACAATTTTCTGGTTCAGATTATTTCCATCATACAGCTATGCTTAAGGTATACACCCATCATCGCGGGAATTAAATTATGTGGTACAGCATAAAAAGTGTGTTTGTTGTCATAGCCATCATTTATTACATCAAAATTGTTCAAGTATATATATAAGCCTTGAAACTTGCATAATGCTCAGAGCTTCCATATGGTCAAGTCATCACTTTCCCCTGCTCTGACCAGCCATGTATGATTTTATGCCATACCATACCATGACTGATATGATAGCATATGATACCATACCATAGCAGTCCTTATTTCGTGACACTTATATGTAATATGTGGACAAACACAAGTGCTCGGCATGCATGACTCAGACCTAGTAGATTATACACAGCTAAATATAATTGGGTTTATTTTCTGCAGGTTGCTATTCCAAAGAGGAAGAATACTGGGAAGCGGAGGTCAAAGGCTGTTCAAAAACAGAATGAGCATTTGGATGGAATTCTTGAGGACTATTCACAAATAGCCAATAAGACGTAATTTTTTCAGTAATAATTAGTGCAATATTTCATACATGTCATGTGCACATGGAAGGGATCCTTTAGCTTTTCGCCAGGTCAAAGCCATGTATTTCACGAAAACTATTTTTAGCTCACCTGGCCTGAAAGACGAATAAACGGCCAAATGAGCTTATGACATGGCGAGTGTCCATCGTCCATCCGTCATGTGTCCATCAATAGACCCTATTGGGATAGACATAAGAACTATATACAGAATTTTGATTGGCCAATTCTTTGGGTGAAAATCTTTATTTTTATGAAAAATTTACTGGAAATTGTCAAAACGCCTATCCTCCTTAACCACTTTGGCAATTTGAAAAGGACCTGACAGAAAGGAACCTATGGTGGTAGACTTTAGTACTTGTATACAGAATTTTGATTGGTCAATATTTCTGGCGATCATCTTGGATTTTTCAAAGAAGTTCTGGAATTAAGTTAAAAGACTACTTATTAACCTGATTGATTTCAAACAAGCTTAGCTGGAACCATCCTATGTTCAGTCTTCCGAACTTGTATACAGAATTTTTATTGGTTTTTCCAACGTCTTGGATCTTCTGAAATTTTTGGGAAATCGTTTAAAAGCCTCATGAATAACTTGGCCAATGTCAACCAAACTTGGCTGGAAGGACCCTATGGTGGAAGCCTTCAGAACTTGTATACAGAATTTTGATCAACTTTTCCCGGTGCCATTTTGAATTTTCCAAATATTATCGGTAAATCGTGTAAAAGGTCCAAACTTGGCTGGAATAACTCAATGACGGTAGACTTCCGAAGGTGTACACAGAATTTTGATTCTTTACCAGGAGGCTATCCTGGATTCTTCGAAAGTTTTGGTGAAATAAAGTAAAAGACAATGCATTATTAACCATGTGACTGATTTAAGCCAAACATCGCAGGAAAGGCCCTATTGTGGTAGGCTTCATAAGGTTTATACTGAATTTTAATTGGTCAATTCTTTAATGGCCATTTCGGATGTTCAGAAGATTTTAATGAAATCAAGACTACTTATTAACAGTTTGTGATTTCAGAAATTTTATACAGAATCCCTTTGACGATAGGCCTCAGAACTTGTTCCATCGGTCATCTTGTTTTAAAGGATTTCACAAGGGAGGTAATGTTCTTTTACTTTAAAACGCATCTCGTTAACCGCGTGACAGATTTTAAACAAATTTGAGTTTGAGGACCCTTACTTTGCACAGTAGGTTTTCGAAACCATATTCCGAAATTAGATTTTCCAGTTTTTCCAAATTTGCCAAAATTATTTTGGAAGTCTGATCTGATTTTATCAAACTATGTCAGTCTGTAGAAGTTTCAGGAACCATAATTTTCATGAATTATGAAGAATTTCTAATATTAATGTGAGCCTCTTGTTGAAAATTTAACACTGGAATGACTGGCTCAGTGATCGAAGCAGTCATTCCAGTGGTAAATTTTTAGAAATAGTCTTCTTGTTCTGCAAATCGACATTTCTCAGGACCCCTGCAGTATCCATTTTTGGCTCGCCAGATTGTTAAGTGTTAATGGTCAAAATTTGTCACAAAAATTTTAATTGGTGTCTTGTAAATGTCTATTTGCAGGACAAGAAATATTTTTTAGCTCGACTTTACGAAGTAAAACAAGCTATTGTGATACTTTGCATGTCGTTCGGCGGTGGTGGCAGTGTCATTCAATTTGTGTTTAGCTCAAGTTTTCTGTTAATATCTCATATTTAGTTAAGCATACTGGAGCCAAACTTGGACACATGCTTCCTTGTAATAACATGGCATCACGCAATGACTTTGGGGTCAAAAGGTCAAGGTCACTGACCTTGGTAAAGCCTTGTTTTTCAACATTAACATTTTCCGATTACATTTAGCTCAACTTAGGAGTTTAGATCTCATCTTTGGTTAATCATACTGGGCCTAAACTTGGACATATGCTTCTTTATAATGACACAGCATCAGCCAATGGTGTTGGGTCAAAGGGTCATAGGGCATGGTCACTGTAGCCTTGGAAAAATCTAACATTTTCTGTTCGGCTCAACATAGCAGTTCATATCTCAGCTTGGGTTAACCATACTGGACCCAAGCTTTGACACCTGATTCTATATAATGAGAGGGCATGACATAATGACCTTGTGATCAAAAGGCCAAGGTCACTGCTATTGGTAAAAACTTTTTAAATATTAACATTTTGCATTTAGCTCAACTTAGTTGCCCTGTAGGTGGGGCTTAGAATACACCTTCCGTATCCTCTGCGTGTCGTAAGAGACGACTGAAGGAAGTAAGGGTGAGGTAACCCTGACAGAAACCTCGAGTGCTGAAGACGGAGGTTCCAGGCTTCACGGCGCACTAATAAACCATGGATCCACGCACTTAACGCTTATTATCATGTCGATAGTCACTTACAGGACTGGCGGTATGATCAGCGAACGAAAAGAAGAAGAAGAAGAAGCTCAACTTAGTAGGTCATGTCTCATCTTTGGTTAAGCATACTGGACCCAAACGTAGATGGGTGCTTCCGTATAATTGGAGGGCGTCATATAATGATATTGGAGTCAAAAGGGAAATGGTCAAGTTTATTGTGACATTGTTAAAAAAAACTGGGTTTTTTCAACATTATCATTTTGTGTTTGGCTCAACATAGTAGTTCATATTTCAAGTTTGCTTAATCTTCCTGAACCCAAACTTGTACACATACTTCCTTATAATGACTTGGACTGAAAGGTCAATATTAATGTGATATTGATAAATGACTGGTTTTTTTCAGCATAACATTTTGCATTTAGCACAACTTAGTAGTTTATATCTTATAAGCCAAACTTAAACACACACTTCCTTATAATGAGAGAGCATGACACAATGTTCCTTCAGGGTCAAGCGTTCAAAGGTCATTGTGGTCTTTGGAAAAAACATTTTCCAACAGGAACGTTTTGTGTTTAACTCAACTTCACTGTTTATATCTCATGTTTTCTTAATCACACTTGAGCCAAAGTTGGACACATACTTTATCATGAGTGGGAATGAGAGCCTGGAGTGAAAAGATCCAAAACTAACATTTTGCATTCAGCTCAACTTATTAGTTTATATCTCATGTTTGGTTAAGCACACAGCACACATCCTTCTAATGAGATGGTCTCACACAATCACCTTGGCATCAAAAGGTCACGGTCAGTGTGATAATAACAAAACTCAGGGTTTTTTTCAACAGTAACATTTTGCTTTTATCTCAACTTAGCAGTTCATATCACATGTTGTGTTAATCATGCTGCACCCAAACTTGGACGTGCGTGCTAATGAGAGGAGATGAGACAATTACTTTGGGGTCAAAAGTCATGGTCATTGATACGTGCGTTTACCCTTCTATATATGTACCAGTATTTTATGGTTGAAGTCAAGCTTAATAGTTCATTGCAAAGAAATAAAGTCGAGCTCCATGCAACTCCAGGGTTGCATTGCAACCACATCTCTGGTTTTAATTTACTATGAGAATAACTGACTCAATTATTAGGCGAATCATTCCAGTGATAAATTGTAAAAAATAGAATACACTTTGCCAATGATAATTGTATGATTTTTCATCGCATTATGTACCATATTTACAAGATGTATCTTTAAATGGATAAATTAAATATCATTTAATGCCCCAAGCTACTATATTTCAGAAAATGGTAATTTTTGTTACTTCATGCCATACAGTTATGTATAATTTTAAATGTTTACCTGTTAATTACAGATGCTTGGGGCATTAAATGGTATTTAATTTATCATTTTAAAGATCCATCTTGTAAATATGGTATATAATGTGATGAAAAAGCATACAATTATCATTTATCAGAGGTTTATATAATAAATAGAATCTCAAACTCAGCCCCTTTTAATGTCACTATTATATAAAGCTAAAGGTCGTACAATGTGATAATTTTCGACTCGGTTGATAATAGTGATATTAAATGGGACCTCGTTCCAGATGTGTGTGTGGGGGGGGGGGGGGGGGGGAATGGGGGTTGTCGGTCTCGGTCGGTCGGTCCCTCAGTCTATCTGTCAATTTACTTTTCTGATATGGCTGCCTATGTCTGCTAACTGTAAATTGTTGAAATTTGTTTTATAAATTATTTGTACATATTTATTGTAAAATAATACAATGTGTAACTTATATAGCCAGGTGATATTCTTTATTATTTTTTACATTCGCCCATATTTCTCTGGATATATATAGTTTTTACCATGTATAGGCTGCCATGTATTGACTGCATCCTAAATTTTGTTCCAAACCCTTACGAAAAAAGCCAGTCTACTTATATATATATATATATATATATATATATATATATATATATATATATATATATATATATATATAGGAGCTGGTAACAGGAAATCGTCATATTTAATTCTTGTGACCTAGATAGGGCCTTTGTCTATCTTGAAAACTCGATTATACATCATTTCCTATAGTAGCATATACCTTTCCGGAATATCTGTGTAGTGAGAATATTGCCAGCCTCAGAATCCAATTCTTCATAATTGTTGGATGATACAGTGTCTATTTACCCAAATATAGTGGCTATTTACCAGACTTACTATGCCTGACAGTGGCAGCTGTTGAGTGAGAGTTATTTAGGGTAGGGTGTTTTGGGAGGGTGTATTATCAGTAAATTGCAGTCAGAATTAGCTTTTTTAATTAGTGGTAGCGTTGGAGGTCAATATTAATCCTTTACCACTCATATCAGCCAAAAATGGCTTCTGCAGTGTTCTTGAGAAATATCCAAATGTAGACCAAAAGAAGACTATTTTTGAAAATTTAACACAGGAATGACTGGCTCGACAACTGAGCCAGTCATTCCAGTGGTTAATTTTCAAAACTAGTCTTCTCTTGGTATGCAAATGGATATTTTTTATGAGAAAATTGAAATTTTGTTGAATAAATTTGAGGGTTGCCCGACAGTGGAAGCTGTGAAGTGGGTGTGAGTGGATTACCTGTAATTTGCAAAGCCCAAAGATAAGTTTTAATTAACGGCACCATATGAGGTGAATATAAAGTTATGGCGTAGGATGATGTTACATCCCCCCTTTTAGACCCGTGAAAAGCAGCAGAAAATCTTTCTTATACATAATGATAAATGCTCAGCAATTGTACATTTCTCTAAGACCAATTCATTGATCTGATTTCGAGATTTCAATTGAGCCTAATTATAATACAGTGCTCATTAATCTACATGTTCCAATCAATTTTGTGTCAAGATCATGGAAAATTAAACTCCTTTATGAAACGTTTTAACAAAATGAGTAAAAGCCTTACTTTTCTATCTTCCTTTTGCCACTATCTCTTTGTAGAATATAAATAGCTGATCAATACACTCAACAAATACATAAAGTGAATTGGTGGACAACAGCATTAAATCATGGTACCGTGCAGGGGAGCTCATTATCAGTAGAATTGTTTAAAATTTACACTAATAGCACCTCAGCTATTGAGACGTCATGTTTCAGATATAAGCTTGGTCACATAGATATAACCAGCTTAACATATGCAGCCAATGTTGAATTATTTTGTACAGGGATGAGATTTTTCCTATTTTTATAGAAAATCCAATTTTTTTTCTAACAAAATTTGGAAGTCCTATAATTTTGTTGGGCAGATTTTCAAGAAGCATCATACTTGCAGAAATTGTGTAATCTTTTCCCTTTAAAGGTCAGATGGTGCGAGAAAATCTAAATCTATGCTTAGTGAAATTTCATTTGCAGGAAAAAAGAAGATAAGTTTTGAAAATTTATCACTAGAAGGACAGGCCCGATTATTCCAGTAATATAATTTTCAAAAAATGACTTCTTTTTCTGCAAATGGATATTTCTCAAGACCATTGCATCAGCTTTTTCACTCGCCTGACTATTTAAGGGTTAATTGGCTTAAGAGATCATGACAATTTTTATGTCAAGGACTGACACTTCGCATCGAGCCATTTCATATTTTTTTCTTCGAGATCGATCACATCCCTGTTAGTAGAAACAGATAAATTATGAAAACACTGATCAAAATCATTGAAGTCTGTATCAATCAACAAGAGAGACGATCAATGCTAGCAAAAGCGTACTTATCATTACAAAGGAAAAACCAATATATGTTTTGACCACAGTCTCCTGAAGTTATTGAAGAGGGATACTAAAGGAGTGTGATTTAATAAGGAAAATAGTGTAGACATTATAAGTACTATCAACATCACCAAATGTACCTTTTGCCAACTGATGGGTTGTAGTTTACGTAGAAAAATGGAGTTAACCCTATAATCACATTAAATGTATGGCATAGGTAGCAACAACACCCAGTCAAATTAGTTTCAAAATATTCAACTGAATGTTTATTAAATAGTAAAGACATACAATTCATAAGGCTTAGTCCATCATCAATTAAGCGTTCGTGATGAAATTAGCTCCATTGCACCATATTTTGACTTTGTTTTGGTGTCACAATAAGGTTTCCTGGACAAGGCGAGCACCATTAATATACTTGGAGCCACATTATAGATAGCCGTCTACATTTACATCATACGTATCCTCCAGTAAATTTCTAAGATGAGCTTTGATTGTTTTCTACATGGTACTGTCAGACTGGGCAATAAAAAGTGGAACTACAAGCACTGAAAAGATTTAGTTCTCTAAAGCCTTTACTTTAATTAGCCTGTCTTTATGATCTCGTTAATCAGGCCTGGGGTCAGTTACATTTAAATGGAATTAGTTACAGTCACATTGAACTATGTCAGTTACAGTTACATTTCTTGAGCAATGTAACTAGTTACATTTCAGTTACTTTGCATAATGTAACAAAAGTTGTTACATTAGCTACTTTGTCTGATAATAATTATGAAAAACCTCGAATTGTAATTGGGTCAACCAATTTGAGATATGTAGTAGAAACAAACTACCACTATAACCACTGATATAATATACCGACAGAACTGAATCCATTTCAGATATAAAATATAAAACCTGCTGAAAATTTTAAAATTAATTTGACTGAATTTTGTTGCTGCAATAACAAATTTTTATTCAACTTGTTTCCAAAATAATAAGATGGTTTCATTGTAAAAATGTGCATACTTTTTCCTCTAACCATCTCAACCATGCTGGCCAGATAACAAACATTAATTTTATTGTAAGAAATAATAGGTTGAATATTTTGAAACTAATTTGACTGAAAGCATTGATGTCATTGGTAGCAACATTTCTCAGTGAAATTGGTTTCAAAATGTTCAACCGATTCCCTTAGAGCGATTTTCTATGATAAGTATCTGCCATCAACCATGGGGCAATATAACAGGTCAGGTCAGATTAGTTTCAAAATATTCAACAGCTTTCCAGTACACCAGTCTCATTCCACAGCATTTAGAAATGTGTCTGCTATACCAAAACAGTTGATGGCTTGACTTTTATCAATAGCATTGTCCTTAGATCTTTATCAGCACACTTATGTGAATTGACCTTAGCTCTCGAGCAGTGATGTCCTAATCCATAGCATATAAAGAAAAAAACAGGACATACTGTTAGCGCATACTGTTGCAGATTTTGACTTTCTTTACAATTCAACATTTAGTGTTTTTAATCCATTTAACCATTTAACATTAAAACTGGACAAAACAGCTTTTGCAGTGATGTTGAGAAATGTCCATTTCCAGACCTATATAAGATAATTTTAGAGGATTTACCCCTGGAATAACTGGCTCAATAACCAAGGCAGTCATTTCAGGGGTAAATCTAAAATAATACCATGTTCTACAAATGGACATTTAGAAAACAAAAATATCCTTTAACAAAATTGAGCCTTAAGAGGCAACTTAATTCTCTAATGATTTAGTAAACAACATGTTTCTAAGCTAGATTAATTAAAAAGATGTATAAGATTTTGATTAACGGTTGTTGTTGTTGTCTGATGTAGAAATAAATTCAGTCAGATTATCATTTCTGACAAGAAAATATCACATATACAGACATCGAATTAGTTAACCCATTAATGGTCAAGAAAATCAAGCCTATGGCCCAGTAATCTATTTTGCAGGCTACAAGATTAATATTTGAAAATTTACCATTGGAATAACTGGCTCTATACTCAAACCAGCCATTACAATGGTAAATTAAAAAAATAAATGGCACTGATGCTTGGGAATAAAGTTGCACCAACATCTTTCAGTAAAATTAACTTAATGTTAATATATTTAACAGCTTATAGAATGATTAACATTGAAATTGAGATAGTGGAGTGGCATATGTATAAGAGAAGCTTTGCTGCAAATTAAGAAAATCATAGTAAATTTGTTAGAAAAGTTTGAAAGGTAACTGAAAAGTAACTTAAATTTCAGTTACTTTTGCAATGTAAACTGGTTACATTTCAGTTACTGTAACTGAAAAAATCCTTCATTTACAAGTTACTTCAGTTACATGAAAAATATAAGTTACAGTCAGCTATAGTTACAAGGTACAGTTACCCCAGCCCTGTCTCGTTTGCAGCTGCTTGGCAGGTGTTTTGGACCGCTTCATATTGGACGTTGCATAAATGGTTCAGTTCTGTGAGGAACAGGCTTATTTGGGTCGGATTGATACACCATTGGCAAAGTGCTCCTTCATTATTGATGAAGGCAATGATGCATGCGTAGGATGAGGGTGCATCATAGTTCATTGTCTCCTCCAAAGAGTTATCAAATGTACTTCCTGATTATATCCGGCAAATTGAGAAAGCGCCTGCATTGAGAATCACCGATGCTGCATCTAGCATATTCTTCCTCATCATGAGAGCATGTTCCCCAAACGTTCGTAATTTGGTTTGTTTAGAGCAAGTAAAATGTTACCAGTGGAAGGAACAACTTGAATGAACATTTGTACATCATTCCTTCTTAATGGCCTCTGAGGTAAGCGTGTCATGAACATATATGCAGCTCAAAATTGTGCAGTTTTGCAACGTTTTCAATCAACCACATTGTGAACGTATGATTCTTTAAAATCCTATGGCACAAAGTTTAAATTAGGTATGAAGGTATAGGTATCTTGGTTCATGTCCCTTTCTGCCAAAAAGCAGTTTGTGATGGAGCAGCAACAGTATCGTATAATGGACTTATTCCATATATCAAACCTTTTGCATCTGTTCAGTTGCTTAACTTGCCTGGGTGCCTAGTCTATGATTAAAATGAGCAAGCCGAGACAGATTTTGAGGTCGTAAACTGTGTTAGTCTGCATCTTTTGCAATGGATTTTTCAAGGTCTTTTTGTAGTAATCTTAGTAAAGCTCTTACATTGTCTTATTTTGTCTGAATCCTTCATCTTTATTCATATCAGCATCTGTTTCTTATTGCAGCAATTGTTGTCTCTTCGAGTAGAGTTCTACTTTTCTTTAGTTGTGTCAAGGATGTAATCATTTTGCTTGGTGTATTTTTGTTTTCTGCTTTGCGTAAGGATTTTAGAAATTCTTGCCACTAATTTTTTTACCTCATTAATTTATCACCTACTAGAAGCGGTTCTCACTTGATGTGTAGTGCATTCTTCATATCTGAGTAGTTGCCCTTGATCATAAAAGAATCTTTTGAATGGCATCTGGTATTCATTAATATAGCAGATAAAGTTAAATAAGAGGGTGCAGTGGGCACTATTACCTAACAGTGTTTCATGCTCTATGCTGTTTACCATCCCTTTTTCATTTGTCATGATCAAATCTAGTAAAGGAGCATCATCTGATCCTCTGCCTCTGGTTGGATGTGTCGCATGTTGAAATATAAAGTTGTCCATTAGTGTCTCCAGGAACTTGTATTCACTGTTGTTTGTCCCATCACCTGGTGTTATCTATGTCTGCTAGTAAATTGTTTTGGTAATTAGCAGCATACCCTGCTCCTTGTGTACTGTAGACAAGAGGTGGCCAGATCAGAGGACACTGGCCTGTGTAGCCTGGTGGGGTGAGTGGTGCGTGTTCCTAGTGATAAAGAGCACCGGTGGGTAGAGACCAATTCTCAATATAAAGGCACTCAACAAATTCATTTTCACAACTTGTTTCAAAATCGAAACGTTAAGATCGGTGTTGGCAGGATTGAGAAAGGGAATGCAGACACCATAAATAGATTTAAAGGATAAATATTTTCACATTCCAATAGCAATAAGTTGCTGATGGTACCTGAAGTTTGTATTCCAGGGCCGCGAATGGGAATTCAACGTTCTCCCTTTCAAGTATTTGGGCCGGAGAAGCTATTTCAAAAATTACATTTAAAGATCGTATGTGAAATTTCACCAGAATGGTCCTTACAATGACAACATACCTCCGCATGGGAAACAACAGTCCACACATACATAGACGAGTGCCTGTTAAAAGCACAACAAGACAGTTTATCAGCCAATTTGCTGACAGTTATCAGAATTTTGACAGATCTAGGATAGATAATAAATTACCAGAAATCAGATCTGGTTCCATCGAAGAAGTGTTTAGCTGGGCATGTTCTTCAATTTAGAGATATGATTTTGTTTACCCATCTCAGGAAAGAGTGGAAACACTCATTTTAGAAATTCAGCATGTGTTCAATAGTCACTTAATAATATTGCATGGTAATATTGCAATACTACTCAATATTCAGTTATCTTTCATAACAGTGAATCCAGTGTACATGCTCTCTGGACTCAAAGGTATCAGTGCTGGAACCTCTTATTCCCCACCTTCAATGGTGGATGAAAATGAAAAATATTGCATGTGGTATTGTCTCCTCCCCACGCTCAAGGTTTACGCTGATGTAGCGAGGGGGTGGATGGGGGAGGCGAGCTTGGCTGGAAGAATCTAACATATCAGGGCTTTGAAATCTGGATCAGTTACGAGACCACATCAACCTGCTAGAGATGAGAGTAATAATCTTAGCCATGGGCACCGGAAGCACGGGGGTGGTAGGGGCAGCTGCCCCCATTGCACTTTGGGCACTGGGTGGTGGGGCAGCTGTGCCCTTTACCCATTTCTATAAAAATATTAAACTTTAGTTTAGAAATTTTGAAATTATTTTTAAGATATTCAGAGCAGACTGAGCTGTCGTATTACAGTTCGGTTGTAACGTGTTTTGGCACGCAGCCCATAACGTAATATGGGAGTACTTTTAGGCTGCAGATATCTTTTTTCTTGCATAAAATGGTTCTATAACATAGAAATACAAATATCTTTCTCTCTCCGAAGGGCGAGCGAGACGTGTAGGCAAATGTCCTGCCATCATTCTTCCTACTTGGCTATCACTTTCTACTCAGAAGTCTAATCGCGACGTGGAATTACTATGTGTAGCCAGGTTTTCACCTTCAACTCTCATCTCTGTTGGCCCTGGTTTCCATTTTCAACTCACAATGCTATAAGTTGCTATTTATGTAGTGGTAGTTACATGTGGCATATTGACTATTGATATATTATTGATGTGTTTTGTATCTTATCATTCTTGTGATACCTGACGTCTTCAAATATGAATACTTTTCAAGCAAGTAAAGATAAGATGCGGCTGGGTGCAGCCATGTGCATGGTAACACTACAAGTGGTATTGCTGGCAATGCCCATGGAATACTAGAATTGGCACCAGCTCTCAAAATCACATTTTTAATTGACGCATGATGGGTGTGCTGTATGCAAAAGTGTCTGAAGAAAAAAATATGTATACACATGGCTGTAGTGCGGACTCGATGTTGGTAGGGCAGGTAAGGAATGGGTCTAAGATTGGTTACCACCACCACCACCCCACCCCACCCCCCTCCACCCCAACACCCTCCTACAGAATGGTAGGAGTGTGTGGTCTTGGGGAGGAGAGAGGTTCTGGGTATCCCTCGGAAGAATGTGAACATTAGATGCGCCTAGAGGCCATCTCCTGCATTCAGAGTAATAAATATCACTGTCTTGGACTTTAGAATACTGTAATTTTTGTATAATTACAAATTACCCACCTTACCAACTTGCACGGTCATGATACACATGTTTAGCCACGTCAAGATTTTTTAGTTCTAGCGATAAGCGATGATACCCATACGAAAACAAAATCAAACATTTGAAGGTCTTGATTAGTCTGAGCCTGCACCAGATGACCCTCTGACACCTCCACGCCAAAATGGCTACGTAAGAGGATGTGAAATCATAATTTAAATCACTCATTCAATACACACTAGTTGTTGAATAGTTTGTTACTAATTTGACATGGCGGCGTTGCTATCTCAGGCAACAACACCTTCCAGTAATACTAGATTTAAATGGTTCCCCCGAATATTTAGCACACCCTAAATAATTTATTACATTTAGTAATCAACTTATTTATGTCGGCCATTCGTCATCCGTCTATCCATCCAGCACATGTCCACCTTTTTTCTTTAAGCGAGCCCTCAAGAACAACGGCAGGAATGATCCATAAGGGCGGATCCACGGTTTTTCCGGAGAAGCTATTTCAAAAATTACATTTAAAGATCTTATGTGAAAGTGCTTGGACCATTGACCTGAAACTCAAGAAACTTCATCTAAGGCAGAGCTGACCAGTTTTGCACTGCGGTGCGGGAGGATTGTTCAGTAAATAAAATAATAATTATGATATGTGTTCGCAGTGCTTTCCTGCATTGGCAAAAGTGCTAACTACTAAGTATCCAAAGATATGGGGAGAATGTGTGACACCACACCCTGGCCATCGCCGCTCGGAAACCCCAACAGTTTCCCAGGGTCGGATCAGCCCATGGTGTGGATAGGGACATCCAAACAATTAAGAAGCCACAAGGCTGAGTGGAACATGAAGAGACACAAAATCTTAGAGTTATGAGTCTTGCCGGAGTGCGGGGATAAATTATCGCACTACCGGAAGAGAAGAGTATACTACAGATTTCTTAACGAAGAAAGTGTCTCTAATCATATTAAACCTATCCTATCGAGCTGAATAGAAAAGGTTCAGTCAGTAGCATGCCGGGCTAAACAGAGTTATAGCACGGACAGCAACCTCAGTGAAAAATTGTTGGTGGCGGGAGAAAGTGCTGCATACATAAATGTTGCTGTATAGTGTTTCCTACGTGCACTGCAGTCCTATATTTTCTACAAATAAACAAAACATATGAACTGATGGCTACTGGCCATATATATATGGCCAGTAGCCATCAGTTCATATGTTTTGTTTATTTGTTTATTACACTAACCAGAACAATCAATACATTATCAAATGATCAGAATTATATATGTTAGTACAGGTTAACGAACCTACTACGGTGCGGTTAGTGAAAACACCTTACAGAAAATGAGAATAACTATAAACATATACAGAAATTATAACTAGCGGTCCTAAGACCGTTACGGTACCTTTTCATCATCGGGACCGTTTATACGGATACAATACAATTATCTGAAATATAATTAGCGGAATAATTAAAATGTTAAGTATAGTTACTTGAATACTCGGTAGCCATTTTAAGTTTGGGTATCGTGTTACTGAAATTGATACGTCATTCTTAGTTTGACGTGAGTTGATGCATTCTCAGGAAGCTGGAAAGTTCCCGTAGGTTGGTTCCCGCAAACAGGATTCCCACAAGCTTCCCAGGACGGGAGCGGATCAAACTCAAAAGACTGTAAGCACAATATAGTGTCTAACGAGTAGTCAGTAAGAGATACAATAGCATTACTGCTGTGAAGAAGGTTCCCGTACACCGATGGTACGGATGGAAGTTGACAGCAACCCGATCACAAGCGAGGGTTGTTAGATGCAGATGAAGATACAAAACAAAGCTTAACGGTGCTGGGTACGTCAGCCAGCTGTGAAGATGCACCGGGCAAAGTTTACTTGCTGCGGTCGAAAGTTAGAAGAACCTGCACGACATCAGTGCGGGGACGGTTGAAACACCACCTTTTTGGCATGGCCGGCAGATCCGGCGAGTCATCCACCAAAGAACATCGCTGTCTCTACATCTGTAGAATCACATATTCAGGCCATAAAGGCCTCACCACAAGTTCGTGTTCCGAAGTAGATCTTGATATTCGTGAACAATAATTATAAAGTTCCAAATTGTTCCCGCAAGAAGGGAGTTACAAAATTGTTTTAGTGCGGTGGGTTGGGTAACTGCTAGCTACAGGAGAAAACCAGACAGAAAGCGAAGTAATATGAGGATTATCTGTTCGGCCCCTGGCCAAGGATGCTCTCGATCTCTGGATCGCATCTCCTTTTATGCTACTGGTGACGTCACAGGCGCACGCTCCAACCAATCATCGGCCGAGCAACAGCCAATCAGCGCGTAGCTAATACTAGCGCAGTCGAATGTTCTAGAACATTCTAGAAGTTCTGCGTCCACGTGGTTATGACGTCACGGCAATATTTTGAAGATAGTCAAGAAGGGGTTTCCGTGGATAACTCATTTCTTAACCGATTTTGAAATGGTTTACAGATTTAGAAAGCCCGTCGAATTCTGGTCTTGAATAATGCCAGTTTCGGCGGGAACAAGTAATTAAGAAAGATTACATGGTACCATCTCGGTACACTAAAAGCGTCATCCCATCTTGGTTGTAAACTACGTGCTCTGTAAAAATAGCATCTAAGCGTACGCATGCACACTATGCGCTTTAATGAACTCTCTCATAGGCCCATATACGCTTATGGCTCTACCCAGGGTGCGTGTTCAGGGAACGAATCCAGGACGGGCGGCGCATACCCAGCTTGGCCGGTACGACCGGTACACGACCAGTCGATCAGAACTACACCACCAAGCCTGCCCCCAGTAGCTTGCATACATGTCCTGCACTGACGAGGCCAGACACGTTTGGCCATGCAGCTTGTCAATATGTTGTAGACTGGTGTGGTTCTACACGCAACCTATCTAAGTCGCAATCAGGTATACTCAATCGGAATATAAATCTCAACCAAATACATGTATACTCGAGTAGTGCTGGGGTCGCTCGACACTCGGCCTATTCATTTGAATCTTAATATAATTTAATCTCTCTCTCTCTCTCTCTCTCTCTCTCTCTCTCTCTCTCTCTCTCTCTCTCTCCCTCCCTCCCTCCCTCCCTCCCTCCCCTCCCTCATCTCTCTATCTCCCTCTCCCTCTCTCCCTCCCTCCCTCTCTCGCTCTCTCTCTCGCTCTCTCTCTCTCTCCCTCTCTCTCTCCCTCCCCCCTGCCTCCCTTCCTGCCTGCCTGCCTGCCTGCCGGCCTGTCTGCCTCCCTCCCTCCCCCCTCCCTCTTCTCGCGCTCTCTCTCTCCCTCCCTCCCTCCCCCCCCCACTCCCCCTCCCTCCCTCTCTCCCTCTCTCTCCCTCTCTCTCTCCCTCTCTCCCTCCCTCCCTCCCTCCCTCCCTCCCTCCCTCCCTCCCTCCCTCCCTCCCTCCCTCCCTCCCTCCCTCTTGGTTACCAAGACAGCAACAGTTTGCATTCAAATTAGTTATGACTATGATTACACTAGATTGTAACAAAGTCTATTAGTTTTGCTGTTTGTCGAAAGCATCGAAACCAAATCGATTCTGTGACTACTCAGGGGTTGGGGTGGGTGGGGGCGGGGATTTATATGTAAATGGTAACTCACTAAACTCACATTATACCATGATGATTTAAAACTTTCTTTTATATTTACTTCCATTGGGAACAGGTTTTTTTTGTTAATTATTTTGAAACTAAGTTGCCTGGCTGCTCTTGATTCCCAAGACAGCAACAGTTTGCATTCAAATTAATTTCAAAATATGTTACAGCTTTCCTATATGGTTACATTTAGATTGACAGTGAAATGGTTAAACTACCTGTACATTTTCTTGTAGATAAAATTGTGTTACTTACATTGAAAAGGATTTGACTGACAGTAATTTTTCCTTCGTCTCCACTCGTAAAAGGACGAGAACTGTTTATATAAGTGGAGGGTCAGCTTTAACTGTAAGACTGTCTGGATGTTTAGTAATAAAGTAGTCCGTATCTCAACGATATGCCTTTGTCTGCAGCTGTCACTACTGAGACGGCTTGGCAGTGCCTGGACGCAGCCAGAGCTTGTCAGTGCTGGGACGGCGAGCCGCGTTCTCGGGCCAGCTTCCATATGCGAAATTACCACCATTAATTTTCACTTGATACTGTCGCTACAGATAAGTATGAAACACTAGGCGGGAATCTCTCTGTTGAACACAGACGATCGTACTTAAATCGGCCTCTATGTATTATCCATGGACCAGACTATACATGTATAATACATGGCCGTCGGTAAGAAAACATTGCCCACTCTGCGTGTATAAACTATACCTAAAACATTGGGAAAATCCGAAAAAATAATTAACAATAAATAATGAGAAGACCATGTCCAATTTGGTTTGGGTGTGACTCTCCAATCATTCTATTCCGTTTCATATGATATTTGGTATTCATTTTGGAAACAAATATGTTGCTGTCTAAGACAGCAACAGCTTTCAGTGCAATTGTTCACAAAATGAACACCAGGCTGAGTCTTTCTTCGGAATTCTTCTGTCCCTATAACAATTAACTTCAATTATAAACCATCAGTGCGTAAAGAGTTAAATATAGGCGATAGGTGCGGGTGGTATATATCCATATGGCAGAAACGTAATATATACCGTAATAATTCAACACATTTATTCAACATGTATATGCCATGAAAGTTGTAGCACTCAGAGTGCGGCGGGCACATCTGTGACATGGCCGTGTTAAAATTCTCGAATTTATGACAAAGCAGTCATAGCCATTTCGCAAAATTAGCTGTCTAATGGTTACTATCCCCATGCGTTTTGAAACATGGAGGAATAATTGCAATCGCCCTTGTCTGTCTGTCCGGCTATCTCCTCCGAAACAGTTTGGAGGAATTCAATCAAATTTGTTATGTAAGTTACGACGATATTATTGGGTACTGCAAAATACCATTTACATTAGCCCCCACCCCACCACCACCCTCCAGCCCCACCCCCCACGCACCTCCCCCCTCACCCCACCCCACACACACCCACCACCTGCAGTGGGGTGGTGACAGGTTGGAGCTAGCGAGCTACCTGAAAGTCAAATTTGGCGGAATTCAACTAAATTTGCTATGTAAGCTACTTGAATGCAAGACAATATTTATATTAAATTTGTCAACGGCCCAGGCCCATATGCAAATTGGATATCAGCGCGTCCATTTTGAAACATCGCAGGCTCATACGCAGATTGATTATCTGCGCGCCCATTAGTATGCAATTCATTCAGTTGTTCAGACACGTCTGTCCGTATTTATGCATGTGTTCATTCATGCCTGGTATTTTTAGCTTGTTCATGTGTTCATCCGTTCATCCGTATGCCCGTTCATTCATTCATTCCTTCAGTCGGTTAGTCAATAATTCTGCATTGGGCGCAAATATTCTTGTGTATACATCAACAATCCCGTGACAATTGAATCGATTTAAGCCGCTGATTAATCCATTGATTTGTGATTTCACATAATGTCTGTACTTAAGGATCAAAGTGATTAATGAGAATAATAACGCAAGGATCAAATGAAGTGACTAACATTGAGTATAATTTGCCCACCTTGTTTGATAGACATTGTTTCTTTAAGTAAGACGTGTCAATAAATCTAACCAAGTGACTGAAAATTAATCATTGACCTACGAATGTAGGGCTAGAAATCACAATTTATTTACAGATGTGTACTTTTCCTATTGGAGCAAGTTTTATATTGACACATGGGCAGTGCGCCATTTACAAACAGGTGCGCCAATATACAATTTGCATATGGACAGTGTGCTGTTTACAAACGGGCGCGCCAATAACAAACGGCCATATGGGTCTTCGCCGTTTACAAAAGGGTGCACAAATAACAAATTGGTATATGGACCTGCGCCGTTTAAAAATGGGCGAAATTGGTTATTGCCGCATTACAGCAGTACTGAACGGCGAAGTTGGTCAAAGCGTGAGGATTTTCGATGGCGCGCCATGGACTGCGCGTTCTAGTAGCGATTGTTAAGTATATATAATTTAAAATATCTTACTTATAATATTGCACAATTAGTTGTAGGCTCTACATTTTCCTCGTTTTATCTTGTCTTCATTTTTCTTGAGAAAGGCAATATTGACATGAGCATCGTTCAGTATGTTGTGTGGATAATCACTGGCGGATTGAAATATAATATTATATATTGTTGATCAAACGAACCTGATTTATAAGCTATTATTGAAGAACAGCTCCTCCCCCACCCAACACCCTACCCCACCCCCAACACGCACGCACGCACGCACGCATGCACGCTCGCACACACACGCGGGCGCACGCATACAGACACGTACGTAGTACGTAATCGCGTGCGTAAGTATGCACGCACATGTACGCACGCATGAACACATGCATGCACGCACCATGCTCACACATACGTACGCACGCCCCTCCATCCATTCAGATTTCGACTCGTATATCCCTACCTCCGCTACATATACATCCATCTGATATCTATCTATTTATCGTTTATCCGTCTATCCAACTATCCATGCATCCATCCACCCAACCTTCTCGCAACTCTTGCCTCTCTTCATCCATCCAGCTATCTCTCCAGCTCTACATATCCATATCTCCGCCTCATATATACATCCATCGGCTATCTATCTATCTATCTACCTATAGTCCATCCGTCCATCCATCCACCCACCCACACATCTCGCAACTTTTGCCTATTTTCAGCCATCCAGCTATCTCTCCATCTCTCCATCAATCTCGATGTCCGTCAATCCATCCATCCACCAGACATCCATTCCCATCTTATTCATCAATCTATCCATCCATTCATTCAACCTCTTCTCCCTCCAGCTAGTCATCTGCCCATCCATCTATCCATTCATCAATCCCCTTCTCCCTTCCTCTCTAGCTCATTCTGTCCCTCACGTCTATTCATCCATTTATATGATATATTTATAAGTAATGCTAATTCACATATTCACAATTAATCTTCCCACCAATCCATATACCAATCCATTAAAAAACCCAACTATCTATTAATCCACCCACCGCGCCAGCGGTGAATTAAATTATGCATTCAAATTGGTTATAAGTTTACTATGCTATTTGGTGATTGCCTCTTTAATAAATTAACCCTTATGAAAATTAAGGGCTGATTGATTAAAATTTCAATCATCAAATTTCCAAAAATCATTTTCTTTCCGCTTATTTATGTATTAATTTATTCAGGTACTATATCTGTGATTCTAAAGCATCACAGGCGCTTTTAAAATGTTATAAATACAGCGTTAGTTCACTACTCCATTTTTACTCTATCAATATCAATTTATCTACTCCGTTTTCTATGTCATGAATGAATGATTAATGGGTTTTTTATGTTTTCATAGTTTCGTTTACAGAATTTTCTCTACCGCATGCAGATTAACCATCAAATAGTATCATTCTCAGATAGACGGATTTTCTGGTTCTGGTAAAGAAGTTTAAGCAGCTCTTGTCTTTTGAAAGAGAGATTGGAACTGTTTAACCGTAACTGCTAGAATTTGAATCCATGTATATCTGGGTCAATCGGCCATAATTTTTCCCATTACGACTTCAACGTCATTAGATAGATCGATGATATTATTGTGGTCGGTTAATGAGGAGCTCTGGTGGTGACTGAGTAGCGTGCAACTTTGACCAACTCATACATATCTGAATTTTGAAGTTTGGCCAAAAAGTTCAATCCGGAGAGATCACCTCCATAGTTTGCCATTATCCAATCCCAATAATTTAATTTGAGTTGCAGCCATATCCATACCCTATCGCCCCTATCTCCTCAACTTTTTTCATTAAATCGGAATCTTTTACATTGATTCGAAATCCCTTCTATGTCATATAGATCTGTTGTCCTGATACCATAAAATCTACAGCGGCAATATTCCTGTAATTCTTGATCTATTGATACTAAACAATCGAGTCATTTAATTTATACCACTTTGGGCGATTTCCTGTTAACCTGAAACTTCTGATCCGACCATCAACACCTTTGGTACTTATCATTGACAGGTTTTTTAGGTCATAGTGGTCAAATTAACACCTGGGTTGACCTGCTCCTCCGAACATCACAGACTGTTGAGCTGTATAACCCTTAGATTTGCTTCCATAGCATAACCATACGTTCTAGGTAATGACCATGAAGCCCTGTAGGTGGGGCCTAGAATACACCTTCCGTATCCTCTGCATGTCGTAAGAAGCGACTAAAGGAGGTAAGGGTGAGGTAACCCTGACAGAAACCTTGAGTGTTGAAGACGGAGGTTCCAAGCTGCACGGCGCACAATAAAATATGGATCCACGCACTTAACGCTTATGATCATGTCGATAGTCACTTACAGGACTGGCGGTATGATCAGCGAACGAAAAGAAGAAGAAGAAGACCATGAAGCAACTGTAGGGTAAACTTTGACATATTTGACCCAGATAACTCGACATTCTTATGATATTCACATATTCACAATTAATCTCCCCACCAATCCATATACCAATCCATTAAAAAAAACCTATCTATTAATCCACCCACACACCAACCAGTAATCTAGCAAAATAAACATCTATTACTCTATTACTCCAATAATAATAATAATAATAATAATAATAATAATAATAATAATAATAATAATAAAAATAAGAATAATAATAATAATAATAATAATAAGAATAATAATAAACTCCGTTAATCTAGATAATCCTTTAATTAATCTGTCTTCGTTAATCCATTTACCTAATAGTCCATAAATCTATCCAGTAACCTATATATCCATCCATTCCATAAATCCATCTCCCCATCATTTACTTTATGCTTGAGCGTTACTAATCAAACATATTACTCTAACCTGGATTCAAAAGGTGTTAAGAAGATTCTATTCGGAGAACAGACCCTTTTCTGAACATTTTATTCCATTGCGTTCCAACAGATCCGGAAACAGCAATACCAATCCGACTTCTGAAGAAAATATTTTTAAACACCTAAACTGTGATAATCCACTAGTTAACATGTGTAATAGATAGGGGTGGGTGCCGGTTATTACCTATGTAGAACTATAAAAAGAATCACATAAGGTATATTTCTGTTCTGGTTAGCATAATTTATTTTCTGCAAAGCATGGAGTGTCACTTACAGAATATGTTTATGTCAAGGGAATTTGCGACAATGGCCATCAGTAGAAAGGTGACGAGATGGATGGGTGATCTGATTGGTCCATAGAGTTATGGCGTCATCATATTTGCATATTAGGCCACGCACACATGCCTAATGTCCCGTGAATGTGTTATGGGTATGAATATGGTTAGGGGGTGGGGTCAAGCGACGTTAGAATCACAGATATGGTACCTGAATAAATTAATACATAAATAAGCGGAAAGAAAATGATTTTTGGAAATTTGATGATTGAAATTTTAATCAATCAACTTTTAATTTTCATAAGGGTTAATTTATTAAAGAGGCAATCACCACATAGCATAGTAAACTTATAACCAATTTGAATGCATAATTTAATTCACCGCTGGATGGAGGGGCGTGCGTATGTATGTGTGAGCGTGGTGCGTGCATGCATGTGTTCATGCGTGCGTACATGTGCGTGCATACTTACGCACGCGATTACGTACTACGTACGTGTCTGTATGCGTGCGCACGTGTGCACGAGTGTGTGTGCGTGCGTGCGTGCGTGCGTGCGTGTGTGCGTGCGTGTTGGGGGTGCGGGCGGGGTGTTAGGTGGGGGAGGAGCTGTTCTTCAATAATAGCTTATAAATCAGGTTCGTTTGATCAATAATATATAATATTATATTTTAATCCGCCAGTGATTATCCATACAACATACTGAACGATGCTCATGTCAATATTGCCTTTCTCAAGAAAAATGAAGACAAGATAAAACGAGGAAAATGTAGAGCCTACAACTAATTGTGCAATATTATAAGTAAGATATTTTAAATTATATATACTTAACAATCGCTACTAGAACGCGCAGTCCATGGCGCGCCATCGAAAATCCTCACGCTTTGACCAACTTTTGAGTGATGACGCTGGTCAGCATCTGGTCTCGGGGTGACAGACCTTGAACGAGGCTGCCCTGCGGGAAACAAAAACCGGCTCCTAAGGAGTCGGTAAAGCTTTCTAAGTCTATAATCCTAGAGCCGCTGTCAAGGCCAGCTGTATATCAGAAGTAACCGAATGGTGAGTATTGTTAGATCTCGGAGAAAGGGAAATTGACATTTCCTTCAATCCATAGATATTGTATATACTGGCTAGATGGCTCATGTGGATAACACCTACTATGCAATTGCGCATGGCTGAGTATTCACTGACATGCAGATGATTAGCTGCATATACAGCCTTCAAAATAATTAAATTATCGTTTGGTAATTTGAAGTGAAATTGAATAGACACAAATCTACATATTGTTATCAGAAATAAAATTGCATTACATGTAGTTTGTGGATGGTTTCATTGATATAGGTTGTGGATGGTTTCCTTGATATAGTTTGTGGATGGTTTTATTGATATAGTTTGTGGATGGTTTTATTGATACAGTTTGTGGATGGTTTTATTGATATAGTTTGTGGATGGTTTCATTGATATAGTTTGTGGATGGTTTCCTTGATATAGTTTGTGGATGGTTTCATTGATATAGTTTGTGGATGGTTTCCTTGATATAGTTGGTGGATGATTTTATTGATACAGTTTGTGGATGGTTTTATTGATATAGTTTGTGGATGGTTTCCTTGATATAGTTTGTGGTTGGTTTCCTTGATATAGTTTGTGGATGGTTTCATTGATATAGTTTGTGGATGGTTTCCTTGATATAGTTGTTGGATGGTTTCATTGATATAGTTTGTGGATGGTTTCATTGATATAGTTTGTGGATGGTTTTATTGATATTGTTTGTGGATGGTTTCCTTGATATAGTTTGTGGATGGTTTCATTGATACAGTTTGTGGATGGTTTTATTGATATAATTTGTGGATGGTTTCATTGATATAGTTTGTGGATGGTTTCATTGATATGGTTTGTGGATGGTTTCATTGATATAGTTTGTGGATGGTTTTATTGATACAGTTTGTGGATGGTTTCCTTGATATAGTTTGTGGATGGTTTTATTGATATAGTTTGTGGATGGTTTTATTGATACAGTTTGTGGATGGTTTCCTTGATATAGTTTGTGGATGGTTTCCTTAATATAGTTTGTGGATGGTTTTATTGATATAGTTTGTGGATGGTTTTATTGATATAGTTTGTGGATGGTTTTATTGATATAGTTTGTGGATGGTTTTATTAATATAGTTTGTGGATGGTTTTATTGATATAGTTTGTGGATGGTTTCATTGATATAGTTTGTGGATGGTTTTATTGATATAGTTTGTGGATGGTTTCCTTGATATAGTTTGTGGATGGTTTCATTGATATAGTTTGTGGATGGTTTCATTGATATTGGTTGTGGATGGTTTTATTGATACAGTTTGTGGATGGTTTCCTTGATATACTTTGTGGATGGTTTCAGTGATACAGTTTGTGGATGGTTTTATTGATATAGTTTGTGGACGGTTTCATTGATATAGTTTGTAGATGGTTTCATTGATATAGTTTGTGGATGGTTTCCTTGATATAGTTTGTGGATGGTTTCCTTGATATAGTTTGTGGATGGTTTCCTTGATATAGTTTGTGGATGGTTTCATTGATATAGTTTGTGGATGGTTTCATTGATATAGTTTGTGGATGGTTTTATTGATATTGTTTGTGGATGATTTCATTGGTATAGTTTGTTGATGGTTTCATTGATATAGTTTGTGGATGGGTTCCTTGATATAGTTTGTGGATGGTTTCATTGATATAGTTTGTGGATGGTTTCATTGATATTGGTTGTAGATGGTTTTATTGATACAGTTTGTGGATGGTTTCCTTGATATAGTTTGTGGATGGTTTCATTGATACAGTTTGTGGATGGTTTTATTGATATAATTTGTGGATGGTTTCATTGATATAGTTTGTCGATGGTTTCATTGATATAGTTTGTGGATGTTTTCATCGATATAGTTTGTGGATGGTTTTATTGATACAGTTTGTGGATGGTTTCCTTGATATAGTTTGTGGATGGTTTTATTGATATAGTTTGTAGATGGTTTTATTGATACAGTTTGTGGATGGTTTCCTTGATATAGTTTGTGGATGGTTTCCTTGATATAGTTTGTGGATGGTTTTATTGATATAGTTTGTGGATGGTTTTATTGATATAGTTGGTGGATGGTTTCATTGATATAGTTTGTGGATGGTTTCATTGATATAGTTTGTGGATGGTTTTATTGATATTGGTTGTGGATGGTTTTATTGATACAGTTTGTGGATGGTTTTATTGATATAGTTTGTGGATGGTTTTATTGATATAGTTTGTGGATGGTTTTATTGATAGAGTTGGTGGATGGTTTCATTGATATAGTTTGTGGATGGTTTCATTGATATAGTTTGTGGATGGTTTTATTGATATTGGTTGTGGATGGTTTCATTGATATAGTTTGTGGATGGTTTTATTGATATTGTTTGTGGATGGTTTCCTTGATATAGTTTGTGGATGGTTTTATTGATATAGTTTGTGGATGGTTTCATTGATATAGTTTGTGGATGGTTTCATTGATATAGTTTGTGGATGGTTTCATTGATATAGTTTGTGGATGGTTTCATTGATATTGGTAGTGGATGGTTTTATTGATACAGTTTGTGGATGGTTTCATTGATATAGTTTGTGGATGGTTTCATTGATATTGGTAGTGGATGGTTTTATTGATACAGTTTGTGGATGGTTTCCTTGATATACTTTGTGGATGGTTTCAGTGATACAGTTTGTGGATGGTTTTATTGATATAGTTTGTGGATGGTTTCATTGATATAGTTTGTGGATGGTTTCATTGATATAGTTTGTGGATGGTTTCATTGATATAGTTTGTGGATGGTTTTATTGATACAGTTTGTGGATGGTTTCCTTGATACAGTTTGTGGATGGTTTTATTGATATAGTTTGTGGATGGTTTCATTGATATAGTTTGTGGATGGTTTTATTGATATAGTTTGTGGAAGGTTTTATTGATACAGTTTGTGGATGGTTTTATTGATATAGTTTGTGGATGGTTTTATTGATACAGTTTGTGGATGGTTTTATTGATATAGTTTGTGGATGGTTTTATTGATATAGTTTGTGGATGGTTTTATTGATACAGTTTGTGGATGGTTTCCTTGATACAGTTTGTGGATGGTTTCCTTGATATAGTTTGTGGATGGTTTCGTTGATATAGTTTGTGGATAGTTTCATTGGTATAGTTTGTGGATAGTTTCATTGATATAGTTTGTGGATGGTTTCATTGATATTGGTGTGGATGGTTTCCTTGATATAGTTTGTGGATGGTTTTATTGATATAGTTTGTGGATGGTTTTATTGATACAGTTTGTGGATGGTTTCCTCGATATAGTTTGTGGATGGTTTCCTTAATATAGTTTGTGGATGGTGTTATTGATACAGTTTGTGGATGGTTTCCTTGATATAGTTTGTGGATGGTTTTATTGATATAGTTTGTGGATGGTTCCCTTGATATAGTTGGTGGATGGTTTCATTGATATAGTTTGTGGATGGTTTCATTGATATAGTTTGTGGATGGTTTTATTGATATTGGTCGTGGATGGTTTCATTGATATAGTTTGTGGATGGTTTTATTGATACAGTTTGTGGATGGTTTCCTTGATACAGTTTGTGGATGGTTTTATTGATATAGTTTGTGGATGGTTTTATTGATACAGTTTGTGGATGGTTTCCTTGATATAGTTTGTGGATGGTTTCCTTAATATAGTTTGTGGATGGTTTTATTGATATAGTTTGTGGATGGTTTTATTGATATAGTTTGTGGATGGTTTTATTGATATAGTTTGTGGATGGTTTTATTAATATATTTTGTGGATGGTGTTATTGATACAGTTTGTGGATGGTTTCCTTGATATAGTTTGTGGATGCTTTTATTGATATAGTTTGTGGATGGTTTCCTTGATATAGTTGGTGGATGGTTTCATTGATATAGTTTGTGGATGGTTTCATTGATATAGTTTGTGGATGGTTTTATTGATATTGGTTGTGGATGGTTTCATTGATATAGTTTGTGGATGGTTTTATTGATATAGTTTGTGGATGGTTTCCTTGATATAGTTTGTGGATGGTTTTATTGATATAGTTTGTGGATGGTTTCATTGATATAGTTTGTGGATGGTTTCATTGATATAGTTTGTGGATGGTTTCATTGATATCGTTTGTGGATGGTTTCATTGATATTGGTTGTGGATGGTTTTATTGATACAGTTTGTGGATGGTTTCCTTGATATACTTTGTGGATGGTTTCAGTGATACAGTTTGTGGATGGTTTTATTGATATAGTTTGTGGATGGTTTCATTGATATAGTTTGTGGATGGTTTCATTGATATAGTTTGTGGATGGTTTCCTTGATATAGTTTGTGGATGGTTTTATTGATACAGTTTGTGGATGGTTTCCTTGATACAGTTTGTGGATGGTTTTATTGATATAGTTTGTGGATGGTTTCATTGATATAGTTTGTGGATGGTTTTATTGATATAGTTTGTGGATGGTTTCATTGATATAGTTTGTGGATGGTTTTATTGATATAGTTTGTGGATGGTTTCCTTGATACAGTTTGTGGATGGTTTCCTTGATATAGTTTGTGGATGGTTTCGTTGATATAGTTTGTGGATAGTTTCATTGATATAGTTTGTGGATGGTTTCATTGATATAGTTTGTGGATGGTTTCATTGATATTGGTGTGGATGGTTTCCTTGATATAGTTTGTGGATGGTTTTATTGATATAGTTTGTGGATGGTTTTATTGATACAGTTTGTGGATGGTTTCCTTGATATAGTTTGTGGATGGTTTCCTTAATATAGTTTGTGGATGGTTTTATTGATATAGTTTGTGGATGGTTTTATTGATATAGTTTGTGGATGGTTTTATTGATATAGTTTGTGGATGGTTTTATTAATATATTTTGTGGATGGTGTTATTGATACAGTTTGTGGATGGTTTCCTTGATATAGTTTGTGGATGGTTTTATTGATATAGTTTGTGGATGGTTTCCTTGATATAGTTGGTGGATGGTTTCATTGATATAGTTTGTGGATGGTTTCATTGATATAGTTTGTGGATGGTTTTATTGATATTGGTTGTGGATGGTTTCATTGATATAGTTTGTGGATGGTTTTACTGATACAGTTTGTGGATGGTTTCCTTGATACAGTTTGTGGATGGTTTTATTGATATAGTTTGTGGATGGTTTTATTGATACAGTTTGTGGATGGTTTCCTTGATATAGTTTGTGGATGGTTTCCTTAATATAGTTTGTGGATGGTTTTATTGATATAGTTTGTGGATGGTTTCCTTGATACAGTTTGTGGATGGTTTCCTTGATATAGTTTGTGGATGGTTTCGTTGATATAGTTTGTGGATAGTTTCATTGATATAGTTTGTGGATGGTTTCATTGATATAGTTTGTGGATGGTTTCATTGATATTGGTGTGGATGGTTTCCTTGATATAGTTTGTGGATGGTTTTATTGATATAGTTTGTGGATGGTTTTATTGATACAGTTTGTGGATGGTTTCCTTGATATAGTTTGTGGATGGTTTCCTTAATATAGTTTGTGGATGGTTTTATTGATATAGTTTGTGGATGGTTTTATTGATATAGTTTGTGGATGGTTTTATTGATATAGTTTGTGGATGGTTTTATTAATATATTTTGTGGATGGTGTTATTGATACAGTTTGTGGATGGTTTCCTTGATATAGTTTGTGGATGGTTTTATTGATATAGTTTGTGGATGGTTTCCTTGATATAGTTGGTGGATGGTTTCATTGATATAGTTTGTGGATGGTTTCATTGATATAGTTTGTGGATGGTTTTATTGATATTGGTTGTGGATGGTTTCATTGATATAGTTTGTGGATGGTTTTACTGATACAGTTTGTGGATGGTTTCCTTGATACAGTTTGTGGATGGTTTTATTGATATAGTTTGTGGATGGTTTTATTGATACAGTTTGTGGATGGTTTCCTTGATATAGTTTGTGGATGGTTTCCTTAATATAGTTTGTGGATGGTTTTATTGATATAGTTTGTGGATGGTTTTATTGATATAGTTTGTGGATGGTTTTATTAATATATTTTGTGGATGGTGTTATTGATACAGTTTGTGGATGGTTTCCTTGATATAGTTTGTGGATGCTTTTATTGATATAGTTTGTGGATGGTTTCCTTGATATAGTTGGTGGATGGTTTCATTGATATAGTTTGTGGATGGTTTCATTGATATAGTTTGTGGATGGTTTTATTGATATTGGTTGTGGATGGTTTCATTGATATAGTTTGTGGATGGTTTCCTTGATATAGTTTGTGGATGGTTTTATTGATATAGTTTGTGGATGGTTTCATTGATATAGTTTGTGGATGGTTTTATTGATACAGTTTGTGGATGGTTTCCTTGATATACTTTGTGGATGGTTTCAGTGATACACTTGGTGGATGGTTTTATTGATATAGTTTGTGGATGGTTTCATTGATATAGTTTGTGGATGGTTTCATTGATATAGTTTGTGGATGGTTTCCTTGATATAGTTTGTGGATGGTTTTATTGATACAGTTTGTGGATGGTTTTATTGATATAGTTTGTGGATGGTTTCATTGATATAGTTTGTGGATGGTTTTATTGATATAGTTTGTGGATGGTTTTATTGATAGAGTTTGTGGATGGTTTCCTTGATATAGTTTGTGGATGGTTTCCTTAATATAGTTTGTGGATGGTTTCCTTGATATAGTTTGTGGATGGTTTTATTGATACAGTTTGTGGATGGTTTCCTCGATATAGTTTGTGGATGGTTTCCTTAATATAGTTTGTGGATGGTGTTATTGATACAGTTTGTGGATGGTTTCCTTGATATAGTTTGTGGATGGTTTTATTGATATAGTTTGTGGATGGTTCCCTTGATATAGTTGGTGGATGGTTTCATTGATATAGTTTGTGGATGGTTTCATTGATATAGTTTGTGGATGGTTTTATTGATATTGGTCGTGGATGGTTTCATTGATATAGTTTGTGGATGGTTTTATTGATACAGTTTGTGGATGGTTTCCTTGATACAGTTTGTGGATGGTTTTATTGATATAGTTTGTGGATGGTTTTATTGATACAGTTTGTGGATGGTTTCCTTGATATAGTTTGTGGATGGTTTCCTTAATATAGTTTGTGGATGGTTTTATTGATATAGTTTGTGGATGGTTTTATTGATATAGTTTGTGGATGGTTTTATTGATATAGTTTGTGGATGGTTTTATTAATATATTTTGTGGATGGTGTTATTGATACAGTTTGTGGATGGTTTCCTTGATATAGTTTGTGGATGCTTTTATTGATATAGTTTGTGGATGGTTTCCTTGATATAGTTGGTGGATGGTTTCATTGATATAGTTTGTGGATGGTTTCATTGATATAGTTTGTGGATGGTTTTATTGATATTGGTTGTGGATGGTTTCATTGATATAGTTTGTGGATGGTTTTATTGATATAGTTTGTGGATGGTTTCCTTGATATAGTTTGTGGATGGTTTTATTGATATAGTTTGTGGATGGTTTCATTGATATAGTTTGTGGATGGTTTCATTGATATAGTTTGTGGATGGTTTCATTGATATAGTTTGTGGATGGTTTCATTGATATTGGTTGTGGATGGTTTTATTGATACAGTTTGTGGATGGTTTCCTTGATATACTTTGTGGATGGTTTCAGTGATACAGTTTGTGGATGGTTTTATTGATATAGTTTGTGGATGGTTTCATTGATATAGTTTGTGGATGGTTTCATTGATATAGTTTGTGGATGGTTTCCTTGATATAGTTTGTGGATGGTTTTATTGATACAGTTTGTGGATGGTTTCCTTGATACAGTTTGTGGATGGTTTTATTGATATAGTTTGTGGATGGTTTCATTGATATAGTTTGTGGATGGTTTTATTGATATAGTTTGTGGATGGTTTCATTGATATAGTTTGTGGATGGTTTTATTGATATAGTTTGTGGATGGTTTCCTTGATACAGTTTGTGGATGGTTTCCTTGATATAGTTTGTGGATGGTTTCGTTGATATAGTTTGTGGATAGTTTCATTGATATAGTTTGTGGATGGTTTCATTGATATAGTTTGTGGATGGTTTCATTGATATTGGTGTGGATGGTTTCCTTGATATAGTTTGTGGATGGTTTTATTGATATAGTTTGTGGATGGTTTTATTGATACAGTTTGTGGATGGTTTCCTTGATATAGTTTGTGGATGGTTTCCTTAATATAGTTTGTGGATGGTTTTATTGATATAGTTTGTGGATGGTTTTATTGATATAGTTTGTGGATGGTTTTATTGATATAGTTTGTGGATGGTTTTATTAATATATTTTGTGGATGGTGTTATTGATACAGTTTGTGGATGGTTTCCTTGATATAGTTTGTGGATGGTTTTATTGATATAGTTTGTGGATGGTTTCCTTGATATAGTTGGTGGATGGTTTCATTGATATAGTTTGTGGATGGTTTCATTGATATAGTTTGTGGATGGTTTTATTGATATTGGTTGTGGATGGTTTCATTGATATAGTTTGTGGATGGTTTTACTGATACAGTTTGTGGATGGTTTCCTTGATACAGTTTGTGGATGGTTTTATTGATATAGTTTGTGGATGGTTTTATTGATACAGTTTGTGGATGGTTTCCTTGATATAGTTTGTGGATGGTTTCCTTAATATAGTTTGTGGATGGTTTTATTGATATAGTTTGTGGATGGTTTCCTTGATACAGTTTGTGGATGGTTTCCTTGATATAGTTTGTGGATGGTTTCGTTGATATAGTTTGTGGATAGTTTCATTGATATAGTTTGTGGATGGTTTCATTGATATAGTTTGTGGATGGTTTCATTGATATTGGTGTGGATGGTTTCCTTGATATAGTTTGTGGATGGTTTTATTGATATAGTTTGTGGATGGTTTTATTGATACAGTTTGTGGATGGTTTCCTTGATATAGTTTGTGGATGGTTTCCTTAATATAGTTTGTGGATGGTTTTATTGATATAGTTTGTGGATGGTTTTATTGATATAGTTTGTGGATGGTTTTATTGATATAGTTTGTGGATGGTTTTATTGATACAGTTTGTGGATGGTTTCCTTGATATAGTTTGTGGATGCTTTTATTGATATAGTTTGTGGATGGTTTCCTTGATATAGTTGGTGGATGGTTTCATTGATATAGTTTGTGGATGGTTTCATTGATATAGTTTGTGGATGGTTTTACTGATATTGGTTGTGGATGGTTTCATTGATATAGTTTGTAGATGGTTTTGTTGATATAGTTTGTGGATGGTTTCCTTGATATAGTTTGTGGATGGTTTTATTGATATAGTTTGTGGATGGTTTCATTGATATAGTTTGTGGATGGTTTCATTGATATAGTTTGTGGATGGTTTCATTGATATAGTTTGTGGATGGTTTCATTGATATTGGTTGTGGATGGTTTTATTGATACAGTTTGTGGATGGTTTCCTTGATATACTTTGTGGATGGTTTCAGTGATACAGTTTGTGGATGGTTTTATTGATATAGTTTGTGGATGGTTTCATTGATATAGTTTGTGGATGGTTTCATTGATATAGTTTGTGGATGGTTTCCTTGATATAGTTTGTGGATGGTTTTATTGATATAGTTTGTGGATGGTTTCCTTGATATAGTTTGTGGATGGTTTTATTGATATAGTTTGTGGATGGTTTCATTGATATAGTTTGTGGATGGTTTTATTGATATAGTTTGTGGATGGTTTCATTGATATAGTTTGTGGATGGTTTTATTGATATAGTTTGTGGATGGTTTCCTTGATATAGTTTGTGGATGGTTTCATTGATATAGTTTGTGGATGGTTTCATTGATATTGGTGTGGATGGTTTCCTTGATATAGTTTGTGGATGGTTTTATTGATATAGTTTGTGGATGGTTTTATTGATACAGTTTGTGGATGGTTTCCTTGATATAGTTTGTGGATGGTTTCCTTAATATAGTTTGTGGATGGTTTTATTGATATAGTTTGTGGATGGTTTTATTGATATAGTTTGTGGATGGTTTTATTGATATAGTTTGTGGATGGTTTTATTAATATATTTTGTGGATGGTGTTATTGATACAGTTTGTGGATGGTTTCCTTGATATAGTTTGTGGATGGTTTTATTGATATAGTTTGTGGATGGTTTCCTTGATATAGTTGGTGGATGGTTTCATTGATATAGTTTGTGGATGGTTTCATTGATATAGTTTGTGGATGGTTTTATTGATATTGGTTGTGGATGGTTTCATTGATATAGTTTGTGGATGGTTTTACTGATACAGTTTGTGTATGGTTTCCTTGATACAGTTTGTGGATGGTTTTATTGATATAGTTTGTGGATGGTTTTATTGATACAGTTTGTGGATGGTTTCCTTGATATAGTTTGTGGATGGTTTCATTGATATAGTTTGTGGATGGTTTCATTGATATAGTTTGTGGATGGTTTCCTTGATACAGTTTGTGGATGGTTTCCTTGATATAGTTTGTGGATGGTTTCGTTGATATAGTTTGTGGATGGTTTTATTGATATAGTTTGTGGATGGTTTCATTGATATAGTTTGTGGATGGTTTCATTGATATTGGTGTGGATGGTTTCCTTGATATAGTTTGTGGATGGTTTTATTGATATAGTTTGTGGATGGTTTTATTGATACAGTTTGTGGATGGTTTCCTTGATATAGTTTGTGGATGGTTTCCTTAATATAGTTTGTGGATGGTTTTATTGATATAGTTTGTGGATGGTTTTATTGATATAGTTTGTGGATGGTTTTATTGATATAGTTTGTGGATGGTTTTATTAATATATTTTGTGGATGGTGTTATTGATACAGTTTGTGGATGGTTTCCTTGATATAGTTTGTGGATGGTTTTATTGATATAGTTTGTGGATGGTTTCCTTGATATAGTTGGTGGATGGTTTCATTGATATAGTTTGTGGATGGTTTCATTGATATAGTTTGTGGATGGTTTTATTGATATTGGTTGTGGATGGTTTCATTGATATAGTTTGTGGATGGTTTTATTGATACAGTTTGTGGATGGTTTCCTTGATATAGTTTGTGGATGGTTTTATTGATATAGTTTGTGGATGGTTTTATTGATACAGTTTGTGGATGGTTTCCTTGATATAGTTTGTGGATGGTTTCCTTGATATAGTTTGTGGATGGTTTTATTGATATAGTTTGTGGATGGTTTTATTGATATAGTTTGTGGATGGTTTTATTAATATATTTTGTGGATGGTTTTATTGATACAGTTTGTGGATGGTTTCCTTGATATAGTTTGTGGATGGTTTTATTGATATAGTTGGTGGATGGTTTCATTGATATAGTTTGTGGATGGTTTCATTGATATAGTTTGTGGATGGTTTTATAGATATTGGTTGTGGATGGTTTCATTGATATAGTTTGTGGATGGTTTTATTGATATTGTTTGTGGATATTTTCCTTGATATAGTTTGTGGATGGTTTTATTGATATAGTTTGTGGATGGTTTCATTGATATAGTTTGTGGATGGTTTCATTGATATAGTTTGTGGATGGTTTCATTGATATAGTTTGTGGATGGTTTCATTGATATTGGTTGTGGATGGTTTTATTGATACAGTTTGTGGATGGTTTCCCTGATATACTTTGTGGATGGTTTCAGTGATACAGTTTGTGGATGGTTTTATTGATATAGTTTGTGGATGGTTTCATTGATATAGTTTGTGGATAGTTTCATTGATATAGTTTGTGGATGGTTTCATTGATATAGGTTGTTGATGGTTTTATTGATACAGTTTGTGGATGGTTTCCTTGATACAGTTTGTGGATGGTTTTATTGATATAGTTTGTGGATGGTTTCATTGATATAGTTTGTGGATGGTTTATTGATATAGTTTGTGGATGGTTTCATTGATATAGTTTGTGGATGGTTTTATTGATATAGTTTGTGGATGGTTTTATTGATACAGTTTGTGGATGGTTTCCTTGATATAGTTTGTGGATTGTTTTATTGATATAGTTTGTGGATGGTTTTATTGATACAGTTTGTGGATGGTTTCCTTGATACAGTTTGTGGATGGTTTCCTTGATATAGTTTGTGGATGGTTTCGTTGATATAGTTTGTGGATGGTTTCATTGATATAGTTTGTGGAAGGTGTCATTGATATAGTTTGTGGATGGTTTTATTGATATAGTTTGTGGATGGTTTCATTGATACAGTTTGTGGATAGTTTCATTGATATAGTTTGTGGATGGTTTCCTTGATATAGTTTGTGGATGGTTTCCTTGATATAGTTTGTGGATGGTTTCATTGATATACATGTAGTTTGTGGATGGTTTCGTTGATATAGTTTGTGAATGGTTTCATTGATATAGTTTGTGGATGGTTTCTTTGATATAGTTTGTGAATGGTTTCATTGATATTGGTTGTGAATGCTTTCATTAATATAGTTTGTGAATGGTTTCATTGATATAGTTTGTGGATGGTTTCATTGGTATTGTTTGTGGTTTCAGCTTGTATGTAGTTTCATTAATATCATTTATCCTTGCCTGGTTTCATGGTCTTAGATATGGTATGTGGATGTTTTTATGGGATTAGAGACCCAAGTGGTTCATGATTATTTGCTTCATCATGGGTACATTGCCTAGCGGGTGGCGGGACTGGGCCTTCCCACTCATGTGTCATAAAGTGCTAATGATGTGGCTGATTGGAGAAGTTTCAAGGAGCAGGTGGTGTGAAATGGGCACTCACTCCCTATTTTCAATCAATCACTTGGGTTCATGCATCTAACAATGCAGTTAGGTGGAAAAGGGTGGTTTTTCATATTTTTAGCTCACCTGGCCCGAACGGCTGAGTGAGCTTATGCCGTGGTGACTGTCCGTCGTTCGTCCATCATCCGTCAACTTTTGATTTAAAACGCAACTCATTAACCGCTTGACTGATTTCAACCAAATTTGGCTGGAAGGACTCTATGGGGGTACGCTCCAGAACTTCTATTCAGAATTTTGGTTCGTCAATTTTTTGGGTGAAAATCTCAGATTTTCTTTAAAATTTGACGGAAATTGTCAAATTGCTTCTTCTCCTTACTATCTTGACCGATTCTCAGCAAGTTTGGCTGAAAGGATTCTATTCTCATAGGCTCTAGAAACTCCATTCAGAATTTTGATTCGTAAACTTTTTGAGTGAAAATCGTAGATTTTCTAAAAAATTTGCCGGAAATTGTCAAATTGCTTCTCCTTACTATTTTCACTTATTTTAACCAAGTTTGGATGAAAGGATCCTATTCTCATTTTCTCTAGATATTCCATTCAGAATTTTGATCAGTCACCTTTTTGGGTGAAAATCTTAGATTTTCTTTAAAATTTGCCGGAAATTGTCATAGGCTCTAGTTTAAAATTGAAATGGTTCAAAGGTTAATGATCCAGGTGAGCGTCACAGGCCCTTGGGCCTCTTGTTATATTCATCCTGTAAGTCCCGAATAATGGCATGGATTTTTGTACATAATACAATCAGGTCTGTCTATAATAGATACCTTTGTGACTACCAAAATGTGATCATTAACCCTTTGACCAACAAATCCTTTTAAGTCTCAATTTCAAAGTAACCATACCAGACAGTTGTTGAATATTTTGCGAATCGTTTGACTGGAAACCATGGATTTCTTTAGCAGTAATGGCTTTTTGGCACATTATTTTTGCATACATCATACATGTATGTTGTTACATCAGGTTTATATCACTGAAGGCGTTAAAGACAGCTGGTCATTAATCCAGGGCAGTTTCACAAGAAAGGGCTTTGGAAGGAAGCATCGTTAGTGCATAGTGATGTAAGTTTGTTATGAGGGAGCGGATCACTCAAAATCCAAGATGGCTGTAGACTCCTATTTTTGTCTGAAATTCGGCAAATATGATTCTAAAGGTACTAATAGGGATCATTCAAGTTTGTTTAAGGGGTGTTTGTATGTGAAAAAAACATGGCCCCCATTGACCAATCCTAAGGCAATAATTCCAGCAGCCATCTTGTTCAAATTAATTCTATTGTCAGGTTTTGCCAGTGGCCGATAATTCCAGGTCAGCGATACACGCCCCTTGGGCCTCGTGTGAAGAACCACTATCATGTGGCCGGTAAAAGCTGGTGTCTCCTATAGACAAATTTGACTGCAAATATGTACTATATATACTTTGTGGATGGTTTCGGAGAGGTTGGTCGTGGATGGTTTGATCGATATGTTTTGACATGTCGGGATTGATGAATATGGTTTATATATATATGGTTTCATAGATATTGTTTGTGGCCCGTTTCATTGATATTGTTTGCTTAATTGTTATTACATTTTGTTTGTTTGATGTTTCATGATATAGTGTGCTGAATACTTTACCACATGCCGATTGTTATAGAAGCAACTTTCAGTTGACATGTTTTCAAAATAATCAGTGTGACTAATATTTATTAGCTCACTGCAGACCTGTCGATCAATCATATATGTCATAATTCAGTTGATGTCTTGCCACCTAACAAAATAAGTAACAGCATTACCTCAAAGCCCATCACAATAAAAAAGATATTAACCCCTTAACACTTATATCAGCCAAAAACGGCTCCTGTAGTGGTCTTGAGAAATGTCCATTTGCAGACCAAGAGAAGACTATTTAAAAGAATTTATGACTTGAATGACTGGCTCGATAACCGAGCCCGTCATTCCAGTCGTAAATTTCAAAAATAGTTTTCTCTTGGTCTGCAAATGGACATTTTCTTTGAGGAAATTAAAGTTTTCTCGAAAAGATTCAAGGGTTAAAGGTTTAAATTACTTATCGAAGATTTGTCTTTTCAGATATGGCAAATTCTTACCGACGTAATAAATACAGTGATCAATAATTTTTTGAATGCGAATTTATATGATTATGCAAATTATATGTGAATGCTGAGAGAGTAGGAGACTGTGTACTGCTTTGAGGTAGTGAATTCCAAAGTTGAGCAGCTGTATATGTGTAACTATTCTTTCATAATCGGTTTTGAACTTTGGAAGCGGAAGGTGTCCGTGTGTTTTTGAAAGCAGATTAAGTGAAAATGTGTCTTCCACATAAGTGAGCAAATTATTAATGTATTTTGGAGCAAGATCATTTAGAGCTTTATATGTCATGATGTTTGTCTTGAAATTTATTCTCTCGGATAGTGTGGTCCAATTCAGTTGTTTATATAGCTTTTCACTTGGTTATCTAAATGGGGCATCTAGTATGCTTCATGCTGCTCGCCACTGCAGTTTTTCAAGCTTGTTTAATAATGTATGTGCGGATTTATAGTGTACGAGAGAACAATAATCTATATGTGGGAGAATGTATTCTTTATAAAAAAAATAGGTTCATGTTCTACTTTCATGTAAGTTGTAACTTTTTTAATTTTTTTTTTAATTTTCCGTATGTGGTCTTTCCATGATAGTCTATTATCAATATTCAGTCATAAAAGTTTGTCAGATTTACCAGAGTCTATATTTCCATAGTTGGTATAATAATATCTTTATTTAAGGTCGTAAGTTTGTATTTACTACCAAGTACCATCAGTTTGTCTACATTAAGCAGCATTTTGTTATTTAGACAGCATTTATGCACAGATTTCATATCAGTAGTTGATTGATTTTTTCTATGCAATTTGGTATCACCAGCATGCATATCAATATTGCTGTCAATACAGAGTGGAAGGACATTAATATACAAAATAATTAATAAAGTGCCTAATACGGATCCCTGAGGAACACCAGAGTTGATTGATAAATGGCTAGAGGTCTTACCAGCAACTGAAACATACTGCAGCCTTTCCTTTAACTATGATGAGATCCGTTTGATTGAATATGTATCGAATTTGTATTTGGCAAGTTTCTCTATTAAAATATCATTATTAGCTCACCAGGGCAGAATGGCCAAGTGAGCTTATGCCATGCCGACCGTCCGTCCGTCCGTCCGTCACTTATTCTTTAAACGATTTCTTCTGAAGAACCACTGGGCCGATTTCAATTATATTTGGCAGGAGGCATCCTTAGGGCATAGGTATCCAAGTTTGTTCAAACGAAGCCGATCAGCCAAAATCCAAGATGGCCGCCGACCAAATCAGCCGATTTTCAGAAATGTCTTTAAAAATCTTCTCAGAAACCGCTTGGCAGATTGATTCGGAACTCATATCATATCATCTAGGGCAATGCTAGAACCAAGTTTGGTCAAAAGAAGTTGATTGGGCAATTTGCCTGGTGGCCGTCTTGGATGACCTACTTTTCACGAAAACAACTTCGTCATAACCGCTGAAGGGATCGGGCCGAAATTTGGCAGATATGATTAAGGACTGAGGGCCATTCAAGTTTGTTCAAGGGAAGTTGGTACGTGAAAAAACATGGCCGCCGTCGGCCAATGAAAATTCAGCATCTCTGGCGGCCATATTGTAATTTTTTATTTGATGGATTTTGAAGCCAAATTTGGTTCTATATAGTTTTATCAGTACTGCGATGTCAAATTTGCCACTTTCGAAACTCTCGGATAAACGGTTTGGCAGCCATCTTGGATTTATTTACAGCCGAAATCTCCCATAGTAAAGCAATGGGATTTTTTTTTAAATGTCTCGAGAACTACAGGGCCGATTTGGCAGGAAACATCCTTAGGGCGTAGAGACCTGAGTTTGTTCAAACGAAGCCGATCGGTCAAAATCCAAGATGGCCACCGGCTGCGAAAATCTCCCATAGTAAAGCAATGGGTAAAATTCTTAATGTCTTATCGACAACTACTGTGCTGATTTTAATTATGTTTGGCTTGAAACATCCTTAGGGAGTAGAGACCTGAATTTGTTCAAACGGAGCTGATCGGCCATAATCCAAAATGGCCGCCGGCCGCCAAAATCCACCATAGTAAAGCAATGGGAAAGTTTAAAATGTCTTCTAGACAACTGCGTGGCTGATTTCAATTAAATTTGGCAGGAAGCATCCTTAGTACGTATAGACCTGAGTTTGTTCAAACGAAGCCGATCAGTCAAAATACAAGATGGGTGCCATCCGATAAAATCTCCCATATTAAAGAAATGGGCGAAACCTCCCATAGTAAAGCAATAGGAAACTTTAAATGGCCAGACTTCACACACTTTGGCTGCAAGGACAAGCTGATAAGACAAAAGGATAAAAAACATGGTTAATTTTGCGACTAACCAATAATTCCAGGTGAGCGATACAGGCCGCTTGGGGCTCTTGTTCAAGAGGTCATCTTGTTCAAGAGGTCAAAAGCTTTTTTCAAATCAATCATGATGGCTCCAATTCAATCACCATCGTTAATTGAGAAATGCCATTTTTCAATAAGTTAAGTAAGGCAGTTTCACATGAGTGTTTACATCTAAAACCTGACTGTACTTCATTCAGTAAATCATAAAAATGTATAAAGACCTGACTGCTTCATTCAGTAAATCATAAAAGTGTATAAATGTGATTATGTAAATGCCATTCAATAATTTTAGATAACGCTGGTAGAATAGAAATTGGATGATAGTTGGCATCAGATTTGTGTAAGGGTATTACTTTAGCATGTTTTCATATTACTGGGAAGATTCCACAATCTATAATTTTAGTAATGATACATGTACTTGCAATATCAACTTTACAACTAATAAAAAGTTATAACTGACTGAGTAAACACTGCTTTGTTTTAAATAGCAATTAACTGATTATGTGATCATTAATTAACACAGTCTGTGAGATTACAGAAAGTGATTCAATAACAAGCTCGATCGGATCTCGGTAGCTGCAAGTCGAAGGGCCTTGACCCTAGATGGGTAACCTTGACCGTAATGGGTATCATTGGGTACCTCCTAGCATGTCCATTGACCTTGTATGGGCAAGGGTAACAAAACAGAAACTGGTACCTTTGACACCCAAATCACCAAACTTCTTCAGGACCTCAAGGCCAACATTCTATCCAAGTCTGGTAATGATCCGATGAAAACTCTGTGTAATTGGCTGGAATAAGCTTTTGTAACTGAAAATTGGTACTTTCGACCCCTGAAGAGTCACCTTTACATTTGACCATTGACCCCCAAAGACCCAACTTCTTCGGGACTCCAAGGCCAACATCCTGTCCAAGTTTGGTGATGGTCCGATCCAAACTCTAGTTGTAGTCACCCTGAATAAGCTTTTGTGACTGACTAAGGGACACAACGGTTTATAGAGCTGCTACACACAACTAAAAATAAGCAAAGCCTAAGTCCTTAGGTTCTAGAAATTGACCATAGAAGTCTGGGCCAATCCACATTAGACCGTGACCATAGCTAAGCACAAATGTTCAATTTTGAATGATGTTGATGAGGATGCTTAATCATAAATTAATAAAATTAAGGATCCTCATCAACATCATCAGGAAAACTTATTTCTTACTGGAGGGTCTCCTAGTTGTTGGGGGAAAAGTTCCTACAGCCTTTCTAGCATCAGTTACCAAGAAGAGGTCCCTCAATATTGATCATCATCATGTTATCTAATGTGGATTGGTGCAGACTGCAATGCCAGTCTGCCTTTAGGGAACTGAAGTGGTCAGCAACCAGTGATAGGGTCGAGAAGTTTCACTACAAGGAACACTGGCTTAACTCCTCACTAGTAATACATTATTATATCACATACTTGCCTTAGCGATCACATGACGCTTGTTCTGTTAGTGGCTGCATTTATATGACAATTATTAATCGGATGGCAAAATTTTGTCTGAAATGCGGAAGCTATGACTTTGTGATCACGTGATACTCAGTTTCATTTTGTCAGATGGTCGCCTGTCGATCAAAAATTTTGCATTTCTGTCAAAACCGTACTGATCGCAGTCATAGTGCATATGCGCTTGTTCATACACCTAGTACATGTTAGTAAGCATTTCAGAAATCTCAACTAGTTGTGTCTTATTTAATGCGTCATTCAAGCCTATGCTTAAAATAGTGCATAGCTATTAACCCGTCCATATCATCACTGCAAAGCAAATGAGCTATGACTTTGTGCTCACGTGATGCTCAGTTTCATTTTGTCGGAGGTATATAGGTGTACTATCCAATTGTATATTACTCATGAGGTATACAGGTGTACTATCCAATTGTACATTACTTGTGAGGTATACAGGTGTACTATCCAATTGTACATTACTTGTGAGGTATACAGGTGTACTATCCAATTGTACATTAATTGTTAGGTATGCAGGTGTAGTATCCAATTGTACAGTACTAGTGAGATATACAGGTGTACTATCCAATTGTACATTACTTGTGAGGCATATAGGTGTACTATCCAATTGTACAATACTTGTTAGGTATACAGGTGTACTATCCAATTGTACATTACTTGTGAGGTATACAGGTGTACTATCCAATTGTACATTACTTGTGAGGTATATAGTTGTACTATCCAATTGTACATTACTTGGGAGGTATACAGGTGTACTATCCAATTGTGCATTACTAGGGTGCTATACAAGTGTACTGTCCAAGTGTGCATTACTAGTGCTGTATACAGGTGTACTATCCAAGTGTACATTACTTGTGAGGTATACAGGTGTACTATCCAATTGTACATTACTTGTGAGGTATACAGGTGTACTATCCAATTGTACATTACTTGTTACGTATACAGGTGTACTATCCAATTGTACATTACGAGTGAGGTATACAGGTGTACTGTCCAAGTGTACATGCCTAGTGAGGTGTACTGACGAATTGTTGCATTACTAGTGAGGTACACAGATTCATTCTTACGAGGTAGCAACATAGTACCTCAGTAGATAGTTTCAGAAGTGTGCGTTGCAGACATTCAGACCCCACAAGAAGAAAATCCTCACAAGTTAGGATTTTCCTCTATATATATATATATATATAAATATATATATATATATATATATATATATATATATATATATATATATATATATATATATATATATAAATATATATATATATATATATATATATATATATATATATATATATATATATATATATATATATATTTGCCACAAATACAGCTTTCAAACACCCATGCCGCCACCGGACAACATGGACTGGACACATTGCTGATCACAAAGTCCCTAAAGGTTCTAAGGCTACAAAAGCTGTCTTCAACCAAATAGATTTCATACTATGCAAGTCAGCAGCAAAGCCCCTACTTCGGAATGCTCGTTCCTATGGAGGCACATACATCAATTCTGACCATAAGCCAGTCATTACGTGCCTCCATATGAACCAGCTCTACCTAATGTATAAACACCATACCAGGCAAGAGGGTAGAGTCACCTACAATTTACCCAAGCTCATCAGCGACACTGGCACTCAAATGTCATACAAAAATGCCCTCGGGGAGCAGATAGCTAATATCGACGTCTGCTCCGATCCAAACGAAGCCCTAACCAAAATACTGATATCTATGGAATCATCAGCTACTAGTACCATAGGTGTTCTAAAAAACAACAGACCTAAGTATACTGACAACCCTCTCGTAGTAAAACTGTCAGCAGAACAGAAAGCATTACGTCTGCGCATCCATGAAAATGGCCAAAGTGAAGATCGCACCCAAAGTATGCCAGGAGCGCAATAACCTCATATTAAATCTTTAAAATCTTAAATAATCTCAAATATTGAGAATCTCTTTATGAATATATATATATATATATATATATATATATATATATATATATATATATATATATATATATATATATATATATATATATATATAATACATAATCTTATATATATATATATATATATATATATTTATGTATGTATGTATGTATTTTTATTTTATTGACGCACTGGCAACGTGCGGCTTCAATTTCCATGTGCTAACTTAGCCGACAGTGATGCACCCGTTAGTTTAATTTGTTGATCACCATCTCCCGGTCGGGGGATCGAACCGCCATTCTGCAACTCCGCATAGCATCAGCAACCAGGCATCTTTCCACTGGACCACCGCACCAAGACTGAAAGTCAAGGATTAATCGACCAGCTTTCACATGTCTGATATACTGACACACTGACGATTCATATGGGACTATCTGTGGATGCATCTGTCACAATCAATCCTTGGCTTTTACGCCTATTGTACTCTGACTCCAGCACGGCTCTGGCAGTATATGTATTTTTATTTTATTGACGCACTGGCAACGTGCGGCTTCAATTTCCATGTGCTAACTTAGCCGACAGTGATGCACCCGTTAGTTTAATTTGTTGATCACCATCACCCAGTCGGGGGATCGAACCGCCATTCTGCAACTCCGCATAGCATCAGCAACCAGGTATCTTTCAACTGGACCACCGCACCAAGACTGAAAGTCAAGGATTAGCCGACCAGCTTTCACATGTCTAATATACTGACACACTGACGATTCATATGGGACTATCTGTGGATGCATCTGTCACAATCAATCCTAGGCTTTTACGCCTATTGTACTCTGACTCCAGCACGGCTCTGGCAGTATATGTATTTTTATTTTATTGACGCACTGGCAACGTGCGGCTTCAATTTCCGTGTGCTAACTTAGCCGACAGTGATGCACCCGTTAGTTTAATTTGTTGATCACCATCTCCCGGTCGGGGGATCGAACCGCCATTCTGCAACTCCGCATAGCATCAGCAACCAGGCATCTTTCCACTGGACCACCGCACCAAGACTGAAAGTGAAGGATTAGCCGACCAGCTTTCACATGTCTGATATACTGACACACTGACGATTCATATGGGACTATCTGTGGATGCATCTGTCACAATCAATCCTAGGCTTTTACGCCTATTGTACTCTGACTCCAGCATGGCTCTGGCAGTATATGTATTTTTATTTTATTGACGCACTGGCAACGTGCGGCTTCAATTTCCATGTGCTAACTTAGCCGACAGTGATGCACCCGTTAGTTTAATTTGTTGATCACCATCTCCCGGTCGGGGGATCGAACCGCCATTCTGCAACTCCGCATAGCATCAGCAACCAGGCATCTTTCCACTGGACCACCGCACCAAGACTGATATTCAAGGATTAGCCGACCAGCTTTCACATGTCTGATATACTGACACACTGACGATTCATATGGGACTATCTGTGGATGCATCTGTCACAATCAATCCTAGGCTTTTACGCCTATTGTACTCTGACTCCAGCACGGCTCTGGCAGTATATGTATTTTTATTTTATTGACGCACTGGCAACGGCGGCTTCAATTTCCATGTGCTAACTTAGCCGACAGTGATGCACCCGTTAGTTTAATTTGTTGATCACCATCTCCCGGTCGACGGGATCGAACCGCCATTCTGCAACTCCGCATAGCATCAGCAACCAGGCCTCTTTCCACTGGACCACCGCACCAAGACTGAAAGTGAAGGATTAGCCGACCAGCTTTCACATGTCTGATATACTGACACACTGACGATTCATATGGGACTATCTGTGGATGCATCTGTCACAATCAATCCTAGGCTTTTACGCCTATTGTACTCTGACTCCAGCACGGCTCTGGCAGTATATGTATTTTTATTTTATTGACGCACTGGCAACGTGCGGCTTCAATTTCCATGTGCTAACTTAGCCGACAGTGATGCACCCGTTAGTTTAATTTGTTGATCACCATCTCCCGGTCGGGGGATCGAACCGCCATTCTGCAACTCCGCATAGCATCAGCAACCAGGCATCTTTCCACTGGACCACCGCACCAAGACTGAAATTCAAGGATTAGCCGACCAGCTTTCACATGTCTGATATACTGACACACTGACGATTCATATGGGACTATCTGTGGATGCATCTGTCACAATCAATCCTAGGCTTTTACGCCTATTGTACACTGACTCCAGCACGGCTCTGGCAGTATATGTATTTTTATTTTATTGACGCACTGGCAACATGCGGCTTCAATTTCCATGTGCTAACATAGCCGACAGTGATGCACCCGTTAGTTTAATTTGTTGATCACCATCTCCCGGTCGGGGGATCGAACCACCATTCTGCAACTCCGCATAGCATCAGCAACCAGGCATCTTTCCACTGGACCACCGCACCAAGACTGAAAGTCAAGGATTAGCCGACCAGCTTTCACATGTCTGATATACTGACACACCGACGATTCATATGGGACTATCTGTGGATGCATCTGTCACAATCAATCCTAGGCTTTTACGCCTATTGTACTCTGACTCCAGTACGGCTCTGGCAGTATATGTATTTTTATTTTATTGACGCACTGGCAACGTGCGGCTTCAATTTCCATGTGCTAACTTAGCCGACAGTGATGCACCCGTTAGTTTAATTTGTTGATCACCATCTCCCGGTCGGGGATCGAACCGCCATTCTGCAACTCCGCATAGCATCAGCAACCAGGCATCTTTCCACTGTACCACCGCACCAAGACTGAAAGTCAAGGATTAGCCGACCAGCTTTCACATGTCTGATATACTGACACACTGACGATTCATATGGGACTATCTGTGGATGCATCTGTCACAATCAATCCTAGGCTTTTACGCCTATTGTACTCTGACTCCAGCACGGCTCTGGCAGTATATGTATTTTTATTTTATTGACGCACTGGCAACGTGCGGCTTCAATTTCCATGTGCTAACTTAGCCGACAGTGATGCACCCGTTAGTTTAATTTGTTGATCACCATCTCCCGGTCGGGGGATCGAACCGCCATTCTGCAACTCCGCATAGCATCAGCAACCAGCCATCTTTCCACTGGACCACCGCACCAAGACTGAAAGTCAAGGATTAGCCGACCAGCTTTCACATGTCTGATATACTGACACACTGATGATTCATATGGGACTATCTGTGGATGCATCTGTCACAATCAATCCTAGGCTTTTACGCCTATTGTACTCTGACTCCAGCACGGCTCTGGCAGTATATGTTTTTTTAACAATGCAGTTAGGGGGAAAGGGGTGGTTTTTCATATTTTTAGCTCACCTTGCCCGAACGGCCGAGTGAGCTTATGCCGTGGCGACTGTCCGTCGTTCGTCCGTCATCCGTCAACTTTTGATTTAAAACGCTACTCATTAACCGCTAGACTGATTTCAACCAAATTTGGCTGAAAGGACTCTATGGGAGTAGGCTCCAGAACTTCTATTCAGAATTTTGGTTCGTCAATTTTTTGGGTGAAAATCTCAGATTTTCTTTAAAATTTGCCGGAAATTGTCAAATTGCTTCTTCTCCTTACTATCTTGACCGATTCTCACCAAGTTTGGCTGAAAGGATTCTATTCTCATAGGCTCTAGAAACTCCATTCAGAATTTTGATTCGTGAAAAAATTTGCCGGAAATTGTCAAATTGCTTCTCCTTACTATTTTCACTTATTTTAACCAATTTAGGATGAAAGGATCGTATTCTCATTTTCTCTAGATCTTCCATTCAGAATTTTGATCAGTCACCTTTTTGGATGAAAATCTTAGATTTTCTTTAAAATTTGCAGGAAATTGTCATAGGCTCTAGTTTAAAATTGAAATGGTTCAAAGGCTAATGATCCAGGTGAGCGTCACAGGCCCTTGGGCCTCTTGTTATATTCATCCTGTAAGTCCCGAATAATGGCATGGATTTTTGTACATAATACAATCAGGTCTGTCTATAATAGATACCTTTGTGACTACCAAAATGTGATCATTAACCCTTTGACCAACAAATCCTTTTAAGTCTCAATTTCAAAGTAACCATACCAGACAGTTGTTGAATATTTTGCGAATCGTTTGACTGGAAACCATGGATTTCTTTAGCAGTAATGGCTTTTTGGCACATTATTTTTGCATACATCATACATGTATGTTGTTACATCAGGTTTATATCACTGAAGGCGTTAAAGACAGCTGGTCATTAATCCAGGTCAGTTTCACAAGAAAGGGCTGTGGAAGGAAGCATCCTTAGTGCATAGTGATGTAAGTTTGCTATGAGGGAGCGGATCACTCAAAATCCAAGATGGCTGTAGACTCCTATTTTTGTCCGAAATTCGGCAAATATGATTCTAAAGGTACTAATAGGGATCATTCAAGTTTGTTCAAGGGGTGTTTGTATGTGAAAAAAACATGGCCACCATTGACCAATCCTAAGGCAATAATTCCAGCAGCCATCTTGTTCAAATTAATTCTATTGTCAGGTTTTGCCAGTGGCCGATAATTCCAGGTCAGCGATACACGCCCCTTGGGCCTCGTGTAAAGAACCACTATCATGTGGCCGGTAAAAGCTGGTGTCTCCTATAGACAAATTTGACTGTAAATATGTACTATATATAGTTTGTGGATGGTTTCGGAGAGGTTGGTCGTGGATGGTTTGATCGATATGTTTTGACATGTCGGGATTGATGAATATGGTTTATATATATATATGGTTTCATAGATATTGTTTGTGGCCCGTTTCATTGATATTGTTTGCTTAATTGTTATTACATTTTGTTTGTTTGCTGTTTCATGATATAGTGTGCTGAATACTTTACCACATGCCGATTGTTATAGAAGCAACTTTCAGTTGACATGTTTTCAAAATAATCAGTGTGACTAATATTTATTAGCTCACTGCAGACCTGTCGATCAATCATATATGTCATAATTCAGTTGATGTCTTGCCACCTAACAAAATAAGTAACATCATTACTTCAAAGCCCATCACAATAAAAAAGATATTAACCCCTTAACACTTATATCAGCCAAAAACGGCTCCTGTAGTGGTCTTGAGAAATGTCCATTTGCAGACCAAGAGAAGACTATTTAAAAGCATTTATGACTTGAATGACTGGCTCGATAACCGAGCCCGTCATTTCAGTCGTAAATTTCAAAAATAGTTTTCTCTTGGTCTGCAAATGGACATTTTCTTTGAGGAAATTAAAGTTTTCTCGAAAAGATTCAAGGGTTAAAGGTTTAAATTACTTATCGAAGATTTGTCTTTTCAGATATGGCAAATTCTTACCGACGTAATAAATACAGTGATCAATAATTTTTTGAATGCGAAATTATATGTGAATGCTGAGAGAGTAGGAGACTGTGTACTGCTTTGAGGTAGTGAATTCCAAAGTTGAGCAGCTGTATATGTGTAACTATTCTTTCCATAATCGGTTTTGAACTTTGGAAGCGGAAGGTGTCCGTGTGTTTTTGAAAGCAGATTAAGTGATAATGTGTCTTCCACATAAGTGAGCAAATTATTAATGTATTTTGGAGCAAGATCATTTAGAGCTTTATATGTCATGATGTTTGTCTTGAAATTTATTCTCTCGGATAGTGTGGTCCAATTCAGTTGTTTATATAGCTTTTCACTTGGTTATCTAAATGGGGCATCTAGTATGCTTTATGCTGCTCGCCACTGCAGTTTTTCAAGCTTGTTTAATAATGTATGTGCGGATTTATAGTATACGAGAGAACAATAATCTATATGTGGGAGAATGTATTCTTTATAAAAAAAATAGGTTCATGTTCTACTTTCATGTAAGTTGTAACTTTTTTAATTTTTTTTTTAATTTTCCGTATGTGGTCTTTCCATAATAGTCTATTATCAATATTCAGTCATAAAAGTTTGTCAGATTTACCAGAGTCTATATTTCCATAGTTGGTATAATAATATCTTTATTTAAGGTCTTAAGTTTGTATTTACTACCAAGTACCATCAGTTTAGTTTTGTCTACATTAAGCAGCATTTTGTTATTTAGACAGCATTTATGCACATATTTCATATCAGTAGTTGATTGATTTTTTCTATGCAATTTGGTATCACCAGCATGCATATCAATATTGCTGTCAATACAGAGTGGAAGGTCATTAATATACAAAATAATTAATAAAGGGCCTAATACGGATCCCTGAGGAACACCAGAGTTGATTGATAAATGGCTAGAGGTCTTACCAGCAACTGAAACATACTGCAGCCTTTCCTTTAACTATGATGAGATCCGTTTGATTGAATATGTATCGAATTTGTATTTGGCAAGTTTCTCTATTAAAATATCATTATTAGCTCACCAGGGCAGAATGGCCAAGTGAGCTTATGCCATGCCGACCGTCCGTCCGTCCGTCCGTCACTTATTATTTAAACGATTTCTTCTGAAGAACCACTGGGCCGATTTCAATTATATTTGGCAGGAGGCATCCTTAGGGCATAGGTATCCAAGTTTGTTCAAACGAAGCCGATCAGCCAAAATCCAAGATGGCCGCCGACCAAATCAGCCGATTTTCAGAAATGTCTTTAAAAATCTTCTCAGAAACCGCTTGGCAGATAGATTCGGAACTCATATCATATCATCTAGGGCAATGCTAGAACCAAGTTTGGTCAAAAGAAGTTGATTGGGCAATTTGCCTGGTGGCCGTCTTGGATGACCTACTTTTCACGAAAACAACTTCTCCATAACCGCAGAAGGGATCGGGCCGAAATTTGGCAGATATGATTAGGGACTGAGGGCAATTCAAGTTTGTTCAAGGGAAGTTGGTACGTGAAAAAACATGGCCGCCGTCGGCCAATGAAAATTCAGCATCTCTGGCGGCCATATTGTAATTTTTTATTTGATGGATTTTGAAGCCAAATTTGGTTCTATATAGTTTTATCAGTACTGCGATGTCAAATTTGCCACTTTCGAAACTCTCGGATAAACGGTTTGGCAGCCATCTTGGATTTATTTACAGCCGAAATCTCCCATAGTAAAGCAATGGGAATTTTTTTAAATGGTTCGAGAACTACAGGGCCGATTTGGCAGGAAACATCCTTAGGGCGTAGAGACCTGAGTTTGTTCAAACGAAGCCGATCGGTCAAAATCCAAGATGGCCACCGGCTGCGAAAATCTCCCATAGTAAAGCAATGGGAAAGTTTAAAATGTCTTCTAGACAACTGCGTAGCTGATTTCAATTATATTTGGCAGGAAGCATCCTTAGTACGTATAGACCTGAGTTTGTTCAAACGAAGCCGATCAGTCAAAATACAAGATGGGTGCCATCCGATAAAATCTCCCATATTAAAGAAATGGGCGAAACCTCCCATAGTAAAGCAATAGGAAACTTTAAATGGCCAGACTTCACACACTTTGGCTGCAAGGACAAGCTGATAAGACAAAAGGATAAAAAACATGGTTAATTTTGCGACTGACCAATAATTCCAGGTGAGCGATACAGGCCGCTTGGGGCTCTTGTTCAAGAGGTCATCTTGTTCAAGAGGTCTAAAGCTTCTTTCAAATCAATCATGATGGCTCCAATTCGATCACCATCGTTAATTGAGAAATGCCATTTTTCAATAGGTTTAAGTAAGGCAGTTTCACATGAGTGTTTACATCTAAAACCTGACTGTACTTCATTCAGTAAATCATAAAAATGTATAATGACCTGACTGCTTCATTCAGTAAATCATAAAAGTGTATAAATGTGATTATGTAAATGCCATTCAATAATTTTAGATAAAGCTGGTAGAATAGAAATTGGATGATAGTTGGCATCAGATTTGTGTAAGGGTATCACTTTAGCATGTTTTCATATTACTGGGAAGATTCCACAATCTATAATTTTAGTAATGATACATGTACTTGCAATATCAACTTTACAACTAATAAAAAGTTATAACTGACTGAGTAAACACTGCTTTGTTTTAAATAGCAATTAACTGATTATGTGATCATTAATTAACACAGTCTGTGAGATTACAGAAAGTGATTCAATAACAAGCTCGATCGGATCTCGGTAGCTGCAAGTCGAAGGGCCTTGACCCTAGATGGGTAACCTTGACCGTAATGGGTATCATTGGGTACCTCCTAGCATGTCCATTGACCTTGTATGGGCAAGGGTAACACAACAGAAACTGGTACCTTTGACCCCCAAATCACCAAACTTCTTCAGGACCTCAAGGCCAACATTCTATCCAAGTCTGGTAATGATCCGATGAAAACTCTGTGTAATTGGCTGGAATAAGCTTTTGTAACTGAAAATTGGTACTTTTGACCCCTGAAGAGTCACCTTTACCTTTGACCATTGACCCCCAAAGACCCAACTTCTTCGGGACTCCAAGGCCAACATCCTGTCCAAGTTTGGTGATGGTCCGATCCAAACTCTAGTTGTAGTCACCCTGAATAAGCTTTTGTGACTGACTAAGGGACACAACGGTTTATAGAGCTGCTACACACAACTAAAAATAAGTAAAGTCCTTAGGTTCTAGAAATTGACCATAGAAGTCTGGGCCAATCCACATTAGACCGTGACCATAGCTAAGCACAAATGTTCAATTTTGAATGATGTTGATGAGGATGCTTAATCATAAATTAATAAAATTAAGGATCCTCATCAACATCATCAGGAAAACTTATTTCCTACTGGAAGGTCTCCTAGTTGTTGGGGGACAAGTTCCTACAGCCTTTCTAGCATCAGTTACCAAGAAGCGGTCCCTCAATGTTGATCATCATCATGCTATCTAATGTGGATTGGTGCAGACTGCAATGCCAGTCTGCCTTTAGGGAACTGAAGTGGTCAGTAACCAGTGATAGGGTCGAGAAGTTTCACTACAAGGAACACTGGCTTAACTCATCACTAGTAATACATTATTATATCACATACTTGCCTTAGCAATCACATGACGCTTGTTCTGTTAGTGGCTGCATTTATATGACAATTATTAATCGGATGGCAAAATGTTGTCTGAAATGCGGAAGCTATGACTTTGTGATCACGTGATACTCAGTTTCATTTTGTCGGATGGTCGCCTGTCGATCAAAAATTTTGCATTTCTGTCAAAACCGTACTGATCGCAGTCATAGTCCATATGCGCTTGTTCATACACCTAGTACATGTTAGTAAGCATTTCAGAAATCTCAACTAGTTGTGTCTTATTTAATGCGTCATTCAAGCCTATGCTTAAAATAGTGCATAGCTATTAACCCGTCCATATCATCACTGCAAAGCAAATGAGCTATGACTTTGTGCTCACGTGATGCTCAGTTTCATTTTGTCGGAGGTATATAGGTGTGCTATCCAATTGTATATTACTCGTGAGGTATACAGGTGTACTATCCAATTGTACATTACTTGTGAGGTATACAGGTGTACTATCCAATTGGACATTACTTGTGAGGTATATAGTTGTACTATCCAATTGTACATTACTTGGGAGGTATACAGGTGTACTATCCAATTGTGCATTACTAGTGCGCTATACAAGTGTACTGTCCAATTGTGCATTACTAGTGCTGTATACAGGTGTACTATCCAAGTGTACATTACTTGTGAGGTATACAGGTGTACTATCCAATTGTACATTACTTGTGAGGTATACAGGTGTACTATCCAATTGTACATTACTTGTTACGTATACAGGTGTACTATCCAATTGTACATTACGAGTGAGGTATACAGGTGTACTGTCCAAGTGTACATGCCTAGTGAGGTGTGCTGACGAATTGTTGCATTACTAGTGAGGTACACAGATTCATTCTTACGAGGTAGCAACATAGTACCTCAGTAGATAGTTTCAGAAGTGTGCGTTGCAGACATTCAGACCCCACAAGAAGAAAATCCTCACAAGTTAGGATTTTCCTCTATATATATATATATATATATATATATATATATATATATATATATATATATATATATATATATATATATATATATATATATATATATATATATATATATATATATATATATATATATATATATATATATATATATATATTTATATATATATATATATATATATTTGCCACAAATACAGCTTTCAAACACCCATGCCGCCACCGGACAACATGGACTGGACACATTGCTGATCACAAAGTCCCTAAAGGTTCTAAGGCTACAAAAGCTGTCTTCAACCAAATAGATTTCATACTATGCAAGACAGCAGCAAAGCCCCTACTTCGGAATGCTCGTTCCTATGGAGGCACATACATCAATTCTGACCATAAGCCAGTCATTACGTGCCTCCATATGAACCAGCTCTACCTAATGTATAAACACCATACCAGGCAAGAGGGTAGAGTCACCTACAATTTACCCAAGCTCATCAGCGACACTGGCACTCAAATGTCATACAAAAAGGCCCTCGGGGAGCAGATAGCTAATATCGACGTCAGCTCCGATCCAAACGAAGCCCTAACCAAAATACTGATATCTATGGAATCATCAGCTACTAGTACCATAGGTGTTCTAAAAAACAACAGACCTAAGTATACTGACAACCCTCTCGTAGTAAAACTGTCAGCAGAACAGAAAGCATTACGTCTGCGCATCCATGAAAATGGCCAAAGTGAAGATCGCACCAAACTATGCCAGGAGCGCAATAACCTCATATTAAATCTTTAAAATCTTAAATAATCTCAAATATTGAGAATCTCTTTATGAATATATATATATATATATATATATATATATATATATATATATATATATATATATATATATATATATATATATATATATATATATATATATATATATATATATATATATATATATATATATATATATATATATATATAATACATAATCTTATATATATATATATATATATATATATATATATATATATATATATTTATGTATGTATGTATGTATGTATTTTAATTTTATTGACGCACTGGCAACGTGCGGCTTCAATTTCCATGTGCTAACTTAGCCGACAGTGCTGCACCCGTTAGTTTAATTTGTTGATCACCATCTCCCGGTCGGGGGATCGAACCGCCATTCTGCAACTCCGCATAGCATCAGCAACCAGGCAACTTTCCACTGGACCACCGCACCAAGACTATAAAGTCAAGGATTGGCCGACCAGCTTTCACATGTCTGATATACTGACACACTGACGATTCATATGGGACTATCTGTGGATGCATCTGTCACAATCAATCCTAGGCTTTTACGCCTATTGTACTCTGACTCCAGCACGGCTCTGGCAGTATATGTATTTTTATTTTATTGACGCACTGGCAACGTGCGGCTTCAATTTCCATGTGCTAACTTAGCCGACAGTGATGCACCCGTTAGTTTAATTTGTTGATCACCATCTCCCGGTCGGGGGATCGAACCACCATCCTGCAACTCCGCATAGCATCAGCAACCAGGCATCTTTCCACTGGACCACCGCACCAAGACTATAAAGTCAAGGATTGGCCGACCAGCTTTCACATGTCTGATATACTGACACACTGACGATTCATATGGGACTATCTGTGGATGCATCTGTCACAATCAATCCTAGGCTTTTACACCTATTGTACTCTGACTCCAGCACGGCTCTGGCAGTATATGTATTTTTAGTTTATTGACGCACTGGCAACGTGCGGCTTCAATTTCCATGTGCTAACTTAGCCGACAGTGCTGCACCCGTTAGTTTAATTTGTTGATCACCATCTCCCGGTCGGGGGATCGAACCGCCATCCTGCAACTCCGCATAGCATCAGCAACCAGGCATCTTTCCACTGGACCACCGCACCAAGACTATAAAGTCAAGGATTGGCCGACCAGCAAGCCTGAAACTAAAGAAAATGACGATCCACTCCGTGGCGGCGAACCATGGAGGAAAAGTAAAATCTTGGGTTCACTGCTTTGCAGTCCTGCTGACATTGCTGCACGCTGCATCATGGGGAACATAGCTTTCCAGTCCTTCTGGAAGCTATGGCTTCGTAGATCAAAGATGCCCTTAGTAAAAAGACTACGTTTATACAACGCAACCTGCGTATCCTTGATAATGTATAACTGCAACAGCTGGACAGCTCCAAAGGCAGCTCTAGACAAACTTGACGCCTGCCACCGCAAATACCTACGTGCCATCACTGGGCACCAATGGCCTGAGAGCGCTGGCGTGCTGGCACCTGGAGGGCAGGGTGTATAGTGGTGGTGTGGGGGTATTAATGGGGTATTAATTATATTAAACAAAATCATGAAATGTATAGCAACACACTGAATGGGTATATATAATGTGTAATGCACTATCAGGAAAACAGTAATATTTGGCATTAGTATTATAGTATATAGCTCACTCAAATCATTAGGAAATCTAAATTAAATAGCGACACCGACAAACTTATACAAACTTATAAATACGTAACAAAATCAATTGGCTACCATCTCATTGGAATATGTCTACTTTGTAATCCTAATACATAATACAAGCATTGTTATTTAATTATGAATATGGTGATAAAACTACAGTTAAATATTGGTCCTTTACAATCACATGCTCTTGGGACCAGGTGTCGGTGGTTTCTCAAAATTGATGGCGGTTATACCACCTGCTTTTAGTGACCAGCATCGCACGTCCACAGAGCGTATTTATCTGCACATATGGTTGTATTCAGTGATAATCAGTTTCTGTGACCAATTTTAGAGTTCTCAGGTGTAGTAGAAGTTGAACCGATTAATTCTAGACATGATAAACCAACATTTCAGACTCTAGACTCATGAAGTGATTAAGTGCTAATGTACCAATGCAGTTATTCTGAAGCACTCAATATCAGCAAACAAATTAAATTTTTGCTTCTTACTCACAGTAATTACCACTAGCCTTGCTGCCCCTCCACGGCACTACATAAAAAAATTACAATAACAGCGAAAACTACTTGAAAACATCATTCATTTAACACAGTAGGGGCCTAGTAATTTTCAACCCGAGTTATTGCAACTAGCAATCGTGTCATCAAAGACATCTGTTTGATCTGACTGAATGTGTAGAATATTGCTCATTTGAGTAGAGCAACACACTTCATTCAGGCAGAAATAAAATGACTCCAACATGACTCCAATCACGAGTTGATTAATCACACTTACCGACATCCATACTAAAATGAATTAAATTCCACAATCTACCACAATCAAATATGTACTCATATAAGTGGTACTGGTAGAAACAAAAATAAGCACACGACAAACAGAGCAATAGCCGTCTCATATATTGACATTATTATACAACAGAGATGGCGATTACAGTCGTATTAATTAAATATTATCCACTTCATGTATACAATATGTAACAATTTGCTATTGTCTCACACGCAAAATGTGGTAACCATAATATACGATGAATAAACTAGCACCTAACTCGGTTAACTGCATCTTAAACCAAAAGACAATCATATCAGCTGCCCCTATCCATAACTGTCGAGGGACAAATATACACCTGTGCAAAAGTTAAGCACCACCCTATTTTTACGCACATGCGAGGGTATATTCATGTACTATGAAGAAAGCAATAGCATAAACATTTATGTACCCATCCATCTTAGTGCAAGAGGTAATAATGCAACTAGAGGAATGCTGATTATGATGGTGGGGAAACACTGTATGTTTTTGTTTGAACTTGAAAACGAGGCCTGAATATGGATACGTTGACACAACTGACAACTATTGGCCTACAGTTGACACACGTGGCTAGATTGTCATTAATGGTGTCTGAAAACGAAGTTTAACATCTGTGCACGAGTTTGAGACTGTCATTATTAATACCGGGTATATCCACCTTGTGCCTGGATGACGGCCTGGACACGACGTCTCATGCTGGTCACCAACCGACTGATACGCCATTGTGGTATTCGTTGCCATTCAAGATGGAGTGCGTCTGTTAATTCCTGTAGGTTCTGCACAGGAGGATCCCTCCTTCTCACCATGTTTCCCAGAATGTCCCAGATATGCTCAATAGGGTTCATGTCAGGGCTCCTTGCTGGCCATGGTAGGGTTTCGATGGCATTCTGGCGGAGGTATTCATGCACAGCTCTAGCACGATGTGGTCAGGCATTGTCATCCATGAATATAGGGTGGGTTCCAGGTGCATGATTTACAAAATGAGGGACCACAACTCTATCCAGTATGGAATCCTGATATCTTTGTCCATTTAGTGTTCCAGGTACAGTCAACAGATCCAGCTTACAATCAAATGAGATGCACCCCCATATCATAACGGAACCTCCACCAAATGGAACTTCTTCCATGATGTTACGTTGGTCGTACGCCGTGCGTCTGGACCTCCATACACGAGTTCGACCATCTGTGGCATGAAGCAGGAACCGACTTTCATCGGACCAGTGTACCCGTCTCCAGGATCTCATGTTCCAGTGTCTTCTTTCGTTGCACCACCTCAGACGCTCCTCTTTGTGGTGTGCAGTGAGGAGAGGACGTCTGACAGGTCTCCTAGCTTTCATGCCAGTAGCATACAGTCTCCTTTTGACGGTAGACATTGACACTCTATTGCGCGTTTCCCATTGCTGGCTGAGTACTCTGCTGTTGGTGAATGGAGATCTCCTAACAAGGCGTACTAGGGCTCGATCATCACGGGCAGTAGTCTTCTTCGGTCTTCCAGATCTAGGCCTGTCCTTCACCTCGTTAGTTTGCCCATGTTTTGCAATCAAACGACTGATTACAGTATGGTTAATGTTCAGCTGTCTGCCAATCTCTCTGCATGACATACCAGTGGTATGCATGCCTATGATTTGCCATTTCACACGATCACTTAACCTTCGTCTTGCCATAGCGGTTCACAATCAAGAGCTAATTCTCTCCGTACAAATAAACCACGGTCATGAACACAAAATTCCTAATCTTGTCGCCTAAATCTGTATGTAATGTTCTACACCTCAAACTGGACTTTTACATAACTGAACACGTGTGCTGTTTCCCGCCACGCACGGACATCAAGCGGCGTGAAGTCATGCATGCATGTGCATTTCATACTTGGAATTATGTCAGCTAACGCGGGGACAAAAAGTATGGCAGCCTAGTTGTACCATCATGTTTCTACGTTCTATTGTTTTTGCTGGTGCTTAACTTTTGCACAGGTGTATAGATGACTGTGTCCAGCCATACAAACCAGTCAATGATTTCATCCTGTATTCCAATAAAGGTGACTCCACTTATTGCGAAATGAAAACATAAGACCATTTTGAGGTATTTCACTATTAATCAGTGTCAATTACTAAAGTTGTCCTCAAAATGGCCAGCATATATTCCAAATCGCATACAGAAGTATTTACCAATATTTCCATCAATATACAGGATGAAATGCGTCAAATCCATTAAATACCTTGTCAGGACATAACAAATAAGAAACAGCTAACATCACAAATGTATCTTGTAGGCACACCTCCATGCATTAATCACACATATATGTAACTCATTGTGTCCAACCTACACACACCTGAGGCGCGACCTCAATAAGTAATCTGAATACTTGTGAAAACCTGTGTAGGCAGAAACTCATCAATTTAACTCCTCAAATTAAAATCAAATCCTGCGTTTTCGAAAATAATTGAGCAAAAATCATTCCCTACAATTGCTGTGTCTCAACAATCCCAAAACAAAACACAACACAAAAAACACCTTGTTGGCATGACAGCCATATTATTCAAGCCATCAACTTCGCTCTTCCAAATTAAACTCAATTCCAACCTGAGAAGTACCACTAGATCACCAATTTGTTACAAAAGTTAACACAATTTAGATCAATTCCATTTTGAATAAGCAGTGAAGCAGATCTGACAGTGGGTAGCAAAATAGCTGTCTGTCAGACCGGTTACATCAGATCACAAACCAAATATGTGAAATCAGATATTCAGAATAAAATTGGTTAGATGAAGTCTACAATTCGTGAGTTCAATTAATGAAGCCGTTATTGGGTATATGATATATTATTTAGATTATTCAATCTGACCCAATAAAACACAATACTAAATCTAACAGTAGATAGCTTAACGGTCAACAACAATAAATCAAAATATATCCCTGCAATATGGTTGACCAACAGAATAAGTAAAACATTATGATACAGACACAAATCATTACTAGTTATTGACAAAAAAATGTATTTGGGTCTGTGGTTGCGTGAGGGTGGGTGTATGCGCATGCTTGTGTGCATGTACATGCATCGTGTATGCATGCGTAAGGCTGTGTGTGTGCGTGCGTGCGTGCGTGCGTGCGTGCGTGCGTGCGTGCGTGCGTGCGTGCGTGCGTGCGTGCGTGCGTGCGTGCGTGCGTGCGTGCGTGCGTGCGTGCGTGCGTGAGTGCGTGCGTGCGTGCGTGCGTGCGTGTGCGTGCGTGCGTGCGTGAGTATGTGTATGTATTCGCCGTGTGTGTATGAGTGCATGCTTACATGTGTGTGGCCCGGGGGTAGCCTTGTGATAAGTGCCGTTTTACCTTTACATTAAAACACAATTCTCCATTCCGAAATAACATTTGCAGCTCAAGTTACAGATACTAAAATCTGCTCAGCGAATTAATAAATATAATCATTTAACGTAATTTTAAACACATTTGGATTTCAACATGAAAGTTAATGTCATCAATATAATCATCAATGGAGTTGCTGAAATTCCTCCGGTCAAGGCAATGGTCAGATTTCAACAACACCACTCCCAAAATGACCCGCAGACGCTTGTGGAATGGAAATTAAGCATGAAAGTGATAGCATAGAAGTGGAAGGGTTATTAGCAAGTACTTAATATCGTGATTTTAACCATACAATATATGACTACATATCATAATTAAAGTACCAGATATTCCATACTCGATTGTATGGTTAAAATCTCGATATTAAGTACTTGAAAATACTATGGATGTCTCCATCATGGTTAATCACACATTCATTAACCAAGCATGATAAGCCCAGGGATTCTAATAATTATGCAGGTACGTCTTCTAATATGACTTTGGAAAGGTATTATCTTCTTCTTCTTTTCGTTCGCTGATCATACCGCCAGTCCTGTAAGTGACTATCGACATGATCATAAGCGTTAAGTGCGTGGATCCATGGTGTATTAGAGTGCGCCGTGCGGCCTGGATCCTCCGTCTTCAGCACTCGAGGTATCTGTCAGGGTTACCTCACCCTTACCTCCTTTAGTCGCCTCTTACGACACGCAGAAGATATGGAAGGTGTATTCTAAGCCCCACCTACAGGGCAAGAAAGGTATTATTATATCGTACACTTTATTAATAACATTAATAATAAAATTCAACTATTTATATCGCAATGGATCCTATTTTCGATTCACCACCTAGTGGTGTTCAGAAGAGTTAAATTAAATTTTAAAATCTCTATAAAATGTGTTGAACGGTCTGGATCTTAGCTTGTGTGAGCTTCTTCTAGCTAATATATGCCTACAATGGATACCACAAAAGGAAGTCGCTATGAATTCATAATTAGGCAGCATTATGGAACCTTAGAACTTCAAATAAATAATCCATATGCTTATTTCACCAGATCGGTCATCTGACTAAGATATAAAATGAGAACAATTTTGTAAAATGCGCTGATTTTCGAGCTCTCTAAAGACAACGGAGAGTAAACCTGCTGAAGCGTAGCCGGGATAGTCACATATACACTGATAATACTGTTTTCTGATATATTTCATAATAAAGGAGTATGAGCTGATTTGAATCGCCCCAATTAAAACTCTATATTTCAGTATTGTCTATATACATGTATATATAAATCGATTGCGATTATTTATTTTACATTTCCTTGCTGTCTTGTCTTGGTCTGGATACTCCTCCCGTATGTTGGAGCTCCCACAGCAGTGGTAAAATATAAAACCTAAAAGAAAACATGGCAGACAAATGACAGCGATCTGAAACAGGTGACCAACCTTTTCCATCCTACAGCCATTCTAGGCCATGAGCGAAAGTAAAATATATGGTAGCTTTCAGTGCCATTTGAAACCAACTAGCTCCATGACTACCAGTATATTATTCAGTTGGAATTGCTACATTGCAATGCAAGATTGCCCCTCACATTGCTTCAGACACAGCAAGAGTCTGGCTCACCAATATGTTGTGTTAGAACTTTTCCGGTCTATAAACTGTTCATACTCTGTTCGATTCAGCCTCACAATATTCATATGATGTCTGTAGCTGATATATATATATATATATATATATGCAGTTTTCGAACTGAGCAGCACGCCATATCGTGAATTTTTGCATTTCCTCCTCTCTCACAAGTAGGAACACGTTACTCCGATCAGAACCTAAGGATGTTCCCTTCACATGCATCGCCACTGCAAATGCACCAACCATTTCACTTTTGTATATCGGAATATTATTTGAAGAAGATCCATTATGGTCCTGTAGAAAAAAATACTTATGTTTACAGACTTCAAACATAAAAGGGCAATCAACAATTCCTGAATCACACTCTACCCCATTATATATTACCCACGATATATGAGCTTCATCGATCTAAACAATTGTTAGAAGTAGTCAACTATAAATTGTTTTCTAGTTATAAGACTGTCCACCTTATTGGGTCGATTACTGTGTCATGTTATTCATGTCATGTATGTGTATTGTAGAACTTTTTCTCGCACCATGAAGAACATCACCCACTAACCGAGATCTTTCCCCATTAGAGTTTTATCCATGTGTGTGTGTGCGTGCGTGCGTGCGTGCGTGCGTGCGTGCATGCGTGCGTGCATGCGTGCGTGTGTGCAGCATGTCAGTGCCCAGATCCAGTCCATTTTGGGCTGTGGTATGATATTACAAATCCTCGGTTGTATATGTGAACATAGCAAACCACTGTTTCTTGTTAAAATAAAGTGCAACACAACACACATTGTTAATAAAATCAACTTTTGTAAAGATATAACATCACATGGCGCCAGGGAGACAGCATGTCAGTGCCCAGACCCTGCCATTTTGGGTTGAGGTATGATTTTACAAATCCTCGTATGTACATGTGAATATAGCAATCTCAAGTTTCATGTTATAATAAAGTGCAACACAACACACACTGTTAATAAAATCAACTTTTGTAAAGATATACAATCGCATGGCGCCAGGGAGACAGCATGTCAGTGCCCAGACCCTGCCATTTTGGGTTGACGTATGATTTTACAAATCCTCGTATATATAACCGAATGTAGCAATCCCCTGTTTAATGTTATTAACAAGTGAAACACGCTAGATACTGTTAAGAAAATAACATTTTCTAAAGATATACCATTACATGACGTCAGGGAGACAGCATGTCAGTGCCCAGACATTGCCATTTTGGGCTATGACATGTTTTTACAAATCTTCGTATATATAGGTGAATATGGCAATCTCTTGTTTTAAGCTATAATCGAGTGCAACACAACAAACACAGTTAATAAAATCAAATTTTGCAGAGATATACAGTGACAAGGCGTCAGAGAGACAGCATGTCAGTGCCCAGACCCTGTTCATTTTGGGTACAGGTATGTTTTTACAAATCCTCGTACGTATATGTAAATATAGAAATCCCCTGTTTCATATTATAATCGAGTATAACACAACACACACTGTTAACATAATCAAATCTCACAAAGACATATAATCACATGACACCAGGGAGACAGCATGTCAGTTCCCAGACCCTGTCTATTTTGGTCTGTGGTATGATTTTACAAATCCTCGTATGTATATGTGAACATAGCAATCCCCTATTTCTTGTTAAAATAAAGTGCAACACAACACACACTGTCAATAAAATCAACTTTTGTAAAGATATAACATCACATGGCTCCAGGGAGACAGCATGTCAGTGCCCAGACCCTGCCATTTTGAGTTGAGGTATGATTTTAAATCCTCGTATGTATATGTGAATATAGCAATCTCAAGTTTCATGTTATAATAAAGTGCAACACAACACACACTGTTAATAAAATCAACTTTTGTAAAGATATACAATCGCATGGCGCCAGGGAGACAGTATGCCAGTGCCCAGACCCTGCCATTTTGGGTTGAGGTATGATTTTACAAATCCTCGTTTGTATATGTGAATATAGCAATCTCAAGTATCTTGTTAAACTAAAGTGCAACACAACACACATTGTTAATAAAATCATTGTTTGTAAATATATAACATCACATGGCGCCAGGGAGAGAGCGTGTCAGTGCACAGACCATGTCATTTTGGGCTATGACACAGGTTTTTTTTACAAATCCTCGTACGTATAGGTGATTGTAGGAATCCCTTGTTTTAGGCTATAACCGAGTGCAACACAACAAATACAGTTAATAAAATCATATTTTGCAAAGATATACAGTTACATGGCGCCAGGGAGACAGCATGTCAGTGCCCAGACCCTGTCTATTTTGGGCTGTGGTATGATTTTACAAATCCTCGTATATATAACCGAATGTAGCAATCCCCTGTTTAATGTTATTAACAAGTGAAACACGCTAGAGACTGTTAAGAAAATAACATTTTCTAAAGATATACCATTACATGACGTCAGGGAGACAGCATGTCAGTGCCCAGACCTTGCCATTTTGGGCTATGACATGTTTTTACAAATCTTCGTATATATAGGTGAATATGGCAATCTCTTGTTTTAAGCTATAATCGGGTGCAACACAACAAACACAGTTAATAAAATCAAATTTTGCAGAGATATACAGTGACATGGCGTCAGAGAGACAGCATGTCAGTGCCCAGACCCTGTTCATTTTGGGTACAGGTATGTTTTTACAAATCCTCGTACGTATTTGTAAATATAGAAATCCCCTGTTTCATATTATAATCGAGTATAACACAACACACACTGTTAACATAATCAAATCTCACAAAGATATATAATCACATGGCACCAGGGAGACAGCATGTCAGTGCCCAGACCCTGTCTATTTTGGTCTGTGGTATGATTTTACAAATCCTCGTATGTATATGTGAACATAGCAATCCCCTATTTCTTGTTAAAATAAAGTGCAACACAACACACACTGTCAATAAAATCAACTTTTGTAAAGGTATAACATCACATGGCGCCAGGGAGACAGCATGTCAGTGCCCAGACCCTGCCATTTTGAGTTGAGGTATGATTTTAAATCCTCGTATGCATATGTGAATATAGCAATCTCAAGTTTCATGTTATAATAAAGTGCAACACAACACACACTGTTAATAAAATCAACTTTTGTAAAGATATACAATCGCATGGCGCCAGGGAGACAGCATGCCAGTGCCCAGACCCTGCCATTTTGGGTTGAGGTATGATTTTACAAATCCTCGTTTGTATATGCGAATATAGCAATCTCAAGTTTCTTGTTAAACTAAAGTGCAACACAACACACACTGTTAATAAAATCATTGTTTGTAAATATATAACATCACATGGCGCCAGGGAGAGAGCGTGTCAGTGCCCAGACCATGTCATTTTGGGCTATGACACAGGTTTTTTTTTACAAATCCTCGTACGTATAGGTGATTGTAGGAATCCCTTGTTTTAAGCTATAACCGAGTGCAACACAACAAATACAGTTAATAAAATTATATTTTGCAAAGATATACAGTTACATGGCGCCAGGGAGACAGCATGTCAGTGCCCAGACCCTGTCTATTTTGGGCTGTGGTATGATTTTACAAATCCTCGTATGTATATGTGAACATAGCAATCCCCTGTTTCTTGTTAAAATAAAGTGCAACACAACACACACTGTTAATAAAATCAACTTTTGTAACGATATAACACCACATGGCGCCAGGGAGACAGCGTGTCAGTGCCCAGACCCTGCCATTTTGAGTTGAGGTATGATTTTAAATCCTCGTATGTATATGTGAATATAGCAATCTCAAGTTTCATGTTATAATAAAGTGCAACACAACACACACTGTTAATAAAATCAACTTTTGTAAAGATATACAATCGCATGGCGCCAGGGAGACAGTATGCCAGTGCCCAGACCCTGCCATTTTGGGTTGAGGTATGATTTTACAAATCCTCGTTTGTATATGTGAATATAGCAATCTCAAGTATCTTGTTAAACTAAAGTGCAACACAACACACATTGTTAATAAAATCATTGTTTGTAAATATATAACATCACATGGCGCCAGGGAGAGAGCGTGTCAGTGCACAGACCATGTCATTTTGGGCTATGACACAGGTTTTTTTTACAAATCCTCGTACGTATAGGTGATTGTAGGAATCCCTTGTTTTAGGCTATAACTGAGTGCAACACAACAAATACAGTTAATAAAATCATATTTTGCAAAGATATACAGTTACATGGCGCCAGGGAGACAGCATGTCAGTGCCCAGACCCTGTCTATTTTGGGCTGTGGTATGATTTTACAAATCCTCGTATATATAACCGAATGTGGCAATCCCCTGTTTAATGTTATTAACAAGTGAAACACGCTAGAGACTGTTAAGAAAATAACATTTTCTAAAGATATACCATTACATGACGTCAGGGAGACAGCATGTCAGTGCCCAGACCTTGCCATTTTGGGCTATGACATGTTTTTACAAATCTTCGTATATATAGGTGAATATGGCAATCTCTTGTTTTAAGCTATAATCGGGTGCAACACAACAAACACAGTTAATAAAATCAAATTTTGCAGAGATATACAGTGACATGGCGTCAGAGAGACAGCATGTCAGTGCCCAGACCCTGTTCATTTTGGGTACAGGTATGTTTTTACAAATCCTCGTACGTATTTGTAAATATAGAAATCCCCTGTTTCATATTATAATCGAGTATAACACAACACACACTGTTAACATAATCAAATCTCACAAAGATATATAATCACATGGCACCAGGGAGACAGCATGTCAGTGCCCAGACCCTGTCTATTTTGGTCTGTGGTATGATTTTACAAATCCTCGTATGTATATGTGAACATAGCAATCCCCTATTTCTTGTTAAAATAAAGTGCAACACAACACACACTGTCAATAAAATCAACTTTTGTAAAGGTATAACATCACATGGCGCCAGGGAGACAGCATGTCAGTGCCCAGACCCTGCCATTTTGAGTTGAGGTATGATTTTAAATCCTCGTATGCATATGTGAATATAGCAATCTCAAGTTTCATGTTATAATAAAGTGCAACACAACACACACTGTTAATAAAATCAACTTTTGTAAAGATATACAATCGCATGGCGCCAGGGAGACAGCATGCCAGTGCCCAGACCCTGCCATTTTGGGTTGAGGTATGATTTTACAAATCCTCGTTTGTATATGCGAATATAGCAATCTCAAGTTTCTTGTTAAACTAAAGTGCAACACAACACACACTGTTAATAAAATCATTGTTTGTAAATATATAACATCACATGGCGCCAGGGAGAGAGCGTGTCAGTGCCCAGACCATGTCATTTTGGGCTATGACACAGGTTTTTTTTTACAAATCCTCGTACGTATAGGTGATTGTAGGAATCCCTTGTTTTAAGCTATAACCGAGTGCAACACAACAAATACAGTTAATAAAATCATATTTTGCAAAGATATACAGTTACATGGCGCCAGGGAGACAGCATGTCAGTGCCCAGACCCTGTCTATTTTGGGCTGTGGTATGATTTTACAAATCCTCGTATGTATATGTGAACATAGCAATCCCCTGTTTCTTGTTAAAATAAAGTGCAACACAACACACACTGTTAATAAAATCAACTTTTGTAACGATATAACACCACATGGCGCCAGGGAGAGAGCGTGTCAGTGCCCAGACCATGCCATTTTGGGCTATTATATGCTTTTACAAATCCTCGTACGTATAGGTGAATGTAGCAATCCCTTGTTTTAAGCTATAATCGAGTGCACCATAACAAACACTGTTAATAAAATCATATTTTGCAAAGATATACACTGACATGGCGTCAGAAAGACAGCATGTCAGTGCCCAGACCCAGTCCATTTTGGGCTGTGGTATGATATTACAAATCCTCGTACGTATATGTGAACATAGCAATCCCGGGTTTCTTGTTAAAATAAAGTGCAACACAACACACACTGTTAATAAAATTAACTTTTGTAAATATATAACATCACATGGCGCCAGGGAGACAGCATGTCAGTGCCCAGACCCTGTCATTTTGGGTTGAGGTATGATTTTACAAATCCTCGTATGTATATGTGAATATATCAATCTCAAGTTTCATGTTATAATAAAGTGCAACACAACACACACTTAAACTACCAGCCACAGCCTTTGATTAGAAGGCAGCAAGTTATTTTCAAAATATATATAAATATGCATAGATTATATCTATTTGAAAAGAAAATGCAAGATTCTAATCAGACGTTGTTTGCCTGGTAATTTATAATCAATAGAATGTCATCACCTTGCCAGGTTGAAATTATTGTAAGTTACAATGACAATGTCAACGACCGTATACTGATATGGCCCCATAGTGCTATACGTTAATTAACTCTCAGAAATTCGGCAAATGGCGTCTTAGAGAACCTAATTTTTAAAATTTCTCGGGGGCCCATCCATTGTCATAGTTAATATAGAGCATCAGCGGTCCTAAATCCGGCCAGGTAAGCTATGCACAGATCCAGAATATTTTCCGATCTAGTTCCTGGCCTGGAGTTTGGAAATCCTAGAAATCGTCTTGCACGGCAAGTTCAGTTCCTTCATCGTGTTAAGATTTTAGTAAATTCTGACCAGTAGTTTTTTAGATACAACTCCAAACACACACGCACGCACGCACGCACGCACGCACGCACGCACGCACGCACGCACGCACGCACACGCACACACGCACACACTCACGCACACATGCATAAGCCTACACGCGCACGCATGCACACACACAAAGAACTGCTTGCAATGCCTTCTTCCACTTAAAGGGTGAGGGTATATAGCTATGAAATAATAAAGTTTTAATTCATTAAATTTAATATCCAAATTGCTGGATAAAATTTCAAATTTAACTAACCACTCGAAATTTGTAGGAGACAATTTGTGCAGGTTATATTGTTAGATTATGTGAGGGGGTGGGTGGTGGTGGTGGTGGGGTGAGTTGGCATTTAGGATTATATAAACATCAAAACATCCTGTGGCGACAATGGCTTGGTCAGATAGGCTAGAGCTAAATTTATGAAATATAACTAAAATTGAATAGGTCATCCATGTTCATCCTTTTTGTGCGGATTACAGCATCTAGATATTAAAATTTTCGCCACATCCGCCCCACTCAACCCACTAGGAACCATCCGAGAGATTACCCACCCGTGCATATACAATATAGCCTACATTGTGGTGAATATTTGGAAAATAATTTGACTTAAAGACGTTGCTGCCCACGGCAGCAACAACTTTCGATCAAATTGTTGTCCACATATTTAGCTCAGCCTTTCTTCTACTAATAGTAGCATCGTACGTTATAACAGCTAGAAATAACATAACTTTCAATCAAATTATTTTTAGCGTAATTATCTAAAACTCTTGTATAAATCATAGCGTCCTTTGCTATAATAACATAGTAGACATATCAGCTTACACAGCGTGCGCAACGGTCGTAAATAATCTCAAGTATAAACAGCCTGAAAACGAGGCAAGCGTCTGGGTACTGCCAACCGGATGTCTGCGTCTAGAGCGTCTGGGCGGTGTCAGCTGCAGTTGATAGCTGTTGCAGTAAAAGATACGATAGTACTACCTGGTGAAGAAAGTTCCTGTGCACCGATGGCACGGATGGAAGGTGTAAACAACCCATCACTAGCGGGGGTTGTCAGAGGCAAACGAAGATACAAAACAAAGCTTCACAGTGCTGGGTACATCAGCCAGCTCCGAAGACACACCGGGCAGAGTTTACTTGCTGCGGTCGAAAGTAGAAAGAACCTGCACGATCAATGTGGCGGCGATTGAAATACCACTTTTAGGCATGGCCGGCAGATCCGGCGAGTCATCCATCAAAGAACATTCCGCCTCTAAATCTGTAGACTCATATTCAGGACATAAAGGCCTCACTGCAAATTTGTGTTCCGAATGTAGATGTTAGTATTCGTGAACAATTATCAGAAGTTCCAAATTACTCCCGTAAATAGGGAGTCTACAAAATTGTTTTTACTGCGGTGGGTTGGCTACTGGTAGCTACGGGAACGCGACGGAAACTGAAGTCAACCTGTTCAGCCCCTTGCCGGGGATGCTCTCGATCACTGGATCGCTTCTCCTTTTATACTCCTCGTGACGTCACAGGCGCAGGCTCCATCCAATCATCGTTCGAGCAACATCCGATCAGCGCGCAGCTAACAATAGCGCAGTTGAACGTTCTAGAACATTCTAGAAGTTTGGCATCCACGTGGTTATGACGTCACGGCAATATTTTGAAGATAATCAAAAGGGGGTTTCCGTGGATAACTCAGCCATTTCTTAAACGATTTTGAAATGGTTTACAGATTTGAAAAGCCCGTTGAATTCTGGTCTTGATTAATGCCAGATTTAACGGGAACATCCACTTAATAAGGATTACAGGGTACCATCTCGGTACACTAAAAGTGCCATCCTATCTAGGTCGTAACTACATGCTCCGTATAAACAGCATCTTGGCGCGCACGCATGCGCATCATGCGCTTTAACGAACTTTGTCGTTTTTCGACATGCTATCTCTCCCATAGGCCTATATACGTTTATGGCTTTACCCAGAGGGGCGTGTTCAGGAAACGAATCCAGGACGGGCGGCGCGTACCCAGCTTAGCTGGTACAGCCGCATTTGACCGGTCGATCCGAACTACACTAGACCGCTCATACGCATACGCTCACTATGGGGGGAATGGGATAGATGTCTCAACCGCTGGAGCTTCACTGACTGATTGACATCTGACGCAGACGATCAGCTATGTATATAGCCTCCAAAAGTCAGTAAATTCTTTTTTTGTTAATTGGAATAGAAATTATGCTTAAATAGCATGCAAAATACGGAACTACAAAACTACAGTAAAAATAAATAGGGGAAGTACGGTAATACGACGAGGCGGTAAGAATTACAGGAATGCGTTAACAACTAGCGCATACATTGCTAAAATTTCAAACATTTATGTACATATGATAACTATATGACAACTTTTATTCATTTTGGAAACTGCTGCCGTAAACCGTTGCTACACACATGTAGACAACTTTCAGCATTATTGTTTACATAATCTACACACATCTTTCTTGTACTGACTGTGAAACAACTAGGCTTAGCCTTTGAAATCGGCAAGATAATGGTTAAAGCGAGTTTTTTTATCTCGCAGTTTCTTCAAAACCTGACACTGTTTGGCATAGAAGACCTAATAAATAAATTAACACGTTGTCAAAACAAGGTAGAATTTCTGTTTTTCTTTGCAAATATAGTGACTTATTTACATTTATGAGCTGTACTGTAAAACCGCCGACTCGATGGTATAGAACATCTAAAGAATATACAAGTACACGTATTGATGCAAGGCATCAATGGTAAATAGCGTGGCCGGAGATTATTATAATTCAGGTTGAGCTTCAAATTCATTTTATATATAATATACAATTTGCAGTAGCACAACAGACTCTCCACCAAAGACAGTGACTATATCTAGACCTTGGGCCCCTACATAGAACACAAAATAAATTATACATGTAGAACTGGTACAGTCACTATGCACAATAAGAAGACATGGGATTCGAGTTAAAGTCAATATACCATAAAGACATAGCCATTAGACAATGTGATAATTTGACAACATATTTGCAGGACAGAGAGAAGTGTGTTTATCTTGTTATATTAAGATTCAATGTTACATTGGTTCTTACTATCATTTACAGTTTCTTACCTGTGCCATGTAGTGCTGATGGTGATTGCGATCGTGATAAAAATAGTTTCTTGGTAGTGTCATATGTTTAAGATGGCTGTAATGACATCAGCCTTGGATAGAATTAGCTATGGGCTATTGGAAAAAGCAGATTATATTTTGGGGCCATCCGGCCATCTTTCCATCCACCCTGTTGACAATATGTGTAAATTCTGAGGGTTTTGTTTGATAATACAGATTCTATCCAGAGCTAAATTATAGGATATATAGAAAGATTTTCACATTATTACAAGAAATATTTGATAATAGAATTGTGCAATATCTAGTGAGTTCTAGATGGTATTATGTTCGAAAGCCTGGTTATAAACCGAGTACAGAGATTCTGATACAGAATATATAGTAAATTGTTACCATTTCAAAACTGTAAGCTGTGACTAAATTGCATGTTTCGAAATTACTCCATTGTAGAAATTGTTAAAATTCTATATACTTTATTAGCGCATTCATATATATCTAGCTAAACATATGGGTGAAATTCTGGAGCCGAACCTATTACAAACGATATGCCAGGACATACTGGACATCTATCCGATTTTGGCTAATGTGAACCAACTATCTTTCAATGGGGACATATTGCAAATAATTAACCCCGTGGACATACTTGGTAATTATGATATTATTTGATATTAGAATCGTGCAATATTTCGTACAGCACTAGTACATAATAATAGATATTGAGTTCTATATGGCTAGATGTTCAAAAAGTGGGTACAAATAGAGTACATAGATATTGGTATGTAAATTATAAGCATCTGACAACTTTTGGTCGTTACTAAGTTGTGTATTATAAAATTATTTTATGGTGGAATTAAAAAAAATCAATGTTTTTTTAGCTTGTTCTTATATCTATCTGACATTTTGGGGACGAACCTATTACAGACAGTAGGCTACTGAAAACCGTGGATCTGCCAAAACTTGTGCAAATTTTTGCCATGGAATTGTGTGCTATGAAATTACTTCATGATAGACATTTTTAAGCTTGATACTTTATTAGCGTATTCATATACCGATCTGACCATATGTATGAATTTAGAACCGAATAGGGGGCCTGTCCTATTGCAGACAGTATGGGACTGAAAATCACCGATCTGTCAAAATTTAAGCCAATTTTTGGTATGGAATTGTGGACTATGGCACTATTTCATTGTAGAATTTGATTTAATTATGAATATAGCTAGCAATGATATATCATATTGTTTACAGCTAAGAGGAAACTTTGGCTGAATTATACTTTTTAGTTAGATTACTTTTTAAACAGATGGGTCACAGCGATTCCGAAAAGTAAAGATATGGGTCGTATTATATAGAGTCATAATTTTTCATAGTGTATGTAGTGCAAGTTAGGTTAAGTTTTAGTCTGGTCAGACGAAGAGACTGGTGTTGTTCGACCCACTGCCTAATAGTGATAATATATACCTGTACCATTGTATGTGGTATAATATAGACTGATATGATTCCACACATAATTTACTTGTAATAGAATACTATTGGTACAATATAGACCATGGTGGCTTTCCGCACATCTATTTGTAATGCAATATATACATATATTAATATTTTGGGTACAGCACAGATCAGTGTGATTTCACACACAATCTATTATGTATGATTACTGTATTCTGTGGCTGTAGTAGCAGAAACATCCTACAGCTGCAATCAGTTCTTCTTCACTTTTACCCAATGTGTCTTGTCCTCAGCCGAAGTCCTTAGCTTCCTCAAGTCCATTTTTGACTTGGGTGTACCAAGTCCTGCTTTCTTGAGGACACCTCGTAGCATGCTTAGCAGATTTATGCAGTGGAGTCATCTCCTGGCTTTGTATTTGCTGGCTCCAAGTAGGGTGAATTCGAAGGCTTTCTGTGCTCGTGTCTCTTTTGGCATCCTTAAAACATGGCCAAACATGGACCATCTTTGCTGGGTAACTTTTACAGACAGCGGTGACGTATTCCACATCTTGCATAGTGCATCTGTGGAAATTATGCTGTCTGGCCATCGGTGCCCAGTGATGGTGCATGAGTGTTTGCGGTGCCAGGCATTGAATTTGTCTAGAGCTGCCTTCGGAGCTTTTAGATTAAATTGTGTACTACGAAATTACTTTATGGTATAAATCTGTTCAAATCAATACTTCATTAACATATTCATATACATATGTAAAGATATGGCTGTCATTTTGGGGTCTAAGCTATTACATGCAATATGCCAGGACATATCAACAGCTATCGGAATGTGGTGAATGTGATGAATGTGAACCAACTATCTTACAATCGTGGCATATGTCGATTATATAACTACATACTATGAAATTACTTGGTGGTAGAAACGTGCAATATTCCGTACAACACTATAAAGAGTTCTATATGTAAATATGTTTGAAAGCAGAGTGAAAACAGATTATGCAGATATTGGTACTTAAAATAGTAAATTATTGACATCTGATAACTGTTGGACTCAACTAAATTACATATTACGAGATTACTTTATGGTAGACTATTTTTAAACTCGACATTTTAAAAGTGCATTTATATACCTATCTAAACACATCAGTGGAATTCTGTGACAGAATCTATTGCAGACAGTAGCATACTGAAAACCGTGGATCTGGCAAATTCCTTCGCTGTAGAATTTCTTTTGAATTGGCAATATTATGTGTCTGAAATACTTGGGCCGAATATATTACAGACAGTAGGGCATTGAAAAGCATGAATCAGAAACAATTTTCACAAGTTTTCAGTATGGATTTGCATACTATGAAATTACTTCATCTAGAAATCTTTTTATATAGCTAGCATAATCAAACTCAAGTCTATGTGGATGAAAATCTGGGGCCGAGCATAACCTACAGACAATAGGGCAATGAAGAATGTGAATTGGCTAAAATTTCAGCTAACTTTCAGTATGAAATTGTGTAGAACGAATTAGATTACTTCACGGAAAACATTTTTAACTCAATACTTCATTAGCGTATTCAAACACTTTGTCGGACTATTGAATGTTCATGACTAAGCTCGATACGCCATTCATTTACACATTTTGGTTTTGTGACGTCAGCCTGTATATGAAGTAATTGATTATGACGTCATATCCTTTAGTTACAGATCGAACCCAGTCATTATCATAGAAAGTGACTGTTGAATAAATAGCAAAGACATACAATTTGAACAACGCCTTCGTCAAATTGGTTTCAAAATATTCAACAGCATGTTGATTAAATAGTAAAGACGTGCAATTCGCATGCTTGGCTAGCTATTCAATGTTCCTGGTGGAGCTAGATACGTCATTCATTGCACATTTTGATTGTGACGTCCAGCTACATCTGACCTAAATAATTATGACGTCATATACAGAAAAATCCATTGTCATAGAAAATGTCCTATGTCTAATTGCCATCCAAGAGACCATTGTGGTTTTTCTTTTGCAATTTACTACTGGAATTATAAGACCGGTTATCCAACCAGTCATTCCAGTGGTAAACTTTCAAAACACGTTCTCCTGCGAGTAGCTAATGCAAATGGACATTTCTCATGATCACCGCAAGAAACCATTTGTGGTCAGTTTGATAGAGTGCTAAAGTGGACATATAAGAGACGCCGCGAGTTGGCGTGTGCTTGAGTACTTTCATCTGCAGAAGGAATGATAAACATGTTTTGTACGCAGTCCTCCAGCAAAAGAAGAGTACTTATTTAGAGTAGTTATTTGGAGTTCCATTGGCTGTTTATTAAAATAATTAAGCGGTCATCGCTGCGCAAACTATTACAGTCGGACCAGAACAAATAAGAGAACTCACCATGAATCACGCGCATGAAGATAATAATTATGGGATATCCACCAATCTAAAAATAGAGCCGTGTCTTCACGCTGAGAATTATTAGATCTCGTATCGATGGAGATCTCGTGAGACACAGCCCCACAATCCCCTGCATGAAATGGCCGCACCTATAGTCAATTCTAGACAGCAATAAATAGAAGCGTGCACGCTGGAGCGGGCACGCAATGAGCTGTATAATGTAGCCTAAGCAGTCGAATCACTTGTAATAAGTGAGCACATATTTTAGCAAGTGCCGTCAGATATTGTAGCGCCTTGCCTTTATGATCAATTAGTTCCACCTTACGACATGGCCCGCTTGTCCTTGTGGAGAAGCAGAACAGACCACAGAGCACATACTTCAATGTTGCAGTACGTATCAGCTGCTGAGAGAAGAGATATGGCCTTTGTCAACCTCTTTTCTTGAAAAGCTGTATGGGCCTGTGGAATAACTGCAGAAAACCACAGATTTCATCTTGAGAACGGCTCTCCTTGTGTGATACCAGCGATCGAAAGAAGAAGAAGAAATATTCAACAGCTCACCTCTATTGTTACCTTGGGAATGGGATTCTGGGAAGTCACGATTGAAAGTATATAAATCACAATGACGACGGCTATGAATATAGGCCCATCATCATCTCTTATTGTATTTTTACCGCCTCATGGCATCGCTAGTTTAACCGGCTCTTACAGTGATCTAGAGCAGTGTCAAATCGCATGCCATGAGGGGACGGTTTTTGATAATTTACCACTGGAATGACTCTCGAGACAGTCATTCCAGATTCCAGTGGCAAATCTGCGAAAAACGACTTCTTTGGCCTGCAAATGGCCATTCAATATCTAAATATTTTAACATTCTTCACCAAATTTAGACAGTAAAGGCATAATATAATATGACGACAATACCAGGTACTGTTTTTCCCTATGTATTATAGCATAAAACACTAGGCTGAACATTCGAGATAGTGTATAAATTTCCATTGTTATATCTCATAGTAATTTATTGTCCTTAATACTTCACTGGGAAAAGATCCATGCATGCAATATTTAGCACTATGTATAGACAACTAATGTTCCGAAATTTCCAGTCAAAACGGGTGTCAATAACATTGTAGTGAGTGGTTAGATATATAAATCACCAGAAAGGGTATGTATGTGCCAAGTTATTAATGCCTGCAATGTGTTCAGTCCAAGAATTCGACCCATGTGGTTAGATAGGTATCTGAATATGCTAATGAAGTATTGATTTAAAAAATGTTTACCATGAAGTAATTTAATTCATTGTACACGATTTCATACCAAAAATTGGCTGAAATTTTAGCCAATTCACAGTCTTCACTGCCCTATTGTCTGTAGGTTATGCTCGGCCCCAGATTTTCACCCACGTAAATGTGAGTTTAAAAAGGATAATTTAGCCTAAATTACTTTCAGCTGAAAAACAATATGATATCATATCATTGCTAGCTATATTCCTAATTAAAACAAATTCTACAATAAAATAATTCCATAGTCCGCAATTCCATATCAAAAATTGGCTTAAATTTTGGCAGATCAGTGATTTTCAGTACCATATTGTCTGAAATAAGTTCGGCCCATATTCGCTTCGAAATTCATACATATGGTCAGATCGGTATATGAATAGGCTAATGAAGTATCAAGCTTAAAAATGTCTACCATGAAGTAATTTCGTAGTACACAATTCCACGACAAAAAGTTGTACAAGTTTTGGCAAATCCATGGTTTTCTGTAGCCTACTGTCCGTAATAAGTTTGGCCCCCAAAATGTCAGATAGATATATAAATACGCTAATAAAATATGGATTAAAAAAATTCCACCATGAAGTAATTTTATAATACGCAACTTAGTAGTGACCAAAAGTTGTCAGATGCCAATAATTTACGTACCGATATCTATGTACTCTGTTTGTAACCAGTTTTCGAACATCTAGCCATGCAGAACTCTATATTTATTATTATGTACTAGTGCTGTACGAAATATTACACACTTCTACCATCAAATAATATCATAATTACAAAGTATGTCCATGTAGTTACTTAATCGCAAAATGTCCCCATTGAAAGATAGTTGGTTTACATTAGCCACAATCGGGTGGATGTCAATATGTCCTGGCATATCGCTTATAACAGGTTTGGCTCCAGAATTTCACCCATATGTTTACAATGCGATAATAAAGTATAAAGTTTTAAGAATTTTACTATGGAGTAATTTAGAAATACGCAATTTAGTCGCAACTTACAGTTTTCAAATGCTAATAATTAATTTACTATATATATTCAGTATCAGAATCTCTGTACTCGGTTTGTAACCAGGCCTTCGAACATAATACCATCTAGTACTCACTAGAAATTTCACGATTCTATCATCAAATATTTCTTGCAATAATGTGAAAGTCTTTCTATATATCCTATAATTTAGCCCCAGATAGAATCTGAATTATCAAACAGAACCCCCATAATTTACACATATGGTCAACAAGATGGATGGACAGATGGCTGGACTGCCCAAAATATAATCTGCTTCTTCCTATAACCCATAGCTAATCCTATTCACGGTCGATGCCATTGCAACCATCTTAAACTTATGACACTGCCAAGAAACTATCATTATTACAATCGCAACCACCATCGGCACTACATGGTACAGGTAAGAAACTGTAAATGATAGTAAGAACCTATGTAATATTTAATGTTAATATAACAAGATAAACACTTTTCTCTCTGTCCTGCAAATATGTTGTCAATGTATCACATGTCTAATGGCTATATCTTTATAGTACATTGACTTTAAGTTGAAGCCCATGTCTTCCTATATTATATAGTGCCTGTGCCAGTTCTACATGTATAATTTATTTTTTTGTTCTATGTATTGGTCCAAGGTCTAGATATAGTCACTGTCTGTGGTGGACAACATGTTGTGCTACTGCAAATTGTATATTATATATAAAAATTAATTTGAAACTCAACTTGAATTATAATAATCTCCGGCCATGCTATTTGCCATTGATGCCTTGCATCAAGTTGTGTACTTGTTGTACAGCATATGTTGTATGCAGGCTTGACGTGCAGCAAATATAATGCACAAAGCAGTGACAGAAGAGTCGGTGCGTCTATATACACTGAGTTAGTAGCTCGGATCGCTCAAGGTGGAGGGCATAGCATAGGGAACATGTGATTTTTGATACCTTGATAAAGCTCTCTGAGGACAGCCGGATGTTTATACAATTGAAGGTTTTTAAGTGGTCGAGGATGAGTTGAGTGATGTTTTCCTGATCGGCTGTTAAGCTGTTGAATGTGGGTGCTTCTGTTTCATGACATATGACTGTGTAGTGTAGCGTGGACCGACCAAATGGGTACTGACCGTCCCAGCGAAGTTGGGTACGGAACGCGCACTCCGGATTCGCTCCAAGCATGCCCCCCCACCCCCCCCCCCCCCCACCCCCACCCCTGGGTAGGATAGTGTGCGTACATAGGCAGGTATTCGTTAAAATCTGGTAAACCGCATGGTGCGCATGCGCATGCGTCAGAGCTTCCCTGACAACATTTCACGGAATTGGAAGCGAGTGCATGCCTATAGTGTACCGAGTGGGTACTCGTAAAAACCTTTACTTATTCTGTTCTCGTAGTTCTTGGTACCAATCAGGACCAGAATAAAACGACCTTTCTAGAACTGTTAACTATTTTAAAATCGGCCCAGGAATGGCTGAGCTATCCGCGAAAACCCCCTTAAATTATCTTCAAAATATTGTTTTGACGTCGTAATCGTGTGTATGCATAAACAGATCTAGAATGTTCTGTGTATTTATACGTCACTGATCTAGCTGCACGCTGATTGGCTACTGCTCGGCCGCTGATTGGCTGAGGCATCTGCCTCTGACGTCACGAGTAGTATAAAAGGGGTGGAAAATCGAGAATCAGGAGCATCGCCGGTGTGGAAGCCGGCCCGCGCAAGACCTCTGGACGATCAGGAAAACGGATGTAACTGCTGACCTAAGGTGATTCTCATTTCAACCGGTGTCTTACGGATCCCAGCACATCCGTGGTGGTAGGACGTCCTTGGCTTCCACCAGTTTTTGGACACCCCTGGACGGCCATCCAGGGGTAATAGACTAAATTTAAAGTTATACCTTATGCATCCGGACTTTCCTAAGGGAGCCTTTCCGAGAGCGGGCTGTGCAGGCCCGGTATGTGATTCCATGGAATGTAGAGCTTACGCGATTCTTGGTGGATGACTCGCCGGATTTGCCAACCACGCTGAAAAGTAGACTTCAATTTCTTCACTGCATGTCTTGTGTGTTTAATTAACTTTTCGATAACAGTCTGGTGGAACTTTGCTTGGTGCGCTGCAAGAGCTATGCGATGCATCCCGCACCGTGTGCCAGTTTATGTAACTGCTTAACATTATACACAGCCCTCTCTGTTAATGGGCAAACTTCAACTTTATTACTTCCGTCACCAGACGGATAACTTTCTCACCTCCGTATAAATAGTATACTATAGCTACAATGACTATCTAATAGACATTTCTTCAGTGCTTTGCTTCCCTGTCCTGAGTGTGTACCGTGTCTACCCTGTCTGTAGGAGTCAGCTTGCGGAGACCTGCCTGCGGAGATCAGCTGCAGAAATCTGCCTGCTGCAGAAATCTGCCTGCAGAAATCTTTCCAGCTTCAGAGAACGTGTCGACTCGTGCTATGAATATGCTAGCGCCCCAATTTCAGTAACATAGTAGCCTGTTCCGTACCAATAACTATTAGGTACTCAAGTAGCTATACTATTGTACAGTTAATTCTTATTTCCATATATGGTACTGACAACTAATAGTCCGGGAGCCAATTTTCAAAAGAGGTCTAGAAGAATGGTTTCGTAGCACACCCAGTATTCAGAAGGTTTGTCTCTATATTATGCTAGACCGATGTCTTGGGTATATTCTGAGCCGTGTTGTACAAGAAAATTGTGGTATCACTAACCCGTGAGAAGCCCATTTACAATAGGTGTTGAATGTAGCTCTCAAACAATTTTCACAATGGTAAATTTTTCACAAACTTAAGCGCATGTTATATCAATACAATCTTAAGCAAAATGGAAAGGAGTGATCGTATATCGCAGATTTATACATAATCAACCTCGTTTAAGACACCCGTATGTTGCTTTATACATATTGGGGTACTTAGGTCTTCTTGTGACTAGCAATACCTTAGCTACAACAATGCCCATGTTTTCTACATTTTTCATAATTAAACTTTTAACTGACATGCAGTGCATGTCTACACAAGCTGGCAGGACATATTTATCACGTGAGCAAATGAGAGAATGTTACTCATCCGTGTCAGAGTCATCTTCGACAATTGTATGCTGAACATTGTCACACATTTCACCTCCCATACAAAGGCATGCTTCAGTGCAGAGTAGATTGTTAGCCTTGCATTGACAGAGATCTGTTCTTTTGCAGGCAGACTTTTGGCATCTACATGATGTGAGTTCAATTAATCCAAATGGAGCAGGATCCTTTGACATTAGAACAGGCTTGAGTAGACCATCCACTATACACCAGCCATGTCCATTTGGAGATGGAAGATTCTGAACAGCAAATGAACGTCTCCAAACAAGAGCTTGAAAATTGGCCCTTTCGGTGTGATGCTTTAGACTATTCGATGTAGGTGGAAGATTTTCATTTCTTTGTCTCTTTTGACAAAAGAGCCAATAACGGGTTTCATCAGCTGTCTTTCCCACAGGCCTGGTGGTATACAACTCACAGACAAATTTCTCACATAGAATTGCAGTATTCGGTGATAAGTCAACATATTCGCCGAGTTTGGCTAAGCTAAGCTGATGACATTCAGATGACTTTAAGAGATTGAATGCTTTTCTCTTAGCGACTCCAAATAATGCACTAGTGCTATCACAACCTGTAAGAGAATGAAACCCAGGCAAAGACACACAGATAGCTGGGCCCAGTACTTGAGCAACTGTATGTATTGGTATGTATCGCAATTTGTCCTTTGTGCCCGTACGGAACCATAGTTCAGAACAGGGAAGCGAACGATACGTATATATACTAAGTACTGCCACGTCTGTATCAGGAGACTGTATAACAACACGCATGTGGTCTTTTGAAGCATGTAGCGCGTGCAACATCATACGCGTATCTGCTTCCTCGTGATCTGATCAAAGTTCTTCCAAATACGACAAATTGTTCGCTGAAATGACAACAACATCCATTCCATCGTTAAAGCCACCAGCAAGAATGACGCAATTGTCGGCAGATAGCATGTTTGGACCAGTATCACGCCACCGCTTGCTGAGAAATGCAACCAGGTTACTTTTGTTGCTTGGATTGCTGATGTACTTGGCCCATTGCTTTGGAACGGGAGTATTTTCTCCAGCAATCTTTACTTCCAATGCTGTTGATGACCCACGTTTTAGCCGCTCTTCCGCTTTGAGAGATTCCAGTCTATCATATCTGTCAAAAACTATATCTACTCTGTTGCAGTCTTCTTGATTCAGTGGAACTGTAAAGATGTGCCAGTATTTATCAGCCAATTCTCCAAATGTAGACGTACCTCCAGTTTTAACCATTTGCACAATTGCCATGCCATCTACTACATAAGCTGTTGCGCCTGTCTTGTCAACAGGTGGAAGCCGTCCATCAACATTTACTTCCTTTTCTAGTTCACTTAACAAAACACTTTTCACATTCTTTCTTAGAGTCCCATCCGTATGAGACAATGATAGTGGAACAGCAGACAGTTCATACGTCATCACTAGTTTTAAATCAACATCTCTGGACCTTGCGGCAATAATTAATCGACCAAATAGTTCACGGTCAGATCTCACATTGTGAATTTTTTCATCATTTGTTTTGAGTTTTTTCTTCTGTGCTAGGCTGGCAAATGTTTTAAGTTTTAAGTGTGGCAACGTGTCCCAAAAGCTTCTCGTGTTAGTGTCCAGCCGCTCCTGAACAAAATTTTCCATAATCTCCTTACCAATGTCACAGGCGGAAAGAGGTCTCTTGGCGATTTCACTAGGCAATACCACGCCAGTTGCAATGTTTACAAGCGGAAGACACTCGCTGTCGTCGTTTTCCGCAATATTAAAGGGATTGGTCATTATATCTGATGAGAACATCGAAAGTATCTTCTGCACATCGGTTTCATCCCTGTTCATTCGATTAGTCCCCATTTCCTTATGTACTCCAAACATGTGACTATCTTGTAACCCACACATTTGCTTTGTGACCGTTGTTATGGCTGCCCTGTCGTGGCTAGTTAAAAACCACCTCTCCAGAGCTCCTGGCTTTTGTGTTATTCCAATAATACCACCTCACTTTTTGTAATCCAAATTAATCGATTGCTCTAAGGCCACACTTGATTGAATGGATGGTCTGAGCGACTTACGGAATGATTTCCATTCAAGAATTGTTCATGTACATGGGGATGTGTACTTGGAGCATCTTCATGTCCGCAAGATATATTGGCAGCCATCTTGCATAATTGGTTCTGTCCGAAATATGGCGCCATAGCAGCAGTAGCAGATAGGTGTGCCTGCCAATCTCCAGTTCTCGCAGCTCTTATGAATCCAAGCAGCAGCTCTACAATATGAATATATGAGTTCCAAAATGCGAACAGATGTGATTTCGAGCTTGACTCAACTTTAAAGGATTTGAACAGCTGTTGCAATTTATTCACGTACATACACACCTCTTTGAAATTTTCTTGCAGTGCGTCTAAGTCATCAATGCTGCTTCGGCACATCTTAATTTTCTCATCCAGACTCTCCAATTCTGTTGGAGTAATGTGGTCTTCATGTTGTCCATTTTGTTGAACCCATTTGGAAAAAGACTGCCATTGTAATCGCAGCAACGCTTCCATAACCAATTTCTGAGCCCTCACTCCTCGATTATATAACTTCCCTTTAATTAGAGCAGCAGCCGTGCTGCTACCATATGTGTTGGCCTCTATAAGGAGATCTTCTAAGCCAGAGTCATCAAACATCTTTCCAATAACAGCTAAGTAGTTTAGCGCAATGTGGAATCCCCCCAGTCTGATCACAGTGTCACTAAACTCTTCTTTATATCGCCACTGTATCTCCTTTGCCTTGACATATATGGCCAAGTCGAATGTAATGACCGAGTCATTCTATCCTAGTGTTGTCATCATTCTTTGAACTTGTTTCATGACCGTATACACCGTATTGAATTCAGTTGGTGATCCGGAAATCATTGGACAGTGACCGATTTGTGTAAAACGTGCGTTAGCACATGATACAAGTGCATTAAATCCACTCCAACTAGGGACTGTTTGTGTTTCTGTGGTCATCATGGGTACAAGATCTACCGCAAACAATTTTATTGGACACATTCGAACGATGGCCCATGCAAGACCCATGACTAATGCCTGTTCCTGGATTGAGCTATCACATTGGTACCAATCCTTCTTGACAGTGTCTATGAACGCGGTCACAACTGGTCTTCTACCAAACACCCCACAATCAAGAATTCTGTTTTCAGTACCTGGTGCTGTCAAAGCCCTTCTCCTGACTGAGTGTTCAGCATGTATGACACGCTCTGGTCTTGAGTTATGACACTATCATGCTTATATCGTTGTGCACTGTGGATAAAGCCAAAGCCTAGACCCCTATGCAAAGAAATCAGGATAACTAATTAGTGCTACCACAATTTGTTTGTACAACAGGGCTTAAAATGTGTGGGACATGTCCCCCAAGCCACAGCAAGTGTCAGACCTTCCGAATACTGGGTGTGCTACGTCACGATTCTGACCTAGCTTTAGCTCCTGGACTATAATAAGTACCGTACCGGTCTTAACATCACAATTTATAATTTCTGTCTTACTGGGAATAGTATCCTTGTTTACTGTAGGTGCTTTCAACTAGCCACACCATTTAAGTTTATCAATCTGTGATATTTAGTTATCTCATTTAATTACATTCTATTTATTGCATTGGTTAGTTGTATATGGCAGTTAGCCATTCAGTTGATATGTTTAGTCTAATTCTAGAAAGCTTTGGACTGCAGTATGCTAGGAAATACTATACAGCAACAGATATATCCACATCACTTATAGGTCGCTGACAATGCTCTAACTGTTTGAGCCCGCCATGTTACTGACTATACCGTACTATTCAGCTTGATAGGATAGGCTAACGTGGTTAGGGACAAATTTTTCATCTATTGACATATAGTGTATGCGTCTTTTCCGGTTGTTGCTGTAGCTCGTGGGTGTACACGCTGGTCCGCCGTTAAATGTCCGCCCATCGCACCACAAGTGCATGATGACCTGGATGGCTGTTTAGCTGCGAATCTCGGGGTTGCGGTTCCCATGTGCCATCTCTCTGTGGTTTACATAATCTGACTTCTAGAGTCGGTGGAACACTGATGTTCCAGTCGGGCTGTGCGACCATTGCTGCTGAGATTGACCCACATGGCGGCGGCCCAACTGTTTGTGTCACCGGTCTGTCTATCCATACTAATTTAGAGAATGGAATAATTAGAATAATATACTAAGAATATAAATAAGTACTATACAAACAAGGTGAATCGCTTGACAGTAAAATGAGCACAATAATACACAATATAGAGCTAGCTGGTGTCCTTTCTATGTGGTGTCGCCGGAGGTACCACACAAATCCTTGAATCTGCAGAGGGATCCCCGCAAGAGAAGCATCTGCATAGGAGATCACTGAGTAACCTAATATAAGTTAATATACCCCTAATATACACAGAGAGAACATTATTGCTGCGAGAGGAACGTGACTCGCGCAGGCCTCCGTCACTGAATATTTTATGATGTTGCGAGAGGAAGGTGCCTCGCGCGGGCCTCCGTCACATTTATGTGGGTCTTCTGCTAAGTCTAACCTACCAATTAAGTGTTAGAAACGAAAGCTAGCTTTGGCCGCAGGTGGCAGGGATTCTTATCTATCATTAGATACAGCTGCCCAATGGCCGCAGATGCCTAGCTTCCCGTAGGTCGCTTTGAAAGAGCATTTACCTCCATGGATGGTATGCGTACATGTTACATCGCAACGCATCCGAATTTGATGAAAATCCGGGTACCTTGCACTGCAACCACATAAAACATCACCTGGACAATGGCTATGTTTCACATAAGCAAGTTTGATCACTGACATATCGCTAAGGTGGGGGTAGAGAGGCTAATATCCATCGTGAGCGTCCTTCTCATTAGGGCGTGGTGGATTCTAAGATCCTTCCCAGACACTCCGACGAGTTGGATGGAGATGCGCATCTCATCCGCCACTGTTTCCTACATATCTAACTTTTGACATGTCATAGGATTAGGTTCCAATGTTCCCAGATATGCACTGCAGGCTGGTAAATAAACCTATCAAACTCACATTTATAACTATATGTTTTCGCAGTGCTTTTCTTCATTGGCGGGTTTATCTAGCTAACAAGTATCCGAGGATACAGGGGAGATGTATGTAAATCAGCACTTTAACCATCACCACTCGGAAACCACCAATAGTTTCTCAGGGTCGGATCAGATCAATGTGCTGATGGGATGTCCAAACAATTAAGAAGCCATGCGGCTAGTGGATCGTGGAAAGAGACAATAACTTAATATATACGAGGCCCTATAGGTATTTGGCCAATTTTACACAACCTTGCCGGAGTGCGGGGCTACATTACCGCAACAACTGGAAAAGAGGCATACACTATATGGCTCCTAATGAAGAGACTGTCCCTAACCACATTAACCTATCCTATTGAGCTGAATAGTAAGGTTTAGTTGGTAATATGCCGGGCTCAAACAGTTAGAGCATGGTCAGCGACCTCAGTGTAAAATTGATGATGGTAGGAATAAGTGATGCAGATATAAATGTTGCTGTTTAGTATCTCCTAACATACTGCGGTCTAGGTTTTCTATAATTAAACAAAACATATCAACGGAATGGCTATCTGCCATATGCAACTAACCAATGCAATGAACAATGACAATTTATATATAAATTATTGAGGCAGTACGTATCAGATTGATAGACCTAAACGGTGCGGTTAGTTAAAGCACCCACAGTAATTAGGGATAATATGAACAGTAATAAAGAAATTATAAATTGAGGTCCTAAGAGCGGGAAGGCACCTATTAGTCATCAGTGCCATATATGGAAATAATAATTAGATGTACAATATTATATTTACTTGAGTACCTAATAGTCGTCGGTATGGAACAGGCCACTATGTTACTGAAATTGAGGCATTAACATATTCATAGCACGAGTTGACACGTTCTCTGGAGCTGGAGAGTTTTCCACAGGCAATGTCTGCAGCTGGTCTCCGCAGGTTGGCTCCGCAAGGTGGATATGGTGCATACTCATGACAGTGAAACAGAACAGTGAAGTAGCATCTATTAGATAGCCTCTATAACTAAATCATAATTTATACGGAAGTGAGAAAGTTCTCTGTCCAGCGACGGAAGTAATAAAGTTAAAGGTTTCCCATTAACAGAGAGGGCTGTATAATAATGTTAAGCAGATACATAACTTGGCACACAGTGTGGGATGTGTCGCATAGCTCTTGCGGTGCACCTAGCAAAGTCGAAAAAACCTGACTGTGGTCCAAAAGTTAATTAAAACACACACGATATGCAGTGCAGAATTTAGTGTCCACTTTTCAGCATGGTTGGCAGATCCGGCGAGTCGTCCACCAAGAATCACCGTAGCTTTACATCGAGTAGGATTACATCCTGGGCTGCAAGGGCCCTTTCCGCAAGTGTTCCCTTTAGAAAAGTTTGAATGTGGGAACCATCACTTTAATTAATTATTTTGCTCCCGGATGGCCATCTGAGACCATCCAAAATTTCCGTAGTGCAGAAAGTCCGAGAACTGCTTTTACGTGCGGGTGATCTGAAAGTATGTGCTGTATCTGTTTGTTTCTGCAGGTGTTCCGGTCCACTCATCCAGTCCACACCTCCAGTCAGTTCTCGGCAGGTCGGTCTCCACGCCGACGATGCTCCTGATCCTTGATTTTTCACCCCTTTTGTACTCGCTATGACGTCAGGGATAGGCGCCTCCACCAATCAGCGGCCGAGTGTCAGCCAATCAGCGTGCTGGTATGCTAGTGACGTATCGACCACGTGTACACAGATCTTTGTATTTAGTTTAATATATACACACGACTACGACGGTATAGCAATATTCCAAGTATAATTTAGCGGGGAGCTTCGACGATAACTCAGCCATTTCTGGGCCGATTTTTAAATAGTTTACAGTTTTAGAAAGCTCGTTTAATTCTGGTCCTAATACGTACCAGGAAAAACGAGAACGGATAAATTATAAGCATTTACGAGTACCTACTCGGTACACTATAGGTAAGCACTCACTTCCAATTCCGAGACATGTTGTCAGGGAAGCTCTGACACGCGTGCATGCGCATCACGCGTGCTATCAGACTTAGCCAATTTTTAGCAAGAAACCTCTCATATAGGACTTACATACGCTTATTGCTCTAACCAAGGGGGTGTGTGCCTTAGAACGAATCCGGCATGGCCGGTCCATACACAGCCTTGCCGGGACGGCCAGCACTCGTCCGGTCGATCCATGCTACACCTAATGTGTAAAATTGGCTAGTTACCTATAGGGCCTCATGTATATTAAGTTATTGTCTCTTTCCATGATCCACTAGCCACACGGCTTATTAATTGTCTAGACTCCCCATCAGCACGTTGATCGGATCAGACCCTGGGAAACTATCAGAGATTTCCAAGCGGTGGTGGTTAAAGTGCTGATTTACATACATATCCCCCTATCTTCGGATACTTGTTAGCTAGATAACCCTGCCAATGAAGGAAGCACTGCAAAAACATTTAGTTATAAATGTGAATTAGTTAGTTTATTTACCGGCCCGCTGTGCATATTGGAACTTAATCCTAACGACAGGTCAACTGTTAGATCCGTAGCACACGGTGGCAGATGAGATGCGGATCTCCATCCAATTCATTGCAGTGTCTGGTTGAAGCGTTGGAGTTTGTCACGCCTTCATGGGAAGGACGCTCGCGATGGATATCCGTCTCTTCACCCCACCATAAAGACATGTCAGGATTCAAAACTTGCTTGTGTGAAACATAGACATTGTCCAGGTGATGTTTTATGTGGTTGCGGGGCAGGGTAGCAGGATTTTCATCGAATTCAGATGCCTTGTGTCGTAACATGTATGCATGCTGTCCTTAGAGTTAGATGCTAATCCAAACGACCTACAGGAAGCGGAGCATCTGCCCCCATTGGACAACTGTATCTAAAGTTAGGTAGGAATCCCTTCCACTTGTAGCCAAAGCTAGTTTCTGTTTCCAACAACTTAATGATAGGTTAGACAGTAGCAGAAGGCCCGCATAAATAAAGCGGCATCTACCAACACAGTATCTTTGGAACTACATAAGACGGTGACTTGGGAATTCTTCAGAAGTCATTCGTCCTGTCTTCACATTAACCAGTATGCATCACATTAATTATGGTTTCACTAGGATCTTCACTTAGCATTTTTCTGTTGAACAAAAGAGTGGCCCTTTCTGCCAGCTCTTTTCCTCCGCTTCGGCGTTGAAGGCATTTTCCTGTGACGGAGGTCCACGCGAAGCACTTTCCTCTTGCAACAACAATATTGTCTTTGTGTGTGTGTGTGTATTAGGGGTATACTAGTTTATATTAAACTACTTATTGACTTCGTTGCGGATGCGTCTCTTGCGGGGATACCTCTGCAGATTCAAGAACCTGTGTGGTACCTCCGACCACACCACGTGGAAAGAACACCAGATAGCTCTATGTTGTGTATTATTGTGTGCTCATTTATTGTCAAATAATTCACTTTGTTTGTAAAATATATATTAACACTTTTACTGTTTAATTACAAATTATTCCATAACTCTAAATTAGTATGGATAGACATACCGGTGACACTAATAGTTGGGATGACACCGTGTGGTTCAATCTTGTCAGCGATGGTCGCATGGCCCCATTGGAATATCAGTGTTCCACCGGCTCTGGAAGTCAGTCTTTTGTATTTCTCAGAGAGATGTCATATGGGATCCACAACCCTGAGATCCGCAGCTAACCAGCCATCCCGTTCATCGGGCACTTGTGGTGTGATGGGCGGAAATGTCATAGCGGACCAGTATGTACCCCCGCGAGCTACAGTGGATATCAGCTAGATATGGTGCTCTTGTGTTCATTAACAGTGGACGTGTTACTAGGAAATGAGTTCTGTCTTCTTTTGACAGCTTGCATAACTGGCATATATCTGATACTACATGCTGGTTGTAGCGGCTATGATTAGTTTGAAAGATGTATGTATCAACCAATAGTCTTGCTTTGATTGTTGCTCTTCTGACATCGCTGATTGTATTCTCAGCGGAGTTCCAACAGTGGTGTACTTGGTTTACTGTACATACTTTGACATTAAGCTATTTGAGAGTAGGTTTGGCAATAGCATCCTTTTGCTAGGCGGCGTGTTTATTTTCATTGATATGCGAGTCAATAGTTTCCTTCCAGTGATCTTTATCAGGCATACAGTGAATCAGTTGGTACATGATAGGAAGGTGGTATTTGGCAAACAAGTGTTGACATTGTATGAACCAGCTATTGCTTGTGATACACTTTACAGCTAATTGTCTGGCAGCTATCTGATATTCTAGAGACTCCTTATCTCAGAGTATGTTTCCTAAAAAGCTAAGTTTCCTACAATCTAGTTCAAATCATGTTCAGCCTCTACAGGTCTGAAACCAAGTAGACAAAGTGTTGCTGTTGAGGATGTGTTCTTTGATAAGGACTGGAGTTGTCTGAGTATATTGCGTTGAAATTGTTCTATGAGCTTAATCTCAGATTTATTCATCCAAAAGGATTCAATGCCGAATAGCAATCTTGGGATGCAGTAGATTGTCCAGATGTGGGCTGCGAGTGTGGAAGACATTCCACCATTGCCATGCAGCCCGGCCCCCATCAAAGAATATACTGTTCTCCATGTGATTTGTATTCTTTTCTGTACATTTTCTTTTCCGTGCAGGGAATGCTCGATACTCAGGTGTGTTTCACATTTGGACTCTGGGTTCCGCCTAGATGTATCTCTGTCAGAGCTTTTGGGCATTTGTTGAGGAAGATGAGTGCGCTTTTTGTCGGGTTAATAGTGTACCATTCCTGGCAGGAATAGTGCTGTACAACATTAAGCATATCGTGGATATGATTCGTATCAGATGAAAGAAGAGTGATGCCATCCTCGCAACTTGGGGCAGCACAGTTAATGTGGCCAATTTTTTAGCCAATGTTTATATCGTCGATCATGTGGAGCAGATTGTTGTTGAATAATTTGTAGTGTATTGTGGAGAGAATGCCACCCTATCGACCTCCCTGCTGTATTCCGAATGGTTCTTGAGATTGGCCACCATCAAAGTGTGTGTGGGGGGGGGGGGCAAACTTATTACTTGCGAAAGAGGAAATTAGCTCCTACAAAAATGGTCTCGCTCCCAGAGTAGTATGGGAAATTTGATTGTGCTGACGTCATCGCGATTCTATGAATATAGGCTGCCGAAAACAGGCTGCCGAAAATGTACTCTATGCTGCCGAAAATGCTTACACCATTACTCAGCACTCCCTTCACATTGAACGTACCGGTATGTAGTCAATCCGTACCCTAGCAAATCCGTACCCATTATTCCATACCCTATTTTTTGACATTCGATACCTAGGTATTGGTTAATCCGTACCTTAATTTTGGAGAATCTGTACCTAACCTATTGGATATTCTGTACCCATCTATTGGCTATTCCGTACCTGAAATAAACATAATCTACATACACAATTCACAAGAACAGAAACAGGAGCACAACGCAATACAATAACAGTCACAAAATTGTGGAACAGCACCAGCACAAAGATACGAGAACAGATCCTAAATAGAAAATCCTTTAAGAAAATTGCCAGGGAGTCCATAATCGGCGGATACTGATGTGTAGTACATCTGTACTTGTTAATCTTTGGACTCACTGATAATCAACCCTAACTCTAAAAACACATATTACTACTACTACTACTACTACTACTACTACTACTACTACTACTACTACTACTACTACTGCTGCTGCTGCTGCTGCTGCTGCTGCTACTACCACCACCACCACCACCACCACAAACACCCACCACCACCACCACCACCAATTCAACTCAGGTGAATTCAACCTGCATGTTACAAACTAACCCAGCCACAAACTGCAGGAATAGAGCTTGGCTTTGCCAATGCACGAGATTGACAGGCTAGACAACCATCTGTTGTCATTTGACACTTTCGATATCCCTGACAATATAGACCCTCCATGCTATTATCCAACACACCTGACCATGCACAACACACTAATCACCATTAATGCAAATACCAGTGTCGGATTAACCCTTTGAACCCTGCAAAGCCAAATAAACCTCAAGACCTAGCAAGATAATATTTGTCTGCCAATGCTAGTGCTGTATTGACTAGGAATTGTTTCTACCACTGGAATTGACGGTTTTTGGTCAAGATAGCCCAGCATATCAAACAGATTACTAATAATTGTCTAGTAGCTGATAGTCATGAAACGCAGCACGAAAGGATTAATGGGTTGAATGTGTTTAACCTAACCAAACTGAGTGAGGGTGTTAGTCCCATGTCTAACATAAAAAACTGGTGGATCTGGTAGCGGAGAGGCTCCACATACAACTAGCATTAAATTTTAATCTGCGATATGTGAGCTGATCAGTGCTGAATCTTTTGAGATTGGGTAGACTGGAAGCTCCTGCTTTGACTAATGCAGGAGTGGCTTTCAGGCTGGCGAGTCCCAACATATCCAGACATTGCATAGATAAGGGAAATAAAGGAACGGGCCAGAGAGGTCGAAAGTGTCAAACCTAATACTTTTTCTAACCTAGCAGCAAGATCTCATATTTACTATGTAGCTGCAGTGGGCGATTTCTGCCAGTATGAGTCGGTCCCACCTTACCTATTCCAATTCTGCGTCAATGTTCTTTACTATTTCAAGTATTTTATCAAACTATATTTACCATAAGAAACTCGACTCAAATACTGGCTGCCTTGTTACTGTTGTTACCAATTCTGCGTCAATGCTTTTTACTATTTCAAGCATTTTATCGATCTATATTTACCATAAGAAACTCGGCTCAAATATTAGCTGGCTTGATACTGTTGTTATTAATACTCTTATTATTATCAAGTTATTATGTGATGCGACTGTGTCGGTTGTCGGCTCACCTGCAAGTATGATCTGTAAGTCAATCAAAAAAAAAATTTTGTCTGGGCCATATGTCACCTTCCTTATGGACATATTCGGTATAAACAAAGTCTCATGATTTCGCTTCTTCCCTAACCCTATCCCAGATGGCAGGGTTATCAATTTCCAAAATAAAGCAAAGGAGCTGGTGCTTCATTCCCTAGGCAGGTTTGGTGGAAGATGCTGCAGTCATAAACAGCACCATCGTCCACCAAATTTGCTGTATATTGTGCGCCAGTTTCTCTGCTATAGATATAATAGAAGATGGAATATTGCCATCAGTGTAGTAGGTGTAAATTTAGGAGAGCTATGCCACGATGAAAAGCATGAAATGAACCGAAATAGATGATCCCTACCATGTCTTGTTTTATGTGTAGGGGGTCCATCGATTCATAGGCTCTGCCTTTGATGGACTGCCAGAATATGATGTATATATCCTATATATAAGCATGAAATAAATAATTTTGAAACTTGAATCTTGAATATCCAATGGGTGGGTACGGATTATCCAATAGGTTAGAGGTGAATCAATTACCTATATATTAGGAGATAATATTCAGTATTCATGGAGATAATTTTTACACGAAATTGGCAATTTGCAAAATCAGAAACTTGTATAATTGACAAGACTATGAATTAGCTATTAATTGATTTTGAACGATTTCACAACAATTCGACCTACAATACATATAAAAAATAACATAACACATTTTCAACATAATTGGATGGGAGGACATTGCTTACATTCAGTTATGTTCAGAACACTCTATGGTACGGATTAACCATTATGATGGTGCGGAATATCTAATTAGTTAGGTACGGAATATCCAGATTTAGGGTACGGAATTCCTAAAACTAGGGTACGGATTCTCCAATAGGATAGGTACGGATTGGTCGGTACGGTTTGGTTTGGGTACGGAATGACTGATATTCAACATACCGATTCTGAAACCAATTTGGTCATTCGTATCTCGCGAGATCTCCTTCGATTCGAGATCGAGAAATGTATTCTCGTAGAAGCCACGCCTCTATTTTTAGATTAACCATTTGCTCTGCGCGGCTGTCTCTAAACTTTCTTGATTACGCTTATACAGCCGTTCTCCGGACAGCGGAGGAATCTACAAAATCAGGAGCATCTGGCAATCACGTTTTAGAGGAAGTAAACGCGTCTTGTGACGTCATCGAGTAAGTGGTTAAAAACATCGACTGTCAGATATCTTTTATTTTTATCATTTTATCTTGTTGAATGTGTAAAAGTAAGGACAATAAAGCATAATCTCAATGTATATCAGCTTAAAGTTAATCTACTCAATCTGTAAGTATTGTCAGACAGATCTTAAATATTTAGATTTTTAATTATCAATCATATTGAATATTGATATTCTTATTCTATTTCTGTGAGAAGGCTAAAAGCCTGTAATGAATGAGTTAAATGACAGATTCCTAATTTCCTTTTTCAATTCGGTAATAAAGCATGGGATTTAAATTGTTACTACACCAGCTAGATAGTTATAGTATAGGGGTTGGTTATCAAATAGTTTATCTAATTTGGTTTCAAATGATATGGTTGTTGCTTCTATTAACTATAGTATGGTTCGGAAGACTGTTCCATAATAAGTTCACGATTATAAATCATTATGATTATACTATGGGTACCGAAGTTCGTGAATCTAAGCAAGTAATGCACTCGTGAAAGAAAACTCTTAAACAGATCTGCGCAAGAATTTAACACAATGTGAAATAACACTTCCGAATACAAACGAAAAAATTTCAGTACAAAATTTTAATTTTTAAACAAATCCCTAGCATTTGAACTGACCCACCTCGCCAGGTTATGTGTGAAATAGTGGTACCGAATTTCGTGAATTGCTGATTATGCATCTTCAGCTGTCGGGTACATGCTTGTAAATCCTTAAATATCACTGTATTAGTTTGTTGAATGTTTCAACTGCTAATTTTGCCCGTTTTAACCGAAAGATTTGCCCTACAAATGAATGTATAAACTATAAAAGCAGTTGACACATTTGAAGAGAAGTAAAATCCCCCAAATGGATGCCGCTTTCGTTAGGTAGTGACGTCACATGAAATTCACAAATATTAATGAGCTAACGCTAGGGTCTTTAAAACATGTTCAGCAGGCATAAAGGAAAGAATTTAAAAAATTTCTATCGTTAAAAAAAACGTGTGCACTTTATGTTAATTTTTACACTTTGGTAAATGATTAATAACTAGAGACTTTCCAATACAATTTATAGACGCACTCCCGTCAATCAGGCTAATTAATCCGACGCGGCGAAAAAATATAACCAAAGCAGGTGGTAACTTTGGATTGTAAAAATTGCTCATTTTAGGTGTTAAATAAGTGCAAGTAAGTAATCTAAGAAAGTGCATTAAGGAAGCTTGCAAGTTTTATCACTACCCTCAGTAATTGTATGAAAAGTTTCTCGTTTTGACCGTATTTTGCTCAAAACTTTGTCAAAAGCTTCAGAACTGTCAATCAAAAGGTGGCTACTGTGTAGATGCGTTCCATGCAATGTTACCTCATAGAACGAGAGCGATAAAAACAAATTCACGAATTTCAGTACTCACGAATTTAAGCAACTCGACCATATATGTTTAAAAGAGTCTTTTTGTATGTTTAAACATGATCTGGATTTGTATAGTTTTAGCCTGTGTCCCCTGGTACTTGAGTCTGATCGAAATTCAAAAAGGTTGCACACTTCTGGATCATATTTTTTGGTTATAATTTTGTAAGCTTCAATAATGTCTCCTCGTACTCTACGGTATGCAAGAGTTGGTATATTAAGGACCCTGAGCCTAGTCTCATAATTTAGGTTTGATAGTCCTGAGACACTTTTTGTAGCCCTTCGCTGAAAGCTCTAAGTTGCTTGAGATAGGGGCTCCAAACGTGATTAGCAAATTCCAGATGTGGCCGCACTAATGATGTATACAGGGATCTAAATATGTTTGTGTCAAGGGATACAAATGTACACCTTATTACACCCTTAATGGAGTTATATATAATAGGTCTGTGATGAAAGATACTAACCAGCGACAATCATGAAAAGTGAATTGAATAATAGTTGATGCCTAAAACATGTTTTTCTGGGAAATATTTATATTGGTTAAACCACTTCTGCTGATCATTCCATTCCCGTATTCTCATTGGCTAGCATGACAAAAATCATCCAATCACTATATATGAAGAATAATTTTTCTTCTTACGAATGAACATTGTTTATCTAATCAGGTCATGGCTGACACTTATGAACTTTGCCGCAATGAATGGTTACACACATGATGTTAAATATCTAACACATGCTTGATAGACTGTTGAAAGCGGAATATCTTTTTTTGCAGCATTGTGTCTACTTGCCACTTGTTGACTAGCATGTGAATTTACCAGGCTAATAATAACAAACGGGTTATGCGATCGATCTATTTAGAAAAGAATTCTGATATGTATTGGTAAATAATTGGTTGAACTATTCACGGAAGAATTAGCTTGAATATTCAATATTGACTATTCATATTCTCACGAAATTTCATACACCAGCGTGAGATAACTGATCGATCACAATTTCCTTGGATGAAACTCGGATCTGATCTAAAAGTACAATACTCGGTCACTGTCACGATCCTTAAGTAGAAAAGTCAAGCCAGATAAACAGTTTTCAAATTTTCAATAACAATTCATAAAATGACATCACAACTAAAATCCTACATATAATCCATGCATGAATCACACACAGTTCACACAGCTTACACACGATTCACATACAAATCTCCCACTATGTTCACACGTACACTTCATTTACATACACTACAACTCGTCACGCGATTTTATAAGCAACGTACGCTAGCACACCACCAGCAACTACACCTTAGAATGTACACCGCCGTACTAACAGACGTACGCACAATATATACTATATAACCGTAGGTATTAGATAGACAACATAATTATATATATATTAAAACTAGATTGACAATACTATACACACTATAAACTACTAATACAATACAAATAGTTATTGGAATGTTCACGGACTCGGGAGTGGGGTGGGGTGGGGTTTTCCTGTTACGTTTAACTGTTAATGAATGTTGATGACGATTCCGACACTAATATCATTGCACAAGAACGGAAATTGACGATGATGAAGACGATGACGGCAAGGATAGTACTGACACGACAATTGACGACGATGAAGACGATACTGGCAATGATAGCAATGACACAATAATGACGAATGTTTCATGAAATTGAAGACGACGACACTGACGGTAATGACACGATACTGACGAATGTTTCTGCGCAACTCGCAGGTGATAATATGTGACACAGATGTTACCGGTAATGACCACGACGATGATGATGACGAAACAATGACAGGATTACTGAGACGGTGACGATAATGGCGACGACGATGCTGACACGACAATACAGGTCTGCGCAACTCGCAGGTGTTAATCGTTGACAGAGAAGATGACAATGATGACGACGACGACGACGACGATGATCATGACAAAACACTGACAAGATTACTGGGAAGGTGACGATAATGGCGACGACGATGTTGACACGACAATACAGGTCTGCGCAACTCGCAGGTGTTTATCGTTGACAGAGAAGATGACAATGACGACGACGACGACGATGATGAGACGATGGTCAAGTCTGCGCAACTCGCAGGTGATTTTACCACACACACACGTTATACAGGGTCGGCTTTACTCACACGCCAACCAATACACAAGATTTCCGACCAAGAAATCACAGCCTGTCCGGACCCAGACTGGACACTACAATACAAATATAACCATGTTAAAGTATGTGTTTACGATAGGGTAAATCACACTTACTAACACATGACAACAACATTGACGAGACATATGGATAATAAGAACAACGCTCGTTAACATGCATTTCTAATCTTACTGATTAACCCTTTTCCACTGACAGACTGACTCTGAAACCATACTACGAGTAACCGATAAAATGGTGTTCATTTTGAAGCTAACGAGACTGGAACTCATTGCCCATGTATTGTGCAATAGCTTCCCGTATCATTATCTTCAGAATAGACACACAATATACTAGGAATTTTGCATAAGGATATGCATACAGCAGGATAAGGGTTAAATACACAACATATTTGAACAGAACGACATGATATAGGTATGTTTTGAAGCCACAACTTACTATACTGACAAGCTACATATTACAACATCGCAAATTTAAGAGAACTTATTGGACACGTTTTGGCTAAAATAACAATTTTGAAAACATACTTATATGACGTCATAAATTGACAGAAACAGACATCGTATAAAATTATCAATACTCACATAATCCAATTGAATAAGAAATATATGACGATTACAATCCGGTATTTCTAATACATATGACTTCAAAACATAAATTACTATATATGAAAAGTTATACATACGCCGTTCAAAATTCACTCAGGTTGCAAACACTTGAACACCGTACACCTGGCAGACTTTCAAACGACTGTCCCAAGCACTAGGAAATGATCAAGCCCGTCACCTTGCAGTTCATTCTCAACCCAAGCGCATTCCTTTCAACAAAGACACACACACCGCTACTCCAAGCACCAACACTTCTTACACACACGTAGCTATTTACATAAAATATTGTAGCGAAAATGGAGAAAAAACTGCTGCAATGATTTATCGCGAATTTTGAATTCAGATCGTGACAGTCACTATTGCATATATAGTCATTTCTGAGTCCAAACTGCGGCCCATGAGTCACAGACGAGTACTCGCTCTGAACACTGGAAATAAATCTTTCTAATATCACATGATTTGTATTTTGTCACGACGACATGAAATGTCAAATTGTATGCTAATTTTGATGTAATAAACAATGGTTATTACAGTATACCTAATATTTAGGTCATTATCAGTACCGGGAAATACTGTTCTATTTTCGTGTTACGATCGTTTTTAAGCGTTTTAGAGAATAGATTTCAACTTTTTCTTCACATATACCTAATAGAAGTCACCCATAAAACTGATATTCAGTTAAAACCGATATGAAAAGTCATATCGAAACCAATATGGCTCTAAGCCCAACCGCGCAGCCCTACATCTGACAACGTCAGTCTTCGTTACCCTGATATATCGCGATATTTATTTAATTTAAATCTTTTTATATAGTCAACGGCAATATCGTGAACCTCTACCAACCACCCATCAATCCATCTGTCTGTCCATCCATCCATCTATAGAAGATTTACATATCTATCTTTATCTGGTCTATTGTGGTATGCTCTAGACCTACTATACAGAATTTTGCTTGGTCGATTTTTAAATTGAGAAATGCAAATCATATGCAACGTAACCCAAGAGACCAAGACAACCATATCACCAAACTTATTTGTATAGGGGGTAGATAGCACTAATGTAATTACTATTCTGATCTATGTTAATAGTCTATTTTCTTGTATCAATGTATATTTTTCAGGATTATTCATCAATATCGTGTAACATTTAAGTAAAGAAATAGGTCGTTTTCTTCAACCGATGTTATGGCATCTTATGGCAAGGGAGAATTTGGTGGTGATGGAAACTCATATCAGTCTGGAGGGTTCTCCGGTACAACAATGGCATGTGAGTTTTTGTTGTTGCTTTATTTGTTTGTGTAAATCAGATATCACTCTTAACCCCTTGGACTCATCCTTTGCTCAGTTTCATAGTGTATAGCTCATAGATAAATTAACATTTTTCAGAAACCTGTTAATTCAATTTCGGACATGATTTATAAAAATGTTCTGTTGAATATTTGGAACATAATGAATTTGAAGCCATAGGAAGCAATGTCTTCCAATCCAATTATGTTCAACATACTTAACAGTGCATTTTATTTCTGAGCTGTATTGTACTACTACACATTGCATCACTGTGATGCGTTTTTGTGCCAGATATAAGCCACCCACAATTAACACTTTCATGACAAAGGCGCCCAAAAATGTCCATAAATTGCAGGCCAAGAGAAGACTGTTTATGTAAATTTAACATTGTAATGACTGGCTCAATAAGCGCGTGAGTCATTCCAGTGGTAAATTTTCAAAAGCACCTTTGCCCTGCAAATGTATATTCAACAAGCAAATATTTAGATTTTCTTGACCCAGTTTAGGCACTAAGGCGTTCATGTTTAAGATGGTGACATACACATTTGTACAAATTAATGTAATCAGAAATAGTGTATATCAAGCAAGCTCTTTGTCTTCGTATGAGTGAATGGCATTAACCATTTAATAGTCAAAATGTGTAAAGAAAATCTAGAAATTTTCTCTTTGAATAGCCATTTGCAGACCAAGGGATGACTATAGTATTTTAGAATTCTGATTATTGGACTGAGTGGCACAGTGTACAGTACTGAAGGTTGTGGATTCAAACAAGGAGATTCTGACAGATTTGTATACATGTATATAATGCAGTTTTATATGAACATCGTGCAGACCATCGACACATGATGACCAGTAAATTTAAAATAATTGCTTACATATTATGTGCCTTAACCCTTTAATGATCAGGATTGGTAACCAATGGAAGGCTCTTTTTGAAAATTTAGCACTGGAAGAACTGTTTCGGTTATAGAGCCAGTCATTCTAGTGAAAAAAAATGTCAGTATTCTCTTCTTGGTGTGCAAACAATGGCATGTGAGTTCTTGTTATTGCTTTATTTATTTTTTGTCTCGCCTGAGAAGCAGAAAGCGAGACATATGTAACAATTTTCCGACGACGGAGTCAACAATGTTACGTTTTTGCGTTTAGTAAAACTTCTCCAGTTATCTTTTAGGACCAGTTAACCCTTAGCACTGATGACTGTCAATATCTTATCTTTTCCTTTGTCAGTGAATAGCAAATAAAACTTGCTTACATTTTTCAACAATTTTGGTGGACGATGTTGCTGTCTATGATAGCAATATTTTCCACCAAATTTGTTGGAAAAATAAACACCAGTTCATCTTTTAATTTGATTTGAAAATCGAAAATTTTGACATCAGAGTGGTAAGGGTTAATCCTATTGCACCTAATCTTGGCTATGTCATTGTCTAGACTGTACTGTTAGGAAGCAGCATGATGATAATGAGGTCGAAAGGTCAATGGTCATGGTCGCTGACCTTGATACAAAACTGTTTTTTCGATCACAATTTCAAAAGTTACGGCCACTGTGACCTCTACAAAGCTCAGTTATATTTCAATGTTACGTTTTTACATTTTAGCCAATCATATCGGTATTGCTTTAGCTTAATGAGGCACAACTTGGGTACATAGTTACTTATACTAAGAGGATGCAGTTTGATGACAGGTAGGTGACAAAGTCCAAGATCAAGGTCATTGTGACCTCTACAAAACTTATTATTTTTCAATGTTAAGTTTTTGTGTTTAGCAAATTGTATCAGGTTATATTTTCGGATTGCTTAAACCTAATAGAACACAACTTTAGTACATTGTACAACTTGGGTACATGGTTGTTTATACCAAGAGAATGCAGTGTGATGACGGGGAGGTCACCAGGTCAAAGGTCCATTCTGGCGTTACTAAATGACCTGTTTTTTATATGCCCGTTTTGAAAAAAACAACTGTGTGGTATTTAGCGTTGCCTCCAAATGGAAATTCATAGAGACCATTGCAGAGGCCGCTTTGGCTGGCCTGGCCATAATAGGGTTAAATTGACACTAGATTGTGCAACTTGTTTACCAACTTTTCCAAAAAATTCTGATTTGACCCCTGTCTGGAACAGATCAACAGCAAGCAACAGTGATTCACCCTTCGATGGTCAAGACTGGATAAGAAAAATCAAAATCTGTCATTACTGAATGTCCATTTGTGGGCAAAGACAAGATAACATTTTGAAAATTTACCACTGGAATGACTGACTCATTCGGTGAGTCAGTCATTGCAGCGATAAATTTACAAAAAATAGTTTTCTTCCAACAAGCAAATAGACTTTCAATGATGACATATTCCTCAAGACCGCTATCGAGACCATTAATGAGTTGACCAAACTGGTGGCGATCAGTCGACTGTGAGCTTAGATAAGTGCAACACACCACAGCATTCATAGTGATAATATGTGTTGATAAGAAATCCACTTGAACACTCAACAGTAATTCACACCTTTGTGTTCTGACAAGGGGTGTTAGTTATTCAAAGGAATACCTTCGTATTGACATTGATGCTATGTGAGGATAATTAGTTAACCCGTTGACTCTCATAGTTGTTCAAGAAAATAAAAATAACCATGAGCAGACCAAGAGATGATTGTTTTTGAAAATTTACCATAACAATGACTGGCAGTGGTAACATTTAAAAACAAAACCTGTCTCCTTGGTCTGCAAATTGACATTTCTCAAGACCAGTGTAGGAGTCGTTTTTGGGCAGGCTTGAATGTTAAATGGTTAATTCAGAAATCGGACAGCATTGGACAGATAGAGAGTAAATTCGGAGAATTAATTTGTCAAAAAATGTCATTTTCTTTGAGGGCGATCTTACATATTTCACGTAAATATGTATATTTTATCAATCTTTCCTGTGTACACATTTACGATTTTTGTAACCATGTACACGTCATCTAAACGTGTGATGATGCATGGTGTCTGTCTGTCCATCCATTTGTTAGCAAATCCGTGCCGGGCCATAGCTCAAAAACTTCTTAGCCTACATTTGACATTTTTTCTCCAGTGCACATTTTTGTTTCATCGCGATCTGTCTATATTTACTAGAGTTATCCCACCTGAAATGCATAAAATGTGTCAAAAATTTCGTGTTCAGGATGTAGTTCTAAAACTTCTTAAACTACATTTGAAATTTTTTCTCCAGTGCACATATTAAGCAGAGACGATGTGTCATGATTTCATTGTATTGAGATCTGCAGATATTTGCTGGCATTATTCCCCCTGAAATGCGTATAATGCATCAAAAATTTTGTGTCTAGGCAGTAGATCTAAAAAACTTCTTAATCTACATTTGAAATTTTGGCTCCGGTGCACATAGTAGAGGGAGACGATGTTTACTAGAGTTGCGCGCATGCATGCACACACACGTGCGCGCACACACACACACACACACACACACACACACACACACACACACACACACACACACACACACAGTGTGTCCTGTCCATATCTCAAAAACTTCTTAACCTACATTTGAAATTTTTGCTCCAGTGTACATATTAGGCGGAGACGATGTGTCATGATTTTGTTTCAGTGAGATGCATCCGTATTTGTGATAGTTATTCCCCCTGAAAAGAGTAAAATTTGTCAAAAATTATTTCCGAGCCAGGGATTTTTTAACCTATATTTGAAATTCAATTTTCAGTGAACAATAATAATATATGTAGAAACAAAGTGTCATGATTTTATATCGGTTAGATCTGTCCCTAATTATACTCCCTGAAAAGATTAAAATTCGTTAAAGACGGGCATACATGTATTAAGCCCAACTAGGCGGCGATCTTGTTAAACTAAGTACCAGTGATACCGGAACTAATCTTGGAGGGTCACATGGTTCCCTATGCAATAAGGAAGCTGCATGATAATAATGACGTTATTAGGTCAAAGGTCATGGTCATTCTAACATTACTATTTGTCCTCAAGTTTTGCCATTTAGCAAATCATTTACATTTATATTTCAGGATTGGTTAATCCTATTGGAAGTACACTTGAATACATGGTTAGCTATAACATTAGAAACCTGCATGATAACATTGAGGTCACAAAGTCAACATCATTGCGACAAACAGGAGACAGACGAGACCTTTAATTCCGTGAAATTCTTGTTTTGTCAATCAGAAATAGCTCATAGCCCCTTGGACCTATCTTTCTAACATATATACCATTGCTATTACCACTTCAGAAACCATTGTTGTCCAGCTTAACCATTACATGGTTAAAATACATATTGGTGCAGGTATGTGAGTGTTAACGATTTCAATTGCACATCCCTGTATGTATAGCATATGCTGTTGAATATTTTGAACTTAATATGACTAGAAGCGATTACCGCCTAACATGCCTAAGGCAGTTATATAAATTTCAAAATATACAACACCTTTTATGTTTGTTTGCCCTGAGATTGAGATCCAAGGAATTTATCTGCAGGAGTGTTAAAATACAGTTACACGCCATTACACATACAACTAGAACTGCCTAAATATACATGTACACATAAAATAGTTTATTTTATGAAAAGTTTTAAAAATGAATTTAAAAGTCAACTTATTTCTAAAATATTCAACATTTTCCCTTGAAAATGAGATATAATTAATCTTGTCTTTGTATATATGATTAGTACGTATTCTGCGGCTGTAGTAGTAGAAACATCCTACAGCTGCAATCAGTCCTTCGCTTTTGCCCATTGCCCTGTGGGGAGCCGATTGATGTCTCAAACTCTACAGACTTCACTGACTTGACTCGTACTCTCAGCTTGGTGTCTGCAAGACGTTTGAAGCCACTTTGACATGATCCGGTGAAGTCATCAATCTTGTCTTGGATACAGCATAGGGTAAAATTGTATAAGATTTTCCGTATGCTGTTGAGGATCACAATGGGCTGCAGATTAGCTGTGGGGCCAGATGGCTTCTTGGGCTTGGGTAGCGCGATAACGGTGCCTTGGCCTACAGCGTCGATGGGAAGGTGGTGCATAAATGGTGCATTAGGTCATGATTGGTTTTGAGATAATGTCACTTGCATATTTGAATAATTCATTGCTCATGCCATTAGGTCCAGATGCACATCCATGTTTCAGGGATTTAAATGCCTTCTCAACTTCTGCTGTTTTAATTTGTGTTAGTAATGGCCTGGGGTCTCCTGAGAACGGGTGCAGGGGTTCATGATCGTGGTCAGTGAACTGTTCCTGGAACCATTCTCGATTCGCCTCGGCTTTGCCCGGGTCTGTCCCACTAAAGTGTCCTTCAGAGTGGTGTGCAGTGAGTGCTGGTGTGTGGTCAGTAACTCTAAGGGCTCAGGATGCCTGAAACATTTTGTGACAGTCATTCATGGCATTGATTTCATCTGCTAGGGAGTCTGCTTGTTGAATAGCAAGATCTTTTAAGCGTTCGCAAATGTGGCATAGAACGTTATTGCGCTCCCGGCATAGTTTTGTGCGGTCTTCACTTTGGCCACTTTGATAGATGCGCAGCCTTAATGCTTTCTGCTCTGCTGACATGGAGCTGACAGTTTTACTACTAGCGGGTCATCAGTATACCTAGTTTGGTTGTTTTTAAGTGGTGCTGCTAGCTGACCTTGTCTTTAATGATCATTAAATGGACAGTCACTGAACATACCAGATTTTGCTGCCAAAATATGGTGGTTCCTCAAGATGTGGTGTTTTAATGAACCACCAGTCTTAATGAACAAGTCACCATCATTTCACCCATTCATCAATATGCCATAGCCAATTATAAGTTTGTATTAATAACTGCTTAACCCGCAAATTCATTCAAGGAAATTTCATATTTCTTATAGAAAATGTCCATTTGCAGGCCAAAAGATTTATCAAGGCATTCATTCCAGTGATATATTTTCTCTTGGACAAGAAATGGACATTTCTCAAAAACACTACAGATGCCATTGTTAGTCCGCTTAAAGTAAAGTGTTAAATGTTTAAGCGAGCACTTGTATTTAGTGACACTGTTTTGATGGCCTACTCAGTGACCATTACAGGCAGGGTTTGCTGTACCCTGACCACCCTGTTGTGGCACGTTTAGACCACCTGTGAATGTACACTGTTACAAATGGACAGCACTCAGTTTTAAGATTGTTTAAACACATCAACAACAAACACATAGACACTAGAAGCTAACAACACGGACAGTGCGACACCACTAATCTCAATATCACCTGACCACACCCACTAGTCAGAAGCACTGGTGAGCAGAACCACTTGAGCGCAAACACATGCACAGTCCAACGAAACTCAAATCATCATACACATTCCAGAAGGCTGCATTCAATCAACAAGTGATGTAATGGACGATGAACTACTTAATTTTCTATATGTCAACAGTGAGAACATCTCCGACACTATCTTACCTAACACCTCGGATGATCATAAGATTGGGGAACACCCTTAACAAGGTTAAGACAGAAACTCTCCTCTCACCACTGTGAATATCTCCTGTATGGATAACTAAATCCAATCTTAGTTTTTCTGATGAGTATAACTAAACAAAGTACGAAACACCATAAATCCGAATCATTTCCACTTACGGTTATTCTGCCACAATAGAAACTTATGCCAACCAACGCGAATTATAAAAAAACTAGAATAACCCACAACATCGGCAAAATCTAGATCACATAAATGTTGTCCTCTTAAACTGAGAAAAAAATTTACGGTTACAGAAACAGATTTTTTACGGTTACACTGACCTCTAAAAATAAGTCAAATTTTAATGGTTACACTAAAACCGATTTTCCGGTTACACCTAACCAACAATCGAAAAATCTGGTTACACAACAAATATTTCTGGTTACAGGATTGAACAAATCCGGTTGCACAAATCCGGTTACAAAACAAAATTTTTGGTTGCAAATACAACATTTCCGGTTACAAACTAAAATCTCTGGTTACACAAAACCAGATTTTATCTGATCCTGGTTACACTAAGGAGCAACTGTAACCAGATCCGAGAGTATAAAAGCAAGTGCAGAACAGAGCACTGACATTCAGATTTCAATCCAACAAGATCAAGCATACAAAAGCTGAAGAAGAATTCCTGACCAGTTGATCAAATTTTTTACTGTTTCCTTGTTGAGACACTGTGTTGTTTTGTTGTCGCTCACCTGGCCAGAATGGCCAAGTAAGTTTATGCCATGGTGACCGCCCGTTGTCCAATCGTCTGGCGTAACTTCTGCTTTAAAAGGCTACTCCTCAATAACCACTTACCAAATTTCAACCTAATTTGGCTGGAAGGACCCTATGGGTGTAGTAGGCTTTAGAACATATATACAGAATTTTGATTGGTCAATTTTTTGGGTGAAAGGCTTAGATTTTATGAAAAATTTACTGGTTCTTGTCAAAACAATGCTCCTCATTAACAGTTTGGTGGATTTCAAACTAATTTGGCTGGAAGGACTCGATGAGGGTAGGCTTCAGAACTTGTATACAGAATTTTGATAGTCAGTTTTTTGTGGGAAAGGCTTAGATTTTGTGAACAATTTGCCGGAAGTTGGTTTGACAGACACTATCTGGGTAGGCTTCAGAACTTATCTTTACAGAATTTTGATTGTCAACTTTTGGGTGAAAATTGTAGACCTAGTGGTCCGAATGGTATCCTGCATACATTGTCGGATCCAAAAATTATGTAGCTGCACAGAATGTTTCTCAAAATATGCAGAAGGCTCAATATGCACAGGCCCGAAGTCTTGAAGAAGGGTGATTGTTTGTCTCACAATAGGCAGGTCGTTACATTCTATGTATGGCTATTTCACATATGGATCAGTAACGGAACACTGCTTTATGACAGTAGCTGATCTGACTGGATCACTGTGTTTCCGCATAAAACTGATTTTTAGCTCACATGACTGAGCTTATATACTGGGGCAACCATCCATCAACTTTTTCTTTGAAAGACTTCTCAAGAATCACTTGTCCGATTTCAATTATATTTGGTAGGAAGCCGCTTTAGGGCATGGCAATCCAAGTTTGATCAAATAGAGCCGATCAGCCAATTTGTATGGTGTCCATCTTTGATTTTGGTTGATTTTTTTAAATGACTAAAAATCTCCAAAACCGTTTGTGGGATCAATTCAAAACTCATAAAATATCATCTTGGACAAGAGGTATTAAACCAACTTTGTTCAAGGGAACTTGATTGACCAAATTCTTTGGGGGTCATCTTGGATTTCCTAGTTTTCATGAAAATGACTTCTCCATTGGAACAGCTGAAGGGATCGGTCCGAAATTTGGGAGATAAGATTAGGGACTAAGGTTCGTTAAAGTTTGTCAAAAAACATGGCTGCCATGAGCCAATCAAAATCTAGCATGTTTGGTGGCCATACTGAATTTTTTTATTTGATGAATTTTGAAGCCAAGATTGATTTTATATTGTTTTTTTTGCATTTGCTGATTTCAAATTTCGCTGCGACTTGCAGTAGTGGTGGAGGAGGGGGTGTGTGCCAATTGAATCCATAGTATGCAATGGATAGATCCAAGAAGACTCGCGTTCATTACGGATAGAGGTTGTGTTGTCGTTCGGTTCGTGTGGGAGTAACTTTGATGGTCCGGTACTGCACATCAGTGGGGCCATGACCAGGAATGATGTTTTTAATATCTCTAATGTGTTCCTTGTAGCGGATTTGAAACTGTCGGAGGGTTTCCCCAACATATTGTTTCTGCAATTTCTTGCAAGTTATGAGATAGACAATGTTGCGTGTTGTGCAGTATGTTTTCACTTTTGCCTTATATTTAAGGTTGGCATGTGTAATGCCAAAGCAGCTAGTTTTGTCTTAATATTTTCTGACGAAATAATTTGGTTTCGTACAAGTCTGGGAATTGAATATCACTGTTGTACTTTCTGGTCAGGATAGGAAAAATCTGCTGTGACTAGTTGGTCCTTCAAATTCTCATCACTAGTCATCATGCCTATCCAGAGAGGTTTCTCTGGAAAAGCATCACAACATTTTGGACTACTTAAATAAGAAATGACAATGTTGTAGGATGACCTTAGCAAGCCGACCCTGTTTATGGAAATCTGTGATGAGTGCTTTGCATTAACTGTTGTTTCTCTGTGGTTTTTTACTTACGTTTTGAAGTAGGTCCGAACGAGGGCAGTTGAGTGCCCTGTTATAGCAATTTATCAGGTTGTCCAAAGCCTGAAAGGGTAACCTCTATTGTCATAGTGGAGAATGGTTTCTTTTGCCTGACTTTCAAAATCTTTATCAAAGGTGCAGATTCTGCGTAGGCGTAAAAATTAGCCATAAGGGTTCTGCTATCTGGATTTGTGGATGAGTGGTGTAGCTATCCATGTCAACCGTCAGTCGGTTTGGTATATAGGTCAAAAGAGATTTTGTTGTCACTATTTATGATCTGGACTTTGATTACAAATTTCCACTTTCGTAGCTGTTGGATAAACTGACTTCATCAACAACGTTGAAACCTTTGGGACTATCCCAGAAAATGCTTTCCTAGTTACGATAGACGTCACATCATTGTACACCAACATCCAGTCTAGCTAGCCCGAGGTTGCTGAAAATAGTCCTGACTTGCAACAACTTCAGGTTCAACAACAAACACTATCTACAGATATGTGGACCCACAATGGGCACTAAAGTCACAGCACCAAACTACGGCATTATCTTCATGACACAAGCACAACTTGAAGAACCATGATTATGTGATGCCACTCATCACCAGTCGCTGTACCTATGCTATACATTGACAACATATTCATGATATGGACGGATGGGGAAGCAGCACTGGAAACATTCATTAACTGTATGAATACAGTGTATGAACCAATCAGGTTCACAGCAGAAAAAACATACATTTCTTGGACACAACTATCGATCTCAATCAACACAACACAACACAGTGCAATTTGACCTATGCTCTAAACCAACAGATACACACGACGACTTACACTATCAGTCAGCACATCCTGATGCCACAGAAAATGCCCGCCCCTGTGGTCAATTCCTAAGACTGAGAAGAATCTGTTCTAGCACAGATGATTTTGAACAACTTTCCTGTGACACTATCATACACTATGAGAATCGCGGATATCCATTAGATATTCTAATCAATAGCAACAACAGAGCTATAGCACAGGAATGAATCAACCTCCTAGCACCAAAAGATAAAAACAACAATGCCACTAATCACAGACTTCCACCCTCACAACATCCAACTAAAGAAAATCATCAACAGGCCTCCTTAAGACCAATGCCAAATGTAGAGGCACGGTCACAGAGGAAGCTCTATATGGTTACAGGACGAACCAGACTCTCAAAAACCAACTGGTCACTGGTCAGAGCACAATTCTCTTATCCCAATACTAGGGGATGTCAGGATAGTGTCATCCAAACAAGATTGATGTGCCAAAAGCCAAATTGCACTTTCTTCCTAAATCAACAAAAATGGAACACTCAGGAGCACACACCTTAAATACACCAGTCGTGTGAAAGCATACTGCTCCACTAGAAATGTCATCTATCTCCTAACTTGTTCCGTATATCAGAAACAATACATAGGAGAAACCAAACTAGAGTTTCAAGTATGTGTTAAAGAGCACTTTGGAGATGTCAAGAGTAAAGGGTTCAAATGTTAGCTAGTGACAGTTCGATTGCCGTCTGAGAATTGTGAGCGCAATTTGAAAGAAGATTGTTGCTAGTATAGGCTGAAAGTATGTCAGTAATAATTGTTATAAAAATATTTAGCCCCAGCACATTTCAACTCTGCCATAGGTAAAACACTGTTAGAATCGAACTATATACTTTTATTATGCACACACATGGAGCTCTGCTCTCCTTGAAATGCTTGGCGGCGAACAATACAATAACTATCATTAGCATTACCGGTAAGGGAATGGTTTTATGCTGACCATTGTGCAACAGTGAGAACAATACAATACTAAATAATAGCAGCTGCAAATGTTAGACTAAAATGGCTGCTTTGATGAAAACTATCATCACAGAATTGTTTTAACGATTTCCTTCTACTTTTAATGCTTCAGGTTAACTTTTAAGACCACAGCCAGTATTTCCAAAAACTATGCAGTTAAGCTGTTGAATATTTTGAAACTAATTTGACTGGGTGCTTTTGCTGATGGCAGCAACAGCGCCATAGTCAAATTTGTTTCAAAATATTCAACAGCATGGTTATTAAATAGTAAAGACATGCAATTCATACACCAATGCTTAGTCCATCATCAATTATGCACTCGCGACGAACCTACCTATGACATTCATGACGTCATTGTTAGCTCACCTGGCCTGAAAAGCCAAGTGAGCTTATGCCATGGCGACCGTACGTGTGTCCATCCATCATCCATCCGTCAACTTTTCCTTTAAACGACTTCTCAAGAACCACTGGGCCGATTTCAATCATATGTGGCAGGAAGCATCCTTAGGACATAGGCATCCAAGTTTGTTCAAATGAAGCTAATTGGACAATTTGGCTGGCGGCCATCTTGGATTTTGGCCGATTTTAGGAAATGATGCAAACCTCATTAAATATTGATCTATGGCAAGAGCTTAACCAAGTTTGTTCAAGGGGACTTGATGTTCGGGTGCCATCTTGGTTGACCTAGTTTTAGTGAAACAACTTCTTCCCCAGAACCGCTGAAGGGATCGGGCCGAAATTTGACAAATATGATTAGGGACTAAGGCCCATTAAAGTTTGTTCAAGGGAAGTTTGGCGGCCATATTGGATTTTTTTATTTGATGGATTTTAAGGCTGAAATTGGTTTTATATATGTTTTTGGGTATTCTGATCTCAAATTTACAATTTTTTAAACTGTCAGATAAACGGTTTGGCTGCCATCTTGGATTATTTTCCCGCCAAAAGCTCCCATACTAAAGCAATGGGAAATTTAAAATGTCTTCTCAAGAACTACTGGGCCAATTTCAATTATTATATGGCAGGAAGAATCCGTAGGGTGTAGAGATTCAAGTTTGTTCAAATGAAGCCGATCAGCCAATTTGGCCGGCAGCCTTCTTGGATTTTGGCCAATTTTTATAAATGTCTTTAAAAATCTTCTTCCCCGAAACCGCTTGTTTATGATGTCGTCCTACACATCACGTACATGTAGTTAATTATTACGTCATGGATGGATAAGCTAGAAATGTCCACTACCATTAATTAACTACATTGTGCATGTATTATGCTTGTATGCCATGATTTATTTCAGCTCGGGACAGTTCCAATGAATTTTCTCGCCTAAGTCAAACAGTTAGTGGTAACATTCAGAAGATAACACAGAATGGTAAGCTGATAGAAATAAATTCAGTAATTTGTAGAGTCTAGAACTTCTCATTATTTTCATGATATAGAATGAACTTGTTAACACTTGTTAGTTCCTTTTTCTACTGATATACCCTAATTTAACCGCCGGGCAGTTAGCAGTCGCGTAAGGGGCCAGCTTAATTAGGGAGAAAAATTCACTGTAGATCGCCGTTATTTTGTCGGGTACCCGTTAGTTGGGTCGGATATAAATGTATGATGCTCACGTATTGATTATATATATAGACAGTACATTCCGAGTCCATTAAATTAGGTCTGTAAAATGCAGACGATTCTTCCGCGTATTAATCAGCTTCCGCTATAGGCTGAGTTTATGCCATCACTCGAAGCTACCTTCCTATGTATGTGGATTGTTAAGTATCTACCCGGGTACTAATATTAGTGTCTTGCCACTACTCGAGTAACGACCTTAAGTCATCCCACTAAGCGGAAGCTGATACATCACGTGATACAATTCGTTATTTCTCGTCGCTATTTTATCAAAATCTGGATTACATTTCATGAAATAAACGATGTTTAATAAAGTACAAGCACTATTTAGGCGGTCCCAATTAATAATTTCACTCCCGCGATTATGGATATATATGCGCTATACATTAAGCATATGCAAAAGCGGTATGAAATATTAAGCGTGGAAATGTGTTCAATGTCTTCGTTCTGTACTTTTGGGAATTTGGAGCTTAGTTTTTTTTTCTTCACAGTTCTCAAAAACAAGGGGCCAGTATAATTGGGAGGGGCGGTTAAAATAGGGAAAATACGGTAGTTAATCAATAGTTTTAAACTTATATAATGCATGTAGTTGATGTGGTTTATCATGCACCCAATTGCTAAACATTAACCCTTTAATGGTCATACTGGCCAAACCCGATATTTAAATTTTCTTGACTAAATTTGACAATTAAAGGGTTAATACTATTCGATAATGGAAGAATCCAGTTTTAGCTATGCCCTGCCCATCGTTAGCTAAGCTCCACCCACACTTCATCCGTGTTGGAATCGTTTGATCCCTGAACTCCCTGACTATCAATTTCCAGAAAACTATAAGGTAAGCTATTGAATTGACTGGGTGCTGTTGCTGCCTGTGGCAGCAACAGTGCCCGGTCAAATTAGTTTCAAAATATTTAACAGCATGTTTATTAAGTAGTAAAGACATACAATTCATACAACAAAACTTAGTCCGTCGTCAATTAAGTGTTTGTGACAAACTTAGCTACATCATACATGACGTAATTGATTATGATATCTGCATACACGTCATGTAGTTGATGATGATGTCATATGGTTGATGGATAAACTGGAAAGGTCCATTGGTATTTCACAGCCGATTTTTCAGCATGTCATGGTGATCAAATTTTTATTTGATGCGTTGATGAACTAATGTGTAACATTCATTAATGTGGGACTCCTTGACATTTGGGGAGATTGGCTAGATGTCCAGTTCCAGTAAGTACTCCAGACGCCTTGATTTTGTCTGATTGTCTTTTATTATTATTATCAAGCTAATATGGCTACCATCCTCACTTATCCATGTACAAAGTATGTATTTCTAAAAGAATGTTCTATGTGTTTGTTGTTTCAATTTTAGTGGCACAAATTCAGCGAATGGTCAATCAGATTGGCACACCCCAGGATGCAAGTGAGCACAGAGACCGAATGTGAGTAATGTTTGACATGTTTCTCTTGCATGGCATGATGGGATATGCATACAGTTGCTGTTAATTCAATGGGGTCTGCGCATAAAATAAAAAATCAATGTCCATTTTAAGCTCACATGGCCAGAAAGGCCAAAATGAGCTTATGCTGTGGCGACCGTCCATCCATTGTACGGCTGTCAGCTTTTTCTTTAAAGGAAGGAAAATGGAACTATCAAATGATGTTTATTGGTAATTTCATACAATATTAAATATACTACCACTTGTGAAAAAACCGAAATGAATCGGAGTAATTTGAAAAAAGCATTTACTAGCTGTAAGTAGTGCTTAACTTGCATCCAATGGACCTTTCCATTTTTAGCTATGCCCCGCCCATCACTAGCTAAGCTCCACCCACACCTCAGCGTGTTAGGATTGATCGATCCACAAATGCCCTAGCTCTCAATGTCTTGAAAACTATACAGGGAAGCTGTTGAATATTTTGTAACTAATTTGACTGGGTGCTGGCAGCAAGTTAGTTCAAAATATTCAACAGAATATTTAAATAGTAAAAGCAAACAATTTGTACAACAACACATTGACCATCTTCAAATATGCATTCGTGACGTACTTATCGACGTCATTCATTATGAAGTCATTGTACACATCACGCAGTTCATTATGACGTCATATGATGGGTGGGTACTCTGGAAAGGTGAATTAGTGACGTTGCTGGTCCTACACTTTCCGTCGTGTGTCAACTGTGTTTGGAGGTGCTGCATAACTAACATAATGAAAGCACACCTGAATATAGTTTTGTAAGCGGTATGAATAGTATTTCACGCGTCACAAGTGGAAGGGACGAGGGATTCTCCTTTGATCAATACTCACCATTCTGTTACTTCTGATATACAGCTGGCCCTCACAGCGGCTCTAGGATTATAGACTTAGAAAGCTTTACCGACTCCTGGGAACCGGGTACTCGGCTCCCAACTGCCGAGTACCCGTTTACCATAGAGCTCATTCTTGTTTGCATAGCAACAAGAGCAATACATGCTTTTTGCATTAAGGATTTTAGTGGGTTTTTTTGTGAAACAAAAGATCTAAGTCTTTAATTTGTGATAGTTTGTGTGTTCGTGAAAGGATTAACTAAGGACTAAGGAGCATACGGCTGAAGATAACCAGGTTGTATCGTTCTTTATTATCCATAGTTAAAAGACTTAGGTCTCTAAATTTCGTTGTGTCGCATGTTCCAATTTCTGACCCCATAGAATCTGGGACGTGTGCTAACAACGATATATGCCAGACGATCGCCTTCTTTAAACCCCAACAGGCGATCAGTTTACAGTTACATCAGGTTACAGTTAATTTATGAGTCAAAATTATTTGAAAATTAATTGTCTGCCTTCCATCCGGGTCTCATTCCGCTTGTTTATTGTAGGTTTGTGCTTATTTTATAGGCCAAGCCAGCCCCGCCATCATGTGACGAATGCCATAAATTTGTCCGTGTAATGTTCAAGGACCATGCTTGTTTTAGGTGTTCCCTGTGTAATATAGATCATAGGTGTAATGTTTGTGCAGTGTGGTCCGTCGAAATGATGGTTAAGTTCCTTGCCCAGAAGGACTTGGCTGGGTCTGACGCGGGGTCAGGCGGTCCGAGACAAAATCGTGGAGCGCCCGGTTCGGCCGGTGGGGGTGCTCCACGTCCCCAGCTGGAGGTGGCGGAGATGGCACCGCCAGTGTGGTTTGGTCCGGCTATGCAGGGTTTTCTGCATAGCGTTCTGCCCACGCTGGTGTCATCCCTGCTACCAAAGGTTGGGGGGCCGTTTCTCCCCATGCCTGGTACGGATCCTGTCCTCGGACAGGATTCTGGACTGGTTACCGAGGGGGCCGTCTCATACGGCCCCCTGGCAGTCCCGTCTGGCTTCGGCCAGACGGGTTCTGTCTCTCTGCGGCCACCTCCGGGTGGTCCAGTAGCGGTGGCCGGTCCGTCAGGTGTGGGAGCCGTCCGCCAGGACGGCTCCACGGTTGACTCGTCTAGTGACGGCTCTTCGGAGTATGAAGATGAGGAGGCCGAGGAGGAGAGGTTGTTGCGGCCCGTAAAGCCGCAGGTGGAGAATATGGAGGTTGATTCCGTCCTGGACGGAACCGGCCTCCATTTGTCTGGTTTGGCGCAAGCCAGGTCAGCGGCTCCGCCTGCGGCTGAGGCCAATCCGTTACCGTGCACCGGTTCCGGGCGGCTTGGTTTGTCACCAGCCGTCACGGGAACGGGTGTGCCGGGCCAGGCGTGGTACTCACCTATCTCGCCTGGTCCGGCAGCCGGACGTGGGGTGCCGTTGGCGTCCGGCTACGGTTCCGCGACTGTTACGGGTCCGTACGGTTTTCCGTGCGGACCTACCCCATGGACCGGAGTGTTCCATGGGGTGGCGGTGGAACCGTGTGGTAGCGGAGTGCCTGGCGTGTCAGCCGTGGCTGGCAGACCCGTGAGCACGTCAACGGGTGACGTGTTTGCGGGGGTGTCTTCGTCGGAGGTAGATTGGTCGGATGCTCTGGCATGGCTAGCCAGGGTTGACCCGTCTGTGGTTTCGGCCACGGCCGATGAAGATGCGCCCCGTCCGTCGGTTGCGTCGATTAGGACGGGGATTTTGCCCGCGGCCCGGATCCAGTCAGTGGGACTGGATCCATGGTTCATAGATTTGTTGGATGCTATTTATAGCAAACAACTAATGACCAAGGGTCAGCTCCCTGCGGCCTCCAGGGAGGTGCGGGCAAGATGTCGTATTCCGCGGGGGGAATACGACAGGTATGGTGTAGTCCCGTCGGTCACGGAGGATGACCGATGGGTATTGGGAGTCCAGAGTGCCGGGTCGGGTGGCCCCGGTCCGGCACTAGTGGATAAATCCCAAGTACACCAGGAAGAAGTCCTGTCCCTATGTGATGAGGGTGTGAGGGCAGCTATGAGTGCTGTCAACCACTCTTATCGTCTCCTTCAGTCTGTGTGGGCTGAAGCGGGGGCAGGCCACCCTGTGCCACCTGTGGCACTTTCATGTGTTAATGACGGCTTGGTGCTGTCAATGGACGCATTGGCAAGGGTGCAAGCGCGAGTGACGAAGTCCAGGAGGCAAATGGTCATTGACCATATGCGTCCGGCTACGGCAGTCAGGGAGCGTCTTCTTGGGACGCCCCTGACAGGGCCTAGTATCTTCGGTGGCCAAGCGCGGGCCATCTTAGAGGACACCGCCAGTATCGCGCAGAATCGGTTAGCGGTAAACCTACAGCTAGAGCTAGTGCGGCAAGCGCACGCACTAGGGGCTGTGGGGAAACCGCTAACGGGACAGCCTTCAAAGAAGCAGAAGAAGCATAAGGGCAAGGCGAAAGCCAGGCCTGTTGTGACTTCTGCTTCAGCTGGGTTTTCAGAGCCACCGCCGGCGAAGAAGCCCAGGAAGGTCGTAGAGGCGCCTACCCTCCCCAATGTTGCTCCTGACCGCCCTAGGGGCGGGAAGGGCAAGGGGAAGGGTAAGGCCTCAAAGGGCGGACAGAAGGGGCCGAAGCGTACCTGAGGGTACGAAAGCTCCTTTCATATCCGCCTGGACCGCGCCTGTGCGACAGGAACAGCGGTGCCAGTTATACCCGTCGTGCCTAGAACGAAATGGTTCTCACTCTCTCTCGTTAAGAAAGGGGGGGGGAGGGTGGACTGCGAGCCGGACAACCCCGTTAGACGTCGAGGCGTCTATGGTGGGTGGAAGGCTCATGCGTTTCGTCGAGGCCTGGCGAGGTGTGACGTCAGACAGTCTGGTCCTGGGATGGTTATCCCAGGGTTACATGCCGGAGTGGTGGGACTTTCCGCCACAAAATCTGTTCTTTGGCACCTGTCTGGACACCCGTACCAAGGGAGCCAGACAAGTTAGAAGCCGTTCAAAAGGAAGTGTCGGGTTTGCTTCTGAAGGGAGCAATAAAACCAGCAAACCGAAACACTCCAGGCTTCTATTCAAACATGTTCCTTGTCCCCAAGAGCACAGGGGGATGGAGACCCATACTCAATCTCAGGCCATTAAATTGGTTTATCCATACGCCTCGGTTCCAGATGGAAACGCTGAGGTCGGTAATGGCGGGATTGAGGAAAGGAATGTGGTGTGTATCGATCGATCTGAAAGATGCATATTTCCACATTCCTATGAATCGGAGTTGGCACAGGTTTCTGAGATTTGCGTTTCAGAATCAAGTATGGGAGTTTACAGTTCTCCCGTTCGGCCTGTCGACAGCTCCGAGGGTTTTCACAAGAGTGGTCCTTGCGGTGACAGCGTTTCTCAGAAAAGAGAACGTGGCGCTACACACCTACATAGACGACTGGCTGCTCAAGGCAGACTCGGCAGCCAGGTTGAACGTGGATACTGCTCTGACTCTGAAGTTACTTTCAGATCTAGGCTGGATAGTCAACGAGGAGAAATCCGAGTTGACGCCCACTCAACATTTCGTTTATTTGGGGATGCGATTCGACCTCGAGGAGGGCAGGGTTTACCCGTCAGAGCCCAGAGTGGTGTCTCTGTTAGCCATCCTCAGGAGTTTTCGAGTGGGAAACCACATTCAGGCGAGGCGGTTCCTTCAGATGCTGGGCATGATGGTCTCCATGGAGCAGGTTATCCCGTACGCTGCTCTAATGCGAAGGCCTATCCAGTTGTATCTGATGTCTCTGTGGAAACAGAGAACAGAACCCCTGTCAAAACTGGTGCCAGTTTTGGAGCCGATAATGTCGCATCTTGTATGGTGGAAACAGCGTCAGAATCTCCTATTAGGGGTTTCGCTGCACCTACCCCACCCCCAGCTGTCCGTCTACACTGATGCATCGCTGGAAGGGTGGGGTGCCTGCCTGGGAGAACACCAGGTCTCGGGCACATGGACTGTCCCGGAGAGTCAGCTGCATATCAATCTGTTGGAAATGATGGCAGTGGAACTGGCGTTGGAAGAGTTCCTTCCGATGATCAGGGGCAAGGTGATATTGATACGGTCGGACAATTCGACAGTAGTATCATATATAAATCGCCAAGGCGGGACCAGGTCGCCCACCCTGTGCATCAGGGTGTGGCACTTGATTCAATGGTGCAGGAATTACTTGGTTGTTTTGAAAGCAGCTCATATTCCTGGCCGATTGAACATTCTGGCGGATGCTTTGTCTCGCAGACAGAATCTTGCCAACAGAATGGTCCCTCAACCCTCCGGTTCTGCGACGGATCTTCGAGCATTGGGGCAAACCCAACGTGGACTTGTTCGCCACAAAGGAAAATGCTCAAATCATGACATATGTCTCGCCGATTCCAGATCCAAATGCCGTCGATACAGACGCTCTGGCGATAAGCTGGAGAGGGATGCACGCTACGTGTACCCACCCACCATTCTTCTACCGAAGGTATTGGTGAAGGTCAGGGAGGAACCGTGTCTCGTCCTGCTAATAGCGCCGTATTGGCCGAGCAGGGCGTGGTTCACGGATCTTCTAGATCTGCTGGTGGAAAATCCTGTGCAGTTGCCCGAGATTCCGAACATAATCTCCCAGGCCAAGGGACGCTTCCTAAACGAACGTCCCGAAATGTTCAAATTGACTGCGTGGATGTTGTCAAACAACGTTCCACGTCGGAAGGCTTTTCTCGACAGGCTGCTGATTTCATCGCGGCTGCGAGAAGGAGGTCAACCTTCAAGTCATATAACAACAAGGTTAACAGATTTGCAGACTGGTGTGAAGAAAAGGGTATTGATACCTTTCAATCCACTATTCAGCAAATAGCAGACTTTCTCTGTGATCTGTTCTTTTCAGGACTAGCTCCCGTCACAGTTGTTGGATACAAGTCAGCTTTGGCATCAGTTATCCCTTGTCTAGCCAACAGGGATAGTCCAGAGGTGGCCCAGTTAAATGTGATGTTGAAGGGAATGAGCAATCTCCGCCCGAGACAACCGGTAGTCATTCCAGCCTGGAGTCTATCTTTAGTGCTTAATGTACTGGCCAAGCACCCTTTCGAACCGTTGCGTTCGGCTAGTCTAAAGCATTTGACTCTAAAGGCGGTCTTTCTATTGGCAGCTTCCTCAGCTAGAAGGCGCAGTGAGATCCATGCGCTTTCGGCAGAGAGGAACCGATTTATTGTTTCTGGAGAAGGTCTGCGTCTTCTGCCAAGAGCAGAGTTTATGTCAAAGAACCAATCTTTGAGATATCCCGGCAAACCGATCATTATACCGAAGTTAACTAGGTTTGATCGTGATGCCAGTGTCTGGTGCCCAGTCCGTGCTTTGACTAAGTACAAGAAACGGACTGACTCGTTACGGTCGAACGATAGACATCTGTGGATCTGCCATAAAAAGCCTTATGGTGCCGCATCCATGGATACTATCTCTCGTTGGGTGGTCGAATGCATTCAGACTACTCACGAGATGGCGACTGGGCACCAGGTGCAGGGCGTAAGGGCACACGATGTCAGAGGAATAGCCGCCTCGACCGCCCTTTACAATGGTGTTCCGTTAGAGGACATCATGGCCGTTGCACAATGGCACTGTGAGTCCTCATTTACGGATTACTATATGAGGGATGTGTCAGACTCAGCCAATCCACTCGCTTTAGCTGTTTTGAAACGATAGTTAGTGACCACACTGCTTTTCCCCTTTTTTCACTTCGGTAAGAAAAGAACCTAAAGCAGGCATGGTCAGGCGAGAGGATGTCAACCAGATTGTGTCACTGATGGCCGAACCGGTGAATGGTTGGAGGCGGTACGTCTGAAGTCCTGTTATCATAAGGTAATTCAATAAGTGAGAGTTTTTTGTATTATGTATATGTATCATGTTAATTCATTTTATATATTCATGCTCATTCCCAGGCTAATACATGGAATATGCAGGGAGTAGTTAACCCTCTTGGCATATTGGTGTTTTCAGGCGAGATACATGTTCGTTAGTTCTCTCCCTTTTCTTAGGAGGAAAAAGGGGTGGGGGGGCCGTGACGCGAATGTAATTCGGTTCCGTGAACTTGACGGTCCTTTTAGGTCTCCGTTAGTCAAGTTTGAAGTCTAAAATCTTTCTCCAAGGGGCAAAATTAGCATTTATGGCTTGCCCCTTCCCACCAGGTTACTGATCAAATCTGGTGTATATCAGAAGTAACAGAATGGTGAGTATTGATCGAAGGAGAATGCAGGAAATGTCAATTTCCCTTTCTCCGAGATCTAACAATACTCACCATTCTGTTACGGACCCAGCCTCCCAGCCCCACGGAGGCAAGCCATAGTTTTCTCTTGTTTAGTGGCTATGCAAACAATATGAGCTCTATGGTAAACGGGTACTCGGCAGTTGGGAGCCGAGTACCCGGTTCCCAGGAGTCGGTAAAGCTTTCTAAGTCTATAATCCTAGAGCTGCTGTCAGGGCCAGCTGTATATCAGAAGTAACAGAATGGTGAGTATTGTTAGATCTCGGAGAAAGGGAAATTGACATTTCCTGCAATTCCCTCTAGTCGTTAACGTGTGATTTAGTCCGACTGGCAAGGAGAAAAGTTGCATTTAGATATATTTATGCAATTAATTTTGTTAAAATGACACAAAGATGCGTAGTACGATATCGAAAAACATGTGAATAATTTATCCTTCGATTAATTTCCATCAGATTAAACTTTGGCAATGTTTGCCGAGCGATAGTATTGAGATTTCGGGGGTCTCGGTGGTAGGCATACATGTGTTAAACATACATGAATTTTCACATTCAACGCTAGAAAAATGCATCGTACTATTGATTCTCATATAAAAAAAGAATTGTGAATCGTGTTCTAAAATCCCGCTGTACATATTAGAATATATTTTCTAATATTAAATGATTTTTAGCGATAGCTCAATCGCCAATACATCCCACTAGCATTTAGCATTGCGCGAATCGAAGGTTCGTCGTATCTTCTTTCCAGCAACAAACGGGTAAATCGAGTCCAATAAACGATTCCTTCACAGGAATGCCCGAATCGCGATAATGATTGGATAAAACCCGCATTCTTTCAGCTCATACATATTAATGAGCAATAATAAACACGAAAGAAGGAAACCCCTTTATCTGAAATAAACTTTCTCGAGGTTCTGTAAAAATGAAATGTGTCAAAATCATCGGCAGCAACACATTTATATCAAATTGCCATTAAAATATTATGTAGTTATTAAATGTCAATTTGTCAATGTGTCCAAACTGTTTGAACATTGATAAATTGGCATTTAGTAATTAAATGGGATAGTTGCTTACCAGTAGTGAATGGGTCAATAATTGACTTTTCATAAACTTAAAACTTATGGATTTCTTTATAGATATCCATTTCCCAAGTATGATTTGGCTTTTAAATTTTTGGAAATCATACACTATTTCCTTTTTAAAGATTAAAGCCTATGTACAAAATTTAGCTGTTATGATAATAATTTTGAATCTTGAAAGCCAACACATCTGGGAAACGGGCTAAAGCTGAGCCGATAGGCTTATATAAGTTTAAGCTCCTTGAGTGAACACTGATAGAATTGTAAACCTGGCATAAATCATGAATGTTACCTTGAAAATATCGACATGATAAATATATCAAACAAACAAATAATTTAAAATCAAATTTAAGGGAGTGGCATGGTTCTCAACAATGGACTACTTAAACCACGAGCCCAGTTCACGGCTCAGTGGTGGATTATCTTACCACAGGAGGAAACATTGACAATCTTCTTGACTCTTTTCTCATGCACCCAATGGTTGCCTACCTGTAGTGAACACTGATAATGCACAATCAGATCGAATGAAAGGTTCCATTGAACCAATAAAGAACCAACATGGCCACCAAACAGTAAATTATGATTGGTCCATGACAGCCATGTTTTATCACTGATCAATTTCTTTTGAACAAACTTTAATCACCCTTAGTTATCGATGAAATATCAGGAGTTTCTGCCTGAACTGTAAGCACTTCCTGTGATGTTATTTTCAAGAACAAGATGTTCACCTGAAAATGGATCAGTTAAAATTCCAGGCACTCAATATGGGGTACTCCTGGCCGAATTTGGTTAAAATCAGGAATTGATTAACCCAATAATACTCGCGCCACCCAAAAAATTGCTTCTGCGGTAGATCTGAGAAATGTCCATTTTCAGACCAGGACTCCAGTAGAATACTATTTTGTAAATTTACTACTGGAATGACTGGCTCGATAATCAAGCCAGTCATTCCAGTGATAAATTTTCAAAAATAATCTTGACCTGCAAATGGACATTTTCTGAGAAAATTGATACTTATTTTGAAGAATTTGAGGGGTAAATGGTTAAGGATGAGACATCTGACCAATCAAATTTCTGAATAGAACTTCTGGAGCGTCCACCTAGTTAAATTTGGTTAAAAGCAACCAGCGGCTGAGGAGATGCATTTTGACAATTTCCGGGAACTTTTTAATAGAATCCAAGATTTTCACCCCAAAACTGACTAATCGAAGTTCTGAAGCGTAGCACCATACGGTTCTTATAGCCAAATTTTGTTGAAATCCACCAAGGAGATGCATTTTGACAATTTCCAGTAAATCATTTATAAAATCTAAGATTTTCACCGATCAATTTATGGATCAATCAGAATTCTGAAGAGATGTTCTGGAGCCTAACACCCAGGGGTAGATTTTAAGGATTTGTTCTACTAACCTAGACAGGATAGTGCGTCATTGATTTTACTATCCCGCAGCAAACTTTACTAACCCAGTGTTTGTAAGCTCAAAGCTGATCACTTCTTTAATCCAATCACTGATACAGAGAAGCCGTTGAATATTTTGAAATTAGTTTGTCTGGAAAGCCGTTGCTGCCTTTGGTGGGTACTCAACATAATGACATTGGAATCATATTTTTTTGTATTTCCTCTTTTGAGAGCAACTAACCCAGACAGGTTAGTGCAGGTGCAGTTTTACTAGCCCATATGAAATTCTACTATCCTCGGGTTAACAGGTTAGTCTTATAATCGAGACCTGCTCACACGATAAGATTCTCCCAGACAAATTTGCCTGAAATTGGTCATAGAAGATGCGATTTGACAGACAACTGAGTCACGACCACCACGGCATAAGCTCACTCTGTCAGCATTTGTCTCATAATCGGCCATAACTGTCATGATTTTTTACCTGCATCGCCAGACGCAAGGGTTAATATGAGAATGGAGTGCTTCGACTTCCTTTGGGTAAAAATCACAATGCAACAGCTTTCAGCAATAATTTCTTCAAATTGGACACTGTGAATAACTCTGGTTCTACTGGCCGATTGTTGTCTATTTTGCTAAATCTCAAACAGTAAAAGCTTTCAGTTGGCAACTTTGCTTTAAAAAACAGACACTTTTGATGTCATAGCGGCCCAATTGAAAATTATACATGTATCAACGACATGAATCTTGTGCAAATTTGTCCAGGTTATTCATTATAACCAAATTACGATTGCATAAGCTGACCCAGGATATGCAATTTGACCGACGGATGAACACCATGGCATAGGCTCACTTGGGCCTTCAGGTCAGGCGAGTTAATAATGATCTGATATTTTCCGAATATTCTCAGTTTATAGAAATTTAGCCATGCACAAGAATCATAGTAATTTCACTAGTTGATGCAACAACAGTCTTCTATGATTTCACATAGAATGGCTCTACTAATACCAGAGTGTACTGTGAAGGCCCATGCTTTCATTGTGCTATGATTTCACATAGAATGACTGTACTAATACCCGAGTGTACTGTGAAGGCCCATGCTTTCATTGTGCTATGATTTCACATAGAATGACTGTACTAATACCTGAGTGTACTGTGAAGGCCCATGCTTTCATTGTACTATGATTTCACATAGAATGACTACTAATACCAGAGTGTAATTTGTAATTTATTACTCCAAGCATTTTGTCATCTAACAAACACGCTAGAATAGCAAAATAACATACAAACTGCGTGCTATTCAAACACAACAGCAATCTCGCAAAGACGTATCTGATTGGTTGTTCATGAACTAGACCGTGGGAAAATACATTACTATGCTGAATTTATCAATGAAAATCTACTAAAACATAGTATTTGCTCGCGCCGTTTTGATCACGTGCTAATTTATTAACAACGAGCAGCGTTGAAGTCGTTATTTTTTATTTTTCTGGCTTGTTTTAAGAAATTTCTTTACAGATTAAATCCAGTTTAAGTAACGACACCTAAAAATTATAGTGTTTTAGTTTTTGTAATTCATTTTTCAACTGGCTACACGTCGGAAGTTCGCGGAAATAGCTTTTTACACGCATTGTTCACGTGAAGCATGGCGAGTAACGAGTCTGCACATCGGGTACTCGGTAATTATCAGAAGCTTTGGAATTGGCTATATTCAATGTCGTGTTATATGTATGTGTATAGGCCTGTTTTCGCGAGTAACAGAATATACGACTCCAACAGAAATAAAAGCGTACAGCACTCGCCCCATTCAAATACTCGCAGATTTTGTCTGGACTCTGTTTATCAAAGCCCTCGACTGCCAAAATAAAATTTACCGTTTGCTGGTCGCACGCATTAATAGCAAGAACAATCCAGATTGAAAATAGTGCACCCCAATGTCTCAAACAGCTGGTTATAGTTAGCGAGTCGACCACACCCTTTGACCGATATTCCCGTGAATGAGATTACGTCAATAAAAATAGTGACCTAATAAAATCGTGAAACTAAACAGTCCCAATAGCCATGTTTTTCTTCTCTAAATCAGGAAGCCGATTTGTTTATTTTACCTATATTTACCGTTGATTGGAGATGGAAGTGAAAAGGAAATGGAAAAAATTGTTCTAATTTCGTGGCATGCCTCAAGCTCAGATGACAGTATACCGTGGTACTGCAGTATTTTTTTCATGGTACCGGTACCGTCATGTAAATATCAATACCGCCCAGCTCTAACTAATACCAGAGTGTACTGTGAAGGCCCATGCTTTCATTGTGCTATGATTTCACATAGAATGACTACCAATACCTGAGTGTACTGTGAAGACCCATGCTTTCATTGTGCTATGATTTCACATAGAATGACTGTACTAATATAGTCCAGTAAGAAACGACAATGGACCCGGACATTTTAAGTAACAACCAGATTTTTGCCCAGAACTCTTCCATTGTATCTAAATTAAGACCACAAAAAATTCCCCATGAATCCCAATTGGGGAAAATGCTTTTCAAACCCTGCTTGTTCTTTTTGTTTCCAAGAAATGCCTTCTCGGCACCAGGTATTGGTGTTTTCATCTCCACAACAACATCTGGGAACATTTTCTCCTTTCGCCGTCGCTTTTGTTCCTGATCTTTTGTTGTTTCCACTTCATAGCTGTCAAACTCTACCCAAAGAGGAAGACAATATGAAGAATGGGAGACAACAGAGGACACATATGCATCACAAACATCCTCCATAGTGCCAGTCTTGGCCCAAACCAGTTTGTGCAAAAGAGCACATCCATCAAGCACTTTAGCTGCTGGTCCAACTGTCTCTGATGTGATTTCTGTATCCATCTCAGTATACATTTAGCCATATCCGCCTTATTTGCTTTCCTCATACTCCGGTCATCTTGGAACAGTGCAGGCGATACAGTTGCAAGTTCATCTGAAAACACACTTTTGTCAGGAGGGCAACCATTGACATATGACATGGACACAAATCGATGGTACAGCTCCTGTGATGACATTCAGACTTCATCACCAGATATTTTGAGGGGCTTTCGCATGGCAGCAAATGTTTTAGCTTGTTCTACCCTCTTAAACTTTACATCACCAAATTTCTTCTCATTCAGTTTTTCTTGGATTGTGGTCCCAATTTGTAGGGCATTATCTACATTGACGCGCTCATTAGCTACTACTCCAGTTGCAATGTTCCTGAGCTCACTATCTTGGCCAGATCTGAATGGGTTGTTCCTTAAAAGGAATTGCTTGAAGGTTTCCACATCTTCCGAATCCTTTCTAATGTTTCCTGGATGCATCTCTTTATGGTGTTCTGACCAGGACCCAGTAAACTTACTGGTAAGGCAACGTAGAGCATCAGTGTACATAGCAACAACATGTGCAGTGAGTAACCAAATGTTTCTTGCAGAGTCTTTGTGTGTAATATTGATGAGTCCACCTACAGTCTTCCCTGATCTCATCAGTGATTGTTCTGTGGTCATATCTGACCAGGTTCCACTCCAGAATCGGGTTTTCTTCCTTCTTATCGTGAATTCTGCATTTTGTATTGGTTCTTCCAAACATTCACATAAATTCTGACAATCTTGAAGATACAACCGGCAACATTTTGCATAGTTGTTGTGACCTGCAGCTGCTAGGAAAGGTAACATTCTCTCTATTGCCAAAAGATGTAACTTCCAGCAACCCGTTCTTTCAGCTCGAATGAAAAGCATTGTAATTTCAACCATGCCCATAAACATTAGCCATAGCTTTGCCGTTCGGTTGGCTTCGTGAGATTCTTTTTTTCTAATCACTTCTTCATGCAGCTGAATCAGATCTTTATTTGCAGTTATTTCATCCAAGCAGATTTCACCAGCTAATACGGAGCTGTAGAATGTTTTCAAACGTGACCAAATGTTATCACTTTCCACAGGTTCCTCATTAACAGTATATTGATCTTCACAACCACTACCTGGCATAGGAGTTGTTTGGAAATTGCTTTCACTATTCTGATTTCTATCTGACATATTAACCTGATGATGATCATCATCATTGTCAATCATGTCCATACAATCTGATGCTTCATTATCAGTGTCCATACGGCAGTCTACATCTACATTCTGAACACCACTGCTCGATTGTTCTGCTAGTTCTTCTGACAAGTCAGTGTCCACAGCATCGCTAACTTCAGGCTCGAACAATAATAGATGAAGTGCTGCATTTGTTAAAAGGCATGCTCTTAGCGTCTTAGTATAAGATTTGCCCTCCATCATTTTAGGTAAGGAGTTTTTGGCATACACTGTACCCCACAACTCTTCAATACCACTGTCCTCCATTAGTTTACACCCTGCACCAAGGAAAGACATAAGTAAATGGAATCCTCCCAGCCGCAAGAACATGTTCTTAAATTCATTCTGATTGTCTTGCTTGATTTTGCAAGCACTCAAATACAATGGTTTGTCAAAGGTAAGTGTTGCACAGCACATTCCGACTTTCATGGCCTGCTGTTTTACATATACCATAGTACTATAAACAACTTCATCTGTTGAAGGGTTCAAAGGTACCATAGGGTTGAACACCACATTTGTGCGGCAGTACTCTCCTTTACTTATGTCGGACATGAACCCTTACCAGGTTGGTGGACTCGGTGAAAGCCTACTCGATAACAGCCACAGGGTATCCATTATTTGACATTTACGTGTGGAAATGTCTGTAGTGCTAAGAGTTCCTATCTTAACATCAGACATACATGATTTCAAAGGACGCTTGTAGCATTTGATGATTGAACTGAAGTTCCCATCTTGTATTATATCTGCTGAAGAAGGATTCTGTCTAACAACTGGTTCTGGTGTACGCTCACATGAGGTCTCAGTTTGACATGCAATTATACCCATTACATGTGTGGTATCATGCCCTGATTTGGTATCTTCATTATAGTCAAAGTTGTCAGCTACCCACTGACAGAAACCGCCCCCTTTGCTGACTTCAACTAGACCGGATATTAATGAATCCATTCGATTTCCAACAGCTGCACTCTTTTCAAACTGCAGAATCTGAGTATACGATATACATAGACCTAAGGATGACAGAACATCAATGAGCACCCTTGATCATGTTGTCTGCTTGATAAAGAGGCCAACTGATAACATAAGAGGTGATATGTATGATTTTTGGCCTGTTGCCTGCATGAGGATGTGGCACAATGAAGTTATCAGAATTTGCTTCTTCATGTTGGCTGATTCACTTCTTGATTCTGAGAAAAGGTTAGCAACAAGGGTGTGGAGTGAGTCTGGAATGGACTTTTCTAATTCACTCAATTCAAATTCTGATGGACTTGGATAAGTGTCATTATCATGTTCTATATTCAAGATATCGTCTCTAATTTTTGCACCTATCAGTTTTGTCTGTTTTAGGGTTTCTTCACTGTCTCCTAGGTTGTCTGCATCAATATATGACTGATGTAAAATGTTATCTGCACCAGCTCTGAATGTAAGTATGTTAATTTTGGCGACGTTTCAGATGCTTCTCTGTGTATGGCGGAACACCTAATGGCAAGTATGTTGCGAGCTGATCTCTCAGCTCCTGAAGGGAGAATTGACCCTGCAATTTGCTCTGTTTGTTGTAACCAGTAACACAACTTGTAGAAAGCACAATCATTAATTGTGTCAAGGTTTCTAGAATTGCCACATGTAATGTCAACACAATTCTCGCACCCTGGAACACCTTTTCCTAGCATAAATAATGTCATACAAGTTCAGTGATAATGAGCCTCTACTGCACGGAGATCTCCCGCAAAATGTATTCGTGCTTTTACATTTACTGCTAGATTGTCGTGGCTATTGTCACATTTTTTCATTAGTGACTCTTGGATGAGACTTCTTTTTTCTTTGCTTGATACAATCTCCACACTAGATATCTGAGATGCTCGGTCTGGATGGCACTTGACATCATCAAAGTCAAGTTCCTTTGTACATATCAAGCAATGTGTTGGATAATCAAAAGGCTTGCTTTTCGTTTCCAAACGGAGTGTAACACCAGAACAATCTGGATCACTGGAAGTTCTCTTTGGTTGTTTTCCTTTTGAATAATTTTTATAGCAATTTTCATGAACATAGTTCTTCTCAGCGGAAGATGTTTTCAAATGTATGTCATCACCTCGTTTCAATGAAACCTCGTTTATGGTTTGTGTCCCTTTAGCACCAAGTTCTCTGCCATTGACATGTATCTGTATATCTACATCGCAAATGATACAGGGCGTGTTCAGCCCGGCCATCGCTGTTTAGCCCGCACAAGCTTCACATTCAAATTAGCACGCCAAAACTGGTGAATAGAAAATAACACACAGGCTATAAGATCAACAATGCGAGAATGAAAAGAAATCAAAGGTCATACAGTGTAAATCGTGAAATTGGAGAAAGTACGAGCATGAAAAAAGAACAAGTGCAATCTGTGCTTGATCCGAGCAAAATCCGTGTTTTACTTCGTCTCGCAACGAGACAGCACGGACAATAATACCGAAATATATCAAACATGCAATATAAACACGAGGGAAAGGAAAGGGATATTAAATCAGGCGCAACCTGGGGTTCATATGGCATATATTCAACTTTTACTATGTCTAACAAGCAGACGACAAACAAATTCAACCGTATAAAATGTGGTTTATATAATTTACTTAAATTGCCAATTTCTAAAATTACCCCGGAACCTATATTTCTCAAACGAGATGTATTTAACAATATGCTAAAAAGGGTGCAGAAAGTTATCCACTGTGACCTTGGCATTTGGCCGTTTGACTCCAAATTTTGGAGACAGGAATATGACTATGTGGACATCGATCAAGCAATGATTCATCGAGGTATTCCCAGTGAGACGTGAGTAAGCAAATTTTGAAAAATGCTGCCGAAAATGCTTCAAAAAGAGATTTTAGGGCGCTGTGACCTTGACCGTTGACCTTTTCACGAAAGATGTGTCACATGTTCAGAACCTAACTGCTAACCTCTCACCCAAATTTGGTTACGGTTATTAAAAGAATAGCTTATGAACCAACAAAAATCTGTTTTTAGAGGTCACCACTTTGACCTTGAAATAACCTACTTTCCCCATGTGGGGATCATGGGGAATTTTTTCTGCAGACACTATGGTATATATAGGCAACTTTGAAACATAAATTTGCTTGTTACTTAAAATGTCCGGGTTCGACCAAAATCATGTCAATTCTTACTGGACTAATACCAGAGTGTACTGTGAAGGCCCATGCTTTCATTGTGCTATGCTTTTCAGACCCCTGTTTGCTTTAACCCTTTCACGGATGAATTCCCCATATCTCATTTTTAAGGGAACCATAGAGGAAAACTGTTGAATATTTTGAAATTGATCTGACTAGAAACTGTTGCTGCCTTAGGAAAGAACAACTTCCAGTTAAATCAATTTCAAAATATTCAACAGAATAAGTTTTATGTCGTACGGAATTAATTTTTTTCAGGGATTTGTCAATGAAAGGGTTATGCTAACACTGCCTTCCGGTAAAATTATTTGCTGAATATCCAACAGCTTTCTTATATTGTATTAACCCCCTTGAAAAAGCTATAGACTGTCAGACTGACACTGGAGTTTCATGGATAAAACCAAAAGAATTAAGAGACTCATGGACAACAAAACATCATGGATAAACCTTGCTCACACTTGATGCATGTGGTTAAGGTAAAGGAAAAGGGAGCTTCCAAATGGTGTTGATTGGTAACACCATACAGTAATGTAACTACTATCACCAGTAAAGAAGATACAATGAATCAGAATAACTTAAAGCAACTAAACTACCTTAATATGCCTCCCAATGCTCAGATGCGCGAGGAGAGATAAATCTAATTCTGTTCCTTTTTACAAGCGGTCCTGTTATTACTGTACTTGTTATATAACAGTGATCTACTAGTATATCTGCTAGTTACAGCGATATAAAATACCCGAAACTATTCTGAAAACAATTTGACAGGCCACTGGTATACGCAGCAAAGAATTTCAGTGAAAATGGTTTCAAATTATTTCCTGGCATCATTTTGTGACCATAGAAACAATCAGTGAAAATTACACTAGCCAACTGGAAAACATTTTGACCTGAGAATCCTTGCTGCTGCTAGCAACTACTTCCAGTCAGATTGTTTTCAAAATAATCAGCAGTATTGCACCAGTAAATAAGCTCTGTTATAGGTATCAATGCACAAATGGAATACTATTTGCGTGGCACTTAAACCCCACTGATGGGCACTTAGGTCCACTTACACCTTTGATTGTTTGCAATATGGGTAAAATGATTGCTCTGATTATTCAGATAAATACATGTTTAATGTCTATGTTTAGAAACATCGTTTTAAGTTATTCTGATTCATCTCTGGTATTTTACTGGAGTTAATAGTTTTATTCCTCTATGATGGTACCAATCAATTTCGATGTTCATCTTTTCATTTTCTTTAAATTATAATATATTATGGTGGCTGTTTTGGAGGTAGCGTTGATTGACACAAATCTTTGAAATTAATGATAATTTCAACAATTTCAAATGACTAATAACGAAATTTGACCATTTAAGCAATAATAACAGTTTTTATTGTGAAAGATTATTAAATCTGTTGTATCGCAACAGTATATATATGATAATATTCTCAGAACATAGAGTCATAGACAGTAGAATTCCGCCTGATTAAAGCACAGTATGTACTGAATTTTGTTCCATATAAATCAAATCTGCAGACAGTGAGTGAAATGTAGCCGCATGTGTGAATACTGCATATTGTTCACAGTAGGTTATCAATAATAGGTGTGTGTCACTGAAGGAAGCCTCCACACTGAGTGTCCGACATGGCGATAGTTCTCATCCTGCCAGGGGATTATAGCAGTTCTTACTAAAGCACACACTATAACATCACATATCCAACTGAGCAAAGTTATGCACATGATACGTCGTTATCTCAGAAAGTGGGTCTAGTCTTCTAGATAAATGGTTAAACCACCTAAAATCACATAGATTTCCTCAAGGGCAGTGTCACTCAGGGTAAGACTGACACTCTGCTAGAGAAGACTTCAGTACATGAGTAACACGACTATCAAAGACCTGCAAAAGAAAGGACAGTTAAAGACAGATGTTGAAATATATGTATGAAGCATGTTCCCCGAGTTTGTTGAATCGATATTAAGGATATTGAAGCACTTTCAGAAGTCTACTCTTTAAGTGAACAAAAATTCAAACTGAGACATATTTTGAAATAATACTGCTTTTAAACTGTTATTGTCTTGAATGGCTTACAGCATTATTCTTTCTAAAATATACATCGGTGTATCTACTTTCATAAAGACCTGACCTTTTTAATTACAGCCTCTCGATATCAAGAGCTATTCAATAATGATGTTGTGAATATTTTGAAGCTAATAATTTGACTGGAAGTTGTTGTTGCCATAGAGCAAAAGTTCCCAGTCAAATTAGTTTCAAAATATTCAACAGAATCTCCCCTACATTATAACAAATCGGTAATAGCTGGTCTGTGAGAGATAAAGGATTAATGTCCTAATTATTATGCTTTGACTAAACAGAATTTAATCATCTTGTCACCTTTAGTAGTTTTACTTTCAAAATATGGAGACACTAGTGCTTCAGTTATTGTACCTGTAGGCTTATCATGATTGTCTCATTACCCTTGCCCTGTAGAGGTAATAAGGTATTGCATTCAGATCTGATAGCATGTCTGGAGTTCAGTATCGCTCACCTGGAGTACTGTTGCCAGCAATAGTTTTTAGTTTTAAAAGCACACATTGTGGCCAGACATTTGTAAGAGTAACCTGTTAACCCTTTAATGGTCAAATTTGGTCAAAAAATTGTAATATCTGCCTATTGAATGTCTATTTACAGGCCAAGAGAATACAACTTTTGAAAATTTATCACTGGAATAACTGGCTCGGGTATAAAGCCAGTCATTCCAGTGGTAAATTTTCAAAATTGTCTTCTCTTGGTCTGTAAATGGACATTCCTCAAGACCATAACAGAGGCCGGTTTGGGCTGGCATGACCATTAAAGGGTTAAACAATTTTTGGGGGATTTCTGGAAACCCAAGATAGCTGCTGAAATAAATCCACCAATCAATTTTATGTATATTCTATTCGGATGCCTAGCACTATAGAAGCCAAGTTTGATTGAAATCGGCCCAGTAGTAAAATGTATTAATTACTGAGTATTTTTTACCAAATTTCATTCCTAATTTCAGAAATCCAAAATGAGCACAAAAGATTTAACAACCAGATTCTGTATAAATGTCAAGAATCATACATGTCTCTCCAGGAGAATTTCGAAGCGGAGTAGTCACCTGCTCTCCTGAATTTAAATTTAAACCAGTGAAGCGAGCAGTGTTAGTACTCGCCTCTATATTCTATCATCGTTACTAAACAATATAGGCAATCTATGAGATGTTCGCCTAGAATTAACCTTAGGCAAGAGGAGTGCAACCATTCGCCTCTCCATAAGTCATGATCATATAATGTAGCATCTTAGAGGTAATTACATACAGGTCTTGTTGAAACATACTGTCATCTTTAAGACAAAAATGTGTTTTGAAAGATTTTTGAAATCCTAGATAGCCATTGTAAAAGTCAACCAATCAAGTAATAGTTTGTATCAAAAAATTCCATACGGTTTAAGGTCATGCCAGCCAAGCTTGGTTAAAATTGGGTCATTTTTAAGAAGATTTAATTATACGTTTTGAAAGATTAAAAAGAATTATAGTAAAATCCAAGATGTCCAGGTCAAATTTTCAGGTGGCCATTGGAAAATTTACCAATCAAATTTCTGGATAAATTCTGGGAAGCCTACTATCATAGAGCTATCTAAGCACAATTTGATTAATATCGGTGGTTAATGGCCAAAAGTATTTTCATAAAAAGAATTATAGATGGGCAGGCGACAGAGGTAAAGGTCACCATGGTATAAGCTCGCTTAGTCACTTGTCCCTTAAGAATGGGTGTGCTAAAAATTACTGATCAAATTTGGATAAAATTTTAACACAATAAAGGCTGATCATGTGAAAAGAGAATTTTCAGATGTTGGCTGTGATCAGTCAACCAATTTGTCTCAAATTTTAATAGGAAAGTTTGTAACCGTACATTAGGCTTGCCATGTTTCATACGGGAAAATCTGTCATTAGGTGGAGGGTGATCTTGCTCGCTCTGTAGTTAATATTTACTGGTAAGCAAATGTTTGCTTATCAGACTGAAAGTTCATGTTTCTTGTACAGCAATAACCGAATCAATTTGGGGTTCTAGCATGCATGATGGTCAAGAGATTAATTTTTGAAAACCTATCACTGGACTGGATGACTTGATAATGGAGCCAGTCATTCAAGTGTCAGAAATATAATTCTCATGACCTGCAGATGAACATTCAGTAAGGAGATATGCCGATTTTTGTTACCAAATTTAACCATTAAAGTGTTAAATATTCAAACATTTATCCAGACAGACGAGATCTCTCTTGACATCAATTCCGGAATCATAGTTTAATCCTCATCCCGTAGGTGGTAATGCATTTGGTATCCAGAAGTGTATCTACTACTGAGCTGGTTTGGCTCAAATCTTAGCAACAAACAAAGGATCGTTCAGACTTTGGCCGTGATCCGACCACCCGTGAAAAATTCAGATGTACATGACCTACAAATCAAATAATGGCGTTACGGATATCCCAGAAGCTACTGGTGTGATTTGGGTTAACACAGGGATGTGTGTGTAGGGGGGGGGAGTGATTGTACACTAATTCCACTACTTTGTTTATGTTAAAGCCCATTTTCTAACTTCAATGAAACCTTCAGGGTCAGTGAGGTCACCTCTAAAAACGGATTCTGCAGTGGTCTTGAGAAATGTCCATTTGCAGACCAAGAAGGGTATTTTTGAAAATTTACCATCGGAACGACTGGATCGATAAGCGAGCCAGTCATTCCTGTGGTAAAATTTCAAAAATAATCTCTTGCATCAGTAAATCAAAATTTAAAAGAAATTCAAGGGTTAAAGGGTGAGGAGACTGTATACAGTGGCTACTTGTTTGTGTTCCATAAGGTGGTCTCTTCATAGGCATATAATTTCCACTCTGTGATAATATTACTGATTAACTTGTTGGAGGCATTTCAAAATTAAATGGAAATCTAAACTCAACCATTCATCGATTCTAAACTCAACCATTCATCGAAGAGGCTAAGGGACCAGTTAGTGGTGGTCATTGTCTTTATCTATGCCTGCTCATTAAAAATAGAGAGAACTAACATGACAGATGCCAGTATAGACTGGCGGTATAACCTTTTTTATTTTGGCCTTAGAGAAGATTGTGTGCAATATATCTGATATTATTTAACCCCTCTATTGATTTTTTAAAGAAATTTTAATTTATGACGGTAGTAATCATTACACTGCTCGCATAATTCTCATGCCGGTTTGTACATGTAGCAAAATAACCTAATGCACACCAAACATACACAACAGCAAGATGTTTTAACAGTAACTAAATCAATACATATATACATCATTATTATAGTTTTCTTACAACGCACCTTTCCAGTTTTAGCTATGCCCCACTCATCTCTAGCTAAGCTACACCAACACAATGCTGGTGTGGGACTCGATCGATCCCTGCACTTCTTGACTATCAATTTCCAGAAAACTATACAGGGAAGCTGTTGAATATTTTGAAACTAATGTGACTATTATTAAATAGCAAATACATACAATTCATGCAATGTTGACTGTTAAACATTTAAATGGACTAAATTGAGTCATTCTTGCTGTAATTGATTACGACGTCATACTATGCATCACGTAGTTGATGTCATATGATGGATGGATAAATTGGAAATATCCATTACGTTTATTTATGTGTGTGAACAAAAGTAAACCTCCATCAGCGTGCTAATGTCTATTTCCAGCATGCTAAACAGTTGACAATTGGTTTGGTTGAGTGGAATTAATGAAAACGGGTGTTTTAGTAATTCAATTAATTACCTTCTAATAGGATTAATGAAATAAAACGAATTGTTTGAACAATTACAATATGTAAATATTAAATTTATGATTATACCTTTATAACTTGAAAGCGAATTGACACCTCTGAGTGTAAAGTATCATTTCTTGCCCCCACGTTGTCCTGCACTGACTCAGTCATGGCTCGTCAATCACCTGCTCATCACTACAAGCCAGCTTTTCAGGTGTACTCCAATCGTTGGACTATCAAAAGAATTAATTGGTATATTCCGTCCAATGTGACTTTTAGTGCTCTACGATACACAGTATTTCTTCATTTTGACTTTCTATAACTTGATAAATGCGTTTTGTGACAAACAAAATTTTCACAAAAACAAATAAACATTGTGAGGAACCGATTCTTACATACCAGTACCCGAGTACCCGCTAATTGCCTTTGAGCGGCCTCGCTAAGCGATCGTCTGGAAATGTGTATTACATTCTCCGCTTCAGATGCAGTATTGATCAATATTTTAATTCTATACGCTTATTAGCCCCAATCGACATCCAAATATCATATTCCCAATTTCCATACAAATCTGTCACGTCTGAGACCGAGTAGTCTATCAGGAAACGACGGCATGTTTACTTTTTTCACCGGTTCCACTTGTGACGTCACAAGTACGAGGGATTTCCCGCTTCCCGGAAATCAGAGTTTTTGTTCGGCAGTCCTCGGAAATTAATGATAATTTGCCTATATTTTTTTAATACGGCATTTATATTATTAACTAATACAATTTTTTAGTATAGGAGGTTTATTTACCTAAAATAACTATTACTCTTGGTTGCCGAAATCTACACTTTAAGTCACCAAGCACTTGCTGTTAATAATCACTCATTAGTGAGCCAAGACCTGTCTACTATAGAGAGGTTTCACTGCAGATTACATGCGCTAGGTGTTTTCCCAGTGATGAGGAAACTAGCCTGCAGAGAATAGTAAAGCTATATTTAGATTTTAGTAAGCTCTATGACTCCAGTAACTGTCAGTGGATTATATCATTGATTTGCATCATACATCACTGGATTGCTGGTAAATATTTGGAAAACTTATGTCAGAGGTACAGTGCAGCTCTGGAATAACTTAAAATGCTGGCTTCCAGTCAAATTATGTTCAAAATATTTAACACAAGATTTCTCACATGTTGTTAAAATTGTACTAACTAACAAGTTTCTGTTTTTGTTTTGTAAACATGTTAACTTATCTATGAGCTGTACTGTAGACCAACCAGAATCTGTTATTTCTTATCAGGTTTTAAAACATTAACCATAACCGCTTTCTTGATTTAGGCACCAGACAACTCATTACACAAATCAACTAGCAAAAGAGACAAGTAAAGCTTTGAAGGACCTCAGCTCATTGCCCAGCCCGCCAAACCCATCAGATCAGGTAACAGTCTACTGGATTAGAAATTATCAGTTCATAGTTCACTGTGTATGATTCTTAAACCTGTAACTCTCAAATCTGTTCAAGAAAGTTTCAATTATCTCATACAAAATGTCTATTTGTAGACCAACAGAAGAGTATTTTTGAAAATTTATTACCAGAATGACTGTATCGATAATGATTGGCTCACTTATTGAGCCAGTCATTCCAGTCATAGAATTTCAAACATAACCGTTTCTTGGTCGGCAATTGGACATTAATTTTCTCAAGACCAGTGCACAAGCAGACAAGTGCCGAAATTGAGAAAAACAGACAGTTAACTCTTTAAAGCTTTCTGATCAGAAATGACATATTCGGGTTGTTGTAACATGTACATGTTAAATATTTTGAAACTAATTTGACAACTTTTGCTGCCAATATCAGCAACAGGGTTTGCAATCCTAGATTATTCTTGTTATTTGTGTACTGTTGATTTGCCTAACATGGATACTTTTTTTTAGCGCCAACGGCGAATGCAGAAAACACGTCTCACTGAAGAGTTCAGTAATGCATTGAAGAACTTTCAGACGATGCAGAGGACGGCGGCAGAGAAAGAAAAAGCTAGTGTACAGCGTGCAAGAACAAATTCTGGCATGAACAAGGTTGGTCAGATTCTCAGAACTTTGAATTTTGTACAAAACCCATGGGTTGAATTCGGATATGTTGTCGCATTACTCTGACCAGTATCACGTGGTTGCTTTGACTATCTACGCATGTGCACACTTTTACTCTAGCTTGAAGCAGGAGTAATCGAGTGGAATTTGTACAATGTGATGCAAATTTGTACCATGTGGTACCATTGTCCGATTATACTCTCTGGCGTTCGGATATGTTGTTGAAGTACCCCGCTTACCCCAACAACATATCCGAACTTAGCCATATTTGTATTAGCACCAGTAGCACAGTTCAACTGAGCAGAGTGAACATGACAAGTTATTTACATTGCTTGTAATATTCTGTTGCATATTGTGTAATTAACTTGACTGGACGCTGTTGCTGCCTTATAGGCAGCAACAGCTCCCAATCCAATGAACCTCACACTATTCCACAGCTTTTTTGTATAGTTGCTTTGAAATTGATGCAACATGAGATCAGGGCAGTGTTCCTCATGTCATCTAAAAACTTTTAGGTCCCAGAGACCATGAAATGTTGGTGGATCCAAGCTGAAATATAGGAGTCCCAAACTAAAAATATGTGGTTCCAATACAGTTTTTCTCAACCATGTTAAAATTAGAAAGTTCCGTGGACTCACAACTTTGTATTATGCTGGTCCCATGCTAGATTTTGTGGGTATGTTTTGTGTAAAAACCTATAAAACTAATTAATATTTAATAACATTTAATAATCATACAAAATTTTCAGGGGTCCTATGGTCCCATGGGACCCATTGCCACTACTTTAGGTATAAATATTAGGGGATCCCAAGTTGTATTTTGAGGAAAATTACCCTCAATAGGACCCTTTATGAGAATCACTGATTCAGAGACACGAGGGTTTACATGGATAATGAATCAACATATCATATTACATTCTGCTCACTACTATATAATTTATAGTTAGCCGAGTACTTACCAGCTTGAAAGCTGACTAATTCTGTAACAGCGCTTCGTAGTATAGGTTGACTGAGATCTGCATGCGTAGCTCTAATAATCAGTCTTCAACATTGAGAGGTCCAAACAGCCCGAAATTACATTTTCCCCCAAAAATAAGGGATGGGACAAACCCAACACATCAAATGATGTCAGATCGGGCAGTCAACCCATACTATGAAGCGCTGTGACAGAATTACAGTCAGCTTTCAAGCTGTTAAGTACTCGTCTAACTATAAATTCTGTCACATTACTTACATATGGATTGCCTGAGATTTTAAAGTTGTGAGAACTCTCAATCTAACACAACTAGCACATCAACTGCACAAAACAGCATCAGCAAACTCCTGATCCGGTTCCAATGCCAGTGGCTTATTGTAGAACCTGGCAAATGTCAACTCATTCGACCATCCAGTCGCTTCCAGTATGCATGAAACATTAATTCCTTTCAAGAAAGCAGTGGAAACCGACACTGCTCTAGTGCTATGTGGCTTAAAAATATTCACATCTATTCCTGCCAGTTTAAGAATCTTCTTTATCCACCTACCTATAGTATCACATGATACCACTTTATATGGCTTTACTGTACTGATAAAGACCGTGGACATTTGTCTAATATTCTTTGTCCTATTTAAATATTCAGACAACGTATGATAAATACACAATCTAACATCCTCCGGAAACGAGTATAAAACACTCTTCATAGTCTGGCTTCCTAATCTAGATCGTTTGAAATTTCCGTATAGGTAAAACACATATTTATCCGGATCAACCGTCATCAAATCAGTATCAAGCAGATGAATAGATTGGCCCCTCTGGGCTGAAACTAATGCCATTAAGGCAACCGTAAGGAACAAGAGGTCGAACAAAGATAAACTCTCCACTAACAGTTGTTTCCGAAACATGTTAAGAATGAGCTTAACGTCCCATACACAAGAATATTTTGGTTTTGCAGGACGCGTTGATGCAACACCCTTCATAAGTCTCACGACTAAAGGGTTAGATCCAACAGTAACTGATGATGCAACCCCCAAAAAAGCTGATAATGCACTACGCGGCATATTAATGCCACTATGCGAAAGTCCATTGTCATATAACGGCGTCAGAAATTTAAGAACATTGTCAACCTCATAATCATGAACGTCTAAAGCCGAATCGTCACAAAACTTTATCCACTTATGTATATAGTTTATATATTGTTTCTTAGTAGATGACCTCCCGGAACATAATATAATCGAAATAGTTTGTTCCGAAAGACCTTTGTCGTCTAGCGACTTCCGGACAAGAAACAAGCCATAAGGTTCAGTTTTTCACCCTTTCTGGAAAGGAAGTGTCAGGAGATTTTCCCTCCATCTCAAAAGAAATGGCTCTGATTAACAACGATTTCAGAACCAGGAACCAACTTTGAGTTGGCCAATTTGGCAGAACCAAAATTCCCGTTGCCCTGTCCATTTTGACTTTCCTCAAAACCCGGCCTATCACACTGAACGGTGGAAAAGCATAAAACAAAAAATCACCCCATTCTAAGGAAAAAACCTCCACAACCAACGCATCCGGGTCAGGCCTCCAAGAAACATATGGTTTTAGTTGAAAGTTCAATCTCGATGCAAACAAATCGATGTTATGCATAACAAAATGCTCTGTAATATCATGATACATGTTTTCATCCAGCTTCCATTCTGTTTTATCATCTAATACTCTTGATTTAAAATCTGCTATTGAATTCTCTCTTCCCGGAACATGCGTTGCCATAACCCAAATATTTCTACTCTTACACCAAAGCCAGATTTCTTTCGCTAGTTGGTCAGATTTTGAACCACCCATGTGATTCATGTAAGCCACCGCTGTAGTATTGTCCATTTCCAGTTTAATATGTACATTGTTCACATCTGCGCAAAAGATCTAAGGCCCATGAAACTAGCCTTCAGCTCCAAAACATTTATATGAAACTGCCTCTCATCTTCAGACCATCTACCTCTAGTAGAACCGGCTATAGATACACCATCCTGTTCATAAAACACACTACCTCATCCAGAATTTGACGAATCCATAGTAAGAGTAACCAAATTTGCCATGGTCTATCTCTCGATATTCAGAATTAACATTGTCAATCCACTACTAAATTTTGATCCGGGCTGTCACGGAAAGTTCCATAACACTGTCATAATGTCCTAGTGATTTCTGCAAAGCCTGTGATTTGTTAAAATCTAAGTCCCTATAAAATAACGGACCATATTGAACCGCAGGAAAAGATGACACTATAAGCCCAATAAGTTCAGCTATTGGTCTAGTTTTCAGTGACTTAGATTTCAGAACCTCTGCATTTATCAACAAGATTCATTTTCTTAAGTGTCAATCTCACTGTCATGCTGTCCAAATTTAGTACAAAACCTAAATGTTTCAATTCTTGATTTGGAACTATAACTGACTTGTCAAAGTTTATATAAAATCCCAGCGATATGAGCAAATCTTCCTTAAACTTAAATGAGTCAGTACACGCCTGATAAGATTTTCCCATCAGAAAAATGTCATCAATATATCCGCTAAACACATGACTTAATGTCCTCAAATGGGCAAAAACTGGCTTCAGTAACTTAGTAAGCACTCTAGGACCAACCGAGATACCATTCGGGAGAACAGCAAATTGTAAAAGATAGCCTTTCCATTCAAACCTTTTAAAAACTACGAAAATCTCTAGCTATGGGAACAGAAAAATATGCATTTGACAAATCTAAAGATGCCATAAAGCATCAAGGCCTCATCAAAGAAATGGCTGTATCAATAGTCTCCATCTTAAAATGCTGATATTTTACAAAGGAATTCAAATCTAACAGGTTGAAAATAATTCTGTGAGAACCATCTCTTTTCTGTCTCATAAACACATTAGAAATGACCTCTGGCTCTGAATGAAAAGTCTTCTCAACAATTTTCTGGTCTAGAAATAACTTTATATGTCTGTCCATAATTTCCAAATCTGAATCCGAAAATTTAAACGGCCTGGGATTAGTTAATTGAACAGGCAACTCCTCAAAATCTATAGAGTAACCTACTACTGTTTTCAAAATAGCCTTGTCTGAAATTAGTTTTCCAGCGGTCTAAATAATTTTTAATATGACCTGCTATGAATGTCGATGTATTACTATTAGAATATTTAAGGATGCCTATTGAAACATGTACCTGACCACCTCCTTTTCATAACTCTCGGCCGACGTTGTTGGTAGCCTCTCCTCAGATGCCCTCGGCAATTGCTGTTGCTGCTGAGGATGCTGTTGCCCTAAAAAAACGACTTAAATATATTTATCCAACGACCCCGGTATAGATGAAACCGAGAACGTCCTCTCGGCGAAAACTGCGTCCAGATGCCTGAACATTTGACAGACATGTAGAAATATGATTGTTATCAGTTATTTCCTTTAAACATGTGTTCAAATCATCACCATATAAAAGATCGGTTTAGGTAACATCCACAGAAGATAAGTCTTTGAATTCCACATTCAACTCCATTTTGTGATCTCTACACCTCTGATTTAACTCCCGATCTGCATGCGTAAGAAACACTAACACGTCAACTAACTTCCGCGTCATAGCGAAAGTTTCTGCCTGATCTCGCAGCATGCACGAGGGTTTCTGTAGACGTAGTACCCGCTATTAATGCACCGATTAGTGGACGTTGCACCCGCTGCAACTTTGTATCCCTGATTTGCCGTTGGGCCGACAATTTATCCCAGATTTCAGGGTTAACTTTCGTTACTACGAAAGAGTTACAGTTTTCCCGCATAATATAGGAGTCAATTCTCTCTTTCAATTTATCACCCACGCTAGTTTTACTTAGGTTGGCGATAATATTCGCTAACTGTGAGTCAATCGTTTCAGCATAAACATCCGATGCCTCATAGCACCACACCACCGAGGCTAACATGTCAACATCTCCTTTTTCGGAAACAGGCGCAGGTCCCGGACACGTCACGTGATCATCCGGGCCATTGTTCTCGCATTTCGATTGAAGGGCATTGTCTGGAATTTCTGAATTTACTTAAGAATAGCCCAAATTTTCGTTCAAAATTATTTTCATAAAAATCACGTTTTGTTTTGTTGGTGTCTCCCCACTTTCCTTAATGGTTTCAAACTCGGACTTCAATTGCAGTACCCGTGGATGGACCTGCATTGTTTGAATGTCTGCATTCCTGGCTCATTAGACGTGATGCTTCTTGCATCTGAAACAGGTTTCTTACCCTTAATGGAGGATGAATTATGGCTCTTTCGCCCCCTCCTTTTGTTATGTTCAGAGACTACTAATGAGCCATTAGAGCCAGAGGGAACATTATCCATTACATTATCACTTTACTGAAACAGTATTTGTTAAATTATCACTTGTCACTTCTTGCTCCACCGAATCCAAAACCGCAAACAAGTTGTGAAAATTCATACTGATCGTTTTTCACGGTCACAAAAAAATCTAGAACTATCACAAAGTTACTCCACGCATCAAATTTACTTTGACACAAAATGTTAACTGCCCTAAAACTGCTTCACAATGAAGTATAAGCACAATTTTATTCCAAATTTACAACCCGTTAATCTGTTTCCATTAATTTATTCACGAGCTGTAAAAAACACGACTGATGCATTCAAAAACTAAACATGCACTGATTATTAGAGCTACGCTTGCGCATCTCAGGCAACCCATATGGAAGCGATGTGACAAAATTGGTTTACATGTAACTCCATGTGTCGGTAGGGCCAAAATAAAAAATAGTTTCGTTTCCATAAATCTCTCGTTTATTTTTTTCACCCGGCCTGGAATAAAATAATTGTTCTCCCATGCATAAACTATACAAATTACAATGTTTTTAATGCCATTTGTACGCAATGTGAAAGCCCTTTTGCTAATTGTGTAAAAACTTGACAAATTTGGCAATTACAACCATATTTAATGGACATCTAGTCAAATTTCTATTAAAAATATCAAATATTTATGACCTTTTTAATATAAATTTATTGAAAAAAAAAATGTCCTTCCTACTGAAGTCTTTTTTCCACACCCAGTTTGCAGGAAACAAAATCTTTTTTGTGGATGGCCTAATGTTAGTTTGTGAAATGTGGTAATATTTCCTGTTTATCGTAAGAATAATGTGTTCTTTTTCAGGGACTCTTTGATGATGAGGATAACAGTCAAAACCAGTATCAAGACCAGTTTGGCATGGCTGGGTAACTTTCATATAATCACTTATTAAATTAGATTTATATTTCTATGAACTAATTGCCTTTAACCCTTTCACCGATGAATTCCTTGTATCTAAATCTCAGGGCAAACAAACAGGAAAGCTGTTGAGTATTTTGAAAGTAATGTGACTGGAAGCCATTGCTGCCTTAGGCAGCAATGCCTCCCAGTCATATTAATTTCAAAATATTCAACAGAATATATTATGCATTGTAAAGAATTTACTTTTCCAGGGACTTGTTGAAAGGATTAATTTCATTGAAATGATTCCTTGAAGCTCATTCTATTGTGACCCTATGTGGGGAAACAGTCATATTCTCGCTAGATCCCTTGCTTCAATTTCCATTCCATCCTTCACATGTAAACATGCGCATGTACAGATGTTTGTCAGTAAAAGAGCAGTAATAAGCAGGTAGTTGTTATTTGTCAGATTACGGTGTAAACATTCAGTGTTCCGCTTTAGACCTAACTAAGGCGGTAATGTCTTCCAACCCAGTTATGTTCAAAATATTCAACTGAACATTTCTCACATCGTGTTCAAAATTGTATAAACTAACATGTTTTTATTTTGAAAACGTGGTAGCTTATTTATTAGTTGTACTGACGCACAATAATTCTGTGAATAGCACTCATATGAGCGCATATAATAGAGGCTGAATAATATATGTCTTACAGGCCAAGAAGACAATGCATACATTTTGCTACAATTTAACACTTTAATGGTCAAATTGAGTCAACAAAATTTTAATATCTGCCTATTGAATGTCCATTTACAGGCCAAAGAAATACAATTTTTGAAAATTTATCACTGGAATGACTGGCTTGGTTATCAAGCCTGTCATTCCTGTGATATATTTTCTAAAATTGTGTTCTCTTGTCCTGTAAATAGACATTCCACATGGCCATAACAGAAGGGGGCGTGGCGGGCATGACTATTAAAGGGTTAAACTAATTTGTTTCTGAATTTCTCTTGATAGTAACTGATAGTGGATATTTATAGGATACTAAATTCGATAGTCATGAAACAGCTTTCTACGTGTACATTATTAAGAAATTTCTAAATAAGTGCTTTTTGTTATTTTTCAATTAGTTTTTCACAAACAAAGCAGATTTTACAGATGGAGGAGGATGTTGATATAGGGTTGTTACAAGAACGAGAGGATGCCATTCATAAGTTAGAGGTAAACATGAGCAGGGATGAGATGATATTCTTTTTATTCAGTCATTAGCCAATACATGGATCATCAAGGGGTCACGCAAGTATATGGCATCATAATCAATGCAGGAATCCAGTTTTAGCTATGGCATGCCTATCTCCAGCTAAGCTCCACCCACGTGTTGCCCCTGTTGGGATCAATTGATCCCTACACTCTGAATTTCAATTTCCAGAAAGCTATACAGCTAAGCTATTGACTTTTGAAATTAATTTGACTGGATGCTGTTGCTGCCTATGATAGGCAGCAACAAGAGTCTTAAATTAGTTACACAAAATTCAACAGAATGTTTATTAAATAGTAATGACATGATCCCTCTACTTGTAGCTAAATTAGAGTGCTTATTAGGACCCCACCAAGGCCCTATGCTAATCATCACATTTGTCTGACCATTCAACAGGTCACAATTTCTTGTACATGTAAGCATCACGTCAGATAGAATTTAGTTCCATTTGCTTTCGACAAAACTGGTTTCTTACATACATGTAAAAATTAGAATTTAAAAAATGTGCCTAGATTTGTTGTAATCATCTTATGATCTAGAAATGCAGAAAATATTTTAAAGAAGCATAGTATATGACCTCCCTCTGAAAGATAGATATCCCACTCATTATCTTCTTCCATTGCTTAGAATGAAACTCCTTTATGTCTTATGACCTTTTAACACTCATGGCGGGTGAAAATGCTTCTGTAATGGTCTTTATAAATGCCTATTTACAGATCGAGAAAAGAGTATTTTTGAAAATTTGCCACGGGGATAACTAGCTCGATAAGTGAACTAGTCAGTCCAGTGATACATTTTCAAAAATAAGCTTTTCTGCCATATTTTCTATGAATTAATTGAAATTTTCTTGAACAAATTGGTGAATTGTTGTTAAGGGTGGTTAAAGCCAGTTTCCATTATGGACATGGTTGTGTGTGTATTTAATGGATGTCCAATGCCATATGTTGCCCCTCAATATTTTCACCACATTGGCCATGTCGATGTTATAGACAGCCATGTATATATTGGTGCTCATAACTTCACTCTCTTCCTTTACAGTCGGACATCCGAGATGTGAACCAAATTTTCAAAGATTTAGGCATGCTGGTACATGAACAGGGAGAAACCATAGGTAATCCATTTGCCTAAATAATAAATACATCTATACGTATGTCAGTGCATATATGTTTATTTTGCCGCCCGACAAGCGGTTCCTTTGATGCAATCACAGATTGAATTTCTACCATTTACAGATGTATGTTTCATTTCTCATTAGGCTGATAAATGGTTCTCATTTTGCGAATGGCGCTACAGGAATGTGTCGCTGTCTACGATAACACCACCTACTAGCAGAACCGATATCAAACAGAGTAGCAATCCTCCTTTCAACAGTACAGTGATCTGATGTGTCACTCAAGTATCTAATGTCATAATCAAATACGTCACTGGTTAGCTGACAGCGGAAGCAATATAATGTACATAGCTCTGTCACCAAAATTGAAAAGTCTGTCATTAGTGTATGAATTGTATGCCGTTGATGAATTTATAATTTAATCCTTTAATTGTCAAATTTGGTCAAGAAAATTTTAATATCTGCCTATTGAATGTCCATTTACAGGCCAAGAGAATACAATTTTTGAAAATTTATCTCTGGAATGGCTGGCTTGGTTATTGAGCCAGTCATTCCAGGGGTAAATTTTCAAAAAATTGTATTCTCTTGGCCTGTAAATGGGCATTCCACAAGACCATGACAGAGGCTGGTTTTGGCCAGTATGACCATTAAAGGGTTAATACACATTTCTTTGAATATTTTGAAACTGATTGGACTGGGAGATGTTGCTGCCATATGCAGCAAAATGACAGGCAGCAACAGCCCCCTGTCAAGTTAGACTCAAAATATTCAACAGCTTACACATAGCTACCTTGAAATTTAGATTCTAGCATATCTGGAAATTCAGGTTTCAAAGTTTGGAATCGATTCCAAGACGTCAAAAGTGGGCAGAGTTTAGCCAGAAATGGATGGGGCAAAGCTAGAGAGGTTTGATTTGTGCGTACTGTACGATACGGCGTAGCCCTTAAATGATCACCATTCATATAGAACTTTGAAATATTTGGTGTGTCGATGGCTACTTGCAGGCCATGCACAGACAATTTTTGAACAATTATTACTGTAATGACTCCAGTTCTAGATGTTAAAAAATAGTCTGGCATGCAAATTGACATGCCTCGGGACAATTGTAGAGACTGGTTTGACCATTATATGGTTATGTGATATATTGAAGCTGAGACTTCTGATTTAACACTTTCACCAATAAATTCCCTGTATCTCAATCTCAGGGCAAGCAAACAAGAAAACTGTTGGATATTTTGAAATTAATATGATTGGACGCCATTGCTGCCACGGCTTCCAGTCATAGTAATTTCAAAATATTCAACAGAATGTTATACACCATAAGTAATTTACTTTCTCAGGGATTTGTTGTTGAGAGTATTAATACCACCAGGTTTATTACATTTTATTTGTATGCAGAAAGTGTTTTGTTATATGAAATCGCAATTTCCCTAAGTACGATCAGAGTTTGACCCAGTTTTCTTGTTATATATAACAAGGGAGCTGGCCTGTGGTTGATGATACTCTGATGTGCTTTGGCGCTAATAGGTCAAGTGTCATGGTCACATGATAGCGTGTAGAGGACAAGTACAAACACACTATAATTGCAACTTTGGCAGCTTTCTCAGAGATGTCAAAAATTTGAGAGAGAGGGAGAGGGAGGGGGGGGGGGAGAGACTTATACTAGTTGAGAGTCAACAACTAATAATGAATTTATGATTGTTATTTTCCAGATAGCATAGAGAAGAATGTAGAAGATGCACATATCCATGTTGAGGAAGGAACACAACAATTGTCGAAAGCCCGGGATTATCAGGTAAATGTTGTTAGCAGGTAAATGTTAGTGTTAGTGTGTTCAGATCTTTTCTCATCAAATCTATCGCATTAACCTTTTCACATCAAGAGTATACTTACCTCCCTAATACTTTTGATATTGCTAAATATTGGCTTTCACTCAATAAACACTCAGATTAAAACAGTTAGGTGCCCCTACTGGGCAGGGAGTCAGAGCGTAGTCTGGCGGATGCCAGCCCCACCACCGGGCATGCGCAGACTAGCACTTCCTCTTTGCTAATTTATTGGCTGAGAGACAACACATGCTTTCATGATAGAATCTTTCTATACTCTTTTCAAAGCTTTTTAAGACTATTAGATAGAAGTTTACCCCTGACAAAGATGGCTGAGAGAGTGACTTCGCCACAGGAGGGCCTTGGACCTTTAAATCAGGTGACTTCTAGTAAAATTAGCGAGTTTTGTCCCGTTGTAATGTGTTTCCGGGACTCGCGCTAAACGTGATAAGCGCCTTTATTAGTTGGGTTTTTTCAACTAGGTGCTATATAAGACTAATCTCTCTTTGTGTTTATGTCCACAGGTCTGTGTGAAGGAGAAATAAGGACATGACATCAGCAGAGGGTTTGTGTCTCCACCATGGTTCCATTTCCTACTAATACTGTTAGGTTATCTAACCAAAAATTCTATGACCAGTGAGTTGGAGGCCTATTATAAAGGTCTTCTCACTTTGCCCTCTTGATCCAATTCCTTCCCCTTGAGGTGGAGAGAGTTAAGAGGCGTTCAGTGGTGGAGTGCTCCAGTTCATCAGGTTGGATGGTTTGTCTAGACAAGGTGTCAGGTATTAATTATTGATATGAGAAAGGGAGATAATTAACACTATTTGCCATTGTTATCAGTATTTATCTGATGCTTGTGTAGTCGAAATGTCCATTCTGCACATGTTCTGGTTAGAGATACAATTCGTCCTTGCACTGGGATGTTTGTTGGGGATCGATTTTGTCCTGTCATAGGATTAATGACGTCATAATCAGCTTTGCTCTTTATTTACAATTAAAGTTGTCCGAAGCTGGTTTCTGATAAAAATTATGATCTTTATGATCATTTTCCTTCTCTTGAGTTGGTGAGTTTCTAAGCTTAACTAGTTTGCTCATACTCCTCGTCCTTTGGCCTTTTTCAGAGACCTGGTTGTGCGTCCTGTGGACGATTTTTGAGGGACAAGTTTGGCCCTCATCTATGTTTTCAGTGTAGCCCCTGTGGTCCCTTGCTTAATTGCGAGATATGTAAGCACTGGTGGGGCGAGCTAATGTCCGAATTCTTGTGCTTGCAGGCGAAGGACAAGATGGAGGAGGAGAAAAAGAAGCTGAAAAAAGAGGTCGTAAGTAAGAAGGGTAAGAGGAAGGCCTCGTCCGCGGTGGACATGGAGGCCTTCCGGACCGAGATGTTGGGAGAGATGAGGAGGACAATAAAGGATTTGGTTCCAGAGTTGCTTCGTGGCATGCTTCCTGGACCAAATCCTTTATTGGCCTCATCATCTGCTTCGGAGCAGGTAATCCCCACCTCTGAATCAACGTTCCTTAGTACGCTTCCGTTGTTTGAAGATTCAGAGGTGGCCCCATTAGAGGGGGTGTTCCACGGCCCTGGCAGCAGGCTTATTGCCGCACCCAATAGGGACCGTGGACGGTCGTCGCTGGAACCCGCGGGCTGCTCATCAGTCCAGGGGTATCCGCACACCGCGGCTGCCAGTACCTCGTATGGCACCTTCCCTGGCCAGTCCGGGTTAGCTCTCTTTGCTGACCCGGAGTCTAATCTTTCTGGCCAGGAGGATGATGATTACCTGTTGGGGTCGCCGTCTGAAGACGTGGCCATGGAATATGACGTTTGTGCGCCCCTCGCGGGGAATACAGGCGCCTTTTTCCACGGTTCTACTCTCCCAGGGGTAGAATCCACGGTTCAGACTGTGGCCCTGGGCGCTGAAGGCCAGCGGTACCGCATACCTCGGCTTGCCGAGAGTGTAGCTGGTGCTGGCCGGGGCCGTGGTGGGGCGGTATATGCCCCGCGCTCTACCACGGCGCCTGCTCCTGGTCAAGCCAGTGAGATTAGCATGCCGGTATTATCAGGCCCGCATGCTCTCCCTGGCTTGCCAGGGATATCAGCGTATCCGCCGTCAAGCTCTGTTGCTTGCGCTCAGGAGGAAGACGAAGGCCCCCGTCTTGTAGAGCGCTCGCAACTAGCCACGGAGGAGGATTGGTCTGACGCTTGCCAGTGGTTGGTGAGTGTTAGACCAGATCTGCCCGTCGAGCAGTCGGCTAGCCAGCGTGAACACAGGCCGTGGTTAGCTGGTAAGCCTACTGCTAACGCTATGCCTTCTCTGCCGCTGGCAGAGCATGTCGCTGACATGTTCGAGGCGGCGGAGACGTCCATTAAGGCGAGTGGACGTCTCGCTAAGGCCCCGCGCGAGGTGGCCAGGCGTTGTCGCATCGTGCCCCTGGACTACCAGCGGTACGGTGTGGTACCAAAGCCGAGCGTGGATGACCGCGCGGCTTTGGGTGAGGATGCGCGGCCAGGCTCCCGTTCTGACACGGGAGTCTTGTGTTCGAACGCGTTGCGTTCGGCAAATGCCGCGTTGCGTGATGCGGAGGAGAGTGGGAGGGCTTCGATTGCCGCTCTGTCCCACGTCTCCCAGCTGTTACAAGGGGGAGTAACAGCATCCGCATCGCGCCAGCCAAGTCCGGTCACAGTCCAGCGAGCCATCCAGGATGGTATCAACCTGGCTCTGGACTGTATGACGCGGGCGGTGACCAGGAGTGTCCGGGCAAGGCGCACTTTTGCCTTGGATAATCTGTGCCCGTCCCAGGACCTCTACAATAGGCTACTACGTACGCCTATGACAGGTCCTGGTCTCTTTGGAGGTGAGGGATGTAGACACCTCCAGGAGACGGTTACTCTGGTCAATAACCAGAGGGCGCTGCGCGAACAGTTTGAGGTGCTTCGTCGTGCCAATGTTCGCGCCGCACCCCCTGCGTATCGTCCCCTGCAGGCTCGAGGTGGTAGTGGCCAGGTCAGAGGCCAACCACCATCGCAGCGCCGGCCTCGGCCGCGTGCGATTCGGCCAGCAGCGAGGGGGGCGCAGGCTCCTCAGGCGCAATCAGCCAGGCAGCCGCCCGCGCACCGAGGTGCGCGCGGTGCTGGTCGTGGCGCGCGAGGATCTGGGCGGGGTAATCGTTCCTGATGGGACGGTTACCGCGGTGAGAACCGCGCCGGTGTTTCTGGCAAAGGAGACAGTGCCGCTCTTGCACTCCTTATGTCCACCTCTATCCCTAGGTGGACCGATGGGAGGCCGATTAGCCGACCACATGCAAGAGTGGGAACGGTTAACTCAGGACCGTTTAGTCTTGCGATGGCTTTCAGTCGGGTATCATCCCGATTGGATGACAGGCCCGCCATTGCGACTGTCTCTAGTGCCGATCTGGACTCCAAATCCGAGAGATCCAGATCAAAGGTTGTGTATCGAGGAGGAAATAAATTCCCTCATACAAAAAGGAGCTATTCAGCCGGCACAGAGGTGTCCGGGCTTCTATTCAACCCTGTTCTTAGTAACAAAGAACACCGGAGGGTGGAGACCAATTCTCAACCTCAAGCCATTGAACAAGTTCATAGAGACGCCCAGTTTCAAGATGGAGACTGTGCGCTCGGTGTTGGCGGGGTTAGAGAGGGGAATGTGGACAGCGTCGATAGATTTGAAGGACGCTTATTTCCACATCCCCATACACAGGAGTTTCCGTCGCTTCCTGAGATTTGCATTCCAGGGCAGACAGTGGGAATTCAGGGTGCTACCCTTCGGAATTTCCACGGCTCCTCGGGTTTTCACCCGTGTGGTTCTTGCGATCACCGCATACCTCCGCAGGAGAAGCATAGCAGTCCACATGTACATAGACGACTGGCTGTTGAAAGCGCACACCCAGGAAAGTTTGTCGGCCAGTCTGGAGATTGTTTTGAAAACTCTCACAGACTTAGGCTGGATGATCAATTTCCCAAAATCAGAGCTGACTCCATCCCAGAAGTTTGTTTACCTGGGGATGTTCTTCGATCTAGAGACAGGATATGTTTATCCTACTCAGGAGAGAGTTCAGAAACTCATCTCATTAATTCAGTCAGTGTGCGACAGTCGTCATGTCCTGGCACGGGTTTACTTGAGAATGCTGGGGTTGATGGTTTCATTGGAACCAGTCATTCCTCAGGCCGCCTTACGCAGGCGGCCGATCCAGTTATTTCTCATGACACAATGGACCCAGAGTACAGGTTCGCTGGACTCGAACGTGTCAGTGTTGGCGCCTCTGATTCATCACCTGCAATGGTGGTTGGACACAGAGAATCTCTTGGTGGGGGTTATGCTAACCCCTCCCCACCCTCAGGTGACTGTGTATACAGATGCATCGATGGAGGGCTGGGGAGCTTGCCTGGAAGAGTCCACGATATCAGGGCTTTGGAATCTGGAACAGTCAAAGGAACATATAAATCTACTGGAGCTAAGAGCAGTAGTCCTGGGCCTGGAACATTTCTTACAGAAAGTTCAGGGCAAGATTGTTCTTATTCGTTCAGACAACTCAACAGTTGTGACTTACATAAACCGCCAGGGCGGAACGAAGTCGCCCAGTCTCTGTATGATGACATGGAGACTGCTTTGTTGGTGTCTGGATCACCAGATTACCTTGAAAGCAGTTCATATTCCGGGAAGGTTAAACCTGCTAGCAGACTCATTGAGCCGAAGGATGAGTGTTTTACCCACGGAATGGCAACTAAATCAATGTGTGGCGGATCGTCTGTTCGACCATTGGGGGAAACCCAACATCGATTTGTTCGCAACGAAGAAGAATGCGAAGATGACGACGTACGTCTCTCCGATTCCGGATCCAAGCGCTTTCGCAACAGATGCGTTAGCTATCAGCTGGGGGAGAATGTATGCATACGCATTCCCTCCAGCAATCCTGATTCCAAAAATTCTTCAGAAAATCAGACAAGAGGAATGCCAAGTGCTTCTGATCGCCCCGGATTGGCCAAGCCGATCATGGTATACGGATCTGCTGGACCTTCTGGTCTGCAATCCGGTTCCTCTGCCTCTGATGGACGATATTATCTTCCAGGGCAAGGCCCTTCACAACAATCCGTCAATGTTCAGATTGACTGCGTGGATGTTGTCAAGGAATCTAGAATTAAGGAGGGCTTTTCTGAGCAAGCAGCCATGTTTATGGCCAAAGCCAGGAGGGGGTCAACCTCCAGAGCATATAATTATAAAATCAACAGATTTGCAGAATGGTGCTCAAAAAGATGTATTGATCAAATGGATGCATCTATTCAGGTAGTAGCTGATTTCCTCTGTCACCTCTATGATGCCTATAGCCTCAAGCCTAACTCTATTGCTGGTTATAAGTCAGCTTTAATGTCTGTTATTCCTTGCTTGGCTAAGAGGGGAAGTGATGAAGTGAATACATTAAATGTATTAATTAAAGGCATGGGCAATCTAAGACCAAGGAATCCTCCGGTGATTCCGTCTTGGAGTTTATCGCTAGTGCTTCAAGTACTAGGTGATAAGCCGTTTGAACCACTTAGTTCCATTTCTATGAAACTATTAACACTGAAGACTGTGTTTTTAATTGCTGCGGCCTCGGCTAGGCGTAGGAGTGAGATTCATGCCTTATCAGCCGAGGATGACCGTTTTGTGGTTTCAGGGGAAGGCCTTAAGCTGCTACCTAGGATTAATTTCTTGGCTAAAAATCAGTCGTTGAAATATCCAGGTCAACCTATTATTTTGCCTGCTTTAACTAGATATGATCCTAATTCTAAAGCATGGTGTCCTGTCCGGGCGCTTCGCCGGTACAAACAACGTACGGCGGAGTGGCGCACCGATCAGTCAGCGTTATGGTTGTCATATATGGAACCCCATGGCAGGGCTTCTAAGGACACCATTTCCAGGTGGATTGTAGAATGCATTCAGTTTTGCCATAAATCCGCCACCGGGAAGCAGGTTGACGTGGCCAAGGCTCACAGTGTCCGCGGCGTAGTGACATCCACTGCCCTATTTAATGGGGTCCCTGTGGATGATATTATGTCGGTGGCTCAGTGGCACTGTGAGTCAAGTTTTACAGACCATTATCTCCGTGACGCCTCTAATTTCACTTCAAGAGTATACTTACCTCCCTAATACTTTTGATATTGCTAAATATTGGCTTTCACTCAATAAACACTCAGATTAAAACAGTTAGGTGCCCCTACTGGGCAGGGAGTCAGAGCGTAGTCTGGCGGATGCCAGCCCCACCACCGCGCATGCGCAGACTAGCACTTCCTCTTTGCTAGATTATTGGCAGAGAGATCACACATGTCTTTTTGTGCAAAAGCTTTTTCTTACTCTTAAACTGTTTAAGTGGTGTTATTTTGGAGTGATAGTCACTGATTTGGATGGCAGGAAGGATCACTTCGCCAAAGGGGGACCTAGGACCTTTAAATCAGGTGACTTCTAGTAAAATTAGCGAGTTTTTCTTCCCGGTGTATTGTGTTTCCGGGACTCGCGTTTACCGTGATAAGCGCCTTGGTTAGTTGGTTTATGTCAACTCGGTGCTACCTAAGGCTAATTTCTCTTTCTGTTTATGTCCACAGGTCTGTATGACGCTAGGTGGTGGCATCACAGCAGCAGAGAGTTAGTTTTCTCTCCACCATGGTTCCATTTCCTACTAACACTGTTAGGTTATCTAACCAAATGAAAAATTATGTCCAGTGAGTTGGAGGCCTAGTATAAAGGTCTTCTCACTTTGCCCTCTTGATCCAATTCCTTCCCCATGAGGTGGAGAGAGTTAAGAGGCGTGCAGGTGGTGGAGTACTCCGGTTCGTCACGTTGGATGGTTTGTCTATACAAGGTGTCAGGTATCTAGTTATTGATAATGTGGTGATGTTAATTATAGTAAGCAAAGGGAGATAATTAACATTTTTGCCAGAAAAGAGTTATCTATGTGTATCTGATGGTTGTGTAGTCGACGTATCCATTCAGCATACAATTCGTCCTTGCACTTGGATGTTTTGTTGGGATCGAATTTTTCCTGTCACGGGATTAATGACGTCATAATCAGCCTGGCTATGTATTTATCAGCAATTCAAGTCGCTATGCTGGTTTCTGATGTATATTGATCTTTATGATCGTTTTCCTTCTCTTTGAGTTGGTTTGAGTGTCTAAGCTTAACTAGTTTGCTCATACTCCTCGTCCTTTGCCCTGTTTCAGGGACCGGGTTGCGCGTCCTGTGGACGATTTCTACATGATAAGTTCTGGCCTCATCTTTGCTATCAATGTAGCCCTTGTGGTCCCTTGGCTAATTGTGACATATGTAAGCACTGGGGGGGCGAGTTAATGTCCGAATTCTTGTGCTTACAGGCGACGGACAAGGTGGTAGAGGAGGAGAAGAAGAAGAAGCGGAAACGAGAGGTTGTAAGTAGGAAGCGTAAGGGGAAGGTCTCGTCCGCGGTGGATATGGAGGCCTTCCGGACCGAGATGTTGGGAGAGATGAAGAGGACAGTAAAGGATTTGGTTCCAGAGTTGCTTCGTGGCATGCTTCCTGGACCAAATCCTTTACTGTCCTCATCATCGGCTTCGGAGCAGGTAATCCCCGCCTCTGGATCGGTTTTCCTTAGACCGCTTCCGTTGTTCGACGATTCAGAGGTGGCCCCATTAGAGGGGGCGTTCCACGACCCTGGCAGCAGGCTTATTGCCGCGCCGATAGGGGACCGTGGACGGTTGTCGCTGGAACCCGCGGGCTGCTTATCAGTCCAGGGGTATCCGCACGCCGCGGTGGCCAGTACCTCCTATGGCACCGTTCCTGGTCAGCCCGGGTTAGCTCTCTTTGCTGACCCGGGGTCTAATCTTTCTGACCAGGGTGATGAGGATTACCTGCTAGGGTCGCCGTCTGACGACGTGGACATGGATGAAGACGTTTGTGCACCCCTCGCGGGGAATACAGGCGGCTTCTTCCACGGTTTTACTCACCCTGGAGTAGAGTCCGCGGCTCAGGTGGTGGCCCAGGGCGCTGCTGATGGCCAGCGGTACCGCATACCTCGGCTTGCCGAGGGTGTTGCTGGTGCTGGCCGGGCCCGTGGTGGGCCGGTATATACCCCGCGCTCTGCCACGGTGCCTGCTCCTGGTCAAACCAGTGATATTGTCATGCCGGTGCTGTCAGGCCCGCATGTTTTACCTGGCTTGCCAGGTGTATCAGCGTACCCGCCGTCAAGCTCTGCTGCTTGCGCTCAGGAGGAAGACGAAGGACCCCGTCTTGTAGAGCGCTCGCAGTTAGCCACGGAGGAGGATTGGTCTGACGCTTGCCAGTGGTTGGTGAGCGTTAGGCCTGATCTGCCCGTGGAGCAGTCGGCTAGCCAGCGTGACCACAGGCCGTGGTTAGCTGGGAAACCGACTGCTAACGCTATGCCTTCTCTGCCGCTGGCGGAGCATGTCGTTGACATGTTCAAGGCGGCGGAGTCGTCCATTAAGTCGAGTGGACGTCTCGCGAAGGCCCCTCGCGAGGTGGCCAGGCGTTGTCGCATCGTGCCCCTGGATTACCAGCGGTACGGTGTGGTACCCAAGCCCAGCGTGGATGACCGCGCGGCTTTGGGTGAGGATGCGCGGCCAGGCTCCCGTTCTGACACGGGGGTCTTGTGCTCGAACGCATTGCGTTCGGCGAATACCGCGTTGCGTGATGCGGAGGAGAGTGGGAGGGCTTCGATTGCCGCTCTGTCCCACGTCTCCCAGCTGTTACAGGGGGTAGTAACGGCATCCGCATCGCGCCAGCCAAGTCCGGTCACAGTCCAGCGAGCCATCCAGGATGGTATTAACCTGGCGCTGGACTGTATGACTCGGGCGGTGACCAGGAGTGTCCGGGCAAGACGCACGTTTGCCCTGGACAATCTGTGCCCGTCTCAGGACCTGTACAATAGGCTACTGCGTACGCCTATGACGGGTCCTGGTCTTTTTGGAGGTGAGGGATGTCGACACCTCCAGGAGACGGTCACCCTGGTGAATAACCAGAGGGCGCTGCGCGAGCAGTTTGAGGTGCTGCGTCGTGCTAACGTTCGCGCCGCGGCCCCTGCGTATCGTCCCCTGCAGGCTCGAGGTGGTGCTGGCCAAGTCAGAGGCCAGCCACCGTCGCAGCGTCGGCCTCGGCCGCGTGCGATTCGGCCAGCAGCGAGGGGGGCGCAGGTTCCTCAGGCGCCGTCAGCCAGGCAGCCGCCCGCGCACCGAGGTGCGCGCGGGGCGGGGCGGGGCGCGCGAGGATCTGGGCGTGGTTATCGGTCCTGACGGGACGGTTACCGCGGTAAGAACCACTCCGGTGTTTATGGCGACGGAGACAGTGCCGCTCTTGCATGCCTCGTGTCCACCTCGGTCCCTAGGTGGACCGGTGGGAGGCCGGCTAGCCGACCACATGCAAGAGTGGGAACGGTTAACTCAGGACCGTTTAGTCTTGCGATGGCTTTCCGTCGGGTATCATCCAGAGTGGATGACAGGCCCGCCGTCGCGACTGTCTCTAGTGCCAGTCTGGACTCCCATTCCGAGAGATCCAGAGCAAAGGTTGTGTATCGAGGAGGAGATAGATTCCCTCGTACAAAAGGGAGCTATTCAGCCGGCACAAAGGTGTCCGGGCTTCTATTCAACCCTGTTCTTAGTAACAAAACGCACCGGAGGGTGGAGACCGATTCTCAACCTCAAGCCATTGAACAAGTTCATCGAGACGCCCAGTTTCAAGATGGAAACGGTGTGCTCGGTGTTGGCGGGGTTGGAGAGGGGGATGTGGACGGCGTCGATAGATTTGAAGGACGCTTATTTCCACATCCCCATCCACGGGAGTTTCTGTCGCTTCCTGAGATTTGCATTCCAGGGCAGACAGTGGGAATTCAGGGTGTTGCCCTTCTGAATTTCCACGCTCCTCGGGTTTTCACCCGTGTGGTTCTTGCGATCACAGCATACCTCCGCAGGAGAAGCATAGCAGTCCACACGTACATAGACGACTGGCTGTTAAAGGCACACGACAAGGAAGCTTTATCGGCCAATCTGGTGATTGTTTTGAAAACTCTCTCGGATTTGGGCTGGATGATAAATTTTCCGAAATCAGAGCTGACTCCATCCCAGAGGTTTGTTTACCTGGGAATGTTCTTCGATCTGGAGACGGGATATGTTTATCCTACTCAGGAGAGAGTGCTAAAACTCATCTCGTTAATTCAGTCAGTGTGCGACAGTCGTCATGTCCTGGCACGGGTTTACTTGAGAATGCTGGGGTTGATGGTTTCTTTGGAACCAGTCATTCCTCAGGCCGCCTTACGCAGGCGGCCGATCCAGTTGTTTCTCATGACACAATGGACCCAGAGTACAGGTTCGCTGGACTCGAACGTGTCAGTGTTGGCGCCTCTGATTCACCACCTGCAATGGTGGTTGCTCACAGAGAATCTCTTGGTGGGGGTTATGCTGACCCCTCCCCACCCTCAGGTGACTGTGTATACAGATGCATCGATGGAGGGCTGGGGGGCTTGCCTGGAAGAGTCCACGATATCAGGGCTTTGGAATCCGGAACAGTCAAAGGAACATATAAATCTACTGGAGCTAAGAGCAGTAGTCCTGGGCCTGGAACATTTCTTACAGAAAGTTCAGGGCAAGATTGTTCTCATTCGTTCAGACAACTCAACAGTTGTGACTTACATAATCCGCCAGGGCGGAACGTAGTCGCCCAGTCTCTGTATGATGACATGGAGACTGCTTTGTTGGTGTCTGGATCACCAGATTACCTTGAAAGCAGTTCATATTCCGGGAAGGTTAAACCTGCTAGCAGACTCATTGAGCCGAAGGATGAGTGTTTTACCCACGGAATGGCAACTAAATCAATGTGTGGCGGATCATCTGTTCGACCATTGGGGGAAACCCAACATCGATTTGTTCGCAACGAAGAAGAATGCGAAGATGACGACGTACGTCTCTCCGATTCCGGATCCAAGCGCTTTCGCAACAGTTGCGTTAGCTATCAGCTGGGGGAGAATGTATGCATACGAATTCCCTCCAGCAATCCTGATTCCAAAAATTCTTCAGAAAATCAGACAAGAGGAATGCCAAGTGCTTCTGATCGCCCCGGATTGGCCAAGCCGATCATGGTATACGGATCTGCTGGACCTTCTGGTCTGCAATCCGGTTCCTCTGCCTCTGATGGACGATATTATCTTCCAGGGCAAGGTCCTTCACAACAATCCGTCAATGTTCAGATTGACTGCGTGGATGTTGTCAAGGAATCTAGAATTAAGGAGGGCTTTTCTGAGCAAGCAGCCATGTTTATGGCCAAAGCCAGGAGGGGGTCAACCTCCAGAGCATATAATTATAAAATCAACAGATTTGCAGAATGGTGCTCAAAAAGATGTATTGATCCAATGGATTCATCTATTCAAGTAGTAGCTGATTTCCTCTGTCACCTCTATGATGCCTATAGCCTCAAGCCTAACTCTATTGCTGGTTATAAGTCAGCATTAATGTCTGTTATTCCTTGCTTGGCTAAGAGGGGAAGTGATGAAGTAAATACATTAAATGTATTAATTAAAGGCATGGGCAATCTAAGACCAAGGAATCCACCGGTGATTCCGTCTTGGAGTTTATCGCTAGTGCTTCAAGTACTAGGTGATAAGCCTTTTGAACCACTTAGTTCCATTTCTATGAAACTATTAACACTGAAGACTGTGTTTTTAATTGCTGCGGCCTCGGCTAGGCGTAGGAGTGAAATTCATGCCTTATCAGCCGAGGATGACCGTTTTGTGGTTTCAGGGGAAGGCCTTAAGCTGCTACCTAGGATTAATTTCTTGGCTAAAAATCAGTCGTTGAAATATCCAGGTCAACCTATTATTTTGCCTGCTTTAACTAGATATGATCCTAATTCTAAAGCATGGTGTCCCGTCCGGGCGCTGCGCCGGTACAAACAACGTACGGCGGAGTGGCGCACCGACAAGTCAGCGTTATGGTTGTCATATATTGAACCCCATGGCAGGGCTTCTAGGGACACCATTTCCAGGTGGATTGTTGAATGCATTCAGTTTTGCCATAAATCCGCCACCGGGAAGCAGGTTGACGTGGCCAAGGCTCACAGTGTCCGCGGCGTAGTGACATCCACTGCCCTATTTAATGGGGTCCCTGTGGATGATATTATGTCGGTGGCTCAGTGGCACTGTGAGTCAAGTTTTACAGACCATTATCTCCGTGACACCTCTAATCCTCTCGCCTTGTCGATTTTGAAAAAATAACTCGGTTTATATTTTTTGAGGAGGTTTTTCCTCATTACTTATATATTTCACAATTAATTTATGGAAGCACCCACTTTTTTGGGCCTGCATCAGTCTTTACCAATGGGAAGATGATGTCAGCAGCCATTTCAACAAGGTCAGTCTTGTTCATGTGTTGTCCGTTGTTGATTGTATTGTCACGATTACCCGTTATTAATATGGTGATGGTTTGTGTATTTGTGTGGTTCATTGTTGAGAGTTACGAAAATGGAGCTTTTTCGTCTCTGTCCTGTAGTACATGGCACTTGTACGTAGAGAGCGTATAGGACATTGAGGTCAGTCGACTCTTCCTCCCAGGAAGGAGTGGGGGGGGGGAGCGCATATGACATTCGGTCATCTCTCATACATCGGTGGTGTTATCCGATGGTTAGTCAAATCCTGACTGTTTTTTCTTACAGTTTCAGAAGTTTAAGTGCCTTAAACGCAGAAAAGCGTATAGGGATGAGCTGGTCTTTTGACCTCGCCTCCCTCCCGCCAGATTCACTTTCGAATTCTGGCAATATCAAAAGTATTAGGGAGGTAAGTATACTCTTGAAGTGAAATAAACGAAATCTAGGATTTCTTTTTTCACGAGAGAGTTGATACTTACCTCCCTAGATACGGACCCGGCCTCTCCACCCCACAGAGGCTCGGTCTTCAGGCTCTTAATAGTTGCATGTGTGTCAGCCAATAATCTAGTCAGAGGAAGTGCTAGTCTGCGCATGCGCGGTGGTGGGGCTGGCATCCGCCAGACTACGCTCTGACTCCCTGCCCAGTAGGGGCACCTAACTGTTTTAATCTGAGTGTTTATTGAGTGAAAGCCAATATTTAGCAATATCAAAAGTATTAGGGAGGTAAGTATCAACTCTCTCGTGAAAAAAGAAATCCTAGATTTCGTTTATTCTCTCGCCTTGTCGATTTTGAAAAAATAACTAGGCATATATATTTTTGATGGGGTTTCCTCATTGCTTATATATTTCACAATTAATTTATGGAAACAACCACTAATTTGGGACTGCATCGATCTTCACCAATGGGAAGAGGATGTCAGCAGCCATTTCAAAAAGGTCAGTCTTGTGTATGTGTTGTCCATTGTTGATTGTCTTGTCACGTTACCCGTTATTTATATGATGATGGTTTTGTGTATTTATGTGGTTCATTGTTGAGAGTATACGAAAATGGAGTTTTTTCGTCTCTGTCCTGTAGTACATGGCACTTGTACGTAGAGAGCGTATAGGACATTGAGGTCATTCGACTCTTCCTCCCAGGAAGGAGGGGGGGGAGCGCATATGACATTCGGTCATCTCTCATACATCGGGGGTGTTATCCGATGGTTAGTCAAATCCTGACTGTTTTTCATACAGTTTCAGAAGTTTAAGTGCCTTAAACGCAGAAAAGCGTATAGGGATGAGCTGGTCTTTTGACCTCGCCTCCCTCCCGCCGAATTCACTGTCGAATTCTGGCAATATCAAAAGTATTAGGGAGGTAAGTATACTCTTGATGTGAAATAAACGAAATCAAGGATTTCTTTTTTCACGAGAGAGTTGATACTTACCTCCCTAGATACGGACCCGGCCTCTCCACCCCACAGAGGCTCGGTCTTCAGGCTCTTTATAGTTGCATGTGTATCAGCCAATAAATTAGTCAGAGGAAGTGCTAGTCTGCGCATGCGCGGTGGTGGGGCTGGCATCCGCCAGACTATGCTCTGACTCCCTGCCCAGTAGGGGCACCTAACTGTTTTAATCTGAGTGTTTATTGAGTGAAAGCCAATATTTAGCAATATCAAAAGTATTAGGGAGGTAAGTATCAACTCTCTCGTGAAAAAAGAAATCCTTGATTTCGTTTAATTAACACTAATTTGTTCAAGAAAATTTAATTTTCTCATAGAAGATGTCAATTTGCAGACTAGGAGGAGACTATTTTTGAAAATTTAACACAGAAATGAGTGAAAAGATTTCAAAATAGGACTTCTCCGTTTGGTCTGCAAATTCACATTCCTCAAGAAGCGTTTTTGGCTGACTTGAGTGCTAAATGGTTAATTATACCTCACCTGGGATTACTCTTCAGTGAAATCCATCCACATTTGCTATGCTTATTTTTCTGCATAATCTAGGTTGTTTTTCCCCCAGAATGAGGCAATATAAGTGTGACCAGCTAGTTCATCGATGAACTGCCAATAGCGGCATCGTCCAATGGCAGAGCTCACTTCAGGGTGCCTCTTTGAATTTCACTTCCAAAGAAGTGAGACTATAGAGGGATCGTATCTGTCAATCAAGTATATAATAATAATCAATATGTCACATATTTCTGAAAAAGTTGGTCCCGATCCCAGGATGATTCATAATACGGAAAAATTAGTTACCTCTCCGGGATGTAGAAATTATTTGAGTGTAGCTTTCGTGACCATCTCGGTCACTTCTTCAGCACTAACTGACGGTCGCTGGCAATGTCACATTGGTCAGTTCTTGTGGAGTCACGTGACAGCATGAACTGGTAGACTGCTGGTATATCACTTAAGTAGCTGATGTCATAATCTAATATGTCACATATTAGCAGACGTTGTAATAAAACTTACATAGCTCCGCCACAAAAATTTTAAAGTCTCAGAAAAGTGTTCAAATTGTATGTCTTTGATGCACTTACAATTTAATCAACATTCTATAGAAATTGAAACTAAATTGACTATGATGGCAGCAACAGTCTGAAGTCAAATTGTTTTCGAAATATTCAACAACTTATCTGTATAGTTACCTTGAAATTGGGATTCTGGAACTTCAGGGTTCGAAGTATATAAATTGATTCCAACACACGCTGTGGGTGGAGCTTACTTAGACATGGATCCCTCCATTAACCCTTTAATGACTAAATTTCTTCGAAAAATTAAAATATTTACTTATTGAATGTCCATTTGCAGGCCAAGAGAAGACTATTTTTGAAATTTTACCACTGAAATGACTGGCTCGGTTACCGAGCCAGTCATTACAGTGGTAAAATTTAAAAAATAGTCTTCTCTTGGCCTGTAAATGGACATTACTCAAAACCATTAATGAGGCCGGGTTTGGCCGGTTTCACCACGAAAGGGTTAACACCATCTCTTAAAGAACCACTCTTTCGGATCAAAAGTCAGGTGGTCTAATTGAGTAGGTTTTACTGTATATAGCTGTTATGAATGTATGAGTATGACACAATGCCGTCATGAATCTATCTAGGTAACTGGCTCATCACTCAGGTGTTGTTGCATTCAAGCCACCATCACTGGAAATCCCCGGCTGCTGACTCACTTTATACATTGTCATCGCTGTAACAGTACAATATGCAATCTCTGATAAACACATTTGTCCTCAATATAATATTCCTCATTGAACTGAATTGGTATCTGTCACCAATAACAATGAACTCACTTCCTCACATGTCTATGTGTTGTAAACCCGTCATTAAATGTTTAAACTTTAATGGCAGCCAGCCAAAAATGGCTTGTGTAGTTGTCTTGAGATATGTCCATTTACAGGCCCAGAGGAGACTTGTTTTGGAAATTTACCATGTAGCGAAAAAATTATATTCTTTACGATGTAAAACTTAATTTTGTTGAATATTTTTAGGCAGCAATGTCTTCCAGTTAAATTAATTTCATAATATTCAACAGTTTTCCCGTATGGTTTGCCTTGAAAATGAGATATGGGGAAATTCATTGTTGCAAGTGTTAAATCATCATCATTGTTATGCTCCAAAATGATGATGGTTTCTTCAGGAGGTATGTGATTCATAGCATGACCCCAGTACAGAATATACAGCGCTAATCTGAAAGTAGTACAGGTTACAGGAATGTTATATTTTTCACAGCTACATGTACTTAACACTTAATACTCTGGTGTCAAAATTTTAAATTTTCAAATTAAATTAAAAGATGAACTGGTGTTCATTTTTCAACAAATTTGGTGGGAGATGGTGCTGTCGTAGAGAGCAACATCCTCCAGCAAAATTGTTGAAAATTGTACACCAGTTTCTTTCATATTGACACAGTAAAAGATAGAATAATGACATCAGAGTGCTAAGGGTCAAATATTTTTTAATCCTTTCAACACTGAAATTCAAGTATTTAAATTTCAATACCGCAGGACATGGAAACTGTTATGTAGTTTGAAAGTTGTTTGAATGAAAGCTGTTGCTGACTTTTTACCCTTAAGTGATTGGTGGTAAAAAAAATGGACATTTGCTAAGTGAATGTCATTTACAAGCCAAGACAAAACTACTACTGTAACAAGGCCAGCCATTCACATGGTTAATATAATGTCTTCTCTTATCCTGCCAATGAACATTTCTCAAGACCACTGCAGACCTTTGTTTTGACAGACTTGACCATTAACCCTTTCATGATGATATCGGCCAAAGCCAGCCTGGGATGTTGTCTTGGGAAATGTCTGTTTGCAGTCCAAGAGAATACTGTTTTTGAAAATTTACCACTAATGACTGGCTCGGTAACCAAGCCAGTCATTCCAGTGGTAAATCTTCAAAAATACTCTTCTCTTTGATTACAAATGGACATTCAATAAGCAGATATTTAGGTTTTCTTGACCAAATTTACCCATGAAAGGGTTAAAGATTTTTGTGAATCTAACAATTAATGTTTACTGGGTTTCCTTTGTCAGTAGGCCCTCCCTATAAAATTATCACTTTTACCCATATCATAGTGAAATAAACAGATTATTTGTGTTACTGAGTTAATATACAATTTAAGAGGAGCTGGTGTTCATTTCGGAAACTATTTTCTGGAGCTGTTGTTGACATAGACAAAAACAAGTTACAAGACCATTGGTTCGAATATGGATTAGAAATCTGAGATTTCACTGTTCTTGGGGATAGCCATTCAAAGGTCTTGTGAGGACTTGCGGTCGATAACGAGTTTCAATTAATTTTATGGTCTACTACACAATTTAAACACAATTGCGTCACTTTGGAGTGAGAAAAATATGTTAAGCAGCCCAAATAACGAGATTAAATGACGCCTCAATCTGAATCACATCACCACTCGCTGTGACGTCACACCGGGAACGGCGCTGTGAGCTGGACCAATATTTCTCTGTGTGTAGGACAACGGTAACATATTTTAGAACGTACTTTTAACAGGATAGACTTCACTTACCATAACATAAATTATGTCAGGTTGAAGCTAAGTCTTCAAGAAATAAAAAATCATGATTTTTAAAAATCTATTATGATATTTACTAATTTTTAATGGCTTCATGGATAGCTATATTCGCATAATAATAAGCCTATAACTACGGTAAATCATGGGCAATGCTGAAAATCGGCAATATTTCAATGCATGTGACAAATACTCTGTAGTCTAGTAGGCTTAATTGCGGATCCATTACCATTCTGGAAAGGACTGGGTGTACTATGTACTATCTGGAATGGATGGATGTGAGTGTGTTGATCGAGGTGGGTGGGAGAGGTTGATGATGGCTATAATTGTACTATTATTCATATCTAAATGTATAGGCTACAGAGTGCAATTACAACTTTTTCTGAAGATTACGAATGTACAATAGATGTGTCAGTGTGTCCTATGTGAGATTTCCCGTGATTACTGATTAGAATGTAATTGTTTACCTATAAGCTTTTGGCAGTGTTTGTATAATAATAATGTACAGGTCAACACATACCTGTGTGTGTGTGTGTGTGTGTGTGTGTGTGTGTGTGTGGTGTGTGTGTGTGTGTGTGTGTGTGTGTGTGTGTGTGTGTGTGTGTGTGTGTGTGTGTGTGTGACGTCACGCCTGTGACAACCATATGAACTATATGGTTTTCAAACCAACTTCTTCTATTGTTATATGCTTATCTCAGCTTTGGCTGGGCCGATTACAAAAATTAAAAAAGCATTTTGCTCTTCTAGTAAAGGAGAATCTGTATTATGATTGTCAAGTTAATCAGAGCGATCGGGTATCTAGTCCTCACAACATCTTTAAATGGGAGAAGCCAGTCATATTCAGCAATAGCAGTAATTTTAAGAAATGTCTGTTAGAAAATTTTGCCACTGCAATGGCTGGCTTGATTCTCGAGCCAGCTATTCCAGTGCTAAATTTTCAAAAATAAATTTCTCTTTGCCCACAAATAGACATTGAATGCGAAAATTATTTTAGGCTTTCTTGACCAATCTTGATCATTAACCCTTTCACCAATGAATTCCCCATGTCTCATTTTCAAGGCAACAATACAAAAAAACTGGAATATTTTAAAATTAATTTGACTGGAACCTTCCTGAGGCAGCAACGGCTTCCAGTCAAATTAATTTCAAGGCTAGATTGATCGGTTGATGATGCGTCATCGCAAATTCCCACGTTCACCGCTTTGATCTTTTGACATACCCCAAAACCCACCCCAGGGGCAGAGCCAAATATAAATGTCCTTTTGCACCCTGCAATCATATGGGTAACTCGTGCAATAGTGTCAGAGGAGTTGCATTACAATCAATTTCATGACCTGAGCCATACACCACCCCTTGGGGGTGGGGCCAAATGTAAATGTGCTCATCCACTCCATATAGATATGGGTAACTCATATACCAAATTTGGTTGAATTCCGTCCAATGGTTCCGGAGATACATTAAATCAATTTCCACAAGTTAAAATTTGACCTCTTGACTCCTCTCTCCCCCCCCCCCCCCCCCATATGGGCGGAGCCAAATCTAAATGGCCTTTTGCACTCCGCAATCATATGGGTAACTCGGATATCAAATTTGGTTCAGCTCCATCTAACGATTTCAGAGGAGTTACATTACAATCAATTTCATGACCTTTCGACCCCATCCCCCTGGGGGCGGGGCCAAATGTAAATGTGCTCACCCACTCTACATTGATATGGGTAACTGATGTACTAAATTTGGTTGAATTCCGTCCAACAATCTCAGAGGAGTTGCATTACAATCAATTTTTTTACCTTTTGACACAGACCCCACCCACCCATGTGGGCGGGGCCAAATATAAATGTGCTCATGTACTCCACATTGATATGGGTAACCCACAGACCAAATTTGGTTTAATTCCGTGCAACGGTTTCAGAGGAGATGCATTACAATCAATTTCTGCAGGTTGAAATTTGACCTTTTGATTCCTCCCCCACCCATCCTGGAGAGGGTGGGGGTGGGGGGGGGAGCTAAATCTAACTGGCCTCTTGCACTCCGCAATCTAATGGGTAACGCAGATATCAAATTTGGTTCAGTTCTGTCTACGGATTTCAGAGGAGCTGCGTTACAACTGATTTGACCTTTTGACCCCTGCCACACACCCCTGCGGGTGGAGCCAAATCTAAATATCGTTTTGCAAAGCGGACTCCTATGGGTAACCCACATACCAAATTTGCTTTAATTCCACCCAATGGTTTTGGAGGAGATAGCTTGACGGATGAATGGACAGACAGACGGACAGAGGCGATTACAATTTCCCCAACATTTTTTTAAAACGTGGTGATAATAATCAACAGAATAAGTTTTATATCGTAAAGAATATACCATTACAGGTATTTGTCAGTGAAAGGGTTATCCCACACATTCTAAGAGGTTTCGCGATTTCAATTGAGTTTATCTTCATAATAGTAATGCAAGTATTCTTGATTTGAATGTAGCTATGTTAAATAATTTAATGATCTAACGGGAGACAATCAAATCTAGTCTTGAAGTAGGTCCAAAACAGTGTGTCAGCCAATTTAACCCTTCATATTCCAATGTCTCAATTTCAAGACATCTATGCCGGAAAGGGGTTGAATATTTATGATTAATTAAACTGTCTGGAACCTGTTGCAGATCCCAGTCAAATTAGATTCAAAATTTGCAATAGAATATTCTGTACTGAATTCTCGTTATTATTAGCTCACCTGGCCAGAATGGCCACGTGAGCATATGCCATGGCGACCGTCCGTCGTCCGTCCATCCGCTTTTTCTTTAAATGACTTCTCAAGACCCACGGGGCCAATTTGAATTATATTTGGCAGGAACATCCTTAGGGCATAGAGATCCAAGTTTGTTCAAAGGAAGCCCATTTGACCGGTGGGCATCTTGGACTTTGTCTGATTTTTAGAAACTTCTCCGAAACTACTTGGTGGATTGATTCAAAGCTCATGAAATATCATAGAGGGCAAAAGCTGAATCAAGTTTGTTCGAAGGAGCTTGATTGGCTAAATGGTTCGGTGGCCATCTTGGATGAGCTAGTTTTCGCGAAAATGAATTCTCCAGAACCGCTGTATGTATCGGGCCAAAATTTGGGAGATATCAATAGGGATTAAATGCCATTGAAGTTTGTTCAAGGGTAATTAATAGGTAAACAAAACATGGCCGCCATGGATCAATCAAAATGTCATGTATTTGGCAGCCATATTGGATTTTTTATTTGATAGATTTTGAAATTTGTTTTGTACAGGGTTTTGGGTATGCTGATTTCAACCATGCCATTTCTGAATCTATGGGATAAACGGTTTGGTGTAAAATTGGCATTTAGTATAGGTGGTCTTTATAGCAGGTTTAGGAGCATAAAGGTTAAACAGTTAATCTTGTAATCAGTTTACAGAGTGACCAAACTCAGTTAACAGCAGTTGTTCGCTAGAGTGAGTTGAAGTTTATTAAAATAATAATTTGACTGAAAGTCATTGCTGCCTTAGAAAGCAACAACTTTCTATCAAATAAATTTCAAAATATTCAGTTATAGATGTCAGAGCACACAATACATATCTTAGATATTTAGCCAGCTGAGGAAAACAGTTAATCTTGTAATTTAAAACCACAACTCATTCCTTTGTTGAAATGAAATTAATACCCTATGAGGACAGTACTTGATGAAGCTGATGAAGCTTATCTTGCATACCTCATAAGTACCAAAATATAAACTGACATCTGTGGCTGGTGTGCAATGCATTATTCTATATATACCTAGACAGCTGGAAGCACTACACATGCATATGTGTACTATATTCACATACTGCTTTAAAAAGATTTATTTAATTAGTTTAACATTAAAGCCAATTAATTCTAGCAATACATTTATCTCAGTATTGCTGTATTAGCATGTTTTGTTGGATAGCGATGCATGTAGCATGGCCATTTTGAAAATTATTTTGCTGATGATATCTGTTACTGTCAAATGCAGCAATAGTTTTCAGCAAGACTTCAACCCTTGTCACACTGATGTCAAAAGATTAATTGTTACAAAGCCAGTATTAGAAAGGCTGGTGTACAGTTTGTAAACACTTGCTGTCATAGACAGTGCTGTTGCTGTTATATAATAGACAGCAACAGCTTACACAACCCTTGTTTCCAGTTATAGTCGGCAATATAAAGACTTGCTTCCTATCAAGGTAATGCTTTTATTATTAGTTCACCTAAAGGCGAACTGAGCTTATGCCATGGCAACCATCCGTCATCTGTCTGTCCATTGTCCATCTATCATCTGTCCATCAACATTTTCTTTAAACGACTTCAAGAGCCACTGGACAGATTTGAATATTTTGCAGAAAGCATCCGTAGGGCCTAGAAAGTCAAGTTTGTTCAAAGTAAGCCGATCGACAAATATGGCCAGTGGCCATCTTGGATTTAGTTAATGTTTAAAAATTTCTTTGAAAATTATGAAACTCCTTTGTGGATTTATTCAAAACTCATGAAACATCTAGGGCAACAGCCGAAACCAAGTTTGTTCAAGTGAAGTTGATTGGCCAACGGTTTGGCGGCCATCTTGGACGACATAGTTTGGATTTTTGCCGATTTTTAGAAACATCTTTAAAAATCTTCGACGAAGCCGCTTGGATGATCGATTGAAAACTCATGAAAGATCGATCATCTAGGACAACAGCTGAACCAAGTTTGTGCAAGAGAACTTGATTGGCCAAATTTCGTCGTTCAATTTTTTTAGCGACCATCTTGTTAAAATGATTCTATTGTTGACGTTTTCCAGTGGGCCAATAATTCCAGGTTAGCGATACAGGCCCCTTGGGCCTCTTGTATTGTCTCATGATCTCAAACCTGTCTTAAGTGATCACCTTAGCAAGAACCAAATGTCGAAAAGTGGTCACAATGGACAGGTTGTATTGCTATACAAATGTATGTCCATATAAAGTGATGTTTAGGGCTCATAAAATAGTAGATTTTATAAGAGTCTTCTGACCACCATATTCTATTCCTTACATTGTCAATGCATTTAGACATAATATTTGGTTATTTTTATGAGATTTTTTGCATAATTAACCGAGCTGAGAGTCTTCTCAAGAATCACTGTGCTGGTTTCAATCAAATTTGGCTGGAAGCCAAAAAGCGCGGTCGTATTATGTGGTGGTGCTCACCGTCCGTCCATCCATGCTCTTAGTTATGCTATATAATAATAGGAAATGCTCTCAGTCTCTATCTGAAGAGGAAACATGTAGAAACAGGAATCAACACATGCATCTGTCCAGCCGTCTGATTTCTTGTCCGGACCAGATCTCGAACAGTTTTGAACCTACACTAACAATTTTTTTCAGCAGATGTGTTAGGGATAGACAAAGTGTTATGATTTCGTTTCGGCCATATTTTCCCGAGTTATCTCCCCTGAAAAGCTCAAATTCATCAAAATTTTCTTGTTTTCAGCCGATATGTTAGGAATAGAGACGTGTCATGATTTCGTTTCAGCAAAATCCGCCCATATTTTTGTCAAAATTTTCTTGTCCAAGCCATATCTTGAAGAGTTTTGAACCTACACTCACAATTTTTTTTCAGCAGATGTGTTAGGATTGACGACGTGTCGTAATTTCATTTTGGCAAAATCCACTCATATTTGCCAGAGTTATCTCCCTTGAAAAGCTCAAATTCGTCAAAATTGTCTTGTCCAGGCCAGATCTCGAAGTTTTGAACCTACACACAATTTTTTTTCAGCAGATGTGTTAGAGATAGATGACGTGTCATGCTTTCATTTCGGCAAAATCTGCCCATATTCGCCAGAGTTATCTCCCTTGAAGAAAGCTAAAATTTGTCAAAATTGTCTTGTCCGGTCCAGATCTCGAAGAGTTTTGAATCTACACTCACAATTTTTTTTCCAGCAGATGTTTTAGGGATAGACGAAGTGTCATAATTTTGTTTCGGCAAAATCCGCCTATTTTGCCAGCGTTATCTCCCTTGAATGATTAAAATTTATCAAAATTGGCTTGATGTAATTGTAATGATCAATGCAGCTTTGAAGACTTTCAATATTTTTAGTGATGTCTTTGCCGTGAATTCCAAATGTGTACCTAATAGAAGTTCCCCCCCCCCTTCTCAGAGAATTATCAGTGACTAACTGTTCACATTTAGCATTCCTCAAACAAGTATGCCTGCGGGTGTATGTTGAGTTTCACTAAAACTCTTGTTAGGATATTTGACACTGACCACGCCCCCTGACTCCAGACAGTGGAGCGACATCTAAATGTCGTCTTTCAAAGCGGAACGATAAGATTAAACCATACACTAAATTTTGTTAAATTCCATCCAATGCTTTTGGAAGAGACAGCATGCATGACAGATGTACGGGGAGATTATAAATATCTGACGTTTTTTCAAAATGTGGGGGTAATAATGAATTGTGTGCATTTTGGACCCGAATTGCCTAATATCTAACCTAAATGCTTATATTTCTGGTCAAAATTTTCACATTTAAGAAATTAAGATTGAGATTTTCATTCAAATTCTGTTTCTTGTTTAAATACTTTTTGGATTCTTGTTTCAACGTGCTATGCAGTGACTTGTAGCGTGCCCCCACCCCCACCCCTATGTCTTTTGACTCAATAAACTATGTAACCCATTAATGGTCAAGCTGGCCAAAACCCTCCACTGCTGATATCTTGGACAATGTCCATTTGCAGACCAAGAGAAGACTATTTTTGAAGACTTACCACTGGAATAACTGGCTCGATAATAGTAGGGCTGGGCACGTTTAACTGTTTAATAATCTGGTAAACTAATATCAGTTATCAAATTGATAAACGTTTAAACAAAAATAAAAACTTTAAAAATCTCATTTCTCATGTACGTAATTCTGAAATTCCATGATCAACAAATTGCTCAAATCATTGTGTTATAATAATTTATGGGCATGGTAACAAGTATTCAGGTAAAAAATGTAAAACAATTTTCATACGCCTGTCAAATTAGTCAAAACGGCGGCAGCAACAACTTTTATTCAGATTTGTTTCAAAATGTTAAAGAGCATGGCGTGTGCTTCAGTGTGGACAACAAGGCCTAATTATTAGCTCACCTGGCCTTTCACACACCTGGCCTGAAAGGCCAAGTGAGCTTATGCTGTGGCGACCGTCCGTCGTCCGTCAACTTTTGCTTTAAAACGCTACTCCTCCTTAACCAATAGCCAAATCTTAACTAAATTTTGGTCAAAGGATGCTATTGTGCTCAGATCCGGATCTTCCATTTGGAATTTTGATTCATAAATTTTTTTTAGGTCAAAATCTTAGATTTTATTGAAAATTTACCGGAAATTGCTTCTTCTCCTTACCCGTTTGACCGATCTCAATCAAATTTGGCTGAAAGAATCCTATGGTCATAGACTCTAGAACTTCCATTCAGAATTTTGTTGCGTAAATATTTTGAGTGAAAATCCTAGATTTTATTAAAAATTTACCGGAAATTGTCAAATTGCTTCTTCTCCTTACCGGTTTGACCGATCTCAATCAAATTTGACTGAAAGGATCCTATGGTCATAGGTTATAGAACTTGCATTCAGAATTTTGATTCGTAAATATTTTGGGTGAAAATCTTAGATTTTATGAAAAATGTACTGGAAATTGTCAAAATGCTTCTTTACCATTCTGAGCGATTTCAACCAAATTTGGCTGAAAGAATCCTATGGCCATAGAATCCTTTCAGCGTAATTTGGTTAAAACCGGTCAAGATGGTCAGAAGAAGCAATTTGACAATTTCCAGTACATTTTTCATAAAATCTCTGGTCTCCTCCGTAACTACCAACTTTGTTGGGAAACTAAGTCATCAACGATTGCAGGCTGACATCCACATACAGAGGCAACTCTGACTATGTTTAACCTTCTAACAAGAAACTGTGCTCGACATCCTCGGACAAGGCAATCTTCCCAGGAGCTTACCATAGCTACGTGGAATGTATGTGGTCTGACTGCAACATCAAAGAGGCAAACCTTAGGTGCAGACTGTGAACACTATAAAATCGATATCACATGCATTCAAGAGACTAAAGTAGCTAAACACTCAGAGCAGCAACTTCAGACAGGCCATAAGCTAGTACTCATAGAGCAGAAACAGGCCACTTACCATGGATTAGGCTTCATAATCGGACCAAGGGTGATGACGATGTCATTAGTTTTGGATACGTCAGTGATTGCGTTGCATTTATCAACCTGGCTATGCCAACGCAAAAGCGCACCACCACTAAGTGTCGCATAGTCAGTGCATATGTGCCAATGTCAGCTCTGATCCAAACGAAGCCCTAAACCAAAATACTGATATCTATGGAATCGTCAGCTACTAGCACCATAGGTGTTCTAAAAAACAACAGAACTAGGGTGTATACCCTATACTGAGGACGATCTCGTAGTAAAACTGTCAGCAGAACAGAAAGCATTACGTCTGCGCATCTATCAAAGTAGCCAAAGTGAAGATCGCACCAAACTACGCCAGGAACGCAATAACATTCTGCAGCACATTAGCGAACGCTTAAACGATCTTGCTATCCAAGAAGCAGACACCCTAGCAGATGAAATCACTGCCACGGATGACTGCCACAAAAGTTACAGGCAGCCCGAGCCCTGAGTGTTGCTGACTACACACCACCACTAACTGTACACAACTCTGAAGGACACTTTATCGGGACTGACCAGGGCAAAGCCGAGGCAATTCGAGAATGGTTCAAGGAACAGTTCACTGACTACGATGATGAGCCCTTGCACCAATTCTCAGGAGACCCCAGGCCATTACTAACACCAATTAATACAACAGGTTGAGAAGGCACTTAAAGCCCTGAAAAATGGATGTGCATCTGGACCTGATGGCATGAGCAATGAACTATTCAAATATGTAAGTGTCATTATCTCAAAACCGATCACGCACATAATCAATTCAGTTTTTATGCACCACCTTCCCATCGATGCTGAAGGCCAAGGCATCCTTATCGCACTACCCACGCCCAAGAAGCCAACTGGCCCCCCAGCCAATCTGCAGCCCATTGTGCTCCTTAACAGCATACGGAAAGCCCTATCCAATGTTACTCTACACTGCATCCGAGACAAGATCAACGACTTCACCGGATCATGTCAAAGTGGCTTCAAACATGGATGCAGCTGCACAGGCATTGTATGGGCTGAATGCATGCTTGTGTCAGTAGTCATGTCCAAACACTGGGACTTCCACAAAATGGGCATTGACATGTCACGAGCCTTCGACACAATTAAATGCTCAAAGATCATAGATGTACTATGCCAGGCCAGTTGCAATGAAGATGAGCTACGACTAGTGAGACTACTGCTTGCAGACACCAAGCTGAGAGTATGAGTCAAGTCAGTGAAATCTGTAGAGTTTTAGACATCAATCGGCTCCCCACAAGGAGAATGTCTATCCCCTGTGTTCTTCACCTGTTACCTGGCTGCTGCATTGAAATCCGTGCGGGAAAACTCTACAAGATCAAACCCCCCCCCCCGGTGTCAATACTGGGCATGCCACTAGAGATGGAATATGCCGACGATGTGGACTTTATAGATGAGGAAAAGAAACCACTTGACGAACTTCTCCCAATAGCTGCAAGCAAACCAAAAATTGAGAATCTCTATGAATGAATCCAAAGCAGAGTTCACTCACATATACCTATCTAAAAAGCATGAAACTAAAGAAAATGATGATCCACTCCGTGGCGGCGAACCATGGAGGAAAAGTAAAATCCTGTGCTCACTGCTTTGCAGTAACGACTGACATTGCTGCACGCTGCGTCATGGGGAACATAGCTTTCCAGTCCTTCTGGAAGCTATGGATTCGTATATTATAGATGCTCTTGGTGAAAAGACTATGTTTATACAATGCAACCTGCGTATCCTTGATGATGTATAACTGTAACAGCTGGGCAGCTCCAAAGGCAGCTCTAGACAAACTTGATGCCTACCACCGCAAACACCTATGCACCATCACTGAACACCGATGGCCAGAGAGCATAATTTCCAACGATGCACTATACAAGATGTGTAATACGCCGCCGCTGTCTGAAAAAGTCGCCCAGCAAAGATGGTCCATGTTTGGCCATGTGCTAAGGATGCCAGAAGACACACCAGCACAGAAAGCCTTGGAATTCTCCCTACTCAGAGCCAGCAAATATAGAGCCAGGAGAGGACGTCATTGCATAGATCTACTAAGTGTGCTATGGTGTGACCTCAAGAAAGCAGGATTAGGTACACTCAAGTCAAGAATGGACCTGAGGAAGCTAAGGATTTTGGCTGAGGACAAGACACAGTGGGCAAAAGTGAAGAAGGACTGATTGCAACTGTAGGATGTTTCTACTACTACAGCCACAGAATACAGTACATACAATCAATTGTTTCAGACAGTCTTGGCGAAGATTTTTAAAGACATTTTTAAAAATCGACCAAAATCCAGGATGGCCTCTGGCCAAATTGGCTGATTGGCTTCATTTGAATAAATCTCCATGCCTAAGGATGTTTCCTGCCAAATATAATTGAAATCGGCCCAATAGTTCTCGAGAAGACATTTTAAATTTCCCATTGCTTTAGTATGGGAGCTTTTTGCGGGGAAATTATCCAAGATAGCCGGCAACCCGTTTATTCAAGTTTCGAAAATTGCAAATTTGAGATCAGAGTACCCAAAAACATATATAAAACCAATTTCGGCCTCAAAATCCATCAAATAAAAAAATCCAATATGGCCGCAGAACATGCTATATTTTGATTGACCGACGATGACCATGTTTTTTTACAGATCAAGTTCCCTTGAACAAACTTTAATGGCCCTTATTCCATAATCGTATCTCCCAAACATCGGCCTGATCCGTTCAGTGGTTCTGGAGAAGTTGTTTTCGGAAAAAATAGGTCATTCAAGATGGCTGCCGAACGTGTGGTCAGTCAAGTTCTTTTGAACAAATTTGGTTCAGCTCTTGCCCTAGATGATATTTCATGAGTTATGAATCGATCCCTGAAATGGTTTCGGAGAAGAAGATTTTTAAAGACATTTCTAAAAATTAGCCAAAATTCAAAATGGCCACTGGCCCAATTGGCCGATCGACTTCATTTGAGCAAACGTCGATCCCTATGCCCTAAAGGATGTTTCCTGGCAAATATAATGGAAGTCAGCCTAGTTGTTCTCGAGAAGAAGACATTTTAAAGTTCCCATTGCTTTAGTATGGGTGCCTTTGGCGGGAAAAAAATCCAAGATGACCACCAAGCCATTTATCCGACAGTTTCGAAAATGGCAAATTTGAGCTCAGAATACCCAAACACATATAGAACCAATTTCGGCCTCAAAATCCCTCAAATAAAAAAATCCAATATGGCCACCAAGCACTCTACATTTTGATTGGACCACAGTCGCCATGTTTTTTATGGATCAACTTCGCTTGAACATAATTTAATGGCCCTTAGACCCTAATCATATTTCCCAAATTTCGGCCGGATCCCTTAACCGGTTCTGGAGAAGAAGTCATTTTCAGGAAAACTAGGTCATCCAAGATAGTCAACAAACTGTTGGTCAATCAAGTCTTCTTGAACAAACTTGGCTTACCTCTTTTCACTTCAAGAGTCTACTTACCTCCCTAACACTCTTTTATATTCCCAAATATTGACTTTCCCTCAATAAACAGAGATTTAAAAAGTTAGGTGACCCTACTGGCCAGGTAGTATGTCTATGCTAAAGAAGCAGGTATTCTAGCATTATTACAATAGGCACTTCACTATTTAGAAATATTTCTGAAATCTGCTGCCAATTTTTTCACTGTTTATCTTAGGTTTACATAGCTTGTATCACTATCCTTTCCAGTTTTATGCTCTGGATTTTGAATACAATTCATCCTTACACCTGGAGATTGTTTTGCAGTCGGATCGCCTTCTTATTGTTGAAGATATGACATCATAATCAGCCTTGCACTTTTTATCACCCCAAAAATAGAGTTTTGTCCAACGCTGGTTTATCTAAGAAAATTTTTTGCAATGGTCTTTATGGCCATTGGTCCTCTCCTGTTTATTTTGGTTTGAGTTTACTAATTCATTAACTAAAATACTCATTGTCTTTGTCTTGTGGTCTTTCAGAAACCTGGTTGTCCCAACTGTGGTCGCTTCATTAAGCCTAGATTCACCCCTCATCCATGCTTTACTTGCAGTTCTTGTGGACCACTGTTAAACTGTGATGGATGTTTGTAAACAGTTGGGGGGTGGGGTGGGTGGGTGGGTGGGAGGAGCGATCTAATGTCTGACTTTTTATCGCTTCAGGCCAAGCAGAAGGCGTCAGAGGATGAGAAGCACTCAAAGAAGGAACGGGAGAGTGTAAGTGGTAGTAAGAAGGGTAAGAGGAAGGCTTCATCCACCATGGATATGGAAGCCTTCCGTCTAGAGATGTTGGGAGAGATGAAAAAGACCATTAAGGATTTGGTTCCATAGATGCTTCGCGGCATGCTCCCTGGGCCAAATCCTTCTTTGTCTCCTGCTCCGGAGCAAATAAACCCCATCTCTGAATCGGTTTTCCTTAAGGATTTATCAGTTGTCGCCAAAGATTCAGAGGTGGTCCCTTTTGAAGGGACAGAAGTTCACTATAAGAGCACTGGCAGCAGGCTTGGCGCGCCGGTCGTTCATGGGCAGGTGTCGCTGGAGCCTGGTTCCCGCTTATTGGGTTCCCAGAATTATCCACACCCTATAGGCACCACTACCTCTTATGGTACCTTTCCTGGCCAGTCTGGGTTAGCATTTCTTGCTGACCCGGAGTCTAATCTTTCTGGCCAGGAAGAGGATTATTTGCTGGGCTCGCCTTCTGGCGTCGTGGACATGGAAACTGACGAACGTGCACCCCTCGTGGGGAACACGGGCGATATTCTCCATGGGTCTACTCATGCAGGAGTAGCATTCACGGCGCAGAAGCTAGCCCGGGTTGGGGCCGATGGCCAACATTACCGCATACCTCGGCTTGCCGATTGTATAGCTGGTTCTGGCCAGGGCCGTGTTGTGGTGAGTAATTATACCCCACGCTATGCCACGGCGCCTGTGCCTGGTCAAGCTAGTTTTGGCATGCCTGCCTTATCGGGCCCGCATGCTTTCACTGGTTTGCCAGGAGTATCGGTTCCTCCAGCCACGCAATCACCTGTGAATGTTCTAGAGGATGACGAAGGCCCATGCCTAGTCGAGCATTCACAGGTAGCCACAGAGGAAGGCTGGTCTGACGCTTGTCAGCTAATCAACGTCTGGCCAGATCTTGCTGTGGAACAGCCATTGGGACCAGCGTCCGTGGCTAGCAGGTAAGCCTGCTGCTACAGCGATGCCATCTATGCAGCTAGCAGAGCATATCGTGGATATGTTCTCAGTGGCAGAGACGTCCATTAAGGCGCATGGACGTCTCGCGAAGGCCCCTCGCGAGGTGTCAAAGCGATGCCGCATCATACCTGGTGAATACCAGAAGTACGGGGTAGTGCCTAAGCCCAGCGCGCATGATCTCGCTGCGCTAGGCGAAGACACGCGACCAGGCTCCCGGTTTGACACGGGAGCGCTGTGCACGAGCACGCTGCGCTCGGCTAACACCGCGTTGCACGATGCCGAGGAGAGTTCGAGGGCGTCCATCGCGGCGCTCTCGCAAATCCCCCAGATGTTACAGGGGGAAGTTACGGCATCCGCATCGCGCCAAGCAAGTCCGGTAACGGTCCAGAGGGCCATCCAGGATAGTATTAACCTGGCTCTGGATTGTTTAACCCGATCAATTACCAGGAGTGTCCAGGCGCGGCGCACGTTTGCACTTGACAATCTATGCCCATCCCAGGACCTGTACAATAGGCTTCTACGTACACCTATGACAGGTCCAGGTCTCTTTGGGGGTGAGGGATGTAGGCACCGCCAAGAGACAGTCACCATGGTGAATAACCAGAGGGCTCTGCACGAGCAATTTTAAGTGCTCCGGAGAATGGAACACGTTCGCGCTCCGCCCCCTGCGTACCGTTCTCAACAGGCACGGGGTGGCGGTATCCAAGTCAGAGGCCAGCCACTAGTGCAGTGCTGGCCTCGGCCGCGCATGCTCTGGCCGGCAGCGGGGGGGAGGGGTGGGCGGCGCAGGCTCCTCCAGCGCAACCAGCCAGGCAGCCGCCCGTGCACCGAGGTGTGCGCGGTGTGGGCTGTGGCGTGCGAGGATCTCGTCGTGGTAACTGTTCTGGATCCAGAGACAGTGCCACTCTTGCATTGCTCATGGTCCCCCCTCTCCCTACGTCTGGCCCACCACTGGCAAGAGTGGGGAGCGGTTCACTCAGGACCGCTTAGTCTTATGATGGCTTTCAGTCAGGTACCATCCCGACTGTATAGTCAGTCCGCCATCACAGCTGTCTCTTGTTCCGATCTGGACTCAAAATCCAAGAGATCCAGATCAACGGTTGTGTATAGAGGAGGAAATAAATTTCCTCATACAAAAAGGGGCAATTCAAAATTGTCTGGGCTTGTATTCAACCGTGTTCCTAGTGACAAAAAGCACTGGAGGGTGGAGACCAATTCTCAACCTCAAGCCACTGAACAAGTTCATAGACACGCCGTGTTTCAAAATGGAAACAGAGAAATCGGTGTTGGCAGGGTTGGAAAAGGGTATGTGGATGGCATCAATAGATTTGAAAGATGCAAATTTTCACATTCCAATGGCAAGGGTTTTTTGTCAGTACCTGGGGTTTGCATTCTAGGGCCATCAGTGGGAATTCAGGGTTTTACCCTTTGGAATTTCAACAGCTCCTCGGGTCTTCACCAGGGTGGTCCTTTCGATAACAGCATACCTCCGCAGGAGAAGCATAGCAGTCCATACGTACATAGACGACTGGCTGTTAAAAGCACACAATCGGGAGAGTTTGTTAGCAAATCTGGAGATAGTTTTGAAAACACTCACAGACTTAGGCTGGATAATCAACTTAAAAAAATTAGAGCGGACTCCATCCCAGAAGTTTGTTTACCTGCGAATGTTCTTCGATCCGGAGATAGGATATGTTTATCCTACTCAAGAGAGGGTACAAGTACTCATCGCATTAATACAGTCAAGGTGCAACGGTCGTCATGTCCTGGCACGGGTTTACTTGAGAATGCTGGGGTTTATGGTTTCATTGGAACCAGTCATTCCACAGGCAGCCTTATGCAGGCCTGTCCAACTGTTTCTCATGACACAGTGGACCCAGAGTACATGATCACTGGACTCAAATATGCCAGTATTTGAGCCTCTTATTCACCACCTTCAATGGTGGATGGTAAGAGAGAATCTCCTGGCAGGGGTGTTGCTCATCCCTCCCCACCCTCAGATACCGATGTATACAGATGCATCAATGGAGGGATGGGGAGCTTGCCTGGAAGAAGCCACAATTTCAGGGCTTTGGAATCTGGATCAGTCACAAGAACATATCAATCTACTGGAATTACGAGTAGTAGTACTGTGCCTGGAACATTTCTTAATGAAAGTTCAGGTCAAGATTGTTCTGGTTCGATCAGACAGTTCAACAATAGTGACTTACATAAACCGCCACGACGGAACGAAGTCACCCAGTCTGTATGATGACATGGAAATTGCTTTGCTGGTGCCTGGATCACAGGATCACCTTGAAAGCAGTTCATATTCCGGGAAGGTTGAATCTGCTAGCAGACTCATTGAGCCGAAGGATGAGTGTTTCACCTATGGAATGGCAACTAACTCAATGTGTGGCGGATCGTCTGTTCAACAACTGGGGGAAACCCAACATAGATTTATTCGCAACGATGAAGAATGCGAAGATGACGACGTAGGTCTCTCCGATACCAGATCCGAGCGCTATCGCAACAGATGCGTTGGCTATCAGCTGGGTGGGAATGTATGCATACGCATTCCCTCCAGCAATCCTGATTCCAAGAATTCTTCAGAAAATCAGACAGGAGGAGTGTCAAGTGCTTCTGATCGGCCCAAATTGGCCTAGCCGATCATGGTATATGGATCTGCTGGACCTTCTGGTTTGCAATCCGGTTCCTCTGCCTCTGATGGACAATATTATCTTCCAGGTCAAGGCCTTACAAGACAATCTGTCAATGTTCAGATTGATTGCGTGGATGTTGTCAAGGAATCTAGAATAAAGGAGAGCTTTTCTGAGCAAGCAGCCATGTTTATGGTAAAAGCCAGAAGGGCGTCAACCTCCAAAGCATATAATTATAAAATGAACAAATTTGCAGAATGGTGCTCAAAAAGATGTATTAATTCAATGGATTCATCTATTCAGGTAGTAGCTGATTTCCTCTGTCACTATATGATGCCTATAGCCTCAAGCCTAACTCTATTGCTGGCTACAAGTCAGCTTTAATGAGAGTTATCCCTTGCTTGGCTCATAGGGGAAGTGATGAAGTAAGTACATTAAATACTTTAATTAAAGGCATGGGCAATCTAAGACCAAGGAATCCCCAAGTGATTCCGTCTTGGAGTTTATCACTAGTGCTTCAGGTATTAGCAGATAAACCATTTGAACCACTAACTTCCATTTCTATGAAAGGTTTAACACTTAAAACTGTATTTTTAATTGCTGCAGCCTCGGCTAGGCGGAGAAGCGAAATTCATGCCTTGTCAGCCGAGGCAGACCATTATGTGGTTCCCAGGGGAAGGCTTTAGGCTTCTACCTAGGATAAATTTCATGGCTAAAAATCAGTCTTTGAAATATCCAGCAGGTCAACCCATATTTTTACCAGCTTTGACTATATATGATCCTAATTCAAAAGCATGGTGTCCAGTCCGCCAAGTAAACAGGTACAAACAACGTACACAGGAATGGCGGACGGATCCTACAGCATTATGGTTGTCGTATATTGAACCTCATGGTAGGGCTTCCAAGGACACCATTTCCAGGTGGATTGTAGAATGTATTCAGTTTTGTCATAAATCCGCCACAGGTAAACAAGTTGACTTTGCCAAGGCTCACTGTGTTCGCGGCGTAGTGGCTCCAACTGCCCTGTTTAATGGGGTCCCTGTGGACGACATTATGTCTGTAGCCCAGTGGCACTGTGAGTCGAGTTTTACCGACCATTACCTCCGGGACACCTCGAATCCTCTCGCCTTATCGATTTAAAAAAAAAAATTTAGGTGTACAATTTTTTTGATGTCTTCTAATTTTTTATATGCATCACAATTTATCAATGGAAACAACCACTTGTCAGATCTGCATCAGTCTTCACTAATGGGGAGATGATGACAGCAACAAGAAATTCACAAGGTCAGTCTTGTTCATGTGTTGTTCATTGTTGATTGTATTTGTCACGTAAACCCTTTGTTCTAATATGGTGATGGTACGTGTTTTTATGTGGTTCATTCTTGAGAGTATACGAAAATGGAGCCTTTTCGTCTTATGTCCTATAGTACATGGCACTTGTACGTTGAGAGTGTATGGGACATTGAGGTCATTCTGTCGCCCTCCCAAGAAAAGGGGAGGGGGTGGGGTGGAGGTGGGGGTGCAAAGTGCATATGACATATGGTATTCTCAAAGCCATCGGTTGTGTTATCCGATGTTCAAATCATTGCCTGGTTGTGTTTTCACACAATTTTAGAAGTTAGTGCCTTAAACTCAGAAAAGCGCATAGGTTAGAGCTGGTCTTTTGACCTCGCCTCCCTCCCGCCGAATTCACTGACGAATTCTAGCAATATCAAAGAGTGTTAAGGAGGTAAGTATACTCTTAAAGTGAAATAAACAAAATCACGGATTTCTTTTTTCATAAGATAGTTGATACTTACCTCCCTAACACAGACCTGGCCTTTCCGGCCCACAGAGACTCTGTCTTCAGGCTTTCTTAAGTTGCATGTGTGTCAGCCAATAAATTAGTCAGAGGAAGTGCTAGTCTGCGCATGCGCGAGGTTGGGGCTGGCTTCTGCCAGACTGTCATCTGACTACCTGGCCAGTTGGGCCACCTAACATTTTTAATCTGAGTGTTTATTGAGTGAAAGTCGATATTTGGGAATATCAAAGAGTGTTCGGGAGGTAAGTATCAACCGTGATTTCATTTATTCCCTAGATGATGTTTTATGAGTTTTGAATTGATTCCCCAAGCGGTTTTGGAGAAGATTTTTAAAAACTCCAAGATGGCCACCGGCCAAATTGGCCGATCGGTTTCATTTGAAACTTGGATCCCTATGGCCTAAGGATGCTTCCTGCCAAATATAATTGAAATCGGCCCAGTGGTTCTTGAGAAGTTGTTTAAAGGAAAAGTTGACGGATGGACGGACAATGGACAGACACACGACAGATGGTCGGCTTTTCAGGCCAGGTGAGCTAATAATGTTCAACATTATTACAACAAAATCGTTATTGGGCATGGTACTATGATGTCACCATCAAATTCCATTATGTACGTGAAATGCCAAAATATGTTTAAATGTTTAAACTGTTAACGTTTCCGTCCTGAATGCACAGCCCTAATTTCCACCCATCTCTCTCTCTCTGGACAGTTTTACCGTAACTGTGGGGACATCACTTTTTTCTCTCATTTTTTGATTTTCATTTCCTTCGTGTTTCTGTGTGCGTTGGCAAAATAAAAAATACTTCTAAGAGGGTTAGCGATTATTACCATTAACTAAAAAAAGTGAGAGAACACTGTGGGGCCAGTCCCCACACAGAGCGGGGACCTAGTGAGAGAGTCCCCACAAATGTGAGAAACACTGTGGGGACATACTTTCTGATTGGCAGTTCATGCAGTAGCAGCAGTATGAGGATGGGAGATTAAACCGCCGCCTAGTCTGCGCACGTGAGTGTTTATCATACCACGTGTTCATATGCCTCGTGCAATATTTTTTTTACATAAGAGTGTGAGATAATTTTGTGGGGACATTTCAATGTGAGAGGAGGTGAGAGAAATGAAAAAACATAAAAAAAAATTGAAAAACATGAATCGTGGGGACACAAATTCTAAATACATTTTTGGACGTTTCACGCTTTTGCCGATCATTTGAGCTACCGTAATTGATGCCCTGTCCCCACAATCCAAGCATGTCACCAGACTGTAGGGTCTAGACGTGAAAATGTCCCCGGAATTACGGTAAAACAGGTTCTCTCTCTCTCTCTCTCTCTGGACGGTTTTACCGTAACTGTGGGGACATCACTTTTTTCTCTCATTTTTTTATTTTCAATTCCTTCGTGTTTCTGTGTGCGTTGGCAAAATAAAAAATACTTCTAAGATGGATAGCGATTATTACCATTAACTAAAAAAAGTGAGAGAACACTGTGGGGACGGTCCCCACACAGAGCGGGGACCTAGTGAGAGAGTCCCCACAAATGTGAGAAACAGTGTGGGGACATACTCTTTGGTTGGCAGCTCATGCATTAGCAGCAGTATGTGGATGGGAGATTACACCGCCGCCTAGTCTGTGCACGTGAGTGTTTATCACATCACGTGTTCGTATGCCTCGCGCAATATATTTTTTACATGAGAGTGTGAGATAATTTTGTGGGGACATTTCAATGTGAGAGAAGGTGAGAGAAATGAAAAAACGTAAAAAAATTGAAAAACATGAATCGTGGGGACACAAATTCTAAATATATTTTTTGGACGTTTCACGCTTTTGCCGATCGTTTGAGCGACCGTAATTGTGGGGACAGGGCATTGTCCCCACAACCCGAGCATGTCCCCAGAGTGTAGGGTCTAGACGTGAAAATGTCCCCGGAATTACGGTAAAACAAGTTCTCTCTCTCTCTCTCTCTCTCTCTCTCTCTCTCTCTCTCTCTCTCTCTCTCTCTCTCTCTCTCTCTCTCTCTCTCTCTCTCTCTGGACGATTTTACCGTAACTGTGGGGACATCACTTTTTTCTCTCATTTTTTGATTTTCATTTCCTTCGTGTTTCTGTATGTGTTGGCAAAATAAAAAATAACTCTAAGAGGGATAACGATTATTACCATTAACTAAAAAAAGTGAGAGAACACTGGGAACGGTCCCCACACAGAGCGGGGACCTACTGAGAGAGTCCCCACAAATGTGAGAAACACTGCGAGGACATACTCTCTGAATGGCAGTTCATGCAATAGCAACAGTATGTAGATGGGAGATTACACCGCCGCCTAGTCTGCGCACTTGAGTGTTTATCATATCACTTGTTCGTATGCCTCATGCAATAGCTTTTTTACATGAGAGTGTGAGATAATTTTGTGGGGACATTTCAATTTCAGAGAAGGTGAGAAAAATGAAATAACGTAAAAAAATTGAAAAACATGATTTGTGGGGACACAAATTCTAAATACATTTTTGGACGTTTCACTCTTATCCCGATCGTTTGAGCTACCGTAATTGTGGGGACAGGGCATTGTCCCCACAATCCAAGCGTATCCCCAGAGTGTAGGGCCTAGACGTGAAAATGTCCCTGGAATTACGGTAAAGCAAGTTCTCTCTCTCTCGCTCTCATTCGCTCTCAACTATCTATCTCTCTCTCTCTCGCTCTCTCTCTCTCTCTCTCTCTCTCTCTCTCTCTCTCTCTCTCTCTCTCTCTCTCTCTCTCTCTCTCTCTCTCTCTCTCTCTCTCTCTCTCTCTCTCTCTCTCTCTCTCTCACTCTCTCTCATTTATATTATATATAATTTTCATTTCAGTCAAAGGCACGGAAAAAGAAATGCTGTATTCTGATTATCGTGCTTATCATCCTCATTATTATCGGAATTATCCTTGCAGTGACACTTAATTAGCTTCATTTCCTTGGTTCTCTTTATTCCGTCTGCATGTATGTATTTTGTTGTATATTGTTTTATTTGATAGATTGTCTGTAGCATAGTGCTTATTTATGAATGTAATAAATGCGTAATTAGTTAATTAGCTATGTAGTACTTATACTGTGGCTAAAGGAGATTATTAGGAGACCTACTTTATTTGCATTTATGTTAAATACTTTTGGTAAAAAATACATATTTTATACATTGTTATTTGTATATACATATAATCCAATAATTGTTTAAATGTTGTGGACTTTGCTATGTGTTATGCATGTACTGTAGGTTTGGAAATACACATTTATGTCATAAGTTTGAAAAAAGTTGGTAGAATAAAGGAATTAATTTTGACATTAAGTCCAGTGATCAGCTGTCATTTAACCCTTTAATGGTCAAGCCGGCCAAAACCTGCCTTTGCTGTAGTCTTGAGGAATATCTATTTGCAGGCCAAGAAAATATGAAAATTTATCTCTGGATAGCTTGGTTCGATAACCGAGCCAGTCATTCTAGTGGTAAATCTTTATAATAATAGTCTTCTTTTGGCATACAAATGGACATCCAATATGAAAATATTTTGTTCTTCTTGACAAAATTTGATCATTAAAAAAGGCCTGTCTTAACCATTTGATGCTCAAATTGTTCAAGAAAATCTAAATTTTCACTTAAAAATTGCGGACTAAGAGAATACCATTTTCTAAATAATACCACTGGAATGACTGGCTCAGTTATCATGGTTATCAAGCCAGTCATTCCACTGGTAGATTGTCAAAAAATTACCTTGCTCTGCAAATGAACATTTCTCAAGACGATTGGAGAAGCTGATTTAGCTGGCTTGAGTGTTATGGGTTAAAGACCCATCATCTTTTGCCTGCTAATGGAATTTTCAATTTGATGTTTATAATGTATTTTATTTGTTAGTGCATGTCGGAGAGACAATTTTCGAATTTAATCGTGATGTCCATCATTGTGTGTCTCTCAATCCAGTAATTGTTTATTTTTGCTCTATCACAGATACATGTTGATGATTAGAATGCTGGTATGAGTGTAACCACTATTGTTAGATATTGTATCTGTTTGTTTTCAGGGCAAGTCTCGAAGAAAACGTCTCTGTTTTGTCATCATGGCCATCATCATCCTCGCTGCTGTAATTGGTATTATCGTCGGTGTAGCAAAAAACAACTAACTTAGCACACATCTTACAGAAATATCTTAGAATTATAGACAGCGGAAAACAAAAGGGTAGTCTGTTCATCGTGAATGAATGTATCAAATTAATGCTTGTTTTTATTCCTTGTGAAAGAGTCATTGCTATATTTGACATTTTGATTGATAAATTTGACAGTAATTTGACTCAAAGCAGCGGAGGAATCGAGTTTTAGCCATGCCTAACCCATCTTTAAAATAGCTCCACCAACACTTCATCCATCTTGGGATCGATCGATCCCGAAATCCCTGACTATCAATTTTCAGAAAACTATACAGATAAGATGTTGAATATTTAAAAACTAATTTGACTGGGTGTTGTTGCTGCCTAGGGCAGCAACAACACCAAGTCAAATTAGTTTTAAAATAATCAACAGCATAATTATTAAATAGTAACAACATCCATTTCGTACAACCTGATGGACTATTAAGCGTAAGTTCTGAAATTGAATTATAAACACGAATCCCTAATTCAAATTCACAACTAAAAATTTAATTAATTTTTACGGAATAAGATCATCATATGTTAAGATTTAGTTCATTTCATTACCTCTTAGGCACACGATTTAAGCCTCTAAAATTATACAATTTAAAGTTTTATATTCAGGCTTTCTGCTATGAAAATGTGCCTTTTAAGAGCTGTCTTGTGGGTCATGCCCCAATGGGTCCTGTTTACCTATGAATAGTAAGACCTGTGTCGGCAATTAGGGCAACTCAGTTCCTTTCTTTCTCGTTAATGGAGATTGCTATCTATGCCCCACCCATCTTTGCTATGCCCCATCCACTTTTTCTGTGTTGGAATTGATTTGAACTCCCAGAATCTAAATTTAAAGGTAACTATGCAAGTAAGCTGTTGAATATTTTGAAACTAATTTCACTTGGGGCGCTTGTTGCCTATGGCAGCTCCATGTCAAATGAGTTTCAAAATATTCACCAGAATGTTTATTAAACTGTAAATTTTGTCAAAGACATACAATTTGTACTCTAGTGACAGACTTTGATTTTCATGACGGAGCTGATTACATCATTATGATTGTGGCGTCAGCTAACTAGCGCCATAATGAACCTTTCCATTTTTAGCCATACCCCACCTGTTTCTAGATAAGCTCTGCCCACACCTCGCTCGTGTTTGGATCGATCGATCTCTGAACTCCCTGACTATCAATTTCCAGAAAACTATACATGTCAGGTAATCTGTTGAATATTTTGAAACTAATTTAACTTGGTGCTGTTGTCTATGGCAGCAACAGCACCCAGTCAAATTAGTTTCAAAATATTCAACAGCGTGTTTTTTTAATGGTAGTCATACAATTCATACAGCGTGTCGGACTATTAAGAGTTAAAGACAGGCCTAATAGAATCACTTAATGATTATGACGTCATCCTACACACAGCTTAGCTGAGTATGATGTCATATGATGTCAAGTCATCGATGGATACTCTGGAAAGGTGAATTTATTATGACATTAGAGACTTCAGTGACAGATCAGATTACGCCATTATTTTGGAAAATGTGTTAACATCATGATTTTTTTTCATACAATTGAATTTGTGATTTTGTGTGATGCCAGGAAATGACATACTTGTCTCCCAATGAGTTCACATTAACAAGCATAATTGAGGGATCATTATCTAGCTAGATGCTAACAGTTTTTCTAGTTAAACTCCATATATTTTATAAGTGTGTAAAGTGATTATAAAACTAAGCTGTGAATTCCCCAGATCCAAATTACAGCGTAAAGTTCTATCCAGTACACTGTTTAATATTTTGAAACTAATTTGCTTGGGAGCTGGTGATGCCTATGGTCGCGTAGCAACTTCTCCCAGTGAAATTAGTTATAAAATAATCAACTGAATGTTTATTAAGTTGTAAATTTACCAAATATGTACGAGTCATCCTGTTGCCATTATATACATGATGTTACAGATTAACTCAATGTGTTAATATATTATCACACCACCAAAGACTGTGCCTATGTTTATTGGTATGGGTGGTGTACTCCGCTCTTGGCATTTCATAGATGTACTGGACCCATTTAAATAGCACACTTTTAACACTTACGACTCTGATGTCAATATTTTAAGTTTTAAGATGAACTGGTGTGCATTTTTCAACAAATTTCGTGGAAGATGGTGCTGTCGTAGACATTGTCTGCCAAACTTGTTAAAAATATAGAGTAGTAAGGGTTAATCTAAATCTTCAATTTCTTTTAACCGTTTCACTGATGAATTCCCCATATCTCATTTTCATTTCTAAGACACAGGAAAACTGTTGAATATTTTTTAATTGATTAGACAGGACAGCAACGTCTTCCAGTCAAATTAATTTCAAAATACTCAATACAATAAGTTATACCATAAGGAATCTAATTTTCAGGGATTTGTCAGTGAAAGGGTTAATCTGATCTGATTGTCATTTAATCATATCGGTGTCAGAAACAAAAGTGGTTTTCTTTGTTCATTCTCCAGATATTCAGCACAGGACTTCTACATATGTTACTTATGCATTAGCTAGTGAAAGTTGAAAATTGTTATGGAGATGATACGATGTGGTGAGTGAGTTACGATTCATTTTCCTATGTAACTATTTCATGTGTATTCTAACTGATGTCATAAACATAGATTATTCAGCGCATTCCTTCCATTGAGCTATTAGCGTTTCATTCTGACATCCAAACTTTAACCATGCCAAAACTACAACAGATGCGATTACAAGATAAGATAATTACAAGATATGCAGACTTTAATCACACTATCTAGAATCCACATGGAATAATTATATAAGAAAATCAATGGTTAAATCGTCTCATATCATCTTCATAGCAATTTTATATTTTCATTCTTTCCATTTTTAGCTATGCCCCACCCATCTCTAGCTAGGCTCCACCCATACCTCGCTTGTGTTAGGAACCATCGAGCCGTGAACTCGGTGACTATTAATTTCCAGAAAACTATACACTAAGCTGTTGAATATTGTAAAACAAATTTTTTTTGGGGGTGTGAGTGGTTGGGGGGGGGGAGGGGTTTGGTGTGGAGGGGTTGCTGTAGCTGCCTATGGCAGCAACAGTGCCAATTCAAATTAGTTTCAGAATATTCAGCAGCATCTTTATTAAATAGTAAAAACATACAATTCGTACAACAATGCTTAGTCAGTCTCCAATTATGCGTACTTATCTACATCATTGATTATGACATCATCCTACACGTTGCATAGTTGGATTATGATGTCATACATTGTAAACCATACATTTACAAACGGTGATTGGTCATGGAAAGTCATACTTGCATAATTGTGATTAAACAGTGATTTTATCCAATATTTTATTATATTGGATTTATACATGTATTGTTGTATATAAAGTAATTACGCTTGTATATATTTATCAGTGTATGTAAAGCAACATCAGACATAGTACATTAAACCATCTGTGTATATTTAAATACACGCACGCATGCACAGACACGCACACGCGCACGCACACTGGTATAAATATAAATAGTGGATAAACACAAGATAAAAGTCCAAATATTATGCAAACAGACATTATTGGAGGTGGGGTTGGGGGATGGTATGCATCATATATATTATCTGTGATCATTAAAAACTTCAATAAGCTTTGATTGCTGCAGTAACATTTTGAAAGACTAGGCCTATGTGTTACAGATAGTCAAACATACAGACACACACATTACCTGTCAAGGCCATAGCTACAAGATAGAATGCACTACGTAGCATAAGTAACGAAAACCTTTAGTAGCAATGCATTCAAGATTAAATCACCGTTATGTTTATTGCATCCCATTATCCTTGAAAGGACAGTAGAACAAAACCTATTGCGAAACATGATGAGCAATACTGTTATAAAATGTAATGATTCTGTATATCACACTTGGAGGGATCTGATCAGTTAGTCAAATATCTGAGAACATAGACAAATACGTGACATGTTTGCTGATAGTACAATTATCATAATGTCATAGTTATAAGCTCTGTTATGAAAATCAAAACTTCTGTCAAAAAATTGTATGAATTGTATGTCTGTAATGAATTTACAGGTTAATAAACATTCTGTTGAAAATTTGAACACTACCATAGACAGCAACAGTGCTCAGTCAATTTAGTTTCCAACACACAAAATGTGGGCAGAGCTTAACTATAGTTGGGCGGGGCATAGCTAGAAATGGGCAGGGCATTGCTGGATATAGATCCCTGTATTGTCTAAAAATCAACAAGCTAAATTGCCCAAGGTACACATAAATAGGTAAATAGCATAAGGGAACTGTAGTCCCAGGTTCTTTGACTCTGCTCTATAAAGATTCTGACATGACAGGTACAAGTCATAGAGGTTCAAACTTGATAAAATGAAGGTCATTGGTGTATTTGGTTGGTGTCCATTTTGGGTTTTGTGCTATTGTAAAACACCTTTGTAAATGTTCTCCGAAATCACTTGGCTGATTGAGGTAAAATTCAAGAAACATCTAGGCAGGACTTCCTGGGTAATAGTTTTGGAAATACAAAAATGAAACACAAGTTTAATAATGGTACCCCAACTTGTAAATTGCTTTTATCACTTTTAAGTGACTAAAGTAGGAAAACCAGGACTTGCATGATATTTGTTTTGGGAGTACAAATATGAACTTTGGGGTATAGTACTCCCGACCTACCACTAATGGCCAATTATTGAATCGAACTGGTTTCAGAGAAGCTTTGTCCATATTCATGGAGTGCCTAATATTAGTGTTGGGAATTGGTACAATTTTTGCGATTGATGATTGGTTTTATATACTAACCAATGATCAATTAATGATTGATCATAACAGGTTCTCATTTTATACCCATTTTGAATGCAGTAATTATAGCATATTCAAGGATAATTACCACTTTCAAACCAAGTCACTGGTATGACAGATTCTTAATAATTTAAGAAATAATTTTTTAAATATTTTGAAACTAATTTGACTGGAGGCTGTTGCTGCCAGTCAAATAAGTTTCAAAATATTCAACATGTTATTGGCATGGTTGCTTTGAAATTAACATACTATTTCAGTGCTGAAAGAGTTGATGTCTTCGACTAAGGAATAATTCTATATAGTGGTAACAATTAAATTTAAATTCTTTTCCAAAAAGTATTTGTTTTCTAGCTTGACCAGTTAAAATATATTAATAAATACAATTTATAAACAACCAAAATCGATTTCTGAAATCATGATCGATCGGTTGGTTGAACATGCAAACCAATCAATCATCGATCAAATCGATTAATCGGAACAACACTACCTAATATACACACCCACTTAGGTGCCCACACCTATTTAGAAGACCTGACTGAAGGAGAGGTGGGTAGATAACTATCTAATGTAGGTAAATACAGACATTTTTTCGTGCTTAAGTACCATTCATGAAAACAGCCCCTGTTTGGTAAATTTGTCTGGTGGCTATCTTGGATTACATCTTTTTCACAAAAAGATCTCCGAAGTCGCTGAAAGAATTGGTCAGAATTTGTCAAATATGATTATGAATGAATATTCACATTCACCTAAGTTGAGATGTGAAACATCATGTTCCCCCCATGGACCACTCAAAATGGCATTTTTGTTACTTGATATATTTTGACACCGAAAATGTCAATGTATAGGTTTTAGAGCCTGATGAACATGAATTTGGCACTTCACCCTCATAGTAGCAGTAGGCATTATGCAATCTTATGTTTCAGGTCCAAATTTGTACGTTTTACTGAAATTATTTCATTTTTTATACTCAATTATTTAATTTCTGTCCTAAATGTTCACATTACGTGTCAAATGTTTGGAACTTAGATTTCCATGCTTCACAGAGAAATCTTATTATATCTATATTTCCTGCCTAATTTTCCTTTTTCGGGTACAGGTACTGATGTTGCAGGTGAGATATATAGGCCCCTAATGGGCCTCCTGTTAATGTATCGCCATCTTAGTGCTAATAATTTAATTATATGAAACCCAGATTGTATCTAATTGTAAATAACATGTAAACGTGCAAATCCATTCTTATATTGATTGTGTATATTAATGATGTATTTCTGGTATTAAATCAGTGTTAAGAGCATGTTACTGTTAATATATTTATATATTTATTTATATCATTTTGTTACTGGTGATTATCATGAATTGTGAATTACAATTTCAATCATTTTAGAAATCTTATGTAAGCATGCGCGCGCACGCACGCATGCATGCACGCACGCATTTAAGTGTGCATGCACCTGCTGTTGCACGCTCATCTTTTGTTCAGTCTGCCTTTGAGGAGAAGAATTTTGCGCTATTTCCCTGATCAAATATTGTCATTGAAAAGAAGAGCAATCAGAGATTGCATACAGACCCTCGCCCTCACACTCTTATACCCCGCCCAAAAAAATTTGTGGGGAATTATGTGCTGGCGTTTACAGGTGGGCGGCAGGGTGATTTCCCCACATTAACTCCGTTACCGTTTATTGGATCACTTTGAAACTTCATAGGATGATTGGACTAGGTCTGAGGAAGAAAGCTATCAAAATCTACGATGATCCAAAATCCAAGATGGTTTCTGCACTATAACTCCGCTACCGTTTATCAGATCGCTTTGAAACTTCTTAGGATGATTGGACTAGGTCTGAAGAAGAAAGCTATTGAAATTAACGATGATCCGAAATCCAAGATGGCCACCAGTCAACGGCGGCCAGCCATCTTGAAAATTGTTTAGATGATAACTCTGTTACCGTTTATCGAATCACATTGAAACTTGAGAGAACGGTTGGACTAGGTATGGGGAAGAAACCTATTGAAATTGACGACGCTCCAAAATCCAAGATGGCCATGATCTTGAAAATTGGCTTCCGAACAATAACTCCATTACCGTTTATCGGATTGCTTTGAAACTTTATAGGGTGGTTGGACTAGGCCTGAAGAAGAAACCTATCGAAATTGACAATGATCCTAAATCCTAGATCCCCAGCCACTGACGGACATCCTGAAAATTGGTTTCCAAATGATAACTTCAATTTTGTTTAGTGGATCGCTGTGAAACTTCATAGGATTCCTGGACAAGACGAAGAAACATATAGAATTTGTAGATGATCTAAAACCCAACATGGCCACCAGCCACAGGCGTCCATCTGGATGATAACTCCATGACGGTTTAGTGGTCGCTTTGAAACTTTAGAGGATGACTGGTCTAGGTCTGAGGAAGAATGGTTTGTTATCATGGTAGGGTATTATGGGACGTTTGCAGAGCTCTTGTCATATTGTAAAATGTTTTCTGATTTTCCCTGAATTTTCAGGATTTTTTGGGATCACTTCCAAAGTTGTGGAATCTTAGTGTAATTGTACTTTCTTCTCTTAAAATCTGAGCAAAATCGGACCAGTAGTTTCCGAGATATCCCTAAATCCAGAATTATATCGAAACCACGTCCAGGTTCTTTTATTCAGATTACAGTAAAAGTCTGGAAATCCTGATCCTTGGCAATTCCTTCTTTGTGTTAAAATTTGAGCCAAATGGATCAGCAGTTTTTTAGATACAGGTGCGACTGCACACACATGCACACACACACACACACACACACACACACACACACACACACTCACGCACGCACGCACGCACGCACGCACGCACGCACGCACTAATAACAATATAACTGGGGTGAGGGCAATAATTCTTCAATGAATTTTGAACAATCTCTTCTCAGAAGAAGTGATTAGACTAAATATAAAGCCATACAGTACATAATTTGCTCTTCAGCAGGCGGAACGCACTAGAACATGTTATGCTATTGAATTATGATAATAATGTAAATATTGTGCATACTATAACATTCCCCACCTGTGACTGAACTTCATATAATTCTTGTCACTGCAAACTATCATAACTGTCAAACCAATGCCTAATGATGTCTGCATTATACTTTTTAATAAATTTAAAAACTATATAATTATTATCACCTATTACTATCATAATGACTGGAATTAACAAATTCTATAGGTCAGCAGCAAACTATGCTTCCTAATTTCCTTTGACTGTTTTGCTGTAAAGAAACATTTTGAATTATGAAATTGTGTATGAATCTTGAGCTAGCGGAAGTAGCTGCAGAACTATGTTAATCCATGCTTAGCTGCTTGGGTCCTTCAATGGATATGGGTCGTTAAAGCATCAATATTTTGCCATACCCGTGATAGAACAATCTGGGCTGGTACAAGTCAAATACAGAGCCAGTGCAGCATGGTATTGACCCATACTGGCCCAGTAATCTATGTTATCAACGTACACTCATTCCTACTGTATATCTACAGTTTATGCTGAATATATATATATATATATATATATATATATATATATATATATATATATATATATATATATATATATATACACCTCAGCGCTCCCGAAACAGCCGTATTGTTGGGAAACATTCTCAATGTCCGGTAGCGTATAAGACCAGCCGGTCATCTTGACAGGTTTTTGCAATTGCACAGAGCAAAAAATCAATATTTACAGTCAGAAATATCATTGAAATCACGATACTTCCTTGTATAAACCGACTCATGTTGACAAAAAGATCTTATCAAACGGGTAACCATTAAGCAGATCGGATAGAAGGCATAATGCTCACCATCATGTTATGATCATATACAGAGTAATTTATGAGTTCCGGAGTCCAGTATATTAGGTCTGTAAATCATAGGCGACTACCGAGTACTCACTCTAAATATTGATACTTCTTAATTTGTTAAGTTTAGGCCGCTACTCTAGTAGCTACTCAAGTATGTACTCGAGGCTACCGCTCTATTTATATATGTTACGAAAGTACCTAAATTATAACTTTTTTAAATTTTCACCTGTATAAAATAACGGCAAAACGTGTGATAAATGTCCTTAACTTACGCATCCTATCATTGCCAGCACCAAAGCGCTTATGTATGAGGTTTTGGTGCTACTCGAGTAATGACCTAAACGCGTCATTAGCTGATTATATTTTCACGACACCATTTTATGTCAAATTGTGGATAAAATTTGATGATATAAACGGTAATAAATGCCGTTTATTAAAGCGTAGGCCATATTTAGGCGGTCCCATTTAATAATTTCACTACCGCAATGATGGATATGAGGTATACATTAGTTGTAAGACCGCAAGAACTTTTACCATGTCTAGTGTGAAAATGTGTTCTATTTTCATGTTAGTATCTATTACCGCTTACTGACTTAGTCATTTTAGAGAATCGATTTTTCTTGTGAAATATAGAAGTATACGTAATACAAGTAGCGAATATTTTAATTTAAACAATTTACAGTCTTATCTTATTAGAATCCGGGATTGCAAATATGCGATTTTTTGTAATTAATTTCAACTACCTTAACACCCCATGTCCGGCTGGTAAAAATCTGTTTTGGGAGCCCTGACATATTTATCATATAAACAAGCCTTCTAGCCCGTTCCATATTTTTCGATATGAGCACACGTGCCATATTCAACAGAGTATTTTCATTGGCTGTTGGTTGCGCAACCCATTTAAATCGACCAATTAAAACATCGATTGATGTGAGCGTGACGCGTAGGGATTACTACGCGGTACTGTTTTACTACGATTTGTTTAATACAATTCATGAAACGTCATCGCAAAATGTCATCGTTTGACAGTTTATCAGTCGGCAGCAAAGTAACGATTGATGGCCGTGGTTCTGCGATAGTCTTAGAAGAAAAGTGTAGTTTACGGCTGACATCGCCAGATTTTGCGTTTGTCACTATATTTTGCTGCACATTCAGTATCTGTTATTAAGTAGTGGTGCGTCACAGCAGCGGTATTGATTTCACGAAAATCAACAATGAGAAATCAGATAAAAGTCACATCAGCAACTATTGGCAAATATTTAAAAATTACAGTTTATATGATAAATAAAATCTCAAACGCGGTCACTTTTCATATCACTATTATGAACCTCGTTGAAAATTATCAATTTTGCACTCGCTAAAGCTCGTGCAAATTGATAATTTTCTACTCGGTCCATAATAGTGATATGAAAAGTGACCTCGTTCCAGATTCTCTATACATATTACATAAATTAAAGCAATATTGGAATCTGTCATGTGTAGTTATCAGTTACCAGTAGATTCTACCCTCACACAGTAACTGTTTGGCATGGTAGGTATAGAGTTGTCCATTTACTATTTGCTGTTATATGTACCTTCAATGTTTATATTGTACATGGATAGAGTATGGCTCATAAATAACTTAACATGTTTCTAAAACAAAAACATGTTAGTACAATTTTGAACACAATATAAGAAATGGTCTGTTGAGTATTTTGGACCTATTTTGATTGTAAGCCATTGCTTGTTTTGGAAGCATGTTGTTATTTCTAAGCTGTACTGTCCTTAGTCAGTCTGCTTGGCCAGCAAGTTTGTTCACATGGACTAACTGTATATATTGAAAATAAATAATTAATATACAAAGTTCTGGAATTGTGTTTGTATTTTCTCAATTTTTCTCAGCCCCCATGCAAGAGGCCCTTTAATATGCAGACTCCTTGAATTATGTGTTTGCTCATGCTATGAAAAAGACAGGGTGTGAATGGCCAGATTGTACGTACCTGAGTCACATTAACAATTAATATATTATTTATATAATTTTTGGCTGACCCGCGATTTCATAATATTCATAGGGAATAGCGTTGAAGACCTCTGACTAGCTCTGACCAGGTTCACGAGGATCACGTCTGTGGTAGGCCCAACTCTGCCATCTGTATATTAAGACCCAACGGGCCTGAAGCTGTATACGGTTAATTCCGAGAGAGCAACTAAACTGTTTTTCTGCCTTATATATGAATAGATACAGTACAGCTTAGAATTAACTTAACATTTTTCCAAATAAAAATTAAAATTTTTGTTAGTACCATTGTGAACATGATGTAAGAAATGTTTTGTTGAATATTTTTTTGACCATTATTAGATTGGAAAATATTGCTCCCATTTTATTTTGTTTTTAGCTCACCTAGCCGAAATGAGCCCTGGTGACCATCCTGCCTCCGTCCGTCAACTTTTTATTTGAGCGGCTTCTCAAGGAACACTGGGCAGATTCCAAACAAATTTGGCAGGAAGTATCCTTTAGAGCATGGAGATCCAAGTTTGTTCAAACAAAGGTGATCGGCCACCTTCGCCAGCGAACGTCTTGAATCTTGGCCGATTTCGATATCAATTCTAAGTTCATGAAAGATCATCTATAGCAATAGCTGAACGAAGTTTGTTCAAGGGAACTTGATTGGCCAAATACTTTAGCGGCCATCTTGGATGGCCTAGTCTTCGCGAAAAGAACTCCAGAAACGCTGAATAGATTGGGCTGAAATTTTGATTGCGCACTAATGGCCATTAAAGTTTGTTCAAGGGAAGTCTTCATCGCAAAACATTGGCGCCATGGACCAATCAAAGTGTAGCATGTTCAGCAACCATATTGGATTTTTTTATTTAATGGATTTTGAAAACAAAATTGGTGGATTTTTAAAAAGCTTTTTGGGTATGCTGAATTCGAATTTGACACGAAACTGTCCGATAAATTGTCTGGTGGCCATCTTGGATCATTTTCCCGCCAAGATCTCTCGTACTAAATCATTAGGAAATTTAAAATGTCTTCTCTAGCCGATTTCAATTATATTTGACAGGAAGCATGACTATGGCAGAGATCCAAGTTTGTTCAAACGAAGCCAGTCGGGAAATTTGGCCAGCGGCCATCTTGGATTTTGATTATTTTTAGAAATGTCTTTAAAAACAGCTTGGGGATCGATTTCAAACTCATACAAAATCATGTAAGGCAACAACTGAACCAAGTTTGGTTGAGGGAACGTGATATGGCAAATTGCTTTGGTGGCCATCTTGGATAACCTAGTTTTCGCCAAAATGACATTCTCCAGAACCACTGAATGGATCAGGCTGAAATTTGGAAGATATGATTAGGGATTAAGGGCCATTAAGGCTTTATGTTCAAGGGAAGTTGATGCGTAAAAAATCATGGCCCAATCAAAATGTAGCGTGTTTAGTGGCCATATTGGATTTTTTATGTGATAGATTGTGAAGCTGAAATTGTATTTTTTATATTTTATATGGATTTTGTTATTCTAATTTCAAATTTGCCATTTTTGAAATTGTTGATCCTTTAAACGGTGTGGGGGCCATCTTGGATCCTTTTCCCAGTTAAAGCTCCCGTGTACCAAAGCTATAGGAAATTTCAAATGTCATCTCGAGAACCACTGAAATTTCATGAATATTTGGCAGAAGCCATCATTAGGGTATAGAAATACAGGTTTGTTCAAACGAAGCCGGTCGGTAAATTTGCCGGCAACCGTCTTGAATGTTGGCCAATTTTTTAAAAATACTAAAGATTTCTTTTCTGAATCCGCTTGGGGGATCGATTCAAAACTCATGAACGGTAATCTAGGGAAACAGCTGAACCATGTTTGTTTAAGGGAACTGTATTAGACTAATGCTTTAGAGGCCATCGTGGATGACATAGTTTTCATAAAAGCGACTTCTGCCCAACCGCAGAACGGATAGGGTCGAAATTTGGGAGATATAATTAGGGAATAAGGGCCATTAAAGTTTGTTCAAGGAAAGTTGATTCGTAAAGAAACATGGCCGCTGTGTTCTTGTTACAATTCTAGTCAACTCCTTTGGGTTCTACTTATCGCTGATGGCCTTTCTAATTGAAATGCATTTGTTTCATGTGAGCGATACAGGCCCCTTGGGACTCTTGTTGAAATATGTTACGTTATTTCTGAGTTGTATTGTAAAGATACTATGATGGTCCCACAATTGTTTCATTATGGAAATATGAAGTATGCTGTGTATATTGGGTAGAGGAAATTGAGTAATTGAAGCAAATCAGATGTTTTATAGTAATCCCTCCATGTCATGTGTGTCTCGGGATTTCTTTTCTGGATCAATTAGATACAATACTTTTAGCTCGCCTGGCCTCAATGACCGGGTAGGTTATGCCATGTCGGCTATCTGTCATATGATATAGCTGTCTGTCACATCTCTGTCATCAACTTTTTTTTAAACAACTTCATCTCAAGATTCGCTTCAACCGAATAGGTGTCAGGAAATATCCTTGCGTCATTTAGGTGCAAGATTGTTCAAAGAAAGCTGATTGGTGGATTTGCCTGCTGACTATCTTAGAACACCTAGTTTTCGCAAAAGAAGACCTGTGGACATGCTGTGATGATTGCGGCAAAATTTTGGAAATATTAAGAGGGACTAAGTTAAGTTTGTTCAAGGGAAGTTTATTCAGGGGAAAAAACATAACCACCATCACCCAGTTAAAATTGAACATGCTTTGGTTGATGATGCTATATAGATGTGCTAATAGTTTAGTTACAATGGTTTGAGTGCTGATGATTTGGAGAATGTTGTCAATACAAATGGATAAAAGGCGCACGTGACATTTTTCAGGAGTAAATGTAGAAAGAGAATAGGGATGATAGGGCAAAATAGGCAAACTGAACTATAAGCTTCTGTACTAAATCAGTGAACGATTAAAAGAACTCGCTATAAAACGAGCAGGCAATAAAACAATAAAACTATAGCAAACGATAAAAACTAAGTTTCCTGCAAGAAGGATATTTTCACCACACCCACATTCTGGATCTAAAATATATAAATTTTCTGACGAACTGGTATTAGTTAAGGGGTCAGGAAACAGCTTTTCTACAAGTACTGGAAACAGCATTGTGGGGACAGTATTTCAAACTTCACAGTTATTGGAAATATTACCTAGCTAATGGTATAAACTAGAAAAGATGTAACTTGAGAGTTGTAAACATTATTTCATGTCTTTATTATAACCCGCCAAAAAATTTGCCGGGGTATTATGTAATGGCGCCGTCCGGGCAGGCGGGAGGGTGGGCGGGCGTGCGGGCGGCAGAGTGATTTCTGGATGATAACACCGTTACGTTTGTTGGATCGCATTGAAACTTCATAGTGTGGTGGGACTATGCCTGGGGAACAAACCTATCGAAATCGACGATGATCCAAAATCCAAGATGGCTGCCAGCCACCGGTGGCCATCTTGAAAATTGGTTTCTGGATGATAACTCTTTACCGTTTATCGGATCACTTTGAAACTTCATGGAGTGGTTGGACCAGGACTGGGGAAGAAACTTCTCGAAATTGACAATGATCCAAAATCCAAGATGGCCGTTAGCCACAGGCGGCCATCTTGAAAATTGGTTTCTGGATGATAACTCCGTTACCGTTTATCGGATCGCTTTGAAACTTCATAGAGTGGTTGGACTAGGTCTGCGGAAGAAATCTATCGAAATCAATAATAATCCGAAATCCAAGTAAAATTGGTTTCTGAATGATAATTCTGTTACCATTTGTTGTATCGCGTTGAAACTTCATAGGGTGGTTGGACTAGGACTGGGGAAGAAACCTATCGAAATGGACGATGATCAGAAATCCAAGATGGCCGCCAGGCACTGGTGGCCATCTTGAAAATTAGTTTCCTGATGATAACTCCGTTACCGTTTATTGCATCCCATTGAAACTTCATAGAATGGTTGGACTCGGTCTGGGGAAGAAACCTATCGTAAGCAATGATGATCAGAAATTCAAGATGGCCACCATCCACAGGCGGCCAGCTTGAAAATTGGTTTCCGGATGATAACTCTGTTACCATTTATCGGATCACTTCCTAGGGTCGTTGGAATATGTCTGGTGAAGAAACTTAAAATTTACACTAATCCGAAATCCAATATGGCCACCAGTCAGCGGCAGCCATCTTGAAAATTGGTTTCTGAACGATACCTCCTTGACCGTTTAACGGATCGCTTTGACACTTCATAGAGTGGTTGGACTAGGTCTGAGGAAGAAACCTATCGAAATCGATGATGATCCGAAACCCAAGATGGCCGCCAGCCACCAGTGGCCATCTTGAAAATTGGTTTCCAGATGATAACTGTTATCGTTTATCGGATCGCTATGAAAATTCATAGGGTGGTTGGACTACCTCTGGGGAAGAAACCTATCGAGATTGACAATGATATAAAATCCAAGATGGCCGCCAGCCACCGGTGGCCATCTTGAAAATTGGTTTCCGGATGATAACTCCATTACCGTTTATTGCATCGCTTTGAACCTTCATAGAGTGGTTGGACTAGGTCTGAGGAAGAAACCTATCAAAATCAATAATGATCCGAAACCCAAGATGGCCACCAGCCACAGGTGGCCATCTGTAAAATTGGTTTCTGGATGATAACTCTGTTACCATTTGTCGGATCACATTGAAACCTCATAGGGTGGTTGGACTAGGACCGGGGAAGAAACCTATCGAAACTGACGATTATCTGAAATCCAAGATGACCACCAGCCACCGGTGGCCATCTTGCAAATTGGTTTCTGGATAATAACACGTTACCATTTATCACATCGCATTGAAACTTGATAGAGTGGTTGGACTGGGGAAGAAACCTATCGAAGTCGATGATGATCAGAAATCCAAGATAGCCGCCAGCCACTGGTGGCCATCTTGAAAATTGGTTTCCAGATAATAACTGTTACGGTTTATCTGATCGCTTTGAAACTTCATAGAGTGGTTGGACTAGATCTGAGGAAGAAACCTATCAAAATCGACAATGATCCGAAATCCAAAATGGCCGCCAGCCATGGCCTGCCATCTGGAAAGTTTGTTTCCAGATGATATCACCATTATCATTTATCGGATCACTTCCTAGGGTCGTTGGAATATGTCTGGTGAAGAAACTTAAAATTTACACTAATCCGAAATCCAATATGGCCGCCAGTCAGCGGCAGCCATCTTGAAAATTGGTTTCTGGACGATACCTCCTTGACCGTTTAACGGATCGCTTTGACACTTATAGGATTACTGGTCTGATGGGTCTGAGGAAGCAATAAATATTTTCTGATAGCTCTCATTTATTGGTTTGTCATCACGGCGGGGTATTATGCGCCATTTGCAGAGCTCTTGTTTTAAAATATTATGGAGCACTTGCAGTGAGAAACAATCATCAACCATAATGGCGCCAAAATGTATATGCATTAAAAGAGTGGGAAACAATCAATCATTCTGACAGGGCACAAAAATACAAACAGCTGCAAAAAGAGTGGAATCAAGGCGCCAAAATGTAAACACAACTGCCAAAAAAGAGCGAGAAACAATAAATCATTATGGCGGCGCCAAAGCCATGGGAAAAAAACTAATTTATTTTTAGATTTTTACATAAATCAACAAAGAGCTCATTAACATAAGGCGTCTACTGAAACACCCATCAGAAGTGATGCCTACCAGTGTACCTAGTCAGAGGCCAGCTCATTTGCATATTGTCACCTATACCGGTGTGCCTAGCCAGCAGATTCCGACAGCCAATCAGAAGTGGCACTGGCAGGTGTCTCGCTGCAATCACCATAGCAGGTCCACGGGTCTTCTTTTGCAAAAACTAGGTGTTCTAAGATAGTCAGCAGATTCTGACAGCCAATCAGAAGAGAGCATGGAAAATGTTTGACAGCTCAATCTCTGTTAGCCCTCAACAAGTTATCTCCAACATCGCTTGCTCACAGACAGCCAAAGAGTTCACATCGACTATTTCAGTACTAACCTCACCAATTCTTTACTGGCTATACCAAGACGTGTTAATGGACTTACCACCACCCTCTCTCTCATAACTTATACACTATTCTTCTTAGGGTGGGAGGAGTCATAAGCTAGGGGATGGGGTGGTGTATCATACAACCATTAATACTGAAGAATCGGGCGCCGGTAGCCAGCGATTTTGATAGGCTGTTAGCAATCTCACGTGACACATTATATGGGTATGAGTCACACCCCTTATGAAGGAGCGTGGCTCAAACCCTTATAACGAGTGTCATGTGATCGCTAACAGCATATCAAAATTGGCGACTACCTGCGTCCTATACTACTAGGATCAAACTTGCGCAGTATAACGATATTCAGGAATTTCGAGAAGCCATGTAGCACGACCTCTCTTGACGGCTGCGTTCATTAGGGGCTATGGAAGATTAATGTTGTTAGATGCTCTTCTTAAAACAAGCCACAATTTATTTTGGCATGGATTCGGTCATCTATTGGTGTTCGATTAATAGGTTAGATTTTTCGATAATGAAATCTCTATGGGCTTTAAAATCATAAGATTTCTATCATTTATGACATCGGTCGCTTGTCCTTGTGGAGAAGCAGAACAGACCACAGAGCACATACTTCAATGTTGCAGTACGTATCAGCTGCTGAGAGAAGAGATCTGGCCTTTGTCAACCTCTTCTTGAAAGGCTGTATGGGCCTGTTGAAGAACTGCAGAAAACCACAGAATTCATCTTGAGAACGGCTCTCCAAGTGTGATACCAGCGATCGAAAAGAAGAAGAAGATAAGATTTCTATCTTCCGGACCAACACATATGTATATGAACTGTCAAATTGTGAAGAAACGCATACTGTTGTGAAAATAAAAGGTGTAACGCTGAATTACAGGAATAAAACCGTTGATTCCAGTACAGTTCTAAAAGAGGTAAACAATCCTGCATCTTTGAGTTTTGGTTTTTATCTACACTCCATTGTGTGTGAAAAGAACCATGCCATTATCTCGAAAGTTATGACAAAAAGTTATAGACTTCAAAATTCAAAACAAATTCTATATGACCAGTATCACACTAAACCATTGGGTTTTTCTATCTCAAACCTAGCGGTGTTCTTTGCAAATCAGGAATAGTCATAACAGATAGACCGACAGACATACAGACTGTATAACGTTATGGCATGTTTGTATTTTCTTAATTTCCCCTCACCACGTTTGACACTGCCTGAATTTATCAAGAGATTGCAATGTTTACATGTGTGCAAAATTTTGAAGATTGATACCATTGTAGTGGTATCATGAATAACAAGAACGATGAAGCGTGTATTTGCAAAGAACACCGCTAGGTTTGAGATAGAAAAACCCAATGGTTTAGTGTGATACTGGTCATATAGAATTTGTCTTGCCTGTACAGTCATGGATAATGTGGATTGCCATTTTGATAGAAACTAGTCATGGTCCAAAACTGTCGAAAAGTAGGCAAAATTGTCTAAAATCAAATTAGTAGTGACACAGATTGTATCCCTGCATAACAGAACAGATTTTGTAAAGTTTCATTGAAATCGGAATGGCCATTGATTAGGCAAACTAAAAACTTTAACAAAAAAAAGAAATATGGAAAGTCCAAGTCCAAAACGGTGAAAAAAGTAGCCAACATTCCAGTATATAAAATTAGTAATGATGCAGATTGCATCACTACATGGGCTATAACAACTGTGCAAGGTTTAATCGAAATAAGAATCGTCATTAATGAGTTACAAAGCAAACTAAAAACTTTAACCCAAAAACATGGAACATATTCAAGGTCCAAAACCCTGACATTTTTTGTTCAAATGCTCCAAAATTAAATCTATTGTCATCCAGATTGAATCCCTGTATAGTACAGATGACTTCTGTAAAGTTTCATTGAAATCGGATGAGGCATTGTTGAAAAATAAGCTGATTTAATAAACTTAGCCAAAAGTACAAATACAGACGCCACTACTGTAAAAAGTAATCCCTATTCTAGCTTTTGCTTCACAGGCGAGACAAAAATTATATTAACACTCAGAGCAGTGGTACTTTGTGAAAATTTAGATTTCTTTTCCACTGTATGAAATGTTATGTTTTTACTTATTGCAAGTTGCAGAATTCCAAGCACTCTAGCGAGAAGTATGTTGTCCCAACTACTTAAGCTGTTCTATTCTTCTCTTGTGAAATAGTTACAGCTAGCAATGAACTTATTACAGCCTGCTTACTTTAAGAAATAACAGAGCCACATAATGTCATTTTAGTTATTGATAGGTGTTGAACAATTGTGTCATTCTCATATAAATCTTTAAGACATGATTGAATTTCAAAGCGAGTTTTACACATAAATCTATGGTAAATATAATATATACAGAATTTGTCACATTGCGTGCTCTGAAAAGGATGTACAATATCAGCATTAAAATACAGTTCTGCAATTACTTCTCGAAAATGAGTTTCATGGTGGGTGTGAATAATGAATAAAACACTCATTTGGTTTGCTTGTTATATAAGCTGAAACTCGAGGCATTGAGTAACATTCTGAGAGCCTAACCCAATTTAGAGGTGCTACACAATTGTGATCCAGAAAATCTGTAAATACACCTCTCTCCACCAACTGACAACCAGGTACCAATCACGTGCACGAGACTTATTACGGTCGGAAAGGAGGTAGACCAACTCACCAACATCAACTTGGGAATGAGATCTCACGTGTTTTTTCGACCTTTCACTATGAAGGTGAATCTGTTGACGCTGCTTATCTTAATCCATGACTACCATCCGGTCAGAGACTGGTAGTTAATCTTTGGTAAACTGATCACAATGTGTCCACATCTCTCATGCTGACAAGCCATGGTGTCACATGCGGGAATTGAGACGGTCAATGGTTACTGGTAGAGAGTAGAGAGACTGTACCACCATATGAATCTTGCCGCATTAACTCATCCTCAAGTTCCTGTAGTGTACCCCCTCCCCCCCCCCCCTCTCTCTCTCTCTCTATCTCTCTCTCTCTCTCTCGCTCATATTTATCATCTGTTCCACTGGTGCCTGAGGAAATTTCTTTACAAACATACACAAATGACGGTTATTGCTAATTCCTTCCACAAACCTGTCGATGTCAAGTCCGAAGAAATGAGCATGTACGGTCTTTTTTACTTGATTGTATGTTGAACGATCCTACTTCAAGTGCAGTGCAGTTGCGCGACCAAGAATTCAGAGGGTGGGGGTGACAATGATGCATTCATGTGTCAAAGCTAGGGGTTCATTATATGAAACAACAAAATAAACCATCGTTGCAATAGTTGCAACATGTAGGTAACGCTTAACAGCTGTGATCTAGTAGCCTTCTTGGAGAGTCTCGTGCCTTGCACAAGGCATGCATGAGTACGGTGGTAGGCCCTACTAGCAACATGCGTAAACGAGGTTTCCACACTGCGCCGGCAACACAACTTGTGTTTTCTAATAAAGCACAATGCTACATGTTTTTTGCAGTGCTGAACACCTAGATATTCCATAGAATAGCAATTACAGAGCCCTTGCTCATCTTATCCTACGATGTCCCTTCCCAGCAATGTAGTGAGCAATAACTCTAACTTTTCCACCCATTACTATGTGCGTCTCTATGCGGCGTGCATCAAGACTGTTCTTTTCACAAGAATGTCTGGAATATTGTCACAGAGTCTTGACGTGTTTCGACATTCAGACTCTGTTAATATTCGCACTAATCTGCACATAGTACGAAACCAAATCTCATTTAGTTATTTATTTCTGTATGTTATGTTAGTTGCTTGAAATTGTACAAGTTGTATCACTAACTTCCTTGGCCATTCTACTGGTGCAAGTACAAACCTTGTTAGAACTTAGACAATTTCAAACTATTTCATTATATGCTTCATTTTATCTGTGCAAGCGAAACGCCAGTTAAAACTTAGAAATTCTCAGAAGTCAGTGCTAAAAGGATTACTAGAACTTCTAGATTCTTAGGCAATAGTAAGCACCATTTCTAATGGGACATAGGTAATTTTCAAACGTCCAAACGTGCATCATCATCACTTGCATTCACCACAAACGCCAGAGCTAAACAAACTGCACTGTACACTTCTGTTGCACATACATACTATCCACATACACTACACTAAGCGCAGGGATGACATGCAAAAATATGCCATTGATACCCATTGTTCCAAATGTGTCACCCAGCAACGAAACCTTGCCTGCATGTACACCTGGGGCACACATTACACTAACAGATTTCACCGATAGGAACTTAGAAGATTTTGTATAGGACACTAATGATGGCGCCAGGACCATAATGTTCACCAGTGCCACTTCATTTCTCCCTGGTATGGAAAGCACAAACGAGTAGTTGTACTCTCAATGTCTTGCGCTTTGGTGCTGACTGTAGCAATTCGCCAAGCATATTGACGCGCAAATGTGGCATCAGCGAACGCATCTATGCTGGATCTTTATGCCAACAGTTAGTTATAACTCATGCAGAGTCTTCATACTCTCCCATGAGGCTTCTGGTCCATAGGGTACCCCAGGAACAAAATGAGCAAGAGTACATCCGGCCGCTGCACAAGCTGCGAACATAGAAAATCTGGAGGTAAAATTGTCAACACTTAGCGATCTTATGCTCACACAGTCGTGATGTATCTCCTGTAGCTGCCAAGGACAGTATTGTGTTAGTGTTATGAAGACAAATGGCAGAGCAGAAAGAATTAGTGCAAAGACAGGAAGAACAACTGCAAGAACAAATGGCCTGAATATCACAAATAGGGGCCCAGGGCACTCATGCTATAAATTGGTGAACAGCTCCTTAGTCAATCGCAGGCGAACCAGGAACATATTGATCTGTCCACGCTGTCCACTAAAATATTTTAAAAACACTCGCACCAGTTGCTTCACAAAAAGTCATTCGATCCACCTCACACCTGAGGAGGAGTTGATAAAATAACAAATTATAAGATTCCATAGTAACTGTAGTGATAAAAAAGCTCTAAATTCTGCCTGTTAATACTATTTCAAGCTCTGAAACCTAGATGCTAGAACGCTCACTATCTCCGAAAAATTAAGTCCGATACACTGCATAAGATAAACTTGAATCAATATAATAAAGTTGAAAATCCCATGTCAAAATTATGTATACTCAACAGTTACCTGGCAATTGTGAATCTCGAAAATGCAGAAAAACCTATGTGCTGGCAGCACATTTATATATGGCTGGCTTTCCTAATTACAGTAGTCTTATAATTCACTTTCCATAATAATCAAGCAGTAGAAGATGTACTTATATTTATCCAGAACAGAATTGTCTGGATTTTACGAATATGAAAACTAGTTCAGAATTGGCTGAGTATTAGCTAGTTATTAACGATTAAAGCTTCCTTAAATCAAACGTGCGAGAAAACTGCATCTGCATCCAGCAAGTTCTCACCGCAGGGAATTTAGGTCGCGTGGTTAGCTTCCTTGGCCTGTCCCTTGCACGCTGATTGATTTCTTTAACTTAAGAGGCGCGTCCTTCACCATGGCACTGCCTCTCTATAAAAGATGTTTTCTCAATCCCACGTGCTGTGCTGAACAAATGTGCTTTAAATGTGCTAGGACGAACATTCGAGTATGGCGGGCCTGAAGGAGCGTGCTATTTTATTTACGAGTCAGTAAGCCTTTTCACTCACAGTTAAAACTTTACCTGCCCTCTTCGTAAAGCTTTTCAGCCACTTTTTTCTCCAGAGATCCAAAAATGCCAATATCCAGCCATTCCAGCTGATTTCCTGGGAAGCAGAAACTTTTCCGCAATTCCGTCCAAGAACTATGGAACTGTTATTCATCCTAGTATGGCCAGCTAAAACTTGTGTGTCTCTTAAAACTTTCTACCACAATCATTTAACTGCAGTAATTGGACAGGTACATTCTCAACTTGTGACTCCAGTGATGTCCTGTACCCTTCTACAGTGAATCCTCAGACGTTTGCGGAGCTCCTCGTATCCTCGATTCTTCAAGTTAGGAGATGCTTCTCTTAAGTAAACAATTGCATTCATCTTTCCATCGCTCTTTAGCTACAGCTTTAAGAGAGCAGAAGAATATATAATTTCAAGATCACATATCTTTACACTAGTTCGACTTCCAGCTGGTCAGTAAGAAATGAAACACTACTTAGAATTGTCTAAGTGTCTTTGTCGTTGTAACTTCACCATGATTCACTGTGGTAAACATTTATCTTCACTGTTCTCTTGACTGCCTTTCTCATCGCAAAGACTGATCACATTATCAGCTTTTAGCTGGTGCTCTAGCTTTCATGCTAGGAGAGAACATTACGTCCAGCGTAACATAGAATTTGGTCAAAATGTACATAAATCTGATGTCTATTCCTTTTTGGACAACAACAGTAGCGAGGGTGTTTCTCGACTCCCTAGCTTTCTTCATCTCATCGGGAAGCACTGACATCTTTCTATTAACACTTGTAACACGGACCGACCGGACGGGTACTGACTATCCCAGCTGAGCTGGGTATGGAACGGCCACTCCGGGCCTATGAGAGAGGTTTTCATTCAAATCAGTTAAGTCCGTTAAAATGCATGGTGCGCATGCACGCGTGTCAGAGCTTCCCTGACAAGACGTCTCGGAATTGGAAGTGAGTGCATACCTATAGTGTACTGAGTTGGTACTCGTAAAAACCTTTATCTACCTCATTCTCATTGTTCTTGATACCTATCAGGACCAGAATAAAGCAAGCTTTATAGAACTTTTTACCATTTTAAAATCGGCCCAGAAATGGCTGAGTTATCTACGAAATTCCCCCGTAAATTATTTTCAAAATATTGCTTTTGACGGTGTAATCGCGTGTATGCATAAATAGATCTAGAATGCTCTGTGCACGTGATAGCCACGTCACTGATCTAGCTACACGCTGATTGACTACTGCTCGGCCGCTGATTGGCTGAGGCATCTGCATCTGATGTCACGAGTAGTATAAAAGTGGTGAAAAATCGAGAATCAGGAGCATCGCTGGTGTGGAAGCCAGCCCGCGCAGGATGACTGTACCATCGGGATGGCGGATGCAACAGCTGACCTTCAGTGATTCCTTCTTCATCTGGTGCCTTTTGGATTTCAGCTCATCCGTGGTGGTAAGGAGTCCTCGGCTTCCACCAGTTTTTGGACACCCCCGGACGGCCATCCGGGGGTAATAGACTAAATTTAAAGTTATAACTTCCGCATCAGGACTTTCCTAAGGAAGTCTTTCCAAGGGCGGGCCGTGCGGGCCCGGGTGTAATTCTATGGAATATAGAGCTGATGGTGATTCTTGGTGGATGACTCGCCGGATCTGCCAACCACGCTGAAAAGTGGACTTCAATTTCCACACTGCATGTCATGTGTGTTATAATTAACTTTTTGACTACAGTCCGGTGGAGCTTTGCTAGGTGCGCCACAAGAACTATGCGACGCATCCCGCACCATGTGTCAGTTATTGCACTTGCCTAACATTACATAGCCCTCTCTGTTAATTGGCAAACTTCAACTTTCTTACTTCCGCAGTACGCTAGGAAATACCATACAGCAACATATATATCCGCATCACTATATTCCCACCAGCATCAATTTTACACTGAGGTCGCTGATCATGCTTTAATTGTTTGAGCCTGACATGTTACCGACTAAACCTGACTATTCAGCTCGATAGGATAGGTTAAAGTGGTTAGGGTCAATTTCTCCATTTAGAGACCCATAGTGTACACCTCTTTTCCGGTTGTTGTAGTAATGTATCCCCACACACCGGCAATGTTGTGTAAAACTGGCCAATTTATATATATATATATATATATAGTTATTGTCTCTTTCCACGATCCACCAGCGCAAGGCTTATTAATTGTCTGGATTGCCCATCGGCACATTGACCGGATCCGACCCTGGGAAACTATCGGAGGATTCCGAGCGGTGATAGTCAAAGTGCTGATTTACATACACCTCCCCCGTATCATCTGATACTTGTTAGCTACATAACCCCGCCAATGTAGGAAACACTGCAAAATCAAATAGTTAAAAAGTATGTGAGTTAGTTAGTTTATACACCGGCCCACAGTGCAAATCTGGGCATTCTGGAATGTAATCCTAACGACAGGTCAACTGTTAGATCCGTAGGACTCGGTGATGGACGACACACGGATCTCCATCCAACTCGTTGAAGTGCCTGGGTGAGATTTTGGAATCCGCCACAGCCTCACTGGAATGATGCTCGTGATGGATATCCGTCTCTCTATCCCCACTATAACGACTTCTCAGTGATTAAAAACTTGCTTGTGTGAAATATAGCCATTGTCCAGGTGATATTATATGTGGTTGCGGGACAAGGTGACCAGATTTTATCTAATTTGAGGACCTTGTGTCGTCATATGTACGCACACTGTCCTTGGAGGTAGATGCTAGGCAAGGCGACCTACGGGAAGCTGAGCATCTGCGCCCATTGGACAACTGTATCTAAAGTTAGGTAGGAATCCCTGCCACTTGCAGCCAAAGCTAGTCTTCGTTTCTAACAACTAAATGGTAGGTTAGATTGTAGCAGAAGGCCCGCATAAATAAAGAGGCAACTACCAATACAGTAACCTTGGAACTACATAAGACAGTGACCTGGGAATTCTTTGGAAATCGTTCGTCCCGTCTTCACGTAAACCAGTATGCATCACTTTAATTATGGCTTCACTAGGATTTTCAGCACTTAGCATTTTCTGTTGAACAAAAGAGTGGCCCTTTTTGCCAGCTCTTTTCCTCTGTTTCGGCGTTGAAAGCGTTTGGCTGTGATGGCGGCCTGCGCGAGGCACTTTCCTCTCGCAGCAACAATATTTTCTGTGTGTGTGTGTGTGTGTGTGTGTGTGTGTGTGTGTGTGTGTGTGTGTGTGTGTGTGTGTGTGTGTGTGTGTGTGTGTGTGTGTGTGTGTGTGTGTGTGTGTGTGTGTGTGTGTGTGTGTGTGTGTGTGTGTGTGTGTGTGTGTGTGTGTGTGTGTGTGTGTGTGTGTGTGTGTGTGTGTGTGTGTGTGTGTGTGTGTGTGTGTGTGTGTGTGTGTGTGTGTGTGTGTGTGTGTGTGTGTGTGTGTGTGTGTGTGTGTGTGTGTGTGTGTGTGTGTGTGTGTGTGTGTGTGTGTGTGTGTGTGTGTGTGTGTGTGTGTGTGTGTGTGTGTGTGTGTGTGTGTGTGTGTGTGTGTGTGTGTGTGTGTGTGTGTGTGTGTGTGTGTGTGTGTGTGTGTGTGTGTGTGTGTGTGTGTGTGTGTGTGTGTGTGTGTGTGTGTGTGTGTGTGTGTGTGTGTGTGTGTGTGTGTGTGTGTGTGTGTGTGTGTGTGTGTGTGTGTGTGTGTGTGTGTGTGTGTGTGTGTGTGTGTGTGTGTGTGTGTGTGTGTGTGTGTGTGTGTGTGTGTGTGTGTGTGTGTGTGTGTGTGTGTGTGTGTGTGTGTGTGTGTGTGTGTGTGTGTGTGTGTGTGTGTGTGTGTGTGTGTGTGTGTGTGTGTGTGTGTGTGTGTGTGTGTGTGTGTGTGTGTGTGTGTGTGTGTGTGTGTGTGTGTGTGTGTGTGTGTGTGTGTGTGTGTGTGTGTGTGTGTGTGTGTGTGTGTGTGTGTGTGTGTGTGTGTGTGTGTGTGTGTGTGTGTGTGTGTGTGTGTGTGTGTGTGTGTGTGTGTGTGTGTGTGTGTGTGTGTGTGTGTGTGTGTGTGTGTGTGTGTGTGTGTGTGTGTGTGTGTGTGTGTGTGTGTGTGTGTGTGTGTGTGTGTGTGTGTGTGTGTTATGGGTGTATTAGCTCATATTAACTTACCTAGTGACTTCGTTGAGGAAGCTTCTCTTGCGGGGATACCTCTGCGGATTCAAGGATCTGTGTGGTACCTCCGGCGACACCACGTGGAAAGGACACCGGATGGCTCTATGGTGTGTATTATTGTGCTCGTTTACTGTCAAACGAGTTATATTGTTTGTATAGTATATTAGATTTTTTACTGTTTAATTATCATTGTTCCATATCTCTAAATTAGTATGGATAGACACGCGGGTGACACAAACAGTTGGGACGACACCGTGTGGTTCAATCTCTGTGGCAATGGTCGCATGGCCCCACTGGCTCTGGAAGTCGGTCTTTGTACTTTCCGGAGAGAGATTATATGGGATCCGCAACCACGAGATCTGCAGCTAACCAGCCCTCCCGTATGTCATGCACTTGCGGTGTGATGGACGGGATCGTCATGGCGGACCAGCATGTACCCCCGCGAGCTACAAGTGGTGCCCGATGTGGAACTCAAACAAGAAGTGAACCCATGCCTATGCTCAACACCCACGAGTTTCAATCTCCTTCATCCGACAGTCAGCTCTCCCTCGACATGGATGTAGCATCATATGATGGACGTACTGCTCACATGCTCACTGACAAAGTCAATAATTTCCCTGGTACGTGACGACCAGCACCGCCTCAACACAAGTTTTCACTGATCAACGAGGGGACAGTCCGTGATGCCTCACAGGCAGGAACTCAATACATCACTTTATTGGACCTCCGCGATAGGCCACCACCATCTACACCAGATCGTGGACGACCACAACAAAGACCGCAACCTTCACCACCATTATGTTTGCCAGCGTCATCAATGGGTGACCAGTGGCCAGACACTCATGTACCATACCCCGCATTTCCTCCTCTTCATGCGTCTTCACCTTACTACCCAGCAGTACCGCATTGCGAACGGGATGATGTGGCAACACCCTTTCAGCAATACATCAGAAGGCATCCACATCACACACATCTTCCGTGTCAGTCACCTGCACCACCTCCATATGAGGAGTATCCATCACAACAATAGCAAGAATGTCCACGTCATCTACACAGCACGCCTCCACCTGTCTATAGACCTACACCTGTCTATGGACACGCATCGGGGCAGTATTCTGCAGAACCAACGTATCATCGACGGGAATCACCTTCACGGATGCGACACCATCAGCATCAACAGGGACATCGACGATAAACACCACCACCACCACCTACACACTGACCAGCATCCGCGTTTTCTACAGTTTCACCAGCACCACCACCACGTTTCGCACCCATTACTTCCTCACGAGGACCTAGCTGGATCATTCTCACCCCTCCCCGAATTTAGTGGGGAGACTGATTGGGCCAACTATAATGTGCAGTTTGAAATCATAAGGAGAACGAACCGGTAGAATAATCATCAAATGGGAGAGTACTTAGCCGCAAAGCTGTCCAGAAAAGTTCTACAAGTTCTGGCAGACTTAGGCACAGACTACACTCCCATCTTACACGGAACTGGAGAACGCGTTGTCATAAAGGATCAGCGACACAGCCCTCGGAGAGATGAGTCAATTGCAACTTAAAAACTTATGTCGATGTTCAGAGGAAACATTACCGGAGTTAGCTAGTCGCATCCATCGGTTAGTTACCCAAGCATATCCCAACACTAATCTCGAGGGCGTCACCCACCTGCACTTGGACACATTCATCAACGCGTTGAGTAGAGAGCCCGCCTTGAAAGAACAATTGTTTCTCATGGAGCACGGCAGTCTTCAAAAGCTAACGGTCACCATGGTTCAGATTGAGAATTTCTTGGAGTGGGAGAAGAATAATCACCGCCAACTACACCCAATCAATGAGGTAAATGATGTTACTGTCGCCACTACCACCGTATCTAACACTGCAACAGCCACCACATCAGCAACCGAAAAACACACGCAGCAGGAACAAAACAGTCAGAATCATGCATCTAGAGGAAGAGGACATGGCCAATCCCATCGCGGGGGTCACAACAATGCCCCAGGATACGGGAACCAGCACAACAACAGCAATCGCCATAACATGCACGATAGGTTAGAAGAGACTACTAAACAGATCTCCGCACTCACTAATCTAGTAATGACACTCAGCACTACAGTCACCACACAATCCACCGCAGACCACCCCAGCTTCAGCACCGCACCAAACACGTGCTTTACATCCATCAACAACTCCGGCCACTGACTTACGCACCCCGCAGCCTGAGAATCCATCAAACTAGCAAGGGCACCGATTACAGAGTCACTTTAGTGCCTATTTGTACAACCTGGCTCAACTGCAGCCTCTGAACCACAACTTCAGGCGGCCATTCCAAATCATCATTCTCCTACTACACCATGCACACACTAGCACCCGGCTTCTTCTATGGCAGTGCCTATGATATACACCACATCCACAACTCTGACATCTTCCCCTTACGGAAAATGTGACCCCGCAAATTCCGCTGCTACTCAACCTTCTTTCCTATGTAAAACGGCAATGGTGGGTTGTAGCACCTCCACTGAAACAACGTTTCTGCAAGCACCACGTCCCCCCGCCAAGGCACTTAACACCCGGTGTGCATTGGTGGTATTCAAATCACAACCTCTTACAACATCATCTACAGCATCCAGCAGCAGCAGTGATTCCAAAGGGAGCACTCATTCGGCATCTTGGGTCCGCAAGAAGAAACATCACACAAAAAAACGGAAAATCAGCACACCGTCACTGTTTCTTCTGCATTTCGTCTAACCATCCCATGATGTATTGTCCAAAGTGGCTCACTCAGGTAGCCCTCATCCGTGAGCACGAGAATCCTATCCACACTGCTGTATACACCAACTCAGCATGCGCACAATCAGCAACAATGCCACCACCACCATTGCTACTCCCGTCTCCATCATCGCCTAGGCAATCGCAGCAGCAGCGACAATGGGTTGGCCCTTTCCACACTCAGCCACCAATTGCAGTCACTGAAGCTATTCAGAAACAAGCCGTCTACAGAGTGATATTGCACCACCTTCACTTCCACAAATGGTATCATTGGAAATTCTTCCGCAGACTCACCGTAAGGTGATATATAAATGTGCCTGTCTGTTTAGCGGAATTTCCACCAGTGCCACTGTTGACACTGGAGCTTCCATCACTGTGTTCAACAAGTGCTTCTATGAGAGCATCCAATCTCATAAGAAGCCGCCCGTAAGCCTACAAACATATTTTTGCAAACAGCTATGGGAGCCGATGTTCCTGTGGCTGGTGTAGTAAACCTCATAATACAAATAGAGGAGATGCAATTCATTCAGCGAGTTGTCATCACCTCTATTCAAAATGAGCCAGGACAGGAAAGGATATTGTGGGCCACTGCACCACAGTTAGGAAATAACCCTCACATAGTCATGCTGGAGTGCAATCCTGAATACATGGTTGCCTCACAATGCGCCAGTCCACGCATAATCGTGGACACCACCAATAAAGATCACATACCCTTTCCGGTATTCAATAGCACTGCGGACCCAATAACACTTGAACCAGTAGGCCATTTGGTGGATGTGATATCACTGGAAACAGCGCCCACCGCAATCACACCAGCAACACCTTCTGATGATTTGCCAGAACACTTACATGATTTATATTTGTGTGCCACAGTTGGATTGATGCAATCCTAAAAACAACAAATATGGAAATTACTTCACAAATATCACGATGGTTTCTCGGCCGGAGACATGGACCTCGGAGAAACTCATCTTGTATAACACTCCATTGACACTGTGAACAACAGACCCGTTCAACATCCCGTTTGATATCTCCCTATACATAAGGAAGCGGAGGCACCCCAACAGGTAGAGGACATGTTGCGGACCGGAATAATTGAGCCATTAGCATCCCCTGGGCCAGTCCCATAGTACTAGCAGGCAAAAAGGATGGATCTTTGCGGTTTTGTATAGAATACCGCCGTCTTAATGATCTTGGCGCCAAAGACGCCTATCCGTTACCTCGGATGGATCAGGCCTTAGATACCTTGTCCGGAGCAAAGTGGTGTTGTACCCTTGATTTAGCGAGTGGGTACTGTGGCAGGTAGCCATGGATGAGGCTGACATGAAGATGACCACATTCGTATGTAGAGACGGTCTTTTCCAGTTCCGTAAGATGCCATACCGATTGTGCAACACCCCTGGAACATTCGAGATCTCATTGAACAGGTATTAACTACCATGCAATGTGAAATCTGTCTGTGTTACATTGATGACGTAATCGTTTTTGATCGCTCATTTGAGCAAACCCTCTTTAATTTGGACACTGTGCTATCACGATTCCGCATGGCCAATTTACGGCTCAAACCACAGAAATGTCATCTTTTCAGACAGAGTGTCGAGTTCCTGGGACACATCATATCCGGTGATGAAGTGGCTACACAACCGTCAAAAGCAAAAGCAGTGGTGGAGTGACAGACACCCGCGTCTGCACGGACACTCAGAGTTTCTTAGGTCTCTGTCAGTACTATCACCGATACATCTGTCATTTCAGTGAGATTGCATCATCCTTATTTAGGATCACTGAAAAAGATCGACCATTCGAGTGAACGAGTGAGTGTGAAGGTTCTTTCAGGTTCAGGGCGCTGAAGGAACTCTTGATGACCGCTCCATTTCTGGCCCATCCCAACCCTAACCTTGATTTCATCCTGGACACTGATGCGTCGGCTTATGCCATTGGCGCAGTTCTATCTCAGGTCACAGAGGATGAAATGGAGCAGGTACTGGGTTATGGTTCGCGTATGCTAAACAAAACGAAAAAACATTATGCGACCACTAAGAGAGAATTGCTAGCTGCAGTCTACTTTGTCAAGTATTATAAACACTTTCTGTATGGGCACCCATTTACCCTCCGCATGGATCACGGTTCACTGTTTTGGCTCAGAAACCTAAAAAATCTGGAGGGCAAGGTAGCGAGGTGGCAGGAATCCCTACAGGCCTTTAACTTCAATGTGGTTCATAGACCCGGAAAACTGCATGGAAATGCAGATGTCTTGAGCAGAATCGAGCTTGAGGATGAACCAGAAGTGGCCACCACCATGACACATACAACACAACCCTCTCCGATCTTCCCAGAATTGTGGTGTGCAGAGTGTAACATGGAGAAAGTCACTCACGAACAAGCAACAGACGTGCAAACACGAAATATATAAGCATGGATCCATGAGTGGATACCTCCTCCGAGGGAATCTGTTACAGCACTATCCGCAACAGCAAAATACTACTACCAGCGGTTCGAAGAATGCCACATTCTGGATGGTGTTCTCTACATCAATAACCGCATGGTGATTCCGGAGTGTTATCGAAACACAATATTACAGCAACTACATGATAACGTGGGACATCTGGCTGTTGAGCAGACATTAACCCGAATAAAACAAAGATTCCACTGGATCAGGATACGCGATAGTGTAAAGGCATGGGTCGCCAAATGTGTCCCATGTCAAAGACGTGCTGTTGGCCAGCATCATTCCGCACCTCTTCAAATTAGGATCATTGGTGCACCATGGGAGCGAGTGGCTATTGATGTGCTCGGACCCTTGAATACGACGGATGAAGGAAACAAGTACATCCTCGTATTACAAGATTATTTTACGAAGTGGGTCACACGAAGCATTTGCTTTGCCGGACCAAGAGGCATCCACAGTAGCGGAGGTCTTGGCAAGCAATGTGTTCTTCCGGTTTGGAATGCCATATGAGTTGCACTCTGATCAAGGAAATAATTTTGAGAGCCGGCTGATCTCCGAGCTCTACAAATTGTTTCATATCTTCAAAACCCACACCACCCCATATCATCTGTGTAGCGATGCGATGGTGGTGAGGTTTAAGCGCACGCTGGCGGAAATGTTGATGAAGGAAACAAGCTATTGATTGTTGAGATTGGGATTTGCGACTCCGATATGTACTCATGGCATATTGCACTTCAATATATACCAGCACGGGTTATACACCTGCACGGTTAATGTTAGGCCATGAATTAGCCTTACCCCAGAATCTGACCATGCCCAGGATTCCGGGGGGAGAAAAATTCACCATCTCTCTACATGGAGTTCACGTGGCAGTGGACAGAACAGACCCATGAGCTAGTGAGAGCAACTTTATCCACTGCACACTGGCGTCAGAAAACATGGCATGACCGCCGGGTGCATGGAGACCCGTATGAAGTGGGGAAAATGGTTTGGGTTCACGATTCGTGACATTCTGGAGTTGGACTTGGAGGAGTTACCAGTGGAAAGGCCCCCATCTGATGGTAGGTAAGAAGTCGGACGTGACCTACGGTATCCGTGCTTCAGATGGCCTGATCTCAGTTATCCACTTCAATCGACTTAAACCTGGTGTCAGTGATGACCCAGAGCCAGAGGTCGGGCTGGGCATTCCACATGACACCGGTAACCAGATAGATGTTTCTGTAGAAACAAGTATTCCCAACGTTGGTCCAGAGCACAACGGTGCCAGTTCGAACTCTCTCCTACCAAGCCAGGAGTCCTGTGAACAAATGACTAACGCTGAGCACGATGACGAGATACGTACTCGCCCTCTCCCTCCTCAGTGTGTCTACTCAATCTGGGAAGTCATATCTGAAGACTTTCTCGTTTGTGTTGTCCAAGGGGAAGGATGGAAAAGTTGTTCCGCCAACCTCTTCCCATTCCCACCCATTTCATGCTATCAGCCCCATTATAGAGTTACCACAAGCATCAGCTGAGGCTGCCCCGGGCCATGCTTCTTGTGGGGTGGAACATCTAATATATGGCATGGAAGTGAAAAGGCCAGATGAGGCCTTGTCTTGTTTTGAAGAACAGCAGAACCGCACAACTCAGTGTACCCATCCATGCCCCCAAATCACGCAACAACCCCCTGTCCAAGGTGCTCCCCGTCCAACAGCACCTCCACCGCCCCATCTCCAATGCACATCTGTCGTCTATGCACCAAGTTCGGACATCATTCGTCCTGTCCACTTCACATCCACTTATCGTCTGTAGACTTTCACTCTTCAGATATGAGAGAATCCACTGTTACAGAGGAGGTGGCATCCCGTACCACAGCAACCAACAACCCCCACCCCCACCCCCACCCCCTCACCAATTTCATCAAATCTTCGACAGTATAAAATCATGGAGAATTTCAAACATTCTCTGACCTACATATTCCAGTCACAAGATCAACACGGGCTGGAATACACCTATTACAGAGAAACAAGTGGCGCATGTATAAGATCACGCGCATACAGGGACACTGTTTCGAGGAATAGAGTTAAAAACATATATTTCTGTCTTTCGCATCAATAACGAATAATCAGCAGCATCAATACTCCGCCATTACATAAATATTGCCTAAGTTACTGATCAACCACGTGCTTTCACAACAAGAAACCACATGACTTTCACTTCTAATTTCCAGTAAAAAGGCTATAAACACAAGAACCGCCCAATACGTGCATCTACCACAGCGTGATGGAGGAGGCGAGAGAGGTGGGTCAGGGCAATTGCCGCTGACGTCATCGTGCTCTCCCACACCCCATTGGGCGCTCCAGCCTGAAATAGAAACAGGCAAGTTTATAAGCATCCAATCTGAAAAACCCGCCTCAAGTTTCGAGTTTTTACGTTGATCGGAGCCTTGTTTTTCCTTTGAGTGGAGACGAAAGCGATAATCTTTCCTTGTTATATTTATATTTACTTCCTTTACACTGGAGGAATATTTCATCAGTCTCCAGGTTCATTAAAATCAAAACTTTCCATATAGGGCGTCACCGAATCAACCTAAAACTTTCGGGTGTGGTCATCCGCCCTCCTGTGACGTCACCAAAAGGTATAAAAGGAGGAGATCGTGCACTGAAACTTCGTCTTCCTGTCAAACTCGACACAAGGGAAGAACAAGCATTATGCTACTTTCGTATCGCAAACCAAATTCTGCTGTTTTATTATTAATTTATTACTACTATTATTATTATTTGGCCAGCAAAAGATGAAGAGTTAGGATAATTAGATTAAGTTAGGCAGTCTGCACCATTATCAATATGTGGAAATAAGATGTCACTTGCCGAGGATCTCACCCTGTCCGACAGCTTGGAGGAGTCAGGACCAGCTCATCCCGGTATCTGTATACAGCATTACAGCTTAACGGACAGCCGTACAAGTGGGCATTTCCCCGTAATTCGGACTTGCCGCTGGATATCAATCATGATCATCTTTTTCAACGTGCCTTCTGTTCGAACTGCAAATACCTATATACAGTTACACGGTACGGTGTGACACACGCATTGATGGAAAAGCATCATGTGTTAGTAGTAGCATTACAGCCTGGTGAACAAAGTGAGGACATTGAAGTTCTAGCTACCTGCTTTAAAACTAGACTTCATCTTAATGTGCTTCCTACGGGAAAGATGGCCAAAACTAAGCATACAAAATGGCGACAACCAGACTTTCCACATTGTGTTAGACTGACAGCATCAGCCACGCAGCCTGCAAGCAGTCATTACGTAGCACCAGCCACCATCACGACGGTATCGCCAGCACGATCAGCACCGGCAGCACCTGCAGTAATGGTACCCGCATCGCCTGCAGTTGTCACTCCGGCAGCACCTGCAGCAATACCACCATCCGCATCACGCACCACAGCAGCATCCGCATCCGTAATCGGCTGGCCCATATCAGTAGTGATCTCCAAGCTAGTGACCGTATCCGAGCAGGGGTTACAGGACATTTCAGACAGATCTATATCTCCGTGCAGTTTAATAATCGATGAGGAGATGGGCCTTACTGAAACAGCAGCAATCATCACCGCATCACAGACCAGCATCGCATCACACCTGCACAATAATCTTGCATAGCTGTGTCTCACACAAAATAATCACTGCGGATCCCTGTGTTGCAAACACTGAATATGTCATAATCCTGTCATGCAGTCTCAGTTACACTGGGGCTGCCTGATGAACTAGTCTTTTTCATTTATTATTATTAATATTTTTATTATTATTTTTCTTCCTGCGTCAGTACGATGGGACGGATTTGGGGCAGCGAGAGCTGCTTGTGCGGATCCGCACTAATGGGTCGCACTGTGTGTATCCCCTCGTATAATTGGGATGCACTTTATTAATTTATTCATAATTCTGTAATACTCTTCTCGGGTATATATATATATATATATATATATATATATATATATATATATATATATATATATATATATATATATATATATATATATATATATATATATATATATATATATATATATATATATATATATATATATATCAACTGTTTTTACTGTAGTAGTATATACATATGATATTTTATATATAACATATATTGTAAGTGTGGTACGTAGGTTGGGTGTTCTATGCGGAAATTTAATTATCTGCATCCGAGAGAGCACCCATGCGAGTTATTGTTCTAATTAATGAATGAAAACTGAATAAAATTGTGCACGCATCAAGAAATGAAACAAAAAAAAGAAAAGACCTAGAAAAATAATTCCAGGTCAAAAATCAAAATCAATCCCTCCCAAGCTTTTTCGCACCCTATGTGCTCTTTCGTATAAAACATGCATCTCTCGCATCACTCTTCTCTCGGCTACATGCCTACTCGGGAAGTCTATAATTCCCGCCTAGCATACTCCTGTGTGTTTGATCCGCTATTCGTGATCGTTTGCCATGGGTGTCAAACTAGGAGGGGGTAGCACGGACCTACCAGATGGGTACTGACTGTCCCAGCTAAGCTGGGTATGGAACGGCCACTCCAAGCACGCCCCCTGGGTAGGATAGTACTCGGATATAAGCCCTATGAGCGAGGTTTTCATTAAAATCGCCTAAGTCTGTTAAAACACGTGGTGCGCATACACGCACGTCAGAGCTTCCCTTACAACACGTCTCGGAATTGGAAGCGAGTGCATACCTATAGTGTACCGAGTTGGTACTCGTAAAAACCCTTAACTACGTCAGTCTCGGGGTTCTTGGTACCCATCAGGACCACGATAAAACGAGCATTATAGAACTTTTTATCATTTTAAAATCAGCCCAAAAATGGCTGAGTTATCCACGAAATTCCCCGTAAATTATTTTCAAAATATTGCTTTTGACGTCGTAATCGCGTGTATGCATAAATAGATCTAGAATGTTCTGTGCACGTGATAGCCACATCACTGATCTAGCTGCACGCTGATTGGCTACTGCTCGGCCGCTGATCGGCTGAGGCATCTGCCTCTGACGTCACGAGTAGTATAAAAGGGGTGAAAAATCGAGAATCAGGAGCATCGCTGGTGTGAAAGCCCGTGCAGGATGACTGGACCATCGGGATGACGGATGCAAATGCTGACCATCGGTGATTCCTTCTTCATCTGGTGCGTTTCAGATTTCAGCTCATCCACGGTGGTAAGGCGTCCTCGGCTTCCACCAGTTTTCGGACACCCCCGGATGGCCATCGGTAATAGACTAAATTTACAGTTATAACTCCCGCATCTGGACTTTCCTAAGGGAATATTTCCGAGGGCGGGCAGTGCGGGCCCGGATGGAATTCTACGGAATGTAGAGCTGATGATGATTCTTGGTGGATGACTTGCCGGATCTGCCAACCATGCTGAAAAGTGAACTGTTTCACTGTCCTGAGAGTGTACCATGTCTACCCTGCCTGGAGAAGTCAGCTTGCAGAGACCTGCCTGCGGAAGCCTGCTTGCGGGAACCTGTCTGTGGAAATCTTTCCAGTTCCAGAGAATGTGTCATCTCGCGCTATGTGTATGTTAGCGCCTCAATTTCAGTAACACATGAACATGTTCCATACCGATGACTATTAGGTACTCAAGTAGCTATGCTATTGTACTATTGTACTATTGTACATTTAATTATTATTTCCGTAAATGGTACTGATGACTAAAAGGTACCTTCCCGGTCTTAGGACTGCAGTTTATAATTTCTGTTTTAACTGTGAATATTAGCCTTGTTTGCTGTAGGTGCTTTCAACTAGCAGCACCGTTTAGGTTCAACAACCTGTGATATTTATTTAAATCATTCATCTATTCTGATTATATTCATCATGTGCATTCATTAGTTGTGTATATGGCAGTTAGCCATCCAGTTAGTATGTTTTGTTTAGTTATAAAAATTCTGTACAGCAACAGATATATCCGCATCACTATATTCCCGCCAGCATCAATTTTACACCGATGCCACTGATCATGCTCTAATTGTTTGAGCCTGACATGTTACCGACTAAACCTGACTATTCAGCTCGATAGGATAGGTTAAATTGGCTGGGGACAATTTCTCCGTTTAGAGACACATAGTGTATACCTCTTTTCCGGTTGTTGTGGTAATATAGCTCCACACACCGGCAAGGTTGTGTAAAATTGGCTAGTTACCTATAGACCCTGGGAAACTATCAGAGGTTTCCGAGTGGTGATACTCAAAGTGCTGATTTACATACACCTCCGCCGTATCATCTGATACTTGTTAGCTACATAACCCCGCCAATGTAGGAAGCACTGCGAAAACAAATAGTTAGAAAATATGTGAGTTAGTTAGTTTATATACCGGCCTGCAGTGCACATCTGGGCATTCTGGAATTTAATCCTAATGACAGGTCAACTGTTAGATCCGTAAGACTCGGTGACGGACGAGACATGGATCTCCATCCAACTCATTGGAGTGTCTGGGTGAGATCTTGGAATCCGGCACGCCATCATGGGAAGGACACTCGTGATGGATATCCGTCTCTCTTCCCCACCATAATAACAGGCCAATGATAAAAAACTTGCTTGTGTGAAATGTAGCCATTGTCCAGGTGATGTTATATGTGGTTGTGGGACAAGGTGACCGGACTTTCATCTGATTTGGGGACCTTGTGTCGTAATGTGTACGCACGCAGTCCTTGGAGGTAGATGCTAGGCAAGGCGACCTACGGGAAGCTGAGCATTTGCGCCCATTGGACAACTGTATCTAGTTAGTAGAAATCCCTGCCACTTGCGGCCAAAGCTAGTCTTCGTTTCTAACAACTAAATGGTAGGTTAGATTGTAGCAGAAGGCCTGCATAAATAAAGCGGCAACTACCAATACAGAAACTTTGGAACTACATAAGACAGTGACCTGGGAATTCTTCGGATAGCATTCGTCCCATCTTCACGTAAACAAGTATGCATCACATTAATTGTGGCTTCACTAGGATTTTCAGCACTTAGCATTTTCTGTTGAACAAAAGAGTGGCCCTTTTTGCCAGCTCTTTTCCTCCGCTTCGGCATTGAAGGCATTTTCCTGTGACGGAGGCCCGTGCGAGGCTCTTTCCTCTCGCAACAACACTATTTTCTTTGTGTGTGTTATGGGTATATTAGCGCATATTAAGCTACCTAGTGATTTCGTTGCGGAAGCTTCTCTTGCGGGGATACCACTGCGGATTCAAGGATCTGTGTGGTACCTCCGGCGACACCGTGTGGAAAGGACAGCAGATGGCTCTATGTTGTGTATTATTGTGCTCATTTACTGTCAAACGAGTTGTATTGTTTGTATAGTATATTAAATCTTTTACTGTTTAATTATAATTGTTCCATATCTCTAAATTAGTATGGATAGACATACCTTTGACTCAAACAGTTGGGACGACACCATGTCGTTCAATCTCGGCGGCAAATGGTCGCACGGCTCCACTGGAACATCAGTGTTCCACCGGCTCTAGAAGTCGGTCTTTATACCTTTCAGAGAGATGCGATACGGGATCCGTAACCCCCAGATCTGCAGCTAACTAGCCTCCCGTGTACTTGCGGTGCGATGGACGGGATCGTCATGGCGGACCAGCACGTACCCCTGCAAGCTACACACTGAACTTCCTCCCCTACCATAGCATCTGGTGTCTCCTACATCCACGTTCCGTAGCATACAGTTGGCATCCGCCACACTGCATACAGGAACTTCTCTGCACACTCTGTCATTTCTCTTTCCCGAGTGGACACATATTTCCACTCATTTCAATGTAGTGTTGTCGCTATATGTGCGGCTATAGTGGGCGAACACTGACCTTCAAACATCCGTGCGTGACCATGCGGTGTATTGACTCTGATTGCTGAAGTCCCAATATTTCCAAGGATCATTTGGTCGATTATAGAGTTTGTCTAGATGTGGATGTTGTGTTTCTGCTTTATTGAAGACCTAAATTGACCTGGTCCGGAATGCTCTCCATGAACATTTGTGCTACTGAACAATATGTCAGGACTCCGTGTTCATATATTAATATATTCACAATAGGATTATAAAATATTGCAATTATTATATTGTATTTTTATTTTATATTATATGGTTATATACATCCCAACCTGGATGTATTCCAATATCTCATAAGAAACATTCTAAGAGACTTTATTAGGGCAATTTCCTGTTCTATTTATATTGTAGAATTTTCAAAGTAACCATTGTTATCATTGTTATCAATGGGTTATTTTCATGACTCCGTAGAGTTCTTGTCTCACTTAGTTGTTCCAATTCTTTTTGTATATTTATGTGCTTTATGATCGTGCCATGTCTATGACATCCCTGCAAATCGATAACTTAAGGACTTTCTCTTAATGCAGACAATTCAGACTGAGAGTCCCACCATATCTTGTCGAGGCCATCTTCGGACCTTAGTAAATCTTCTGTCAACTTATTATATTAGATTTTTATTATTACATTTTAAGCTGTCATCATTGATATATTAGACATTTATTATTACATTATTCATTATTATATTAAACTGTTATCATTATACGGCAACTGCCTTCATACTCTATCCTCGAGTCATGAGACCAACTTTCATTTTATATTTTAGCCGCTCACCTATGTAAGCCTACTGGAATTTGGTTGGGCAATTTTTGGGGCAGATTTATTTTATTTTCGAAAATGTCTCTGCATGATTACTGTATTCTGCGCCTGTGTTAGTAGAAACATCCTACAGCTGCAATCAGTCCCTCACTTTTGCCCACTGTGCCTTGTCCTCAGCCAAAATCTTTAGCTTCCTCAGGGCCGTTCTTGATTTGACTATAACGAGTTCTGCTTTCTGGAGGTCACCTTGTAGCACGTTTAACAGATTTATGTAATGCCGTCCTCTCCTGGCTTTGTATTTGTTGGCTGCCAGTATGACAAATTCCAATGCTCTCTCTGCTGTGGTGTCCCATGGCATCCTTAGCACATGGCTAAACATAGACCATCTTTGCTGGGGGACTTTTAGACATCGGTGATGTATTACACATCTTGTCTAGCGGATCATTAGAAATTATGCTGTCAGGTCATCGGTGTCCAGTGATGGTGTATATGTGTATGCAGTGGCAGGCATCACGTCTTTGATCTACGAATCCATAGCTTCCAGAAAGACTGAAAAGCTACGTTCCACGTGATGCAGCGTGTAGCAATTTCAGCAGTACTACACAGCAGTGAGCTCAGGATTGTACTTTTCCTCCATGGTTCGCCCCAACGAAGTGGATCGGCATTTTCTTTAGTCTCATGCTTTGTAGATAGGTATATGTGGTTGAACTCTGTGTTGGATTCATTCATAAGGAGATTCTGGATTTTGAGTTTGCTTGCAGCTATTGGGAGATATTCTTTAAGGGGTTTCTTTTCCTAGTCTATGAAGTCCACATCATTGGCATGTTCCATCTATAGCGGCATACCCAGTATTGCCACTGGTGGTGGGGGTGGGTGGGGGGGGGGTGAGTGTGCGTTTGGTCTTGTGGAAGTTTCCTGTATGGATTTCAATGCAGCAACGAGGTAACAGGTAAAAAGCACCGGAGATAGACCATCTTCTTGTGGGAAGCCAATTGATGTCTCAATCTCTACTGACTTCACTGGCTTGACTCGTACTCTCAGTTTGGTGTCTACAAGCAGTAGTCTCACCAGTCGTAGCTCATATTCATTGCAACTGGCCTGGCGTAGTACATCTAAGATATGTGAGCGTTTAGTTGTGTCAAAGGCGCGTGACATGCCAATGCCCAGTTTGTGGAAATCCCAGTTCTTGTACATGACTACTGATACAAGCATGCGTTTGAGCCATACAATGTCTGCGCAATTGCGTCCACATTTAAAGCCACTTTGTCATGGTCCGGTGAAGTCATCGATATTGTCTCGGATGCGGCATAGAGTAACATTGGATAGGACTTTCCATATGCTGTTGAGGAGCACAATGGGCCGTGTATTGGCTGGGAGCCAGGTGGCTTTTTGGGTTTGGGTAGGGCGATAACGGTGCCATGGTCTTACAGCATCGATGGGAAGGTGGTGCATAAAAGCTAAATTGATTAGACGCATGGTTGGTTTTTAAATAATGTCACTTGCGTATTTGGAATGTTCAGTGGTCATGCCACCAGGCCCGGATGCACGTCTATTTCTCAGGGCTTTGAGTGCCTTCTCAACTTCTGCTGTTTTACTGCTGTTAGTAGTGGCCTGGGGTTTCGCGAGAACACGTGCAAGGGCTCATCGTCATGGTCAGTGAACTGTTCCTTGACCCATTCTCGAATTTCCCCCTCGGCTTTGCCCTTTTTTCGAAAACATCTAAGAAATCATTATTAAACCATTTTTGATTAACCATTTGGATGATTTTAAACAAACCAGACTGGAATGACCCAAAGGTGGTAGGCTTCAGCGCTTCTAAATAATGAATCATGATAGCCGCCATCTTGAATTTATGAAATCATTCATGAACTTATTAAAATGACTCATTAGCCACTTGCTAGATTTTAAGTGGACATAGGATTGTGACTATTTACAGAAACAGGATGGTGTAATTTAGACATGGTCATCATTAATCTTTTTCAAATTTCAGGAAAGTCTTTAAGCTCTAAATCAATCCTAAGCAAATTTTGCTGAAAGAGCTCTATCGTGGTAGCCAGTACGTCTAAACAAAACCTGATCGGTCAATTTGCGTGATGCGCATCTTGTTTGGAGTTTTGTTCCACTAAATCACTGAGGAGTAAAAGTACAGGTCCGTTTGCATGTCACAAATCTATAATCGATACCCATTATTGATCACTGTTATAGATATTATCTGTTATTGGACATAATTATTATACAATCCACCTGTCATGGAGCGTTGTCATAGATTTATAATTCCCATCTATCATCGAGCACAATGGGATTGTCGACTACAGAGAGCCAGTGGTCGATCGATAAAGCAATCTCAAGAGCATTAGTTACTAGTATTAAATAATGTACTAAGTATTAGGTGAAACTAAGTACGGTAACTCCTAACCGATTAATCTATATGGGTGTGTCAGTCGTTCTCTGTAGCAACAATCGATGACAGATGTACTTATAGTCGCTATGCTACGCTAATTTACGAGGTGGATGATTACGCGGGGTGGATGTGGTTCGATACGGTAATTTCCTCAAAAGGTGCAGATACTTCATTATGTCTCCGACAATGTAGAAATCCAGTTTTAGATATGCCCTGTCCATCTTTAGCTCAGTTCCACCCATACTTCACCCGTGTTGAGATCGATCGATCCCTGAACTCCTGACTATCAATTTCCAGAAAACTATACAGCTAAGTTGAAACTAATTTGACTGGGTGCTGCAACAGTGCCCAGTCAAACTATTTTCAAAATATTCACAGGCATATTTATTAACTAGTAAAGACATAATATTCGTACAACAACGCATAGTCCATCATCAATTAAGCATTCGTGACGAACCTAGCTACGTCATTCATGACGTAATTGATTATCACGTCACCCTACAGGACACGTAGTTGAATATGACGTCATATGATTGACTGAGAAACTGGAATCCTACATTCATTTGGGTACATTCCCTTAGTACCGCCGACATCAAATTTCAACACAGTAAGATATAGGCCTATAGGCCGATCGAAGGATAATCTTGATATATATGTTGGGTTGAGTTGGGTGATATTGCTACGTCATAGGTTTTCTAATATTAATATCGTTCCGGATTTGCACTCGATTTTCTGATGTAAACGTGTTTGTTCAGCTGAAGAATAGGGCGATTCATTTCTAGCTAAGTTCCGCCCACTTTTCTGAGTGTTGGAATCGATTTCTACATTGTCGGAGACATAATGAAGTATCTGCACCTTTTGCTCTCGGAATTCATAGAATCCCAATTTAAAGGTAAGGCGCACGTTTTAATATTTTGAAACTAATTTGACTAGAAGCTGTTGCTCCCAGTCAAATTTGTTTCAACATAGGCTACTCAACAGAATGCTTACAATCCTATAAATTGTAAAGTTACCAAACACATAGGCCTACAATTCGTACACGTTCGTGATAGACTTTTCAATTGTCGTGACGGAGATACGTCATTTTGATTGTAATGCCATCTAACTTAATTGATTATGATGTCAAGCACCTGAGTAACAGATCGGATCCCTCCATTGTAAGGCAATGTTACTGGAACCAGTTGCTGGCTTACATGTTTCACGATGCATGGCTACTTTAATACGAGGTGGATTTCGGGGGTGGAAAAGGTTAATAATTGAAGGATCCGATATGTCACTCAAGTATATGACGTCATACTCAATCATGTCATATTTTGGCTGACGTCACAATACATAGTGGCGTATCTAGCTGGGTCATGAACATTGAATAGCCCGTCAAGTGCTCTGTCATGAACATTGAATGGTACGCCAATTGTACGAATTCTATGTCTATTATTTAATAAACAATCTGTTAAAAATTTCGAAACTAATTTGACTGGCCGCTGTTGCTGCCATATGCACCAGCAGCACACACTCAGATTAATTTCAAAATATCCAACATCTTACCTGGATAGTTGCCTGGAAATTGGGATTATGGGATTTCTGGATTCAAAGCATTATAAATTGATTCCAAATGCTGAAAAAAGTGGGCGGAGCTTAGCTAGAAATGGTTCCTCTATCACATCAAAATGGAGGATTCAAGTTTATCCACCAATCATATGGCGTCATAATCAACTACGTAACGTGTAGGATGACGTCATAATCAATTAAGTCATGAATGACGTAGCTAAGTTAAGTTTGTCATGAATGCTTAATTGATGACGGACTAAACGTACGAATTGTATGTCTACTATTTAATAAACATACTGTATAATATTTTGAAACTAATAGGCACCATCAGCACCCAGTCAAATTAGTTTCAAATTATTCAACAGCTTGTCTGTATTGATTTCTGGAAATTGATAGTCAGGGAGATCAGGGGTCGATCGATCCCAACATGGGGCAACTTGATCCCAACAAGTGTGTGTGTGTGGAGCTTAGCTAAAGATGGACGGGGAATAGCTAAAACTGGAGTCTTCCATTAGGGCTTACAAGAGTTTGGGATGACAGTGTATAGCCCATGTTCAATGTTGATAAAACAGTGCCTCCCAGATTATTTCAGAGGTGTAAAAGGCTGATGTCTTGAAAAACGTAACCGAAGCTATTCTTGGCTGAAGCTTCCCTAAGAGTCCTTTTTGAGATTTTCAAGACGCCAGCTTTTAACACCTTTAAAATAATATTACCAACTGCTATACACATTTCTGTCTTCAGATTTACACTTCTGCTTATAGTAATGGTTCTTTTTCAAAATTAGGCCTATCACTAACAAGTGAAAACTAAACAATTCGATTAAGACTGATTTCAAATCAATATGTACATGTAATTTCGGTTTTATACTATAACAGTTGTTGCTGTAGCAATCAATAGTATAGCTTAAATATGTAGAAAACTAATTTTCTTTATATACATTTATACATTAAATAATTTATAATATAAACATTGTGCAGCATGTAATGGACGATTCCAGTTTCTCAGTCAATCACATGACGCCATAATCAAATACGAGACGTGTACTATGACGTCATAATCAATTACGTCATAAATTACGTATCTAAGTTCGTCGCGACCGTTTAATTGATGACGGTCTAAGCGCTGTTTTACTATTAAACATGTTTTTGAATACTTTGAAACTAATTTGACTGGCCGCAGTTGCTACCATAAGCAACACCAACACGCAGTAAAATTAGTTCCAAAATATGCAACAGCTTAATTACCTGTATAGTTTTCTGGACATTGATAGTCAGGGAGTTCAGGGATCGATCAATCCCAACACGGGCGAAGTGTGGGTGGAACTTATCTAACGATTGGCGAACAATAACTAAAACTGGATTCTTCCATTATCCATATATTAAGACTATATATGTCCACCACCAGATAGAGCTTAGTAACGTTCAATAGGTTTTAGATTGCTTTAACCCGTTTGCCTCTGATTTGTCACCATAGTTCAATTTCTCGGACGCTTTTCCCTATGCAAATTCTTATCTCATCCGCCACGTCAGCCCTTTTATAGGGCAGAGAGTCGAGAAGGACTAACTGGTATCACCTGTGCTCCTTGCTCTAAAGGGTGGTTATATTAAAGACTAAAACATCAATAGTCATATATCCAATCCATTTCTAGCTAAGCTCCGCCCACGTCTTCACGCGTATTGAAATCGATTTGAAACTTTGAAATCTGATTTTCAAGAATCTAAATTTCATGGTAACTGTAATGTGCTCTGCGCGTTAATTTAGGGGAATCGTTTCGCAATGACGTCAATGTGGTGTGGGAAAGGTGTATTGGTTTCAAGAATATTGATCAAATTGTAAATTCATCACAAAGACATACAATTCTTACACGTTTATGGCAAACGTTAAACGACATGTGACGCATAGTTTCAAAATATTCAACAGCTTACCTGTATAGGATAGTTACCTTGAAATTGGTATTATGTGAATTCAGCGGTCAACGTATATAAATCGATCCCAGTATGCGCAAATCGGTGGGGGTGGGGGGCTAACTAGAAATGGGAAGGGCATCGCTAGAAATGGATCTTTCTATTGCCGTAGATAATATCCCGATATATAGGCCTACATAAAAATAAAAACCGTGATATATCGCCGATATATCGATATGTCGGTGTTTTCGCAGATGTCTTTGTGCATGGGTGCGATTTGTCCTACGCATATGAAGATCCAGCTACTTGAAATAAGGGCCATAACTCTGACTTGTAAGGAGTTTAAAAAAAAGGTATTGGACCCTATGAGGAAATACATGTATCTGTGTCACGTTTCGTAAATTGTTAATGGGTTAAAACAAGATTTGGCAGAAATGTTCCTTTCGTACACTTTAATTATTTGACAATAATGTCCGGGGTGGCTGTCACATTGATCAATGGTACTTTCCCATTGGTCATTAATGTCGATATTCTTGCATTTCCTCATCCAAATTTTTGATTGTGACTATTGTGCAATGGGTAAATGTTAGTGTTGTGAAATTTGAACCATTAGTCAAAAGTGCCAGGGTTCGCTGACCCATTGAGCAATTGTACTCTTCTCGCTGGTTAATAATGTCACGGACACGAATATTCTTGCATTTCCTGATCCAAATTTGGTGACCATTGTCCCATTGGTAAATGCCATCTGCTGGGTTAATAGTGTCATTATAAAACTATGGATGGCTGCCCCATTGGCCAAAGGTACTTTCGCCGTTGGCCAGTAGTATTAAGGACACTCATAGTTTTGTATTACCGGCTCAAACCGTTGCGTGTGTCCATTACCCATTAGTAAATGGCATCTGTTGGTACACTCGATCTCTTTGATAATAGTGTCAGGGATGGCTGCCCGTTGATCAATGGTGCTTATTCCATTGGTCAATAATGTCAAGAAAGCCAGTATTCTTGCATTTCCTCTCCAATCGTTGGCCAGTGACCATTGCCCCATTTATAAATGACATTTGTTATGTGTGCCCATAAGCGAGTGGCGCTTTCTATGGTCATCAATAGCGTCAGGCATACACATACTTTGTTTTTTTCCGCACAAATATTTTCATATTTCGGGCCCATTTGTTTTCCAGGGATCCTTGACCCATTGATCACTGACATCAGTTACGTTTCCCTCATTGATTTGTTTGTCATTAGTGTCAGGGATGAGTGTCTCATTTGTCAAGAATTCCAAGCATCCTTGTCCCATTTGTCCATGGCATAAGTTACGCTTGACACATTGATCAATGGTGCTTGATCCATTGGTCACTTATGTCTGTAACACTTGCTTCATTGGTCAATAATATCAGGAACTCTTGTTGGTCAGAGGCATCAGCTATGCTTATCCAGTTGGTAAATTATGCCAATGATACGTGACTCATTGCTTAATAAGAACAAGGACCCCCATGGTTCCATTGGCCAATTTTATCGGTTATGCTTGCCCCATTGACAAATGGCGCGTGTCCCATTGGTTAATAGTGCCAACGGCACTTGCATTGTTAGTCACTGGTGCTAAGGATGGTTGCTTCATTGGTCTATAATGATAAGGACCATTTCCCGGTAAATCAGGCAAGCATAGCTCTTGCCATAGACCAACAGGGCAAAATGCACCATCGGTCCATGATAAGAGTTATGCTTGCCTGAGTCACCTGATTCAATGGTGTTTGCTGTGCATTAATTAATGTATACATGTTTAACACCCCCCCCCCACCCCCCCCCCCCCCCCCCCCCACCCCAATTGGTTGCCACATAATCCAAGCAAGGTAACTCTAGGTTTGATCAAATTACTATATATACATCCTTTAAATGTATTTAAAAGTGTGAACAAACAGTTCCTATCTGTGCAGGATCTGGACATTCATGAAAGAGCAAAAATATTCATTTTATGTAGCTCGAGGTTTGATTTTTGTTGAAGACGTGACTCATAATTCTGTTTTGACATTAGCTTTCAATAAGAACATACAAAACGGTCTTCAGTTACCAAACATTACGATAAAATAATAAATATTGTGTTGGATATTTTGAAATTAATAGGCCTGAATGTTGTTGCCGACGTCCGTCAAGTTAATATTAAAATAGTCAACTACTTAGCTGTATTGTTGTTATAAAAGACACTAGATAGATTTCCGAGAGGAGCACAGTAACGATGGGATCCATTTCTATATTCACCATAATGTTTATGAAATTGTATATTTACCAAAGACATACAATTCATACATCTTCGTGAACGAACTTTTCGACTTCGTGACGGACACTCACGGACTTCCGTAATTTGGAGTGTGACGTCAGCTAACTAGTAAAGTATTTGACTGTGACGTCAAATAATTACGTTACCGATCGCCATCCTCATTTCATAAGCTTTCAGTAAAATGTTACGTTCTCTTTTATTTTACACAATCATAGTGGTATTCCGTTCGCATTCTTAGAATGCATCTTCATCATCACTCTTGTATCCCCGGTTTTCAAATCCACCCGTATCAATAATATCGCGGAGCGCGAGGGATTTGCGTTGCCTTACTTCCTCTGCGTGATCTTTCTGTGCTTTAAGACGCTCTTGCATTTGTTTTAGCCGTTTCTCACGATTGTCAGTTACTGTATCCATTAGTTCCAAAATATGCAACAGCTTAATTACCTGTATAGTTTTCTGGACATTGATAGTCAGGGAGTTCAGGGATCGATCAATCCCAACACGGGCGAAGTGTGGGTGGAACTTATCTAACGATTGGCGAACAATAACTAAAACTGGATTCTTCCATTATCCATATATTAAGACTATATATGTCCACCACCAGATAGAGCTTAGTAACGTTCAACAGGTTTTAGATTGCTTTAACCCGTTTGCCTCTGATTTGTCACCATAGTTCAATTTCTCGGACGCTTTTCCCTATGCAAATTCTTATCTCATCCGCCACGTCAGCCCTTTTATAGGGCAGAGAGTCGAGAAGGACTAACTGGTATCACCTGTGCTCCTTGCTCTAAAGGGTGGTTATATTAAAGACTAAAACATCAATAGTCATATATCCAATCCATTTCTAGCTAAGCTCCGCCCACGTCTTCACGCGTATTGAAATCGATTTGAAACTTTGAAATCTGATTTTCAAGAATCTAAATTTCATGGTAACTGTAATGTGCTCTGCGCGTTAATTTAGGGGAATCGTTTCGCAATGACGTCAATGTGGTGTGGGAAAGGTGTATTGGTTTCAAGAATATTGATCAAATTGTAAATTCATCACAAAGACATACAATTCTTACACGTTTATGGCAAACGTTAAACGACATGTGACGCATAGTTTCAAAATATTCAACAGCTTACCTGTATAGGATAGTTACCTTGAAATTGGTATTATGTGAATTCAGCGGTCAACGTATATAAATCGATCCCAGTATGCGCAAATCGGTGGGGGTGGGGGGCTAACTAGAAATGGGAAGGGCATCGCTAGAAATGGATCTTTCTATTGCCGTAGATAATATCCCGATATATAGGCCTACATAAAAATAAAAACCGTGATATATCGCCGATATATCGATATGTCGGTGTTTTCGCAGATGTCTTTGTGCATGGGTGCGATTTGTCCTACGCATATGAAGATCCAGCTACTTGAAATAAGGGCCATAACTCTGACTTGTAAGGAGTTTAAAAAAAAGGTATTGGACCCTATGAGGAAATACATGTATCTGTGTCACGTTTCGTAAATTGTTAATGGGTTAAAACAAGATTTGGCAGAAATGTTCCTTTCGTACACTTTAATTATTTGACAATAATGTCCGGGGTGGCTGTCACATTGATCAATGGTACTTTCCCATTGGTCATTAATGTCGATATTCTTGCATTTCCTCATCCAAATTTTTGATTGTGACTATTGTGCAATGGGTAAATGTTAGTGTTGTGAAATTTGAACCATTAGTCAAAAGTGCCAGGGTTCGCTGACCCATTGAGCAATTGTACTCTTCTCGCTGGTTAATAATGTCACGGACACGAATATTCTTGCATTTCCTGATCCAAATTTGGTGACCATTGTCCCATTGGTAAATGCCATCTGCTGGGTTAATAGTGTCATTATAAAACTATGGATGGCTGCCCCATTGGCCAAAGGTACTTTCGCCGTTGGCCAGTAGTATTAAGGACACTCATAGTTTTGTATTACCGGCTCAAACCGTTGCGTGTGTCCATTACCCATTAGTAAATGGCATCTGTTGGTACACTCGATCTCTTTGATAATAGTGTCAGGGATGGCTGCCCGTTGATCAATGGTGCTTATTCCATTGGTCAATAATGTCAAGAAAGCCAGTATTCTTGCATTTCCTCTCCAATCGTTGGCCAGTGACCATTGCCCCATTTATAAATGACATTTGTTATGTGTGCCCATAAGCGAGTGGCGCTTTCTATGGTCATCAATAGCGTCAGGCATACACATACTTTGTTTTTTTCCGCACAAATATTTTCATATTTCGGGCCCATTTGTTTTCCAGGGATCCTTGACCCATTGATCACTGACATCAGTTACGTTTTCCTCATTGATTTGTTTGTCATTAGTGTCAGGGATGAGTGTCTCATTTGTCAAGAATTCCAAGCATCCTTGTCCCATTTGTCCATGGCATAAGTTACGCTTGACACATTGATCAATGGTGCTTGATCCATTGGTCACTTATGTCTGTAACACTTGCTTCATTGGTCAATAATATCAGGAACTCTTGTTGGTCAGAGGCATCAGCTATGCTTATCCAGTTGGTAAATTATGCCAATGATACGTGACTCATTGCTTAATAAGAACAAGGACCCCCATGGTTCCATTGGCCAATTTTATCGGTTATGCTTGCCCCATTGACAAATGGCGCGTGTCCCATTGGTTAATAGTGCCAACGGCACTTGCATTGTTAGTCACTGGTGCTAAGGATGGTTGCTTCATTGGTCTATAATGATAAGGACCATTTCCCGGTAAATCAGGCAAGCATAGCTCTTGCCATAGACCAACAGGGCAAAATGCACCATCGGTCCATGATAAGAGTTATGCTTGCCTGAGTCACCTGATTCAATGGTGTTTGCTGTGCATTAATTAATGTATACATGTTTAACACCCCCCCCCCCCCCCCCCCCCCCCCACCCCCCCCCACCCCCCCCCCCACCCCAATTGGTTGCCACATAATCCAAGCAAGGTAACTCTAGGTTTGATCAAATTACTATATATACATCCTTTAAATGTATTTAAAAGTGTGAACAAACAGTTCCTATCTGTGCAGGATCTGGACATTCATGAAAGAGCAAAAATATTCATTTTATGTAGCTCGAGGTTTGATTTTTGTTGAAGACGTGACTCATAATTCTGTTTTGACATTAGCTTTCAATAAGAACATACAAAACGGTCTTCAGTTACCAAATATTACGATAAAATAATAAATATTGTGTTGGATATTTTGAAATTAATAGGCCTGAATTTTGTTGCCGACGTCCGTCAAGTTAATATTAAAATAGTCAACTACTTAGCTGTATTGTTGTTATAAAAGACACTAGATAGATTTCCGAGAGGAGCACAGTAACGATGGGATCCATTTCTATATTCACCATAATGTTTATGAAATTGTATATTTACCAAAGACATACAATTCATACATCTTCGTGAACGAACTTTTCGACTTCGTGACGGACACTCACGGACTTCCGTAATTTGGAGTGTGACGTCAGCTAACTAGTAAAGTATTTGACTGTGACGTCAAATAATTACGTTACCGATCGCCATCCTCATTTCATAAGCTTTCAGTAAAATGTTACGTTCTCTTTTATTTTACACAATCATAGTGGTATTCCGTTCGCATTCTTAGAATGCATCTTCATCATCACTCTTGTATCCCCGGTTTTCAAATCCACCCGTATCAATAATATCGCGGAGCGCGAGGGATTTGCGTTGCCTTACTTCCTCTGCGTGATCTTTCTGCGCTTTAAGACGCTCTTGCATTTGTTTTAGCCGTTTCTCACGATTGTCAGTTACTGTATCCATTTTCTGCATCTGTTTAAACTCTTTGACTACTTGATGCTGGGCAAAGCTCTCCAACGACGCGAGTTGGTCGAAGTTCGTATCCATTTCGTGCAGTTTGGCTATCTTCGCTCGTTCTTTCTCCTGAAATAGGGACAAAAGGTAGGGTAGTGAAACTAGGCATTAGAATCAAGTATTAGAGGGTTTTATTCAATTCACCTTTTCAGAGTATCCACCCATCATCTGACCTCGTATGCCGTCATAATCAGCTCAGCGAGTGTATGATGACGTCATAATCATTAAGTCACAACGGGTTCCATATAGACCGTCATCAAATCTCAAATACTCCGACACGTTGTATGAATTGTATGTCTTTGTAATTCTTTGTTATTTAATAATAATGCTGTTGAACATTTTGAAACTAATTTGACTGGGTGTCCAGTCAAATTAGTTTCAAAATATTCAACAGCTTACCTGTGTATTTTTTGGGGGGAAATTAATAGTCAGGGTGTTCATCGATCGATCGATCCCAACACGAGCGGGTGTGTGGTGGGGCTTAGCTGGAGATGGGCGGGGCATAGCTAAAACCGGAAAGGTCCATTTACTGCATGGCGTTTGCTATCCAAATAAAAAAAGACTAAACAAGTACACATATTGATGCAAGGCAGCAATGGTAAATAGCGTGCCCGGAGCTTATTATAATTCTGAGAATAAACTCAACTGTTTCATGAAAAAAATGAAGTTATATAAAGGCATACAAGCCGCTTATGACAAAAATATACGCGGACAATAAACACAAAAGAAGGAATATATCTTGCAAAAAGATATGGGCAGTATTAGCTATGGGCTAGGAAAAGCAGCTTATATTTTTGGTCACTCCAACAATTTTTCCATCCATCCTTTTCCTCCAGGCCAAATTCCTTAACAGAGAGACGAACAGACAAAATTAAGAGCAGCCAGTGATGAGAAAATTGCACTACTGCATCAACAGAGTAAAATTTTTTACCATGAAGTAATTTCGTAGTGCACAATTTCATACCGAAAATTTGCTAAATCTCCAGTGATTCACAGTTTTCGGTGCCCTATTGTCCGTAGTATGTTTAGCCTATGAATGGCATATCGAGCTCAGTCATGAACATTTAATAGTCCGGCAAGTGTACGAATTGTATGTCTTTACTGTTTAATCAACATTGTGTTGAATATTTTGAAACTAATTTGACCTGACGTTGTTGCGGCCAGGGGCAGCAAACCTTTAAAAGCACCCAGTCAAATTAGTTTCAAAATAGTCATCAGCTTACCTGTATAGTTACCTTGAAATTGGAAGCCTGGGAATTCAATATTCAGCGTGTGTGTGTATATGGACTTTTACATAACTGAACACGTGTGCTGTTTCCCGCCACGCACGGACATCAAGCGGCGTGAAGTCATGCATGCATGTGCATTTCGTACTTGGAATTATGTCAGCTAACGCGGGGACAAAAGTATGGCAGCCTAGTTGTACCATCATGTTTCTACGTTCTATTGTTTTTGCTGGTGCTTAACTTTTGACAGTTTGAGGTGTAGAACATTACATACAGATTTAGGCGACAAGATTAGGAATTTTGTGGTCATGACCGTGGTTTATTTGTACAGAGAGAATTAGCTCTTGATTGTGAACCGCTATGGCAAGACGAAGGTTAAGTGATCGTGTGAAATGGCAAATCATAGGCATGCATACCACTGGTATGTCATGCAGAGAGATTGGCAGACAGCTGAACATTAACCATACTTTAATGACAATCTAGCCACGTGTGTCAACTGTAGGGCAATAGTTGTCAGTTGTGTCAACGTAACCATATTCAGGCCTCGTTTTCAAGTTCAAACAAAAACATACAGTGTTTCCCCACCATCATAATCAGCATTCCTCTAGTTGCATTATTACCTCTTGCACTAAGATGGATGGGTACATAAATGTTTATGCTATTGCTTTCTTCATAGCACATGAATATACCCTCGCATGTGCGTAAAAACAGGGTATATATATACACCTGTGCAAAAGTTAAGCACCACCCTATTTTTACGCACATGCGAGGGTATATTCATGCTATGAGGAAAGCAATAGCATAAACATTTATGTACCCATCCATCTTAGTGCAAGAGGTAATAATGCAACTAGAGGAATGCTGATTATGATGGTGGGGAAACACTGTATGTTTTTGTTTGAACTTGAAAACGAGGCCTGAATATGGTTACGTTGACACAACTGACAACTATTGCCCTACAGTTGACACACGGGGCTAGATTGTCATTAATGGTGTCTGAAAACGAAGTTTAACATCTGTGCACGAGTTTGAGACTGTCATTATTAATACAGGGTATATCCACCTTGTGCCTGGATGACGGCCTGGACACGACGTCTCATGCTGGTCACCAACCGACTGATACGCCATTGTGGTATTCGTTGCCATTCCAGATGGAGTGCGTCTGTTAATTCCTGTAGGTTCTGCACAGGAGGATCCCTCCTTCTCACCATGTTTCCCAGAATGTCCCAGATATGCTCAATAGGGTTCATGTCAGGGCTCCTTGCTGGCCATGGTAGGGTTTCGATGGCTTTCTGGCGGAGGTATTCATGCACAGCTCTAGCACGATGTGGTCGGGCGTTGTCATCCATGAATATAGGGTGGGTTCCAGGTGCATGATTTACAAAATGAGGGACCACAACTCTATCCAGTATGGAATCTTGATATCTTTGTCCATTTAGTGTTCCAGGTACAGTCAACAGATCCAGCTTACAATCAAATGAGATGCACCCCCATATCATAACGGAACCTCCACCAAATGGAACCTCTTCCATGATGTTACGTTGGTCGTACGCCATGCGTCTGGACCTCCATACACGAGTTCGACCATCTGTGGCATGAAGCAGGAACCGACTTTCATCGGATCAGTGTACCCGTCTCCAGGATCTCATGTTCCAGTGTCTTCTTTCGTTGCACCACCTCAGACGCTCCTCTTTGTGGTGTGCAGTGAGGAGAGGACGTCTGACAGGTCTCCTAGCTTTCATGCCAGCAGCATACAGTCTCCTTTTGACGGTAGACATTGACACTCTATTGCGCGTTTCCCATTGCTGGCTGAGCACTCTGCTGTTGGTGAATGGAGATCTCCTAACAAGGCGTACTAGGGCTCGATCATCACGGGCAATAGTCTTCTTCGGTCTTCCAGATCTAGGCCTGTCCTTCACCTCGTTAATTTGCCCATGTTTTGCAATCAAACGACTGATTACAGTATGGTTAATGTTCAGCTGTCTGCCAATCTCTCTGCATGACATACCAATGGTATGCATGCCTATGATTTGCCATTTCACACGATCACTTAACCTTCGTCTTGCCATAGCGGTTCACAATCAAGAGCTAATTCTCTCTGTACAAATACACCACGGTCATGAACACAAAATTCCTAATCTTGTCGCCTAAATCTGAATGTAATGTTCTACACCTCAAACTGGACTTTTACATAACTGAACATGTGTGCTGTTTCCTGCCACGCACGGACATCAAGCGGCGTGAAGTCATGCATGCATGTGCATTTCGTACTTGGAATTATGTCAGCTAACGCGGGGACAAAAAGTATGGCAGCCTAGTTGTACCATCATGTTTCTACGTTCTATTGTTTTTGCTGGTGCTTAACTTTTGCACAGGTGTATATATCGATTGCAACACGCAAAAAGGGGTGGAGCTTAGCTTAAAATGGATCTCTCTATTTAAATTGTCATGAGCAAATTGAGCATTACATGGCTAATACCACTTGGTAATGCGTGGCCCACACAATATGGACCACTTGTATTAAGAGACCACCCATATTTATAGGTCACATATTTTATGGTCAGTTTGATAGCGTGCTTTAGTGGACATATAAGAGACGCCGCGAGTGGGCGTGTGCTTGAGTACTTTCATCGGCAGATGGAATGACAAACATGTTTTGTACGCTGTTCTCCAGCAAAAGAAGAGTAGGCCTACTTATTTAGAGTAATTATTTGGAGTTCCGTTGGCTGTTTATTAAAATAATTAAGCGGTCATCGCCGCGCAAACGCTATTACAGTCGGACCAGAACAAATAAGAGGAACTCGCCATGAATCACGCGCATGAAGATAAAAATTATGAGATATCCAGCAATCTAAATGTAGAGCCGTGTCATCGCGCCGAGAATTATTAGATCTTGTATCGATGGAGATCTCGCGAGACACAGCCCCACAACCCCCTCCGCGAAATGGCCGCGCCCATAGGCAATTCTAGACAGCAATAAATAGAACAACAACAAGACTATAAGTACTCGCTAGTAATAATTGCCGCATACATTGGCAAATCATGGCCTTTCCAAACTGTAATAGTTGTAACCTACTCAGCGTTGACATGTTGCTACTTGCCATTGGGAGATTATAAATTTTCTCTGCAGATCGAATGTCAACGTTGGAATTTGTTGTTTTCTAATAAAACCGACACGTAGTTATATAGTTAATGAGATCATACTTAAGTTAATGTTTCCAAAAAAACCAGTCACATGTTTGTTTGTAGAATTTTGAACATGATTATGTTAAATATTTTTTACTTAATTTTATTGGGCTGCTATTGATGTCTTAAGCAGCAATGGTTTCCACTCGAATTATGCCATATATACAACATTACTTTGGAAGATTTAAAGTTATTTCTGAGCTAAACTGTAAATTAACATTGTATCACAGAGACGGGGAAGAAAGGCAATGCAGCGGCACACATCACTGCACAGGTTCCCACTCACTCTCCACATGGCATTGGACTGCTGACCGCTAACACTATGTACCAGGTAGCACGCCCAAGAAGGGAAGTAGGGGGGGGAGGGGGGGAGGAGTGGGTGCTAGTCAAACTTCCACCACACATTGAAGTAGCCTAGAAATTTCACAAACAGCAGCAGCAGCAGCAACAACAACAACAACAACAACAACAACAACAACAACAACATCAGCGGCAGCGGCAGCAGCAGCAGTAACAACAACAACAACAACAACAGCAGCAACAAGAACAGCAACAGCAGCAGCAATAACAACAACAGCAGCAGCAGCAGCAGCCGTAACAACAGCAGCAGAAGCAGCAGCAGCAGCTTAACCTTTCATACCGTCTACCATCTCAGATTAAATGCCTTGGACCTACATGAATATAGAAGCTAAGCACGGACAAGAATTGAATTCTAAGATGTGTCCATGCGTCGATTCTGCTAAAGGAAACATTGTGTATCGTGTGCACTACATGTAACCGATATTACTCACTTTTCGTCTTCTCTCGGCCTTTGCCAGTTTTGTATGGATCTCTTCAGCAGTTAGCGATGCCTTTTTCTCTTTCTTATTTCGTTCCAGCTTAGCGAGACGCGGTGGGGCACGCTTAAGAATGTTGACCTCATCACTGTTCACAGCGACAACTTCGAAACTAACACCACCTGATGACTTGGTCGTGTGCCGTGTGATCAACCCCTCTTCTCTGAGAGCTTGTAGTATATCCTGTTCTTCCTGTCTGGCTCGCATCTTGGCGCTCTTCTTTCGTGTACATTGTATTCCAGTGATGCCCAGTTCTGGAGAAAATGAATCGTTTGTTAAAATAGCAAACATATGTCGAAAACTCATAATTACGAACTGCGTATAGACTTAAATATAAACAATAGGCCCTAATTAAATATATTACACATAATAAACGTAACTCCTAGTTTTGGTTGTAGCATGTAGGTCTACTCTCTAAATATAATGGAATACATTTGACAATATGATATATCATATGTGGCTTAGAATTAGATGATGAGATAGCAATTTCTACAACCTACATTAACACACCTTGCATACCAAGTGTCTGAAATTACTATCAGAGGAGGGTGTCACTATCGGAGAGTGAGTAACGTGAGACATGGTAGGATATGTTAGTAGTTGTTGATAGAACTAGACTTTATTATCGCATTCAATCACACACAATGATGTCCAGGTGGAAGATAAATGGCCTATTTAACATGTTGACCCATTTGTAAAAGCTAATTTTCCTTTAATAAATAATTAAATAAGTAAAAAGCCAGAAATGGACCCTGTAAGCGTTAATATGCCAGTGCCTCAATGGACCTGTCCAAGTTTATCAATCCATCATATGACGTCATAATCAACTACGTGACGTGTATGATGACGTCATAATCATGACGTCATGAGCGATTCGATATAGCCCGTCTTTAACGCTTAATAGTCTGACACGATGTACGAATTGTACGTTTTTGCTATTTAATAAATATGGTGTTGAATCCTTTGAAACTAATTAGATTGGGCGTAGGCAGCAACAGCACCTAGTAGAATTAGTTTCAAAATATTCAACAGCTTGCCCGTATAGTTTTCTGGAACTTGATAGTTAGGGAGTTCAGGGATCGATCGATCCCAACACGGACGCGATGTGGGTAGAGCTTAGATAGAGATGGGCGGGGCATAGTTAAAACTAGAAAGGTTCATTGCACGACAACTATAAAGGAAAGCAGTTGAACAGTTTGAAATTAATGTTACTGTAGCCTCTATAGTATGGCAGCAGCAGATCACAGTCAAGTTTGGTTCAAACTATTCGACAGAATATTCCTTACATTATAAAGAATTTGCCGCCTCTGATTTACAAGGGTTAAAAAATTAAGGGATATCCCATCTTAGAGGAGAAAATCATTAGAAATAGCAATATCAATCATAAGAAATGGCGGACCTCGTGCGACATGGGCTCTGAATGAATAACTTATAGATCTATGCTTCCCCCGTGACTTTGGTTTAGTCCATTGCATTCTCCAGTTACTGAAGTCATATCCGCTAAGCAATGGAATAATTCGGTGATAAGAATTAACTAGGGCATACATGACTGGAGACACCAACACGTTTCAGTCAAATCGTTTTCAGTATGCACGCGTTACTTTTGATTATTGATTTAATAATACACCGCTGATATAAAGATGGAATGAAATGTTTTATATATAAATGTTGTCGATTTAGTTATGTGCAGTCATGACAAAGAGACAATTATGCGAGATCATGCGACATTCTCACAGTGTAATAGAGAGATCCATTTCTAGCCATACCCCGTCCAGTTTTGGCTAAGCCTCGCCAACTTTCTGAGCATGTTGAGATCAATTTATATACGTTGAACCATGAATTCCCAGAATCCCAATTTCAAGGTAACTATTCAGGTAAGCTGTTTAATATTTTGCAATTAATTTGACTGGGGGCAGCGACATGTCAACAGAATGTTTATTAAATTGTAAATCCATCAAATACAAACAATTCGTACACTTCATGACTGACTTCCAATTTTCATGACTTAAACGTTATAATGATTGTGACGTAATATAATAATAATAATAATAATAATAATAATAATAATAATAATAATAATAATAATAACTCGATTGATCAGTCGATGACGCGTCATCGCAAATCCCCCCACGTTCACCGCTTTGAACATTTGACACATCCCACAACCCACCCGGTTGGGGGTGGGGGGGGGGGGTGCAGCCAAATGTAAACGTGCTCCCGCACTCCGCAATCATATGGGTAACTCACACATGCCATATTTGGTTGAATTTCGTCCAATAGTGTCAGAGGAGTTGCATAACAGTCAATTTCATGACATTTTGACCCCATCCCACACACACACTGGGGGCGGATCCAAATGTAATGTGCTCATCCACTCCACATTAATATGACAAACTAAATTTGGTAGAATTCCGTCCAACAGTTTAGAGGAGTTATAATAAATCAATTTCATGCTCTTTTGACGCCACCCCTGGGGGCGGGACCGAATGTAAATGTGCTAATCCACTCCACATTGATATAGGTAACTCACACACCAGATTTGGTTGAATTCCGTCCAATGGTTTCGGAGGAGGTGCGTTACACTCAATTTTTGCAGGGTAAAATTTGACCATTTGACCCCTCTCCCGCCCCCTGGGGTGGAGCCAAATCTAAATGGTCTCTTACACTCCACAATCATATAGGTAACTCAGATATCAAATTTGGTTTGAGTTCCGTCTAACGATTTCAGAGGAGTTGCATTACAATCAATTTCATTACCTTTTGATCCTATCCCCACCCCCTGGAGGCGGAGCCAACGGTAAATGTGCTCATCTACCCCACATTGATATGGGTAACTGGCATGCAAAATTTGGTTGAATTTCGTCCAACAGTGTCAGAGGAGTTGCATTACTATCAATTCTTTGACATTTTGACCCACATCGTCCATCCACCCGTGGGGGCGAGGCCAAATGTAAATGTACTCATGTACTCCACATTGATATGGGTAACTCACATACCAAATTTGGTTGAATTCTGTTCAATGGTTTCGGAGGAGATGCGCTACAATCAATTTCCGCAGGTTAAAATGTGACCTTTTGATTACAATATCCCCGACGTTTGTTTAAATATAATAATAATAATAATAATAATAATAATAATAATAATAATAATAATAATAATAATAATAATTATAATAACAATAATGATGATTGTGATAAATCCTGTTCACAGATTAATGAGGAAAATGTGTATATAACCCCATATATTGTGTACAAAGTCTGGGTGTAATAAATTGATCAGTTGTCAGTTATTAGGAATTGAGTTTTAGGCATAATAGATCGCTAAGTGATTCTTACCTATATCTCGCTCTCCGTCAAATTCCTTCATTATCTGCTCCACCTGGTTGGGGTGTGAATTCTCGGTAATGACAAATGCGTAATCATCTCCCATACCGGAATCGGAACTTTCTTTAGAACTTTTCGATGTGGCTGACCCCCATCTTTCTGACAGGTCTTCAGTGTCATCATCAACGTTGTCGTCATATATTTCACTTCCCAAACTTTCTAGAGAGCCATTCAAGTCCTGCCTCCTTTGTTTCTGTTTCGGCTGATTCTTTCGCTCCAAAATCTCGTTAACTTTCTCATCAATGTCACTAGTTCGGGAAGATTCCTGGTCGTTTTTCGATAGCACTCTGCTTGATCTGGTCCTTTTGATTTTGTGAACCGTATTCATTCCTTCTCTGCTATGTATCATCGGCTGTACTTTGACCGCTTTACTAACATGGCACCCCATATTTGTTGCTGATTACAAATTAGCACTACTTCTGATGCCTCCTTTGTCCAGTTATAGCGAGCAGATTAAAAACATTTGTGTAATATCGATGGGTTTCTCTAGTCTTCGTCGAAGGGTAATTTATTTCTCAAAAGGACAACCTGCAAAATAGAAAGACAAGCAAAGTATTTGGCGTACGTATGGCGGGCGTTAATTACCATTTTCAGACATGGTTATACAAGTATTCGTGGCATTACGGTCTTCGGTATGTATGATGTATGATGTATGATTACTGTATTCTGCGGCTGTAGTAGTAGAAACATCCTACAGCTGCAATCAGTCCTTATTCGCTTTTGCCCGCTGTGTTTTGCCCTCAGCCAAAATCCTTAGCTTCCTCAGATCCATTCTTGACTTGAGTGTACCTAATCCTGCTTTCTTGAGGTCACCTCGTAGCACGTGTTATGAGCTCATGCGATCTAGTAATTCTATAACTCTATGGCAAATGCCTGTCAATCCGTATTTCATACTCATCCGGGTTTCATATTCAACCACGGAATTGTAATCGAGCATGGCTTTAATAATAGATTAGTTTACCGCAAGTTTAACATTGGTGTTGTTGATTAAATTCGTTACTCCCACAGTCCTGTAATACGGAGTCTGATACACAACGGTAGCGACGTGGTATTGAACCCTATGCAAGTAAATAATTATGGATAGAAATGCGGTAGCGAAATTTGAACCGGCTACACTAGGGCCAAGGTGGACAAGATGGTTGACGTCATTCGAACTGTACGCAGATGGCAAAGGTTTGATCACCAATGAAGATACGAATAATGATACTAAACAACGTCGTCGAGCATTATTACTACATCTAGCTGGAACTGATGTTCAGGACATTTTGCCACATTAACAAATACTGGTAACGCTACAGATTATGCAATGGCAGTAGCAGCATTAATGATTAAACACATATTTCGTTCCACAAGTAAATACAGCATTCGCCCGCCAAACCTTTCATCAAGTTACACAAAAACTAGGCGAAACAGTTCAACAATTTGTCACACGGTTAAGGCAAGGTGGCAAAGACTGTAATTTTGCAGCTGATACAGATAATCAAATTCGGGACGCGATACTAAGTAAATGTACGTCGGATTATGTTCGTCGAAAACTGTTAGAACAAGGACAGGACTTAACTCTTGTGCGTTCATTGGAAATAGCTTCACAATGTGACCTGATTGAGGAACAAATGTCCACTCTCTCTCTTTGGCAAAGAGGGAGAAAAAGGAAACCGAAACTGAAGCCATAAACCTAGTCTTCCAAAAACGGGACAAACGTACACAAACCAGTAAACCAAAATGGGCCAAATCCAAAACAGATAAACATTGTTACAGATGTGGTCTTTCCGATTATTTCGGTCATGATCCAAAATGCCCTGCTCGCCGAAAAGTCTGTCATAAATGTTCTAGCCAGGATCATTTCACAAAGCAATGTAAAACGAAAAGACAGGTAAAACAAAACCATGTACGTCAAGTCGAAGAACAAAATGACTGTGCGTTTGTAATAAATGACAGTTGTTGCCCAGAAAAACTAAAAATTGGAGTCTGTGGCATATAACTGGAAATGATAGTCGACTCAGGTGCCTCGAGTAATATAGTAGACGAAAAGACAATCGGTAATCAGACTACAAATGCGGAATTTCATGTAATCAGAGGACATGGAACACCACTTCTTGGAAAGGGAACAGCAGTTGCACTTCGTGTACTCAAAATTGGAGTGGATGCTGCAGCAGTGAATGACCTGAAAACTGTTACAAAATCAGTATCCCAAAGTATTCAGTGGAGTGGGTAAGCTAAATATAAAACAAGTTAGTATTCACATTGATTCTAAGATGCTGTATAAGCAAAAATAAAAGAACTCTTAGATGCTGATATTATCGAGTCGGTGGATGGCCCAACCCCATGGGTTAATCCAGTTGTTATAGTCCCTAAGAACAATTCAGAGATCAGGCTTTGTCTGGACATGCGTCGTGCTAACAGAGCTATAATTCGAAGTCGGCATGCGATCCCAATGGTCGATGAGTTGCTACAAGGCATGAACAAATCAGCGAGTTGGATTTGAGATGGGGATATCACCAGCTAGAGTTAGCGCCAGAGTCGTGCGCAGTAACAACATTTGCGACCCATGTCGGTCTTTATAGGTACAAGGGACTCATTTTTGGTGTGTCATCTGCCAGTGAACAGTATCAACACGAAATTGCCACTGCATTATTGGGAATAGTCGGTGTTAAAAATATATCGGATGACATTATCGTACATGCCGCAGATGAGAAAACCCATGATGAGCGTGTGCATGCAGTGCTTAAATGGTTAGAAGATTGTGGACTGACACTAAACCCTAATAAATGTCAACTTAAGATGGATAAACTGGTGTTTATGGGAATTCTGTTGACATAAAAAGGTATCGGTCCAACCGAGGAACGTGTAAGCGCAGTAGTCGGAGCCAGAGAGCCAGAAAATGCTTCAGAGGTCAAAAGTTTCCTAGGACTACTAGGTTATAGCAATCGATTCATTTCTCGGTTTGCAACACTCACAGAACCGCTTTGGAGGATAACCCGCAAGGACATTTCATTTGAATTTGGCCCCGAGCAGAGGAAATCCTTCACAGTCCTTAAAGAGAGCTTCATGAAGGCTGGTAAACTGGCATACTTTGACAAAAACTCACCTACCAAGGTAATTGCAGATGCGAGTCCAGTGGGACTAGGAGCTGTCCTCGTGCAGGAACAACTCAGTAAAATGGTTCTTATATGTTACGTGAGTCGTGCTTTATCAGACTGTGAACAAAGGTACTCCCAAACAGAATGAGAGGCCTTAGCACTTATATGGGCTTGCGAGAGACTCCATCCTTACATATATGGTAGATGATTCGATTTAGTGACTGATCATAAACCGTTGGAAGCAATATATGGGCCTTGTTCTAAACCATGTGCGCATGTGGAGCGCTGGGTCCTGAGACTCCAACCATATGACTTTCATGTTGTCCATATTTCGGGGAAGGATAATATCGCAGATTCACTTTCACGTCTCCTATGTGTTAAATCACAGCACGATGAACTCGCAAAGTAATCGGAAGAATATGTTCGGTTTATAGCTATCAATGCTATGCCTAAAGTGCTAACTACTCGTGAAGTCGAAAAAGCTTCAGCGGAAGATGAAGAACTAAAAACTGTCCGTGAAGCCATTGAAACAGGATATTTTGAAAAGTGTAAAACCTATGCCCCAATCATGAATGAGCTATGTGTAATCGGATATCTTATACTATGTGGTTCACGAATAGTGCTTCCAGCAGTACTTCGTCCCAGAGCATTATCATTAGCCCATGAAGGACACGTAGGAATTGTAGGTACTAAGCATCACTTGCGTTCGAAAGTCTGGTGGCCCAAAATTTATTAAAGATGCAGAAAGACACTGTAGAGCATGTCACGGTTGTCAGTTAGAAGCACGCCCAGATTTTCCAGAACCACTGAGCCCCACACAACTTCCATGGCAAGATCTCGCTACAGACTTATTAGGTCCATTACCAACAGGACACTCTATACTATACTCATCGTAGTCAATTATTATTCACGGTACTACGAATACAATGTGCTTAAATCGACAACTGCACCTAAAGTCATTGATAGTCTTGATTCAATATTTAGTCATCATGGATTAGCTTTAACGATTCGATCGGACAAGGCTCCACAATTTCAGTCGGATGGGTTTTGTGAATTCTGTGAAACTAATGGCATTGAACACCTGAAAACAACTCCAAAGTGGGCACAAGCAAACGGAGAGGTAGAACGTCAAAACACATCATTGATGAAACGCATTCGGATTGCACAATCTGATGGTCTTGATTGGAAACGTGAACTTCAGAAATATGTCATGGTATATCGCGGACTTGATCACACAACAACCGGGAAGAGTCCAGCAGAGTTACTCTTTAACCGGAAAATAAGGGGAAAGCTTCCTGACTTTAGGGTTTCAGGTAAACCAGATCTGGACGTTCGTGATCATGATGCGGAACAAAAAGGAAAGTCAAAGATATACATGGATGAACATTGTAGGGCTAAGTCGTCTAGTATTGATGTTGGTGACCAAGTTCTCATACAACAGGAGAAGGTCAACAAATTTACCACACCATTGCGCTGAACAATCAGGTCTAGAAAATGAGGATGGTGAAGTGAACACAGACCCAAATGGTGTGGGCAATGTGTCTATTTCCGTATATGCTGATGCTTTAGTTACAAAGTGTATAGACATAATGTTCCAGTGGAGAAGATTACATAACTCTAAGCTCATTAAAATAATTCGTCGGGAAACTAAAGATTTTATCACCGAGGTGTACGCATATGATGAAGCAGTCTTCTCAGCTTTTCGAAAAAGAGAGTTTCTGATCAAGAAGTACATAAGGAACTACCTAGATGCTGACGATAATGATGATGATTCTGACGGTGATGGATTTGATCCATAAGGAATCAGTCATCGATAAATGGCTCTCCAGAACATTGACTATTTGTTTATGCTACAGTAACCATATGTTTTATCATATGTAATATTTTCTTCAATGTAAAAATATGGATACAAATAAAACATTGGTTCTTTATGTGCGTGTTGATTTGATTATTGTGGCTTCCCAGCCGGGTCCCCCCCACCCCTCCCCACATCCCTCGATATACACATCGGATGTGGGTGCTGTTGAACTTGGTGGTGATGGCGGTGGGGTTGGCGGTTGGTGGAAATAGGTGTTGTGGTGGATGGTGGTGGTGGGGTTAATACTTGGTGTTGGTGCTTAGTGGGTAGTGGTGCTGGTGGTTATAGAGATATGGTGGTGGTGATGGTCGGTATTGGTAGTAGGTGGTTGCGGCCACAATGTCTAGACAATGGTTAGCCAACTATATTATTTTTGTTGTCGGGGTCTCATTGACTAGGTACTCATAATGTATTCATACTGTGTGTACCCGGACATGGTAATTTTTCCTGGTTTTATTACCTTTAACTGGCTGACTGGCGAGGTGTTACAGACATTCCAGGGATCTACATCCTAGCTAAATATTTTGGAAACGATTTGAGCAAAAGTTGATGCTAACACTGCAGTCAAATTATTTTCAAAATACTCACTAAATATCTTGGAAACGATTTGATAGAAAGTTGTTGCTAACACCATGGTCAAATTATTTTCAAAATATTCGTACAACAATAACGCGCATTGCCGGCTGATGCCTTGTAAACAAGTATGCTAGTATACCTCATCCCTCGTGCCAGGCAGAGTTCGGCCGCTCTATCATACCTCATCCCTCCTCCTCCTCCTCCTCCTCCTCCTCCTCACTCGTCCGACGTCAATTTTGCGACCACCTCTACAGTTATTCCAGGGATCTACGGATCCTACTAAATATTTTGGAAATGATTTCAGCAAAAGTTGATGCTAACACCGCAGTCAAATTATTTTCAAAATATTCACTAAATATTTTGGAAATGATTTCAGCAAAAGTTGTTGCTAACACCACAGTCAAATTATTTTCTAAATATTCGTACATCAATAACGCGCATTGACGACTTGTAAACAAGTAAGCTAGTATACCTCATCCCTCCTCCTCCTCCTCCTCCTCCTCCTACGACCTCCGTTATCAGACCACCTCTCTTATTATTTTTACCTTACATACCACAGTACCATGGAGGGGCGACGGAGGGGGATACTACTGTCTTCACGCGCACAAACTCTTCAAAAAGTGATGTTCAATGTGACAATTTGACATAGGAAGCAACAATTCCGCTTAGTTTCAAAATACGTTTTACTACAACCACGAGGGAGCGCATCGACCACCTAATTAATACGTTAAACGATACAAGGGTGCTCGTCATTATTCGTCAACGATGACGATGGTGGACATTGTTCGCCACCATTTTTATAACAATTTAAAAAATTTAATAATTAAATGACTGTCACTTTAAAGACCACTCCTTAAATACGATAGATGCATGAATATTATCTATATAATATTATACATACAACATCGCTTAGGTTACCTATATATTACCCACATAGCGATGTACTTTTCTCTGGGTTTAAAAAAAATTAAATGACTGGTAGGAAGCCACTTAGTTTCATGTTTGAGGGTTTTAGATGAAGGTTAATGCGTTTGCATATAGATTGAAGGATTAAAAGCGAATCATAGCTGTATTATGCGCAATAACGAGGTGGTCAGATAAAACATATTTCCCTGGATACTTTTTTAACACGCGCAGATTTTATGCGCGTTAACCATTTAACAAACTGATCCATCGCGTCTAGCCCGTGAACATATCCAATATTTTCGCCTGCATGTGTCATTATATGGAGGCCAGTACGCGACAGTTTTTGATAGGTCGATAGTCATCTCACGTGATATTCCTTATTTTTTGTAGTAGAGCGATGTAGTATAAATGTAAATGTTAATGTACATTTGGATAAAATGGCCAGCAGTACAAACTTTGACGTATCAGACACTGGGTATGTGCGATGTCGGTGTATACCATATGCCGACGGTCGAAACATGAGGGTCTGTAGGCGTATGATCAAGAAAAAAGAACCTAAAGAGATGGTGTACACCTGCAAGGAGTGCTATTGTCTATTACCAATCAAACAGTATTCGCATGGGTGTCCTGTAATCGGCGATACTCCGACTGATATACAAAAAGCAAACATGGCGCAGTTTGTTACCAAACTGACAACCACGCCTGTGCGGGTCTGCCAAGACTGAGGCCCGCATTCCATGTATGCGTTTCTGCATGCGTGTTCCCGCACGCGTTTCGGCGAGCGTGCATGTGCATTTCCACGCAGGCGAGATTATTTGTCCACATTGTGACATGCATGTATAGCTGGCAATGAACATGCATGCGCGCAAAACCAACACGCGCGCTGAAAAACAAGCGCGCTGAAATTTCGCTTTCCGATCGACTTTTATTTCAGCGTGCGTGTAGTCAGCGCGCGGAGACGCTTACGTGGATATGACTATATATAAAATGTATTGAATCGATTTTTTCGCGAGATTTTCAGAGAGCAGAAACGCGTACATGGAATGCGGGCCTGAGACCTATCTCAAAACACGTCCTTTTCAGGGCCCACAAATCAATCGAAAGAGAACTCTTTATCTGTTAAAAAAATAAAATAATGTAATACGGTTTTTACACACAACAACCCTCTTCACACATGCATACACAAACACACATTCTGATCCGTCAAAGGTGGTCGATGGACGATACTGTTCTAAATGACCATATGCACGCTATTGTTCGTGGTCGATTAATGCATTGACGTTGACTGGGAACGCATTTTGTTCATATTTTTGAAAATTTAATAATTAAATGACTGCCACATTAAAGACATAAATACGATAGCTAAAACTATAGATCTATATAATAGTATTCAACATCTAAAACTAGGAAAAGTTACTGTGTACGTGTCTGATTTTTTAAAGTTCAATGACTGTGAACGCATTTTGTTCGTATTTGTATGATTCTTTTGAAAATTAAATGACTGGGGAACACATTTGGTTCATATTTTTGAAATTTTAATAATTAAATGACTTCCAGTATTACCTTAAATACGTAAGATAAAATTATCTATATGTTACTACATTTTGAATGTTTTCTACATTCTCAATGTATATATTATACATACAACGTAGATCACTATTTCCCGTGTAGCGCAGCGTTCAGATTTCTTTTGGAAAATTAAATGACTGGGACTTTGTTCATAATTTTTTTAAATTTAATAATTAAATGACGGACGCTTTAAAGACATAAATACGTTAGATAAAACTATCTATATAATATTATACAACATCGATCGTCAACGATGACCATTTCCATAACAATTTTGAAATTTAATAGTTAAATGACAGCCCTTTTTTAATGACTTAAACCACGGAGGGGGTTGATGGTGACTAAACCAACAGCGGCTTACAATCAATTATTTTCAAAATATTCGTACGGAAATATCGCGCAAGACGACGCCTCGGCGAATACGCTAGCATACGTCAGCCATCCTCCTCATCCCTCGCGACACCTTTACGAGCGACCACCTTTATGCATTTTCTTAAAGGACCGCCAGGCGAATAAATGCGCGCTCATGCGTGTGCGGTAGGTGCGTGCGTGTGTGTGTGTGGGTGTGTACGTGATAAAAAGTAGGACACCCTTAAGACGTGGATGATGGATCAGAACCAGATTCCATCGATACAGACACATTCAACCTCGTATCCAACTATGAGTGACGCCTTTCGTCGTGGTCATGTGTTGTACCTTAATATACCAACACCATTATTAGTTCACAAGGTAGCAGGCTTAGACAAAATCTAACATCAGCTGCCCTTAAAGTGAATGAAGCGGCCATGTTTAATGTTAATATGAGCAATGCGCGAACACGTCATAAATATGCAAAAGCACTAATGCGCCAACACGTGATATTCTAATAATTGACCCAAAGGAATTAGTACATATGTCCACTCGGTTAAGAACTAGGAAACGATACAATAATGTGATTTTGTTATTTATTAAAAAACAGTCCAGAGAAGTACGCATTCACATCTACAAAGTGAAATCTCCTCGTGAGTAACCTAGGCAATAATTTAATAGTAATTTTGAATATTTCTAAAAAAAACACAGAACTAGACGGGAGGTACTAACATGTTCTTTCATTATTAACACATGGTATGTGTGTATCTCGATTAAAGATTGATCTAACGGCTATTGCCGAAGAATGGATAAATTAAAACCATACGCGATAAATAATCTTTTTATCATACAGAGTGATACGCTGGACAAACATTTTCATAAACACGTGACGCGCTGAGAAATACTGACAAAATTTTAAACGCAATAAATCTAAAACGTTACAAAAAAGTGTTTAAAAAACAATTTGCGCGTAAGGTGGGTTAAGCCACCTGTCAAATATTTTTTTCAAAATATTCAGCATGTAGAGTTTACTAATAAAGTTTAGTGACTTAAAAGCATCTTGACAACGAAATTTCACACCAGACAACGTAATTGCAGGATGTTACAGCTAAATATTTAAGAAATGATATGATCGTATTAAGACAAATCGTTTTCAAAATATTCGTACTGTACAATTATCCGTAGACATTTACTGGTACATAGCGGTGTTAAAACCTAATAAAACATATGACGACGTAGTCATTCAAGGGATCTACTGATAAACGCTAAGTTAAAACGTGAAATACCCAACTTTCAAGGGTTAACATTTTCAGGACATACAACGGGGTTTTACCATGAATATAATAAATATAGATTCTCAAGTGTGTGTGCATGTACGCCATTGTTCTCAAATCTCTCTACCGTGTGCCGCTGTACGCCATTGTTCCAAAATATCGAAATCGTGTTCTCAAAACACATTTCCTTTGTGTGCGTGCGTACGCCATTGTTCTCCATACGATTCCCCATTGTTCTCAAAGACATCCTGCTGAGAAGAACAATAACGTACAGAAACCCGCTTTACTACTCACCACCACCACCACCACCACCACCACCACCACCGACGACGACGGATATGGTGATGGTGGTGGTGGTGATGGTGGTACAGCCGTGGTGGCGGCGGCGGCGGTAATAGTAGTAGTAGTAGTAGTAGTAGTAGTAGTAGTAGTAGTAGTAGTAGTAGTAGTAGTAGTAGTAGTAGTAGTAGTAGTAGTAGTAGTAGTAGTAGTAGTAGTAGTAGTAGTAGTAGTAGTAGTAGTAGTAGTAGTAGTAGTAGTAGTAGTAGTAGTAGTAGTAGTAGTAGTAGTAGTAGTAGTAGTAGTAGTAGTAGTAGTAGTAGTAGTAGTAAAACTAGTTTTCACTACTATATGAGTATATGTAGCGGATAAAAATATTTTCTTACCGTATAGCTCGCTTCGAGATGAGATGTCTTTTAATAAGCAACAGGTTTCCAAATTAATGCTTTGATCTTTTTTGTATTGAGCCGTCCATTTTCTCGAATATTTAGCACTGAACTGTTAGCCGATTAGATCAATGTTGGCACAAAGGCCGTATTATAAATACTTCATACAGAATATTACAGATTATTGACGCAAATAGAGTTTTCTCGTGAAAATGATTTACTGGAACAAAATTCAAGTGATAATTTAGATAATTTCTTTCTTCCGCTTTCTTGTCTAATTTTGGTTGTGTTCGCTCAACAAGTATGCAACTAAAATACTAGCCTAGCACAATCCCTCAAAATATTATATAAGTCCACTGGAATGAAAATGGCAATCAGACTTGCCATACGGAAGCCGAATTCCGTTCACAGTTGACGCATGTATTTTCATGAAATCGGGTTACAGCATGGTAACTAGCAAGTTTCTACAAGTTGATATATGACGTCTGAGAACTCGTCATGCCACCAATTACAAACGGTAGCGGGAGGCCTAAAGTACCGATTAAAATCCGATTTTCTGATTCGCACTATAAATAATGTATGTCAATAGCTGTTTAGCATTTGGTTGATTATCGATTAGGTGCAATTGTATTGGAATATGGCTGCAATTTGGCACGATACTTTATACAGCAATAGGGGAATTAACTGCTTAGGCAACGTTAATCCTGTATTTTATAATATCTCCGTTAGTAAAATATTAAGACTGTAGAATATTATTATAACAATTTGACTGAAAGTTGTTGTTGCCTTAGACAGCAACAAACGTCAGTCAAATTATATTAAAATTTATATGGGTTCTACGTATATCGAATACTAATCACCAAACACCGCACATATAGGATGTACCGGCAGTGTGTTAATGTTTTCTGAATTAGAAACATGGTTCAGTGAATTTAAGTTTACCTATGATTAGGTATATCATATAGGCATAGGCCTACTTATATGCCAAACTATCATATTTACAAGCGTAGACTGTAGACGTGCGCACGTAGGCCTACTTATATTACGAATCGGTGGGGTACGTATACCCCTTCGTTCGTTCGTTCATTGGCCAAGTAAAGGGAAGCGAGTATTGTATTCGGGTCTATTTGTGCGCGCGTGTGCGTCCTGGCCTGCATCTAAGCGGATTCGACTTAGTTCAGATCTTACTACAAGAGAGGATCTTGCCAAGAGGATTTCTGTACTCTGGTCGTGATCAAGCACCCGATCCTTATAAAGTTAGCGAGCTGAAGGCCGAGTATTGTTTAAATTGTTACAGCCTTCTAGCGGGAGGAAAGTAACACTTTCATACCGCACGGTATACCTTACGGCAGCTCGAAGCGTTAACAATAACAGCGGATATCTACGCATGCGCTGAGCCTAAATTCGTTTGGAAAAGTGGGATTTCGATCCGCGGCCAATTCGTACCCTTGCTATCGATCGTCATCTAGATTCTTGATAGGTGTTTTGGGAGCTATAGCCGAGATCCAGTAACTACATGTCAGCTACAGCGGTGGAAATAATAGGTCTATTACTGGTGGTTGCTAATCGTACATATGCTGATTTATTGATTTTATTGGGTTTCAATTTTCGCTCAATCCAGTGCCCAGTTACTTTATCTACCGGAATCAAAACATTTAGACATGATGCACAGAGGCAACAATTTGGGTGGGAATTAAAAAAACCCATTCGCGCCCTTGACACTACTGAGCAACGGGAAATGTACCATTGGTCAATTGGCCAGACATCCTTAGTTTTATTGGCAAATGGTTCAACTGTCCTAACACCATTTATGGATGGGGTGGTGATCACAGGCCGAGAAATGCAAACATACTGGCAGCCCTGATACTATTTTCCAATGAGACAAGTACCATTGACCAATGCACCAACTGTCTATGACACAATTGATCTATGGTTAAAGTGTCCCAGATACTACA